>CM066735.1:11362500-12725000 GCA_033961575.1 Aselliscus stoliczkanus
AACTCCCAGGTGTGCACCGCCCGGGACGCCCTTCGTCTGGCCCCGTTGATGGCCCGAGGACTTCGCTCTCTTTCTCGGGAGTCTCCGCGCCCTGCTCTGCAGAGGGCACGGGGACCTCGCCGCCTGGCCTGGAGACTTCAGTGTCCTGCTCAGCCACAGGCCTGGAGACTTCGCTGTCTGACCCCGGGGGCTCTGGGCCCCGCTCTTCGGACGACCCCAGGGCTCCGTTCTCAGGCCCGGAGGCCTCGATGTCCAGGGTTGGTAGCAGCTCGGAAGCCTGAAGTCCTAAGTTTTGATGCCCACAGCTGGGACACGGTACCCTGCGCGGCACCTGTGGTCGCAATAGCCGCCCGCAGGTTCCAGGGCGTCGCCCGCACCGGCCGCTTCTCTGACCCGTCCCTGGCCTCCAAGAACGGCCCCTGGGGGCAGGGCCGGGCACCGCCCCCTACACCTGCCCGGAGGACTCGGGCCCCGCCCTGGTCCCGCCCTCTGGGCGGGAGCGCCTCTGTCCGGCACCGGATTTCTTCCACAGGAGTGTCTCGGGTCAGCTCAGGGCACCGGACTTACCTAGACTCGGCCCACTATTTGGTGGGCCAGGCTGGGTTCCGTTTCACCCACTGGCCGCCACGTTGGCACCTTTTCGACCCCACGTCGCTGGAATTGCCAGGAGGCTTGGCTCCAGCTGCGCCCCCGGCTGGGCCTCTGAACCACTGGCCCTCTGTAGTGGTGTCTGTCCCCCGAAGATATCATTCTGGAAACTTGCCAGCCTTGCCCAGCGGGTGCCAGCGGGCAGCTACTCTTCTGGCCTCTGGGCTGTCCATCCACGTTACACCTCTGCGGCGCACAACTCGAACTGGAGGGGGCGCCAGGAGTCTGGGCGCCACGCGAGGCTCCCACCTTCGCGCCACCGCTCGCTTCCAGCCCAGAGGCAGCTACCCCTCACCCCTCCCGGAAAAAAACGCGAGGCGTCCGGGGCCCAGAGCACTCCCAGAGTAAGGAAAAGAGGGAGGGAAGGATAAAGCGCTGAATGGCTGCAGTTGAAACGCGGTCACCTTGGGCCCAGATGGCTGGGAAGGCCCAGAGAGGGATCCAGGCTTGCAGGAAGGCGCCGCTCTCTGCAGCGGGAGCCAGATCCTGGCACTCACGCAGGCGACCCACCCCCAGGGACTTTATCCACTGTCTTCCCCCAGGCGCTCTCCAAATTTGCTTTCTACCCTGACCACCACCAACCATTCTGGGGTGACTGGCTAGAAAGATATAATTATCTAGAGAAAACAGGGGCGTATCCAGCCTCAGGGAACCAACTCTCTGATCACTCCTCTCAACTCCCCGCCTACCCTTTCCACCCTCTCATTCTTCTCTCTCCTGGATCCCAATCTCAAATTACTACCCTCCTCATTCTTACCATCTGACCTTCCTCCTTCTGACCCCATTGGCCTAATTGGAATCGGGCCCACCTGGGTTCCATCCCACTCATAACCTGAGCAAGGTGCCAGCCTTCTCCAAGGCTCAGTTTTCTTGTCTGTAATATGGGAATAACAGGGCCTACTCACTTGGGAGGTGACAAGGATAAAATGATATACTTCTGGAAAGAGTTGTCTGTATAGTGGCCTCTCCATTTTATCACCTCTAGCCCCTCTCCAGCCATGCTAATCCAGCTCTTGGTCCCACAATCCCACTGAATCTTCTCCATCCAAAGACGCTGATGACCTCCATTTATCAGACCCAGTCACTAGCTCCCCTCTGACTTCCTCTCCATTAGCTCCTTGGTCTCCAGGGACACCACCCTCTCCCAGTTTTCTTCCTACCTCCAGCGCACCCCTTCTCAGATTTCTGTTCAACTGCATCAGTGGGCTTCCTTCCCCTCTGGCTTCCATTGGGGTTGGCTGATGAGAGAAAGGAGAATGAGGTCAACATATTTATCCCATGCCTCCTACATCAGCTGGATGCAGTTGACTGTGTCCCTCCACTTCAGGCAGCAGCTCTGCACAGCTCACTCTCTCTCCAACACCAAGGGATGGTAACAGCTCTTGGCTGTTGCTAACCCAGGGTGTGCACAATGCTTTGATTGTTTCCCCACACCTTTGTAAACCAACTCTGTGAGGTTCTCATCAACTACTCAGTTTGAGCACACAATCTCTGGGACCCTGACAAATTCCAATCTCATGCTTTAAACACCACTTCTATGCTGATGTCTCCCAAATTTATATCTCTAGCTCTGACTTCTCCCCTGGGTTTTGGACCCATGGCCAACAGATTCCAGTCTAATTGATTGATATATCTAATTTGATTGATATATCAATCAAACTGAATACTCTCAAAACTGAACTCTTGGTTTCTTCCAACTCTACTCCTCCCCATTATGTATGACAACTCAACCCATTCCAGTTTTCATGCCCAAAACCTAGGAGTCAGCCTCAATTTTTTCCTTTTCCTCAGCACCTCTCCAATCCATCTATATATTGGATTGTTGTTGGGTTTGTTGTCTGTTTCTCCAAAAACATATTCTAAATTCATCCACATTGCTCCACCCTCGTCCCAGCCACTGCACCTTCCTCCAATGGCTCCCCCTCAAACTTAGAAGAAAATTCCAAATTTCCTGCCCCCACCCAAAGGCCCTGCCCACTTCTCAGTTTTCATCTTCTGATACTCTCTCCCTCAGTCACTCCTGTGTTTCAGCCTTCATGCTTCCCTCAAACCACCCACTTCACTCTCACTTCGGGGCCTTTGCCCTCTTCTTTCCTTTTGGAATGATTTATCATATGGCTAGCTTTTACTATTCAGGTCTGGGCTCAAATATCACTTCTTCAGACCAGTGGTCCCTAATCATCCAGCCTACATCATACACAGCCCTTCTCCATTACCCTACCTCTCCTATTTTCTGTAACTCACCCTATACTGAAATTATCACTAATCACCTTTGTTGCTTTGTATATTATCTGTCTCCCTCACACCAGAAAGTGAGTTGCGTTATGGCATTTTCGGGTTGTCTTGCTTACCTTTATACCCAACTCCCCCATGCCTAGAACAGTGCCTGACACATAACAGTTGCTTACGAATCATTATTGAATGATACTAGGCCTACACCAATGCGAGGAATATAGAAATAAATCAGACTTGGAAGTCGCAGTTGAGTTTGGAAGAGACACAATTATAAACAAAACAGCCTTGCTTTAATGTGGAACCCAGGACAAGAATACAAAGGGAAGCCTATATACTATACATCTAAATATTGTAGTTAACAGTTATAAAATTGTTAACCTAAAAATAAAAGTCCAAAATGAGAGGCAACGAGCATTTATTTGCGACCTAAAAGAGAAGCTATTTTGGAAGCACTGATTCAGGCAGAAACCCAACCAGTGTTCCGAGTAGGAGACAAAGGTAGGGGGTATTTGTGAGAGAAGGAAAGGGGAACAATTACATTAATAGAAGGAAGGCATTTCTATTGGTGCAGATGAGCTATAGTGATGCCAATTCTAAATAGTGTTTTAAATTTTCAGTCTGATAGTCATCATTCTGGTAGTCACATATCTGCTTTCTTGTTATCCTTGCAAACAATTTTTTTGGGACACAGTGTTGCTTTAGGCCAGTCCAAAGGTTATTTTGCCCTGTTTTAAAATTCCAAAGGTTTGAGGCATAAGACATGTGAGGCAGTTCCTCTGGGATGGCAGCTCTGGTTCCATTTTATGGTGGCTCCATTTATATTATTATTATTATTTATTTATTTATTTATTTATTTACAAAATCAAACTACAAGCAATTAAATAAAATATATCCTCTCCTCCAAAAGGTGGGAACAACCCATATGTCCATTAACAGATGAACAGAGGGGCCAGCCAAGTGGCTCAGTTGGTTAAGAGCGCGAGCTCTGAGTAACAGGGTCGCCAGTTCAATTTCCACATGGTCCAGTGAGATGCGCCCATGCTGAGCTGCCACTGAGCTGCTGAGAGCGTGCACTTTTAGCAGCAAGGTTGCTTGTTCAATACCCATATGCGATAGTAGGCTGTACCTCCTGCAATTAAGATTGAACATGGCATCTTGAGCTGAGCAGGCGTGAGCTGCTGAGGGGCAGCCGGATGGCTCAGTGTGCAACAAGATGGTGGTTCAACTCCCACATGGAATGATGGGCTGCACCCCTGCTCCCCCGCAACTAGATTGAAAGCAGTGACTGGACTTAGAGCTGAGCTTGCGCCCTCACAACTAAGATTGAAGGACAACTTGACTTGGAGCTGATGGGTCCTGGAAAAACACAATGTTCCCCTTCCCCATTTCCCCAACACTCTTCCCCTCGCCAATTTCCCAATAAAAATCTTAAAAACAAATGAACAAACAAAAAACAGATGAACAGATAAACAAAACGTGGTTCATCCATACAGTGGAATATTACTCAGCCATATAAACACTTATTCATGTTACAACATTGTGCTGAGTGACAAAAGGCAGACACGAAAGGCCACGTGTTGTATGATTCCATTGATATAAAATGTCCAGAACAGGCAAATTCATAGAAACAGAAAGCAGATTGGTGGTTTCCAGGGATTGAGGGAGGGGGAGTGGGGAGTGACTGCTCATGGGACAGGATTTTCTTTTGGGGTGATGAAAAAGTCCTGGAACTAGATAGTGGCAATAGTTGCAACATTGTGAATATACTAAATGCCATTAATAAACTTTGTTATTGTATTTTACCACAATTAAAAACTAATTGGGCCAGTCGAGTGGCGCAGCGGTTAAGCTCTGGCTTTGGAAGCCAGTGGCCCCGGTTCAGGTCCCACTTATGAGGGGCAGTGACACTGCTCTCAAAATAAATAAATAAATAAATAAATAAATAAATAAATAAATAAATAAAACAAAACTAATTTAAGGGCCGGCCGAGTGGCGTGGTGGTTAAGCGCTGGCTTGGGAAGCCAACAGCCCTGGTTCGGTCCCACATGTGAAGGCCAATGACACTGCCCTCAAAAACAAACAAACAAACAAAAAAACAACTAATTTAAAAAATATGTTCTTGGGCCTGCCGAGTGGCTCAGTTGGTTAAGAGTTGTCTTAGAGTGCGTGCTCTGAGCAACAGGGCCCCTGGTTCGATTCCCACATGGGCCAGTGATGCTGCGCATGAGCTAAGTTGTCACTGAGCTGCCAACAGGTGGCAGGGTGGCTCAGTTGGTGTAACAACAAAGTTGCCTATTTGATGGTGGGCTATGCCCAACCGCAACTAAGACTGAACTCGGCACCTTGAGCTGAGCTACCGCCCGGATGGCTCAGCGGATAGGGCATGCGCTCTTAACAACAAGGCTTCTGGGTTCGACTCCCGCATGAGATGGTGGCTATGCCCACCTGCAACTAAGACTGAACTCAGCATCTTAAGCTGAGCTGCCGCCATGTGCTCTTAACAAGGCTGCTGGTTCGATTCCCTCATGGGATGGTGGCTATACCCACCTGTAACTAAGATTGAACACAGCACCTTGAGCTTCGAGGCCATGAGCTGCCCACAGGAAGCCAGATGGTGACTGGCGCCCTCCACAATGAAGACTGAAGAACAACAACTTGGCTGGTCCTCTACCCCAATTCCCCAACACTGTTCCCCTCCCCCAATTCTCCAATAAAATCTTTAAAAAGAAAAAAAAGAATATGTTCTCTTTTTATCATGGCAGATATACTTTCAGAATGACCTAGAAGGCCAGGTTTAATTGACAACGTGTTGAATCCCTAGGAGTTTTGTACTAGTATGTGTGGTACATGCAAAACCCAGCCCTCAGACTGGCCCCCTTTGCTTTCCACCCCCAACTCTACCCTGCATCTCAAGGAGTGTTGTGCATGCACCCAGGGACCCTGTCTTACATGTCCATGCTCCTTATTCACCCTTCCCAACAGCTGTCATTGGCCACTTCTGAGGTGGGTGACACGGGGGCACATCCTGGCTGCATGGTCTGCCCTCTGGAAACCGCAGGCCTTCTCAGTGAGCTCAAAACCACTGGGACAGGGAATCTGGGGTCCCAAGCACACCAAGTAGGATCCAGAAGAGGGAGGTGCAGAATGTAGATGGGCATGTTCCCTTTGCCCCATGGGGAGGGTCTTAACTGGAGAGTGTTTTCTAAGGCAGGGGGAGCAGGGCAAGAACCTTTCTCCTTGAGGTTCATGTCTTGGAATTGCACAGTGTGACCAGGACTATGATAGGGGACGCACTGGAGACTGGGAGAACAGCCTGGAGAGCAGATGACTTCCCCAAGGGGTGGTTAATGAAACATGGAGTCAGCTGAGACAGGGGCTGCTGGCACTTTAAGAATGGCATAGTGGGGGGCCGGCCGAGTGGCGCGGGTTCGGTCCCACATGTGAAGGCCAGCGACACTGCCCTCAAAAAAAAAAAAATGTCATAGTGGGCAAAACAGAGACTCACAAGATTTGGGTGAGAAGTTCTCCGGACCTTCCTCATCACCACTCCACCCCTAACTGTTATAGCATCTAAGGGTCCAGGGTCCTGCAGGCCACTTGATCTGATTCTCCCATTGCACAAAAGGGGAAACTGAGGCCTAGAAACCTGGGGTAAGTTACCCACAGTTACCAAGAGCCCAGGTCTCCTGATTCCCATGGTGCTCAGAATCTTCTAGCTGGATCAGTCCCTCCCTTCCCACCTAGAGCTAGGGTCCGAGAAGGGAGGGCAGTAAGTAGTGTGTAAGAGTAGCCAGCATGTGTGGAATGCAACAATGCTCACATGTGGGGGACCCTTGGTGGGCAGCTGGACTTGAGGTGTCTGGGGTGCCATGTGAAAGTGCCATGCTTCAAGGGTGGGTGACTCCCCACTCTGGTCCACATGCCTGACCACGCATGTGAAAGCGTGTTTGCTGGGAGGCAGCCGGCTGCAGCAAGGAGGCCAGTGGCCAGTAAATAATTTATCAGGACAGCTGATAGTACCTCCCCAGAACTGCCCGCCAGCCCCCAGCCCCCCTTACCTTGTGCGCCTCCCACAGCCCAGCCCAAACCAGCTGGACCAGCTCTCCCGGTGCCTGACCGCAGCCCCCCCTCCCAGCCAGCCAAGTCACAGCCTCCAGGGCACCTTCGGGAAAGCGGGTGGTGGGTCCTGATCTCGGAGACCAGAACGTGGGCTTCTGGGCAGAGATGGCCCTGCAGAGCCAGGTGTGGTCCCCGGCCACACCCATGTAAGTGTCCAGGGTCAGGGGGGCAGGTGGACAGGACATGGGAGGGGTTCATGGGGCACACTGGCCTTTCTACAAGGGTAAGAGCCCCAGATGGCCTCTCCTAAAGGGACCAGGGGGAGTGGAGGGATGCCGCCGCAGCCAATTCCGAGGCTCTCCCCAGAGAGCAGGGTGGGAGAAGTAGACCTCCATCCCCTTCTTTTTTGGGGATTTTCCGCTGGCAGGCTTCAAGCCCAAAGTCCAGCTTGGGGGTGGGGCTATGACTGGGGGGAGGCGGGGAATGCCAGGGCCCCTCACTCCTACACTTCGCCTCTAGGGACACCCCTCAGCTTCCAGGGTGGGAGGAAATGCTTAAGATCCAACTGAAAAAGTCGACAGCTCCTGAACTGGGAAAGATGATGGCAATGTCAAAATGATCACCTGCTTAATGAAATGGCCACCAATTGTTCCTGGTGGCAACAGGCCATGGCCATGAAAGCTGTTCTTGCAGAGTTAGAGATAAACAATAGTGATTGCGTGTACAGAGTATTTTAATATTTGGGGTGTGAGGGCCTTTTAAAGTAGGAGGGTGGAGGGGCTCCAGAGGTTTGTGAAAAATTCTAGAAGAGGGGCTCCCCCAGGGACCCCAATTTTGTTCCTCACTCTTTTGGGTCCCCATTGCATTATTCACCAACTACAAACCTGGTTGCCTAGCAATTGGAACCCGATCCCCCCCAGCAAGGAAGAGGCTGGGAGATTACATCTTGGGGGTGGGACAGCAGAAGGGTACTTCAGCCTTTCGTCAGGGGCAAACCTATTTAGCCAGGGGTCTGGCCTTCCTGCAAAGCGTAACTTCAGCCCCCTGCCCCAACTGAAATCAGGGAACCCCATCCCCCGGTGATCTCTGGCCTCCTGGCTACCAAGACAGGGTGCCTAGACCCCGCTTCTCTTTCCCAGTGTTCCTAGTGGCCTGAGAGCTTCGAGTTCCTCTCCTAACTTAGTGACCTTGGACAAGTCTTTTTGCCACTTCTCGGAGCTTCAGTTTCCCCATCAATAAAATGGGGACAAGAATACTACTTACCTCCTAGGATTGTTGGGAAGATTCAATGAGTTACTATGGGTAAAGCATTTCACAGCACCTGGTACATGGTATGTGCTGGCTAATGGTTGGCTGATTTTATTCTTAGTTGGAATGTCAACTCAGCAATAAGTCAACTAACAGTGTCTCAAGTAATTAGGACAGGGAGGGGAAGGCAGAGGTAGCTGTGGTAGCCTAGCGGAAGCCCCATAGAGCACTTAGAGCACTATATATAGTAAGTACTAAATGCATGCTGATATTACGCCTTCAAGATGTGGTCAGAGAAGATCTGGGAGGCCCCACCAGAGTTTGGGCAATGAGGCTAATACCCAATAGCGTTAGTGCTGAAATGAATAAATATTTGAGGGTTTATCCTGGGTTGAGTGTCCGGGATAACAAGCAGATAGATACATTCTTCTAGATATTGGCCTGTCAAGCTCCTGCATGTAGTCCGTGCTCAGTGCATGTCCGTGATGACATGTTGATGTAGTGATGACTGTCCCCTAGGTGCCCTGCAGTACCACAGTCAGCCTCCAGCTTCCAGGGGTAGCCCAGATGGGGCCAGGGGTGGCCCTGGAAGCTGGGAGCAGGATCCTGGGGGTGCTGCAAGGAGGACAATGATGGGTGTTTCTCAGGTTAAACCTTAAACCAGAAATCCCCCTCCCTTCCTCCCAGCTCAGAGTCCAGAGCTAGACAGCATGACTTGGTGACCCTTGCCCCCTGTAGAAGGGGTTGGCAGGTGGAGAAGAAGACTCCTGAGTTACCATGGCAGTGGTGTGTGTCCATGGTGGGATGGACAATTCTCTCCCCAGACTCCCTCACTCTTCAGCACTTAAGGGATCCTGGGTAGAAGACAACGTCCAGAAATGGTGTGGAACTGGAAAGAGACAATAGCATGTTGGGGGCCTGGTGGGATTTGAGAGTTTCTGTAGGATGGACTGGGAATTTGAACTGGGTTATTGTAATTAATCATAAGCATTATTAATCATGGGAATTATTAAAGGTATTATGAATAATAAACTGTACTACTGTTTTTGGAGCAGTATGTCCTAAGTTTTTTCCTTGTTAGGGCATCTCTCTGCAAGGTCAGGGTCAAGCTATCCTGGCCCATTTTACAAATGAGGAAACTAAGGCTCAGAGAAGTGATGTCAGGCCTAGGGAGGGCTTTAGATCAACCTGTAATGGTCTCCACTCTTACCTCCTCGCAGTACCCCCACCCTCTCTCCTGACTCCTCCCAAGTGCAAAAGGGTAGTTAGTGGAAATGCTGGGCTCTAGTTGCTTTCCAAGCAGTTCAGGGATCTTGGCTCAGAGAGGGGCATTCAAGATGTAAACCTGCTGAGGGTGAGGCCCTGGGAGAACCCTTCCGCCGTCCCTGCCCTCTCCCCACAGGCCTATGGCCGAGAGCTCCCTCTACCGGCAGCGACTAGAGGTCATCGCGGTAAGTGAGGCCCTCCCGTGCGCCCCGCCCAGCGCCCTGGGCACCTCCAGCCTTGCCCCACGCCTCTTCAAAGCTTTCCTCCCATTCCAGGAGCTGGCCTAGCGCAATGAAGGCTGGAGGAGGGGGAGGAGCAGCATCCTCAGCTCTAGCCCAGCCTGGGGCGCCCCACCTAAATCCTCAGGCACCCTCCGCTCCCCAGTTCTTCTGTCTGATCGCTACCACCCCCAAAAATGATTAGGTTGCAGACCCGCACTCCCAGAATCTGCATCATCCGATGCTTCGTTCTTGAACCCCGATCTCTCACATACACCATGTTTGAACCCCATCTCTCAGGCCCCTGTCTCACTAACCCCCAACTCCTGAACCCCCATATCTGTCTTCATCTCTCTCTGGACCCCATATTTCTCATATCTATATCTATATCTATCTATCTATATATTTTTTTAGAGGGCAGTGTCACTGGCCCTCAAATATGGGATCCGAACCGGGGCCGCTGGCATCCCAAGCCAGCTCTTAACCACCGTGCCACTCGGCCGGCCCTCACCCCCGTATCTATTTTTTTTTTTTTTTTGGAGGGCAGTGTCACTGGCCCTCATATGTGGGACCCGAACCGGCGCCACTGGCTTCCCAAGCCAGCGCTTAACCACCACGCCACTAGGCTGGCCTCCTCACCCCCATATCTTTACTCCATGTCCCTGAAGGCCCCCACCTCAGCAACCCCTATCTCTGTCCCTCACCTCTCTGGACCTCATCTCCACAGCCCAGTCTCGCTGGACCCTCATGACTGCACCTCCATTCCGGACCCCCATTTCATTAGCCTCCTCCCTTTGATCCCCTTGTCTGGACCCCCATCTCTGAACTCCGTCTCTCGTAACCCCATATCTCGGACTCCCACAGCTCTCTCTCCTCTCTAGATCCTATTCCAAGGTTCCCCCCCGCTCCGCATCCACAGACCCCCATTCAGCGCTGGCCAGGCCTCCGCAGCATCCGGGGCGATGCCGGCCCCGCCCCTCCCACCCCGCCTCCACCGCTGCTGAGTCAGCGCCTCTGCAGGCCCGGCCCCGACGTGCGATCAGCTGTCCCGCAGCCCGGGGAGCCCCGGTAGCTCCCGCGAGCCCAGCGGAGGAGGGAGGGAGGGCGGAGAGGGAGGCGGCGGCCCCGCGGGGTCCGCAGGCAGCTCCGTCCTCTGTGCGCAGGAGAAGCTGCGGCTGCAGGAGGAGATCCGCGCGGCACGCGGCGAGCTGGAGGAGGAGAAACGCCGCGTGGAGCGGCTCAAGGTTGGGAGGCCGGAGTGGGACTGGGGATGGGGGCCTGCGTAGCCTGGGCCAGGAAGTGAGGGTGCCCGTGAGAGTCTGCTGGCGGAAAGATAGGAGCTTCAAATTTGGGGCTAGCAGTTGGGGGCACCGGTTCTAGCTTTGGGGGCGAGTGTCTTTCCCTGCTTGAGAGAGGGGGCGGTGGTGGTGATGGGGACATTCGTTCCATCATTGGGAAGAATATGAGGACAGCGAGGGTATTTATCCAACTTTGGGGTTGGGAGGGACGAAGAGAAACACTGATTTCACCTTTGGGTGTGTCTGTCCCATTCTGGAAGGGTTGGGGTTGTTAATGGGTGTTTTTTCCAGTCTGGGGAAACTATGGGCTGGTAATGGGATGTCTGGCTCACCTAACAGTGTTGGAGGTCAATGAGGGCCTGCATCCCAGCCTAAGGGGAAAATGTCAGTCCCATCGGGGTGATTGCGGGGCTATAAGAAATCTGCCCAGCCTGGGGAGGGTGAGGCGGGGACCCTGCATGGGGCAGGGGAGTCCTATACCCAGCTGGAGCCCCCTTCCTATGCCCAGAGGAAGTCTCTCCGGGAGCGGTGGCTAATGGATGGGGCGCCTGAGGGGTCTGAGGGACCCGAGGATCCCGCCTCCCAGGACCCCCAGTCGCCTGAGGGCCAGGCACAGGCTCGCATCCGGAACCTGGAAGACAGCTTGTTCACGTGAGTGGGGCCCCTGCCTGCTTCCTTGGCCCCAGCCTGGCTAGGCCACGTACCCCCTGGGGCCTATTCCTGGGTGGCAAATTGAGACTGGGGGGAATCCATTGAGCCTGGGGGCTCGGCTCCCAGCAGGCCTCTCTCTTCCCCAGACTCCAATCCCAGCTGCAGCTGTTGCAAAGTGCGTCTACAGGTGCCCAGCACAAGCCCTCAGGCAGGCCCACCTGGCGCAGACAGGTGAGGAGCCTAGGAACAGATGGTTGGGGAGGGGCTGTGGCCAAGTGCAGTTTAGATTGGTCCTCTGCTGCTTCTTTGCTCTGTGGTCTTGGGCAAGTCACTTTCCGTACCCAAGCCTCAGTTTCCCAGTCTCTGTAAAGAGAATATCAGCACACACCTGTAAGAGGTGTGTGAGATGGTAGACAAGATCACAGCATAGAACCAGAAACAGGGAATGTTTTGATACATGGTTGCTAGTATGGCCCAAATAAGGGAGGCAGGTGGAAAATCTGGGGGAGTGCTCATGGAATTCAACCTCAAAGGTGGGAACAGGTCACCACGAGATGCTCTACACAGATTTTGGGGATTTTTGGTTTTCATTTTGGTAATGCCTTAATTAAGGTAGAATCCACATACCACACACACTTTACACTAAAATCTGGCTGGGTTGTCCCTGAAGTCCAAAGATCTGGCCACATTTGTGCCTGGCCACAGTGAAGTGTGGGTATTCCATGTTCCCTACCCCTCCATGATGTCTTGCCTTAGATTCCAGGTGCCTGTCACAGGACAGAGAGACCTGTTAATCGGCATGGGA
This sequence comes from Aselliscus stoliczkanus, assembly GCA_033961575.1. Lineage (NCBI taxonomy): Eukaryota > Metazoa > Chordata > Mammalia > Chiroptera > Hipposideridae > Aselliscus > Aselliscus stoliczkanus. Next base: position 11,374,929 of record CM066735.1, read on the forward strand.
AGCCCTTCTTGGGTTTTTGGTATAAGCCAGCAGTTCCTTGACAGAGATGCACAAGGCATGCTTCCTGGCCCAGAGGAGCACACAGTCCAGATGAGGAGATGGGGTGCAAAGAGTCAGTGAAGGGGAGCCCTGGGCATGGAATTGCTCAGAGGAAGCATCTGAGTGAGGCTGAGGATTCAGGGAAGGCTTCCTGGAGGTAGTGACATCTATGCTGAATCTGGGTGGATCCAAGCAGGAAGGGAAAGGGAATTTCCCACAGAGAATAGCTTGTGCAAAGGCATGGAGGCTGGAAAGAAGATAGGATCAGAGAACTATGAGGAGATTCATAGAGCTTGGCCTAGGTGGCCTGCATGGCTGTTTCCAGCTCCCCTCCCTGAATCCATCTTCCTCTTAATTCCTTCCTCACCCTTTTACAGCCAGCTATACTGACCCTCTTTTCTGTTCCTTAAACTTTCTAGTTCATTGCAGCCCCAGGGCCTTTGCACTTGGTCTCCCCCTCTGCCTGGAATGCCCTTCCCCACTTCTTGACGCAAGACCTCTTCTCATCCTTCAGATCTCTGTTCAATGTCACCTCCTCCGAGAGGCCCTCCTGCATCTTATACCTAAAGGAGGCACTCATCACCTTCCAGGCACTCCTTAACTCCTCATCCTGCTTTTTTTTTCCCTGCCATAGTCCTTTTCACTCACTGACATATTTATTTGCGTGTATTTATGACCTGCCTTCTCCCACTGGAATGTATATTTCAATAGCAAAAGGCTTAATGTCCCTTGTCCATGATAACCTCAGTAGCTGGCAGAGTAGGTCCCTAATACAGAGATATTGGCTGCACAGCACAGTATTGATTAAGCATCTACTGTGTGCAAGGAGCAGAGGGCAATAAGCTGGGTGAAGGCTGAGGTGCAGTAGAGGGTTTGGTTCTGAAGTTAATGGGGAACCATTGAGGGTGTTTGAGCAGGGGAGTACTGGCATGCAAGAAATTCAAGGTAGAGACATAGGCTGGCCTGACCTTGTCTCTGCCGTTCCTGCAGGGTCACCGTCCACTCTCCCAGCCCACTGTGGAGGCAGGTACTGCAGGTGGGTGTTTGTACCCCTTGGTCTGGGGATCTCAAGAGGAGGGGCCTGAATCTGGGTGGACTGTATCTTACCTTGTCACTCACTCTCTCCTCTCCTCCCCCGACTCCCTCAGGCCAGATTGATCTGAAGAGAGCCTCCTTGCCAGCTGAACCAGGCACATCCCCAGAGTTCCCCTCTGAGCCCAGAGATGAGGTTGTCGGGGTTCCACCAACCCTGAGGTGCGTCCCTGGGGCAGCCGGGGGCTCCGTAGAAACCAACGGCCCCTGCCCCAGACCCAGCCCTCCTCCGGAGCAGGAGCAGAGTCAGGGGATGGCAGTATCTGAGGTGGGAGTGGGTGAGGCCAAAGGAGAGGGAGTGGTGAAGGTGGTGTGGGAGGGGCTGAGGGCCACAGAGGACTGTGCCATGGGGACCACAGGCCCTGAGCTGGAGGCTAAGGTGGAAGAGATGGTGCTGGAGGCCATCGGGTACAGGCAGGAAGCTGACCACCCACAGCTCCCGTTCTGGGTGAAGAAAGACAGGGGCATCGTGGAAGTGGTCTGGGAAGGGGTGGGAGGCAAGGAAGGCAATGACTTAGAGGCCATGGGGGAAGGGGATAGGAACCTGGAGGCTATGCAGACCAGCTCACCTAGACTCCAGGAGGGACTAGTAGGAGCAGGTTCTGGAGAAAGGGAAGGGGCCCCCAGGGGCAGCCCTGATGGCTATGGTCAGGGGGGCTCTGGAGGAGAGGAGGGGTCCTTCATTTGGGTGGAAAGAGTGACCCTCAGCGAGGAATGGGAGGAGCTGCTGGTGGAGGGCTTGGAAGGGCCAAGGGTGCCGGGGAGGGAGGGAGGAGATGAAAGTGCACTGGGCGTTGAGAGAGAGGGAGGAGAGGAAACCTGGGAGGTAGAGAGGACACAGGCAGAGGAATCAATGGGCACAGAGAAGAAAGGAAGTGAGGAAAAGGTGGGGGCAGAGTGGGAAGGAGTGGAGATGTCCCTGGTGGTGGAGAGGAAAAGAAGTGAGGAGCCCTTGAAGCCAGAGAGGCGAAGAGGTGAGAAAAAAGTAAAGATTGAGAGGGAAGGAGGTGAGGAACCATTGTCAGCAGAAAGCAAAGAAGCTGAGGAGCCTTTGAAGGCAGAGAAGGGAAGACATGAGGTGCCATTGAGAGTAGAGGAAAGTGGAGCTGAGGCAAAGCTGGAGGCAGAGAAGGAAGTTGAGGAACCATTGGGAGTAGAAAGCAAGGAAGTTGAGGGATCATTGAGGGCAGACAAGGAGAGAGGTGAGGAAAACCTCAGGTTGGAAGAGAAGGAGGTTGTGGAGCCATTGGTAGTAGAGAAAAAAGATGAAGAAAAGATAGAGGCAATTGAAGAGCCATTGGTGACAGAGAGAAAGGAAGGTGAGGGATCACTAATGGTAGAGAGAACAAGAGACGAGGAGCCATTGGAGGCAGAGAAGAAAGGAGATGAGGAATCACTGAAGGCAGAGAAAACAGGAAGTGAGGAGCCAGTGGAGGCAGAGAAGACCCAAGAGGTCAAGGAAGATGTGAGTCCAAAAGAGCAGAAAGAGTCAGGAGGAGGGAAGGAATGTGAGACAGAAGAGGTGAGTGAGGTAGGGGCTCCCCTGAGGGCCAAGGAAGAGCCACGGCCAGAGGAGGAAGGACCACAGCCCCAGGAGAAGCAAGAAGGCTCCCTTGAGGAGGAAGCAGTGAAGCCCCAACCCCCTGCTAAGGGCCAGGACCCCTTGGGGGATGCCACCCCCCTCCTGGCAGAGACCCCAGCTCCTGAGCAGCCTGCTGAGTGCCAGCCATTGCTTCCGGTGGAGCGGCGTAAGGCCCACCCCAGTGCCCGCCCTGTGCCCACCTATGCACCTGCCCAGCAGCCTGAGCCATCTGCTCCTCCTGAGGGCGAAGAGGCAAGTGGCCCTAAGCAAAAAACGTGCCAGTGTTGTGCGGTGATGTGAGCCTGCACCCTCCACCCCAAACCCCGCTCCTCTCACAGCTACCTCGGCCTCTTGGCATCCAGCAGAGGGTCCCAGACACAGACAGGGCACAGGGAACTGGCCATGGCATCTGGGAGCCAGCCGGCCCACACATCCACTCCACCTGGGCTTCTGGACCCCTTGCCCACTGCCTGACCTTGGCACCCTTCTCCGACTAAGCCTTTATACTTGAAAATAAAATATTAAAGCATTCGGATAGCTTGAATGTGTGTTTGTGGCACAACACCACCTTACCATCTCCTGGTGGGAAATTGAAGGCTTCACTCAGATAGAATCAGAGATTATGAGTGATTGAACATATAGGTGTATCTGCTGTAACAAAAGACCTCAAGCTACAGTAACTATAAAGACAAAAGTTTATTTCTCTGGGTGGCTCTGATCCCTGCAGTCACTTGGGGATTCAGGTTCCTTTCCATTTCTTGCCCCCCACCCTCCCTTTGGGTCCAGCTTCAGCTGGATCACATCGCTATGCCAGCTCATGGGAAAGGGAAGAGGATATGGAGGATCCTCACTCAGTCCCAGCTTCTGCACATATCACTTCTTTTCACATTCCATTAGAGAGAACTCTGTGCATGGCCACACCTCACTGCAAGGGATGCTGGGAGTACGCTCCACTATGGCTCTGTCACAGCAGGAGGACAGATTTGGGGACGTAGCTGCCACTCTGGATTTCATATATTTGCCTTTGCTCCCTCATCCATCCATATATTCCCTATAGGGCCAGGCCCTTCTCTGTAGGGGTCCTTCAATCTCAGCTCTTCTGGCTGGGTGTCCTCAGGCAATTGACTCAAGCCTCTCTGGACCTCAGTGTCTTTAGCTGTCAAATGAGCACCCCTCTCCCAGCCTGGGTTGGTTCAGGTCAGAACCTGGAGCTTGAGTGGGGCCCAAAAGGCCCAGTTCCTCAGGTGTGGGCAGGAAGTGTTTCTCATACCCAGAGTCAAGCCGGGTGGAGGCCTGGGAGGGCTCTGTAACTGGTAGCGGTTCTATGTCTTCCACTTCCATGATGGGCAAGTCCTTGGGGGGCTGGGCCTGAGGCACCTCCTAGAGAAAGAGGAGGCTTAGATTGTGGCCCCCATTTTCCCCTCACTGTTCCCACTTACTCCCCACTGTCTCCACATCCCCTAACCCCCTGGAGGTTCCCAACAAGGCAGTCTTTTTGCTTACCTCCACATAGGGCTGGCTGAAATGGCTGTTGGCAGGATCAGGGATCTTCTCCCAGACCCAGTGAGGCAGCACCTTGTGCTGCAGGTGGGTCCACCTGGCAAGTATATAAGAGGGAAGGGAATCCACGTGGCCAGATCCCCATGACCAGGTTGCAGGGTCCAGTAATGTCACAGAGCCCTCACCCCAGAAGCTCAGCTAATATCCAGCTTTTCTCCCTACCTGAGCAGAGACCCATGTGTCTGAAAGCCTCACCTGGAGGTAGCTAGGCTCACGCAATAGCCCATCAGGAACAAGCCCCACAGGAAAAGGACAACAGGCAGAATTTTGAACTTCAGGGTGTTATCTAGGGGGAAGGAGCAGATGAATAGTTGGACACCAGGAGGGAAGGGAGGGGTCAGGTAAGGCTCATTGATGGGCAGGACTTGGGTGAGGGCAGTGGATAAATGGATAAATTATGAATGGGTAAGAATAAGAGTGGGGGAAATCTTGGGGTGGAAGTGGGACTTGTGAATAGTGCAATAATCGGTGAAGAGGTCCGAGGGGTGGGTGAAAGGGTCAGAGACATGCAGTGCCTAATAATCCACAGCAGTATTTAAGAGAATCAAAATGCATCATCAATCACCACCACCACCCAAGTCAAAAGACTGCCCATTCACTGAATCCCAGCGAATCATTCCATATACCATTCAATGGAGCAGGCCTTCTCCTATGGCAGTGCCACCCTACCTGGTAGGTGAAGCCGGAGGCTGGGACCAGGTGGACCCTGTCCTGCGATGGTGGATGCCATCACCCACAGCTCACATGGACCCCAGGGGAGGTTGGGCAGGGAGATGCTCTGGGTGCTGCCACTCACTGAAGGACACACACACAAAGAGGTCAGGAAGGCAGTCAAATCCTACCTCAGGGCCTTTGCACATGCTTTCTCTCTGTTTGCAACATTCCCCCAGATGTCCACACAGCTATCTCCTTCAGGTTTTTGCACAAATGTCACCTCCTTAGGAAGGCCTTCCCTCACCCCATCACATATAAAATTGCATCTCTTTCACCACCCATTTTTCCTGCTTCAGTCGCTACCCAATACTGATCACCATCTGACATACTACTTAGATATTATTTACTTTGTCTATGTTTGCCTGTCCATTAGAAAATAGCCCCACGTAGGCCATAGTCTCAGCACCTCAAACACTCTGGCACATAGAAAGCACTCAAAAAATGATATAGATTTGAATAAATGAAAGAATGAATGAACATCATATCCCTCACCTGCACAGAACTCAGTGAAGGGAGACTCCCTAAGCCAGGGGAAGACATTTGGACCTGCCACAACTATTATTGTTTACTTTTTTCCCAAATTGCTCTTTTTTGTTTTTAAGCCAAAAGAGGAAGTAGCTTTTCAGTTTGTTATAAGATTATAGGAGACATGAACATGGATCAAGATATATTGCTAAAGAAAGATGTCCAAGCTAAGTCATCAGGTGATAAAAATGAGTTGCAAAACATCATAAGAGTCATAGACAAAACTAGTCTATAACATGGTCCTCTTTTAATAACAATAATATACATATATGTATATTTAATATTATATAGATAGAATTTTTAACCTAGTGATCTATATATATGTTTGTAAGGTACAATCATGGCAAGGTAATTATGTTAAAAAGTCGGCTTTCTCAATTACAGACAAATGTGAAGCACTGATGTATTTAGGGGTGAAATGACACCAAAGACTAGGGAAAAAAAAATGTGGGAGATAAACTGAAACAAGATTGGCAAAATGTAGGTAATTGTTGAAGGTAGCTGGTGGGCGGGCACACGATGGTTTGTTATATTCTCCCTACTTTTGTACATGCTTGACATTTTCTACAATAAAAAATTTAAAAATCTTTAAAAAACACAACTCCTATCTATGTTAACATATACATGGAAAAATCTGAAAGCTTTGTTATCAATATCAGTGAAATGATGAAAATGCTGATATTCTTGATACGGTCCTTCAGTGTATCAGCTTTTGTAATAGGCACAGATAATTTCTGTGTTTAGAAAAAGGGGTAATAAAGATATTTTTAAAAAGGAATTTGTGGGGCTGGCTGAGTGGCGCGGTGGTTAAGCACTGGCTTGGGATTGCCATATACCCTAAGGTATGGAAAACATAAAAATCATATATAATCCTGCAATCCTGTTGACACTGAGGAGAATTTATTTTCATATTTCTACCTCTGCTTTGCTCAATGCTGGGTTTATTTTTAAAAACGAAATCATCCCATGGAGTTTTCAATCCTTTAATCTTTTTCACTTAATAAAATATAAAAGGCATCTTTCAATGTCAATAAATATAGATTGGAGTGTTCATTTTTTTTTTTTTTAGCTGAGCCATCCTGCCGCCTGTTGGCAGCTCAGCGGCTGCTCAGCTTGGGCCAGGAATCCAAGTGGCAACCCTGTTGCTCAGAGCTCGCACTCTGGAGTGAGCTCTTAACCAACTGAGCCACTTGGCCGGCCCCTGGTGACTTCATTTTTAATAGTCAAGTGACAGTCCATTACACTGACAGCCACCAGGGTTACTATTCATTAGGGAACTGATGACATCACATGTTCGCCCAGGGACTGAGAGGGAACCAAAGGGGCCGTCCGAGGACAGGGGGTGAGGTAGACTGATGGGTAGGCCTTGTGGGGGCTGGGAGCAGAGGGCAGGAGGCAGGAAAGCTCACCATTCCTGCAGACAGGAGGCCTGATGCCACTCTGTGTACACAAGGTGTAGTGGGTGAGATGGCCCCGAAGTTGGTGCCTTGGGACTTCTCCCCACGCTATGTTCGGGGTCCCTGGAGGGGCGTCCTGAAGTCGCCAAAGCGCTGGTCCTGCTAATGGTGCTGAGGAGAAAGCCAGTGGGTCAAAGTCTGCCAGGGTTCCAGGATTCTCCATGCTCCCAGCCCCACTGCTTACCTAGTTCCTCTCTGAACATCCAGACTGAGGGGGCAGGGTACAAGCCCCCAGGAGAGACTGCAGTCACTGTGATTCGGTAGGGGACCCCTTCTTTGAAATTACCTGGGCAGGAGAAGAGCAAAGACCAGTTAGAGTTGGCTCCCCCACCCCCACCCATTGCCTATGTGGTAGGAGCCTTCACTTGGGTCTCCAGGACATGCTGAAATCAAGATCTGGGTATAAGTCATTTATCTGGAAGAATACCCCAGAAAACACCTGGAGGGGCAGTGAGGAGGCAAAATAGAGAAGGAAGAGCAGCCGGTAAATAGTCCATTTGAGAGCCATGTTCCCAATGTGGGCAACGGAGGTTCACTCCATCCAGGCAGCAGCAAAGCACACCCCTGAGACCCCTCCATCCCCATTGAGCGGGGAGGGAGCTGGGGTATTTATCCATCAACCCTTATTAGTCATTGGTCAGGGCTGCACCTGAAGTAGAATAGTTTAACTCCCCACACTCCCAGCCAGCTGCCCAGGCAGGCAAATGCTTCAGGGACCAGAAAGAGGCCTCAGACCAGGAAATGCAGGAGTTGTAGGCTGGGAGATGGGCAAACATGGGCCCTGACACCACCCATCAGGGGTGAGGTTCCTGAAGTCCCTCCTCAAAACCTGCTGCTGCATGACCTTCCCCAACTGGGAATTTTCCAGAATTGAGATTCCTCTTCTTTTGTCCCTATACACTTATGGGCCTTGGAACTCTGCCCTACATTTCTCACTCGACACCTTCTTATGCTCTCTCAGTTCTTTACCCCAAGGAAGGACTCCCCAGTATCAAGCCCCAGCCCAGAACTAATTGCTGAGCCCCAGACCTGAGCATTTAAACAGTCCGCCCTGGACAACTCCACCCGGATAAGCATCTCAGATGCAAACATATCAAACGAGTCCCCAAAATTCTCCTCCAAGACTCCCTAACCAGAATCTGCCTGGTTTTCTCCCAACCTCATTCCATACTTGGTCCAGCCCTCATCATCTCCTGCCTGCACCAGTAAGTTCCTTTTCTTACTTAGCTCCTGCTGATGCCGCCCACACCCAACCTAGTCGGTCTCCCCCCACAGCAGTCAGAGGGCTCCTGTGAGCACCTAGGCATGTCCGGCCTGTTCTGAATCATCCCCCCATCTCACTCAGACAAAAGACAGTCTTCCCAGTGGGCCACAAGGCCCTGTATGCTGTGCTCTGTCACCTCCCTGCCCTCACCTTTTCCCACTATCCCTCTCATTCATTCCACTCCAGCTACACTGACCTCCTCGCTGACTCTTAACACATTAAGCACATTCCTGCCTCATGGCCTTTGCACTGTCCCCTTTTGCTTTTCCCTCAGACATCCTCATGGCTCCCTTTCTCACCTCATTTAAGCCTTAGCTCAAATGCCATTTTCCCAGGGAGGCCTTTTTTAACCTTTCTTTTTAAAATACTTACACTCCCTCCTTTCCCTTACCCTGATTTATTTTGCCCCAATCACATTACAAGTGTATTTTTTGCTTCATTGGCTCCCTGCCCCAACAAGATTATTGGCTCCATGAGGGTGAGGATGATGCTGAGAGGGAGAGTGGAGTGAAGGTTCAGGGTTTGTCTTCAGGAGCCTGACTGTGTCATTTAAATCCTGGTTCTACCACCTACTTGCTGTGTGGCCTTGGGCAAGTTACTTAACCACCCTGGGCCTTGCTCTTCATCTGTTAATTGAGCATAATAGCAGAAATCTATTTTATAAGGAAGTTTGAATAATTTAATGCTTATGGTAAATGCCAATAGACATCAGCTGCCATCACTGTATACCAGTGTCCAGAACAGAGCCTGGCACACAATGGGTGGTAAATGAATTAATGATACTTTAAGCATAACGCTTTCTCCTGCAAAGCCACCCATCAGCCTGCCCTCCAGAAGCTGGGATGGGACGCCAGGTCTACCAGGGCCTCACCTGGCAACAGGGCACTGAGGTTCCCAGGAGGAAGCCGGACCCAACTGAGGTCCTCCAGGTGGTCGCCATCTCGAGCCCAGTCCACCACGTGCTCCTGCGGCTCACTGGACCCCTGCTGCCAAGTCACCAGCAGCTCTGTTCTCCCAGCGATGCTGCTGACCACCACACCATGTGGGGCAGAACCTGGACCTAGGGGAGAAGTCTCAGCTACCCACTGAGGAGGTCCCCTCTTGAGCATTTCCAGGCTACTGAGTGGAGCAAGTTCACAGCCTCTTACCCAAGCAGACCAAAGAAAGGTTGGTGAGAGGATCCCAGCTAGTGGCATTGATGGCGGACACTGCAGCCCACTCTGCCTGGGTGGGGATGGAGAAGCTACAGCAGGGAGTCTCCTCTGGGATCAGCTCCTGACCTTTAACCTGGAACCAGACTTTATACCTTACTTGCATGCAGTGCTCTGGGGCCTGAGGGATGAGGGGAAGAAAGGGTTAATATCTCCCACTTACCAGACCTACTGTATCTCTCAGTGAGGTCACCTGATAAACCAGTCAGTGAAATATGTTTGTTGGCTCTACTTTACAGATAAGGAAACTGAGTCTCAAAGGGGCTCAGCAGCAGAGGTGGAATTAGAATACAGTTCCAGGGCCAGGACTAGGGTGAGGTGGGGGAGGCACCTACCTTGGGTGCAAAATTTAAAGAGCAGGATACCAAAAACCCAGTAATCGAGTTATATTATATTTTAATCAAAATTAACGCAACAAACCCATAACAAACAAAACATCCAGATTTTAAGTAAAAACAGGACCTGACTCTGCACATGTACAACCCTACTTCATTCGCTTCATCCTGGTCTGTGTCCTGTGCAGTTCTTGAGGATTTCGGAACTCCACTGTTATATAGAGGAGTCGTTATATTTAGCAAAGAGAATGGTACCCTCCAGGGGGGTTTGGGAAAATTTGTAGGAATTTTTGGCTGCCTCAATGATTAGTATTTGATGGGCAAGAATTAGGATGCTATACTGTCCTAGAAACATAAAACTGTCCCGTGATCCTTACGACTTTTGAATGTCATCCCCACTGGAAACTTATGAAGATGAAAAGCCTGTCTAATACTTATAATTGACCATAGAACTAAAAATATATCATCTGGAGGTCTGATTTTAATATTTACTGAACTGTTATGTTATATATTCAGAACATATGAGGACTTTCCAGGCAGTTTTTATGATCAATTCCCAGGACAATCTATGTTGTTGTTTTTTTTCTTTTTCTTTCTTTTTGAGGGCAGTATCACTGGCGCTCATATGTGGGTCCTGAACCGGGGCCGCTGGCTTCCCAAGCCAGCTCTTAACCACCGCGCCACTCAGCTGGCCCGGACAATCTATGTTTTGATCAGAGAATGTTTTGTTTTTTTTTGAGGGCAGTGTCACTGGCCCTCATATGTGGGACCCAAACTGGGGCCGCTGGCGTCCCAAGCCAGCGTTTAACCAATGCGCCACTCGGCCGACCCTGATCAGAGAATGTTTTAATGTGCCATGTATCACCTCGTCCCTTTGAAGTCCCTGGAAACTGGCTCTATGGCCTGGTATGTGACTGATTCTGGTAAATGTCCTATCTGTGTATAGAAAGCATATATGTTCTGATGTTTCTTATGTGAGTCCATTAACTTGTTTGTTAATCACATGTTCAGATATTCTAGATCTTGACTTGTTATCCATCTGTTATGAAATTACTGAGAACGGGGCCGGCCGAGTGGCGCAGTGGTTAACAGCTGTCTTGGGACGCCAGCGGCCCCAGTTCAGATCCCACATGAGGGCCCGTGACACTGCCCTCTTTAAAAAAAAAAAAAAAGAATAAAATCACAGTAAGGTACTTTATAAAAAAAAAAAAAAAAAGAAATTACTGAGAATGATGTATTAAAATATCCCACAATGGGACCGGCCGAGTGGCTCAGTTGGTTAAGAGCTTGCGCAAGAGTGCAAGTTGAGCTCTGAGCAACAGCAGTTCAATGCCCAGCCCGAGCTAAGCAGCTGCTGAGCTGCCAACAGTTAGCAGGATGGCTCCGCTAAAAAAAAAAAAAAAAAAAAAAAAAAAATCCCACAATGGCCACAGGGATATGAAAGCGAGTTCGGGGAATATAATTAATAATGTTATAAATATTTTGTGGGGTGTCAGATGGTCACTTGTCTTGTTAGGGAGAACACTTCATGGATGGAGTAGAGGCTTGATCACTGCACTGTACACCTGAAGCTGATGTTGTATAATATTGTATGCCAACTGTAATTGAATATATATATAGTCATGGGATGTAGAGTATAGTGTGGAAAGGAGTCAAAGGAATTGTAATAGATATGTATGATATGGGGGGGGGAGTGGGGTGGTGAATTGGGGGAGGGGGGTTGTCACTTTGAGGGGTAAAATATATAACTATTGCACTGCGTTGTACACCGGAAACTAATTTAAAAAAAAAAAGGTTATTTCACAATAAAAGAATTAAAAAAAAAAAAAAATCCCACAATGGTTGTGGAGTCACATATTTCTCCTTATAGTTCGGTTATTTTTGCTTTATGTATTTTGTTAAAGCGATGTTATTAGGTACATACAGATTTAGTACTCTTAGATCATCCTGGTGAACTGAATTTTTTACCACTACATACATAGAACCTTATTTCCCCTTTATTTTCTACTGAACATTATAATTAGAACACTGTATTATACATTTTAAAAAAACATGTATACATGGGTTATATTAGCTACATATTTCATGTCAATATAGTAAAGTGGCATTACAAAGTATGTGTTATGAAATATAGGCAATGAGGCTGTGAATTGCTCTTTGAAAGCCGGCAAATCTCAGCTCTGCCACTTACTAGTTGTGTGGTTTAAGGCAACCTGTCTGTGTCTCATTTTTTTCTCATCTGTAAAGTTGGTTAAGTGTAAATAAGTGTGTAGGCTAGGATCTAGCACATAGTAAGAGCTCTATAGGTGTTATGTGATGGTTTAAACTGACGATATTAGATTGTGTGGCCTGAGAAGGTATGGGCCCTGTTGTTTTGTTCCTTGCCATATTTACTGTGAGCCAGGGCCTAGCAATGCCTAGAACATAGTAGCTACTCAACAGATTTGGATCAGTGAGGACTGTTGCACCCTTGTCTGTCATCTCATAATGCCCTTTTGATACTAGCATATAAACCCTTTGCACACTGTGCTATATTTTGTGGAGCTGAGCCTAGCCTTACTTCTAAACTTTGCACCTGCTGTCTCCCCTGCCTAGAACACCTGCACCCCCATCTTCAGGACTCAGCTCAGATCTCCCAGAAGTAGCTGACATTGGTGGAGGCTTGCTCTGTGCCCAGCGCTGTGCCACCACCTCTCTAAACTTTCCCCTCCTTTAAGCTTTGATGCAATCTCAAGAGAGCAGCACAGTAACCTCTGTCTTTTTTACATTATTGTTATTTGGGCGTTTCCTGACATGTGCAGAGAAATGTAATCAGTCTCCACAACTCACCTTCCATAAAAGCAGGGATTTCTGTCCACTTTGTGTCCCACAGAGGTTCCCCGATATCCATATATCTTTTGGAGCTGGCAAGGACGAGGAGAGCGGCACAGATGAGAGGGGCATGGCTGGACAGACTTACAGGAGCGAGAACGAAGGTGTAGGGCTAAGCCAGGAGATCCTTACCAGAAGGCAGTGTCTGGAAAGACAGAATGGCGCTCCACTCGCCCCACAGATCCTCTTCTTTCTCCATTCGGCAGCGGCCAGACACCTCATAGACAGTGGCTAGCTCCAAGTCCTGGATATCAACAGGGGTCAGCGGTATGGACTTCAGCTCTGGTTCCAGCTGTGGGACAGACAGGAGAGGGCAATGAGGCAGAGGGCTAAACTGACAGTATGTGACCTTATATGTCAGCAGGGTGGCCAACTGCCCTGCTTTGCCTGGGACTGAGGGCTTCCCAGGACACGGAACTTTTGGTTTTAAAATTGGGACAATCCCAGGCGAAAAGAGACAAGCTGGTCACACTATGTGCCAGGTATGACAGTAGGTGGTAAACTCTATTATTATCCCCATTTTCCAGATGAGGAAAACTGAGGTCCAGAAAGGATAAGTGACTGCTAGAGCTGAGATTCGTACCCAGGCAGTGAGATTCCAAGGTTTGCATCTCAGCATTGCTCTGAATTGCATTAATAATCACAATATCAACAACTCTTCTCTATATTGTGGTGTTTTGCATCAAAAGCTATGGCTGATACAGTTCGTTACTCCCAATATCCATTTCCTCTCTTCCTTTGGAAATAGAACCTATGAGTATCAGTTGGGAGCGTGGCTATGAAGAATAGAGACTATATTTCCTAGCCTCCTTTGCAGCGAGGTGAGACCATGTGACTATATCCTGGCCAATAAGATATGAATGGAAATGATATGTGCAACTTCCAGGGTGTGTTCTTATAATGTATGGGCAGATCCCCCAACTCCTTTTGGGGTCCCGTTGCCCTGAGGTTGTCTTCCATTTTCTTGCTGTGTGAGCTTAGGAAAGTTGCTTCACTTCTCTGAGGTTCAGCTTAAACTATAAAATAGAGATCTTAACATAGGGAGGTTGGGTGGGGGGTGGTGGGAATCATCAAGACAATCCATGCTGATAGCTTAATCTGGGACCTGATGCATGGCAGGTCTCAGAAATGTCAGCGTTTATTAATTCTTTCTTTCTTTCTTTCTTTTTTTTTTTTAAGATTTTATTGGGGAATTGGGGAGAACAGCATTGGAGAATCGGGGAAGAGGAACAGACAAGTTGCTGTCCTTTTGTTCTTCAGTCTAGTTGTGGAGGACATTACTTCACTGGCCCATGTTGGTATTATCATTGCGCTCTTCCTGGGTGAAGAGGATCAGTCGCCGGCCACCGTGAGGCCACTCACAGCGGTTCTTGGCAGCTCATGCAGGCAGCTGGCCACTCACTCTGGCTGCCAGCTGCTCACAGTAGGTCATGGCAGCTCACTGAAGCAGCGGCTGTAGTCTACGCCGCCGCAGGTGACTCAAGGCAGCCCAGCTCCAGGTTGAGCTGTTGTTCACAATCTTAGTTGTAGAGGGCGCAGCTTAACTGGCCCTAATGTGGGATCCAAACCTGGGCCCTGCTGCTCAGAGCTGACGTCCCAAGCTAACTCTTAACCAATACGCCAGTCGACCAGCCCTATTAATTCTTTTTGAGTGTTTTGAGAACCAAGCCTTGCCCCTCAGAGTCTGTAAAATGGTGCTCTCTAAATGCTGTTATTCTTATTTTAAGATTAATGAAGCTCTTTGAGGACTTATATTCATTTACAAAAATGTTACAGGAAGTTTCTCAAAAATTCCAAAAGGAGTTTGGATTGTGACTGCATGAAATTTACAGGTACTGGGGTGGAGGGTAATTTTTTAGTTAAAGACTATATGTATACAGGCCTTTTATATGGGATGTAGCCATGCTCCAGGGGCAGGTGAAGAATGCACTCAGGCTGGGTCTCTGATTTTGGGGTAATGTCTGGAATAGGGTGGGGGAAAGCACTCCTGACTCACCGGGGTCCAAGCCATCTCCTGGCATCTTCGGTAGTAGAACTGACAGACCAGGACCTTATGAGGTGGCCACACAGGTGGGGACCATTGGACAGTGGCCTCCAGGGGGTCATCCTCTAAAAAGTCCACATCAGGGTCCAGTTGGGGGGCTCCTGGCTTCACTGAGGAAAGGGAGGCCAGGGTGCATTGAGTTGGGGTTTCCAGGACCACCCACCTCCCACATAGTGTCACCCTTCCTCCTGCTTATTACTTCGGGTCTCCAGGTTCACGAAGACTGGGGACCAGAGAGGCCGGCCCTCTTCGGCCCCCCAGACAAGGAGTTCATCAGATGTGGTGAACTGTTCCCGGGGGATGGTCACCCAGCTCTGCCCGAAGGGTACTGTCACAGTCCAGGTTCTGTTGGAATGACTGAGGAGAGAAGTGGGGATTGGAGGGGTTTACATAGGGCTGGGCCCAAGCCATAATAACAACTTCTCTGCCTGGGTTCAAATCTCAGCTCTGCTGCTTTAGAACTGTGTGACCTTGAGCAAGCAACTTAACTTCTCTGTGCCTCAGTTTGCTCATCTACAAAACTAGGGTAATAAAAGTGCCTGATGAAAGGGCTGAATAGGGGAGGGGAATCAATGAGGTAATAAATGGAACACCGTTCGGTGCCCAATACATTTTACGTGAGCATTGGTTATTATATTTATTGAGCACCTACTACATATATGCACATTTACATCTATGCAACTATTCAGTCAGCAAATATATATTGTGCCAGGCCCAGTTGTAGAAGCTGAGAATAGGACTATGACCAAAGGAGGCAAGAACCCACTCTCTGGAGCTGGTGTTCCACTGGGGGAGGCAGATGAGAAACATAAACATATAATTGATGGCAGTAGAAGCAATATAAAGAACAATCAGGTAGTGTAAAGAGGATGCAGTGTGATGATGGGGTGAGGAATGACAGTGCTATTTTAGGGCGAGCAGTCAGGAAAGGTATCTCAGGTGAGGAGACATTTGAATAAAGGCCTGAAGGAAGTGAGGATGGAACCATGCAGTACCTGAAGAAGGGTATTTTAGGAAGAGAGAACAACCAGTGCAAAGACCCTATGGTCAACTACCTGTGTTTGAGAAGGACAAGGAGGACTCGGCTGTGTGGCTGGAATGGAGTGAGTGAGGGGAAGAGAGGGAGGAGGTGAGGGCAGGGATGTTACAAGCAGATTATTCAGATCCTGGTGGGCCACAGGGAGAACTGGCTTTTACCCTGAGTGAGGTGGGTGTCCTGACAGGCTGTGAGTAGAGGAGGGACGTGCTTTGACTCAGATGTCACAGGTGCCCTCTAGGATGCTATAAGGGAGAATAGTCTGTAGGATTGGGGGTGGAAACCAGACCCCAGAGAAGAGGTGGCTGCATTGTCCAGGCCAATGACAATGGGGGCTGTACCAAGGTGGCTGCTGTAACAAGGTGGGTGCTAGACCAAGGTGGGTGCTGAGGAAGGGGGAGTGCCAGATTCTGGATAACACTGAAGGTGGGGCAGGCAAAGTTTGCTGAGGGATCAGATGTGGGTGAGAGAAAAAGGAGCTGAGGGTGTTTCCAAGGATTGGGTTTCAAAGGTTCAAAACAGGCTTTCATAAAAAAAAAACACAGAGATCTGGGTATTAGTGAAGTTGAGAAATTGGAGCCCTCATACATTGCCTGTGGGAAAGTAAAAGGTTGCATCTGCTGTGGAAAAGTTTAGTGGCTCTTCAAAAAGTTAAACACTGAATTGCCATATGACCCAGCAGTTCCACTCCTAGGCATATATCCAAGAGAATTGAAAACAGGGACTCAACAACTTGTCCACGCATGTTCATAGCAGCACTAGTCACAGTCACCAAAAGGGGGAAACAACTGAAATGTCCATTAACTGGAGGATGGATGAACAATGGAATATTACTCAGCCATAAAGAGGAATCAAGTCCTGGGCCGGCCGAGTGGCGTGGTGGTTAAGAGCTGGCTTGGGATGCCAGCGGCCACGGTTTGGATCCTACATATGAGGGCTAGTGATACTGCCCTCTTAAAAAAAAAAAAAAAAAAAAAAAAAAGAGGAATCAAGTCCTGATATGTGATGCTACGTAGATGAACCTTACGCTCAGAGAAAGAAGCCAGTCACAAAATGCACATTGTGTATGATTGCACTGATATGAAATTTCCAGAACAGGCAAATCCATAGAGACAAAAAAGCAGATTAGTGATTGCCAAAGGCTGGAGGAGGAAGAATGGGGAGTGACTGCTAATGGGGATGGAACACCCTTTTGGGATGACGGAAATGTTTTGGAACTAGATAGAGATGGTGGTTGCACAACATTGTGAATGTACTACAGCCACTGAATTGTTCACTTCAAAATGGTGAATTTTATGTTACGTGAATTTCACCTCATTAAAAAAAGGGGGAAGCTTCTCTTACTCCCCCACCTTGTACCAAGTAAAGCCAGGCCCCACTTCTGGAGATGGGTGGTGGTAATGGTTGCACAGCAATGTGAATGTACTTAATGCCACTGAACTGTACTCTTAAAAATAGTTGAAAAAAAGATGGTAAAATTTATGTGTATTTTACCACCATTAAAAAAAAGCCAAGGGCCAGCCGAGTGGCTCAGTTGGTTAAGAGCTCGTTCAAGAGTGCGAACTGAGCTCTGAGCAACAGCAGTTCGATGCCCAGCCTAAGCTGAGCTGCCGCTGAGCTGCCAACAGGTGGCAGGATGGCTCAGCTAAAAAAAAAAAAAAAGCCAACCCCTACCCTAGTTCCCACCTTTCAATGTCCCTTTTACTCTTTGCTCACTTAGCCAAATTTGAAATGAATTTGAGTTTCCAGGTCTGATTCATCATGAAGGAATGCCAGTCACACCCTTCAGACTGGGCCCCATGAGGGTCAGTCCTTCTGTCTCTTTCACTGCTGCATCTCCAGCACTAGACCAAATGATCTTTCATATGCTCAGAATGGTTAAGCTACTTGCCTAAGGGCACACAGCAATAAAAATAGTTTCTAATTATTAAGCATGTTCTCTTTTGCCAAATGCCTCACTCACTGTATCCCAGAATCGACCTTGGGAGGCAGGTTTTATTTCTTGTCGCCATTTGATAGGGGAGCAAAGGAGTCTCAGGGAGGGAAAGTGGTCCAGGGTCATGCAACAAGGAAATGAGGGAACCTGTAATTATTGAAGGGCTTGAGAGTTGGGGAGGGCTGAGGGTCAGGACTCCTGGGTCCTCTAAACTGGAGAAGGCTGGGACTGAGCAACCACCCCTCCAAAGCCTGTTTCCCCAAGCCCATTGTACTCACTACTTCTGGCTCTGGAGGTGCAGCGTGGAGGGGACTCCTAGGTCCCTAAGAGTCTCCCACGAGCAGTTCAAATCGCCAAAGGGTCCAACTCCATAGCACTGCAAGGGCCCTGGGCTGCCTGGAGAGGGAGGCGGGAGGATCCCAGGGCTGCCTGGAAAGTGGAGTGGGAGGGTCCCAGAGAAGAGGGTCAAATCCCCCAGCCGCCTGCACTGCCCAGAACCTGAACTTCCCCTGACTCTTCACAATCATGGAGGGCGATCGGGGGTCCCTTACGGAAGTGAGCAGCAGGAGGGGGGCGCTGGGCACTCCTACCCAGGCTTTAGGCATAACTCCTCCCCTCCCTCTGCCAGCCACATCCTGTTGCTACCCCAAGAGCCCCCACCCCCACCTCGCGGCTCTGCCTTCCATCACCTGCAGTCCATTCCCCACTCCCTTTCCTCTCCTGTCCCGGCCCAGAGAGGAACAGAATGGCGTACGGACCTCTGTCATTCATTGCGCGAACTTGGGGTTCGCCCCGCAGGATTTGAGCTTTAAGGGTGAGCGCGCGGCTGAACGCCCCACATGAGCTCGCCCCAGAACTTACCCTGAGGTCGTGAACGGTGGAACAGCAGCACTAGCAGAGGCAGCAGCGCCAGGTTCGGCCTTGGCCACGGACGGCAGTGGGAGGCCCGGGTCTCCCGCATGGCGCCCCCAGAGCCTCCCGTCGGGCCCAGCCCTGCCTGGCCCCGGCGGCCGCGCCGCGCGTCTAGCGCGTCCAGCACCCGAGAGGCGACGGGAAATGGAGCCACCCCTCCCAGCCGCCTCCGCACCTTGCGCTCGGGTCTCCGCCCCTTCCCGCCCCCCGCCCCAACGGAAAGTCCCGGGGGGAGGGGAGGTGGGGAGGAGGCCTGGGGCGTCTGGCTGAGGGGGTTGAGGGCGCGGCCGAGCTCCCCTGAAACTGCACTCCTCCCACTCTCCCCAACAACATACGCACACGCTGCAGAATCCTTTGGAACTTTTATTATTGGGGTTAGAGAAGGTTCTGATCCTTCCCCATATCTAGCCTCCCATCCCAGGCTATGAAGGGAACCTAGGGGTCCTGCCACCAACCCTGGGATCCACAGCCTTAGAATCCCAGCAGGTGGGGCTGGACGGAGAAGGGCTGGAAGGCAGAGCAAAGGCTGGGCTGGAGCAAGAGCATCATTTGGGCTGGCCAGGGGACAGTGGCCACAGGTGGGACAGGAGAGAGTCACAGTTTGGGCAAGGGCCTCCTCAGTATGGCTAGTTTGAGTAGAGTGGGGGCACCGTTACACAGGGGACAGTATAATCCAGACAAAGGCATGATATGGGCTAGGAAGAGGGCAGGAGTCAGAATCAGGGGTGTCCATTCGGCCAAGTAGGGGTACAGCTTACTGAGGATCAAGATAGGCTAGTCTAAGGTCAGGGTTGTTTGAAAGGACTGTGTCCAAGTCCACAGTGCCTGACCTCCGTGACTTGCTGATGAATGAATGTATGAGGGGCCAGACAGGTGCCTAGCATGTCCCCTGGACCCTCTGGCTACCCAGTCTTCCAGTCTAGCAGAGGCTGCTGATTTCACTCTTGCTGCAACCCCACTTGCAGCAGTTGCTGGAGAGGCCAGCCAGGACATCGCGGCCGCCCCGCAGAGTTCCTGCAGTTTCCTGCCAGCCTGGTTGGCCCCCATAGAAAGCCTGGGGGAACTTGGTCAGAGCCAGCCACTCGCTGGGAGCCACTGCCTCATCCAACTCACTCTCTGCATCTGGGTCTGCATCTGGGAAGGCGTCCCCTGCAAAGGATGAAAAGAGTTAGTGCTTGGGGCTCAGCTTCTGTCACACCCAGAATTCTGGCTTCTAGTTGGCCATGTGACACAGCTTCATGGTTACAGGTTTTGATTCCCCTCAGGCCTGGGTTCCAGCTTTGATGGGCAGATTATTCAACCACACTGAGCTTGACTTTTCTCTCCTATCATTTATTTCCCCTTACTCAGTATTTATGGAGGACCTGTGTTTGAGAACATGTGTTTGGGAGCCAGGCTAACTAAACACCAATCCAGCTTCTCCGAATTATAATCCTGATCAACTGACTACTTCTCTGAGCCTCAGTTTCCTTTTCTGCAAAGGAAAATAATAACTCCTACTTTCTAGGGTTTTATACAGAGTACATGAATTAATTCTAATACCCATTTAAAACACCTTAGAACTGTGTCTGGCAAATGATCAGCACTCAAAATAGCATTGAGCATTTATTGAGCCCTGTGTGCCAGACAGTGTTTTAAGGGCTTTTGTAGATGAATTCCTTTATTCCTCTCAATGACAACCCCACAAGGTGGGCAATACTATTATGACCCCATTTTCTAGAGAAGAACACTGAGTTGGGCCGCAGTAGAGTAACTACACAAGAACATCTGGCTATTGAGTTGTAGAGCTACCAGTTGAACCCAGGCAGCATATCTTCTAGGTCCACATTTATACCATCATCATCATCTATTTTTTTGCCAGGCCCCTGCCCTTTAGGAAACTAGTCCTCCTGTCCCCCACTTGAGCCCAGACTGAAACCCCTGCCCGGCTTGGACTGTGTCCTTATCTGTTTTGACTTATTTTTGGGATTGAACAAACTGATTAGATGCAGGAACTATGCCTCTCATTTTCAGATAAAGAGGCTCAGAGTGAAACCAATTTGCCAGAAGGGTCATCCACTAGGTGACCAAATCTGGCCTTGGACACACTACACCCCAGCACTACCTTCTCTGAGAGGTTGGAAAGCACTGCAGTGTCAGCTTGAATGGTGTCCGCCCCCACCCACCCCGCCTGCCTCCCCTGTGGTGTAAGCAGCAACCTTGTTCAGTGCAGGGCTGGGCACATAGCAGGTGTCCCAGAAATAATAGTCTGTCCTTGGGCTTTTAGCCAGTGAAGTTGACTTTGACCCCGTCCCCCCATCCCAGCTTTGCAGCTGGGCCAATTGGCACAGCTTCCAGGATGGGCCAGTCTCCCCATCTGCAAGTTGTAGGGCATGGACTCATCTGCCCTGGCCCCTGGTTTCATTTCTGTCCCTGGCTCCTTGGGCCCATCCCGTGTCCCGTCCCCCACCCCCACCCCCACCCCCAATACCTCCCCAGCCTCACCCATTGCTTCGTGAGCCAGGGTGTCTGACCGCCTCCACCGGGAGCCTCCACAGGTGAAGATGACGGCCCGGATGAATTCCCGCCCGCAAAGCTTCACTCCGTAGGGTGCTGCCCGGGCCTCGGCCCCCAGCCACAGCTCCCCAGCCAGCACCCACATGGCTAGCAGCAGCAGCAGTGGGCGCTTGGCCATGCTGGACAGTGATGCCTGGGATGCAAGAATGGGCACAGGGAGGCAGTTTCCCAGGGGTTGGTGCCTCTGTTGCCTCCTGGTCCCCCATTTATAGATCCTGACTCCCCCCGCCTGCCTGTCGTGGAGGAACCAAATGACCTCCTTTATCTCTTCCAGCATAGGAGAAGCAGGCATGCTCCCCCTATCCCGACCTTTTCCGTTTCCCCAACCAAGCGATAACCTTTTGCCAGGGATAGGATGACGTGGCCAGCTCACTGTCATTTTCAACAGAGATTAGCAAGAACTCGATTCAGCAGAGATCAGGAACCCAGATGCCTACCAGACAGGGAAAGAGGGCACAGCCAGACCCCACACACTTCACAGGGCTCAGGTCCTGGACCTCTGCTATAATAACAATTATAGTGAGCCCTTACACAGTATGGGCTGTGGGGCCAGGCACTGCTCTAAATATTTTTATATTTGTGTAATCTATTTAATCTTCCTGATGACCTAGGATAAGCCTCAGAATCTCCTGGAGGGCTTGTAAAACCCAGATCGCGGGGCCTAGTGGCTCAGTTGGTTAAGAGTTGGCTTAGAGTGCGTGCTCTGAGCAACAGGGCTGCTGGTTTGATTCCCACATGGACCAGTGACTCTGCGCCCTAGTTGAACTGTCGCTGAGCTGCCAATAGGTGGCAAGATGGCTCAGCTGGTGTAACAACAAGATTGCCTGTTTAATGGTGGGCTATGCCCACCCGCAACTAAAGATTGAACTCGGCACCTTGAGCTGAGCTGCCGCCTGGATGGCTCAGTGGATAGGAGAGTCGCTCTTAACTACAAGGATGCCGTTTGATTCCCGCTTGGGATAGTTGCTACGCCCACCTGCAACTTGGCTGGTCCCCTCCCCCAATTCCCCAACACTGTTCCCTTCCCCCAATTCTCCAATAAAATCTTTTAAAAAAAACAACCCAGATCGCTGGGCTCACCTGCAGTGTCTGAGAATCTGCATGTGCAACAAATTTCCAGGCGAGGCCATGCTGATGCTACTAGTTCAAAAACCGCACTTTGGAGAGCCACTGAACTAGGAGATTAGGACTAAGATTATTTCCACTGTACAGACGGGGAACTGAGGAACAGAGAGGTGACAAAAGGTGCCCAAGGTTGGCTAATAAATGGGGGTGAGGTGGGAATTGGAACAGAGCCATCTGGCTCTAGAATCCTTGGTCTTCAAGGGAAATTGGCTGGCCATTAAGAGCTGGCTTGGGACACCAGCGGCCCCGGTTCAGATCCCACATGTGAGGGCCAGTGACACTGCCCTTCGCAGCTGAGATGGTGAACAGCGACTCGACTTGGAGCTGGGCTGCGTGAGTCCTGGCAACGGTGTAGGCTGCAGCCCCTGCTGCAGTGGGCTGCCGTGGGTTGCAGTGAGTGGCTGGAAGCCAGGGTGAGCGGCCGGCAGCTGGAGTGAGCTGCCAATAGCCGCAGTGAATGGCCGTCCAGAGACCGGCAACCGATCTGCCTCACTGGGAAGCGCACAATGATAATGCCAACATGGGCCAGTGGGGCGACGTCCTCCACAACTAGACTGAAGAAAAGGATAGCAACTTGTCTGTTCCCCTCCCCCAAGTTCCCAATAAAAACCTTTAGGGAAAAAAAAAAAAAATATATATATATATATATATATATATATATATATATATATATATGGACATCTGGCCGAGTGGCTCAGCTGGTTAAGAGCTTGCTCAAGAGTGTGAGCTCTGAGCAACATGGTTGCCAGTTCGATCCCCACATGGGGAGCTGAGCCACCAACACGTGGCAGGATGGCTCAGCTGGTGAGAGCACACACTCCCAACAATAAGGTTGCCTGTTCAAAATGGTGGGCTACACCTGCCCGCAACTAAAGACTAAACTCGGCACCTAGGGCTGAGTTGTCACCGGGTGGCTCAGGGGATAGAGCACGTACTCTTAACAACAAGGCTGCCAGTTGGACTCCCACGTGAGATGGTGGCTATGCCCACCTGCAACTAATTGAACACAGCACCTTTGCTGAGCAGCACGACTGGACTTGGAGCTGAGCTTGCTGCTCCCTCCACAACTAAGACTGAAGGGCAACAACTTGGCTGTTCCTCTTCCCCAATTCCCCAACACTATTACCCTCCCCCATATATATATATGGACAGAGCTTCAGTTTTGCAAGATGAAAAGGATCCTGGGGCTGGATGGTGGGGATGGTGGTACAACAATGTGGATATACTTAATGCCACTGAACTGAGCACATAAAAATGGTTAAGATGGTAAAATTTATGTCGTATTTATTTTTCCACAATTACAAATAATAATTTAAAATGTTTAATTAATACAATATACATAGAGGAGATGTGACATGCTGGGAAATGTTTAACAGTGGGCTCTCCAGAAAAAACTAATTTGTAGCAGTTGTCAGTTTCTGGCCAATTTCAAGCTACCCCTGTGATGTCCCCAAATTCCTGGGAAGTTAAAAATCCATTCTCACAAGTCAGTATAGCTGGCTCCAGGACACCACTGAAAGATGAAAAATGTACATGTGCAAGTTAAAGAATCATTTTTTAAATTTTATTTAAAGATTTTATTGGAGAATTGGGGGAGGGGAACAGCGTTAGGGAATCGGGGAAGGGGGACAGACAAGTTGCTGTCCTTTTGTTCTTCACTGGCCAATGTTGGTATTATCATTGCGCTCTTTCTGGATGAGGCAGTCATTCACTGGCCATTGGATGGCCGCTCACACAGCTCATGGTGGCTCACAAAAGCGCACACCAGTTGCCAGCCAGCCCACTGCAGCCTACGCCCTCGCCGGCAACTCTTGGCAGCCCAGCTCCAGGTCAAGCTGTTGTTCACCATCTTAGCTGTAGAGGGCGCAGCTGTAGAGGGCCCTCATATGTGGGATCCGAACTGGCATCCTGCTGCTCAGAGCTTGCATTCCAAGCCAACTCCTAACCAACGCGCCACTTGGAGGGCCCTAAAGAATCATTTTAAACAGGACACCGATTCATCATCACTCAGATCAGGAAATAGGAAGGTGTCAGCACCACAGATGGTCCCCTCACCCCATATCCTCCCTGGTCACAATCCCTCACTTCCTCCAGAGTTAATCACCATCCTGGCTTTAGCCATGATCATTTCGCTGCTTTTCATTACAGTTTTGTTTTGTTTATTTTATTGGGGAACAGTGTGTTTTTCCAGGACCCATCAGCTCCAAGTCAAGTAGTTGTCTTCAATCTAATTGTGGAGGGCGCAGCTCGTTGGCCTATGTGGGAATTGAACCTGTGTTATGAGCCTGTGTTCTAACCACTTGAGCTAATTGGCCGCCCTCATTAGTTTTAACACCACCATGTGCCTCTCTAAACCAGAGAGCTGAGTCTGTTTCTTTCTTTTCTTTCCTTTTTCTTTTCTTTTTTCATTCTAACAAATGCAACTTTTTATCTCACATGCAGATCATAAGTGGACACGTGGAAGAACTTTCACAAATGACACACATATCTGTAAACACCACTCAAGTCCAGAGAGAGAATATTCTCAGCCTCCATCCAGAGCAGGGCAATGAAGCTCCATCATCTGGGAGGAAGAATATGGAAGAATTGGTGGACTTATGTTAAAACTATGATAAAAATACAAAAAATTGATAAATACTTTGGCTAAGGTATGTGGAGGCTCTGCCAAGTTGCTGTTTCCCATTTAAAGTCCACCCTCTGCTTTTACATTCATTGGTGGATCATGTGTACAAAAACTATTATTGTGGTGCTTGTTTATCAGGGATTTACCATTTATCTCATTCCTTCTACATTTATTATTTCTTATTATTTGGAATTCTTCTGTAAGAAAGAGTTCAATCTCCATAGATTTGTTTATGCAATCATGTATTTTATACCTATGTGGACTCATGAACAGTTATTTTGGTCCTTGGGTTATAATCCAGTACTATTGCTATTTATTTATTTATTTATTTATTTATTTATTTATTTATTTATTTATTTATTTATGAGGGCAGTGTCACTGGCCCTCATATGTGCGACCTGAACCGGGGCCTCTGGCTTCCCAAGCCAGCTCTTAACTACCGCGCCACTCGGCCGGCCCCTATTGTTATTTATTTTGTTGCCCAAATTGTTCCAGCTTTGGCCACTGGGAGCTCTTTCACTTGACCCCCACTGTAAACATTTTATTTCAGGCACTGTTCTTGTGACATCATTTTTTTGTCGATTTTTTTGAGGGTTTTTTGTTTGTTTGTTTGTTTGTTTAGCACTTCCTTACTTTCTAGCTCCACAAGATGTTCCAGGCTCATCTTGTGTTTTCCTCACCCCAGTCCTAGAATCAGCCATTTTCTCTAGGAACTTAGGTTTCCTTTATTGGAGAATGGTACTGGGAAACCAAGGTCTGGGTGCTGGGTGTGCTCATTGCTACTAGGAGTGGTCATGGGGTTATATTGTTGCTTCTAGGACCTCTCAGCTGATAGCATTGCTTTTTTATAATACTGAGGTAAAATTCATATAAAATAAAATTAACCATTTAAAACATTACATG
Source organism: Aselliscus stoliczkanus (assembly GCA_033961575.1). Classification (NCBI taxonomy): domain Eukaryota; kingdom Metazoa; phylum Chordata; class Mammalia; order Chiroptera; family Hipposideridae; genus Aselliscus; species Aselliscus stoliczkanus. The sequence continues at coordinate 11,400,714 of CM066735.1, forward strand.
TGTGTTACATGCACACACATTGTTCATAACAGCACTATTCAAAATGGCCAAAAATCAGAAAAAGCCCAAATGTCCATCAAAGGATGAATGGATAAATAAAATATGGCTCATTCACACAATGGAATATTACTAAGTCATAAAAAAGAATGAAGGGCTGATACATGTTACATTTTGGATGAACCTCAAAAACATTGCACTGAGTGAAAGAAGCCAGATATAAAATGTCACCTATTGTATGATACCATTTATATGAAATGTCCAGAACAGCAAATCCATAGAGACAGAAAGCAGATTAGTGGTTTCCATGGGTTAAGAGGGAAGATTGGGGAATAATTGCAACTGGCTATTCCTTTGGGGTCATGAAAATATTTTGGAACCAGACAGAGGTGACGGTTGTATAACATTGTGAAATACTTAATGCCACTGAATTGTTCACTTTAACATGGTTAATTTTATGTTATATTAATTTCACCTCAATTAAAAAATAATAAAATAGAGCCTCTGGTGATAGGTAGAGCTGGGTTCGAATCCCATCTTTGTCTCTTTCCTGCTGTGTGATCTTGGGTAAGTTACTTAATCTCTCTGTGCCTTGGTTTCCTGACCTGTAAAACAGGAGGATTCAAATGAGTATGTCAAATTCATAAAATGGTCTGTGGCATGCAGTAAGTTCTCCGTAAATGTTATTTCTACTTGACATATTTCCTTTTGATTGGAACTTAATCCTTTGTCCTTTACTTCATGACGAATTCCTGGCATTGGTTGCCCCCTGTGGATTCCTTGGGCCAACAGCAGTGCTCCAGAAGGCAAGAGTCATATCTGACTGTACTGCTTTGAAAGGGCTGATGAATAATATGCTCTCCCCCTGTGCCTTTTCTCCCAGCAACTCTCCAGGGATGCAAGCTTCTTCCCTTTCATCTGGGTCCCCATCACCTGGCACAGGGGCTGGCAAAGAACAAAAATGCCAGGAAATTTTTGCTGCCTGACTCTCCAACTGTAACTGACCGGCCCAGAACGAGAAGCCTCTTTTGTGCCTCACAACGAATCCAAGTTTTGAGCCCCACTGGGTAGATGGAGATAATAAATGTATCTACTTCACCGAGCTGTCTGGGGACTTTGGTGAGATTATGCAAAGTGTTTAGTGCCCTGCATAGCACACAGTAAATACAGTGGATTGAATGGTGTCCTGCAAAAGGACAGGTCCATGTCCTAACCCCTGGGATATGTGAATGTGATCTTATTTGCAAAAAGGGTTTTTGCACATATAATTAAGGACTTTGAGATAAGATAATCCTAGATTATCTGGGTGGACCCTAGATTCAATGACAAGTGTTGAAAATTGCAGACAGGAGTGACAAGGTCATACGAAGACAGGCAGACAGTGGAGTCAAGTGGCCAAAAATGCCAAGTCATGCCTGAAGCTGCCAAAGACTGGAAGAGACAAGAAAGGATCTTCCCTTAGAGCCTTCGGAAGGAGCATGGCCCTGCTGACATCTTCATTTTGGACTTCTGGCCTCCAGAACAGTGAAAGAATGAATCTCCATTTCTGTAAGCCACATGGTTTATGGCAATCTGTTACAGCAGCCACTAATACAAAAGTCTTAGGAAATGTTATGTGCTACCCATATCATTATTATTTCATTATCATTGTTATTTTGGTCAGCATAAAAATGCACCCAAATCTTACCAACCCCAAATAAAACCCCTCTCTCCAACCTTCTTAACTAATTTTATTTTTGAATAGTTAATACATTCAGGTGCATCAAGAAACAAAAAGTCTAAGAAGGTTTATATTGTAGAATCTCCTTCCCAAGTCTCAGTTGCCCTCCTTTCTCACTCAGGTAGCTAACTGCTCTTGATTTCTTGAGTATCTTTCCAAACACATTTACAAACAAATATAAAAAGACGTTCTTATCTGCACTCCCCACCTGCTTTTATATTAAAGGTAGCATGAAAATTTTTTGTTGTGGGGCTGGCCAAGTGGCATGGTGGTTAAGCGCTGGCTTGGGAAGCCAGCGGCCCCGGTTTGGTCCCACATGTGAGGGCCAGTGACACTGCCCTCAAAAAAAAAAAAAAAATTTTTTTTGTTGTGGTGGTAGTAAAACAGACATAACATAAAATATACCATTTTAGCCATTTTTGAGTGCCCGTTTCAGAAGCATTAGCAACCATCCCACCATCCAGCTCCAAAACTTTTTTATCTTCACAAACTGAAACTGTGTCCCCATATCCGCTCCCCACTCTTCCAGCTCCTAGTAACCACCATTCTCCTTTTTGTCTCTATGGATTTGCCTATTCCAGGTACGTCACATAAGTAAAATCATAGTGTTTATCCTTGTGTGTCTAGCTTCTTGCATTTAGCATAATGCTTCATGGCTCATCCATGTTGTAGCATGCATCAAAATATCAATTCAATATAGCATGTTTTACACATTCTTTTGCATCTTGTCTATTTTTTTCACTAAACAAATGCTAGAGATCTCCCCTTACCAAACTTCCGTTATGCACACTTATTTTTCTACAGCTGCATAGTGTTCTGCTGTGTGAATGCCCCAGTTAATTTCACTCCCAGAGACCGATATTTTTCATCAGTTTATTCTTAGGCTAACACAGCAATGAGATTTCTGGCTTGAAGACTATGTGCATTTGTAATTTTTACAGATATTGCCAAAATTCTCCCCTTGGAGGTTAGCATTAATTCACACTCTTTCCAACAATAGATGAGTCCTGTTTCCCTACAGTCTCTCCAACAGAGTATCAACCTTTGGACTTTTGCCAGCATGATAGGCAAAAAAATGGTAGAGAAAATTTGCATTTCCCTCACCATAAGCAAGACAGATTATATTTCCATGTGCTTGAGAGCTATTAATAGTTTTCTTTCTCCTCTCTGGTCCCTTTTCTTGCCCATTATTCTTTTGGGTTGTTGATCTGTTTCTTCTTGATTTCTAGGAGTTCTTTATATATTAAGAAGATTGCCATCTGCTTATAATATGAGTTGTAAATATTTTCCCCAAATTATTTGTAATTTCTCCAAACTTTTGAATTAATGACCATGAACATTTATTGAGAATTTAATACATGCCTGCTTTCATGCTAGGCATTTTAAACATACTATCTCATTTCAACTTTACTAACACAGTTTTCATTTCTAATGACTAGAGCATGCATCTCTGAAAAATAAGGATATTTTCCAACATCATCATAAAACTATTTTCACACCTAACAAAACATAAAACAATCGTTCTTCAGTATAGTCTCACACCAAACACATAGTCAAATTTCCCTGAGTCTCTGAAATGTCTTTTTTTTTTTGAGGGCAGTGTCACTGGCCCTCATATGGGGGACCCAAACCGGGGCCACTGGCTTCCCAAGCCAGCACTTAACCACCGCGCCACTTGGCCGGCCCTGAAATGTCTTTTTAGTGTTGTTTTAGAGTAATACTGGCCAATAGAACTTTCTCTGATGACAGGAATGTTCTATATTTGTGCTTCCCAATATGGTAGCTACTAACATGGGGCTGCTAAGTGTCCAGTGCAAATGAGGAACTGAATCATTCATTGTATTTTATTTTAGTTAAAGTTTTAATAGCCACATGAAAAATTATAGGTCAATATCCCTGATAAACAACAGATAAAAAAATCCTTAACAATGGGCCGGCCGAGTGGCGTGGAAGTTAAGAGCTGGCTTGGGACGCCAGTGGCCCTGGTTCGGATCCCATATATGAGGGCCAGTGACACTGCCTTAAAAAAAAAAAAATCCTCAACAAAATATTACCAAACCAAATTTAACAGCACATTAAAAGGATCATAGCGGGGCTGGCCGAGTGGAGCGGTGGTTAAGCGCTGGCTTGGGAAGCCAGCAGCTCCAGTTCGGATCCCACATATGAGGGCCAGTGACACTGCCCTCTAAAAAAAAAAAAAATGCTATAGTAGGGCGGCCGGTTAGCTCAGGTGGTTAAGAGCTCAGGCTCATGATACCAGAGTTGCCAGTTCAATTCCCGTATGGGCCAGTGAGCTGCACCTTCCACAACTAGATTGAAGACAACTACTTGACTTGACTTAGAGCTGATGGGTCCTGGAAAAACACACTGTTCCCCAATAAAGTTTAAAAAAAATAATAATAAAATAAAATAAAATGCTATAGTGGTCTGGGATTCACCGCATCAGCACTACATTTAAGAGCTTTCACCATTAGTTGCCACAATAGTCTGTATTATGCAGCCTTCTTATTTCATTTTTCTAGTCACTAGAAATGGACACCTCTATTCCTTCCAGTTTCCCACCTCAGTGGACATCCTTATCTGGTGCAAATTTTTTTTTTTTTTTTTAAGATTTTATTGGGGAATTGGGGGAGGAGAACAGCGTTGGGGAACCAGGTAAGGGGAACAGACAAGTTGCTGTCCTTTTGTTCTTCAGTCTAGTTGTGGAGGATGTTGCTTCACTGGCCCATGTTGGTATCATCATTGTGCTCTTCTCGGGTGAGGCAGATTGGTCGCCAGCCTCTGGACGGCTGCTCACAGCACCTCTTGGCAGCTCACACCGGCTGCTGGCCACTCACGCTGGCTACCAGCCACTCACTGTAGCCTATGGCAACTCACTGTAGCCTATGGCAGCCCACTGCAGCAGGGGCTGCAGCTATGCCGCCTGGGGAATCACAGCAGCCCAGCTCCAGGTGGAGCTGTTGTTCACCATCTTAGCTGTAGAGGGCAGTGTCACTGGCCCTCATATATGGGATCTGAACTGTGGCGACTGGCGTCCCAAGCCAGCTCTTAACCAATGTGCCACTTTGCCGGCCCTAAAATTTTCAATGAATATAAAAACTTACAACACAACTGCAAGTCATATTTTTCCCAATTTAACAGGGAGCCAATAACTGGCTTAAACAAGAGAGAACGCTTATTTGTCTCTGCTGGTGGACAGCCTGGGGACTCCAGGTCATTCTGTCAGTTGCTCCTCTTGGGCAGTATCTCCAGGGACATTTGGCTGTGTCTGGAGATACCTTTGGTTGTCACACCTAGTGAAGGGGTGTGCCACTGGCATCTAGAGGATGGTGGCCAGGGATGCTGCTCAATATTCTACAATACACAGGATTGCAACCCCCCACCCCATGACAAAGAATGATTTGGCCCCAGGTGTCAATGGAGCTGCCTGACCTAGAATAGTTTCAACTTCTTTTTTTTATGACTGACTTATTGAAGAGACTGGGATAGTTGTCCCGTAGTGCACCCCACCCTCTGGATTTTTCTGTTGCTTCCTGATGTTGTCATTTAATTTGCTTCTCGAGCCCTTCCATTTCCTGCCAACTGAATGTTAGGTCAAGAGACTTAATCAGAGCCAGGTTTAACATTTTGGCAAGATGTGTCCTAGGGGAAACTGTGAACTTCCTTTTGCATCACATTAAGAGGCCCACAAGGCCCTCAGGTCCTAGGACTGCGATACTGAGCTTCATCAAAGCTAACCCTGGTGACATTCTGGCCTCTGTAGCAAAGTCCATTCCCCTACACCCAGTGAGTGCTCTGGTCCCCTGTGCATATCTTGTTCCCCATCATTCTCTCACCTGATGTTTTATAATGCCCATGGTGATCAGTGCCTCAATTATTTAATTGGATTTTGCAAAATAGTAATTTTTCTAATACTCTCATTCCCTCCATTTTTTTTTTTTTTAAGCTGGCATTCTTCCTGGGCTCTTTGGTGACTGTGAAACACAGCTACTACTGAGAAGGCAAGACCATGCTTAATTCCTTACTTGTGAATACCAATGTTTCCAAGAAAGAGTTGGTCGAGATTTGCTTCCAATAGTATAATAAAAGTGTTTTGTTTTGTTTTTCTGGGGCTGGCCGAGTGGCACAGTGGTTAAGCGCTGGCTTCGGAAGCCAGCGGCTCCGGTTCAGTCCCACATAAGAGGGCCAGTGACACTGCCCTAAAAAAAGTGTTTTTAACTTTCAAATTGAGGTTTAACATACACACGGTGCACAGATCTTGAATAGAAAGCTTGGGAAATTTCTATATCTATATACATGTGCAACAGCCATCAGATAAGAACATAGAACATTTCTAGCCCCACACTGCCTTCCATGCCATGAAGGCTTATTTGTGATTGAAGAAATGATTTCCATATGTGGGAGTGCCCATCTTGGAGTTCATAGACTTCAGGAAGGTGGGCAAATGTGTGGGAGGTAGAAATATGGCTTCTAGTTCCTATACCAACATAGCTGACACTAGGACCAGACTTGTCTCACAGAAGCAGCTACAGGGACTGACTTGCTTTGTCCACTGGGATGGATACTGGGTACCTCCTGCCTGGAAGACACATTAATTTTGGGGGTATTAGTCAAAACTGGGGCTCAGCTGACATTTCCAAGCAGACTGGGGCTGCTGCTATTTCTCCTCTTCCATCAAGGGGCACACCCAGGGGCAGCAAAGCACACTGGGAAGTCCCAGAAAAGGAGAGAGACTGGCTGGGCTCTGCTGCCACCAGCTGTGTGACCCTGGGGGAGCTCCTTCCCACTCTGAGTCTTGGTTTGCTCACCTATCAAGTGGGGGTAATATTCTATTTTGCAGGATGTTGGGAGGATTTCATCTGGCTACATTACCTCTCTGACCTCACCTCCTGGCACTTTCCTCTTTGCTAGTTCTGCGAGAGCCAGATGTTTGTTCCTGCCTTCAGGCCTTTGCTTCTGCAGTTCCTGCCATTTCAGTTTTGGGGGCTTGCTTCTTCTCACAACTCAGGTTCAGTTCTCATGACCCCACCTCAGGTAACATAGGTTACATACAGTATCCTCTCACTCTTCATGAACACCCTCTAACGTTGCTCCAACAGCCCCTGTAAACCTATTTTATGTACTACTGGTAATTGTGTCTCCCCTAGTAGAATTGTGTAATTGTGTGTCCCCTAGTAGAATGCAAAGTCTAACGACTTGTCTGTTTACCTCACTTTTTTTACAGCCTGGGTCTTGCATGAAGGAAGTGTAATGTTGGTTGAACTAGGAAACAAACTCAGAGAGGTGGAGCCACTTTTTCATTGTCACACAGCAGAACTGGAATTAGAACCTTGGGCTCTAAGCCTTTGCTTTATTTTTCCTCCCTTCTCCGACTCTGGTAATGATTAGGGAATAAAATTTAACGGGATGTCAATTATTTTCAAAAATCAAAATTAATGCAAAAATATGATAAAAAAATATTTTTTAGGTAAAAAACAAGATCTGACCTTGCCTTGCGTGACTCACCTCACTCTATTCCCAGTCCTGGCGGATCCTGTGTTTATTAAAAACTTTAGTATCTTGTTCTTCATGGATTTATTTTTTCCATTAATTTTGATATTTAAAAAATATTGCATTAGAATATTACTTATCTTGATGACTGAGTTGTAGCACCCGAGGCGCTCACCCTTCTCTTTCTTCTCCCCCGGGGAAACTGAGGCATGGAGGACTGGAAGGGGAGGCCTGCAGTGCGGAGCCCTCCTGAGCTGCAGGAGCTCCCCCGGGAGGGGCCGGGCACTGACCTTAGCTTATCGCCCGCGGTGGAAGCAGCTAATTAAGTCCCCCGCCTGCGGCAGACCTTTACCAGGGCGGCCCGCGCTGCCAGCGGGGCCGAGATTGCCGGGGTGACCTTTACCGGACCCAAGAGGCGAGGAGGCGGGAGAGGGAGCGGCGAACGCGCGTAGGAAGGTGGCGGCGAGGGTGGGGGTAGCTCCGGAGCTGGGACCTGGGATCAAACACCTACTCGGCTCCCCACGTCCAACCCATCACCACAGGGCGATGGGGGAAGGGGAAGCGTACCCGTGACATCATCGAACCCCGAACCTGGTCTCAGCCACTGACGTCACAGACGAACAGCGCTGCGTCACCGCATTCCTACCGGGACGTCTGCGCAAGAGGTCAAGAACTGGCCCACCAGAGAAGGGAGAAATCTGAAAGAAGAAAGCTTTCCTTTCTCGCCTTTATATTTGGTAAGGCGCTTATAGTAGGCAGGAGAGGACTACCACTCCCAGCAGGTCTTGCGTGTGGCGCATGCGCACGGCCTCCAGTTAGCGCGGCAAAGCTTTGGGGTAGATTGACGTCCCTTTAGTTAAACCAGAAAGCTGGTTTTACAGCCGCAAACCAATCCCGACCTAATAGACCCCACCCCTTTATTCTTAGCCCGCTGCCTCCTTGCGGGACTGACGCGCTCCGCGGCCTTTAAGGGTTCAGTTTCGTTTGATGGACACTGCTACCGATGAATCAGAGCGCCGGGAAGTCGAGAGGGTGTTGAAAAGCGTGCCTTGGGACCAATAGCTTAGCGTCAGGGCCCAGCGCCGTCCAATCACTTCTCCCGGCTCCGCCAATCACCCTGGACCCCGCCTCCGTCCCGTGACGTAAGTAGGGTGGGTAGCAACAGTTGCCCCGGTGAGGGAAACGGAGGCGCCATAGCCACGGTAGTCGTGGCGACCAAGCAACCCGGCAACGCGAGTCAACAACAACAACTGCCTGGCCGACCCCCACCCCCACCCCACCCCGGCCTGGCCCGGGGACCCCGGCACGTTCCGTCCCACTCTTAACATCTCCTCCAAGACCTCTGGAAAGCCCTTCTGCGGACAGAAGTGGGGAGAAGCCGAGGTAACAGGGGCGGCCCCGGGGTAGCGGGCCGGGACGAGGAAGACGGCGGGACCGGGGCGGCGGGTGTTGCTGTTATAGTCCGGGGGGAAGGGGCGGGCAGTCAAAATGGCGGCGGCGGCTGTCGGGACCGTGGGGGCGGGGGCCGACTGGGGCGACACCACCCTCTAGGGCTCTGCGGCCCGGCCCCCGCGAGGGGCGGGCGCTCGCAGCAGTCGACTAGTGGAGGTCGGTCGGCCGGGGCGGGGGGCTTTTATATGTAGGGAGGTGTGGAGGGGCGGGCCCGGGAAGATTGGGCCAATTGGAGCCAGGGAGAGGGTGAGGCGGGGCTGAGGCTGGTGGGCGGAGCCAGTCCTGAAGGTGTGGGCGGGACCGGCCGGTGACACCCCCCCCCTCGCCTAGGAACCGGTGGGGCAGCTACCGCTGGCGTCCACCCGCTGTCCAGAGCAGTGGGAGGCCACCTGTGCCGCATCCCTTTAAGAACACCCCCCCTTCCCCAGTCTTCCCCTGGACTCTGCCTGCCGCAGCTGAGGCCTCAGTTTTCCATCCAGTAAAATGGGGAGAATCATTGTCATTGCCCCTTTATCTAATTCCTTTAAAGAATCTCTATTCATCTTTAAACTTTTACCCCATCTGTTGTTTCTGAATGTTTGATAGATTAACTATTAGCTAGTTTTTATTTCAATCCTGCCGTCAGCTCCTAAAGCTGCTTTCTCTCTGAGCAGAGGCAAAGAGACAAAGTTTCATGGAGAAGCTGTGGGCTAGGAGTATGGCCTTAGCCTGGAGGACTTGGTTTGCAGAAAGCGAATCCTATGGCAGGCAGGAGTGATCTTGAATTAGAGGAGCAGAAACTTGATTGCTTCTCTGGGCTGATGTTGTCCTAGACCTGGTGTGGTCCCTGGGTAGGGGGGCTTGTCACTGGAGATAGGACCATTCCTAGCTGTTCTGCCCATCCAGGTCTCCTTTTCTGGGAATGGGGAGCAAATGGAGCCAGAGGAAGTTTCTTGAGTTTCTTAAGCTGCTTCTGTTGGCCAGGCACATGTTTTGGTGTCAGTGAAGTTGGTGTCAACTGGGTCACATGTCACTGAGAGGTACCTTCAGAGCCACGTGGGCAGGAGGGGCACACCAAGATCTGAGGGAAGGGGAAGTAAGTGCTTCCAAGTTTTTAGAAGAGAATCTGAGGGACTGCTTTGGCAGGTGACAAGATCTGCCAGCTCAGGGAATAATTTTTTTTTTTTTTTTTTTTTTAAATAGCCAGGCCAAAACCATTTCCCTTATTCTCCATTTTGCTTTGGAGCTTGGCATCAGCATTGCTGAGTGGCTGTGTGTAAACTGGCATTTTTAAAACGAATCAACAAACTTCAAGAAGGATCTTGCTTCAGGCTCTCCCAAAGATTTCCATCAAGAATTTGAGATAATGGGCCTGCCAAGTGGTGCGGTGGTTAAGTGCTGGCTTAGGAAGCCAGAAGCCCCAGTTCGGATCCCACATATGAGGGCCAGTGACAATGCCCTCTAAAAAAAAAATAATAATTGGAAATAAGGCTTGGGGGAGGGGGGTCTCGCTTCTCCAGGGAATTTTCCTAGGCCAGACCCTCTTTGAGAAGTGGGAAAGTTATGAAAGGTGGAGATTAATTTTGAGTACAAGTCTAGAAATAACCAAGTTGCCAAAAAGATCATCACCACCTGTTAGGTGAATTTTGAGCAGAAAGAGATGATTCCGATTATTTAATCTTGATGACTGTTCCCCCCTCCCCTCATCACTTTTACTTTTGTTGTTGTTGTTTTGTTTTGTTTTGATGGCAGTGTCACTGACCCTCATATGTGGGACCCGAACCGGGGCCGCTGGCTTCCCAAGCCAGTGCTTTACCACCACGCCAATCGGCCGGCCCTCACTTTTACTTTTGAAGATCTCAAGTCCAGAGGGGTCTTTTGAGTAGGGTAGGGAACATTGGCTTGGTTTGCTTGTCCTTGAAACCATCAACTGCTTTCTAGGTTTGTGCTCTCAAGTGAGTTACTTAACTTCTCTAGGCCTCAGTTTCCTTTGATCTAAGTTGGGGGCAGTGATCATTGGTAATGATTTTAATTTCATGTTACTGTTCTGTGGATCTCATAAGAGAAAACAAGTTGAGCATCAAATAGTAATTGCTCAAACTGTATTAGCTGCTACTGTTATTATAATGATTGTTGCTTCCTGCTCAGCCCTCAGAATTACACCATTAGTGTTTATTTTTATCTTTTTAAATCGGGTGAAAGCCTAGTGGCTTGAAAGGTTGATTTGCTTGCTGGGCTGTGTGGCTGCTGACAGGGATCCCAGGAGCTGGATGCCAGGACTCCAGTGTCTAGTGAGAAAGTGTCACTCTCCTAAAGCCCTTAGGAGAGTAGCCAGAGAGAAAAATTATTCCTGGGCCCTAGGCCCCTACTCAACCCCAAGCCTTCCAGGAGGCAGCTGGGTGGGCCAGGGATGTGGATGTCACAGGAAAGATGTCTCTGGAGCTGAGGTCCTTGCCCTCTGCTCCCATACATGCCTCAGCATTTTGGGGCCGAGGACAGGGGATGGGCCAGGCAGAACCCCCAGGGACATGGTCTACAGATAGCAACTGCACAGTGGATAGTCTTCCTGGCCTAGGAGGTTCGTTCTGGACCAGGAGGCATCACCCACTCCTGTAACACAAGCCTGCTGCTGGCAGGAAGCAGTTACTTTTTCACAAGTTCTCACCAATCAGTAGATTCGACACTCACTAGCAGTATGTTCCTCGCCTATTGACCCTCATTTGACAGTAAAAGTTGAGCCCCCACTATGTTGTAGGAGTTGGGGATGGAGTGGTGGGCCAGATCTCTGGCCTTCGGGAGCATCCTGTCTGGTAATGGAGGGAAGAGTAACTATGACTAAGAAAATAAACAAGGAAATACAGGGCCAGGAAGAAAATACAACTGGAGTATGTGCTCCAGAGTGCTGGGGGTAGGGTCACTTGAAATCCAAGAAGGTGACAAATGAGCTGAGACCTGAATGATAAGAAGGAACCTGTAGTGGCAGATGGGGGTGGAGATAAGTAGAGCCTTTGGATGGGTGGACGAGCTGGTGCAAAACTCCTGAGGCTGGAGGAGGCCTGGAGCATTTTAGGAATGAGAAACATTGTGGCTAGAAAATCCTGAGTGAGAAAGGCAGGGACTGGAGGAACCAGATCCCACAGGGCCCTGTAGGTCATGGGAGGAGCTCTGGATTTTATTTATTCTCTGTGATGGGGAGCCTTGGAGCCTTCTGAATAAATGAGTGACAAGGTAGTATTTGTGTTTTCAAAGGATTTTATAGACTTTAGACGCATGAGTGAAGCCAGGAGCTAGTGATAAGGCAGTGGCAGGGGTCCAGGCAGGAGGTGATGGCAGCTCAGACTAGCAGGTGTTGATGAAGATGGGGAGAAGTGCCTTAGGATCTATTTGTTTTGAAGGAGTTATGGAAAAGTCTTAGAAATTAATGGGATATAGAATGTGGGAAACCAACATCATTATAGTTAATTTCCCCATTCCCCCATAAGTTCTTTTTTTTTTTTTTAGCTGAGCCATCCTACTACCTGTTGGCAGCAGTGGCAGCTCAGCTAGGGCTGGGCATCGAACTGCTGTTGCTCAGAGCTCAGCTCGCACTCTTGAGCGAGCTCTTAACCAACTGAGCCACTCAGCTGGCCCTCCCCATAAGTTCTTTACTGAAGCCATTCTACAGATGAGGAGGATGAGTTTTCTTTCCCTTTCCTTGGAAGGGCCTCATTCAAGATGTAAATCATTTGGTTATAGGATCTGGCATACAAAACAGGTCGTCAACTATGGCTACCACCTGTTTTTGTGACCCATGAATGATTTTTACATTCTTAAATGATTGTGTGTGTGTGTGTGTGTGTGTGTGTGTGTGTGTGTGTGTGTGTAATCAAAAGAAAGATATTTGTGACATGGATAATATGCCATGACATGTGAAAATTATATTCAATCTCAGTGTCAAGTAATAAAGTTTTATTAGCACATAGCCACACTTTATTTACAAATTATTCATGGCTGCTTTCACATTGTAATGGCAGAGTTGAGTTATTGCAACAGAGACTATCTGCCCACAAAGCCAAAAATGTTGACTGTCTGGCCCTTATACAGTTTGCTGGCCCCTGATTCTAGAGTAATCGATTCATTCTCCAAAAAACATAGTTGTTGGCTTTGAAGATGGGACAGCCATTGGTGCTTTTCTGGGCAGTTTCATTGCCAAGGAACAGATTTGCTTAGTGATTCCCTTGTTTCTTGTGCCCTGCTGCATAAAGAAAGCGGTCTCATATTTAAAGAGATGGGAAAAGTCTCATGCTATATAGAGATTTGTGACTTATTCCTCTCTAGGGAACACCCTACAGAACTCTGCTTAACCTGGTCATCCACAAATGGAAAAAAAAAAGTATTCCTTGGTCAAATAATTATGGGAAACTTGGCATCCTGTATGGCCCCTGCTGGAGACTGACAATGACAGTGCTAAAAAGACCTCTAATAGAGAAGTTGGTTTAACTATTTTATCCATCTCCCCGGCCCCATTTTTTTTTTTTTTTTGAGGGCAGTGTCACTGACCCTCATATGTGGGACCTGAACCGGGGCCGCTGGCTTACCAAGCCAGCACTTAACCACCGCGCCACTTGGCCGGCCCATCCCGTGCCCCTTTTTGAGCTCAGTCTTTCAGCTCCCATCCTGCCCCTGAGTGGAAAGGATGAGGCCTGTGGGCTTTGTATCTCAAGGAGGAGAAAACACCAGTGAGCGTGGAGCTTTTAAAGCCCTTTCTTGGTAGAAGGGGTTACAAGGGTCCAGGTTGCCTAGGGCTGAGAAAGCCCAGGTCAGGGTTTCTCAGAAAGAACCCGCAGGACCATCTGCCTCAGACTCAGCTAGGGGTGAGGGTAGCTCAAACAGCAGACTCCAGGGTCATCACAGATTCTGGGCAGTGGGGCCTGGGAACCTGCATTTAACTAGCTTCAGGTGATGCTGATGATACCTGGGTGCCTCCTTCCCGGAGGATTCTGCCTGTCTCCTTCCCTTTCCATCCTCACCTGGCACAGATATTTGTGGAGTGAATAATAGCAATAGCAGCTTCCACTTCTCAGTGCTCATTGGGCGCTGAACCGATCTCATTGGATTTTTACAACAGCCCTGTGAATCGGCTGTTCTCATCATCCAGGTGACAGATGGGGAAACTAAGGCCCAGAGGAAGGTCAGTCATGTGTTCATGAATTAAGAGACAGGCCAGGGTGCTGATTGGTTACAGCAACTTGAACATATAAACTGAGCCAGAGTTTGAACCTGATGGTGTGAGGAGCCCCTGGGAGGTGGCCCTCTGATGCTGCCAGGAAGGAGTTTGGGGAGAGCAGGGGCTGGAGGAAGATGTCATCTCCCTGTGCGTGGCAGGCAGCCGCCTCTTTCAACTCCTCCTGCTGCCTGAGTCCCCGGCAGGGAAGCACTGAGACCAGCCACACATCTGCCCTGCCTGGTGGATCGCCCCCCCATAACCTGGACCAGGGCCTATCCCATCTGCTTGTGCTCTTCTGTCCCTAATGACTTGGCCTGGCAGGGAAGGTGGCCCCAGGGCTCTGCCAGCTCTCTCCATGTTAGCCAGAGGAGCCCTGCAAGTGGGCACACCCAATACAGACAGAAGCTCTCATTTCCTGTGTAGTCCATAGCCCAAAGCAGGGAGGCAGGGCCTGGTGGCTATGTCATCTTTCTTGGAACTTTGTTAAAGGGCCCTGGGCGACGATGTGACCCAGAGCCATTTCTTTTTTTCTTTTTTTTTGAGGGCAGTGTCACTGGCCCTCATATGTGGGATCTGAACCAGGGCCGCTGGCGTCCCAAGCCAGCTCTTAACCACTGCGCCACTCGGCCGGCCCCCAGAGCCATTTCTTAAGTGCTTATTCTGCGCCAAGTGCTTAACCAAGCTTGCCCACACAACCAGACTGAACTCTTCAGCAACCCTGCATTGTAGGCCTACTGTCTCCCATTTCACAGGCTGGGCAGTGGAGGCCCAGGGTGGGGAGGCCCTTCCCCAAGCCACACAGCTAGGAGATAGCTAAGTTCAAGTTGTGCATCCAGCGCTTGCTGCTCATCTGCCTTGCCCCCTGCTGACTTGGACATCTCTTGATTTGGCATCAAAGGGCAGAGTGGGAGTCCCAGAAAGGGAGGTACACGGGAACCACTGTGCTGCCCAGCATCCCTCAGGCTGCTCTGCTGGGCTCCCTGCTCCCCATTTCTGCTACTCTAATGGGACCCTTGGCAGATGGCTAACCTCTGGGGGGAAGGGGTACCTTCAGGTCTACCCATCTGAAAATCTACTGATTGTGAGAAATGAGCCTGTCTCTCTGACTAAGGCTGGGGGCTAAAAGCATGTCTGGGGGTCAGGGTCAGAGAGACATGAATTCAAATGCTCCCCTTTTGGAAGCTCACCCTGGAGCCCAGGCTTTGCCAGGTTGCTGTGAGGAGGTAATCACAGCAGAGCCCTCTGGGGCTTCTCATCAAGGAGCAGTAGTTGTGTTTCTTTTCCTTCCCCTTGAAAATCCCACACTTAGTTGGACCTCAGTGAGGCAGGGCTCTCAAATTCACATAACTTCAGGGGCAAAGCAGGGTCAGGAACGTATAGGGCTGGCGCTTCACCTCGGAACCACTCAAACATTTGTTCCACTGTCCTTAGATGCTCAGGAGCTGGGGATGGGACCTTGCTTAGCCCAGCACCTGGGAAAGGGACCATGACCCTTTAGCCACCAGAAAAGCTGCCTCTGCCTGGTCAGATGGACCCCATTCTGAGGGCAGCAGCAGCGGCTGGGCCTGCCCTATAGCCCCAGAAGGGTACCCTCGCTGTGATGAGCTCACATCTGGTGTGTCCACCTATAACTTCCCTTAGGCAAAGGCCTGAAAGCTTCTGTGGCCACAAGCAGTTCAGGAGGGCTTTTTGGACTCAGACATCTTCCTGGTGTCTGGCACCCCATTGGGAATTATACTCAGCCAAGGATCCAAGACCAGATGGTGGGCAGGTAGGGAGCTAGCACAGGCTGGCTGACAGACAGCGTTCCCCACGACTTTCCTTTCCAGCAATTAGCGACTAGTCAGGTGCTCATAGCACCCAGGTTCATACTCAGTCTTGATGCTTCTCTGCTATGTGGCCTCGGGCAAGCTCCTTAACCTCTCTGAGCCTCAGCTCCTCATCTGGCTGACTGAACCCAAACTCAGATGTGATTGTTGCAAAGTTTAAAATGAAATAATGTGGGCCGGCCGAGTGGCGCGGTGGTTAGGCGCTGGCTTGGGAAGCCGGCGGCCCTGGTTCGGGTCCCAATATGAGGGCCTTCAACAAACAAAAACAAACAAACAACAAGATGGAATGACACCTGTCTGAGATAAAATGAAATAATGTAAAGAAAGCACTATTACAGTGCCCAGCCTGCAGGAGCCCTCAGGAGAAATGTATTATCATTTGTCCCTGGGTAAAGGCCCAAGTTCCCCCCAGCACAAGGGTTCCCCAGGCCCCAGGGGCTGGGACAGAAGAAGGCAGGAGTCCTGAGCACAAGTGGAAGAGGCACAGACCAGCCTTGCAGGCACATCAGTGCCCTTGCAGTGATGGGTTGGTTATATCTGGCCACCAGCCTCGGGATTTAATTAAGTTAGTGATGAACCTAAATGTGTCTCTAGGGAGCCAGGAGCTGTCCCTGGTTTCCTCTGCCTGTAGATTAATTCTTGTTTTTCCTTCTTTTGTTGTTTTTTTTTTTTCCCCCTGCTCTTCCCCCCTCCCCTTCTTCATCCCAAGGAATAAAAAAAAAGCCTTACTGTTATCATTTCCCCCACTGTTGGCATGGCAACACAGACATATGTTACTGAGCTACAGGCAGCCCCACAACCCTCCCAGCCACCACAGGCCCCATCACAGGCTCAGCCCCAGCCACAACCACCATCAGTGGCACCCCAGACCCCCCAGCCACCTGCCACTGCCACCACCCCCCAGCCCCAGTATGTCACTGAGCTGCAGAGCCCTCAGCCCCAGGCACAGCCACCAGGCAGCCAGAAGCAGTTCGTGACGGAGCTCCCGGCTGCCCCCACGCCCTCACAGCCAGCCGGCACGCCCGCCCCATCCCCAGTGTCCCAGCAGTACATCGTGGTCACCGTCTCAGGTAAGTGGACATGTGTGCAGAGCCAGGGTGCTCTGTGAACAACTCCAAGAGGAGCTTTTGGGAGCCTGGCTGTGAGGGCACAGTGGTGATGCCCTCCCACTGTCACTTACTTTGCCTGTCACCAGGACTGCAACTTTCAAACTCTCCAGGATGGGATTTGTGGGGGAACACATCTCTGGGGACGGACTTGTCAGGCCAGGCAGGGAGGCCTGTGTGCCCTCAACTCCTCCCTACCAAGGCATCTCTTAGAGCTGTTTCTGTCTGTCCCCAAGTAAGATGTCAAAGAAAGGATTGGGCAGTGGAGTTCAACTTCACAAACACCTGTTGGAGAGGAGGGTGAGCACGTGACTGCTGTGCTCTAGTCCTAGCCTGGCTGCCCATCAGCCCTGTGGCTACCCTGCCTCTGTTTCCTCATCCAGAAAAGTATTGTAATGGCTTCACATGCTCAGGGGATGCGTGCGAGGTGCTCAGGGAAGCACTGCAGGGAGATCAGCTGGAGAACCTGGAGGCATCATCTCCCCTCCCCTTGCGTTTCAGTTTTGGCAGGATTTAGGGGCCATGCAGGGCTCTTGGCTGAACAAGTTCTAGAGCATGTGGCCAAGGTCTCTTGTTTCTCACTGTGGCCACCCCTTACAGCCATGTAGCAAATGACCAGGAAGCTTGGATCATGACACCCATGGTTCCTGCTTAGATCATCTAACCCACGCCCAAGCTCCTCCCAGGTCAGGGACAGGCTGGGTAGAAGGAACCAGGGGCAGAGGGTTGGGACAGGCGGTCACTCCCCAGAGGAGAGGGTGCAGCTCAAACTGGGACTGGACATTGTTAGTGGTTTTCAGTGTGCTCTGAAGATGGGGGAGGATGTGGCAAAACCCCAAGTGGAGGCTGGCCTGGTCCTTCCGGAGTAGAAAAAAAGTGGTGGTGGGGTCACAGGGTATTATCGTGGGGGGCTGAGTTTAGGACCACAGATGACAGAGACTCATACCTGTGGCAATTTACATGGCCTGTCGGACCAGGACAGATGTAGCCAAGGCTCTGGGCAGCATCCTGGAGGCTCCTGGTCATGTCGAGGTTCCCAGGAAGGGCCAAATGGTGGGGGCATGCAGGGCCTCAGAGCAGTGACTCTTTACCACACAGATGGTTTGGAGGGATGGTACATGAGAGCCATGCTGAGCACACCAGTTTGAGGCCAGGCTGTGGGCATGGCCAGGATTGCCAGGCCATAGATCTCCCATAGGTTCTCAGCGCTGTCCAGTGATCCTACTACAGTACTCACCAGCGTACCCCTCATTCTCCAAGAAACCCACTTCCCCTCTCACCTCCATCACCTTCCTTTCCCTCTGTGCTTTTGATCCCTGACCTTGCTGCTGACCTCACTGGAGACAAGGCACCATCACGTGATGAGAAGGACCCTATCTCCCTTCTAGCCAGCCTCCCAGCTCCTGGTGTCCATCTGTACCCACCAGCTCTGCGTGTCCCAGGTCACCCCCTCCAGAACTTGCTCCTGCCATCCTGGCCTTGTTGCATGATCCCTATCTTACATTTTTTCCCACCTGCCCACAAAGATGAAACAGCTCCATTTTAACCAGGATCCAGCATGTCCTGCACCCACTCCAGTTACCACCAGTGTCTTCTCTTCTCTGTAAGTCAGAATTCCTCAAAGGATTCATCCTCCCTTCCTCACTCCAAGCTCTTCTCAGTCACCTACACCTTTCTTCCCCATTGTCCCAGTTGGAGTCACCATCCTCCCAGAGATGCCCTCCTACCCTAATCTCCGCCCACCTCCCTTGCTACCCTTTCTCCATCCCCTTTGATGTTTCCTCCTCATCTCCCTGGCCTCATTAACAATGACCTGGTCAGGCCTGGGGCCTCCTCTCTGCTCCAGTGACTCACCTTTCATGGTGGCCTTGTCTAATGTCTCTGCTTTCGATGCCACCTCTATACTGACAATACCCACATTGAGGTCTGTGCCTTGGGCTGCGGCCAAGGATGGACCCCAGGATCCTGTGTCCAATCTCCTGTGAACATCCACTTGGTTGAATAGGTCTCTCAAGCCACCATGGCCAAATGGACCTCTGGATTCCTCCCAATTTAAATCCACTCTCCTTTGAGGCTCCCTCGTCCTCATTAATACCACCCCCAGCCCTGGATTAGCCTTGAGTCCTGTTTTAACCATCCTTGAGCAAGCAAGGACTCTTGGTGCCACCTCCTAAATCCAGCCAGAATCCTCCATCTCTCCCACCTCCACTGCCCTCACCCTGGTCCAGCCTCCGCCCTTACACTTCACAGCTAGAGGGAGCCTGTTGACAATTGCCGATTAGATCCTGTCACATCCCAGCTCAACCCAAATGAGGCAGGTAGCTCTGGGTCACTCTGAGAAACCCTGGCATGCGCTTTCTGGGCCCTAGGAGATCTTGTCCCCTGTGTCCCCTCCCACCAGAAAGGGCTTTAAAAGCTCTGCACTTCCTTTACCCCTGCTGATGAACACACAGCCTTCCAACTCTGGCCTGCACGGCCTGCTGCCTGCCTGTCCCTACCTGGCCCCGCAGTCCCCTCGCACCCCTGCTCCAGCTCCACTAGCCTTCCTGTGGCTCTGCAAACCGCCCCCAAGCTCAGTCCAGACTCTAGGCTTTTGTACTCTCTGGTGTCTTCTGCCTAGAGTACTCCTATCCTAGAACTTCTGGTGGCTCATCCCTTGTGTTCTTGTAGTCTTGGCTCAGATGCCACCTTTCTGATGCCCATACCTCCTCATGCCCATTCTCACTCCCTGTCTCCTTACTTTGCTTTATTTTTCTTCTTACCGTTCATCACCAACTGAAGTGATGGTGATAATGATGTCAACCTCCATATCCATGAGGGTGGTGTTCTGTCCACTGAGTCTTTGTGGAATGACTAGTGAGCGCCCATATGAGTTCTGGCCTGACCCGGCGCAGCCCTCACAACCTGTCAGCCCCTTGGTGACCTTGCCTGGCTCCACTGGAGGGCTTTGCTCAGCCTCCGGGACATTCATTGGCCCTGGACCTCTTGGGTGCTGGCTTTAGCTGCCTCCTGGTCCAGGGTCCCTAGAGCAAGGGTCTGGAATGGGCACACAGGTTTAGGCCCCAGAACTCCCCAAGTCCCAGCCCACCTCCTCTCTTCCCCTCAGCTTCTCCAACTCCTTCTGGCGCTCCCCCGGGGAGGCCCCATGCTCAGAGGTCAAGTTCAGGAGAGGTCTTTAGGTCAGAGAGACCTGGGCAGGACACTCACTAGCTGTGGGTGTCCACAGAGAGGTGGCTTTCAACCCCCCATCCCTAGTCCTCCCACCATGCATGCTACAGGGCACTCTGGGCTATTGAGATGACTCTTGGATTCCCTTTTTTGGTCAGGCAGTGGCTTAATCATCTTTCACAGTGGTCCTGTCCTGGGTGATTTCATTTTCCTGCTGCTCCTGGCTCTAGTGGAAGTGAGTCTGTCTCTGGAAGGGTGTCTGGTCAATGCTTCCTCGATCTGTTCTGAGGAAGGGGAGGTTGGCTGGTGACCTGTTACTACTCTGTTGACCCCTCCCCCATCCCCTTGCAGTGATTTCCTAGGGTTCCTCCATGACCCTATCCCAGGTTATTGTCCCTTTACATCTAAGGGTAGCCTTTGGGCCATGTGAGCCAATCCCAGGGTAGGAGGGGTTGGGGGGTGTAAGTGACATGGGTGAAGGCTGCAGCAAGGCGCCTGGGGCTCCTCCAGGGCCAGAAGCAATCTGAGCTGACCAGGGACCCAGGGAGTCGAAGGGAGGGGTCAGGGAGGGGCCTGGACCTGGACCTGGAGCCCAGGCTGGCAGCCAGCTGGGAGCAGCAACAGAAGGCAGGTCATCCAGCTCAGTCCTTGCAGGCTCTGCCCTAAGGTGACTTTGGAGGTGATGGAAAAGCAGCTCAAGTTTCCCTGCTCAAAAACAATCCTCTAGATCCAGGAATCCCATATTCTGAGGCCACCAGACTCTTCACCGGAAACTCGAGGCAGAAGGAGGGTGCTGTGGGCCCTGGCAGCATCCCCAGGACAGTGAAACCAAGCCTGCCGACCAGAGGTGGGGCTGGGCTGAAGGAGGGACTGTGTCCAGCCTCTATTCCCTGCTTCTCTCTTGGAGTCCTTGGGAGTCCAAAAGACTTGTGCCCAGGAAAGTGATGTGAAGGGTGTGGGGGGCTAGGATTTCCCCACAGATGGGGAAACCAAGGTCAGAACAGATAAGGGACCCAGGATCCTGGGGGAAGAAGGGACCCAGAGTCCCCCACGAGTCCCTGACTGACGTCTCCCTAGGAGCAAAGGACCAGGAGGGAGAGGGCCAGACTGCCCCAACTGTTGTCTGTGGAGAAGAGGCCTCTCTCAGCGTCCCCAAGTAGCTTGTGGCATTTGAGGCATGAGTAGGTCTTGAAGGGGAAGTATGGGGCCCAGGGAGGAAGAGAGGCTCATTAGATTGAGGAACAGGAAATCAGCTGCCACTTCCTGACTAGAGAATTGAGACAGTGGGGCCCTCCCTGATCTCTCGTGCACATGCCCAGAATGGAGATGGCGGCCAGACAGATGCAGGCTCGCTCAGAATCCATGTCCCCCACCCCCACCCCCTCCCCTCCCCAGCTCAGGCAAGACACAGACAGGGGGCACACAGGAAATCCTTCACCTGAGGAGTAGACTCTGGAATCTCACCTGCTCATCCTCATGTGTGGCGTGGCCTGCCTAGGCCAGGGGGTCCCAGCCTTGGCGGCCACCACAGAGGCAGGAGACAGGCAAGACTGCTTCCCAGGCTTTCCCATCCCCAGCAGATGTCAGATCTCAGCAGGTCCCCAGGCCTCCAACTGCTCAAGGATCAGCCTTGGTGTTTTCACCAGAGCCCCGAGGACCTAGGAGATGTCTGGGGCCAGCCCCTCCACCCACTGCCTATTGTGCACCAGGCCAAACCTCCCATGGGCCTCCTTGGTTGGGCACCATCCGTTGGGCTGGGTCTGGCTCCTTGTGCCCCACAGACACCCAGGTGTACCGGGTTCCTCACGTGACTCAGGGTTTTCTCAGGTTTCTTCCAGGAGGCTGTCTCAGTGAGAGCCTCCTCCCTCATGGCTCAGAGAAGCCTAAGTGGATGCAAGGGAAAATTCTAGCAAAACAGGAATCCCTGCCTCCTGGAGCTGGCTGCAGAGGCAGTTGGCTGAGCAGGCATGGTGTTATCCTAATGCCTGCCCCACATGTGGCCCATGGGAGGCTTCCCTTGGAGACTGAGCCCCACCCTGGGATATTCTGGACCTTGTGGTGTCCCAATAGGCCCCTGTACCCACATGTCTGAGTCTGTGTCAGAGTCTGTCTTCCTGTACCCACATACTCGAGTCTGCACACCACTGCCCTTGGGGCCTTGGGTTAGCATAGCCTATGACTCTGGGTTCCACACATGGTGTGAGGTTTACGTGGGCACAGACATAGGCCGGTGTCCTGGCCTGCCTGTTCCCAGATGGGTGACCTTGGGCAAATCAGTTCCTTTCCTCCTCATCTCTGTTGTCTTATCAGGGCTGGGGGAGGGGGGCAGGTAATAAAAGTTTAATCCATCTCTAGCTGCCCAAAAAGACCCTACCATAGCTCCTGCAGCACTGGAAGCACTATAGTTAATCCTAGCCCTCCTTGCTCCCCCTCCTCCATTCTTACCAGGATCCCCAGGAAATAGGGCTTGGACCCAGGCTCCTTGTGGCAATATGTTGGAGGGAGGGCAGGCACACGTGTGCCTCCAACCCCACCCCCGCCTCTGGAACTACTGGGAGCATACTAAGCCACACAAGTGGGCGGGATGGACATAGTCCTGCCTGGGGTGAGGGTCTCCTGGCCAGCATCTCTTAGGGACACTACCTCCTGCACCTTCACTGCCCAGCTCCTGTTAATCACTCAGTGAGATGTGCATGAAACTCGACCTTCACCCGCCCGATAGCATCTCTGGGTACCAGCCTCTCTCCTGACCCCACAATAAAGCCACAATCCCGAGAAGGCCCCTTTCAGGCTGCTCCTGCTGGGAGGAGAATGTTTATTCCAAGAGGGCAGCTGGGAGCTCTGCATCCACCCCAGGGGATTAGCTCCTCAAGGTTGTGGGTATAAAGCCTCCCTTGCACCCTGCTGTTCCCGAAGAGGTGGGCCAGGAGCCAGGAGCACCAGGCAGGCGCCCCTGGATGCTGGGGGAGTGGGGGGCAGGTGAGGTGGGCACCATGTTCTATGATTGGCTCTTCTCAGCTGCCCTTCAGCGTGAGTATCTACCTACCCCACCTCACTGAGGACACAGGCTAGGACAGTGAAGAGGGTGGGGCCGCTCAGCCACCAGCTAGCGGAAGTCTTCCAAGGCCACTCCTCTGGCCAGCTTCAATTCCTGGGAAGCCAGGGGTCATCCTGGGGAAGGTGGTCCTAGAGCCTTAGTCCTTCAGGGCTGCTGGGACCCCAGGGTGGGGTCCAGTCACTGCCTGTCCACAAGTCCTGTCTGTTGGAAAAAGAGGGTCCCGCACTCTGAGCCTTCACTGCATCATGGCTCTCCAATCACCCCTTTTGGTCTGGCTTTGGGATGAGAAGGGCAGCGGTGGGAGTGGGGCTGCTTCTGGATGTTAAGGGTCCTCCTGGCCCTCACCCCACTCCAGTGGGCAGTGGTAGGCCTGGCCCCCTCAGGGGTTGGCTTCAGGCCTCATAATCCCCTCCTTATGGGCTTAGGCTCAGGGTGGAGGTGGGGGCAGAGGCAAGGTTGACCCCGTGACCCCTTCTCCCAGAAGGTGCCATGCGGGCCAATGAGACTGTGTCGGAGGCCAGTCCAGGCTCCACAGCCAGCCAGACTGGAGTCCCCACTCAGGTGGTTCAGCAGGTGCAAGGCACCCAGCAGGTAGGACACACCCCTCCCCCAGGGCAGGTGGGGAGGGCATGTGAGGGGGCAGTGGGAGCTGTGGGTGTGGGTATCTGGCCTCCCCTCCTCGCCCCACTGCCAGAGCCATCTGCTCACCTGTCCTTATCAAGATGTTCACTTCAGCTGCCCCTCCACCCACCTGGCTGGGCGTCTGAGGGAAGCCAGCACGGCTCAGGTCCTTCCTCCTTGCTCCTGCAGCGACTGCTGGTCCAGACGAGCGTGCAGGCAAAACCGGGCCATGTGTCACCCCTCCAGCTCACCAGCATCCCTGTGCCCCAGCAGGTAAGGGCACCACACCTGGCCTTGGCCCTCACAGGCTCCCTACGGTGCAGAACCAACTCCCTGTAGCCTTCAGGGATCTGCCCTCATCAGCATCCTGGACACAGTATCCATCCAGGGCCTGCCTCACACACTGCCTCCAGCAGGTGAGATTGTCTGGGCCAATGGGGAAAGAGGAGACTTAACAGAGAGAATTAAGGATTGGCAGTAAGGAAGGTGGCTTGCAGGTCCAGCCTGGTGTCCCCAAGCAGAGATCCCAAGGCTGATTAGATGTTAAGAGCCCATGGCGAACACAGGGACTGCAAGTACTCTGTCCCCCAGGAGGCCGCAGGTGGGGTGCTGGGCTCAGCACAGACCAGGACAAAGTCCTGTCAGGTTCAAGGCTGAGGCTCCCTGGACACAAACCCTGGCTCTGCTGCTTACGTACTCCAGGACCTCAGGGAAGCACGTTGGCTGCCCTGAGCCTCACTGTCACCTTCTGTTAAGTGGGGGTAACAACAGTGCTACATCGGGGCTGTTGAGGCGAATCTGTGAGCTAATAGGCATGCAACACTAGGATGGCTTCTGGCTCACACAGATGCTTGTTAGTGCTCATTAACAACACCATACCACTTGTCATCAGTGAACTGTGATCCTTCTCCCTCCTGGCCCCAGGCTCTCCCTACTCAACGGCTGGTGGTGCAGAGCACAGCCCCAGGTGGCAAGGGCAGCCAGGTCTCCCTGACTGTGCATGGCACTCAGCAGGTGCACTCACCCCCTGAGGTAGGTGGTAGCCCTATCAGCTGCCCTCTGCTTCTCTCTCCCCAGGTTGCTCATGTACTCCCATAGTATAATTGGGGCTTCCTGCCATGCCCCCCACACCCCAAAGCCCACTTGTTCTTCCAGAATCCTCCAGCCCTCTCCACTCCTGGCCTTCCTCCCTTATTGATCCTGGATAGGACGGCTTAGCCGCCTGATTCCTGACACTGCTGTCCTGGGAGAAGTAGCCCCCGCCACCCCACCCTGTCCCCTCTGGACTGAGATGGGCCTTGCAGCTCAAGCCCCAGAGTGCCTCCCAGGACACAAAGTCGGTCCCTCTTCCCTCTGCAGGGTGGGTAGAGGCTTCTCCACAGGGTGGAATCTGGGGACCCCAAAAAAATCTTCAAGAGTGTTGGAGGCAAGCAGGCTGTGGGTGGCTGGGGGCATGGGTGTTCGCATTAGGAACTTGGGGTCAGAACCTCCGGCTCAGCCATTTACTCTTGAGGGACTGTGGGCAGGCCCTTGGAGCCTTCTGCACCTAGTTTTCTACGTGTAAAACAGCTAATAATACCAGCATGGCCCAGAGTTCATAGGGACTCTGCCTGGGGGCATCCTGGGGGGCAATGCCTAGTGCCACCACTCATAGCTATGTGGCAGTGGGCATAGCTATGGGCATAGTCCATTGCTGTCTGTGCCTCAGCACATCTGGAAATTAGGGAATCCCTTACCTACCCTTCCTTACCCTCCAGTTATGGAGATAGTAGGTAGCCCCTGAACTAACACTGGAGTCTGGCCATCCTCACTGGGGAAGATGGATCCCCTCACCAGCACCTCTGGGCTGAACCCCTAACCTTGCATGGGGATGACCAGGGCCTGTGGTTGGGACTAGGCATTTGGGTGCATGGGATGCAGCTGGTTACTAGCTTAGATGGTTGGTACATGCCCCATGGGTTGCCACCTTCCCCAAAAGCTCTTGGGGACAGCCCTCCTCCTGATAAGAGTTTTGTCAGGACCCAGGTGCCTCAGACAACACTCCCTGTCTTTCCTTATAGCGATCGCCGGTGCAGGCCAACAGCAGCTCCAGCAAGACAGCTGGGGCCACCACAGGCACAGTACCACAGCAGCTTCAGGTGCACGGCGTCCAGCAGAGTGTCCCCGTCACCCAAGAGGTGCCAAGCCAAGGCGGGCAGCAGCTGGGGTGAAGGGTCCTGGCCAGGCTGCCTGCGCAGCCTCCTTGGCTGTCTATGGGAGCTACAGTGGGGAAGGCCTGTAAGAGCGGGCAGATGGGGGTCTTGCCACCTGGGCCTTTGTCAAGCACTTCTGCCTTTCTCCAGACCCAGCATCCTCATCTAAATAATGGCTTCTGCCCTGGGGCCTGGGGGCCGGGTGGCTGAGGCTGCTGAGGATGAAATGTGGTCCTGTGGGAGGTTCCACTGAACAGTGTCAAGAAACAGCGTTGGCCTCCTGGAGCCCATTTGCCTGGAGGAAGCCCAAGGCCAAGACCTGACTCACCCCTAAGGGACCCCTAAGGGGCTCAGGGAGCGGCCCCAGCCTCTGGAGGAGGCAGTACCCTGAGCCACCAGCCAGGGCAGCCAGAGCAGGTTAAGAGGCGAGGGTTGTCTTCCATCTGATTGTTACCACTGAAGTTGGGAGGTTCCCAACCCCTCAGAAAACCGGATGAAAGCATAAATCCTTATCCTGGAGGAAAGCAGATACCATATCCTGAAGAATTCACCGTCTCCTGCTTGGTACCATAGCCCCTCTGAACCTCTAGACCTGGGTTGGAGTCTGTATTCCACCACTCAGTACTGTGCCCCATCCTCTGTCCGTCACTGTGTCCTGGGCGTGATAACCGAATCCCCACCATAGCATGGAAGTGAGGACAGTTGGAATTGTGGACATGGGGGTGTGGGATAAACCTGTAGGGGGTACCAGTGGACAGCAGGGACTCCCTCAGTCAGTCCCCAATTCAAATGTCAGTTCTGCCACTTCCCTTCAGCATTACTTTGCTGAGCCTGGGTTCCACACCAGTAACTGGGCGCCCAGAGTCAACATGGTAATGAACCTGGAAAGCACTTGGTGCAGGACCAGCAATGAAAAACTGGAGAAAGTGGACTCTTTCTTACCGGGCTACTCCCAGGCTTACATGGGTGCTTAGGGACGTGTTTGCCGCCATGATTACCATGGTCTGACTCCCTTTCCCCTTCCCAGAGGTCCGTGGTCCAGGCCACTCCACCGGCACCCAAAGCCAGCCCTGTGCAGCAGCTCACGGTGCAGGGGCTCCAGCCAGTCCACGTGGCTCAAGAGGTGTGTGTCTCCCCACCTGCCTCTGGGCCCACCTAATTCTGGGCAAACTGGGACTGGATCTGGGCTGGGGTGGGGAGGGATGTAGGCCCGTCAAGCCACAGGGAGGGAATGGATCCATGCCCTGGGATCCTCAAGGGCCCAGCCCTGCAACGGGATCCACCTTTGGCTGTGGGCTTCCTCTTCTCCAGCACCTGGCAATTCAGGGCCCAGGTTTTGCTGAGAGATCTGGAGTCTCCTCTCCCTGAGACACGGGGCGGGGATCTTCTGGTTCGGTTGCTGTGTGAGCTCAGCAGCGTGGTGGGCGGCGGAGGCCTGGAGCCCCGCCCGTGGCCGCCCCCGGTGACCCCCCAGTATCTCTGTTTGTCCTCCAGTGCTCAGGCAGTCAGTTTCCCGCTAGGAAGGCAGAGCAGCAAGAGCCCCGGCCCACGCCGCCGCCGGAGCCGCCGCCGCCCCGGCCGCCCACGCCCGGGCCAGGCGCGCTGGCCCCGGAGCTGCCGCCGCTCCCGCCCGCATGCTGCGGCGAGGCCCCGCAGCTAGGCAGCCCCGAGCCGCAGCTGCTCCATTACGAACCCGGCACGGAGCAGTGGGTGGAGCTGGTGGGC
This sequence comes from Aselliscus stoliczkanus, assembly GCA_033961575.1. Lineage (NCBI taxonomy): Eukaryota > Metazoa > Chordata > Mammalia > Chiroptera > Hipposideridae > Aselliscus > Aselliscus stoliczkanus. The sequence goes on from CM066735.1 coordinate 11,428,257, forward strand.
GTGCTGCCCCCGCACCTGCTCCTGCCACAGCAGAAAGTGGTCCTCGAGCCACTGCCCGGGCTCCCGGCCCGAGCCAGCCCCGACCAGAGGGTCAGGATCCAGAGAGTTCCCCAGGTGCTAGTGTTCGGCACGGCCGCCACGGCCCTCAAAGTAGGTGGCGGATGCACGGGCGGGGGGCGAGGGTCGGGCGGGGGCGGGATCCGCTGGCCCGCGCCCGGCCCCACAGGCCCTGGAGACCCCACCTCCGCCCGGCCAGTCTGGGGACCCGCCTCTGATCCCACCACTAGAGGGTTTCAGGTCCCAGGCTCCGCCCCTACAGACCATGATGGGGGGTGGGGATGGGGAATGTAGGCCCCGCCCCTAATACCCTGTGGGTAGTTCCAGGTTCTGTCCCACAAACCGGGCCCCATCCCAGGCTCCGCCCCCAAGTCCTGTGCAGGGTTTCCAGGCCCTGCTCCTGCAGACGGGGTTCCGTCCCTGATTCAGACTCCACCCCTGAGTCCCTGTCTGTAGTTCTAGGTTCTGACTTTAGTGACAGCGTTGTCTCTCAGTGCTTGGCTCTGCCCTGGGGTCCAACTTTCACACCCATAGTAGGACCCTGTCTGGGGACCCCCTTCCTGCCTCACTTCAGGCCACACCCTTGTCCCCAGCCCAAGCAGAGCCCTGGCTTCTGACACAGTTCTGCTTGGTCCCCAGCCCTGGCGGAGGCTATAGGCCCTGGTCCTCTGACCCCTGGCAGGGTTCATAGTGTGTTCAGACAGCCCAGAAGTGCAGCCTTCCAGCCCAGAGCCAGGTGTCTTGGTGAGGCTGGGCATCCGATGCCAGCCCTTTAGAGGCAGAGGAGCTGACCCACCTCTGACCCTCTGCGTGCCCTTCCTCCCACGCCAGGTGCAGCAGCTCCAGCAGGTGCCTGTTCCACATGTGTACTCCAGCCAAGTGCAGTATGTGGAGGGCGGCGATGCCAGCTACACGGCCAGCGCCATGTGAGTCGAGGGAAAGACTGGGGAAGAGGATGGGAGGAGGGCCACAGGTCTGCTCAGGACCACCCATGACTAGAGGCCCCAGTCCCAACCCCCGGCGGACCAGCCAGCCTTCAAGGCCTCAAGAGGTAGTTGCTCCCCAAGGGCAGCCAGCCAGGCAAAGGTGAAGCAGAGAGGACCTTGTAGGTTGGGAAAGAGATCCCAGCATAGCCTAGGACTTGGGAGTCAGATGGGCCTGGATTTTAGCATAAATAAATAATTTTATAAGATAAAAATTTCTTTTTATCTTATAAGATTAAACAGTGAAAAAGAGAGCGCTGAATCTTAACCACTAGACCACCAGGGAAGGCCTTAAACAGTGAAAAAGAAATGGCCTTCACTTCTGACTCTCTACCCTGCCCTGCAGGGGACACTGTGACCCCCTTCAGAGATACTCTGAGAACAGAATACCCCCTTTCTTTGTTCAGAAATAGAGACAGAAATAAGAGCATTCTGACCCTTATTTCTTCCTCCAATTGTGTATCTCGAAACTCGTCCCCTATTTTTACATATGGATCCTGGTCACCCTGCTTCACTGCTACGTAATACTCCATTATGCAGAATGATGTAGCTGGACTTTACCTGGGTGACACATAGGTGACTTCCACTCCTGGTACTGTGCATGAAACAGCATTAACACATGACACATCAGGCAAATACCATGCCCCAGGCCTGCCCTAGCCCCAGCTCTGGCTCCTCCATATGCTCCTTTCCCTCCCTTATCCCCCATAGAAATAATTCTAGAACTATAGTTATTGTTGCTGCAGTTTTTTTCTTTTTGTTTTTTTTTAAGATTTTATTGGGGATTTGCGGGAGGGGAACAGCCAAGTTGTTGTCCTTCAATCTTAGTTGTGGAGGACGCAGCTTAGCTCAGCTCCAAATCCAGTCGCCATCCAGCTCGCGGCTACTCAGCTCAAGGTGCCATGCTCAGTCTTAGTTGCGGGTGGGCTATGCCCACCATCCCAGGCGTGAGTTGAACTGGAAACCTTGTCTCTAAGAGCACATGCTGTAACCACTGAGCCATGTGGCTACCCATCAGCAGCTTAGGGCAGCCGGGTGCCGTGTTCAATCCTAGCTGTGGGTAGGCAGAGCCCACCATCCTATGCAGGAGTCAAACTGGCAACCTTGTTAGGAGTGCAGGCTCTCACCAGCGGACCCATCCTGCCACCTGTTGGCAGCTCAGCGGCAGCTCAGCTGGGGCACAGCTCACTGGCCCATGTGGGAATCAAACTGGTGACCCTGCTGCCCAGAGCTTGCGCTCCCAACCAGCTAAGCCACTCGGCTGGCCCTGTTGCTTCAGTTTTTAGAAGTTTCATTTGGTTTTCTTTGCATTTGCCTTTTTGTTTTTTCTTACATCCCTACCACTCGACCCCGTGGCTATGTCAATGGGGGCAGCTTAGCTCATGGACCGTGCTAATTGGCCTCTGGGTCGTGATGGTGCGGCTGCCTTGAGGACATGGCCCCGGTACCTGAGTCATGGTCCTTGGCGTCCAGCTACCTCACAGTTCTGTCGATTTATTTCCAGTGCTGCCAGTCTCTTAGTCATGCATCTAACCAAAACTGGCAGGGACCACAGAAGGCATTGCAGAGAGGAGACTGGTCCCCAAGGGGCTCTGAGATGTTGGAATCAGAGCTGAGCCATGAGCCCAGGCTTTGGGGTCCTGGGATGGCTCCCTCTGCCTCTCCTGTGTCTGTCCCTTGCTTCTGTTTGAATTTCTCCTCCTGTGGTTATAGTATGTGTGATCTCATGTGGTCCATCATTACCATCAAGTTCTGCTATCTGAAGTTCTTGGGGCACTGTATGTTCTGTCTTTCCCTTGCAGTGGATTGTTATTGGGTTCCCAGCCCTTAGCTGGCCTTGATCCCTGCCCTGGCCAAAGCCACAGCCCCTTCTCCTCTGTCCCTGGCCCTGTCCAGGCCCGTCCAGAGACACATTCGTTCATTCAGTGAGTCATTCAGCAAATAGCCGCTGGAACAACATATTTTTGAGCAAGTGTTGCATGTGGCAAAGTGGGCTAGGCTGCCGTTGGAGGAGGCAGGCACTTGCTGGTGCCAGCTCAGGTCACACGCTCTCTGTGTCACTTGTGTGGCAGATGTGCACCCAGGTGTCTGAGGGCAGGGTCATTGACCTCAAGTGACCACCTCTGTTACCACTCTCCCCACCACCTCTCCCTCTCCTTTCTTCCCCAGAAGCCTGCAAGGCTCCCTCCCCTGCTTCCTTTTCCTTCAGGAGGTATTTCCAACAGCACCTTCTGAGCCAGGCCGACCTGGACTGGCCTTGCTACCTTTCTGGATTTGTAAAATGTTATTTTTAATCACTAATACATTGAGAGGGCTCAAAAACCTAAACTATGTCCAATGATGTCTAGTAAGGCAGCAAGAGAGGTGCCCCTACCTATCCCTTCTCACCCCCACGATTGCAGACAGATGTTAGACATAGATGTAAAATTTGGCTTAGTCCCTCTCTCTCTTCCCAACACACCTTCTGCACCCTTCCCTCCTGTTCAACTAATGGAATGTCTTGGACCTTGTTCTTTGACAAGATCATGAGACCTTCCTTCTTCCACCTCCTACCATTCCTGTATAGAAGTCCATCATCTTTTACTTAATAGCCCCCTAAGGATGGACCCCAGTCAATTTTACTGTCTTGCTACAATTTGCAGCTTTGAGCCTGTGTCACCTGAGGCAGGCCCTGGAATAGCTGGAGAATCCTCCAGGGCAGCATAGGTTGCTGGATGCAAAGGAAACGCATCTGTACTTGATAGTCACCCTGGATCGGCCCCCTCGGTGTTTAGAAAACGGCTACCAGGTTTAGAAATAGAGCTCTTCTTTGTCTAGCAACTCCCTTCCTACCTCGTTTCTTTCTGGGGCACGTACCACCTTCCACTGTGCCCTCGATTTACTTTTGCTCTTGGCTTCTCGTCCAGTGCTCCCCACTAGAACATTAATTTCTCAGGTGGATCCTTTTCTGTCTTACCCATTGTTGGGCCTGCAGTGCCTAGAACAGTGCTCAGCATACAGTAAGCACTCAATTTTTTTAATTTTTTTTTCTGATTGAATGAAGTGTGTGGCCTGTTTCAAGTCATCTAACCTTTCTGTCTCAGCTTCCTCACATATGAGGTGGGGACTCTCATGTCAGACTACTTTGAGGAGTCAATGAAAAATTGCACTGGGGGTGGTACCTGGTCCAATATATGGGGCTATGACTTCCCCTGCAGGAGCCTCTACGTCATGCCTCTTGTTGCCCAGCTCCTGCCCCTGACTGCCTTCCTCTTCTTCTTACTTAGCCGCTCCAGCACCTACCCCTACCCTGAGACGCCACTGTATACGCAGACAGCTGGCACAAGCTACTATGAGGCTGCGGGCACGGCTGCCCAGGTCAGCACGCCCTCCACCTCCCAGGCAGTGGCCAGCAGTGGTTCCGTGTCCATGTACGTGTCCGGCAGCCAGGTTGTCGCCAGCCCCACCAGCAGTGGTGGAGGGGCCAGCAACAGCAGCAGCGGCGGCAGTGGTGGCAGTGGCAGTGGTGGTGGGGGTGGTGGTGGTGGCGGCAGCGGCAGCGGCAGCGGAGCAGGCACCTACGTGATCCAAGGTGGCTACATGCTGGGCAGTGCCAGCCAGTCCTACTCCCACACCACTCGTGCCTCACCAGCCACTGTAAGTACTAACCCTGGCCCCAGAGGAGGCAGATGGTGGGGAGCCCTGGGCAGAGGTGGTGGGAGGTGGGCAGTGGTTGCAGCCTACCATCAGTAGGAGCCTAGGCAGCCTGGCACCAGAGTGCTCGGATGAAGATGGCCTGGGATCGACTTCTCACTGTGTGGCCTCAAATAAGTTATTCAGCCTCTCTGAGCCTCAGCTAATATGCATGAAGATCTTAGAGCCATACCCCAAGAACTGTCACCTACTCTGATTTTAACTGACAATAGCAGAAAGCTAGTGAGGGGAGGAAGAGGCAGGCACCACCATGGGGGCAGCTGCCCTGAGCAAGATTCTTTGTTCATCTGGAAGGCAGTGGGTTCTGCCCCTCTGCCCAGAGGTGACTGGGAATAGTCACTCAGGCAGCCCTGGATCCCAACCCTAACTGGGCCCCTCACCAGTTTTGTGACTGTGGGTGGGTCAGGGCCCAGTAGTCCCAGTCCTCTCAGAGTTTGGGGTCTGGAGTGATGTCTTCCCCATGTTTTTAACTACTGCCCTCTCACATGGTGACCCATTGTGGGCCACATAACCAAGATGGACTTTTTCTCAGAAGGCAGGATCTCCCTATGAACCCATGCAGCCAGGATTCTAGTCTATTTTTTTTTTTAATGCTGCTGTGACCCATCTAATTGATTACATGACCCACTAATGAGTCCTTACCCGCAGTTTGCAAACATGCTGGGCTAGAACAGTGTTGTCTGGTAGAATGTTCTCGGGCGATAGCAATGTTCTCTTTGTGATATTCAATACAGAGGCTCTGGCCACATGTGGCTATCAAGCACTTAAAATGTTGTGGGTCGATGAGGAACTGAGTTGAGCTGCCTTTTAAAAACTATTTTGAGGGCCTGCAGAGTGGTGCGGTGGTTAAGCACTGGCCTGGGAAGCCAGCAGCCCTGGTTCAGGTCCCACATATGAGGGCCAGTGACACTGCCCTCAAAAAAAAAAAAAACACAAAAAAAACAAAAAAACTATTTTGATATAATTGTAGATTTACTGGGAGCTGCAAAAATAGTAGAGAGAGATCCCTGTGGGCCCTTTCCGCAGGTTACCCCACTAGTTACATTTGATGTAATTGTAGTACAGTATCCAACCAGGCAGCCAGCATTGGTATAGTGTGGGAGTCTGCTTCTGACCACAGTCAAAATGCTGAACTGTTCTGGTACCACAAAGGTGCCCCTCCTGCTAACCCGTTATAGCTACCCCACCCTCCTTTCTCCGAGCATCCCTAACCCCCTGCAACCACAAATCTGTTCCCCATTTTATAATATTGTTATTTGAAGAATGTTCCATGAATGGAATTATACTCCCTGTGACCTTTTGACACTGGCTTTTCCATTCAGCCTAAATTAATTTAAATTTGTATTTAAATAGCTGTATGTGGCTGGCAGCAACTCTATTGGACAGTACAGTTCTAGAGAGTTCCATGGGATTTAGTTCCCGTGGGTCATTGTGATATGATGTGCCCTGCAGCGTGGTTGTCAGGATCACAATTGGAAATCGGTAGAGAGAGCACTTACTAAAGAGTACAGCAGTCTCCCCTTATCCGCAGGGGATACGTTCCAGACCCCCAGTGGATTGTGCCGAAATACATATGCTATGTTTTTTCCTATACATACATATCTATGATAAAGTTTATTTTGTAAATTAGAGACAGTAAGAGATTAACAACAATAACATAATAAAGTAGAAAATTATAATAACATATTGTAAGGAATGTTATATGAATGTGGTCTTTCTCTCAAATTATCTTATTGTACTGTATTCACCCTTCTTGTGATGATGAGAGATGATACAGTACCTCCATGATGAGATGAAGTGAGGTTAATGACATATACATTGTGACATAGTGTTAGGAGAATTATCTGCTTTGGGTGATCCTGGATCCTTGAGCGATGACAATGTTGATGATTGGATGTCAGGAGCAGACAATGTTGATGGTTGGGGAAATTTGATATTTTTCCAACCATCATTGACCTCAGGTAACAGACCGCAGAAAACGAAACTGCGGATGGGGGCGGGGCGGGGAACTACTGCACTTGAGAAACTGAAGTGATTCCTAGCACTTTTCCATCTCCACTCCGGCCCCAGGTCCAGTGGCTCCTAGACAACTACGAGACAGCCGAGGGTGTGAGCCTGCCAAGGAGCACCCTCTACTGCCACTACCTGCTGCACTGCCAGGAGCAGAAGCTGGAGCCCGTCAACGCCGCCTCCTTTGGCAAACTCATCCGCTCTGTCTTCATGGGCTTGCGCACCCGCCGTCTGGGCACCAGGTGGGGTTTCCCACCCCCAGCAGCCACATGGCCCACCCCACCCCAGGTTATCCAATGCCTCAGCCCCCTCTCTCATGCCCTTGCTCATTCCCCTCCAGCCCCACTGGCCTCTTCACAACTTCCAACCCCAGGGCCTTTACACTGCTGTACCTTCTGCCTTGTGTGTTTTTCCCCACCTTCTTACTCAAATGATCCCTGGCCTGCTTAACTAAATCTGCCTGTCTCACACTCTCCACCCCACCCTTTTCCCTGCTTACTTTTTCTTCTTAGCACTTCCCATCATCCAGCATGCCTTTAATGTTACTTCCCTTGTTTCTGATCTGTCTTCCCATGCTGAATGGTACCTACCTTGCAAATGCAGAGGCTGTACACAACCAGTGCTTAATCAAGGCCCTTGAGTCAGTGAATTCATGCAGGCAGGAACAGGGAGCCATCCCACAAACCCACCTTTCCCTGCCTCTCCTTTGTAACCCCCACACCTCCCTGAGCCTCTCGGTTCCAGTTCCTGGCTTAGGAATTACCTTGGGCAAAATACCGCATCTCCCTGTGCCCCGTTTCATCACCTGTCCATCAAGGATGCTGGGAGCACATGGATTCATATGTGCCCAGAGCTCAGAACAGTGCCTGGCACATTCTTATGACAAGCAGTCAACAAATGTTTACTGCATGCCTTCCCCATGCTAGGATTGGGGGTTGACCCTGGCATGGGGCAGGCAAGCAGCGAAGATGTTGGCCCTGTCTTCACAGAGCTCAGTTGGCATTTGGGGGCCTCACCTGGCACCCATAGCCCCTGTGTTTTCCCAGCACAGCACCCCCAGCTCTGTGGAATGTGGGTTCCCCCCGAGGGTGCTCTATTTGGCCCCTAAGTAGCAAGGAGGCGGGTGTGATGTGAAGCTCCCAATGGATGACCAGTGGCCCGCCCAGCCCAGTCCTCACCCTCTGCCTCCCTCCCAGGGGCAACTCCAAGTACCACTACTATGGCCTGCGCATTAAGGCCAGCTCTCCCCTGCTGCGGCTGATGGAGGACCAGCAGCACATGGCCATGCGGGGCCAACCCTTCTCACAAAAGCAGAGGTAAGAGTTCTGGACTCTGTGCTGGCAGGTGGGGAAGGGCATGCTGGCTGATCCCCACCGAATCGCCCCACCCACCCCTTCTCCCCCAGGCTCAAGCCCATCCAGAAGATGGAGGGCATGACCAACGGTGTGACTGTGGGGCCACAGCAGGCCACCGGGCTGTCAGACATCAGCGCCCAGGTCCAGCAGTACCAGCAGTTCCTGGGTGAGAGCTCCCTGGCCTATGGGCCAGGGCCTGGGGCAGGGTCTGTTGTGCCCAGATGGTTCACTTGTTCTCCCTGAGCCTTTTCATCCCCCACTGCACACGGGCAACCCTTGCTTGGTAGGAAATTGGTGACAACTTAATAGGATCCTAGGATGAGACTCCAAGGGGACAGGCAGATGGGGGTGTGGGCCTTACGGTGTCCCCTGCTGCCCCCAGATGCCTCAAGGAGCCTCCCTGACTTCTCAGAGCTTGACCTCCAGGGCAAAGTGCTGCCGGAGGGCGTTGGGCCCGGGGACATCAAGGCCTTCCAGGTCCTGTACCGGGAACACTGTGAGGTAGGGCAGCCTGGCAGGCGGGCTGGGGAGAGGAATGCCATACTACCCCCCAGCTTCCCTGAGCATCTGGCCTCCCCAATAGGCCATCGTTGATGTCATGGTGAACCTGCAGTTCACACTGGTGGAGACGCTGTGGAAAACCTTCTGGAGGTACAACCTCAGCCAGCCCAGTGAGGCGCCACCACTGGCCGTGTGAGTCCCTGGCAGGGTGGGGATGGGGGGGCACCATGTGAGTCAGCACCCAGGGCTGGGGTGGCCGGACCTTGGGCATCATGCAGAACTAGGGGACACCTGCCTGGCTCCTGCAGTTGGTGGGGTACACATGGCTTTCTGACCCCCGACTCCAGAGTGTGCGTGTGTATGGGTCTGATGCTGAGTGCATGGGATGGTGTGCCCTAATGAGTCATTTTCTCCCTGTGATGGGTAGGGTGGGGGCCTATGCCCCAGTATTGCAGAATATAAGACCCCATCTGACATGGGGGCACTGGTACCTGTGTCAGCCTGACCTCAGGGAGGCAGGGATCACCTGCCTGATCCCTCTGTGTGTGTGTCGGGGGTGCCCACAGGCATGATGAGGCTGAGAAGCGGCTGCCCAAGGCCAGCCTGGTGCTGCTGTCCAAGTTCGAGCCTGTGCTGCAGTGGACCAAGCACTGTGACAATGTGCTGTACCAGGGCCTGGTGGAGATCCTTATCCCTGACGTGCTGCGGCCCATCCCCAGTGAGTGCACTGCCGCTGCCCCCTCAACCCCGTGTCCCACCCCCACCCCCTCAGTCCTGCTCAACCCCTACTGCCACCCACAGGTGCCTTGACCCAAGCAATCCGGAACTTTGCCAAGAGCCTGGAGAGCTGGCTTACCCATGCCATGGTGAACATCCCAGAGGAGATGCTGAGGGTGAAGGTGAGGGTGTGAGGGGCCAGCCTGGGCTCAGCTCGGGTCCTCCCTCTGGGCTGTGGGGCTGAGGTCTGGGGGCTGATGGCTGCAGGCCTCGGTACCTCTGCTCAATAGAGGCGGTAAGATTTGTCCCAATGCCTGTCCCCTACGAGCGAGCTTTGGGCATTGTCTTGACAAACCAGCCCCCTCAGTTGCCCACTTCTGAAACACAATCCCTTTGTAGTTTTTTTATGCACAACACAGCATCTTAAAAGAATAAAAACCAACTGCAAATTTGAAGTAATTCTCTTCAGACAATCTCGAGAGAAAGTGCTTTAGGTCTTCAGAAGTAGGTAAAATCTCAAAAAAAAACTAGCAACGCTTATAAGGAGTCAATAGCCCTCTTCATCAGTGCTGAACATTCACTAACTACTTAAATGCGAGGAATTAGAAGGGATGTGCTTACTCTTGGGCAAAAAAGAAAAAAACAAGGGTTTTTGTAGTCCTTAAAATGCTAATATGACAGCTAAACAGAACAGAATGACTGAAGAATCACCCCTGGGTGTGCTGGACACAGCGGGGCCTGTGGAAAGAGTATAAGTTGTATTCAGGGGGGAACCCTTCAGAACTGACAAGACATATATTCATTTATTCAGCATGTGTTTATTGAGCACCTACTATGTGTCCATCATGGTTCTGGGTACTGGAAGCACAGCAGTTACCAAGATGAACAAAACTCTCACCCTCATAGAGCTGACATTCATGAGAATAATCGAAACAATGGAACAAAATTTTATTTAAGCAATGCCCTTTTTGGGCAGTGCCCGCCCGAGATTTTCTGTTGTGCCTTTCATAAAAAAAATAATGCTAGTCAGACATGTTTGAAAATCCAGACCCCTTGGTCTCCCAACAAAAAAAGTACATACACCCTCCTCCATTTTTAGAAGAAATGGGCTCACAGAGGTTGCAGTGGGTGGGGCAGGGGACAGCAGGTGTGGATTCCGCGGAAGCCACAAGCCCCCCACCCCGCAGGTGGCAGCTGCCGGCGCCTTTGCGCAGACGCTGCGGCGCTACACGTCGCTCAATCACTTGGCGCAGGCTGCGCGCGCTGTGCTGCAGAACACGGCACAGATCAACCAGATGTTGAGTGACCTCAACCGCGTGGACTTCGCCAACGTACAGGTGAGCGCGGAGTGGGGCGGGGCAGGTGAATGCGGGGCAGGGCGGGTCCTGGGCGGCTGCTGAGCCAAGGGGTTGCACCCGCTGTGCCCCAGGAGCAGGCCTCGTGGGTGTGCCGCTGCGAGGACCGCGTGGTGCAGCGGCTGGAGCAGGATTTCAAGGTGACGCTGCAGCAGCAGAACTCACTGGAGCAGTGGGCAGCCTGGCTGGACGGCGTCGTGAGCCAGGTGCTCAAGCCCTACCAGGGCAGCGCCGGCTTCCCCAAGGCCGCCAAGCTCTTCCTCCTCAAGTGGTCCTTCTACAGGTGCGCGCCGGGGGGCGGGGTAGTATCCGACCAGGAAGGGGCGGGACCCAGAGAATGTTCAGGTCAAAAGGGACCACAGAAGGCCCCGCCTCCTCGAAGAGGGTGGGACGATAGGAGGCCTCGCCTCCTTGGAGAGGCTAGACCCAGGGGAGGCCCCGCCCCTGGGGGTGGGGCTTAGATGCTCTTTTGTGAAAGCGGAGGTCCTACTGGCCGTGGACTGGATGAGGGTTCTCCGCTCTCACTGGTGCACGCCTCAGAGAAGCCAGTTCCGGGCCGGGCCAGGCTTGCCCGAGCCTGGGGGTATTGCGGCGGGGAGTTGGGGCGCGAGAGGCGGGGACAGGCCTAAAGGCCTTTCTGCCACCGTCCCCAGCTCCATGGTGATAAGGGACCTGACCCTGCGCAGCGCCGCCAGTTTCGGCTCCTTCCACCTCATCCGGCTGCTCTACGATGAGTACATGTACTATCTGATCGAGCACCGCGTGGCCCAGGCCAAGGGCGAGACCCCCATCGCTGTCATGGGCGAGGTGCGCGCAGCGGGACGCTGAGGGTGCGGGCGGGACGCCCCTTGGCGAGACCCTCACCCCTTCTTTCCCCATCTTCAGTTCGCCAACCTGACCACCTCGCTGAACCCTCTGGACCCGGACAAAGGTAGGCGAGGCGTGTCCCCATCCAGGGCCCGAGTTAAGGAGGCGGCACACTGGGGCGGGGGCGCTAGGGTGGGCAGGGGCCCTGGGGGTACCACACCCCTTGCTGAGCCGGGCCTGGTCCGTGTGTCCAGACGAGGAGGAGGAAGAGGAGGAGGAGAGCGAGGACGAGCTGCCGCAGGACATCTCACTGGCCGCTGGTGGCGAGTCGCCTGCTCTCGGTCCCGAGGCCCTGGAGCCGCCGGCCAAGCTTGCGCGGACAGACGCGCGAGGCCTCTTCGTGCAGGCGCTGCCCTCCAGCTAAGCCAGCGACCTGCCCCTCCCCGCCTGCCCGCCCCCGCCGCCCACCCCCCCGCCGTCACCCCTCCATGCCAGGGTCCTTCACAGCTTCTGTGGCTTCGCTGCCTGCCCTCCAGACTCGGCCAGGTCCAGGAGGGGCCCTCTGAGACAGGGAATGCAAGGGAGATCCCTGCCCCTGAAGAGGCCGGCACAATCACAGGGCCGGGCGAAGCCACAGCTGCAAACTCTGACACAAAAGACGTGCCTTAAGGAACCCGCCGCTGTGCCCAGGTGCCCCTTGGGGCAGCCAGCCGGCCCTTTGGCCCCGAAGGCCGCAGCCTCTCCCTCCCCCGATCCGCCGTCCTGCCACCCCTAGGGGGCAGGCAGGCAGGCCCCCTTCCCTGCGGAACTGTTAACTTATTCAGCTCGCTGGCTTTGCACAGCCTGTCCTGGGCCCAACCCTGAGCCCCGGGTGGGCGCAGGTGGGCATCACCTAGGGACCCCCCACTGTCAGCAGCAGCCCTGGGACCCCTTCCCCGACAACCCCATCGCAACCCCCTCCTTGGTATAAGTGCAATTAAAGCCGTGGGTGTCGCATCTTCTCCAGAGCTAGGCCCTCCCTTGCCCCGCAGCCCTTGAGGGGGCACTGCCCGGAGCTGCTTGGCTTTGAAGGGAGGGTGGCAGGGGGCACTGCCTCCAGCTTCCAAAGAGCAGCGGGCTGGGCCGGGTGCTGGAGCCCACAGGGGCCTGCTGCCGGCAGTGGGGCTCCATTCACTCAGATCCAAGACCCCTGAGTTCCCCTCCCGCCACTGGTTTGTAATGGAACCTCTGTGCTTCTCCGTGCTGTGCGCCCCTACCCCATGACTATTGTGTGATTCGTGAGCGCCGCCTGAGCGGAGTCGGTAACTTGTTGGGTTTTTTTCCAACCATCATGGCCTTATCTGTTCTGGTTTTCTCAGTGTTTCAACCTGTGAGATAGATGTTTATGGCAAAAAGGAAAAAAAAAAAAAAGAAAAAAAACCTGACCTATTGTATAAAAATCACTATTTTGTGTGCTCCGCGTGCTGCAGGCTTTTGGGGTGGCCCTCCCACTCCCCTCCATGTCCTCGGGCCTCCCCTCCCAGCGGTGAGAGTGTCCCCGCGTGTGGTAGTCTAGTGTGCCGAGCCGTTTTCTACCTTTTTGTAGTCTTTCTTAAAACAATAAATTCTGCTGTGATATTTGGCTACTGCTGACTCAAGGGTCTGGGGGTGGGGGTGGGGGGAGCTTGGGGCTCCAGATGCCCCAAGCCCAGTAAAGGGAGCTCCATGAGGTTCAGAAATAAAACATTTATTACATGAAGAGGAATAATGGGAGCAGGAGAATGGCCACGATGTTTGCCACCTCAGATGGGAAGGCTGGTGGGAATCAAGAGTCCATTTGGTCCCCCAGGGGGGCAATGTCCACACCTGTAGCCTAGGAAAGGGGCAAATATGCAAGGAGCAAGGGCCCATGCCCTGTGCCTAGCACAGGTGAAGGCTGGTGAACAGGGGTCTCCCTCCCTCTGCCCCTTCCCAACTTAAATAGGCATAAATAAAAAGCGTCCAGACTCTCAGGCCACCAGGGGCTGCCCCACCCAGCCTCCTTCCCACAGCCTAACATTAGTGGCGGTCGTTGGGCAGCCAGCCAGCCAGAAAGAGGCTGCCAGGAAGGTGGCCAGCTCCCAGGCCACAGAGGTAGTTGGAGTCAGTGTCCAGGCCCGCCAGGCCCTCACAGCACAATCCACGTGTATCGCTCGCTGTCTGCCAGAACCTTCAGTGAGCACCCTACAGGGAAGGGGTCAGGACAGAACATGGGAGTCTCTGCAATCCCAGGCTGTGGGAAGGACCTGTCTCTTTCCCAGACCTGATCTGGGCCCAGAAGGTTCTGGAAGGCTGTATTCTCTGCTTCCCACCTGCAGCAACCCAATAAATGTCTGCTGAATGAATGAGCAACTGGCTGGGGGTTCCCAAGTCCCATACTTGCCAGGTTCTGAGCTGGCTCCTGGGCTGGGCTGCCCTCCTCTCCCCTCCCCCCAATTCCACGGTGTCCACTAGCATGGCCAGAGTGCTCCTCTATTGAGTAACAGGAGTCAGTGCCTGCCCCGGGCCTGGCCTGGCACTAGGACTTCTGTCCTACTGTCATTGGGTCACGGGACACACCTTTGTGCAGTGCTTCATTAGTCATCCTGTTGACATAGCGGCCACTGCTCTCAGGCACCAGCCACTTCATGACCATGTCCACACAGCTCTTGCGGTACGAGCTCCAGACACTGCCGCTGCAGGCACGAGTGAGGCCTCTCATTGCTCTGGCCACCCAGCCCGGTTCCCAGCCTGGTTCCAGCCCCAACCCAGCCTCACCTGGTCTGCCCTTTGACCTCAGTGAGATCACCCACACTGACTGTCACAAAGATGCCTGTGTTGAGGTCCCATGCCACCTTGAGGCTCGTGTGATAGGTCTTTGGTCTGCAGAGGGGAGAGGAGCAGAGGAGAAAGGGAGTAGGACCACCACATCCCTGAGCTGGGACCCAAGCTGCCCAAAGGCCTTCTGTCTTTAGAGCAGTTAACAGAGTGCCTCATCCAGGTTTTGGGAGCCGGGGGAGTCTTCACACATTCCCCACTCTACCTCTCTGAAGGGTCTGAGGTTGAGGGGAGGATTGCTGCCCACTCACCGGAGCTGGCCCTCCTCAGTTGGGGATGGGAACGCCAGCAGCAGCAGGCCAATGTTGATTAGAACCTGGTTGGTTTCCGGACATACCTGAGGGATGAGGGGTGGATGGTGACAGCTTTGAGGGTGACCCCCAGTGCGGATAGGCCCTGGGCATGCCTTGTCCCACCCCTGGGCCCACCTCCAGGATGACGATGTCATAGTCACTGAAGGAACAGAACTGGTGGCCCCAGGTGGCATCGTGGCGGATGACCTCATTGATGACATACTCGAAGTCCAGTGTGAGCTGCTCCACTGTCAGGTATTGGCCCTATGGGCAGGAGGTGGAGGGGTAAGAGAAGGATTGTGGCAACCGCCACCCCAGCAGGCTCCCTGGGGCTGCCCCTTGGCCTGCCTGCCGCCACCGCCGCCAGCACCAACCTGGACAGCGGCCCGCTCCCTCATGGGCCGCAGACTGCGGCCACGCAAATCAGTCACCACAAACGACAGGGAGATCTTGTCATCCTCGAACTCTGAGGGGGCAGGAAGTAGGGGTAGGGGCAGCAGGAGGCCTGAAGTCCCCTCAGGCCTGCCTCCCATGCCCAGGGCCCTTCCTGCTGGGTGGGTTCCCTGCTCACCATCCTCAGGTTCCGTCCCTTCACCGGTCCCCAGCACGTAATACAGCTTGGTGTAGTTGACATAGCCAGGCTCGGAGGCTGGCGCCTCCACTGCAGGGGGGCTGTCCCGGGGCACCACCTCCCCACCTGGGGGTAGGGGCTCAGAGGATGGGCGACAACAGCTACCCGAGGGCCCCGGGCAGGGGGGTGGCCGGGCTTCCTCCAAAGTCCCACCCTTGGCCTCTTTGGCCCTGCGGAAGATGTCAGCCACAAACTCCTTGGCTTTGGCGATGGCAGGTGAGGGCTCAGGGGCCCCAGAGGGCCGGGCTGGGGCTGTCTCAGGGCAGAAGCTGGGACGGGGGGGCACCTCTGGGCTCTGGGGCCCAGGGGGGCTAGGAGGGGCCGGGGGATAGGTGGTGTGGTCATACAGGATTTGGCAGAAGTTGCTATCGCCTGGAACATAAAAAGAGATGGAGGTGCCGGGTGTGGGTGGGTGTCAATAAACGAGCTTAAGTCCAGGATGCTCTCCCACCCTGGAGAGTTCTTAGGAATCCTATGCTAAATGATCACTATGAAACACCCAGAAGAGAAAAAAGCCTTTTACACACACATACACATAAATACACATTCATTCAAACCTTGTTCTTGAGCATCTACTGTATGCCATACACTGAGGACACAGGAGTGAACAAGACGGATAATAATCCCTGCCTTTGGGGAGCTGATAGTCTATGGTGACAGTATATAAAAGCCACAAAAGTTTAAGAGTTTACTACACAGCCCTCAGTCCTCTCCAACTAGAATAGGCCTGCGTCTGTCTCCACTTGACTAGGGCCACCCCCCACTCTGGGGAATCTGGGCTCAGTGTGGAGAGCCCCACCACACTCATTGAAATGAGCACCACTGTGGTTGGGCCCTGGGTCCTGCATTATAGCCTCCTTTGGGCCCCCAACAAGCAAAGGGGATGAAGGGTGGGAGTATGTCCTCCCAGTTCAGGGAGAAATTGGTCCCAAGTCACATTGTGAGATAATTTGAGTCTGCCAATGCACTCCTGTCCACCAGAGTGGTGGCACTTCCAGAGGCGAGGGGATGAAAATGGAAAAGTCAAAATTCCCCGTGTAAACACCCTCCTCCAGTGACAGAGTGTTAGACATCAATGACAGTGCTCCTCCCCTGGGCTGAGTGCACATGGCTGAATCCTGTCTGGTCCTTCCTAACAGGACCCACTGCCATGATGGCAGGGGGCATCGAATCCATCTAGGCTGGACTCACTAGGGGCTTACAGCTTGGCAAGGGGTAGGGCCTCACCCACATGGGCACAGGTGGCCAGGCAGAGGTGGGAGGCCACGGATGGACCCAGGGACAAGGCACCCTGGTCCTGGCTGATTTGTGGGCTCTGTTATAAACAATTAGTCCTCTATTCATGCCCATTGCCTTCCCTCCCCAGGAGTAACCATTTTAAAATAGTTAAAGGGCATCTTCTTATTTGACTGCATTCTTACAAAATTGAAACATTTTTAATTTATACATTTTATCTGGTTATAGATCTTGTGTTTCTTTTCCATTTGCGTATGACTTTGAGATATGCTCCCCAGTCTGCTGATCAGGGGATGTACCCACCCTGTTCTGCCTCCTGGATCCTCAGGGATGGACACCAAGTGGCCCCCAGCTCCCTCCCACAGTCTCAAATACACCTAGGTGCACAGCTGCTGGGCCATGTGGCTCTAGGAGTGTGGGAAACCCTCCGAGGCTCTATGTCGCCAACAGTCTGTGGCATTGTCCAGCTTCCTAATGTTTGCCACTCTGTTAAGGGATATCACCTTGTGATTTTCACTGGTATCTCTCAAATTACCAAAGCTGTAAGAAGGCCATCTGTCCACTCACCACTCCCTAAAATTTTTAATTAACGTTTTTCTTGTTGAAGAGAAGACAGCGCTGTACTGTCCATAAAATTAAAGTGAAACACTCAGTTCTTGGGTCACATGAGCCACTTTCACGTGGCTATCATTGGCAGCTATAATGGACACAGATATGAAACATCCAGCCCCAAAAGAAAGTTCTACTGGACAGTGCTCGGGTGGGGCATGGCTGAGTTTAGATCCCAGCACTCCCACTTCCTGGCTGTATGACCTTGGCTGAGGCACCTCTCTGAGCCTCAGTCTTCTCCTCTGTCACATGGGCTAGTGACAGGACCAATCTCATAGGGTTTATGGCAAATGCTGTGACTGTCATCAGACCTGGGGCCTACCTGCCGAATGGACTGAGACAGCGCAGGCTACGAGAGAGTAGCTGGTGTTGAGCAGTACCACCTGGTCCTTTTTGAGCTGGAAGGCAGGCTGGAAGGTGGGGAAGGGATACACCACCTGGTACTTGGTATGTAGCATGAAGCCGTGTCGCAGGCACTGTGCACTAGGGTCACCTGCAGCAACACACACCATAGGCTCAGCCACCACCATGGCTTAGGGAGCCAGACAGCCCATGTCCCGAGGCCCCCCAACCCCTCACCTGGGTGGGCCCTGCTGGCTTCTCGGCAGGCAGCACAGCGGCCCGGTGGTGGCACAGCCACTGTGCTGATGTATATGTCGCGGTGGTTCTCGTCACTCATCATCATCATGTTCATGAGCATTCCATTGGCCGATCGGGTGCTGGGGGCCAGCACAGCCTCAGCTGCATGGCCCATGCGTCCTCCCCTGCCCACCCTTGTCCTCCCCATCCCTGAGTCTCACTTGAAGCCAAAGACGATGACCTTGGAGGCATCGCTGGGCCACTCACACACAGTCAGGTACAGGTCGCTATAGATCTCCTCGTCCTGGAAGAGCCGCACCTGCCGGACCTGAGCCGCATGTTCGCATCAGTGCAGGGTCAGAGCAGGCTAGGGCCCACCGAAGCCCACCTGAAGCTACACAATGCTGGACTGGAATTGAGGCTGAGCTGAACTGACAGAAACACCTGGTCTGGTGGGGTCTCAGACCAGGGAGCCCCAAGCAGCACCCAGCCTGCACACCCTTCCTGAGAACAGCCTGGGGAGGTGCCCCTCACAAGTCGGGGAAATAGGAAGGCACGTCTCAGGACTATACGCAGCCCGAGGGAGCCCTGCCCCAGCAGAGGAGACTCAGCCAGATGTATTGGTTCCAAGCCCCATTCACCCCAAATCCATTCACCTCTCTGAGCTCCTGTGTAAACTGGGATAACAGCACTCACCTCCTGGGGTGAGGGAGGTGGGGGTCAAATATTCAAGGTCAGGGCTAAAGCCAGTGTGGCAACCTGCTTGGTCATAACAAAGCTAACCGGTGCCACCTGGCCTGAGCCTGTGAAGTTCTATGTATATTGAGTTGAACCACATGAAATTGCTATTTACCTATTTTCACTTTAAAAACAACAATTTTATGTGGTTCAACTTAACATGGAGTCTTAACCATGACCCCATGAGCACACTATGTTTCCATTTTATGGACAAGAAAACTGAGGCTCAGGGGGGTGGCATGACCTGCTGGAGTCACATTGTTAGGCACTGGGCCTGGCCCTACCAGCTTGAGCTTGCTGTGGACGTTGAACTCCCACCAGTACAGATGGTAAATGTAGAAAGAGAAGTCGTCGTCCCCACTGCTGCTGGTGTAGGAGAGAACGTACCGGCCGCACTTGGAAAAGCCCAGGAAGATATGTCTGGGGGGATGGAGGGCAGAGTGGCCAGGTTAGGGCCAGCCTATCGCCCCAACCAGCCACCCCTTTGCCGGGCCCTAGCCTCACCCTGCATAGAGGAAGTCCTCATCCACGATGTTCTTTAGGGAGACGCAGACCCTGGGGGGCAGTTTCCGGAAGAGGCGAGGGGAGAGCTGCCCACTGATCTGGGGATAGGGAGGCCAGGGCTCTTGAGGCACCATCAGGCGGAGGCCACCTGCAGCCCCCTCAGTCCCCTCACCCAAAGTAGAGCAGCACCCCACACAGGCCCACTCCCTGCCAACCATAACAGTCAAAGGTGGTCCAAGTTCTGGAAGATGGGATCAGCTGGGGAAGATGGACTGGCTGGAGATCCCTTGACCCTCCCTCTCCACCAGGGACCGATGCCACCCTCACAACCCCACACTTCTTTGGCTTCAGCATCCCTCTTGCCCAAGGACCCCAGGCCCTGAAGACCAGCACTGGCATCACCTCTCCCAAGAAGGTTCCCCAGTCACCACTGGCCATACTGGGCCACTTGGCTGCCTTCCTGAAGGCTGCCTAATGGCACAATAAGCTGTGAGTGTCCTCGACCACTAAGGAGGCTGGGATGTGGGCATGACCAACTGCACTCACCTGTCATGGACCCATAATCTATACTCAGGGTGCTGAGGCCCTTCCAAACAGCCTTGGCCCCAGCTGGGGGCCAATCAAGGGTGGGGCAGGCAGGAGGGTGGGGCTGACCAGTGACCTTCCTACTCCTGCCCAATACCCCCTTCTCAATTAATTTAGCTGCTTTCCAATCAACTCCTTCATCCCAAAAACTTTACCAAGGAAGGATTTGGGGGGATAGGCATGCACAAGCTGGGTGCTAGGTGATCAGGGCACCCTGGATCCTGCTACCCAGTCTGGTGGGTGATACACAGTCCCGCCCTCAAGAAAGTCCAGTCTTATGGGAAAGAGACAATTCGGTCTGGGGTGCTCCCTGGTCATCGATGAGGAAGACAGCCTAGCCTTCAAGGAGATTCCAGTCTGATGGAACAGCCCTGTCAGCAAGGCCCAGGCTGACAAGGGAGACACAATCCCTGCCCAGGGAGCTTCCAAGCTAAGGGCGGAGCCACAGCCCAGCCCAGGGAGCTCCCAGGCTGAGGGCGGAGACTGTCCCTGCCAAGGGAGATCCAGTCAAAAGGAGGAGACACAGCCCTGTCCTCACAGAGCTCCCAGCCTAATTGAGAACGAGCACTCCCTAATCCACAGCGACACAGTCCTGACCCAATTGCTGCTGACCTGACCAGAGTTCACATCTCTCTGCCCTCCCAGGGTTCCCAAACTGGTGGGGAAGAGATCCCACACACTGGGAGTTTAGTCTGATGGGGAAGAAAGAACCCTGCGTAGGTGGCTCCCAATCTGAAGGGGAAGACCAAGCACTCTCCAGGGAGCTCCCTCCCATTTAATGGGGTAGGCAGATGCAGGTACAGGAACTCCCAGCTCCCGTGTGGTTACAGCCGAACAGTGAGAAGAACACGAACAGGAGGAAGCACAATGCCGGTAGCTGGGACTCTGCCACCGGGGCGAGAAGGCTCCATAACAGAGGGCCACAGGAGCAGAGTTTTGAAAAACGTATCTGACCCCGGATCGCCTCCTTCCTCCTTATTCCTCCAGCGGCCTCTAAGGCCCCCTCCATCCCAGCCCCTCCAACCCAGCTCCGTCTCCGGTGCCCCGCCCCCAGCCCCTCCAGCCAAACCCTCGCCCCAACACCTCTCCACCCAAGCACTCCCGGGGCCCCGCCCAGCCCCCCCCGGCGCCCCCACCCCCTGGGCTCCGCCCCCAACCCCTCACCCCGCGAACACCATCCCTCCCTCTTCCCTTCTCCGCACCCTCCAGCGCGCTCCTCCCGGACTCCGGGCCTCACCTTGACCCGCTCCAGCTGCTTGAGGACATGCTCCCGCCGCCGCCCCGCTGCCCGCTTTCCCCCGGCGCCCCCGGGGCCGCCCCCACCGCTCCCGGCTCCGCTGTTCCGCTCCGATTTCGAGCTGGGCGCCATTTTCACCCCCTCCCTCCACTTCCGGAGCAACCGGCCTCTTCGCCCCACCCCCGCCTCCTCATCATTGGTCCTTTCCTGGGACTGCCGCCCGCGGGTTGGATGAAAGCCTGCACTCAGGGCCTGTTCCCTCTCTGCCTGTCCATCACAGCCACGACGGCCCTTGATTGGTAGAGACGGTACAGCCTACGCGGTCTGTCGCCCTATTCCCGCCTTCCCGCAACGACGCACCAGTCGCCTCACGCCGAGAGGACTTTGACCCGATAGGCGGTGGCCTCTGTCCGTCAAGATGGCGTCACGCCCCACCGTGGCTGGTGGGTTTCCATGGAGATCTCTGGCAGTCCAGGCCCGTGGGCGGAGCAATGGGAGCTTGTGGTCCAGAAAGGCCTGAATCCCCAGCCCAGGGATGTCGGCGCGGAGGCCTAATGAATACCGAGGGCCCCTGGACCGGGTTGAGAAAAGGGATTTGCAAAAAAAAAAAAAATGAGGTTCCATTAAAATATCTTTCAGATGAGCTGGAGGGCAGCCTGGTGGGATGATGGTGATGTTAGCTTCAATCACTTATATGGCACTTTACACATGCCAGACACAGCTCTGAGCTTACAATTCTATGTAGTAGGTCGCTGTTATACCCATTTTACAGATGATAGTGATCATAATAATTCCATGTCTGCTATGAGTATCATTTCCGTGTGTGTTAGCTCATTAAATCTTTGCAACAGTTTTGGAGCTAGGTCCTTTAATATCTTCATTTTACATATGATGAAACTGAGGCTTACAGTGTAGTATTCCTAACCACCTAGCACATATATACCTCAGATACAAGCTGTTGTGCCTATAATCAGAGAGGATGTGAATGGATCTCGCTCTCCATATTCTTCCAGCCTCATACTTTCATTTATTCAACAAATATTTTTTGAGCACCTAGTATGTTCTAAGCCAGCAGATACAGCAGTGAACAAAACAGACTATAAACAAGGAAACAAATTTCTGTTAACTAAATCCAGGTAGGATTAGCAATCGAGGAGAAGAAAGAAGGTTACTTAGGCTAGTCAGAGAGGGGCACTGTGAAGGTGAGGAGGGGGAATATTCCAGCAAAAACAAAAGTTTCAGGGGAGTGAGGGTGGCATGATTGAGAGATTTAAAAAAGGCCAGTTGAGGGCTGTCCGAGTGGCGCGGTGGTTAAGCTCTGGCTTGGGACGCCAGCGGCCCCAGTTTGGGTCCCACATATGAGGGCCAGTGACACTGCCTTAAAAAAAAAAAAAAAAAAGGCCAGTTGGGCCAGAGCAGGAATGGGCAAGGGACTGGGGAGCAGATAGGGAGGAAGTGGATGGGGCTCATAGGTAAACAAGACACTGAATTTTATTCTTAAGCATAAAGGGAAGCTTCTGGAAGGTTTTTAGTAAAAGATGATTGAATCTGATATGAGATTTAAAAGATCATTGTGATCCAAAAAATTAAGTAAATACCCATGAGTCCATATGGTATAAATAAATGATTAAATAAATAAATGGGGGGACCAATCTTCTTTATAGATGTCCAATTAATAAAGACACTTGGACAAGTCACTATGTTCTGTTCTGGCTGGTTGCATGAGGTTTGGGGGTGATATGGAGGGAGGATTGACAAAGGGGCATGAGGACATTTTGGGGGTGATGGAAATGTTTACTATCATAACTATGGTGATGGTTTTGCAGGTACATACATGTGGAGTTTTGGAATGATGAGTTTTGACTCATGCATACTTTGAATATTTTCATTTTGTTGTATGTCATATATACCTAAATCAAGTGTTTTTTATTCAACAGATACATGAGGATATATGGTGGTAAGCCCCACTGTCCTTCACACTCATCCCCAGCTACCCAGTTCTTGCCCCAGAGACAACCAATATCTTTTTTTTTTTTGAGGGCAGTGTCACTGGCCCTCATACGTGGGACCCGAATTGGGGCCTCTAGCTTCTCAACCCAGTGCTTAACTACCGCGCCACTCGACCGGCCCTCTTTTTTTTTTTTTTTTAAGATTTATTCAGGAATTGGGGGAGGGGAACAGCATTGGGGAATCGGGACGGGGAACAGGCAAGTTGCTGTCCATTTGTTCTTCAGTCTAGTTGTGGAGGACGTCGCTTCACTGGCCCATGTTGCTATTATGATCATTTTGCTCTTCCCGGCTGAGGTAGATCAGTCGTCAGCCATTGGATGGCCCTCATGGCGGCTCACAGTGGCTCACACCAGCTGCCAGCTGCTCACGGTAGCTTACAGCAACCCACTGCTGCCCGACTGCAGCCTACGCTGTCGCTGGCAACTCACTGCAGCCCAACCCCAGGTTGAGCTGTTGTTCACCATCTTAGCTGTAGATGGTGCAGCATCACCGGCCCATGTGGGATCCGAACTGGCGGCCCTGCTGCTCAGAGCTCGAGCTCCCAAACCAATTGTTAACTAATGAGCCACTCAGCCGGCCCCCAGTATCTTTTTTTTTTTTTTTTTAGGGCAGTGTCACTGGCCCTCATACATGGGACCGAACCGGGGCCACTGGCCCCAGTATCTTTTATAATTTATGAAAATGATCAAAACTGTAAGCCTGTCTGTAACTTTTTCTGCCTCATAAAATTAGCTCTACTCATATTAATCCATGTTGTGGTTTGAATGGTGATCCACAAAAAGATATGCTGATGTCCTAACTCCCAGCAAATTTGAATATGACCTTATTTGGAAAAAAAATGTAATTAAGTTAAATATCTTTAGCCAGATGGGCCCTAAGTCCAATGGCTAGTGTCCTTATAAGAGACAGAAGAGGAGAAACAGATGAGAGAGAGAAAGAGAGAGAGAGAGAGAGAGAGAGAGAGAGAGAGAGAGAGAGAGAGAGAGAGAAAGGCCACGTGGAAACCAAGGAAGAGTTCGGAGTGACACAGCCACAAGCCCAGGAATGGCACTTATTGCCAGCAACCACCAGAAGCTGGAAGAGAGTCAAGGAAGGCGCCTCCAGAAGGAATCAACTCTGCCAACACCTTGACTCTGGACCTCTAGTCTCCACAAATCCAAATACATAATTTAGACTTCTGAAATGAATATATTTCTGCTCTTTTAAGCTATGCAGTTTGTGGTCAATTGTTATGACAGCCCCAGGAAACTAACACTATGTGTAGATCGAGTCCTTTGTGCACCCTAGGTCTGATTCTTTATTATGTTAATAGGATACATTAAAAAAAAATCTGTTCCCCTCTTATGAGATTTTGGTTTTATTCTCTTACTCAGCATATGTTCGTTGATCATGAAGTGAAGTTGCAAGCTATGTGGGATGCAGGACAAGAGAGAATTTTCACTCTAATAAATGAGGCTGCAGGGAGGCTGTTTAAGAGTTTTTCCAGAAGAATAGGTTGCTGGTCCTTGAGTGTCACAGAGAGTAATACTATAAATCTTCAACTTGTTCCTCCCAAACGCCATTCCCCAATTTCTCCATCCCTTACGGTAAGGCAGGGCCATGTGACTAATCCTGGCCAATGAAATGGCAGCAGAAGGGTTATGTGGTACTTCCCATTGGAAACACAGAAAAGCTGACTTGGGAGTCTCCTCTGTCTCTTCCACTGCACCAGCAACCATGGAGTCTGCTGTTCAAGACAGTGCAACCTTTGTCAGACTGGGTTCCAGAGTGTCTATGTGTCTCAGAGACCCTACTGGTATCATGCAGATGAGCAACGCTGGTGTTAGTCACTGACCTTTGGTGTTACCTGTTATGCAGAATGATATTGCCTGCTTAATACATGTGAAACAGAACCGATATGATATATACAGATAGTACCTGACTTACAATTGTTCAACATATGATTTTTCAACTTCATGATGGTGGGAAAGAGATATGTATTCAGTAAAAACTGTATTTCAAGTTTTGAATTTTGATCTTTTCCTGGGCTGGTTATGGGCAGTATAATCCTCTCATGGTGCTGGGCAGCAGTTGTGAGATAATTTTGCCCAGCTGTAGAATAATGTAAGTGTTCTGAGTACATTTAAGGTAGGTTAAATTAAGCTATGATGATGTTCAGTAGGTTAGGTGTATTAAATGCATTTTCAACTTAACAATATTTTCAATGTACAATGGGTTTATTTGCATGTAGCCCCATCATAAGTCAAGGAGCATCCATATGTGTATGAGGTGTGATCAAAAAATACGGTGAATGTTTAAATAAAAAAACTTATTACAGTAAAAGACACATTATCATTAATCCCCCTCAAAATATTCCCCCTCACTTTGAACACACTTATCCCGTTGTTCTTGCCACTTTCTGAAGCAGTTCTGGAAGTCCTCTTTCATGAGTGTCTCTAGTTGTGCTGTCATGGCTGCCTTGATGTCCTGAATCGATTCAAAATGTTTATTTTTCATGGTCATTTTGACTTTGGGGCAGAGCCAGAAGTTGCATGGTGCCAAATCTGGTGAATAAGGTGCATGAGGACATGCCACAATGTTTTTATTTGACAGAAATTGCCATATCAGAAGCGATGTGTGACACAGAGTATTGTCACGATGGGGATGAAACCGTTTGTCCGTTTCATGTTAATGTGTTGTTCATGGTCCATGATTTATGGCACACTTTGAAACATCTTCTCTCAACCATAGCTCACACCCAACACTGAACATCAAGTTGAAACTTGTCACAACCTGTTACTAAGGTTTGACATCCCACTTCCTATATTGAAGATCCCTGACTTTCCATTGGATGGCACTCATCAGCAGCATTCACCATATTTTGTGCGGAAAGGATATATATAAAATCTTTTATACTGGGGTGCCAAAAACATGTATACACATGACTTGTATCCATCTTTTGTGATCAGTATATATTGAGTATTACAATTTTCTTTCTTTCTTTATTTTTTGAGGGCAGTGTCACTGGTCCTCATATGTGGGACCCGAACCAGGGCCGCTGGCTTCCGAAGCCAGCGCTTAACCACTGAGCCACTCCGCCGGCCCTGAGTATTACAATTTTAATACAGTTTTTCCTTTCTTAAAATGTGTATATATTTTTTTGGCACCCTCTGTATATACACATATGTATATATTTTAAAAAGAGATTTATTATGACAAATTGGCTCATGTGATCATGGAGACTGAGAAGTCCCATGACCTGACATCTGCAAGCGGGAGACCCAGGAAAGCTGGTGGTGTAGTTCTAGCCTGAGCCCGAAGGCCTGAGAATGAGAGCTGATGGCATATATCCGAGTCTGATGGCAGGAAAGGACCAGTGTCCCAGCTCAAGCAGGGAGGCAGGAAGAAAAAAGGAGTGAACTCCTACTTCTTCCACCTTTTGTTTTATTCAGACTCTTAATGGATTAGACAATGCCTATCCACATTGGGGGTCTACTGATAGAATGCTAATCCCATCCATAAACACCCTCACAGACACATCCAGGAATAATGTTTAATCTGGGCACCCCACGACCCCATATAATTTTATAATATAATTTTATATTTGACATATACAACTAACCCAGAGGTCAGCAAATTTTTGAGACGGAAGAGCCGCCCGGGGTCAGCAAACTACGGCTCGTGAGTGTGTGGCCCTGAAGTAAAATTGAAAATGAAAATAAAACTATCATAGTTTCATTTATAAATTTTTTTATTTTTATTTTAGCTGAGCCATCCTGCTACCTGTTGATAGTTCTCAGCTCGGGCTGGGCATCGAACTGCTGCTCAGAGCTCAGCTCGCACTCTTGAGCGAGGTCTTAACCAACTGAGCCACTCAGCCGGCCCTCATTTATAAAAATTTTAAAGGATATTATTCACATAATGGTGATTATGTAAAAATATATTTATGGCTCTCAAATAATTTTTAAATTGTTATTAGGGACAGGATTGTCTCTTCCAGGGGTCGGCAAACTTTTGAGACGGAATGTACCCAAAGAGCCACATGTGGCTTGTGAACCGCAGTTTGCCGACCCCTGAACTAACCATTCCAAGAACCCACAGACACATTTTCAGTTTCACCAGATACTTTCAGTTTCCTCATCTCTTTCTGACCCTCTGTCGTCATGGTCATCACTCGTTCTCTTCCGCCCATCCCTTAAGCTCCGCATTCCTCAAGGGTCTCTCTTTGTTTCCCTTCTCCTTTCATTCTGTCCTTTTTTCTTGGCTAACATCATCCATTCTGTGCCCCCCCCCCACTTCTGTGGCTATACCTTATGTCCATTAGGATTAAATTCAATTAAAAAAATAGGAAAAGGGCCGGCCGAGTGGCGCGGTGGTTAAGTGCTGGCTTGGGAAGCCAGTGGCCCTGGTTCGGATCCCACATATGAGGGCTCAGTGACACTGCCCTCAAAAAATAAAAATAAAATAAAAAAATAGGAAAAAAAAAGAAATAGAAGAGAAACAGTGGCTTAAACAAGAGAGATGGCAGATTAGATTTCTCTCATGTTCAAGATGACTAGAGTGGGTTGTGTTGAAAGGCCTAAAATTCCATGTGCTGCTTTGTTATCTTTGAGCCTCACAGAGCCCCAAAGCCCTAACCATGAATTTCCCTACTTTTGTCAAATATCTCCCCCGCCAACCAATAGGAAAGTCTCCCCACATGGCTAGCTCCTCTATCACCTGTATCCTGTCTGGTCTTCAACCTAATGGATTTCACCTCTCTGTCAGCCTAAGAAATTATTCAAACAAACCAATCACATCCTTCCATGGGAACCAGAAGTCACCCCCACTTTTGTTACTACAAAGCTTGCCTCCCACAGTCCCTGCTTCTTCTTCTTTTTTTTTTCTTAGCTGAACCATCCTGCCACCTGTTGGCAGCTTAGTGGCAGCTCAGCTTGGGCTGGGCATCGAACTGCTGTTGCTCAGAGCTCAGCTCACACTGTTGAGTGAGCTCTTAGCCAACTGAGCCACTTGGCGGGCCCTAGTCCCTGCTTCTTGACTCTGTCCCCAAGTGCACTGCCACCCGGTGGCTCTGCATGGTATACAGACTTCTTCTCTTATTTGTGAGTATATGTGACTAATAAACTGATGTCAATCTCATCTATTCAGTGTTAGATGTCACGTGTTTGATTGTCTTGTACTATTTGAGGCATGTGATCCCTCCTTCACCAATAGGGTAAATAGGTAGTGATCAAAACACTGGTCAGTGCACAGATGGTACAGCTTTCCACCATATGAGAGACCCAAATTGGTTCTATCTTGTTGCGCTACCATTATTCCCAAGTTGATGTCATGGCCCAAGATGGCTGATGGAGTTCCAGCCATCACATCTACATTCCAACAGTAGGAAGGATAAAGGCACTCCCTTTTCCTTTGCTTACACAGCTATATGGCCACACCTAGCTGCAAGGAAGACTGGGAAATGTAGTTCTTTATTCCAGGAAGCCTATGCCCAGCTAAATATAATTTTATAATAATTTTATAGATTAGGCCCAGGTCCTGAAAGGCTTATCACCTAGATGAAGGCTGATTAAGGACTTGGGCCTTAGACTGTGTCTTCAGGTTGGATGCCATCAAAGGATGAGGAGGGGCCGGGCCAAGGAGGGCCTTGGGGTCATTAACTGGTACTGAATTAAGACCCCTACTTTCCTCTTCTAATTAGAAGACTACATTTTCCATCAGCCTCTTGCTCCCTCCCACATCAACCCTACCCATCTACCCCACCACAACCAAAATGAGACCAGATTGCTGCATGAACTACCCAGTGTTATTGCAACTGTACCTTGTCCCCCTGACTCTACAATCCTTCCTACTGTGAGATCAGAGAGTCAGGGGAGCTGAGAAACACCAACACCCTCTCCCCATGCAAACCTTCCCACACGTACAGACATAATTCTGCATGCATTCCATAAAGGTGTACCAAATGCTGATTGTGCGAAGATGGACACTGGTGAACCACACTCCATGGCTGTCCCTACAGAGCTCACTGCTGGGCTGGGCAGGGCAAGATTGTGCTGGGCTGGGAAGGGTTAGGCAGGGCAGAACTGGGCTGGGCTGGGCTAATTGGAGGGAGGGGACTTTGTTGAAAGGAGATGAGACCAATGGGTCATTTACAAGACTGATGGTTAGATTTCAAGCCAACCAGCATATTCCATCCCTCTGACCACAGGGACTAGTTCCAGATGGACCTGTGACCAAAGCTAAGCCAATGAGATTCAAGCTTGGTGTGGGAAGCCAGCTCCCGCAAGTCCAGGGGTTCCCTCAGGTGGGGACGGCGTTGGCGAGGAAAAAGAAGAATGGAGACACCGGAGAGTTTCACAGGAGTGTCACAATTTATTATAACAGCATGTCCCTTTTTATAGGGACTCTTAATCAATATTCCAATCCCAAATTACGTTTCACATAGTTTTGTTTTGTTTTGTTTTTCTCAGGACTTTTACAGTCTTTACTTTTTTGTAACTGCTCTCTCCAGGGTACACTGTGACCTATTCTATGTTTAAGGATTCACTTGTTGTCTAAATAGTGGTT
Source organism: Aselliscus stoliczkanus (assembly GCA_033961575.1). Taxonomy (NCBI): domain Eukaryota; kingdom Metazoa; phylum Chordata; class Mammalia; order Chiroptera; family Hipposideridae; genus Aselliscus; species Aselliscus stoliczkanus. The sequence goes on from CM066735.1 coordinate 11,457,538, forward strand.
ACCATGACTACCTAGTCATTATCCAAATTCCAGCAGCCAAATATAATTGCAAAACTCACAGGGCGCAGACTTGAGCTATTACTAAAAAACTAGCAGCGGCTGTGTTTAGGGTAAAATTGATCTAAAGTCTATTCCTACGTGATTACAATACTTAATAATAAAAGGAAGTCTCAAACCTCTCTTATCCTATGGAGGACTAAATATTATTTTAACAGAGAGTAACATCTGTTTCTCAGTCAAAGCTTCAATATCCGTTGCTACAGCAATGCACAAGGCAAAGAATCAAAACAAGGCTGTTGATTAACATACCCCATGGTCAGTAAGTTGTCTCATCAGAACTCTCATGGCCGAAAGACCTTGGTCTGCTGGTCTCCAAGATTTTTCACAGCTGCATAGGCAAGTAAGCTCAAGGACGGATGATATCACCAGTTTTTTCACAGAGGCTGTTGGTTCCTCACAGACAGGCTGTCAGTTTCTCACTGACAGGCTTTTGGCCTATGTGACCAGAGGCCTGAGCCTCAGTTTCCAAGGGGCTTGAGTCCCCTATTTCTCAGTCCTGGGGTCCCAAAAGGGGCTGTAGCCTGGCTTGGGTTGTCTCCTCTCTTAGGAGATCGTACCTGTCTTTGACTCACACAGCCATCTCTCATTGGGGCACCACAGGGACTTGCCATAAATGCAGTGAAAGTACTGTCTCCTGTAGGATTTGATGTAGAGGAAAGGCACACGGTTCATAGAGACAGGAGATATTACATGACCAACCATAAGGCAGCACCCCAGTCATCCAGTGTTGAGGGTGGATCTTTACTGTAATGTAACCTTGTCAGACATTGGGTTGCTGTCGGCTGTCAGCAGCTTGGGACTTTCAGTTAGACTAAAGCTGGGGATATCTTGGCACTACACAAAGAGGCCTGCTGGTAGAGCAGAGAGGTAGAGACAGAATCCATCTTAGGATGTCTTTTGAGCCCCTCGATCCTATGCCTGAAGGACTGCCCCCACCACATTTCATTCATGAGTCAATAAATGCCCTTGTTTGCATTAGTTAGTTTGGTTTGGGTTCTGCATCCTTTGCAACTGAAGGAGGCCTGACAGAAACTCAAATAGCTTGGTTCTCATTGCTGCTTCCCTGGGGCTAGGATTGGTGCAGTAGTACAGTAGCTCCCTGGGGCTGGCCTCATTACTGTGCTATACAATATTCGAACTAGTGGCCATCAGTCTCACCTGAAGAATGTGGGGGTGGGGCCTGTTGTTCTCTTCTGGCCAAAGCTAAGACCTGTCTCCTGCTGCAGCACTGAGGAGCCCTGAGGGCCCCCCTCTCACGAAGCCACACAGTCCAGGGAAATATGGACAAGTGACCACCTCTTTAAGTCGAAGTTTCCTTTTCTGTGGAAGGAGGAGGAAATAACAATACAGACACCCTTTCTCTCTATCATCCTCCCATATCTTGCTCCCTTCTTAATGCCCATCTCATTATCATCTCCCCATGGCTGGACCCCATAGCCTCCTGTAGCAGGTGTCTGGGGCCTCAGGCCTCACCATCAGGTATTTATATTTCTTTAGGGCTAGAGCCTTTTTTTTTTACCCAAGTGCCAGGAAATTCAGGCCCCTTAAGGGCAGCCCTCACCAAGTGACTAATGGAGGGAGGTGCAGGATCAATATCCTAGCTCCATTGCCCCTCAGGTGGATGACTCTGGGTGTCTTACATAATCTCCTAGAGTTCCCCTGCGGGACTGAGCCCCAGTTGCCTGTGGGGGAAACTTGCTTGATAACAAGGGTGACCAACCACCCCAATTTGCCCAGGACTAAGGGTTTTCTGGGACACAGAATTTTGAGACCTAAGACTGGCAAGTTGATAACCCCAGTGATAATTCATCGATTACTGACTGCTCCCTTCCTTCTTTCTGTCACCTCCCTGCTCCCCTACAGCTACTTTGTCTGAGACAACCTCACACAACCCTTGTCTCAAACTCTGCTTCTGGGAGATCTCAACCTCCTTCACACCCTTTGAGCGGCCCATCACCTCAGCCACTGAGTACTTGTGAGGGGCAGATGCCATTCTTAGAATGTTCTGTCTGCTGCCTGGTTTTTCCTTGTGACAGCCCTTTGAGGAAGGGTCTTCTGTCATCTCCATTTTATGTGTGGGAAATTTGAGGTTCAGGTAGGAAAAACAACTTAGCTGAAGTCACCTCACCAGTAAGTGGCATGTCTTAGGGATCAGCTGGGGGCAGAGACTGGTTTCCTCACCTATTGGCACATACCTGGCATCAAGGGCTCGGATGTGCTAGTTGCTGTCTCCCCACTTCATAGGCATTATCTCATTTAATCCTTACACCCCTCCCAGGAGGTGAGACAACCTTTCCCTCACTGGGAAACTGAGGTCTGGAGAGGTGGCTGAGCCCAGGTTCAAGCCCAAGCAGGCTGGCCCTAAGTGCACATCTTTAACCACCAGGCTGGTGCCTCCACACGTGTAATTTCCTTTTAGGCGGTGGCTCTGGCCATTTGGGGTGGGGGGAGTCTGGCTGCTAGTAAGGCCAACTGGTAGGGGGAAGGGAGAGTAGGGGCCCAGATGGCAGACCTGACTGAGAGCCCTCAAGTTGGTGTCTGGGCTGGCAGGCTGAGCCCAGGCCTGCCCTGATCCCTTGCCACCAGCCCGAGTTCCTTGGAGAACCTCCTGTGGCTGAAGCATCCCCCACTCCTCTGCCCCCACCCCTACTCCTGCGGTTGGCCCAAATACCAGACAGGGTGAATTTCAGCTTTCCCCCAAACATTCCTTGCTCCCGTGGCCTGGCCCAGGCTGGCTGAGGTTACGCAAGCAGAGCTGGGGGTTTGGGGGTAGGGGACCAAGGGGACAGGCTGGGTTGGACTGTCCTCACCACCCCATCCGGCAGCCCACCCACCCTCCCCAAGGCGGGGAAGGGAGTAGGCCAGCTCTCTTGAGCTCCTGGGGCAGCAGGCTGCAGGGAGGGTGGCCTGTGCTGAGATGGGGGGCGGTGGCGGCCACGGCAGAGGCTCCAGGAGGTGACCGCCTGGTTTCCATTAGGAAGCCCTGGTCGGCAGTGCAGGCAAGACGACAGAACTGGGGCTGGCTATGGTGAGGTGGGGCGGGGGAGGGTCTGAGGGTGGGGCCTGCCAACCCCCACACCCCATTAGGGGATGCTGCTGTCACCACGGTGACCCTGTGCCCAACCTGGCAACACCCTGATTCAGCCCTCAACTCCCAGCAGCTAAGCCTGCTGCTGCTGCTCCTACTGCTGCCCGGCGCCCCAACTGCCCCCGGCATGGAGGACGCTGCCTTCCCCCACCTGGGGGAGAGCTCACAAGCTCTGCCCCGGGCCTGCCCCCAACGATGTTCATGCCCCCGGGCTGACACGGTGGACTGCGATGGCCTGGACCTGCGGGTGTTCCCCAACAACATCACCAGGGCTGCTCAGCACCTCTCCCTGCAGGTGGGGTGATGGTGGAGGGTGCAGGGTGCATGCAGGGGGCATGAGTGTAGAAAGTGCTGGGGTTGAGGGTGATGGGGTATGGGGTCCATATGCAGGGGTGAGGTGTTGAGTGTGCAGGTCTTGGCACTGATGGAAGTTGGTTTTGGTGAGTGTTGGGATCTGCATATCAGAGGCAAGAGGAAGGGGGGGCGGGGTACAGATATTGGATGTGGGAGAGGCTGGGGATTTGGGAGTGTCAGGGGTCAACATCTTGGTGGTTATGGGGTTGTTCTGAGTTAGAGTGATAGAACACTTGGGGTTAATTGTGGGGGTGATGGGGTGATGGGAGTCAATGTCTTGGCAGTTACAGGGTTATTTGGGGTGAGGGTGATGCATGTCAAGGGTTAACGGTAGGGGAGGATAGGGTGTTGGGGATTGATGTCTTTTTGGTTATGGGGTGATGGAACATTCGGGATCAACTGTGGGGGTGATGGGGATGTTGGGGTTTTCTTGCTTAGAGTGTGAGGAGCTGAGAATCAGGGCTGGGGGTCACTTGCTGAGGACTCAGGGTCATCGGGTTCAGAGGTATGAATATCCCCTCACCCCCCAGAACAACCAGCTCCAGGAGCTCCCCTACAATGAGCTGTCACGTCTGAGCGGCCTACGGACCCTCAACCTGCACAACAATCTCATCTCCTCTGAGGGTGAGGTGGACAACAGGAGGCGGCCCTTCCGGGCATGGTCCCAGCAGCTCTCTCCCTCCCTGGGTCTGTGGGCAGCTCTGTGGCAGTTCCCAGAATTGCCCTTTGCTGAGCAGGATGGAAACTAGGGAAGGGGGAGGGAGCGCTGTGGCTTTTGCGGACAGGAAGAGGGGTGCCTGAAGGAGCCTCTGCTAGTCCCTGGCCAGGAACCCTGGGGGGCTGGGAGCACAGACTCCCCTGTTCCCCACCCATGCCAGGCCTGAGGTCCCCTCACCTCCTGCCCCACTCCCAGGCCTGCCTGACGAGGCCTTCGAGTCCCTCACCCAGCTGCAGCACATCTACATGGCCCACAACAAGGTGAGGCACCCACCTGAACCCCTGTCCCAGACCAGGCCTGGCCTGGTCAGGGTCACACAGCAGAGTGCAGAGGGGACAGCACAGGGCTGGAAGGGGGCCACTAGGACCAGTATATTGTGTTTCCCACAGCTCTCAATGGCCCCTCAGCTTCTGCCCAGTTCCCTCCGAGTTGCAGATCTGGCTGCGAACCAAGTGACAGAGATATTCCCGCTCACCTTTGGGAAGAAGCCAGCGCTCAGGTAGCCCCTGACTTAGCCCAGGCCCTCCAGGCCTCAGGCATGCCTGTCATTCCCCACCATGGGAGCCTGCTCTGGGGGGTCTGGGGGAGGCAGGGTCCTGGATGTTCTGTCTGGAGAACTACACACACGTACCACACACACTGAGCTGTGGTGCAAGGTGAGCGTTGGGGGCGGTGGGGAGCCCGGTGACAGGCTGGTGGCTGGAGCCTCGCTCCCCTCAGGTCCGTGTACCTCCACAACAACCAGCTGAGCAATGCCGGCCTGCCCCCTGATGCCTTCTATGGCTCCGAGGCTGTCACCACCCTCAGCCTCTCCAACAACCAGCTCAGCTACCTGCCGCCCAGCCTGCCGCCCTCTCTGGAGCGGCTCCACTTACAGGTGCCCCTTCTTCACCTCATAGCCCCCCTGGTCCTGCCTCCTTCAGGCCCTTTTCAGCTTCTCTCCTGGGGGACCCCTCCACCTCCTCAGAATTCCAGCAGTCAGAAATATCTTAGAAATATCTTTCTCTGAGTCTCTTCCACTGGCACAAGTTGCTCACAAGTGCTCTGTGAGCAGCCTTGCTAAAGCCAGCTCCTTGTCTGTCACTCCCTTACTCAAGAGCCCTCTGTAGCTCCCTGCTGCCCTCTGTGCTGGACCCTTAGTCTCAGTCTCTCCTCTCTTCACAGAACAACCTCATCTCCAAGGTGCCCCGGGGAGCCCTGAGCCGCCAGACTCACCTCCGTGAGCTCTACCTCCAGCACAATCAGCTGACGGACAACGGCCTGGATGCCACCACGTTCAGGTGGGGACTGGAATAGGGTGGGACAGGGTACAGCTACATGTTGGCAGTCCGGGCTGAGGATTCAGTCTAGAGCTCCCACTCTCTGTCCCTCTCCTCTGTGTGACTCCTAACCCAGCCTCATTTGGTGAGTGCCTACTGTGTGCCAGGCTTGCCTGAGCATCTGGCAGCCATCCTCAGTCCCAAATACCCTGTGCTGCCATCTTGTTATACAATATGACAGCTATCACATGCAGCTCTGGATGCAGAACTGTATCCTGGTGGTCACCCTCACATCTAACCCTCCTGCCCTGATCATCCCAAGTTTACCTCCCACCCAGATCTCTCAATTCACCACCCCAAAGTTGGTATTTCCAGCGGACATCTTTCAGAACCACTCCTTGGCCCACCTACACCCCCAAGATCCGCCTGGTCCCCCATGCTGGGTGCCAGCGCTGGCCTTCTGTCTCACCAGCAAGCTGCACTGCCTCGAGTACCTGGACCTGTCCCATAATCAGCTGGCCACGGTGCCCGCTGGACTGCCCCGCACCCTGGCTGTGCTGCACCTGGGCCGGAACAGCATCCGGCAGGTGGAGGCAGACCGGCTGCGTGGGGCACGGAAACTGCGCTACTTGCTGCTTCAGCACAACCAGCTGGGGGCGGCAGGGCTGCCTGCCGGGGCGCTTAGGCCTCTGCGGGGCCTGCATACGCTGCACGTTTACGGCAACGGGCTGGAGCGTGTGCCCCAGGCACTGCCCCGCCGCCTACGGTCTCTGGTGCTGCTCCACAACAGAGTGGCCACGCTGGGAGCCCGCGACCTGACCTCCACACCTGGCCTGGCCGAGCTCAACCTGGCCTACAACCGCCTGACCAGTGCCAGCGTGCATCGCCAGGCGTTCCGCTCACTGCGTGCCCTACGCAGCCTAGACCTGGCTGGAAACCAGCTGACCCGGCTACCGACCGGCCTGCCCACCGGCCTGCTCACCCTACGACTGCAGCACAACCAGCTGCGGGCTCTCGAACCGGAGCCACTGGCCGGCCTCGACCAGCTGCGGGAGCTCAGCCTCGCGCACAACCGGCTTCGTGTGGGCGACATTGGGCTTGGCACCTGGCATGAGTTACACGCCCTCCAGGTCAGGGGTGGGCTGATTAGTCACAAAACTGTCCCCAGGATGCCCCCATGGCCCCTCCATGCCCCTGCCTGCCCAGCTCCTCTTCCACAAGGCTCTTGGATATCACAAAGAGAGCCCCCTGTGGGGGTGTGGGGGGAGGGTGTAACCCTGGGGTGGATAAGAAAGATCAGCCTCCAGGCCTTTGGCTATGCTGTCCGTGCCTCCTGGTCCTTCGAGACAGCCCTTCCACCTCCCCAGTGAACACCGTGGCCTTTAGCTCCTTCTGACCACTGATGATTCCAAAGTTTAGAGCATCTGTTGGTGCCAGGAGCTGTTCTAGGTATTGGAGATGCCCCTGGGCACAGCAACACAGCTCCTAGCCCCAGGCACAAACACCCTGCTTAGGGAGAAAGCAATTGATAAAATTCGGAAGTAAATGATAGAGTGTTAGAAGGGCATGAAACTCAGACGAAATGCCACCTTTGAGTGACTAATTGAATCAACATCTCCCACAGTAGGCAGGGACCTGTCTGTGCCCCCAGCACCTACAGCAGGGCCTCACCCAGAAAGGACTCAGTTTACCTCTGTTGAGGGGAGAAATTTCGCAGCCACAAAGAGAGATGATGGGAGCGGGCAGAAGGACTGGGCTGGGCATGGGGGGGAGGGCCTGGGAGGAGGGTGGTTAGGGGCTTGGCTGAGCGGACAGCCCAGGGGGTCTCTGCTCCCCTGCCCAGGTGCTGGACCTCAGCCACAATGAGCTGTCCTTCGTACCCCCTGACCTGCCTGAGGCCCTGCAGGAGCTCCATCTGCAGAGCAACCATATCCGCCATGTGGGCCCCGACGCCTTCCTCAGCACACCTGGCCTGCGTGCCCTCTTCCTCAGGTGCCCTGAGGGCAGCCGGGCGGGTCCAGGTGGGCAGGGGAGGGCCTTGGTGGACTGTGGGGGACCCCAGCAGGCCCGGGGGGTCAGGATGGCTGTGGCCCCCTCCCTCATGCCCACCTCTTGGTCCAGGGCCAACAGGCTTCACATGACCAGCATTGCGCCCGAGGCCTTCCTGGGCCTCTTGCACCTGCATGTGGTGGATACAATGGGTAACCCGGAGCAGGTCCTGGTCCAGCTGCCATCCGCAGCCCTACGTCGGCCACAGGTGTGGGGCCCCTGAGTCCAAGAGGCCCGGCAGAACAGTCCAGATACTTGGGGCTCCGCAGTGGACTAAAGAGATAGCACCCACCTGGAGCCTCAACCTGGCTCTCCAAGGCCTTGAGGGCAAGGCCACGTGACTGGTGATAGCTGGGAAGCTGGGGCGCCTCCTCCACACACAGGGAATGAGGCATGCTGCTCACACTCAAGGTGCAGAGACCACGCCAGCCCTGCTCGTCCTGTCACCACTCCCCACAGATGGAGACAGCAACAATAAAGCCTAACCCTTTCAAGTGCTCACCACAGACCAGGTGCCCTTCATTTCGTGGGGCGGGAGAGGCTCTAACTATCCCTGTATCCAGCAGAGGAAACTGAGGTTCCAGGATGCTAAGTGAGTCAGGCAATTTGGTCCAGGTCCTGTAGCCAATGAGCAGCAGGGCTGGATTTCAAGGCCCTGAGACACATTCAAGTCACCAAACACCACCATGTATTGGCATTGGCGTATAAACTCAGATCCGCCCAAGGCCACTGGCTGAAGAAACACATTGTGGCAGGTGCCCCCAGGCAGGTCAGACCCCATAACAGATGCATGGGCCTTCACGTGTGAATCTAGTATGTCTTTCACAAAAACTCCCCACCCCCGCCCCAGCCTGCTCCTCTTATAGGAACCTCCCCTTCTACTAACCTGGGGGAGGGTGTGTGCGAGGGGAGTCCCGGCAAAGCCACCGAGAGCAAGAAACAAAGGCAGGACCAGTGAGCCGGGTGTGGCCCTGGCTGTTTATTCCGTGTGTCAGCCCTGGGGAGCCAGCCAGGCTCTGACTGGCCCCAGAGGCTTCTTTGGGGTCTGGGTGGACTTCAGGGTTAAGGCTGGGAAGGACAGGAAGTAAAGTGCTTGCAGGGGCCCTTGGGGCTTGGTCCTAGCCACCCTCCCACCTCTGGGGCAGGCCAGGGGCTGGATACCCCTGGGCTGTGCAAACAGGACTCTCCGAGGCCCACTGAGCCAGGCCTGGGTGAGGGACAGGCATCATCCCCGACGCCCACTGCCAGGGAGGCTCCGGGTAGGCTGGGTGGGCCCAGCAGGGGACGCATCCATCCAGAGCTGATTGTCTGCTGATTGTCTGCTTGTCTGGTCTGAGACCGCAGCTGTGTCAGCTCCTCCCAGTACCGGGGCCTCGGGCCTGCTCCCCGATCTCCAGGGGCCACAAACCCCACTGACCCCTCACCTACGGAGCCGCTGCAGCTGTAGGAGAGGCCGCTGGGATCAGGGGGCGGGCAAGACCACAGCTGCCGACCCTCTAGCCCCAACACCTGAGCTGCTCACCTCATTCTCAACCAGGTTCCGCCGATAGAGGGCCTCCTTTGCAGCTTCCTGGGGGTCCAATGGGTGGTCAGTGGGCAACCCGACAGCCCTAGCCCCCCAGTGCCCACCTGGACCTTGCCTGGCTCACCCTGCTGCCATCGTTGCCCAGGCGCCGGGCAGCCTCTGTGTAGAACAGTAGCTGACGCTCCAGCTGGGCCATGTATTCTGAGGAGGAGAGGGGGTCAGGATGGGGCCACTGCCACCACCCCTCCCCCACATGCCTGTCCTCGAGTCCCTACCTCTCCGGATGCCTGGGCCCCCCTGCTCCAGCTGTGCCCTCTGCCACTGGCTGCGTTGCATGGTGTCTTGGTACTGCTGGGCTACCTCCGGGGGTACTGGCCGTCGTGCCTGCCTGAGGGACAGGATCTGGGGGTGCAGGGGAGGTTGTGAGGGCCCTGCCTGAGCCTGCAGCCCCCCAATCCTGCCCCAGCAAGCCCAGCGGGTGGGCACCCACCTTTCGTTCTAGACGCTCTTGGTCGAAGGCCAGCACACTGAGGCTATGCAGGGGTCGGGTGGATCTACGGGGTGGGGGTAGGGATGAGGGCCTGGAAGCATCCCCCATCCTTGACCCCATTAGTTTGACACGCTGGGCACTGGGGAACAGCCAGAGACAAGCCAGGCCCACCACAATGTTGTTAAGCCCACAACCTGGTGATGACAATGGCTGTACACCCAGGCAATTGCAATGCCAGGCAGTCAGGGAGGGTTTCCTGGAGGAGGCGACAGCCAATTTGGGACCCACAGGTGTCAGAGTTGGGTAGAGGAGCAGGGAGCAAGTGTGGGGGTAGAGGTACTCAGGGCTTCTCAGTAGAGAAGCCCAGAGGACAGTGAGAACTAGGTGTAGCCATGAACCAACAGGACCAAATGGAGAGAGAGGAGGCTGGGTCAGATCAAAAAAGGTCTTAAATATCAAGCTGATGAGTTTAAACTGGATCCTCCAGGAGAAGGGGAGCCACAAAAGGTTTGGAAGGAGGGAAAGGACATGTTCCAATTTGTGCTTGAAGGGAAATTATCTAGGATGGGCTGAGATGTGAAGAGGGGTTTTCTTCCAGCATGGACTGGCCCAGCCACTCACCTGTTTCCTGCCTCCCTTGTAGGGGCAGGCACAGGAGGGGCCTTCCCTTTAGGACCAGCAACCTGTTTCAAAGGACAGAACCAGTCTCATGAATCTTGGCCCACTTGAACCAAGCCTCCCTCCCTGGGGTTGCTGCTGGGTGGGTGGAGTCTCACTGCGGGCACGGCTGCTGGCACAGGGTCAATGACCAGCCACCTCTCAGTCGTTGTCTCCAATTGCTGGGCCGTCAGTGGCTCTCGAATCCGGACCATCACCTCCAGCCGCCCCCCGGTAGGTCGGCGACCGTCCAATACCTGATTGGGAGTTAAGGGAGGCTATTGAAAAGCAGGCAATGGCTGAAGGCCCACGGATGGGATCAGGGAGAACCAGAATGATTTCCAAAGTATGAACCCATGGGTATGACTGAGACACCAACTGGTCATAATGGAGCAGGGTGCTGGGGGTATTTAGGGCTGAGAGTGGGCGGTCTGAGACTCCCAGGTGAAGGGCTGGGTCAGCAGTGGGAACCCTAGAGAGGCTCAGGGCAGGTACTCAGAGCTTCTCAACAGAGAAGCCTTGTTAACGAGTGACATAGCCAAGCTGGAACATTGAGATGAATGTCCACCTCTCACCTCAAGGATTTCCCGGACCTCGCAAGCTGTCTCCAGGGCATCCAGCTTCAGCTGGGCTGTGCCCAGGACCCGGTCAGTTTTGAACAGCCCCCTGTGTGTGTGAGGGGAAAAAGGATGGTTGACCAGGGCAGCTCACCCTCCCCAAGCCCATGTAGTGCCTGCCCCCCAACCCCTGCCAACTCACCCCTTGTGGACCACTTCGAACTTGATGCCTTTGGTTTGGATGGCCCTTCGGAAGCCTCGGTGGCTACGGTTGATGCACAGTTTGAACTGCTCCTTGAACTCTGCCCAGGAAAGGAAGGAGGGGTCAGGCTCTGGTCTGGGTTCTTTCCACAGGGGGCGAGGGGGACCTGTGGTCCATGTCTCACCAGGGGAGTCTGTGTTCTTGATCACGCTGGTCTTGTCTTTCTGAGCTTCTTCCTGGGACCAGACAGGAGACATGAAAGCTCAGGGGCTGGGGCCTGGCCTGGGACGCCTGCCCAAGCCATTCCCTAGCCTGATGGGGCTTGAACCCATCTCCCTTCAGTTCTCCACATACCACATTGGGATAGGGGAAGTCGAACCGAACGAAGACATCCAGGTCACTGGGGGACAGCCCTGTGGGCAAATGAGGGTTAGGGCTGGGCAGAGAGGTGGTCCCCACAGCCCTGACCCCTGCCTGGCGCCCCCTCACCTGGGGGTGTGGGCAAGTTGCTGCCCTTCACGATGAACAGGAGCATGTCATTGCTGCTGAGTTCGGGAAAGATCCTTCCGGGAGGGAGGTGGGGAGACAGAGGCACCTCAGCCCCACTGCCTGCCCGCCTTCTTTTCCCTCGGTGGGGGCAGGGAACAAAGCCCATGATGGCCTTTGTGGGTGTCTCGGCTCCACAAACTAGAGTTCTCTGTCCAGTTCTGCCACTGGCTAACTTTTGGGCCCTTTCTTCAGTCTGCACATACTTATTTAGTACCTCTTTTGTGCGAGTCAATGGCCTTGCTGTGGTGGGGCCTTCCCTTCATTTAACAGTATTTCTGGAGCCCCTACCATGTACCAGCCAGTGCCCTCGCTGCTATGGGGCCTTCTCTTCATTTGACATTACTTATGCACCTACTATGTGCCAGCCAGTGGCCTCATGGCTGGGGATAACAGAAGGACATGAGAAAGACCCTGTCTCTGTGCTCATGAAGCCTGAGCTGGCTGAGTGGACAGATGACCAATAAATATATAAACAGAAAAAAACAAAACAACTCCGCAGAGTATTAAAATAAAGGGGAGATTGAAGTGTACTCAGGAGGGGCTGCTTTAGACAGGATGGTCAGGGAGGGTCTCTCAGTGGAGGTAACGTGACATCTTAGGTGATTCTGGATGTCAATAAGGGGCTGCTACATGGGGGAAGCCATGGGCAACCAGGCCATGCAGACGTGGGGGAGCCAGGGTGTGGGTTTTCCTAGGTGGCTATCCTAGGTCACCCCAGGGGTGGTACATAACCTCATCTGTAAGTGGGAAATATGATCCCAACTCCCCAACGTGTGGGAAGACTTAAGTGGAGCAGAACCAACCACCACCATCCTGCAGGCCCGGGATGTACTTACTAGATCTTCCCCCATTTCTAAATGTGTCACTATCAGTGCCCCTTTGCTTGCCATTCTTCACTTGCACCGAATGCCTACCTCAGGACCCTTACACGTGCTATGTACTCCAAACTCTCCTCCAGAGGCAGGCTGTCTGCCAGCTTCTGGGGAGGACAAATCCCTACTCAAAAGGAGGTCTGGGCCAGGGACCACCGGGGCCTTACTTGATGATACTGAAGGTTCTTTGCTCAAAGTGGGCAGCGGGCGTGGGGAGACCCCGGGCGAAAGCCTGCTTCAGAGTCTCCATGCTCCGCTTACAGTCCTCTGCCAGTTTCTCAAATCTGCCGGTAAGAGAGCCCTACTCAGGTCCCTGGTCCCAGAGATGGGCTGGGGGTGCACACATCTGGCAGAGGTGGGCACAGGGGCACTTACTTGCTGGTTTCAGCAATGTTGCCCAAGTGAGTGAACTGGTTAGAGTGGTTCAGGCACATCTGGGGAGGTAGAAGACAGTGAAGGGAGGCTTGGGGGGCCATGACCTTGGGGGAGGCCTACTGACCCGGGCTGGGGACCTCCTCACCTCATGCTGCTGCCTTATGAGCTTGGTGAGTTCACCATAGCGCCGGGCAGACTCCTGAGATAGACCAGGGCCAGGCCGCTGAACCAGGGCAAAGTCGTCCTTGTTGACAGGGGCGGGCGGCACCTGGGGAGGGGTCTGCTTGTCAGCAATGAGCGGATCCACCCAGGGCTTTGCAGAAATGTCACCCCTCCTTGAAGAAGCCTTCCCTGACCACTCCTCTGTCCTCTGCCCCTGCTCTTTCTTCTTTCCCAAGGAGAAAAATAATACTCAGAGAAAAGTACATGGTCCTGCTCAAAATGGCATAATTTGTCAACTGTTTCCCCCAAATCTGACCCATACCCTCGTCCCTAGTAATGGATGTCTGGCTGGACACACAGCAGCCCCACAATAGAGTGCATGTTCCAGCCTCCCTTGCAGCTGTTATTCAGTTCTGGCCAATGGGAGGCAAGAAGTGATGGCTACTCCATGTCACTTCCTTTAGAGGAAACTGTTTAACGTGCCCTTTTTCTCCCTCACAGCTTCCCACAGTCGGGATGCAGACAGATCTATGATCCACTTAAAGAACCTGGGCTCTGGAGGGCTTTATCTTGCAAAGCCCAGAATACCCTGAGTGTTGCATTGCAAGAAACAAAAATCTGTCTGGTTTAACCAGTCTTGGTTATACCCTGACTAATATACTTCAAGTCACATGGCTGTTAAGTGGCCAGAGCCCAGTGGGCGGGCACCTGGGAAGGTCCAGCAGGCCTAGGGGGCTCACCTTGGCGATGTCCACAGGCAGTCCGTTGCGTGAGGCCTCCAGCATGGGCTCCAGCCCCTTGGCCTGGCGCAGGTGCATCTTGGCACCCTCCATGTCGTTCTTCTGCTTGGCTCGCAATGCAGCCTGCAAGAGCTGCTTCTTTCGGCTCTCCAGGAAGGCCAGCTGCTGCTGGGCTGTGGGCATAGGGGCATCAGCAGGTACTGCCCAGCCCATGGCCAGGCGATGGGCAGCCAGGGCGGGGAAGAGCACCTACCTCTGGTAGATGTGCCTTTGGGAGCTGTTTTGGCTGCTGGGGTAGATCCTGGCTGGGGTGCCCTTGCGGGTAGAGCCTTGGGCTGAGCCATGGGGGCCACTGGGCTGTTGAGCTGCTGAGGGACGGAGAGGAAGTTCAGAGCTTTCCCAGCACCTGTGATGAGGCCACTGCTCAAATGGTCAGGGCCTGACACTGACGACAGTGACCATCTTAGTTTCTGTTTCCTCAGCACTGAACATCCCATATAGTTGTGTTCTCATTAAAGCTCTGCATCAGCCCTGGGGAGTAGGGACTATGACTATGCCTACTTTACAGATGAGGACACTGAGGCTCAGAGGACAAAATGACTTGCCCAAGGCCACACAGCCAGGAAGTGGTAGGACCAGGACATGAGGCAGGTTCTTGCTGGCTCAAGACCAGAACTGTCAGGTTTTTCTTCAATGCTACTTCCTGACTCACCCGAAGGCCCTGCCCCCAGCCCCTCACACCTTCTTAGGCTCTTCATCCTCTTCATCCTCTGGGCCTTCGTCCTGGTTGGCCAGCTTCATGGCAGTCTCAAGGACCCCCACCAGGCTCGGCTGTGTGGGCTCAGAGGCCTCCAGGCCCTGGATGGGAGGGAAGCCTGTGCGGCCAGTTGGGGCCCAGTCAGGAAGGAGGGACCCACGTCATTATGGTGGAGACATGGTTTCCTCCCCCTCCGAAAGAGCCTTGGGCCTTTGAATCCACTTTAAATGCACGAAAAAGCCACTGGTGGTTTGGTGTAGACACTTCCTCCTGTCTCTTGGCTCCTCTTATCTGACCCCAGGCCTTGATCAAACTCTAAGGTGCTCTGCTGGGTACAAGGGGTAGTTCTGGGACTAGGGGGACTTCCAGGGGACAAAAGTACAGAGAAGTCATTGCTCTTGGCGGGGAGGCACAGGTAACTGAAAAAATCTAGATGAGACCTCCAACCCACTGGGGGACTGATGGGAGACTGAGTAGATATCTGTAAAGCTGAGAGCTGATGACTAGGAAGCGGGAGTTAAACAAAGAAGAAATGGAGGGATCAGACAGCAGTGGGCTGGTCAACAGGTTCTTCAAATAAAACCCCATGATTTTTAGTGTTTGCCAATTTCCATGGAGTAAACACTCCCATTGTGACTGATTTTAAGCTACCCATTGTCTAACAAGCTTACAGAATTCCTAAATGTGTAACAATCAGCTCCCTGAGAAGGACTAGCACCTGCAAAGGCTCAGAGGCTGGAGGGATAGGGCAGGGGCAGGGCCTACCTGGAGGCACTGGCAGCTCAGTCACATCCACAGCTCGGCCAGCCTTGTGGGCTCGTATGGCGTCTTGGTATTGCTGTGGGGGGGACACTGGTGTTAGAGCTCCCTGGACACAATCTTCAGGGGCTGTCCACCCACCCACTTGGCCCCTACGCACCTTGACAATACGCTCATGCATACGAGCCTTCCTCTGATCCCCTTTGGTCTTAGCCTGGGCTGCGGCCACGCGGTATCGCTCCATTCGCTGCTCCAGGGCCTCCAGGAGAGTCCGTGGGGGTGGGGGAACCTCTGAGCCAGACGAGGTGAGAGATAGGGTTAAGAGTCTTAGAAAAGGAGACTGTCTTGCCCCGGCCTGCCCATTCAGAGTCCCAGGAGCCTACCTGGCATGGAGGACACTGTGGCAGAAGTCAGAGGCTGTGGTGGTGGTGGTGGTGATGGAGAGTCTGGGGGCAGCTGATCTGGGGACAGAGAAGTCCAGTGCATTGAGGGGCTTGCTTAGGGCCACCCCACCCCCAGGCTGGTGTGGCCTGAGCAGGTCCCCAGGCCTGACCAAAGAGGGTGTCAGCATCAGGAAGAAGTCAGTGGAAGCCTCCAAAAGTCCTGGAGGATGGGTAGGTGGAGTCCTCACCAGGTGGAGGGGGCAAGCGGGACAGGTCCACAGGCTCCCCCCGGCTCAGGGCCTCCAAGACAGCATCAAAGCTCTGTGAGAAGGAAGATCAGGGGAGGAGGCTGCAGCTGGAACCAGGACCCTGTGAGGAGCCTCCACACCCTGCCATGTGACAGATGACTCCCAGCTCTGCCCTTTCCTTTGCACCATCTTGCTCAAGTCTCTTCTAACACTTAGGCCCATTTCACAGAAAAGATAAACTGAGGCTTCAAGAAGTGCATGCAGCAAATGACACCTACAGAGTGACCATGCAGGGATTCAAATTTAGGTCTATGTGACTCCACAGCCCATGCTCTTTGCTACCATGCAATGCTGGAAGCATCCTGTCCTCTCTGTCCAACCCTGTCCATCAGTCTAGACATACCTTGGCCACACGGAAGTGTCTGGCAGCGGCTGAGGTATCTCCCTGCTGCTTGGCATAGAGGGCAGCCAGCTTGTATTCACGTTGACGGCTCTGCAACTGGGCCAGGGGGCCAGTGCTGCACGGACCTGGAGGGGAAACAGCATACAAACCATTTCTATTCTCACAACAGAGACTGCTGCTATTAATCCCATTTTCTAGATGCGACAACTAAGGCTCAGAGAGGGGCTGCTGTCTCCCCAAGGTCACACAGCCTGAAGAATGCATGGTGGGGACTCAACTCAGGCCTGGTAAGCTCTGAAGCGTCTGCTGTTTTGACTCCCCAAAAAAATTTTTGGAAAATTTTATGTACCCTTATGCATTTTTAAGTTGACATCTAAAATTTCTCATCTTAAGTTGCAAAAGTGGCGAGGGGGGCCAGCCGAGTGACGCATTGGTTAAGAGCTGGCTTGGGATGCCAGCAGCCCCGGTTCGGATCCCACATATGAGGGCCAGTGACACTGCCCTCTACAGCTAACAACAGCTCCACCTGGAGCTGAGCTGCGCGAGCCCCAGCAATGGTGTGGGCTGCAGCCCCTGCTGCAGCGGGCTCCCATGGGCTACAGTGAGTAGCTGGCAGCCAGGGTGAGCTGCCAATAGCCACAGTGAGTGGTCGTCCAGAGGCCGGCGACCGATCTGCCTCATCCGGGAAGAGCGCAATGATGATACCAACATGGGCCAGTGAAACAATGTCCTCCGCAACTAGACTGAAGAACAAAAAGGACAGCAACTTGTCTGTTCCCCTCCCCCAATTCCCCAATAAAATCTTTAAAAAAAAAAAAAAGTGGCCAAGTTGTCATTCCCAGTGTCTTGCAAGTATTAACAATCGAAAAAGAAAACCATCACACCACTCTTAAATTTAATGTATTTTAACTACCATGGTAATTGGAAACTCACCAATACTCACTTTTAATTGTTTTTTAACATGGCAAAATATGTAAAAGGTAAAATTCACTGAACTAACCATCTTTAAGTGTTCAGTTTAGTGGCGTTTGGTAGTACATTCACATTGTTGTGCAGCCATTACCACCATCCATCCATAGAACACTTTTCATCTTCCCAAATTGAACCTCTGTCCGCATTAGACACTATCTATCCCCTCTACCTCAACCCCTGGTACCCACCATTCTACTTTCTGTCTATGAATGTGACTCTCTAGGGACCTCATGTTAAATGAAATCATACAGTATTTGTTCTCTTGTGACTGGCTTATTTAATCTAGCATAACATCCTCAAGGTTCATCTACATTGTAGCAGGTGTCAGAATGTCCTTCCTTTTTAAGGCTGAATAATATTCCATCATATAGACATACTATTTTGTTTATCCATTCATTCATCAATAGACTTTGGGTCACTTCTACCTTTTGGTTACTGTAAATAATGCTGCTATGGACATGGGTGTACAAATATCTCTGTGTCCCTGCTTTTGAGAATATACCAACATTTACTTGTAAAGTATTTCCCAGGGTTCACTTTTAGCAGTTGGGAATTTCACATCTCCACCTCTTATTTCTATCCATATCCCCCACAGAACTTTATCTTAACATGATCTATGTGGGCCATTGAAAGCCTTGTTTTGACCACTCTATCATACATTTATAACCAAAATACATTTATGTGTTGTATCAGCAAAGTTGGGAAACAGAGAATTAAACTGCTTTTTAAACAGTATGTTAGTTACAGTTTTAAATAATATGCGTAATACATTTTCAGAAGTATTTATAAATTCAAAATAATAAGTACCACATCAAAGAACAAAGCATAATGGATACACTACCCACTGTCCATAAATCCTAGAAACACCTGGGAAACAGCCTGTGTTGTACTTTTTCAGACTGACAACTGGACCCACTGCTATAAGTTTGGGGGTATTTGCCTGAGAAGGTGTCTGCAAGTTGATGCAAAATACCTTGACATTTGACTGGTTTTATCTCCTGTCATTCCAAGTCTCAGTCTTAAAAAATTTTCAGGGCCGGCCGAGTGGCGCAGTGGTTAAGCGCTGGCTTAGGAAGCCAGTGGCCCCGATTCGGTCCCACATATGAGAGCCAGTAACACTGCCCTCAAAAGAAAAAAAAAAATTTTTTTCTTCTGGGGTTGAATTACTGTAACAATTATATTTAGTACATAATTGAGCAAAGCCTATATATCTGAAGATTTCTAATAAATAACTTTTACATATCAAGAGTAAAATTTTATTGGCAAGGTACCTCTTGCTAGAAGTGGATGGAGCAATACTGCATGGTGACAACCTGGGCTAAGGCCAAAGGGGACCGGCAGAAGACTCCCATGCATGAGTGTATTGTGCAGGTGGGTGGGTTGGAAGCCTCTAAAAACTGTGTAGAGGTTGGGTTCACCGCCTCACATTTAGCTCCTATTTCCCCACTTACTCCTTTCCTACTTTCCTTTTTTTAAAGTGTAGAAAAACCTGCTTCATACTAATAAATATGTGTAGATAGGAAGAGACGGAGTCTTGTAATTACAATGTCACACAATTCTCTGTCTCCCTGCCAAGCTATATGCCAAAAATGCCAGTATGAAAAATTTGGGGTGGCTTTGGCCAAGAATTTCAGGTGATGATTTCCAACAGTCCTTTTTTTTTTTTTTTAAGGGCAGTGTCATTGGCCCTCATATGTGGGACCCGAACCAGGGCCGCTGGCTTCCTAAGACAGCTCTTAACCACTGCGCCACTTGGCCGACCCCAACCAACAGACCTTCTTGAACTTTGCCAAAAACAATGGCTTACAGACCAGCCTGGCTGCAGAAGGATTTAGAGATCCGGTGTCCACATTCACAACCCCAGGTCATTCTTTTATGTCATCTCGTTGGTTCCCCCTGGGGAGCGTTTGTTCCTGGAGCAGAGCCCAGAGTTCAGATTCTAGAAGGGAGAAGGTTGGATGCTCCTTTTCTAGAGCGGGAGGAGGGTGGCCAAAGAGGGGGAGGTTAGGAAGGTAAACCTCTGGGTAGATGCGTCCTCCAGTCAGGTGAGTTTTAGGGAAAAAGACAGATAAGCTGACAGATTGAAAATTATTCATTTAAAACTATATGTGGGAATGTTACTCAGCTCTAAAAGGAATGGAGTTCTGACACAGGCTGCAATGTTATGCTAACTGATGGAAGCTAGACCCAAAGGACAAATACATTACTATGGGCTGGTGGAGGGGGATGGAGAGTTGGTGTTTAACGGGGACAGGGTTTCTGTTTAGGATGAAGTTTGGGAAACTGAGGTGACAGTTGCACAACATTGTGAATGTACTAAATGCCACTCAACTGCACACTGAAAAATGGTTACAATGGCAAATGTTATATATATTTTACCACTATAAAAAAAAAGATATTAATAATGAACTCTGGGGGCATGCAGACCTGGGAAGTGGAGGAGTGTCAATCAGTACAGGGCCTGTGCCCCAACAGAGAGGCCAATCAGTGAATATATCCCCCAACATCCAATGTCAGCCCACCCCTGCCCTTGGCCTACCTGGGGGCAACTGGGGCTTAGCCAGGGGCAGCTGGGGCTTAGCCAAGCCCAAGGATGAGGCTGATACAGTAGGAGGACCCTCCACTGTGACCCTGGGTTCTGGAGCTGGCAGGTTCACAGAGGCTGGTGAGGTAAGTACAGTGGTGTAGCTAGGTGTGGCCACTGAGCCCTTCCCTATAGCAACAGGTGGTGGGATGTCCTCTTCATCAATGGCATTGCCCTTCTGGACGGAGGTCAGCAGGTTTTCAAGTGTCTGGGAGGAAGTATAAATGTGGGTTTCAGAGAAGCCTGGAGCTGAAAGCAGTTAGGGGGTCCCAACACCCTCCTGTCTGCCTACTCACCTTAAGTCCCCGGTCATAGCGCCGTATCTTGGCACCATCTCCGGCTTGCCTAGCACTTTCGATCGCTGTCTGGTAAAGAGCCAGCCTCTCCTGCAAGGTGGCCTCCACCCCTGGGCTGGGGGCTGTGGCCTTTGGCTGCAGGAGGGACCAGGGGAATGGTGTGGGTGGCCGGTGATCCAACTTGGCCTACCCTGAAGGTGTCCTTGGTTGAGGGTCTACTGCACACCAGGCATGTCTCATGTAGGCCAGTTGCCCCAACTCTGGTGGCGCAGAATTTATCGTCCCCTCTCCCTACTGAGGAACTGGGGCTCTGAGGTGTCCAGTCACCTTCCTGAGGCTGCATGGCTGAGAAGGGCAAGGGAGGGCCGAGAAGGGCAAGGGAGGGCCTTGAACCCTGGGCTGTAAGGAACAGGGCTGTCAGAGTTATACCTGGGCCACAGGAAGGTGAGACTCCAAAGTCTTCTGCTCCTCCCCAAGGACCTCATTTAATTCTGCCTGTAGGGACACAAAGTCACAGACCTGTGTGAGGGACCAATGGATGGGGCAACAATGGCAGGGAAAGCCCCCTGCCCCATCCTGGACACTCACCAGCAGGTCATCATCAGCCTCCACATCCTCCTCATCAGTCCCCTCCTCATCCTCATCTAGGTCTTTCATGCACAAGCTGGCCATCTTCTCAATGGCCTCCATGGGCAGGGGACCTGGTGGCAGGGGGAGGCACCAGGTAGACCAAGATTCTTCAAGAGTCCCCAGCCTCCTGTCCTGGTCACCCACAGCCCCAAAGAATAGTGTAGCAGGCAGTGGGGCAGTATGTCCCCCTCCAGGCTCTTCCATGGCACCCACTGTCCTCAGGCATGATCACATTCCCCAGAAGACCTCGCCAGCCTCATCCCTTCCTTATTGAGCACAGGTTCACACTCTGGCTCTGGAAGTTTCTCACTGTGGATGTTGGGCAAGTTGGGTGACTCAAACTTTTTATGGTTCTGCGCATGTCCAAAAATGACATGTATTGATTTGGAGTTACAAATAAATTTTAGCCCGTAGGTGAATTCACCAATAAGGAAATCTGTGAATAATGAGGATCAACTGTATTAGCTAAAAAGTATAAAGGCTCCATCAGCCCTCTGCCTCCTGCCATTTCTCCCAGGGCCTTTGCATATGCTGTGACCCCTCCCAGAAGTGTTCCCCAACTCTTCACATGGCACTACCCATCATGGGTGCCTCTTCCAGAAATCCTGCCCCAGGTCACAGGTCTCTCCCATTGCTCTGTGCTTACCTATCCCAGCCCTGATCACAGGACAGCGGGTTGCACAACTAACAAGGTCCTGTGTGAGCTGCTTTATGAACACTAGAAGATTAACTCCTGTGATGTAAGTGTAGGTTATTGCCATTTTACAGATGGGAAAACTGAAGCCCACACAGGTGCTGGGGTTCAAATCACAGCCAGTAAGAGGCAGAGTTGGGATTCAAACACTCACTCTGGGTCTGGAGTTGATCACTTAAACTTTAACCCAGACTGCGGATTCCAGGAGGGCAGGGACCTTTTCTGTCTCTTTTCCTCCATCTCCCCAGCACCCACCTCTGAACCCTGCACATAGCGGGAGCTGAGGAAATGTTCCAGGGGTGGTTTGATCTCACCTTTGCCTTTGAGCTTCTCCAGAGCTTGGGGCTGGCCCCCCACCAAAGCCAAGAACTCGGCTTCCAGTTCCTCATTGTTAACTCCGTCTTCGGGGATCATCAGGCCATCCGAGGATAGATCAACCAGCAGGCCCAGCTGCGAGAACAGCAATGGTCCAGTCAGAGCTTGGGATGCACCCCACCTTGCCAGAGGCAGCCACAATGGACCCAGAGTCCCCTCAGAATGAAGAGTACCCAGGCCTCCTGGGGAAAGCCATTTCCCTGGGAGTGCCAGGAGGCTGGAACAGGCCCAGAATGCAACAGATGTCCCAAGATGGGCCAGGCACTCTGGCATAGATCAACATGGGACAAAGGGCAGACAGGGAGACCCAGCTCCCTACCCTGAGCCCGCACCTGTGATGCACTGCTTGCTGAGTGCAGTGGGGAAAGCAGGCCACACACTCCGCCCAAAGCACAGCCACTCTGCACACCTGGATTTTTCCTTCCAGCATCCTCAGCAGAGGGGGCCATGCAAGAAGGTTGGTGGCCTCAAGAGCAAATAGAAGCCCTGAGAGTAACACAGACATTGAAAGTGGGGTTCCTTGCCATGTAACAGACCTGTCTTCCCATCCTATCCTGGTTAATGACCCATCATGACGTGAAAATATTAGGTTGAACTATACAAAATCGCCCTTTCTGTGTGTCAAAAATGGCCAAATACTGGCAATTATGTATGGCTTCTTATAACAGTAATGATGATAGTAACATAGTGAGTGTTATGTTCTAGCACTTTCAATAAACTATCCCAATGAATTTTCACAACTGTCCTGTGACATAGGGACTCTTAGGGTCTCCATTTTACAGGTGAAGAAACTGAGGCTGAGAGTTGTGAGGCCAAGTATCCAATGTGCAGAGGCCAGAAGGGAACTTCAGGCTGGCCAGACTCTAACACCTGGCACTAAGCTATGGCCTGGGCTCCTTCTATCAAAGCTGAGAAAAATCAAACTCTTACAGTGCCCGGGGCAGAGGAAATGGGGGGCACAGAAGAGGCCCAGCAGCAGTCCTATGGGCTCATGGCACCAGCTCTGGATTTGCGCTTAGCTCTGGCCAAGCTGTTAATTCCTATGACCTTGAGCAAGTGTCCTCCTCTCTCTGGGCCTCCGTGTCCTCATCTGTACAATGGGGATAAAAAGAGTCTGACTTGGTCTGGCTGATCCGAGGGTTCAAGGTGTGCTCAAGTTAGGAGAGCAGTAACTGTCCTTCCTAGCCCAGGCTGAGGCCTTGCCCTGCCGGACTGGAGCTGCTGCGGCAACAGGTGGCCCTGAACCTGGGGCGGGCATTAGGAGCTGGGAAACCAAGGCCAGTAGGCCGCACTTTGGGGGTCGAATATCCCCTGGGGGGCGGGGGCCGAGGCTTACCTGGGGGTGGAGATCGGGTTCCCTTAGGGGGTGGGGCCCACTACTGAATGTGTGACTCGGGTGGGGAGGGTTCCCTAGGCAGGGCCAGGGGTGGGGTGGGAGGATACAGACTCACCTGGCGGGCGGCAGCGGCGCCTCGGCCCGGGGGACCCGGGATTCCCTTCCTCTTGTGCATCTTCCAGACAAGATGCCCGGACCACCTGCCCCCTCGCCTGGCCTGGCCCTTTCGCCTCCCCCGGGCCCTATCGCCGCGCACGCGCCCTTCCGGAGCCCCGCGCCCCTCGCCGGCGCCCCGCGATCGCCAACCCCGCGCCCTCGGTCCCCGGGGGTGGCCGCCCTACTTCCGCCTCGTCGTTCGCTGGCAGCGGCACCGGAGCGTAGCCACTGGACTTGCCGGGCCCGCCGCACTGAAACTACAACTCCCGGCAGGCAGTGCGCAAGCGCGCATGCGTACTGCGGGGCGGGGAGCGTGCCGCCGGCGGTAGGGAAAGAGGCGGAGGCGTGCGCAGGTGTGAGCGGCAACCCTGGCGTGGCGCATGCGCGCGGTTGGGTGTCGCAGTGAGCGGGAAAGAGGCCGAGTGCGCGCAGGTGTGAGGGCTGCGGCGGCATCGCGTTTGCTGCGTTCCGCGGCCGCCTAGGGCTGCGGCCTCACCTGGTGGTTCGGGTCTGCGTAGTCCTCACGTTAAGGTGGCTGGGGCGGGTTAGTGTGGACCTGGTCACCAGAAACCAGACCACAGCACTCCGGCCTTCGGCCTTTGAGCCCTTCAGCTCTAGACCCTGGGATGGCCCGGCCTCCATGAGGGGCCAACTTGCCTTTTATTTTATCCAAAATATTTCACGCAAATAATTTAACCTAATTATCCCCCAACAGACCTACTTAGTTCCTGATAAGGACAAAAGGACCTCGACAACTTCTCTGGCTCAGGTCGGTTTGGGCTTGTCCGGCTACCATGGCTGGAAGGAATTGCTCAATGGCGACTCCTGTCCCTTCAAGGCCCCGGCATCCCCTTAAGTATTCCTGACTTTTTGAAGTGGCCCCTCTAAAGTCCCCAAATGACCGTGAAGGGCCCGCATTGTTCCCTCAAAAGCCCTCCGATGTCCCTGGAAGGGTCCCAAAGAGCACAGCCTGTAGGGCGGAGCTTCACATAGGCCGCCCCAACTTAGGGACTAGAGTGAGGGTCCTCAACGCTTCCCACGGAAGACACCCCTGCTCCACCCCTGCCTATGCACTCTCAGATCCTGCACAGAAGACGGGCAATTCCCTTTTTGCTCTCTGCAGCATGGAGGAGATTTGAGTTCTTACCCAGCCATGGCCCAAGGTCACTATGACCCACCCTGTATC
This sequence comes from Aselliscus stoliczkanus, assembly GCA_033961575.1. Classification (NCBI taxonomy): domain Eukaryota; kingdom Metazoa; phylum Chordata; class Mammalia; order Chiroptera; family Hipposideridae; genus Aselliscus; species Aselliscus stoliczkanus. Next base: position 11,481,974 of record CM066735.1, read on the forward strand.
TTCTTGGGGCCCACCTGACCCCTCAGGGCAGCCAGATGGGTTGAGGCAGGGGTGGGGGGCTTCTTCCCTCGGCCAATATCACTAGGTCTGTACCCAGAGACAGGGATTTCTTGTAATGATTGGTATTTTGCTCATTTTCAGATTTCTCAAGGGATGGATAAAATGAGTAAGAGGAAGAAACTTCGGACCTCAGGTATTTGGATGTTCAAGTTGATCTCTTGATTGCCGCTTCTGCTCATAGGAGGAATTTGGGCTTATTTATTGCAGAAATGCTAACATGATCACACCAGTCTCCTTTAAAAAATGATTTAATACCTGCTAATAAGAAAACTATAAATTATGGAGAAGTGCGTGAAGTAGAAAATGAAAGCTTTGTGGTGCTTTCTCCAGCCTCTGGTGGGGTCCCACAGTTGAGGGAATGCCCTCAGGTTTCGAGACAGGGTACAGCCCCCATGCAGGCCCTGAATAGAGCTTGACATGCTGCAAGGCCATCTGGTGTGTGGCTAAGTGCTTCATTCTCAAACCAAAAACCTGGTTCCTCCCAGCTCTGCTGCTCACTGTGTGATGACAGATGACTTACTCTGTGCCTCCTTTCCACCTTCTGTAAATAGGGGATAATAAGAGCACCTCTCAGTGATTCGCAACCTGCTTGTGGGGGTGGGGGTTATGTCTAGAGACATTTTTGGTTTTCACAGTTGCTATGTTTTCGGGGTTGGTATTGGCATTTAATGGATCTAGGACAGGAATCTGCTCAAAATCATAGAATGCATAGGACAGCCCCCACAACTCAGAATGATCCAACCGCAAATGTCAATATGTCCTAGATGTCAATAGTGCCATGGTTCAGAACCATATCCTGGAGCCCCCATGTGAATTAGTATTTGTAAAGCACTGAGAAGAGACTCTATCTAGGTAGTATACAAATACATGTTGCCGTTATGATTGTCCTTCCAGACTTAAAAAAAACAACAACCCAACTTTTCTTTTTGAAATAATTTTTCGGCTTCCAGAAAGAAAAGTTGCAAAAATAGTTCAGAGTTTTTTGTACCCTTCCCCTAATGTTAAAACCCATCACAGCCACAGGATGAGGATCAATCATACAGCACAGTATAAACAACAACAACAGGTGAACCCGAGCACACTACTTCTTCCACACGTTTTCTCTGTATACACAAATATAGTGTTTTTGTTGGAAAATAGAATCATCACATGTTGATATGCACCCTCCATCTTTCAATTCATGGTGTATTAAGACTGTCTCTGTCTGTCCATATAAACACAGAATTTCCTCATTCAAAAAGAAAAATACCCAGTATTAGTATAGCTCCACTACCCTGTCTATTGTCTAAAGTAACTCAAACATCTTAAAAGTTTATTAGGGCTGGCTGAGTGGTGCGGTAGTTGGGTGCTGGCTTGGGAGGCCAGCGGCCCCAGTTCAGGTCCCACATATGAGGGCCAGTGACACTGCCCTCAAAAAAAAAAAAGTTTATTAATGACTTCTGTACTTAGTGCTTAATGAATTTAGGTAGTCGCACTCATTTTTTCCCCAAAATGTGGGACTAAAAAGAAATTATCAACATATTGGAAATATTCTGTGCAGAGATGAGCAACAGGCTGCTTGGAGACACAGGAGTTTGTCTGACCTTGGAGGGGGAAGCTGGGAACAGCCAGGCCCACCCACAGCAAGTCATTTGGGGCCTCTCTTGGCAGTAGACTCTCCAGCTCAGTAGACCCCTGGGCTGCCCCAGGACAGCTGTTTCTGTGTGTCCTGGATGGAGTGGAGAGAGAGGAAGACGATTCTGGCAGGTGGTGAAAGAAGCCCTTTCCCTCCCAATGTCTTTGGCCTTTGGTGTTGAACACAAGGTTCTGCCTTAGTTTTCTTAAATTAGTCCTGTGGGGATAGATGACAGGAAGGAAATGGGAGGCTCTTCGCCTCTGTTGACATTTTTGCTTTTTATTTGGTACAAATGTTCATTAGTAAAGCAAGCTAGTGTTTGGGCATCTTAAGAAGCCAACTAAAGGAAGCTGCCAAAATTTATCATTTCTGGCAGACCACAAGGTGGGAATGTGTTTGTGTAAGAAACTCATTGGAGCCTCGCTCTGGGTGCAGCGCTGGGGTGGGCATCTGAGGGAGGGGTCGGAGGCAGGTCGAGGATGAGAGCAAAGAGTGCAGCAGACTTAGTTCCTGCCCTTGACACCTTCAAGGTCTAGTCAAAGGAAAAAGAAAAATGCTTTTCATGGAGAGAGCTAATCAAATACACAGCAGTGAGTTAAAGTTCTGAATGGACACACATGAACCACAACTGACAAATTAGAAGAAATTACAGGAAAGTCGCTGTGGCCTAGTGGAACACAAACAGCTGAGTAAATGCTAAGGAGGACCCTCAGCACTGGTGTTTGGAAGAAAGGGAGGGAGCTTATTCAGTGGGTTTATTTCAAAGTGTATAAGGAACTCCAGGAATATCAGGCTTGGATCTGGTTTGTCCTTTTGTCCTCACTGCCTGGTCAGCAGCACTATACATAGTAGCTGCTGAAGTACACTTAAGTGTGCATATGGTGGAGTTGGATGCCCGGATCCCATTCTGGATTCCTTGGCCTGCATGTTCCTTGGCTTTATCATCTGTAAGATGGGCATAACAGCAGGACCCTACCTCGAAGTTTTGTCATAACACACCCAAGTTCTTAGGACAGTATCAGTATGGAACTCTCTAGAGTCAACCCTTATTATTGGTTCACTGAATAAATGATTCCATTGGGGCCAGATGTGGGGAGGTCTCAAGCCAACCACTATTGGCAATTTCTGTGTAAGGGAGTTTCTTTCATCCAACAAATAGATGTTAATAAGCACCTTTAGGCTCTAAATTGCTCTTAGTGACAGGAAAGGTATTGCTCAGATACAAGGGACTAAGTGGCAGCTGAGACATCACTTCCTTAGCACTTAATGACACTGGGTCTCAGTTTTCCCAGGATGGATATTCTTCAGGCGTCATGGAAAACGAGAGTGGTACATAATTTAGTTGTATCTGCATTTCCTGGGAAGTGATCTACATGTGTTTATTCAGTCATCTATCAAGTATTTATTGAGCACTGAAAGTGTACTAGATGCTCTTCTAGGCATTTGAGCCCCAGCAGAGAGTAAGATGGATAAGGCCCTTCCCTGCATGGAGCAGGTTGCAGTGGGGGAGACAGATGATCCCGTACATTGATAATTGCAGAAAAGCTATGAAGTGAATAAAATTGCATGGGCCTGAAAGGGATGCTCTATAGAGAAGTCAGGGAATGGTCTCTCTGCAGGGATGTTTCAGCTGAGACCATAAAAAGTCAGCACACACCTCTCACCACTACCCCAGAGATACAGTAGGCGGGGCCAGGTCGTCTCTTGGTTTGAAGCCAGGCCAGACCACCTCAGGATTAGGCCTCAGTCATGACCAGTCCATAGATAAAAAGACTTTGAATTCCATAGACTTTTTTTTTTTTTTTTGAGGACAATGTCACTGGTCCTCATATGTGGGACCCGAACTGGGGCCGCTGGCTTCCCAAGCCAGCGCTTAACCACCGGGCCCCTCGGCCGGCCCACCACAGACTTTTTATGATACAACATAAATGATAGAACCTGGATGAAGTTCCATCCTATGTCTCGCTCTCCAGGCAAGAGTCAGAGCAGGGGTTCCCTGTCCTTGGAATAAATCTGCTCGCATTGCAGCAGTGGCCCTGAGGTTTTGGTTGTCTGTCATGGACCTGCCGAGTGGCGTGGCGGTTAAGCGCTGGCTTGGGAAGCCAGCGACCCCGGTTTGGTCCCACATGTGAGGGCCAGTGACACTGCCCTCAAAAAAAAAAAAATTTTTTTTCATTGGTTGTCTGTCATGGCACTGCATGCTCCTGGCATCTCCTATCCCTTTTTCTTCCATTGTCTTTAAACCAGGAGAAGGAATCCATCCTCTGAAACCCCCAAAGAACCCAAGGCTCAGAGACTCTGATGGGGTCCCCCAGAGTTCCAAGTTGGGCCCATTGCATCACTCTGAAGAGTCAGAAGGCAGGTCAGGACCTGCTCCCTCTGCAGAGCAGAGTGGGAAGGAACCAGGGCAGGCAGCCTCCAGGTAAGTGTCTCAGAACATTTCAGGCAGCCTTCCCATTGGCAGTAGGCATAGCACAGCAGCCCATTGAACAGGAGGATGCAAAAAGAAGGGGACCAACATGACCCATCAAGTGCCATGCCTCCTCGCAAGCGACTCAGGGCCTTTGGATTGTGCTTCTCAAAGCTTTCCTCTTGGGACTCTCTCTCAAAAAAGGTTGATATTTTAATCACAGGCAAGGAAAACCTTGAATTTTCCAAGGCCACTTAGTTACAGAATGCAACTTGTCCTGTCTGCTGGTCAAATCCATATTTATCCTACATTCCTTCTTAATCAAGAAGGTACCAAAGGAGTAGGCCTGTGAAATAATAACCCATAAAAGAGAATCATTATGTGGTAGGCAGAGTGCTAATAACAAACACCTATACATATCAGCTCATTCAGTCCTCTTGGCACTGTGAAGTAGGTTTTTATCCCCATTTGAGAGATAAAAACTCTGAGGCTTCCAGAGATCAAATATTTGCTCAAGGCCACTGAGCTGGTGCAAGGCAGGCTGAGGTTCTAGCTGTGTCTTGCTCCTGTGCTCTTAACTACTGTGGTTTCCCAGTTCCCTTATTTTTTTCCCCAGGAAATAATATAATTAAGTATGTGGGGAAAAAGAAGGAGCTGGAGAACAATTTAGTCTCTCCACAAGGTTAGACCACATGTAACTATAGCAAAGTAGAAAGGGTTATTGTGAGTTAGGAGAAGGAAGGTTCCTGATCCCCAAAGCCTTCAGAGAAGGTGTCATGGATTCGACTACCAAATTTTCTGAGTAAAAATTGTGGTCTGACAACTGTTTTCGGGGTGGGTGCAGCGATGTGTCTGATCTCAGGTCATTGCAATCTAAGGACTTAAGGCAGCCCTGCTCTGTGTGTGATATGAAGAGAGGAGCCACGGGTCACACCTAAGCCGTTTTCTCAGACATGACAGTGCCACTCTGCTCCTACTCCTGGAGAGGCCAACAGAATTGATAAGATTGCAGCCACTATCCAACCTGCCATCTGTGTCCATAAGAATAGTCAGAAACCACAGAATCAGGTTCCCACCATTTTGTTTTTGTTTTTTAAATGTTTTATTAAGAAATAACCTATGCATAGAATATAATAGAAAAAAATCACAAAGCAAACAAGCTTAACACATTTATGTTGAAAAATGAAATCTTGCCAGCACCCAGTAGCCACCCAAATGACCCATCCCAATTAAAATTTTCTAACAGATCCCTGCTAGCAGTATCTAGACTTATTCTGTCTCCCCTGGCACAATTCAAGCCCATCAGCATATCTTCATGTTGTATCCTGTTGCACTTCCAAAGTTCAAATCATGAAATTTTGGTTTCAGAGTTTGGTCTTTATTTATTTTTCTAACAATATACATATCCACATTTATTTAAATATAATCATAGGGCTGGCCGACTGGCTCAGTTGGTTAAGAGCTCCCTCAAGAGTGCGAGCTGAGCTCTGAGCAACAGCAGTTCGATGCCCAACCCGAGCTGAGCTGCCACTGAGCTGCCAACAGGTAGCAGGATGGCTCAGCTAATAAGTAAATAAATAAATAAATAACCTCACTAGTGTTTTTTTAAAGATTTAATTTTTTAGAGCAGTTGTAGGTTTACAATAAAATGGAAGATACAGAAATTTCCCACATACTCTTTTTCCTCACATATTCATAGCCTCCCTATTATCACCATCACGCACCAGAATCATCCTTTTTTTTTTTAACCAAAGATCAACCTATATTGACACATCATAATCACCCAAATTCTATAGTTTGAGTTTACCGTAGAGTTCACACTTGGTATTGTACATCCTATGGGTTTGGACAAATGTATAATGACATGTATCCATCGTTATAGTCTCATACAGAGTAGTTTCACTGCCCTAAAAATCCTAGCCTATTCATCTCTCCCCCTGCCCCTGGCAACCATTGATCTTTTTAGCATCCCCATAGTTTGCCTTTTTCAGAATGTCATTTATTGTAGTTAGAATCGTACAGTACATGGCTTTTACAGATTGTCTTCTTTTAGTAATACACATTTAAGTTTGCTCTATGTCTTTTCATGGCTTGATAGCTCATTTCTTTTTAGCACTTAATAATATTCCATTGTCTGGATGTACCACGGTTTATTTATCCATTGAGCCATTAAAGGCCATCTGGATTGCTTCCACATTTTGGCAATTATGAATACACCAGTTTTCTAAGGCACTATGTTTCACATATCTGCAACTTTCCTTTCTCAGAATTTGCAGAGTTGGGGGTTGGAGTGTCAGTCCAAATGAGAATTCTTGTTCTCACTTCAGGAGCCAATTTCTGGGATTATAAGGGTAAAGTGCTGCCAGAGCAGGAAGCTTGGATTCTACAATAGATTTGGGAGCCCTCACCCTTCTTGGAGTCAGATGTTCCCCAGGGCACTGCTCCTCTCCTCCATCCCACCCTCTCTCACCAGGTGCGCCAGGGTCTCCTTTCCAGGAGATTCTGAGCACTACTTTGCCTTTGGACTTTCTTCATTGTCCCACTACACCCATTGACAAACTTGGAGGATTCCAGAACCTGTTTTATTTTTCTCCACCCAGTTCCCCGGATAAGAAAACAGGAGTTCACTCCACGCTCCTTGGACAACCGGAAAAGGAGCCAATTCCCTTTCCTTCTTCCCAGGTGAGCCTGTTTTGTAGCCTTGTTTATGTGCAAAAGACACTGCCCCCTTAAGCTGAAATTCCTGCCTCCATTCATCTTCAGGGCCAACAGGGGCTGGTGAGAGTGTGCCCTGGAAATGGAGGGCAAAGGCCATGTTTGAGACTACAAGAAAGAAACTGGTTTTGGTGTTTGGTTTCTTTCAAGACCTCATTCCTCCTTATCGTTATTGCCACTTTGTTCTTGTTGTATCTGGTTCACAGAATTCAGTTGGGAAGTTTGTCCCGCAGTTTGCAAAACCCAGGAAAACAGTGACAAGACAAGCAGCTACAAGGGAAGAAGACCTAGGAAGTGGGGCCTTTAGCTTGGTAAGACCCGAAATTGGTAGGCTGAGCCCCATAGAAGTTCAGTCTCTTGGCTTAGCTTTGGCAGCTGAGTTGAACCTTAGTTTTCTGGCATGGCCAGATCTGCACCTCTCCACACCCCCATTTTTTAGTGCCTCGCACTACATGTCTCTGGACTGCAGATGCTATGCAGGCAGCTCGCAGTCCTGTGGGAGGTGCTCAGGACAGCTGTGCCTGCACCAAAGCACTCAAGGCTAGCGCCCTCTTGCCCACATTACATGAGAATGAGTAAACTCAGACAGGAAGCCCATATTCTGTTTCTGAGTCCCTTTTCTTCTCAGACGCTTTTTTGTGAGCTGGGTTTGGGGGTTTTACAGTGTCCTCTCTTGTCCTTGCCACTGTCAGCTCTGGGGGTGACAATACCTGGTAAAACACACCCCTCAAAACGGGAGTGGGAGTGTGCCCAGCAGCTATGTTTATAATGGTCCACAATTAGGAACACCCACAATATCTTTCAACAGGTGAATGGTTGAACAAATTGTGGTCTATCCAAACCATGAACACACAACCCAGTAATAAAAAAAGAACAAACTAGTGATACAGTGTATCACACCAGGGTGGTTCTCCAGGACGTTAGATGGAATAGGAAAAGCCAATCCCAAAGGGTTATATGCTTTAGGATTCCATTTACAGAATGTTATTGAAATTACAAAATCGTAGACATGTTGGGTAGACTAATAGTGGCCGGGGTGGCCAACATGGGATAGAGGCGATTATGGCTACAAATGGTGACGCCGGGAATCTTCATGTTGGCATCTTTTCAGTATCTGAACTTTGTTGGTGGATACACAGCCTCCACCAGTGAGAGAACCATATAGAACTTAATACACACACGCAAAATGGGAGAGCCAAGTTGTAAAGTTTGGGATATTGTACTTTCGTTATGTAAGATGTTATCATTGGGGCAATGTTACCAAGGGGTGATAAGTTTCACTGTCAGTGCAGAAAAGCAGCGTGTAACAGCAGGCAGGTTGCCGGTGGCTTCACTAAAGCTGTATCGACATGCTGTGACCTTCAGTGGTCTGACACTTGTACTGCAGACTGTCTCCTAGAAAGGTGGCCCTGATCGGTGCAGGAAGGTGACTGTGGATGAGGTGTCTCCCCCCAGCACTGATAACTACAAAAGAAGCAGGGGAGCAGCTGCTGTGTGTAGACAGGTGCAGACCTCAGTCCCTAGGTATTGAAATTATATGCAGCCCAATTTAAAGGGAGAGCTGATGGCACTGGTGTGAGAAGAAGGGAGACGTTGAGTTGATTCAGTTTATTGGGGCCTGAATAGCTTAAAGAATGGAGTTGCTGTTAGTTGAGACAGGGAGATTCTCAGAGGATGCTCAGGAGCTTATGTGGTTGTGTCATATTGGAGGTGACTGGGAAAACCCAGGTAGAAATGTCAGATACATGCATCTAGAGTTGGGAGATTTGGGCTGCAGTGACTGCAGGTTTAGGTCTGAGCACCTGGAAGGATCAAGATGCCATCTACCCAAGGATGGTACTCTGTGTCCCAGCTGGAACCATCCTCTCCCTGAGCCTGCTCTGGTCATCTCCCACCTCCTTTAGAGAATTTTCGTTTCTCTCTTACCCTCTTTTAACATTTTATCATGAAATAATTAGAGACTTATAAGAAGTTTCAAAAACAGTATGGACCCAGGTGTCCACTGATGGATGAATGGATTAACAAAGTGAAATATTATTGAGCCTTAAAAAGGAAGGAAAGGGCCGGCTGAGTGGCGTGGTGGTTAAGAGCTGGCTTGGGAAGCCAGCGGCCCCGGTTTGGGACCACATATTGTATGATTCCAACTATATGAAAAACTTAGAGTAGTCAAAATCATAGAAACAATGTAGAATAACGGTTACCAGGGCTGGAGAGAGGCAGAATGGGGAGTTGGTGCTTAATGGGAATAGAGTGTCAGTTGTACAAGATGAAAGAGTTCTGGAGATGGATGATGGTTGCACAACAATGTGAATGTGCTTAATGCCACTTTGTTGTCCACTCAGAAATGGTGAAAATGATGAATCTTATGTTGTATGTATTATACCACAGTTTAAAAATAAAACAGCAGGGCCGGCCAAGTGGCGCAGTGGTTGGGTGCTGGCTTGGGAAGCCAGCGGCCCTGGTTCGGGTCCCACATGTGAGGGCCAGGGAAAATGCTCTCAAAAAAAAATAAATAAATAAATAATAAAACAGCAATTAAGAGCTCGCTCAAGAGTGCGAGCTGAGCTCTGAGCAACAGCAGTTTGATGCCAGCCTGAGCTGAGTTGCCAACAGGTGGCAGGATGGCTCAGCCAAAAAAAAATGAAAATAAAACAGCAAGCTTTTTTTATTCACTCCAAGCTTCCCCATGTGGTAACATCTTACATAACTATTGTCCATCACCAGCACCAGGTAATTGACATTGGTGTGATCCACAGGCCCCCTTGATTTTTTTTTTTTAAAAGATTTTATTGGGGAATTGGGGGAGGGGAACAGCATTGGAGAATTGGAAAGGGGAACAGACAAGTCGCTGTCTTTTTGTTCTTTAGTCTATTTGTAGTCTAGTAATGTCCCGGGGGACCCTGCAGCTTCACTGGCCCATTGGTATTATCATTGTGCTCTTCCCAGGTGAGGCAGATCGGTCTCCGGACTCTGGACGGCCACTCACAGTGGCTCTTGGCAGCTCACACCGGCTGCCGGCAGCTCACACCAGCTTCCAGCCGCTCACGCTGGCTGCTGGCCACTCATTGTAGCCTATGGCAGCCCACTGCAGCAGGGGCTGCAGACTATGCTGTCACCAGGGCGACTCACAGCAGCCCAGCTCCAGGTCGAGCTGTTGTTCACCATCTTTGCTGTAGAGGGCAGTGTCACTGGCTCTCATGTGAGATCCGAACCAGGGCCCTGCTGCTCAGAGCTGGTGTCCCAAGCCAGCTCTTAACCAACGTGCCACTTGGCTGGCCTCCCTCCCCCCACCTTGATTTTTAATCCTTGACCTCCACGTGCCTGGTGCTGGTGGCAGAAGGAGCTGGTGGAAGGGAGGATTCCTGTGCTTCTGGTTCTCCCTTCAGCCCCTAGCATAAAGCTTTGTCCCATACTGGTACAGTAGTTCCCCCTTATCCACGGTTTTGCTTTCATTGGTTTCTGTTACCTGTGGTCAACTATAGTCTGAAAATATTAAATGGAAAATTTTAGAAATACACAATTCATAAGTTTTAAATTGCACATTGTTCTGAATAGCATGATGAAATTTCACACTGTCCTGCCTGGAATGTGAATCATCCCTCTGGCCTGTGTCTCCATGCTGTATATGTTCCCTGCCCATTAGTCACTTAGTTATCAGATTGACTGTCACAGTGTCACAGTGCTTGTGTTCAAGTAACCTTTATTTTACTTAATGGCCTCAAAGCCATTCATATGACTTTTATTACATTATATTATAATTCTATTTTTATTATTGTTAATCTCTTACTATGCCTAATTTAAAAATTAGACTTTATCATAGGTATGTATATATAGGGGAATAAAACATAGTATATATAGGATTTTGTACTATCCACAGTTTTTGGCATCCACTGGAGGTCTTGGAATGTATCTCCCACAGGTAAGGGTGGATGACTATACTGATCCCTTCGGTTGTTTGCACCGCATTGAAGACTTTGTACAGGGACAGTAACAACTAGAAAAATCTTCAGAGCAGTTGATTATTTTATTTTTTTTTGTTTTGAGGGCAGTGTCACTGGCCCTCATATGTGGGACCTGAACCGGGGCCGCTGGCTTTCCAAGCCAGCGCTTAACCACTGCGCCATTCGGCCGGCCCAGAGCAGTTGATTCTTGAAGACCAGAGACTGAGTCTTTCTCTCTCCACAGGAAACACCGCCAGAGCCCAGTGGACAGCAGGCAGGAAGCCAGTCATGGGAAGAGTCACCAGGGCTCACTGTTTGGGAGGCCAGGAAGCCGGGAGGCCAGACTCAGGCAGATGGCACCTGCTCTGAGCACAACGTCCAAAACCCTGTAACACCTGTGTCCAGCAGGGGGGATTCTCAGCCTGACATCTCCAATGATGCCTTTCCAGAATGGAGGACGGTTCCCTGGGCCTCAGAGACGGCCAGCCAGGACCACCTATTGGAGCAAGGAACCAACTTGCCAGACAGTGGAAGGACAGAGAGGGGTGGGATTCCAGGTGATCATGGCCAGAAAGGGCATCAGCCAAACAGTGATGCTGAAGAGGAGGAGCCAGACCGAGGAACCCCACAGGAGGAAGGTGTCCAAGGGGGAGCAGGAGCTGACCAGGAGGAAGGAGACAGCATCCTGGAGGTGACCACTTGGGACCCAGAGACCAGATCTGTGGCCCAGGGCCCCCCTCATCTCATGCAGACACTCAGCAAGGCTGGTTGGGAAGCAGAAGGGAGCTGTAGCAGCCCAAGATGCTCCTCCCTTAGGACCACTGTCAGCACCAAGCCAAAACAGAGGGCTCTGGAGGTGGCTGGGCCAGGTGGGAAGGCAAACACCAGGATGCCTGTGTCTCTCAGTGAGAAAGCCCCTGCTGAGGCCCATAGCGGGGCACTGCTCAGAGGCATGCCTCTTGCTGGGGAGACCATAGGAGAGAGAGGAAAGGTGGAGTGGGAAGCCAAGCCCCCTGGTAATGTCCAGGGGGACCCTGCAGCCTCCCTGACTATAGTTCATGAGATTCAAGAGCCCACAATAGGTGCTGGAGATTCCAGCCCTGTAGCCTCAGAAATGGGCGCAGGTGTTGATCAGACACAGGTGCCAGCTCTGGATCTAGAAGGGATGGGAGGTTTGTGTGCACTGCCTTTACAGTCGCACCCCTCTGGTGACAAGGCAGCTGAATTAGGTAGCCAGAGCCATGAACAAGACCTTGCGGGGCTCAGTCTGTCTCTTGGAGCCTCTGCTCTGGCAGTGCACAGAGAAGCAGTGGATGGTCCTTCCCTGGACACCAGGGCCCACCAGGGCAGCCCAGATGCTCTCGAAGGCCTGGGAGGCCAGCCTAACTGGCCTGACTCTGCAGACCAGGCTGCATTGGGGGGGTCCACAGCCGTGGAACTCGACTTCCTGCCAGATAGCCAAATACAGGATGCCCTGGAAGCTCCAGACTTTGAAGCCCCGCTTGAGCAGGTAAGAGCTTCCCCAAGGTATAGCCAGACCATCCCAGGGCCGGCACCAGTGGCCACAGCCCTCTCCCAAACTGTCCAGTAGTGAGGGGAAGATGGAGTATGTGGCAGTTTGTTTATACAGCAGTTAAGCATAGGGATCCAAGTTGCAGCTTCAGTGTGTGAGGAGTCCATGATTTCAGAAAGGAAAGACCTGCCTTTCCATGAGGGTCCTGTCCCAAACATATGCATGAAATTTTTCTACTGGAATTCGTAGGGACTTTGCTTACTTCAGGGACCTGCCTGCCCAACAGGTGGGAAAGCTGCCTAATGAGCCTCAACCAGTCGAGGCATTCACCTGTCAGGGCAGGTGGCAGCCTTGCTTCAGCCCCGCTCCTGGGGGAGGCGCCACGTCCTGGCTGGTGGCACACCTGGGCAAAGTGCTTTTGCAGTGGTGCCCTGGGAGGTAGGTGGTTCTCTTTCCACACACTGGGTTCGGCAGAGAGGCTGAAGAAGGTTGGGCACCTGCCAGAGGTGACACAGCTGGGAGGGGAGGAGGCCGGGTCTGCGCCCAAGTCAGCCTTATTCTACAACTGTGCCTCAGCCATCCTGTCCCGGAATGTGGTGCCCAACTCCCTTTACAAATGTTGGCCCCTGTTTCTTCTGCCATTCCTGTTGAGATGTTTTTAAACCTTTATTCAATGCATGCTTATCAAGAGCCTGCTGTGTGCCAGGCGTGAGCACATCAGGTGTTGTCTCTGCCTCCTTGAGGTTTTCAGTAGCACTGTTCCTGCCTTCCTCTCCCAGAGTGAGCATTTATGTAGCACTTTTACTCTATCATTTTGGCACTTGAAAGAGTCTTCACGCAACACAGCCCCAAAACACAAGCACAGGATTTCATCTGGTGCCCAGTTGAAGAAAGCCATCTGTTCCAAGTATGGAGGGGAATGTGGCTGGGTTGAGCGAATGTGGTTGTCCTCTGCACTGCCTTCCTAGTTTTGGCCCTCCACAGTGTTCACCATGAGATGATTTCAGACCTCGCCCTCCCTGCCACTTGTGGGCCGTGGCTCCTCATGCCACCCATTTCGTGATCACCAGACAAGCGAGATCATGGAAAGTAGGTCACGGTGCAGTTTAGGCCTAGAGTTTGAACACAGCCACCTGGATAGGTAGGCGTTCAGGTATTGGGAACAGCTTCAATTATAGAATGGGAGCCTTGTTTCTTGAAAAAAAATGCAAACCCTTCACTTGGAAAGAAATGCCATCTGTGTTACCCCCCCAGCCCCTGGTCTCTTGGGCAGTGGCTAAGGGAGAAGGCTGGGGAAGCAGTTGGGACATTTGGTGGTATCCAGCAGGCAAAGGAGTGAATCCTTTCTGGACAGGTTGCCCGACAGGCTGTCAGTGAGGGCACACCTGGAAAACATGGAGGAATCAGCAGTGTGGGGTATCTGGGCAGACAGCCGGTAGTCAGACCTGAGAGGCCCCCTAGAGGAGTAGGCACTGCCTTGACCAGGCAGCCAGTGCCTGGGCGTGTTTTATTTCGACACTGGGTGTTCTGAACAAGCCAGGGCAACCCAGGCTCAAGCAGGTTCCCATGGGCAGGTTCTGGATGGTACTTGGCAGGAAGGCCATGTGGTCAGGGACACTTGGGAACAGAGCACAGATGGATGGAGAGCAGCAGACCTCACCAAGCACAGCCATGAGAACCACTTTTAAGGAGGCCACTTAGACCCAGGTTACACAGTGGTGACAGACTAGTTTCAAACCCAGGTCACCTCACAGGGAAGTTTGGTGTTTTCTTCTCATAACAGCTCCCTAACACTCACCCCAGAGCCAGCAGAGCCTCTCTATACTGCTAAAGGAGCATCATTTTAAAAAAGCTGATTCCTGGGTCCCTCTCAGGGTCCTACAGTGGTGGCCCTGGCATATTCAGTATGAGAACCACATTTGTCATGACATTTATACAACCCTGGTGGAAGGGAGAATATTCCTCATGGCCAAGAACAGTGCAGTGATTTGGGTGAATATGTGACATGGAATTGTATTTTAAGTCAGAGTCGCCTACATGAAATAATCAGCCAGATGCTGGAAGACTGTATTGTCTACAGCAGGTATCCCAACTGGCACTGCTGGCATCTAGGGCCTGATCATTTGTTCTCTGTGGTGCGGACTGTCCTGTGTACTGTAGGGTGTGGAGCAGCATCTCTGGCCTTCACCCATCAGATGCCAGTAGCACCCCTTCCCTCAGTTGTGACAACCAAGACATTGTGAAGTGTTTCCTGAGGGCAGAGTTGTCCCCCGGTGAGAACCGTTGGGCTACAGGCAGTTCTTCATGTCTGTTCCTTTGGATTCAGAGACCCCTTTGCAAGTGTAACTCAAACCTTCCCCCTGTTCCCCACCCCCATCAGGAAGAGGGGCTCCATTTGGAAAGGATGTCCCTAGCACAGGCCCCCTCCCCACCCTAGGACTTTGATCTCCTTAGTAGATGCCCTGGGCAGGCTGCCCCACCTTCGCCTTTTTTTTTCTTTCAGAGAAGTACAAGTATGTCACCTCCATGATTGAGCTTGACATTTTCCACAAAAATTAAACCACCGTTGACATTTAGAAACTTAAGCTCCTCAGGGTTATCTGGCTCTCTCCCCTATTAATTATGAATTTTTCTCTTGCAGTATATTTTCAAAATCATTTTCTGCCATTAAATGCAGGGCTTATCTGGCCACCTTTTCTCCTTTCTCTGGACACGGGATGCCCACCTTGCTGCAGTGGCCACCACTAAAGATCTTCTCTGTACCCTTCTAGACACTAGAAGACAAGCAGGAAACAGTGCTACAGCTCAGTTGTCAGGGACACAGATCAGTCTGTCAGAAGGTGCAGGCCCAGGAGAGAACGCCAGGGTCAGGCCCAGTGTTGCCCTGTCAGCTCTCTTTCAGAGGGGAGAAGGCAAAAGCAGTCCAGGCTAGGGACGCACAGGTCTAGGTTTCAGTTCTTCTCTGCAGGAGTTCCACCTTTGGTGTTTCCAGTGTGGCCAAGGGGAAGTGAGATGTTCCCTGCATGACTTTTCATTCCCTGTGCAGGGCTCATCCAGCTAGACTGTTTACACATGTGCTCTCTCTTTCCAGTTGTTTCCTGCAGGGAGCAGGCTGGGTCCTTGCTGGCGTGGCACCAGCCTACTTGCTGATGGAGGCCTTGTTTCCAAGGCCCAGCCAAGGTAGGCTGGGTGAGAAGCTACCCAAGGACCCTCACCTGAGTCAAATCCTCCCTTAGTTCCTGGGAGGGGGAGTGTCACGGTTTTTCTGGCACTGGAGCACCTATGCTCTCCCTCCCCCCCGCCCTATGAGCTGCCATTTAGCTAATGAGGGTAATGATGGAGCCCTGGCTCTCCAATCCAGTAAGGGAGCTGAATACCATCTTTCAAACTGCATGTGTCCCCGGCTCCACACAAGTGGAGGACTGGTGACCAGCCATCTGTACCCAAACCAGCATACCTCCCCAAGAGCCCTGGGCTGGTGCCCCCCACCTGGTTCTATGGTTTGTTTGAATGTAGTGTGTGTGTGTTTCTGGAGAGAGTGTCCAGAGCTTTCCCTGAATCTCCTCGGAGCGGGAGGGGACCCTGACAAGGCTAAGAACCACTGGCCGAGAGCATCTTGGGCGGTCCCAGTTATGGCACATGGTGGGCACTCCAGGGTCTCTGATGTGTCCTCTCTCCTCACTTCCCACCTGGCTCTGTGCTCCAGGGCAGGCCACTCTCTCTCCCTCCTGCAGGCCACCAGTGCATTGCCCCTACACCCACCGAGTGTGCTTGTGGTGGGGGTATCCTCTCCCCTCACCCCAGAACTTTTCACATTCTGTCACTTTGTCCATTCTCCCAGTCCTGCCGGGTCGAGCACTGGGTGACCATCCTCTCCTGTTACCTTGTACTTGAACTGGCTTCTGCAGAGACAGCAGCTTATCAATTATTTATGGCCAAGTTTCTGTTCTTTCTGACAAGTGTGGAGGAGGGACTAGGGGTGCAGTCCTAGCTGCGTTTCTCTCTTCCTCTTCCTCATCCCCCTCCTTGAGGTTGAAGGTGGAGCATTTTTGCCTCCTGCTGTTGCACACACTGTCACTAGTATCTGATGTGCCACTTGTACACACACACACACGCACACACCCTGCACAGGATCCAGAAGCAGTTCAGTCAAAGTGGTCCCACTATTGTTTGAGCAAAGAGGAAGAAGACTCATGTCTCAATCTCCGATGGCCTCGCTGGGCAAACGTGACCCCACATGGACATCTGGAAGCCCCCAGGAGTCAGTGACCCATGACTAAGTGAGACTCACTCACAAGAGAGGCTAAGGCCTGAGCCAGCCAGCCATCTTGGGGTGACCCAGGCAGGTGGACCAGAACCAGTGATTCTGTAGTGACAGCCTAGAAGGTGCTGCCAAGCCCAGGGTGTGGTAGGCTTTGGGGAGAGCTGTTGATGGAAGGCCAGGAGGGCCACCCTGTGCCACACTTGCAGGCCACACACATTAGATACAGTGGGTGCTGCGTCACAGCCATCTCTCCCAGAGTTGTTAACACCATCCAGTGCCAGCTCTTCCAGGAACTACTATGGGCACTGTGGGACAGGACAAAACATGAAGCTTTGATCTAGTGTGTGTTGGCGGGGCAGGCGGGGTAAGAAAGAGACAAGCAAATTAGGTAGATGGCCCAGTGTTAGGCATAAAAAGACAGTGGGGAGGGGGTTAAAATTTTAACTCAGTGATCAGGGAAATCCCAGTCCCCCCACCTCCCCAAGGAGGAGACATTTGCAAAAGACCATTCCAGAGCCCTAAGAGGTGCTTAGGGAAGGGCAAGGAATTAAGTATGTCTGGAGCAGGGGAGAAGGAGACAAGAGGGAGGGGATGGGGTCTGGGTGCCTGGCAGATGGTGCAGTGGGCTAGTTTCTCCATTTTTCACACACACCCGCACCCCCACCCCCGCCATGCTACATGGGAGACAAGCTGTAGGGAGCCTGTGGCAACAGTCCAGCTGAGGGCAGCTGCGGTGCGGAGAGGTGGCAGTAGAGCCAACTGGCCATCAGAGAGCCTCTGCCTATGGTGGCTTAGTATCTGAAAAAGACAGCTCAAGGCCCATTTAAAGCCCCCCAGAATGGTGTTCGGTAGAGCTGTCTGCTGAGGTCAGGCCTCTTGTCTTCCTTTCTCACCAGTGCCTGTGAAGCGATTAAGCCCTGTGAGGCCGCGAGGATGGAGGATGCAACAGGCACCATTCGTGGTCTCGTCATTGAGCTCTCCAACCTGAAGTAAGGGCTGGGGCTTGGATCCACAGTGAACAGACAGGATAGACAGCAGGGATGGGGCCCAGGGAGGTTGGGCGTGAAGGGAACCAGTGGGGCAGCAAAAAAGATGCACCCTCAGGGGCCCAGGCCACCCAGCAAGGGGCTTCCAGAAAGTGTCATTCCTCCTGGGCCCTGGCCTATCATGTCATAGACCCATCCTCTGTAGAATTGTTAGGTTCTGAAGAGGATGGGATGATCACAACCTACTCTGTAACAGGCTGATTCTAACTGCATGTGTGCATGTCTGTGACGTGCGTGTGTGACTTGGGTGACTTGCCTCCTGCTCTGGCTCACAGTGGTGTTTCTGTGCAGCCGGCTGATCATGACTGCCCACCGGGACCTGGAAGCCACCAAGCGCCTCAATTACTGGAAGGCAAAGCCCGTGGTAAAAGCCCCCCAGCACTACACATCAAAGGGGACTGGGACTGGCCCTCATGGGGAACAATCCTGGAGTGATCGGTAGATGCTTCTAAACAGGGATGCAAGGGCCGGCCGAGTGGCATGGTGTTTAATGCTGGCTTAGGACGCCAGCGGCCCTGGTTCAGATCCCACATATGAGGGCCAGTGACACTGCCCTCAAAACAAAACAAAACAAAAAACAAACAGGGATGCAGGGGAAACCTGTAGGGGGTAGTTCCTAACCTTCCCATGGATGTGCGAGTTTCCTTGGAGCTCTGACGCCCCGAGGTGCCTGATGTTCCTGCCAAACAGCTGGCTACAATCCCTCAGTAGACCCTGAAAAGCCTGCGGTCCCCGATGTTGCTCCTGGTATTTTGTTACCCCAAGGTGCTCAGCGAGTCCTAGTGGGCCTGGAGACTGTCCTTCAGCCAACCTGGAAGTCAGCTTCCCCTGGGAAACCCTGGAGGCCCCTCTGGAGTCAACAGCCTCCCTCTGAAGTCTATATGGGGGGGAAGCTGTTCCTCCTGAGGCTGAGGCTGTGGTGGGAGGTAGAGGCAGGCTGGAGCCCCAGCAGCAGGGCCCAGAGCTGCCCAGATAGTGGTCTGAGTTTGCAAATTTGGCTCCTTTAACTGAGGTTATGGAAGGTTCAGAATTCCTTTCCTGGAGGAGAAAATGGCTCCCTTTGTTGCTTGTTATATTTGTTTTTCTCCGGATTTCCTTTTCTCTCTTCTGGGAAGACCATTAAATGATTCTCTAGTGAAGCCCCAGGACCTGCTGTTTTGGTGTTTGGAGTGTTCGAGTCCCTTGGTGTTCTGCCCACAAACCTCCTTAATCAGTTCTTTCCCCCTTTCACTTCTTATCCTCCCTGGGAAGGCAAGGGGATACTGCTGGGACACAAGTCAGGGGGTCCCTGCAAGTTCCCAAGTGTGTCCGATTCCCCAGGAGCAGATGGCTGTGCGTGCCCATGCAGGCGCACACACCAGTATCTGGGGTGGTGAGCCCGCAAGCCATCCACCTGGAGAGTTTGCTTTCAGTGCTTTGTGGCCTTGCCTGTGCTCTGTGAGACAAGCTTCTTCAAGGTCTCAGCCTGGGAGGAGGCAGTCCTGGAGGGTGGTTATGATACAGATGTGGTACCCAGCTCACCCTCAACAAGACTGACCATGGCAGCATCACAAGCAGCCCCAGGCACTGCTGTCAAATCCATTTCACAGAAAATGCTTGTTAAATTGGTCACCTCCATGTGGACTGGACCTGCCCCTTTATTAGTTCTGTCTGTGGCCCCTGCACCCAGCACCCAAACTCCTACGGCCATGGCAGGGCACCCCTCTGACTGCCTTCTTACACCCTGAGAGACCCCATGTGGAAGAGCGAGTCGGGTCTGGGTCCCCCCACTGCCTTTCCTTCCTTGACACCACCAAGACATGCCAGTTAGTCCAGCTCCCTAGGTCAAGCCCTGGGTGCTCTTGCTTATGCCACTAGCAGTTTGCAATAGCTGGCTGTTGCTGGGATATTTTGTCCCCAACTCAGCTTGAAGCCCGTTGGGGCTGCTAAGGAGTCCTCCTCTGTGTCTTTCTCCTCCCTTCTCCCCTCCCAGCCTAGGCAGTAGGCTGTCTTCAAGGACAGGCTCCCATACCTGGCTCTCCTCCTTGGTGGCCCCAGGTCCCAGTTCAAGGGCAGAGGGGACCTTCAAAGTCCCAATCCTGCTGCTCTCCAAACCAGAGAGACTGTGTAGGCTGGAGGCAGAGGCCAGCTCTGGGCTTGAGGGAGGAATGGGGATGGACACTTGCCAGCTGCTGCCCCCTGGAGGCCAGGGAAACAAGCTCTGGCAGCAGAGGAGGCAGATGGGTGGGGGGCTCCTGAGCACAGCCCCCCTGGAGAACTGAATCACGATCCTTGGGTGGGGAGCAATCTCCATCTCCTTCCTACTCTTGCCCAAGCAAACCCAATTGCTTTCACAGTGCCCAGGTCCAAGGCCTGGGCTGGCCGACCCCACAAGACACAGCCCCAGTCCTTGCCCCCACCCCCAGAAGTCCTTTCCTTGCTCTGAAGTTCCAGGCATGTGACTCCAAGGCCCAGGTCACTGGGACATTGTGGTGTAATTGTCTCTCCATTTCCCCCCTCTAATCAGGGCTCCACCCCCAGCATGGGGATTCTATCCATTTGGCATGTTAATATGTGTGGAGTGGCTGAGAGTTTGAAAACACCAAGCATCACAGAAAGGGCCTAATGTGCTAACCTGCCAGCAGAGTGTCATGCCCAGAAGTGCCAGGAAAGAGACAGTGACCCCTCAGAGTCCCATAGCTGCCCAGTGGTGCCCACTCCCTTATCTCAGTTCACCCCAATGCCCCAGGATGAACAGCAGTCAGGAAAGTAGGGGTCAGAGTAACAAGTGCAGCTGACACCGGGGGAAAAGAGGTGTCCCAGCCCCTCCGGAGGTGTTACTGCTACTGTGACCCAAGACTAGCCTCATCCAATGCTGATCCATTCATAGCATTTATTGCGCACTGACTAGGTGCCCAGTGCTGAGGAGGGTGGGCAGGGGTGTTCAAGGACCACCACAGAGCTCTTTTGGTTGTGCTCCCAGGCCCTGCTCCCTCACTCAAGCCCCAGGCTGGGGGAAGTGTCCAGGGGTGGTCCTTGCCGGGTGCATCTTCCCCCAAATCCAGCCTTCATTGAGTCAGGGTTCCCAGGCCGGGGAGAAGGCAGCATCCCCATCCTCCCCGCAACTGCCTTCTAGGTGGAAGTGGAGGGGCAGCAGGAAGAAGGCGAAGGTTCAGACGACTTCCCCGCACCTTTGGAACCTGGATTTTTAAAAACGATGGGGGGAGGAAAAAAAGTATTAGGTGATGATTCCAGGTTCCCTAAGTACCAGTTCAACCAGCAGAGCTGCGGAGCTCTGGCTCCATCTGGAGGCTGCGTCTGGAACAGCATCCCAATCTCATTCCGCGCCCGGGGTGGCCCCAGGTGGGGCCCAGAGCCCACACAAAGCGCAGAAACCCCAACTGCGGCCTGCCTATGCTGCCCCCTCGTGGTCGCAGAGCTCCGGGGACCCGGGATTTGTGAAACCCAGAACTGTTACTAGGGAGGACTGCACCATGCAGCCCTTCAGGGCCAAGGGAGGGTTCCCTTACCCTTCACACCCCAGGAGGTGAGTTTTCCTGCTCATTTAGAATTAAAAAGGAAGATTCTGAAACCATCTCTGTCCCCTCAGCTTCCCTCATCTCCCCAAGTTGGATCTCCCAGAACCTCCCAGGGATACTACCTCCCCCTAGAGGCAGTCTCTCACTCTGAACAAATGTTCACTTCACAACTGCGGGGGGGAGGTGGGGTCCTCCCTACAGGCTCACCTCCCTCAAGGAGCTCATAATCTGATGGGGGAGGCAGCACCCAACCGTGGCACCCAAAAGGGCACCGACACCTGCCCATCAGACCCACCTTCTATTTTGGCTAACTTCCCCGTAGTCACTAAAAGGGATCTGTTCCTTTAAAACCCCACAGGAGCTGAGGTCTTTTGCATCTATAATGGTAACTGCTCCCATTTAAGCCCAAGCTACTCAAAGTCTGCATGGTCTGTGGCTGACAGCATGGCGGCCTCATGGGGAGCCAGTAAGAAATGCAGGTGCTCAGGACCCACCCAGACCTGCAGAATTGAAATCCACATTTTATGAGCAAGATCAGGGTGACCCCAAATGATGGGCCAGGCAGGTGAGGAGAGCAGGTTTAAGACCTGAGGGAGGCTCCAGTTGCAGCCCTCTCCTAAGCTGCAGCCCTAAATGCCCTCCTGGGCTGCTCCCCCCACAACAAACTTATGGGGCTCCCCTCCATCCTTCTGCCTGCCTTGAACACCTCTGCCTGGAGAACCAGGCTCTTCCAACACCCTCAAATCCATCCCTCCGGCCAGCTGCTTAGCTCCAGTCTAACATATTCTGCATGCAGACATGGTCTTGCCCCTTCCAAGGCTCCCTAGTGCCCAAGTGCAAACTGTTTAATATGACCCACAGGGACCTATAGATCCTTGGCCTGTCCCAAATCTCTGACACCACCCCCTCCACCATACAAGCACACACACTCTGTCCCTAAGTTCCTGAATAAGCCCCAATGCCTGGGCCACACTTCCAGTGCTCCACCACACTGACTTAGGCTTCCACAGTCACTTCCTCCAGAAAGCCCTGCTGGATCCCCTCCTCTGGATCAGGTGCTTCCTCTAGACTCCCCCATTCAGCAACTATCATCCTGTGTTTTAACTGCTGCTCTCCCATATACCTTGTCCACCGCTGGCTCAGTCCAGCGCTTGGCACAGAATGGGCACACAAACTATTGAGCAAATGAGTGAAGAAATGAGGAAGCCAGAGTTCAGAGAGTCTGAGCAACTTCTCTCAGGCCACACAGCTTCTTGGTGCCAAGCAGTGCTGAGCCCCTGCTGTACCTGTCCACAGATCCACCGCTAGTCCCTATGGCCTCCCCGCAACATCACCTGTTCCTAGAAAAGCACAGCATTTCAGAGAAGGAGAGTCCCTTACCAAAGGCCACACACCAAACTCAAGCCCCAGTTTACTCGCATTGGGCAACACTTCTAGAAAACTGTCCTAAGGTTTCTACACAGATTCTCTCCCCCCAGCCCTCTGAAGTGGGTACTGGGGCTAATCCCACTTCACAGAAGCAGAACCCCTCCCTCCACAGCAGATTTCCCCAGCCACCTGCACTGGCTCCTCCTGCTCTTCCTCGGCGGTGACCGGAGTCCTGTGTCCTCGCCTTGTCTGGCCGGGCCAGCCTCTTGCCAGCAGAGTTGCGGGTGGTGTAGCTGTAGACAGAGGTGTAGCCTTGGCCGGTGAGCGGACAGAAGCGGCGGGTGTGGGCGCGATCACGAGTGGCACCACACTGGGGGCACACGTAGTCTCGAAGGATGGGGCACAACACCCGGCCTGCCTCATCCTTGAGCACGTGGGACTGGTAGATAGCTCGGGACTCGCCGTTGTGTTTGCAGAAAGAACACAGGCGTTCAGGAGCTGGTGAGGATTCTTGGCTGGACCTTTGATGCCCTGGTCCTGGCGCTGGTTCTGGCTGGGGGTCCAGCCTAGTTTCAGGCTCTTCTGCCCGACGCAAAGCCCCCACCAGACGTGCCAAGCCCAGGTAATCCGTCCACAGGTCGAAGGTCCCCATGGCTGGGCAACATGTGCCAAGGGCAGAGAGAGAAGAAACCCTGCCTGCCCCGAGTTAGTCTTCTCTTCTTCCTCCCTGCCCCTCCCTGCCCTCTCTGGAGCCTAGGAGTCTAGGCTGTCAGTTCCCTCCTTATACCTCCAAGGGGGTGTGAAAGGGGAGGAACAGGCTGTGGGAGATTCCTTATTGTCACAGGAGGGCTTGCTGCCGCTCCCTGCAAATGCACCTACCAAGGAGATGCATCTCTGAGTGGGGGCAAGGGTGTATGTGTGTGTAATAGAACATAGTCTGCAGGGGGCACCCACAGTTTGGAGCTACACACCCCACCCAGAGGGCACTGGAAGTGCTACATCCACCCCTCCTTGGAGAAGGCCTCCTGCCCTGCCCCACAGGGTTTTGGGTGCGGGGGCTTGGAAACCTGCCCCCAAGATAAACATGGCTATGACTGGTAACTTAGTAACTGCTTGCTTCCTTCCCCTGGGCTGGGGGAGGGACCAGTGCCTCTGGGCCTTTTGGAGAGGGAGAGAAGCTGCTGATGTTGCAGAGGTCTCTAGAAGGGGGATGGTGCCTGGCTCTTGGGATGGAGGGACAAGGACCAAGGCCCCCAGCTCTGGTCTCCAGAGCACTTTCACACCCATTGTCTCCGTGGAACCCCCACTTAATGGATGAACAAACTGAGGTGGAAAGCCATCTGCCCATAGGGTTATTCACAAAGACTAACAAAAAAGCCTGCCTCTCCCATCCAGGTACCCAAGTCTAAGAGCCCCCAAGGCTAGGTGCAGGCAAGGCAGCAGTCCTGGCTCTGGGGTGGAGAGGGGGTGAGATGGGGAGGTGGGGGAGAGCAGAGGTACAGGTTGATCTAATGGGGAACCCCCAGTATTCACCAGCGCCTTGATCCTCCCTCCCTCAAATGAAACCTCAGCTCAGTCTCAGAAGGGCAGAGTGTGCCCAGGAGTCACCCAAGTGGGGCACAGACATGCAGGTGGAGGGATCAGCTGGCACCAAGGTGCTAGGAGGGTAACTAAAGGTAAAGAAGGGGTCTGCGGGCACCAGCCAAGGAGGGTGAGAAAGCTGGGCCCAAGACTTAGACACAGAGTGGCTATACTGCCCGCCCACCCCTACCCACCCCATTCGTTACTGCAAGCAAGGTTCACAGCGCTTTTCAGGAGCAGAGCTCCCAACCCCCCTTCAGAAAGGTTTTTTTGGCTGCCCAACCCCCCCCCCCAGGGTTTCTTCCTCAATTCCAGCTTCCATCAGGATCCCAGACACCAGCCCTCCCCCAAGGGGCGAGAGGATAGGGCAAGGTACAGGCTGAGCAATTTGAGGGGGTCTTTTTCCCCAGCCCACTCCCCTCGGGCTGTGTGTGGCCCAGCCACAGTGACATTCATCCCTCGGTGGGTCTGGCCTCCGTCCTTACAACCCACCGACAACAATGAATGTTGATTGTGACCTTCTCTGTGGCCTACAGGTTGGACTGGCCCCACCCACCCAGATCTGGAAGGTGGGGGTTGCGCTGGGTGGATGGCAGTTCCAGGCCTCAGGGTCCACTCAACGGTCGATGGTTTGCCTGAGCAGCCCAAACTCACCGACAGGTTGAATGTTCCCCCAAGCCCTTGGCAACTTCTTGGGGGTGGGGATAGTTCCCAACGTAGATGTAGACGGTGGGAGGCAGGGAACTGGAGAGGGGTGGGAGGGACCTATTGAGTCATTAAGTCAGCAAAAGGTCAGCAGCTGCCAACTATCTGTTTCAGGACCTGGAAAAGCACTAGATTAATATAAATAATAGTAACAGTTGATATTTATGTAGCCTTTGCTACACGGATATAGCAGTACTGGGCGCTGGGGCTCCCTGCTGCATGCATTTACTCAAATCACCTTCAAGATGGCCCTGGAAAGTGTAGGTAACACCCATTTGTCAGTTTGAGAAACAGGCCAGAGGGCACAGCACTTAGTGGCCTCAAGTTGTTTGGCTGCCCTGAGGTCCTGGTCCACTGGCTTCAATGCAACAGAGATAAACAAGTCATTTAAATACAATGTATATCTTCTGTGAGCTTCACAGTGTTTCCTGGCCCCCCTGATTGTTTATGAATCACAACCCCTGGGGATCATCTATGTCTCCATTTTGCAAATGCAAAGCCTGCAGTGCCCCCCCACACGAGGCCCACCTGCTGGGCCACTTGCCCATTGGTCAAGGTAGAAGCCAGAGTACTAGGGGTGATCCGCCACCCTCCTGAAGGTCTCAAGGCATCTGAACTCAGGCCCTTGGTGATATGAAGGTGCAAGGTCACCCTCGGACCTCACTAATAGGCTGTGGTCACCCTTGGACCAGTCAAATCTCTGCTCTGACTCCGACTGTGGCAAGATGCTGCCCACTCCCCATTCCCTCCCCGTAAAACAAGCCCCCAGTCCCTCCCTCCAGGGGCCAGGAAGAGTTGAGCACCCAGCCCCTCAGGTATCCCCACCCGCCTCAGGGGAGGCCCTTCCTCCACCTGGGACTAGGGTCTAGGGACCACGAGGGCAGCCTGGGGAGGGTCCTTCAAATTTCCAGTCCTACCTGAAATAATTTTAAAAATGGTATCATAACACACACACACACACACACACACACACACATTCCAGTCCCCTCCCATTTCACTCGGGGTAATATGGAGCCCTAAAGAATCCCGTGGAGTAACCCTAAGGCGTATCAGGGACCCCAAGTGTGTGCTAAGATTCAGTGAACCCTTGAACTCCCTGGCAGAGGCGGCTTCAGCCAGCAAACCCCCTCCAAACCCTGCTCCTGAGAGCCGCCCCTTCCCAAGACCCTCAGTCTTTAAGCCCACCCACAAACTGCCTATCCCTAGGACCCGCCCTCTAAAACCCACCCTTTATAGACTCCCATGAAGCCCACACCCACAAATTCAACCCCCATAAAACCCGCCCCCTAGGCGGCCGAGTGGCGTGGTGATTAAGCGCTGGCTTCGGAAGCCAGCGGCCCTAGTTTGGATCCCACATATGAGGACCAGTGACACTGCCCTCAAAAAAAAAACACCAAAAAATAAAAACTCGCCCCCTAACTGGGTCCTCAAAGAGCCCAGCTCCCTAAGCCCTGCCCCCGGGCCCCGCCTTCTAAGCCTGCTCCGCTGTCACACATTTTGCCGGCTCCAGGAGCGCTCAAAGCCACAGAGCCCCGACCCCTAGAACCCTCCTCTAAAGCCCGCCTACCTAGACGCCCCACAGATCGCGACCCTACGGAGTCCCCACGACCGCTCCCTAGGAGCCCGAACCCCGCAAGACGCCCCGGTAAAATTTCCCCACCTCATAAAGCCCTTCCCCAAAGCCCGGCCTCTCGTCCCCAGGCCAGGGTCCAGTCATGTTTCCACCCCTGTCGGGAGCTCCCACAGGGCCAGAAGGGCCCCAGCCGGTCTCTGGGGTGCGCGGTGGGCGGGCAGCGGCCTCTTTACTCCCTCCCACCAGGCATCTGAGCCCTTCTGAGGGAGAACGTGAGGTCTCCTGTCTTGGGGATGGTGGTCCTAACCAAGAGAATGCCTACAACTCTGCGGGGAGGAGGGTGGGTTAGGAGCGCAGAGATAGCAATAATAGTAAATAATAAATAACTCTTCACATACATAACCCTATTATTAGGATGATGTTTTAGCCATGAGGAAGGTGAGGCTCAGAATTTGGTATACCACTCTTGGAGCTTCCTCAAAAGCTTTGTTCTTGGTGACTATAAGGCTAGAACGTGGGGATCATCAGGTCCGAGGTATTCTGGCCATATTGGGAGTCCCCCAAGACACCTTTTTTCCTTCTGTGCCTCCTCTCCGCTTGCTTGTCTGAGGGCTTTGACTTTGACCTATCAAGGAGGGAGGTCCTTGCATGGGCTGTCCCCCAAATCGGGGAAGAACAGGCACCGGGTGTCTGGTCCCCGCAAACAGGAAGGTGGAGCTGGGAGTGGGCGGGGCTTCGAGCCGAAGGGCGGGGCTGCCCGGGGGTGTCTGTCTCCCTTTGTTCAGTGGTCTATGCTGACTTCCCGCCTTTGCCCTCGGTGTCTGTCTGGGTCTGACTGTGCCCCTCGCGGGCATGTGTTAGTGTGGGTCTCCCACCCTGTGTGCGCCCCTGTGCCTGGCTGTCTGGGTCCACCTGTGGGTGTCTGGCCGATTACACCTGATCTCTGCCTGTCGGCCAGGCTCCTCCGCATATGGGCTGGCCCTTAGCGAGGGGCAAGCTTCTTGTCTGTCTGCGTTTCACTGTCTGGACTTGGGGCTCTTGAGAGGGGAGCTGATTGTTTCTCCCGCCAAGTGTCCTGAGGCCTAATGGGGGCGGGGGCCGATTGGGCTTCCATCTGACTTTGAAGCCCAGCAGGCTGGGTGGAGCTGTCTCCTTCCACCCCCAACCCCCGCCAAGTGCAAGGCAGAGGTACCCTTCACGGCTATTTTGGCCCTCATTCCTCTTCTTCCCCGGGAACCCACCGCCACCACACCCCAGCTGGGAGAGTCTGTCTCTGCAGGGGGCTGGGGGCTGAGTGGGGTGAAGGGAGCCTTTCAGAAGCCACCTGACCTAGGGCCCACCCCCACCCTGAGCTCTAGGAAGGCAGGGCAGCTGGTGCTAGTTTGGGGGTCAGAGTCAGAGATGAGAGGGTGATGGATGGAGGCAGCTCTGCTGTCAAGTTGAAGCGGGGAACAGCGCAGGGATGGAGGCGGTAGGCACAAGGTCAGAGGTTCAGAGCTTCCAAGGGGTGTCTGGTAGCCTGTATGTGTGTCTGTGTGTCTCTGTATGTATGTCCATGCATGTGTTCCTGAATGAGTGCCCCTGTGTGTCCCAGTGTGCATATGTCTTTGAGTGCCTGTGACGGACCTAGAGGGGACATGGGGAAGGAGGTGGTCAGGGCCTTGCAGACAAAGATCTCATTATGGGGGTGTGGCAACAGCACACATGAGGTTCCCTAAGTGGGGTCCTGCTGATGGCCCAAGCTGTCTAGAATGGCGAGTAGGGGGCTCCTCATTTCCCCCATACCTGCGTGACTTCTCAGGTTCCTGTTCTGCCCTCCTCATGTCAGTGCCCCGCTTCTTCTGTCTGCTCAGGACAAGTAGGGACAGACAAGGTGCTCATCTGTCCCACCCAGACCGGGAGGTGGTCAGAGGACTTGGAGCCTAACTTCCTTCCCAAGCCCACCAATTATGTGGGGCCAAGGCTAGGGGAGGCAAGAAGGCTCTGGCTTCAGGGTTAGGGTTGGGGACTGTGAAGGGGCTTGGTGCCAATTGATGGGATATTAAGACACTTCTACTGAGGCTCAGGGTGCAGGGCAACCCTGGGTCTGGGTCTGGGTCAGGGTGGACTCCGCAAAATGCAGGCAGCAGCTGTCTATGGGCCTGTTATTGGTGGGATGTTGTGGGCTTGAGGGTCCAAGCTACTCAGGTAGGCTATGGGGTGGAATGTCTGTAAATCCATGTGGTATGTACAATAATGGGAGGCTGTCTCTATGCCAATTGTGTGTTTGTGTCGGCTCGTGTCAGCACTCCTGTGGGTTTGTTTGTGTGTGGATGTCAGTGTGACTGTGGGTGTGTGTCAGGCTAATTGTGGGTAATTGCAGGACAATGTGTGAGCCAGTGTATGTGGGTGTCTGGCATCTGTCAGTGTCACTGTGGGTGACTATAGTCTGTGTCATCCGATTATGGTGCCCCCAACTCCATTCACTAAAATGTTAGCTCCAAGAGGGATTTTGATATCTTTTATCCCCAGCACTAGAATGGTGTCTGGTACATGATAGATGTTCAATAAACAAGCGTTGGATTTATGGCCATCTGGGTGACTGTGGATTTCTGTGTGTTCCTGTGTCATTTTCCCGTGGGTCTGTGTGTGTCATTGTGCATGTGTTATTGTATCTGTGTGTTGGTATTAAAGTAGGTTCCAGGTGTATTATCAAGTGTTAGGGTCGGTGACTATGGGTATAGGTACTATTGGAGGGTTCATATCTGTTTGTTGGTGAGTGTCATAACGGGTGTCTAGGAGGGTCAGTTTCATCATGGGCAACCATGTGTCAGCATGTGCAGCTGTGTTATGTATGTCTATCAAGGTTACTATGACCTGATGTCAGCATCTGTATAGGTCTTGTACCATCTGTGTGTATATGTGTCGGGTTGCCTGGGTGACTGTAGGTGACTATGGGTGTGTCCTCACTTGGGCAGGCACATGTATGTCCATATGTGTCTCAGTTCTTGTGGATAATGGTGTCCATCTGTATTTGTGTCACAACATTTAACATATCTGTGGTTGTCACAGTTACCCTGGGTGACATCCTATGGGTGCCTGAGCGACAGTGCACATCTGACTGTGTGTGCAGTAGAGAATGATGTGTCTGTCAGTGTTATATGCAAGGCTGTGTCTACGCTGCAGCCACTGTCAGTGGTGGCTGCATTTTACTGTGTGGCAGTGTTTTCACAGGTGTCAGCCCTGCATGTCCACGTCATTGTGGGTGATGTGTGTGCCCACGTGGCAGTATTATTGTGGGTGATGTGTGTGCATGTGTATCAGCATTCCTGCAGGTATTGTGAGTAATGGGGAGGCAGTATGTCCAAGTACAGTGTGTGGATTTTGGGCTCTTCATCAGCTGTTTGGGAATATCTAACTATGGCTCTGTAAATGCATCTGTAAGCAGTCCAGGGCAGTGGAGAATGGATGGGAAAGATGGGGAGACTTAAGTGTAGTGGGGTGAGGGGGGTACTTCTCAGCTCCCAACAGCCAATGAGGGCTCTTCTCCATTCCCCCACTCCACCCCCAGCATGCCTTCTAGGGCAGGTCCTTGTGAAAGGCTCCCTGTCTCTTTAAAAGGGTTCCCCAGCAGTGGGATTCAGGGCCATTTTCCCTTTCTATGGCCAGTTTTAGAGGGCGTGTTCCTGTTAGCAAACCTTGGCCCCAGTAAATACCCTGCAGCCGCCTCCTGTAATGACAGGCCGGCGGGGAGCCGGCGGAGGGCCGCTGCAGCCCTGGGCCTGCGGCCGCAGCCAGGCGGGAGTCCCGGCGGGAATCGGTATCCGCAGGGCCCGCGCAAGCCCGCAAGCCCGTGAACTTGGCCGGGGGCGCCCACCCAAACACGCGCGCCGGGCGGGAGACCTTCCCAGTTCTGCATTTCTGAGGTCCCCACCGCTCAGCCGCCCCAAGAACAAAGCTCGCCGCCGCCCTGTCCCGGGGCCTCCCGGTGTTCAGGTGTCAGTCGGCCCGGGCGCGGCTGTCCCTAAGCCCCCCATCAAGCGTCCCCGCCCCTCGGGGACATCTCTGCCCGCCCTCCACCCCCTCACCCGCAACCCAGGCTCCGGGACTTGAGGGCCTCTCTCCTTGGGAGAGTCTGGTCCTCCCCGCGCCCCTGCTTGGAGAAGGCAAGACGCAGAGATGCCGCCGGGGCCTCCCCGCCCCCCTTCCCCAGCCGCCGCAACAATGGAGGGCTGGGCCGCAGAGGCCGGGCCGCCCGCCCCCTCGGCCACCAGCAGGTGCGCGAGGGGGCTGCGGCCGGGTCCCGCCGCCGTCCCGCCCCTCAGCTCCCCCTCCCCGTGGGCTGTCTCCTGCCCGCCCGGCGCCCGCGCTCACCTCGTTTTGGGCCGCCGCCTCGTGTCCCCTCTTGTTTCCAAAACCCGCCCGGAAAAGCCCCCCGAGCCAAGGCGCCGGCACGGGAAATTGCATTTCGGCGGCTCCGGGGCTGGGCGAAGGCTCCCCAGGCCGCGGGCAGGGGGAGGGGGCCGCGGGGCTCCGGCGCCGGCTCGAACCCGCGGCCACCGCCTCCCGCCCGCCTGCCTGTCTGTCTCGGTGACGTGCCCGCGCTCCCCGCCGCCACCGCCCCCTCCCTCCTCCCCGCGCCGCGCCGGGCGGTGGGTCTAGCCGCTGCCGTGTGTGCCCCGAGGCCTCCTGCCAGGCGCACCAGGATGCACGCGGGGATGCCCACGGGGCTCCAAGACGCAGCTCCCAGGTCCCGCGCAGGGGACACGGGGGCATAAGCGAGCATACGCAGGGACTTGGATGCACGCAGACCTCAAAAGCGCAGGGGGAGCATATGAGCACAAAGGCACGCGGACCACAAATACAAGGGAAGGGCATGCAAGGGGCTGTGAGTCACACACCCACGGGAGGGCGTGGCAGGACATGTAGGGGCACTGAGGCACCGATTACATGAGGACGTCCATAAAACCGAGCTACACACATAGAGATACCCAGGGACACACATACACATGAAAGATATAGACACCACATCCACCGGGAAAGAAGAAGGCCTTCAGAACTGAAATGTACAGAGAGGAGCCCAGGGGCACATGCGGAAAATAAACACATACACAGATTCTCAGGGATAGTCACACAACACACACACACACACACACGTGCACGCGCAAGCCCAGGGCCACACACAGCACACACAAGATACACAGACACACAGGGATACACACAGAACTTCCATACTTCCCCACCCACCAGGTGCAGAGTTTTTGGATCGCCTGGACACATAACACCGCAACATACATGGATATATACATAGACACAATACATGGATATATACATAGAACAAGAACACGCCCTTAGAGACATGCCAGTCACACAATCTTAGAGGCACACACAGACATACAAGGTTCACAGACACACAAATATCTGCACCATCACTCATGTACAAAGGGCAGAGGCACCTGGAATTCATAAACCAAAACCCACACCACAAAACCCCAGGGCCACAAGGGTCCTTACAAACACACAAAATACAGGGACACTTGCGAACTTGTGTACCTGGGACCATTTGGCTTGAGCACACATGGTCTAGGTGCACAGGCCACATACAGGAGGTGGACCAGAAAGTTGTACACAGGTTGGGACTCTTCTGAGCAGTCAGAGATGCTTATACAGAGCTCCCATATGTACTGCCCCCACACACACACACACACACTCCAGGTACACGCAAACACACAGCAGGTATTTTACACTGGCAGACACTCCTTTCAGAGATCCACATACAGATCCCCCCATAGCTCCTTAACACACGCACACACACACACGGCCCCTGCCTGCGCCACCGGCCGGTGAAGGGAGGTCACCTCAAGGCAGACCCTGGTGCCAGGTGGCCTCCCATTGGCCAGGGCTGAGCTGATAGATTTCTCAATCTGTGTATGTATCTCCTGTCTCTGTCTGAGAGGGGTTAGAGAAACCTTGAGTGCTCCAAGTCAGGTCACTCTCCATCTGGCCATGCCCTCTCCTTTGGCCCCCTCACCACTGTGACTCTTTGACAAGTCCCCTTTCCCTATACCTTGCCAGCTTCCAGGTCTTAGGCCAGAACTAGCCAGCTGACCCAAGAGGGTGATGTCCCCAGGACCCCAGATTGGGGTCCAGCCCTACTCTTACCTAACACCCTGCCAAATGGGGAATAATTCTCTGGGGAGAAGCTGCAAGGAAGACATACAGTAACTGGGCCTTGTGGGTGGGGTCAGGTTTGTTGTCCCTCCTGTGCTCTCCCCCTTCAAACTGAAAAGGGGGATGGGAGTGCTCTGGAATATACTTCATTTATTCGTTCATTCATTCATTCTCAATCATCTCCGACTCTTCCCAGCTCGCGAACGAAGTGAATATTGTCCTTTTCACAGATGGGCAACCGAGGCCCGGAGAGAGGCTGCCCTTGCTCAAGGTGGAACAGTCTGGAAGCGGCAAAGCTGGGATTCTATACGAGGCCTTTTCCGATTTCCTTCGCTCCTGGATGGGCCTGAAAAAGCACTCCAGCCGGTTCTCCTGCTCTCTGAGCCTCCCGCGGCCACCAGCAGGGGGCAGCAGATTCCGGAACCCTCCCCGCTGTGGGGGCAGGCTGTCTCTCAGCTTCCTCTCAGTCCCACTCCACCCCCCACCACCGTCCCAACACAGAAGCTGTGGACGCTGCCTGGAACCCTCTAGGCTTATATAACCTCCTCTGCTAAAATGCAGAGGCCCCAGAAGGAAGGCGCTCCTCTTAAATAGAGTGCTCCTTAAATAGAGTCTCCCCACAAATGCCACACTCGCACGTGGGTCTCTTAACATCTAACTCTACTTTTTGCTGCAACACATTGGCTGGGCGGGCAGCCTCTGCATTCCTGAACTAGGTCAGACCAGGAGAGAGCATTTCTGGAGCCTGGCCCAGTGGTCAGTCTTGCCAATTCCAGAGTCCTCTGAATATGTCCCCCAGCCCAGCACAGGACAGGAGAGTAGTGGGGAAGCCCCAGTGCCCCAGCTGCCTGTTTCCTTCGGGCGCGGTGCATGGGAACTGCTCGCCCCAGCCCCCAGTTCCTGGGGCTCCTGCCAATGCTGACTCATAGGGGACCCACGGCTGTGACTCAGCAGCGGCTCTTCCTGAAACTCTCCACACGAGTTCCCACCCCATGTCACCTCCTGTCCTGTTGGAGTTCTCCTGAGGGACCCAGATGGGAGCTGGGCTGGTGTGTGAACCAAAAGGCCCTTTCAGCTCCGTCAACCCAGAGCCTCAGCCTTCAGCGCCCCCCCCACACACACACACACAACGCTGTGACCACAGGTGGTTGTGCCAGGTCATGAGTCCTGTGTATGCCCAGATGGGTGTGCAGCTTTTGCACTCAGGAGTCAGCCTAGAGAAACCTTCAGAAGGCAAGACCCAGACTGTAAGGGCATCTACCTCGCTGGAGTCTGGGCAGGGCACTCCAGGGCCATATGAGGCCCTGGGTTGCAAGTTCATTCCTTGAACCACAAACTTTGCTTCTCCAGCCATCTTCCCGTCTCTGGAAATGACCAGCCTTCCAGCTGCTGGGGCAAAACCTTTCCTAACAAATGCAATCCTTTAACAAATTTAGTTACTGTTCTTCCTAAATGAATCCTACCCTCTCTGGTGCCCCCACCCTGGTCCAGCCCCCATTAGCTCTCTCCTGAACCAGTGTAGTTGCCATCTCCTTGTTCTCCAGGCCTTAACCTCACACAGTCTATTCTTGCACAGGGGAAGGCGCCTGTGAACACTCTGGTCAGATCATGGCCCTCCTCTGCTCAGAACCTTCCATGGCTCCCTTTTCACTCACACCAAAAGCTCAAATGCTCCAACAGCCCTGAACCCTCTATCCCATCTATTCCCTGCCCCTCACCTCCTCTGCTCCCTCCTTCCGCTCCAGCCACATGGGCCTTCTCACTGATCCTCAAACATATCAGCTACAGATGGTCCAGTCTCAGAGCCTTTGCACTGGCTGTTCCCTCTGCCAGGGACACTCTTCCCCCAAATACCCATATGGCTGCCTCCCTCACTTCCTTCAGGTCTCTGCTCAAATATCACTTCCTCAGCAAGACCCCCCACCTATTTGATTTAAAGTCACACCCCCTTACTTTATCCTGCTTTATTTTTATCACTGCCTTATCTCCTTTGACCACATTATATGTTTGACTGCATATCTTGTTTCTTATTTGTCTCCTGTGCTCACATGTCAGCTCCTCCTGGGCAGGGAGTTTTGTCCTGATCACTATTATAGCACCAAGAGCAGAGCCTCAAACAATATCTGTGGCATCATTGTATTGATAACTACTGTGTTCTTGGCATGCTGGGAAACAAAATAGGCATGGCATCTGCCTGCTATCGTCTGATGGAGGAACAGTCATGTAGCTCTCCAATTGCGATGAAGAATTTCAGTACTGAGAGCCAGAAGCACAAGAGAATACACAGGAGGCGTGGGGGCCAGCCTGGAAAATGGGGTGCAATCAGGGAAGGCTTTTGGAGGAGGTGAGGTCAAGCAAGTCCTTGAAGGTCAGTGAGGGGTTTAGATTTACATAAGATGGCAAGTTCTGGAAAGTTTTTTTTTGTTGTTCTTTTTTATTTATTTATTTATTTTTTCTTTGAGGGCAGTGTCACTGGCCCTCATATGTGGGACCGAACCGGGGCTGCTGGCTTCCCAAGCCAGCACTTAACCACCGCGCCACTCGGCCGGCCCAAGATCTGGAAAGTTTTTATTTTTAGTTAGGTTATTAGGGTATAATTTACATAGAGTAAAACTCAGCCTTTATACAGTTCTGTGAGTTTTCACAAATGCATACAGTTGTGTAACCACTGCCTGAATCGTGATATAGCAGAGTCATTCAGAGGTTATAAGCATGAGTATGAGGTCATGTGCACTGAGCGATACACACAGCAAAGAGGACAAGGTTGGAAGCAGAGGGCCAATGGGGAGAACAGAGTGGCTGTCCAGGTAAAAAGGGCAGAGAGGGACCTGGAAGACAGGTGGGAATGAACAGCTTCAGGAAGCGGGGCTGACAGGACTTAGAGATGGACCATGCGTGGGGGGCTGAGGAACCAAGGAGGAAAGGTGGGGGTCCCCTAGGGTAGGCTGAGTCAGAGGCATCTGTGGGACACCCAGGAGTAGAGGTTCAGAGGAGGGTCATCAATATGTGATGGCCAAAGCTATGCCTGGGGAGGATAGCATTTGGGAGGCATTTCACGAAAAAGACTGAGAAGGAGGGGAGACACCAGGAGAACATAGTGCCCCAAGGCAAGGAGGAAGTGGGCAAAGATGACAGATACTGCACAGAGGTTGAAGACAGCGATGACTGAGAAAGGTGGCCTGACTCAAAAATCTGGTGTCAGTGGAGGGATCAGGCAGCCACTTGAACAGTACATGGGAGGAAAGGAAACAACAGCACTCTCCAAAAGTTTATCATGAATCAGAAATGTCAGCCATCATGTGTGTCATTTTTTAATTTTTTTAGTAGTCATGTTAAAAAACGTAAAAATTAACAGGTGAAATGAATGTTAATACTTGATTTAACCCATCACATACAAAATGGTATCATTTCAACATGTTAGCAAGATAAAAATTATCAATAAGATATTTCACTTTTTTTTTTTTTTTTAAGATTTTATTGGGGAATTGGGGGAGGGGAACAGCATTGGGGAATCAGGAAGCAGAACAGACAAGTTGCTGTCCTTTTGTTCTTCAGTCTAGTTGTGGAGGACTTTGCTTCACTGGCCCATGTTGGTATTATCATTGTGCTCTTCCCAGGTGAGGAGGATCAGTCGCCGGCCATTGGATGGCTGGTCACGGCAGCTCACGCTGGCTGCCGGCCACTCACTGTAATTTATGGCAGCCCACTGCCACCCCACTGCAGCCTTTGTTGTTGTGAGGGTGCAGGGCAGCCCCACTCCAGGTCGAGCTGTTGTTCACCATCATAGCTGTAGAGGGCGCAGAGTCACTGGCCCTTCCCATGTGGGATCCGAACCTGGCTGTGCTGCTCAGAGCTGGTGTCCCAAGCCAACTCTTAACCAGCGTGCCATTCAGCCGGCCCTCACATTCTTTTAAAAAAAACATTTATACTGGGCCGGCCGAGTGGCGCAGTGGTTAAGCACTGGCTTCGGAAGCCAGCGGTCCCGGTTCAGGTCCCACATATGAGGGCCAGTGACACTGCCCTCAAAAAAAAACAAAAAAAACACAAAAAAACATTTATATTAACAACATCTCTCAATTTGGACTAGCCACATTTCAGGTGCTGAAGGGCCACATGACAAGTGACAAACTCACTGGAAAGGTTTAGACAGAACTTGATTTTTATATGACACACCTCTCCCTAAAATTTGGAAATTTTGTTAATTATGGATCTTTTGCTGTAATTTTGATTTTCAAAAAAATTGCATTCAAATATTATTCAATCTTCCCCACAAAAACTTGTACATGAATATTCACAGCAGCGTTATTTATATTAGCCCCAAAGTGGAAACAACTCAAATGTCCATTCGCTGATGAATGGATTTTAAAAAATACGGTGTATCCATGCCACATATTATTCAGCAATAAAAAGGAATGAAATAGCAAGACATGTTACTACATGAATGAGCCTTGAAAAGTGAATGAAGCCAGTCACAAGGCACATTCTATGAGTTCATTCATACATAAAGACAGAGAGTAGATTAGGGATGCCAGAGGCTGGAGGACAATGGGGGGATATGGGGAGTGACCATCAGTGGGTACAGGGTTTCTTTTTGGGGTGATGAAAATGTTCTAAAATTGATTGTTGTGATGGTTGCACAGCTCTGTGAATATACTAAAAACATTGTATACTTTAAATAGGCCAATTGTATGGTACGTAAATTTTATCTCAGTAAAGCTGTTTAAAAAAAGTAGTTAATCTTGATTAATGAATGTTTTGGTGCCCACTTAAATTTTTC
The DNA here is from genome assembly GCA_033961575.1 of Aselliscus stoliczkanus. Classification (NCBI taxonomy): domain Eukaryota; kingdom Metazoa; phylum Chordata; class Mammalia; order Chiroptera; family Hipposideridae; genus Aselliscus; species Aselliscus stoliczkanus. The sequence continues at coordinate 11,519,210 of CM066735.1, forward strand.
AGCCCAGCCTTACTCTCCTCACCCTAGGCCCCACCCTGTTTTTCCTCCCACACCAAACTTAAGAGGGATAACTAAGGTAGGGGGAAGGCCCCAGGGTAGACAAGGAGGAGTGGTGAAGCCTGGGGAGAGGAGACACTACCAGTTGTGCTGTCAGCACCTTTTTCCCTACCAGCAGTCACTGCAGGAGTGACAGGCTCCCCAGATGGGAAGAATGATGGCTCTTTCTCTGATGCCTCTGAAGCCTGATTTCCAAGGGCCTGCCTACCCTCCCAGACAGCCTGACTCAATTTGCCCGCTGTGTGCATGTGACCCTCTACTGTCCCCCAAGTGACTCAGGCTGCTTGGAAGCCCTCCTCCCTGGGGACGCCTGGCTGCCCACGGTGACTTTTCACAGACATGGTGGAAACAGGCTGGCGCCTCTGGGGCCCAAGACGTGCTCCTGGGGACAGCCCAGTAGGGCCTTGGTCCCACAGCCCACCAGCAGAAGGCCTAAGGGCTGGGATGGGGGCTGGGGAACTCTTCTCAAAGGGCCTTTGTGGGAGCGGCTGGGGGGGCTGCCGGGGGACCCCACCCTGCGTGACTCAGGCCTCATTGCTGGGTGGTGACTCACACCCAGCACCCCCCCACACACACATACCCACTTGCCAGCAGCAGGTGCTGCCAGCTCCAGTTTTGGGATGGAAGCCTCTGCAGGCACGTTCATGTCTCTCTTCTCTGGGCCTGTGACCCGCACCCATTTCCAGGGGCACCCGCCCAGCCTTGACCTCCTTACCCTATAAGGATGGGACCAAGGAGAAAACTTCCCACACTTCCTCCCCTCCTTGGTAGGGGGCAGACCCTTGGCACTGAGCACTGACAGGCATTGTCTAACTTGATTCATAGACTCTGAAAGGCAGGGTGTTACTGCTACCTTCTTTTAACAGATGGGGACACTGAGGCTGGGTGAGGCTGGGTGAATTTGCCCAAAGACACAGGATATCTAAATCAGAGTTGAGGCATGCCGAAGCTGCTGCCAGGAGTGTTATGGGTAAAAAATGTCAGCTTCCTGGTGCACCAATGGAAGATTATTGCATCCTGCAATGTGCGCCCATTTCACTGATGAGCACATTGAATCAGTGAGCACTTAAGCCACAGACAGAGAGGGAGGGGTAGGGCCGAGGTTCGAACAGAGTCTGAGAGCCCGGGCCTTGCTCCGCCGCTTCCCCACAGGCCTTGGGCGCCCCCGACGCCGGCCCATCCAGCCGCCGGGGCGGCTGGACCCGGGCCGCCCGCCAGGCTGCCGGGCGCGGCGCCCACCCGTATCACGCAGCTATGAGTCATCGTGAGCCGGCCCCGCCCCCCGCGCCAACAAATAGCGTGTTGCCCGGCAACCGCCGCCAGCGGGGTGAGGGGTGGGAAGAGTGGGGAGGGGTGGCGGGGAAGGGGAGGGCTGCGGGGCTCCCCGGTTCTGCGCGAAGACCCGAGTTCGAGCCTCCAGCTGGGTGGGAGTCGGGTGGGAGCCGGGTGGGAGCGACGAGGCGCTCCGTGATCCGCTGGCCTTACCCAGATTAGGGACTGAGATCAAGATCAAGCCTTGCCCTCCTGGTGGGCACGGAGATGAGGGTGAAGGAGGCAGTTGTGGTTCATTGAGGAGGACAAAAGATGTCTCTTTCCACGCCAGACTGATCCCTGGTTCTCCCGTGGCTGGTGCCGGAGTCAGGGGATAGCACTGGGTCCTCGCTGTGGGGTGAGAGGAACCCCTAGAAGCTGGGCCAGAGCTGGGGCCAAGTTGTGGAAATCAGTTTACCAGAGGGATTTAGGAGAACATCCTGGGGTCGGGGGATCAGAAGAGTTGTGATGGGGGATTTTGTCTTTTCACCCTCAAAAGAGGTAACGAGTACATTCTGTTCCAAGCTGTTCTACACATGTCGTACCTATGTATATTAACTAATGCTCACAATCACCCTCTGACCTTTCACTGGTATTGTTCCCAATTTACAGGCCGAGAAACTGAGTAACAGAGAGGCTAACTTCTTCACTAGATGAGACAGGGCACCAAACTTGAACACAAACAAGTTGACTTGGGCTCTCATGGGGGCACCCTCTTGGCCATGGTCATATCTGCCGGAATGTCCAGCATGGGTATAAGTAACAAGTCCACATGTGAGCTTGGATGGGACATGTAAGGGTATGGCAGGGACGCTGGTGGGCTCCTTGTGGGCTGTTGACACAAGGAGCTGAAGGCTGTGCCCTCTAGAGGCTGTGACATGCCCCCTGCCAGACTATAAGGTATCTGCATCTTTCACTGTGGGCTCTCCAGAACCCTATAATAGTTACCACTGAGCTGCCCACAGGACCCCTAGTGGCTGCAGGGCTCCAGTCCCTATGAGATAGGTAAATAAGCAGGTACCAGCACCAGTGCAGGGCTGGCAGGCAAATGTGCACTATTCGCCCCGGCCCCCCCCCCCCCCGCCCTCAGCCTCCATCAGGGAAGTAACCAACTGTCTGGGAAGTGACCATCTCTGCATTATTTAAGAAATGTGAATTTTACTCAAATGTTGAGTAAATCATTCAAATGGTTGAATGGAGCGAGAAAGCGCAGATGTGACAAAAAGGGCCTTGTTGCCAATAATGTAGGAACCATGTAGGTACTTATTGCAGTGGATGCTGGAAGGAGGATGTGAGAGAATTCAATTGGCTCTGTCTGGAGAATGGATGGAAGGGGTAAGGCCAAAAGCAAGGGGACCAGAGAGCTGTCGGAGCATTTCCAGGCCAGAGATGATGGTGGTTCAGGGATACAGTTGCCTGATTTAGCAAATAAAAATACAAGAGGCCCAGCTAAATTTGATTTTCAGAACAAGTAAAAAAAAATTTTTTAGTATAAGTATGTCCCAAATACTGCATGGGATATACTTATACTAAAAATGATTCATCGTTTATCTGAAAACCACATTTAACTGGGTATCCTGTATTTTACCTAAGGATCCCAAGGGCCCCTGGGGATAGGAGAAAAATAATAGCTCACAGGGATTAAGCAAATGCACTTGGGAGTGGATACTAACATCCCCATTTTACAGATAGGTAAACTGAGGCCCAGAGAGTTTTTTTTTAATTTTTTAATTTTTATGTAATTTGTCTGTACAGTTAGTGAGTAACCCGCGAGTGGACCCCAGTCATGTTGGTTGCAGTCCACCAGCGAGTTAGAGCGGGCATATCCTTCCTCCACACGGTGGGGAATGGGGTTTGGGCACTCTTGACTCCCTAGGTTTCTGTAGGCCGAGGTAAGACCTTCCTAATGCAACAGACTCCACAGCCTCCTAGCGCAGCCTAGGATTTGTGCAGCCCCTTTGCGCCCCTCTTCCCAGGACATTGAGACAGTGAGAGGGGCGGGAAGCGGCCTCGGGGGGCGGCTCCGGTCCCTCAGCGGCGGCTCAACCTCGCCTTCCTCCAGGCCGGGAGGCTCCGCCGAAGGCGCCCGCCGGCAGGGGGAGGGTGAGGGTTATTTTTACCACCCTCCAGGCGGCCTGGGCGACAGGAAGTGAGCGCGCGGCCCGCCAGATGTGGGGAGTCAGGCAGCTGGGAGCAGCCACAGCTGGACTGGAAGCCGGCCCCAGCGGGGGGAGGCAGGGTGTGCGGAGGGTGGATCCCAGGCCTCGGGTGCCCCCTTTGTTTCCCGCCGCCCAAGCCTACCCTTGCAGGTACCCCTCCCCCATCCCCGGCTCATCTCTTTGGTGGCTTGCTGTCTGTCCCCCAGCTCTTCTCCAGTCCCCTCGATGCTCACGGGGCTCTCGGGTTCCGGGCGGAAAGGGGGACCCTGCTGCTCGCCCTGGGAACCCCCGGGTCCCAGCAGAGTGAGAGTAGGAGGGGGAGACAGCCGCTAGCTACCCCGCCTGCCACCGCCATTGTTTACCCGTCGGCTGCCTCCTAGGAAACTTAACCCGCCCGCGGTAATTTTATTTGGGAACTTCGGCCAGTTGCTATAGCAACCCCAGTGACGTCAGAGGGGCTGGGGCCCGAAATCCCCGGGAAAGGGGGAATGTGATTAGGAGGAAGACCCCCCAGGAGGGATCCTCCTTAACCCTGCGCCTGCTCTCACATCTGGGGAGAGGGCCTCCAGATGTGACACCTCTTGGGCACCCTCATTCTGGCTCGGTGCCAAGTCGGGGTGGCAGGCCAGGCCCTGATGTCATCCGGTTCAGGGTGGGTGGTGAGTCAGCCCCCTAGGGGCTGGGCCAGACCTGGGGGCTATTCCTGTCCTACTCACCCTCTGTGCCCCTGAGCAACACCCTGGCTCTGCCCTGGGGATTTTAGGCACCATGCTGGGGTCTCCCTAGATCCCTGAAGCCTCTCTGCCCCTCTGTAGGTGGGTAGACAAGGGCTTTCCTGGTGCTCTGTACCAGTCTGGGGTGTTGAATGGGAGAGCTAGTGGCAGTGAACTAAGGCCACCATGTAAGGTCCTTCTCCGGATGTGGGGAGTGGCTGGTGCCCTAGTGAGAGGGCAGGTGGTGGGATCCCTGCTCAGTCCATAACAGCCGGTCGCCAGGACGACCAGGAGGCAGGGGCCCTGACTGGCAAGGAGGAGCACAGCTGCCAGCCAGTGAGCCGCCAGCCTGCCAGCCAGCCAGGGATCTGGCTGGGAGGAGCCACCCTAACCACAGTGACGTGGGACTTCCTCGGCAGGGCCTGTTTGATGTCTCTGTGTGCAGCGTTGCCATGGGGCCCGGCAGGCAGCCCTGCTCGTGTCAGCCAGGGTGACCTACCAGGCTGGATCTGTCAGGGTCCCTTGAACTAGCTCCCCCACCCCATTTTAGTCCTGCTGGGCTGTATATGCCTGGTGTACCTATATTGATATTCCACCCCCAGGCCTTGGGCCAAGATAAACCGCATTTCAGAGCCTAAGCCAGAGCAATGGCAAACTACAGATTTTCAGGCCCATTTTACAGATGCAGAAACTGAGGCTCAGAAAGGCATGATCATTGGCCAAAGACATTGAGCTAGCAAGTTGGGGAGCAAAGATTTGAAACACTGTTCTTCTACTCTGCTCCTCTTCCCACTCTATCACACTGGTCTCCTTGATGTTTCTCAAATACCCGGGGTGAGTTCCTGCCTCAGGACCTTTGCACTGGCTGTCCCCTCCACCTGGAGCAAAAGCTCCAAATGTCTGCATGACTCCTCTCTCACCTCCTACAAGTCTTTGTTCAAATGTCCCTCCTTTTCAGGGTGGACTTTCCTGATCTGGCCCCTACCCTGTCATGTCTCATCTCTTTTGCCCCCATTCTCTTTCCCCCCAGCACATACCATGAAACACACTACAGCTGACCCTTGAACAACATAGAGGTTAGGGATGCTGACCCTCCACACAGTCAAAAATCCATATATAACTTTTGACTCCCCCAAAGCTTATTGTTGACCGGAAACCTTACTGATAACATAAATAGTAGAAGAACACATATTTTGTATGTAATATGTATTATATACTGTACTCTTACAATAAAGTAAGCTAGACAAAAAGAATAAGAAAATCATAAGGAAGAGAAAATACATTCACAGTATTGAAAAAAATCCACACATAAGTGGACCTTCACAGTTAAAACCTGTGCTGTTCAAGGGTCAACTGTATATATGTATATCATCACATCTACCTGTTTATTGTGTGTGCTCCCCCTGTAGATGACAGCCCCATAAGGGAAGGGACTTTTTTCTGGCCTGTTCTCTGCTGTGTTCCTCGTGCCCAGAACAGCGCCTGGCACACAGCAGGCTCTCAATGAATGTTTGAAGAGTAAATAAATGGGCGTTTGTGTATGTGCCCTGTGCCTCTTGACCTGGCCTTACCCTGGCCCTGTCCCCCCACCTTTCCTTGTCATGACAAATGATTGGTTGGCAGTTTGGAGAACTCCTATCCCTAATGACTGCTGTCCTGGGTAAATTGGCCAGCTCTGTGCCAGGGCATGGGGTCAAATGTTGAGGAAGGACTGGGGCCAGCAGGGGGACCCTCCAAGTTTGGGCTGAGAGATGCTAAATGAGCTAGGGTGGTCCAAGTCATGTGCAGGTCAGGAACTTATACGAGGTCAGGGGCCTTGGCACAAGTATCCTCGGAAGCCAGCATGGAGGTGTTTCCCCTACCTAAATTTGAGCCTGATTGGGCTAATGATGTGAGTGGGTTATAAATGGGAGGTTTGTTCTGGGGTGTGAAGGGAGTGTTCTGGATGGGCAGCATGGAGAGGATGAAGAAAGTTAACTTCATCACTTTCTACTTCTGGAATGATGTGTGTGTGTGTGTGTGTGTGTGTGTGTGTGTGTGTGTGTGTCTGTGTGTGTGTGTGTGTGTGTGTGTGTATCTCCACAGGGAGACACCAGACCCTGGGAACTTCATTCTCCTGTTTGTGGCTGCTCAGGAAGCCATGTGGTGAATGCCCCACACCCCTCTGGGCCCCACCCTGAGTTGGGGAATTCTATGCCACCCCAAATCTTCCCCTGGGGCCCCACGGGCGGCTCTGCCCCCTCCTGCCCCAACCTGCCAGATCCTGCAGCCTGGGTTAGCCTGTCCCTTGGGCCCCACAGAGAAGAAGGACCCAGGAGCCCCAAAGCGCTGGGCCTCATGGGATAGTAGCTAGGCGTGGCTTCTGACCCCCCTACACTCCCTAATCCCACCAAGATCCAGGTGTGGAGTTGGCTGAGATGAGCTGAGAAAATAGGGGGTGCTGGAGGAATTCTGGAGTACAAGGTGACCCAGAGGCATCCAATCAACCCCATCAGAGGTTGGGTCCTTACCCCCCAGAATGACTCTTATTGCCCAAGAGGTAGGTGATGAAAAATATGACCCCCAGACTTATTATATGATTTTAAGAATGCTGGGGGTGGGTGGAGGAAAACTGTCCCCCAGAGCAATACCCACAAAAGTCTGGGAAGGGTCCTCTGGCTCCGGAACACGGCCATGGCATGATGGTGGTGATCTGGGCTCACATGCCCCAGTCCCACCTTAGAGAGGGCAAAGTGGCAGCCAGGCATGCCCAAGGAGGCTGGCTTGGCAGCAGAGGGCACCCCGCCCCTCCTTGACTGTGTTTTGTTCCCGGTCCCCCACCTGGGCACAGGGCCAGGCCCCAAGGCAGGGCCCCATCTTGGGGAACAATGCCTCCGTGTTCCTTTTGGTGGAGGGGAGGTCCGGGAAGATGAGGAGGGACAGACACGCAAGCAGGGCAGGAGAGAGAGATCCAGGGAGGGCCTCTCACCCAGTAATAAAGCCGGAGCCCGGAGTTTCCCAGAGGCCCTGGTTGGGTAGGGGGTGGGGATGCTGGGAAACCTGGGAGGGGAAGGCACCTAGGGCAGGGACCACCTAGACTGGGGTGAGAAAGTCTTCAATGGCAGCAGGAGAGTTGGGTGCGATAAAGGGTGGGACTTCCCGAGGCTGAAGAAAGCACTGTGAGACCGGAGAAAGTGCGGATTAGTGTTTGGAAGGTTCCTAAAATACCTAGGCCCCTGCCCTCCCAGGGAGGGGTCCCCAGTAGCCGTGTGTCCTGGGTCTGGCACTGTGCCCGACCCTCCATCTCCCTTCTTCGGCCCTCCTGGGTTTCTCTTCCTGTGCAGAGGCAGGACTTAGGCCAAGAGGTGTTCAGGGGTGCGATGGGGATTAGGATGCCTGCTGTACCCCACCTCCGCCCCAGGGAGAACCTTAGTTTCAAAAACGGGGTGGACTCGGAGTGGCCGGATCCAGACGGGGAAGTTGGGTTGTGTTTGGGGTACAGGCCAAGTCGGGACAAGGAGGGAAAAAGTTGGGGCTTGAGTTGGGGACGGGACCGAATTGGGGGACCGAAGAGAGAAAGTGGGGGCGGACCGGCTCTGGGGGCACATGACGGCGCGCCCGCCCCGCCCCGCGCCCGCCCCCTGCCCGGCCCCGGGGAGGAGACGGGGAGGTTTTAAAAGCGATTCGGCCCCGCGGCAGGCCGGCCAGTGAGTGGGATGGAGCGCGGCCGGCTATCGCCCCCGGCCGGGCCTGGGCCCACCGCCCGCCTGCGTCCTCTGCGCCCGCCCGCCGGGCCCGGGCGGCGGCCGAGCCGGGAGCGCCGCTCTCCTCCCCTGCGGTGAGTCGGGAGGGACCCAGGAGGGAGGTGGCGGCGCCGCCGCAGCGGCCACAACTTTTCCGCGCCGGACTCGTGGGCGGAGTGGGGGTGCGCCCGGCAGGTCAGCCGGCCCTTTACTAGAGGGAGGGCTCCTCGCCGCCAGGGGTTGAGGAGACAGCCAAGGCGGTGCATCTGGCGGCGGCGGCAGTGGCGGCGGAGTCCTGGGGCTCCCCCTACGGAGCGGGAGAAGGGCGGCCCAGCTTCAACCCTCTCCTGGGGCCCCTCACCACTCCCTCGGTTCCAGGAGACCCATGAGAGCTGGTGGGGAGGGCGGGTCCCAAGGCTACTGGGGCAGGTCAAGGTGGGCAAGGGGTTGGCGGCGGGGTGGGAGGGCATGTGCCTGGCCTGGGGTGTGGGGAGATGGATATGTGGGTGTCCGGGTTCCTGGGGCTGTCTGCCTGGGTTTGTTGGGAATGGGGCTGGAAGAGTGGGTAGGCGTCTCCTAGAGTTCTGTGGATGGCGGTGGGGGACAGTGGTTCAAGTTCTTGACATGTCAGCCAGTGTGTGGTGGGGGGTGGGGGCCCGCGGTGAGTGGGGAAGGCCTTCCATTGAGGAGGTGGGGTCTGGGCTCAGCAGTGCAGTCTGGGTTTGGGAGGACTTCGGGGACTGTTCTCCTCCCTCCTGTCTCCTCCTGGCCCAGGAGAGAAGGGCTCCTTTAAGTTTGCATAGGAAAGGGGGCCAGGTCTGGGAGATTCTTGGAGGGCTGACTCCCAGCCCTGTGCCTTTAGGGGTCCCTGTGCCCTTGGGCTGCAGGAGGAGGGTGAAAGGCCCAGACTGAACCCATACCCCGTCCACCCTAGCCCCAGACTGACCTCTGACCCTAGCACTGGACTTGACTGCCACCAAAGCCTACACTGACTTTCTTATGAAGCCCAGACAGGCCCACACCTAGTGGCTTCCTGAATGCCTTGGAGGTGCAGTTGGCTCCCTGTCACCTGCCCTGTCTCCCTGTTCCAGTCCCAATCAGCTGCCCACCCACGATGGGTGGTATATGAGGGTGGCTGGGGGACGGTGTGGGACCCCTGGCATGAGGGGTGTCCTCTGGCAGCCATGCCCATGCCAGCCTGAGCTACAGGGCAGTACCCGACAGGTGCCAGGGGCTTAAAGGCGAGGTGATGTGAGACACACCCTGTCCGCTCGCCCACACACCCTGCCTGGGCCAGCCCGTGTGCATGTGTTCACATGCTGCTGTCCTGGGGCCTGGTGCCAGCTCTGTTTGAATGCCTGGGGGGCACCCACTGCCCTCCACCCTTGTATGATGTCCTCTGGGAATTTCCTCAAGACCCCAACTGGCACGCGTTGTCCATGGGCCTAGTGGGACCCCTAACATAGTTGCCAGCCTGGCCTGGGGCTGGCACACAGAGCACATGCGTGACAGGGTGTGTCCAGGGGGTCAGGCCTGTCTGTGCAGGCCTGGCCTTCGAGTCTCTGAAGACCCTTGCTCACTGAAAAGAACCAGCAGAGGCAGGTGCTCTAGGGGTCCTTCCAGGGACCCCTGAACCAACCTCCTCCTGTTGGAAGTGGAGGCCAGATGTGTGCAGGCCACAGCTGTGGGGCAGACTCCCAATCTCATCAAGGTCAAGAGTAACTGGACTCATGAGTGCAGTGGGATGACCAGCTCGCTGTGGATCCAAGTGGCACTTTGATACACCTCCATGCATTTTTCAGAGTTTGCCCTTCACCTTGGAGGCTGGGTGGGCTAATCTATTCGAAATGAATAATGCTTCCAGGAGCCCTGGGACATCTTAAGGAAACTCCTTCCTGTGCCTCTCCCTCCGTCCCTTTCCCATTTTTGATGCACTCTATGCCAGGATCAGGCCTGGCTTTTCCTTAGACCTACTGCATGATCTTGGGCATGGCTCTGAATCTCTCTGGGCCTCGGTTTCTCCATCTGTATATGGGGAGCATTGGGAAAGCAATTGGAGAGAAGTGTGTGCCCCCTCCCTGTCCAGGCGCTTGCCATCAGATCGCTTTGGGGTCACTCTGGCCACCTTCCCTCCTGCCATTGGGTGCCCTGGCTGGACACAGAGGTGTGTCTTGGGAAGACGGGTCACCCAGGAAGGACACACGCAGAGGACAGTGGGTGTGTGAGAATCCTTGGGCAGACAAGGACGCCGCCATGCTGGGCACGGCTGAGTCATGCTCCAGCGGCGCCTTGCCCCAGGGTGCTGAAGCTGGCGCCACCTTGGGTGTGGTCACTGAGCTGTGGCCCTGGGCAGAGCAGGCCTGGGTGGTCTGGTATTGGGGCCTGGGTGGTGAGGAGCCAGGGACCTGACTTCTGAGATGCTAAGCCCCTCGGCCTACCCCTGGCCTGAGTTTGGTGTCACAGTCCAGGAGACTGTGGTCATTCCAGCCCTGAGAATGCCTTGGGGAGCCCGGAGACCCCGAGTCTTGGGTCTGGCAATTATCAGGGTGCCTAGGGAAGAGGACAGGGTCTGGAAGCTAGTGACTGCCCTCAAGGCCAGCAGCCCCAAAAAGCATGCCAGGGCTGGGACATGGACCTATCTGAGGATAAGGCAGAGTTGGACATGGCGGAAGGTTTTCCCCTCAGTTAAGGGCTCGCAGCATGGATGTTAGAGGCCCCTGGGAATTCCGTGACTGGTCTAAGGAATTGTAAAGTTGAAGGCGGGTTGCAGTGTGGTGTGGTGTGGCTGGACGCAATGGGGGCTGGGATTTGCCTTGCATGGTTCCCCTATTTATAACAAGTGATTCAGTCCTCACTTACTCACCCCTTCCTGAGCCCGCCCCCTTCCCCCAGCCCTGGGTGGGCAGCAGGGCCCACCCACTTGCCAGTGCCCTGCCTTCTTCCACCCTGGTACCAGCCTCTGAGGGCTGCCCGTCGGGAGAGTTGTTATGGTCACGGCATTGGGATTGGGATAAGGGGGGCTGGTGGTCAGGCGGCCCTTGGCTGGGCAGCCCAGGTTGGCGGCTGGCTCAGGGGCCCCAGCCAGGGAGCCTCTGCGGAGAGTCTGGGCCCATTAGGCAAAGCGTTAGTGACAGGCTAGGAGGGCGGGTGGTGGCGGCAGGCAGGGCGGGGCCTGTAGCCCTTGGTATTTTCCGATCCCAGCTGCTCTGAGAGGGTGGAAAGTATTTGGGGACCAGGCTTGGGGGCGGTGGTGGTGGCGCCCCCGGCGGAAGCGGCCCATATTCATTCTTGGAACATGGGGTGGGGGGGTGACAAGATGCGTGCCTGTGTGTCTCATGCCTCCACGCCCTGTCTGCAGTGCATTCTCAGGCACACGTGCATCCATCTGTGCAGCCTGGGGCCGGCTTTGCTCCCCCCGACCCAGGGCCCACCCTCCCCCACGCCTTCAGCTGCCAGGAGCTTGGCCCTCCCTGGACACCATCTCTCGTGAACCTGAGAGGCAAACCATTGGGAACAGGAGCCCTGGCTCCTGGGTACCTGTATGGCAGTGCCCCCTCCACGCAAGACCCAGGCCTTTTGTGCCTGTGAGGATGGGGAGTGGCCTTGGCCCCAGCCCGGGGCTCTGTGCAGGGGAAACCCCACAGGAAACGGGCCTGGCCAAATGGCCGCCCTTCCCGTTCTCGTCCCTGGGACATGATTGTGCTGTCTCACTTCCGGAGGAGGCCCAGGGAGGCTGGCTGCCCTTCGGGGCCTAGTCTGCTCCTGGTTGTTGCCCCCAGACCCTGAGGAGACAGGACTGGCCTGGGGCCTGATGGAAAATTGGGCTGCCAGTGTATGTGTGTGTCTATGGGGGGTTGGGGGAAAGAGCAGGACATCTCTCTCCACCTGTCTCCCAGTGGTGGGCGCCACCAGATCTGGGTGCTGGATCCTACCTGTGTGTAGTGCCCTCATTAACATCATCCTTCCTGTTTCTGTCTGGTTTGTGATGACTTCGTAGCCCTGTCCTGATTACATGTAGCACTCATGGGATCCTTACCACCATAGTTTCCCTGCTTTGCAGATGTGGAAACGGAGGCCCAGAGAATTTGAGTGACTTGCTCAGTCACCCAGCTAGGCGTTCAAATCTGGCTGGCCTGGTTCCAACACTGGGGGTCTCTTAGCCACAGAGACCCGTTTATTGAACACAGGGCTGGTTTCATGCCCCTGCCTGGCAAAGGACCTGGAGCTTCGTTTAAATGCTCTGTTGTCGATGTCTTGAAATTCTTAATTTCTGAACGAGGACAGTGTCTTCATTTTGCACTGAGCCCCACAAATTGTGTAGGTGATCCTGATGCAGGGCACTTGCTGAAGGACATATACAACCTTGGTGAAATCTCACTGTGCTATAAGGTAGAGTCCCTTGGCTCCATTGTACAGATGGGGAAACTGAGGCTTAGTGAGCATTTGGGAAACCGCTTTACACCTTGAGCCTGGTCCGGTGTTCTGAGGGCATGTGTGCCCAGCGTGGAGACCTGGACAACCTCTGTCAGCATCCGCTCTGATGGGGCGCAGGCTGAGGCCTGGCTGCCGAGGAGATGGGAGCACGGGGTGGCGGCCAGGAGGCCCTGGTGGTTTCCTCCTGCCCTTCAGGCTTCTAGGAAGTGGCGCCAGCTGGGGTGAGATCACTTCCTCAACCGCCTTCCCGCCACCCCCTCGGCTTCCTTTCTCCATGGCCGCATTTAGCCTGCCCAGTGCTCAGTGGTAGTGATGGGGGTGGGGGTGGGAACAAGGCAGTAGAGGGGCATGGAGACGTGGCCCTAGGATTTCCTGTAGCCTTCTGGCCCAAAGGGACCCTCTTGGCATCCCTTCCTTTCCAGGCCTGGGACAGAAGGCATGACTAGGGTGGGGGTGTCCAGCCTGGTGGTCCAGCTCTCCCTTTTGCTGCTGGTTCACATGGGGGGACGGTGTCCCTGGAAGGCTTCAGAGGACAGCAGCAGTTGGGACCTGGAGGGCAGATGTCCTCAAATCTCATCACTTCCTTTGCTCTCTCCCCACCAGGTGCCAGCCACTGGCTCCGCCCAGTGCCCCCCTCCCCCCAACCCTGTGCCATGGCCGGCTGGGGTTCCTGGGGATGGGATTTGCTGCCTGTCACAAATCACATTGCCAGGGATTTCCAACCGACCCTGAGCCCTGCCTCTGGGGCCATCGCCACTGCTACCGAGGATGCTGCCTGGGGATGGGATGGCAGAAAGGCCCACCGCCACCTGCATCTGGCCTGGGGAGCAGGGCTTAGCTGCTTGTGAGCAGGGTCTGCACCAAGTCATGTTCACAGTGGCTAAGTTCCGCCCCCCGGGCCCTCGCCTCCTCCAGCTCTGCAGCCTCTCCCTGCCGCCTTGCCCTCTCCTGCCTGTCCGGTTGCGGGGGCCTCCCTGGGCTCTGCCTCCCGTGCCTACTGAGCTGAAACACAGTTGATTTGTGCAGACTGGCTCAGTTCAGCAGGAACAGGAGTCAAGCCCCCTCGGAGCCTGTGGCCCCTGCCTTCCCTAGGTGGGCCGATGCCTGAGATGAGGACCCAGATCTAGAGCTGTGTCTGGAGGGGAGGGACTTGGAGAGGGATGGGGCCAGGGATGGGGTGGGTGGACCTAGCTGTCTGCTGGCCACCTTCCCCAACTCTGCACTTGGTGACTCCACCACACACAGTCCTACCTCTAGCTGGGCTGTGCTCCCAAGGAGGACAGAAGGTTGGGTGGGGGCGAGGGTGGTCCTTCCAAAGGGAAGCCAGCTGTGTCCCTGCCTGAGTGACCCTTTGGGCCTAGAGCCTTGGCCACTCCTCTTCCAAGCATGGTGGGGGCATGGACTGGGCCCCACCTTCCCAACAGCCAGTTACCCAAGAGGAAACTGCCTTGGGCCCCCAGACCGTTAAATGCCAACTCCAGGCTTCCGGAACCAGACTGGTCTGACCTGAGCATGCCTGGCCCCTTGGCTCTGGGTTCTGCAGCTTCCTAACTTAGGTAGGGGAGGAGCTGTGACATCCCCCTGGCACACAGGGTGGGGACGAGTCCCCCCAAAAGACATACAGAATTGCTCAGTCCTGGGGTGGTCCCAGAGCATGGGAGAGCAGGGTGAAGCCCCCTGACTGTCAGGGCTGGCCCAGGTACCTCTTTCCCATCCAGGGCTGGGACAGAGAGAAGCTTGGGTTAAGAGTCTGTGCTGGGGCCAGCCGAGTGGCGCGGTGGTTAAGTGCTGGCTTGGGTAGCCAGCAGTCGTGGTTCGGGTCCCATATATCAGAGCCAGTGACACTGCCCTCAAATTAAAAAAAAATTCATGTTAAAGAAAAAAAGTCTGTGCTGTATGTTGTGCTTGGTGTCCAGTTAAATAAAAGCTGCCTTTACCTCATTCTTGAATGTCTGGTGGTTTGTGATTCACTCCCACCTCCCATCCCTGGAGTTCTGGCTTTTTGGGTGGGAAAGGTAGCTCCATTCCCCTCCAGCACCCTGGGCTCCTGATCTCAGAGGATTCCCCATTCGCTCCCCTCCTGATCTAAGGAAGGCTGCAACTTACAGGTGCCTTAAGCATGGAAAAGTGACCTTGAGGGATGTCCTGGAGTTGGGGGAAGAGCCACCCACTCGCCCCCCACCCTGAGGGAAACCCTGGACAGGAGGGACTGATATTTGGGAGGCTGGCGTGACAAGAGAAAGCTGTTCTGGGAGGGAGCAGATAGGGTCATGAAGAGCAATGACCCATGCCCAGGGCCAAGGTGGAACGAAACTTAACCTCAGGGTGGCGGTGGTTGGTGACCCTGAGGGAAACGCTGGTAGAGGTAAGACCTGAGGGTCTTAAGCTAGTAAGACATGAATGTCAGGCCTGGGTGAAGATTTGGTATCCGAGAATGTTTAGGCTTGAGGTGTGTGAGACGAGGGGGACACTTATGGATAACTTCGAGAACTGCAAGAGCACTGTAAGAGGAGCCCCAGGTCCGAGGACTGCATTTGGAGGCGGATGGGACAAAGCCACATCTACCATCCCAGGCCTCGACACCTTTAAGAATGCCGACAGGTACGGGTCCAACCTCACATACCTGAGGGAACGCGCGAGGTGGGGCAGGCGGGGAGGCCACCTCCAATTGGTCCCCTCGAACGCAGTGCGCAACACCGTCGAAGCCCCACCCACGGAGCTCTCTAGCGGCCTGCCCCGCCCCGGCTCTACGGGCCCTGACGGTGACCCAGACAGTCTGGCTCTAAAGCCTGGAGGGTACCCAAGACGGGTCCCGTTTCTCGGGGAGTTAGGAAGGCATTTGAGGGTCTTCCTGTTGTACCTTAGACCCCTCACTATCTGGGGACTGCGAGCCTCATCTACAGTGGAGGAGCCCCGACATGCCCGGGAGGTGCCTCCATTGACCACGCCCACTCTAGTTTCGCCCGGAGCTCCTCCCACCAAGGCCTAATCTAAACCCAGGGTTCCCACTTTGGGGCGAGGTGTCTTCCTCACCCAGCACACGCCGACCTCCCTCACACCCACCTCAGCAATTTGGAAAGTACCCACCAACAGTGGGTGTCTGGAGCAAGTGCACCCTCTAGTGGCCATTCCCAGCGGCTCAAGGGCCATGCAGCCTGAGGCGGGCAATCAGCGACCCTAGCAAGGTACTAAATAAAACAAGCTGTCTCTTCCTAAAGCAGGTGCCCTTTTCCTTAAACTTTGGAGCCCCAGGCTTCTCGTCTGGAAAGGGGGGATGATCCTTTGTACTCTGTAGGGCTGCTGTGACAGGTGTGACATGAAAGGTGTAAAGCACTCAGCACAGGGTTTGCTCACGGTGACCTTTCCACCCAGCCCGCCATTATTCACTCTATTACTACTGGATGAAACCAGCAGTCACTCCCATTATGCCCCTTGCTTGAAGCGGTGCCCTCAGACAAAGCTAGAGATTTTCTATGGAGGGGCCCTGTCTGGGTGCAGGGGCACACACCTCAGTCTCAAAACAAAAAAGCTGTGTTCAATCTTTAAAAAACAAAAACAAAAAGGAAAAAGGAAATACAATATACAGTTCAATAAATAGAAAAAAAGTTACAAAATGATGGGATCTTTTGTCCTTAATTACAAGAAGGGGAAAAAATAGAGGGTGTGGGAGAAGGGGTGGGGAGGACAAAGACGGACAGCAGCTGGGACTCAGAGATGCAAATAGGTTAAATGGAGAGAAATATGGAAAGGAAGAGTAAGGTGAAGGGGCAGTGCAGGGAGACAGAGGAGGAGAAAGGAAGGGACAAATAGGCCAGAAAATGCCCAGATGCCAGCCTCTTTCCAGATTTGGGGCAGGGGTCCCTGGGTCACCTGTGCTTGTCTCCTTTGACACCAGGTTTGGAGGATAGTGTGAGCCTGGCTTGGTTCCTGAGTTGTATGTCCAGTGACTAGCAGGTACGAGGAGGGACAGCAATGACAACACTCCCCTCCCCGCAGCCCGCCCTGAGACCCTGGCACCCGCAGGAATGGGAGTCCTCCGGGCTGGATGGTGGGTGAGGTATGTGGCTGAGGCCTTAGGCCTCTTCAAATCCTTCAGTGGGGGTGAATCATTGGTCCCAGCTGGACAGCCTGGAAGGGGTGCAGCACTGTGGAAGGGGGCCCCTGAGGCAGTGAGAGGAGGGTACAAAAGGAGATTTAGATATCCTAACAAGTCCCCTGGTCACCCAGAATAGGGTGAGAGGAGGGTCTGCTACATTGACTTTGAGAGCTAGTTTCAGGAAAAGTCCTGCCTCCCTGTTTCCCCAGAGCCCACAGCAGACCTGTGAGTTTGAGGAGGGTTGCTTGTCTATTGCTTTGGAGGTGCCCAAGGCAGGGTCATACCAGCTACCCAAGCACACACCCCTTTCCAGGCCTCTGGGTGGTGGTATGGCTTCTGATCCTCACGTTTTGCACACTCCTAGGCACACATGTGGCAGGACGTACCTCTCCCCCAATCCAGGTGGGCTTGCAGGGATCACAGGTAAGACCACCCAGCTCCAGCTGGGCTCTTTCCCTGACTTAATACTGAGATGCCACATGGGCCTCCAGTCCAGGCCCCCAATGGAGTGTGTGCCACAGAGGCAGGGGTAAAGGGGAAACCCTCCCACCACCTGCCTTCCGTCCCTCAGCCAAAACGTTCCCGCACCAACAGCATGAGCTTCTTCTTGCCCTTGTAGGTCTGTTTGAGGTTTTCCAAGAATTGGGCGAACTGAAGGTGCCCATCGGGTGCCAACAGGAAGGTCTCTCGGGCCTTGCCCAGGAACTCGATGAAGTCGCCGTAGTGCCGTGGGCTGATGTGCGTGAGGCGGGAGTGGCTGGTGTTGATATAGGCTGCCACCGCGGCATCTAGGAGCTGGCAGAGCGGCGCGCGGTCAGTGCCCAGTGGCTTGGCTGCGCGGCGGGCCCCCAGGGGACCCAGGCCAGGTGCTGAGAGAGTCCAGCGGCGCAGGATGTCGGAGAGCATGGGGGCACAGTGGATGCTCCGGATGATGAGAGGGACGATGGCAGAGAGCTCATGCCGACCTAGGGAGTGGCTGAGGGAGCAGGCCCAGAGCACGTCGTTGACAGCGGGGTGGCTGTCCTGGTTGAAGGCTATGCTGAGCTGTGCCAGGGCCAGCGTGGCCAGCTTGTAGGCCCGCAGCGGCAGGCCACGGTGCTCCATGTATCGGGCCACAGTGAAGAGGTGGGCGTGGCCCAGGCCGCCGGCCGCGGCATCCAGCACAATCTGGTATGCCGCCTCGAAGGCCGCATGGTTCTTCTCACACAGGGTGAGGGCAGGCAAGGCGCAGTTCTGCGGGTCTTTCATGGCGCACTGCAAGGCCAGAGTGCGGGCGCAGGCCCAGAGCTCCTCCCGCCGGGGAGTGTCCAGCTGCAGCCGCAACAGTGTGGCATGAGTGGTGCCTGTCACTGCCACGATGGTGGCTGCCTCCACAGGTGTGAATAAGGAGTACCAATTTTGCATGATGTTCATTAGGGCTTGTGGGCCTATGGGACATGAGAGGGTGAGACTGGTCAGGAAGAGGGGCAGGGATGTGGACATGTGTCCATGGGTTTACCCCAATATGGAGATTCCCAGCATCCAGGGCTGAAGGGACACTCCCTTTGCCTCCACCCCTTGCTTTACCCTTCCAAAGGAGCAGGGGTCAGAGGGATTGGGTAGGAACTATGTGTGGGTGGGGGTAGGGGATGGGGACAAGCTTTCCCTCATGGCCTAGCCTTGAGCACAGCCTGGAGCCAGAGAAAAGTCTCTGTTTCTCTCCTGTGCTGGCCTGGTTCCACAGGGAGATGGGTGGCGGGTCCCTTGGGGAGCTCTCACCAATCTCTGTGGCACAGCTGACCAGCCAGCGCACCATTTCCCTTCGCCTCCAGGTCATAGTACTCAGGGTCATCCGCATCACCTGCAGCGTGGGAGAGGGGAGAGAAAGGGGTCACTCAAAACCTTGGGCTGGCAAAGGGAGGGGAGTCAGGATCCTGAGGGGCCCAGGGAGACTTGGAAGTTGGGGGAGGAGTCAATGGGTCATATAATAATCTGGTCAAGTGGCTTCACATCTCTGGGCATCAGTTTCCTCATCTGTAAAATGGGGATACAAATTGCATCTACCTCATAAGGTTATGAGAATTAAACAAAATTATGTAGTAAAGCTCTCTGCACAGTATCTGTTGCCTCAAAGTGCTCAGCTAACATCAGCTATTACTATTACTGCTACTGTGGGTGTTCTTCTGAGGCCTCATGGATCCTACTCTGGACAACAAGCCAATCCATCCCTTCTCTCTATAAAGTTCCATGCTTCATGTCAGCAGATTTCCTCCTGTAGCCCCCAACACAGCACCTGCCCTACAGGCCCCACCTTCTTCAGGTCCCACTCTCAATAAGCACTTTCCTTGATTGTATCTCCCCGTAGACCCCATCCTCAGTCTTATCTGGTGGACCCCACCTTCTGGAAGCTCCTCTCTAAAGCTCTGTCCTTGTCCCACCTCCTCCACATTCAATGGCTCCAGCTCCCACAGGAAGTTGTTTTGGCTAATTCTGCCCCTGAGGGGCCCTTGCTTGTTAGTTCTACCCGGGAAGATGCCACCCTAACCTGCAAGCCAGTCCCAAGCTGTTCCTTATTGTCCTACTTTACTTAGGCCACCCTGAGGCCCCGCCCCCTCCACATCCCACACCCTGCAGTTGGCTCCTCACCTGCAAGCTGAACCTCTGACTCGCCCTTCTAAGACTGGACACTCCACAGGCCCCGCCTCCATAACTTTAAACCAGACTCCACTCCCAGAGGCGGCTCATTACCTTCAGGACCCTGCACCAAGCTCCGCCCCTCAGTGGTGACCCCTCCACTAGACCGACTTCCCCTGTAGGCCCTGCCTCCAAGAAAGCTCCTTACTGGCAGGCTTTGCCCTACTCAGCTTCAGTCGGGCCCAGCACCCCAGTCCCAGTCCCCAACCCCAAGGCCAGAACCTCTAGGTTGTGCTCCTTCTTGTGGTCCATTCTCTCACCTGCAGGCTCCCAAATCCTCTTCCTCCTCCTCAGCTACACCCCCAGAGATGGGTTCTCACCTTGACTCTGTCAATGAGTCCCTCATTTATAGGCCCACCCACAATGATAACCTCTTTCCATCACTCCAAGGACTTACACTCTGCTTTTCTGTGGCCCCGCCCAGAGGTGCCACTCACACTCAGGACCTGCCCACAGGCAGCATTCCCCTCCCCCTCCCCCATCCTCCGGGCCCTCACCTGCAGGCCCAGCTCCAGGGCAATGCCCAGGAGGGTGGTGTCTGGTGGTGCGTTGGCCGGGGTGGCCGTCTTGCAGGCATCCTGTGCCAGCTTGAAGAGCAAAGATGGAGAGTGGATATTCTGCTGGATGGAGCCCAATACCATGTGCAGCCACTTAGGGTCTCCTGGGGTTGGGGCAGGGACAGAGGCACTGTTGGTACACCAGGCACCAGCTCCTGTCCTTTTCATGCAGCCCGACCTGTTCATGCAGGTTCCTCCACACTGGTGCACAGGTGTGAGCATGGAGGGACATGCACCTGGGAGATTCTGTTAAGATCCAGATGACTCTCAGCACTCCCACCCATTCTCTTCTCTGCCTTTCTCCACCCTCCGTGGGAGGAAGCCACTTAGGGATCTGCTGGATGCCTTATCATCAAGGGCGTGGATTCTGGAGCCAGAACGCCAAGGTTCAAATCCTCGCCTTGCACTCACTAGCTGTGTGACCCTCAGCAAGTTGCTTCACCTCTTTGTGCTTAACTGCCCCATTTGTGCAATGGACAATACTAATGAAATGGTACCTGCCTCTCAGGGCTGTGGTGTCCATACTAGTAAAGCCTTTAACATGGCAAAAGCTACACAAATGTTAGCTTTTTATCAGTATTATCATCATTGATCCAGATCTGATCATTCTCCATTACTTCGATCTAGCCACACCAGTCTCCTCTGTTCCTTAAACATACTAGGCACAGTCCAGCCTCAGGGCTTTTGCATTGGCTGTTCTTTCTGTCTGAAATGTTCTTCCCAGAGGCTATGGACTGAAATGTATACCTCCAAATTCAGTATGTTGAAGCCCTAACTCCCAACATGATGGGTGTTTAGAGACAGGATTTTGGGGAAGCAATTAGGTTTACAGAAAGTCATGAGGATGGGGCCTCCTTGATGGGATTAGTGCCCTTAAAAGAAGAGGAGAGATCAGAGCTTTCTCTTTCTCTGCCATGTGAGCATATAGCGAGAAGGCAGCTATCTGCATGCTGGAGTAGAGTCCTCACAAGGAACTAACCATGCTGGCACCCTGATCCTGGACTTCCGGCCCTCAGAACTATGAGAAAATAAATTTTTATTATTTAAGCTACCCAGTCTGTGGTATTTTGTGACAGTAAACCAGGGTAAGATACAGATATTGGCATGGCTCTGCCTGCACCTACACGTCTTAGCTGGAATGTCAAGCTGCTTTATCCCCTCTGCTGTACTTATTTCCTTCTCACTTACTGCATTACTATCTCCTTTACCTTGTTTATTTTCTGCCCCCACTAAAATGTAACAAACATTGGGCCGGACCCGGTTCAGGTCCCACATGTGAGTGACACTGCCCTCAAAAAAAAAAAAAAAAAAGTAACAAACACCACAGGGCACAGGATTTGGGTCAGTTTTGCTTATTGCAGCATCCTTAGCATCTGCCACAGTGGCTGGTCCAATTAGAAAGCGCTCCAGGAAAACTGATGGAATTTGATAGGACAAAAAGGAGGTGGATGAAGGAAAGGAGGAAGAAGAAGGCAGAGGAGGACAGGGGGACAGGGGCAGCACTGTCCTCACCCTTTGCAGTAGTCAGCATGGAAGAGGCCAGCTCGCACTGGCGGGTCTCCAGGTGACCCAGGATGAACCAGCGGGGGAAGCGGTTACTCATGACGGAGTCCAGTGGGTTGGGGTGGGGCTCTCCAGCCGGAAGTGCCGTTTCCAGTACGGGCAGCCTGGGGTGAAGAAAGAAGCCAGCCTACAATGAGGCAAGGCTGGAGTCTCCATCCTCCCTAGGACAGAGAGGCCTCCTGCCTCAGCCGGAGCCTCCCACCTCAGGCCAGCAAAGCCCTAAGCACCAGTAAGATGGATAATGTGTGTATAAGATGTTCACGACAGTGTTGTTTAGGCCCATTACTGAGGGTTGATTAAATAAACAATGCTCTATTCATACACCAAAGGCCATGTGGCTGATAAAAAGATGACAGGATTATTTCTATACTGAGAGGACCTTAAAAAATTCTGCTTCCGCAATCTGCTGGTGCACATGTGAAATCATATCAAGGTAATTCATTTTTTCTTTTTCTTTGCAATAGCATAAATGTCTATCAGATCCAGATCAGTTCTTTTATGATGCATCCTTACAGTGATCCATATCCATATGCTATGTGATACAACTAAGGCTTTAAGATGCAATGTTCAGTGAAAACAAGGCACAAAGAATTCTAACTTCTGTGCCATTTAAATGTCTCTCAGATTCGAAATATTACATATTTATATATATATATGTTTTTGAAGGGCATGATAATTTTTAAAAAGTGTACCACACTGATCATAACAACCAGCATACACATTATGATGGTTTTTCTTTGGGCAGTTAATATTGCAGTATTTTTGTATCCTGAAATGTTTCAATAGGACAAATAATGTTAGAGAAATTATATATTTTATATGTAATAGTCAAGGGCACAGGGCAGCCTGGAATGCCAGCATGAAGGAGACTGAATTAACCAGGTTGCGAGTTCAAGTGGGAGGATGGAGTTGTGAGAGCACCTCCTACCCCCGCATCCTGACTGGCCCCCTGGGCCGAGTCCCCATCTATCTGCTTGTCTTTACCTCATGGCTCTCAACGCGAGGCGGTAGGCTAGGTCCGGGTCGTGGGGCAGCAGTGCAGTGAACAGGTAGCGGGCACAGGTGTGCATGGGCACGCTCTCCCGGAACAGCACCTCTCCAAAGCCGCTGAAGGGACCCCCTGCAGGGTCAGTCTGAGCTCAGTCCCCAGGTTTGGGCTTCCTTCTGTGTTTCTGCCCCTCCCCAAGTTTCCCCAGATCTCAGGTAGAGTAGGGGATGGGCAGACCCCAGAATAGAGAGGCTAGGAATAGGAGCTGGAGAGGTCCCCAGCATGGGGGCACAAGGCTGAGACAGAAAAGCCATGGAGAATCCAAAAATAGGAGACTCTGGGCAACCCTGGGTCGGGGACAGGACTCAGATGCAGTTAGGGCAGAGGGTGGGGGTGAGGCTGCACCTGACCAGGGGTGGGGCCAAGCTAGCTCCCTGCCACAGTAGGGGGCGTGGCCTCATGAGGCAGGACCACGGGCAGAACCAATAAAGGTCAGCTGGGGACCAGCGGCTAGGCTCATTGGCTCCAAGGTGAGCAGAGGGCGGGGCCTCACCACTCGCAGCAGTTATTGGCTGCCAGAAGCACTAGGGGGCGGGACCAATGGCTGTATCTCACTTTTTACGAAATGCTAAGGTAAAGATCAAAAGGAGGAGCTAGGGCCAGAATCTCTTGATGCAGCAGCAGTCTGACCAGCTCAGGCAAGGGATAAGGCCCTCTTTCAGAACAGCCAGGCCTAGGGTGGGGCCTCACCTTCCAGGAGCAGCCCCGCCTGCTTGCGCAGCACCTGTACCAGCCGCTCATCTAGCTCTACTTCCTCCAGCAGCGCCAGCAACTGCTCCTCATTGCGCACCACTTTGTCCTGGGCATACAACCCCTCGGGCAGGGCCCGCTGCTGTCCCAGGCCCAGCAGTGTCACCTCTAGTGCCAGTGCCAAGTACGATTCCCCAGGGCTCCCGGGCACCGGAACGTGCTGGTAGGCCACCTTCCGCTTCTCAGGGCCTGAGTCTGTGGGAGATTGGAACCAAAGATGCTACAGGGGGATCTCCTTTTCCAGGACCCCAATGGCCCTTGACCCCAAGCATGCACCATATCTTCCAAGTAGTAGACAGGCCTATGACAACCTCACTTTCAGAAGCTAAGCCTATTGGCTCCTGGCACTGGAGGTGGAGCATGGCAAGGGTAAGGTGTAGCCTCACTTTCTAGGGATGCTGAGCCAGGAGACTTGGCTAAAGGGTCCCCAGTGTGGGTACCTGGGTAAAGGGCGAGTGTTTCCTCCTCCAGGCGACAGGCCTCCAGAAGAGCCCTGCAGAGGCAGCCAATGGGGTCCAAGGGGTGGCCCACCCATCCTTCCGTGTTGGTGATACAGGTGGAGCCTTTCTGTAGCAGCTCTGCAGGTGGGAAGTAGGGCTGAATGCCTGTCCACCCTCCCAAGCTCCAAGGGGGATTTTCTCTCCCTGAACCCCCAGCCAAGCCTCCCAGTACCTGCCCACCACCTGCTCACCCAGAGGCTATCTTCTCTGTCCCTGGAGCTCTGCAGTAACTCTCACCTCTACAGCCCTGACCTCCTGTCCCACGGCCACATCCACCCTGGCAGGACACCCAGAGGAAACCGGGCACTTTCTAAAATCTCCAACCAGTGTCATTCCCTCCTCATGACCCTTAATCCTGCCCACCTCTCTGAAGTTCAACTGGCTTTCAGGGCCCCAGAATGTTCACCTGCCCCATTTGGCTGTCTGTCTTCTAATCTTCTCCCATAAGCTATGTTCTCTCTTGCCTCTGGGCTCCTGCGCATGCTATTCCTTTTACGTGGAACACTGTTCCTCCCTCCCCTTCTTCTGGGAAACTCCCTATACATCCTTAAGATCTCAACTTAGCTCTCAACTCCAATGGGGAGCCTTTCCCTATGCCTCCAGGCTGGGTCAGGCTCTGCTTCAGTCTCAGAACCCTAACTTCCTCCTATTATAGCCTGTGTTCAATTTCCTGATTACTGGCCCCTCAGCCCAACCCCATCACCCAGACAATATGACTTGTGGCCTCCTCCCTGACCCCATCTAGTCCATAGACATGTTCTTTTTGGGGTCCATACAGTGTGATTTTTTTTTTCTAATATGATTTGAATTTGTTGCCCATGTTTAAAAATTATTAAATTCCTGATCAAATAATCCAGATTTCTGGCCCCCCTCTCTCTTTTTTTTTTTTTTGAGGGCAGTGTCACTGGCCCTCATATGTGGGACCCGAACCGGGGCCGCTGGCATCCCAAGCCAGCTCTTAACCACCAAGCCACTTGGCCGGCCTCTGGCCTCTCTTAAAAATACAGAATATCAGGCCGCCAAGTGGCGCGTTGGTTAAGAGTTGGCTTGGGACGCCAGCTCTGAGCAGCAGGACCCTGGTTCAGATCCCACATGAGGGCCAGTGATGAAGCGCCCTCTACAGCTAAGATAGTGAACAACAGCTCAATCTGGAGCTGGGCTGCTGCGAAGCACCAGCGGAAGCGCCGGCTGCAGCCCCTGCTGCAGTGGGCTGCTGTGAGCTACCATTGAGTGGCTGGCAGCCAGCGTGAGCTGCCGTGAACCGCCGTGAATGGCCATCCAATGGCCAGTGAGCGACCTCACCTGGAAGAGAGCAATAATAATACCAACATGGGCCAATGAAGGAACATCCTCCACAACTAGACTGAAGAGCAAAAGGACAGCAACTTGTCTATTCCCCTCCCCCAATTCCCCAATAAAATCTTTAAAAAAAAAAAATACAGAATATCTGTCCATCCAGGTTGCCATGTGGCTGGCACTCCACATTCCACAGGGGCTGGAGGCTTAGAAACTACATTTCCCAGACTCCTTTGTGTGAACTATGGAAGGTAGGAGAAAGAAAGTGAAGCCATTATTTTCCTGCAGCAGCAGTGATCAGGTATGCGGGTGTCTACAAGACACAGACATGAGTTTTGCCAGCAGCTTCTGGGTATACTCTTGGGAATTGCCCCTGTGGAGGTCACAGGCTGCTGGGCTTACTGTGCTTCTAAAGTTTAAGTTCTTTAACTCAAGTAGCAGCTTCCCTGACTTTCAATCCTGCAGCCCTTCCAGTGGTTTTGTGAGCTCTCAATCCCCTGTATTAAATTCCTTTCTATTCAAGACACTTAGAGTGTTTGGTTTTCCTGGTGGGACCCCAAGTGGTACTCACAGACCACCTGGGTTGCCACAGCCACCAGTAGGTGGCATCTGTGCCTACAGCCCCCAGGACCCGATAACATTGGTGCCCACCTTTTTTCTGCTGCTTGTAGCTCTCAAGCTGATGCCGCCGCTGCAGCCGGAGTGTGTTGACTATGGCACCTGCCAGCCGCAAGGCCTGGCGGGGGTATCCGTGGGCACGCAGGGTGTCGACACGGGCACAAGCTGTAGGGAATGGCTCCCCTAGCCAGAGGGGACGGCCTTGGGGGTCGAAGGTTGGCTTGTCGCTGCCCATGTGGCCTGTGAGACTGGGGCCATAGCAGTCGCTGGCCAGGATTCTCTGTAGGTGGGTGTCGCTCCAGTGCAGTGACCCAGCCTGCAGGGCGCGGCCAAACACGGTGTGGCGGGAACCTGCAGCTACCATCTCTTCCTCCTCTGGGCCTGTGGGAGAGGCATCCAACCTGGCTTAGCAGTGGGGCTGTGGCCAGTTCCCCTGACTGAGTGCTGGCTTGGGGCTAGACTCTGGGTGCATCAATGGACTTGTGTCACCTCCCCAAATCCTTACAGCAGCCTTTCAAAGGTGCATGTGTGCACGTACTTTTATAGCACCTCATGGGTGGACAACTGAGGTTGAATAACTCTCTGTATCATCTTTCTCCCCGCTACATTACATTCCTTTTTTTCTCTTATCTCTCTCTCCATTACCCCTTCCTGTTTTTGTCCTTCTCTCTCTCCCTCCATCTCTCCCTCTCTCTTCTCAATCTTTCTTTTATCTTTGTATCTCCCAACCCTGACTCCACTGCCCAGAGGAGGATGAGTCAGGAGACCAGCCCAGAACTACAGATGTCTTAGGCATTTCACTTCACTGTCCCTTGGGCTGCCCACTGCCCTGCCCTGTGTGCTTACTCCCCACTGACAGGAAGAACAGGCAAGGGCTGGGACCCTCTTTGATCTCTCCCAGAGCTCCGTGATGAGGAGGTTGGGTCCCCGGAAGAGGTGATGCTTTTATGGGGATGGCAGGGACCCCTCTCCTACCTGGGCTGAGGGCCATGGTGGGCTGCAGGCTAGGCCTGTCAAAAGAGTAGTTGCCCTCTTCGAGTGGGCAC
Source organism: Aselliscus stoliczkanus (assembly GCA_033961575.1). Taxonomy (NCBI): domain Eukaryota; kingdom Metazoa; phylum Chordata; class Mammalia; order Chiroptera; family Hipposideridae; genus Aselliscus; species Aselliscus stoliczkanus. The sequence continues at coordinate 11,545,753 of CM066735.1, forward strand.
ACGTCCAGCTTGTCCCACTTGCCAAGCAGCTGGAGCCAGCTTACCCGCTCCTCTGGTTTACAGTGGGGGCTTAGGACAACGCACACCCACAGGGCCCCTGGAGACAGAAGGAGGGCAGTAAACATGGGCACTGGGAAGGTTCAACATTCATGTCAACAGGAGCAGCACACATTTATGGAGTGTCTACCATGTGCTGTGCAATGCCCTCTGCTTCTCTCTCCCCTCACCTCTGAGGTCGCAACTAATGGTCTCTTCACTTTACAAACAAGAAAACTGAGTCAGAGAGAGGTAAAGTCACTGCCTCGAGGTCACACAGCTAGGAAGTTAGAGGAAGCAGAATTCAAACCCAGGCTACCAGGTTCCTCTCTCTGCTTTTTGTCCTCTTATAGTGCTTATCATCATCTATCACAGGGGCCAGCAAACTACTGCCCCTGGAGAAAAATCCAACCTGTCACCTTTTTTTTTTTTTTTTTAGGAGGGCAATGTCACTGGCCCTCATATGTGGGATCTGAACTGGGGCCGCTGGCTTCCCAAGCCAGCGCTTAACCACCACGCCACTCGGCCGGCCCCACCTCTTTTTAAATGGCCGTCATGCTAGGATTTCCTTTACATTTTTTAACGGTGGGGTGAAAAAATCAAAAGATGATGATTTGTGACATGAAAATTATATGAAATTCAAATAACTAAATATTGTCTGTAAATACAGTTTTATGGGAATGCTGCCATGCCCATTCAGATACATGTATCTGTGGCTGCTTTTCTGCTACAACGGGCAAAATTAGACAGAGACCAAAGGGCCTGCAAATCCGAAACTATGGACTATCCAGTTCTTATGGAAAAGGTGTGTCGACCCCTGGTCTAATGGGTTTGTAGTATTTTCTGGTCTGTCTGGTCTACCAGTGTCAGCTCCATGAAGGCAGGTATTTAATTTGTTTCTTGCTGTAGCTCCAGTGATCAGTGAGTACCTCATATATTGGAGGTACTAATGAATGAAAGACTCAGGGGCCAGACCCAAATCTCAGGGAGGGCAAGACTTGATGCCAGAACACCAATGCCCACGCCGCTCCAGGTCTGGGCCTTACCCAGCTCGTCCCACAGCTGCCGGCACTTGTCTGTCATGCCAGCACCCTGCTGCCGCCACAGGGCTAGGCGTGGGTCCTGCAGAAACTGCTCGGTCATGAGGATCAGCATGCGTGCCCCATTGGAGTCCCGCATCCGCAGCATCTCCCGTACCTGTGTGGGAATCAGGTGGTGAAGAAGGGGCAAGGCGCTGGCACCAGGGCCTTGCAGCCCCACTGTGCATACCTGCTGTGCAAGACATGCCCATGCTGTACCTTGCAGAACATAGAGCGTAGCTGCTGGCTGGCACCGTAATAGCCGCCGTTGGACAGCAGCTGCTTCACCTGCTCCTGGATCTGCTCCTCATCCAGGTGCCAGCAGTTGGCGTCCTCAATGCCTGCGCCCGCTGTGGGGTCTGGGGCGCCTGCAGGGAGGGAGGAAAAGCTGAGGCTGTGGTTGGTGAGAGGAGGCCTCTGCCCCTGTCATCATTCAATCCTCTAAACCACCCAACCCAGCCCAAAGTTCCATCCATCCATTCATCCATCTATCCATCCATCCATCCGACCATCATTCCATCTAAAATGCCACCTATGTATTTATCCATCCATCCTTCCCACCCAAAACATCACTAGTTCATTCATTTATTTATCCATCTTATCTGAAAAACTACCTACCAATCTACCCATCCATCCATCTCACTACCTAAAGTGTCACCTACTCATTCATCCATCCACCAATCCATCTTGCTTAAAACATCACTAGCTCATCCATCTATTTACTTATCTATCCATCTTACCCAAGACACCACCCACCCATTCTCCCCATTCATTCATCCATGCAGGTGGGATGATGGTCCATGCCACCTGAAACATCACCTGTCCTTCTACTCATCCATCCATGCCACCTAAAATATTACCTACCCATCCATCCAAACCACTCACCTGTGTATCCACTCCCTATGTCATACCATACATCTATCCATCCACGCATCCATAACCCTTAGCATACCTACCTACCCCATTAGTCCATCACCCACACTACCCATAACTTCTACCTGCTCACCTATCAATACCCATCTCACTGGTTCATCCAGCCAGCTACCCACCCCATTTGTCTTTCCAGGTCATCTGTACCAACTACAAAATACCCACCAACTTATTCATCCATTGACCCACACAACTGTACTATATCCATCTAACCCCAACTTTCTATCTATTCTTCTCACATCAAACCATCCATTCATATATATATCTCCCAAAACACCCACCATCCTGTTAGTCTATTCATCTGTCCTACACAAAACATCCACCCACTTAATAATCCATCCACCATGTCAGTCCACTCATACAAACAAACATTCCTACACTCATCAACTCACCCCCAACCAATGCACCCATTGGTCCTTCCAGTTTTCCACCAATTCCATCTGTCCACCACGATCAGTGTACCTCAACCCCCTCGGTCAAAATCCATCCCATCCAACCCCACCTACCATTCTAGTACATCACCCATCCACTTACCCCATCTGCTTTTTCATACCATCAATTCATCTCAACTCCCCATCATGAACACCTTCTGCATCCACGCACCCCCACCATCAAATTACCTATCCATGTCTCCACGTACTACTCACCATCTATCACCCTTCATCCTGCTCCATTCTCCCCACCATTATAGTTAGGCAACACAGCCCCTTGTAGCCCCGAACCCTTCCACAGCTCATCACACCTCCTGGTCTATACCCCACCCTCCACCCACATACCCTTCATGCCCTCCACCTACCCACACTCCGGCCTGCTCTTGTGACACCCCCACCTTGGGGCCTGACCTCGCACTTGTTCCCTCAACTCTTGTTCTCCCCATTGGCTGATTTCCACCATTCATCTGCCCACAGCCACATCAAATTCAGGATTTGCCACCTATTAGGTATGTGACCTTGACCTCAGGCAATGGTACTGTCCTACCCCCACTCGTGGATCAAGGGGACCTGAGGATTCCGTGACAAATGTCTGTCACATAGCAAGTGAGGTGGCTGCAAAGTAGGTCCTTGCCACCTGTCAGACCCCTGGGCGTCCTTACCATGCACCAAGTTGATCTCGGAGCCCAGGAGGAGGATCTCATCGGCCAAGCGCTGGGCAGTGGGCAACACCTCGGTGTGGTGGGCACTGATGAGGTACTGCACAAACTTCTGCAGCTGGTCCCGGTTCATCTGGGAGAGCGTCTCGGAGATAGGCAGCCGCAGCTCCACCTGGCGGGCATGCCGAATTCTGTACAGCGACAGGGCCACCACGTGGGCACAGTAGAAGAGGTCTCGATTGTCACAGCCACAACTCACAGATGTGATCTTGCAGCGGTCAAAGCTGATGGAGACATGGTAGAGGCGCTCGGGCTCTCCGGGGCCTCCAGATTCCCGGATGTTACCACTGAGGTGGAACCCTAAGACAAAAACCAAACCGTCTCCAATGTGTCAACCCAGGGTACTCATCCATGGCCCACAGCAAGACCTGGGTACAGATGCAGCTAAGTAACCTAGCATAAGTCAATGAACCTCTCTGTGCCTCAGTTTCCTCATCTGTCAAATGGAGATAAACGGTAACATCCTCCTCATGTTTGTAATGAGAGTTAAATGAGTTAATATTTGGCCAGGGTTTATTTGTTTTTGTTTTTTTCAGCTGAGCCATCCTGCCACGTAATGGCAGCTCAGCTAGGACCAGGAATTGAACAGGCAACCCTGTTGCTCAGAGCTCGCACTCTTGAGTGAGCCACTCGGCCGGCCCTTGACCAAGGTTTATAAAGCTGTTGGCATACAGTAAGTCCTAAATAAACCCAAGTATGAATATTATTATTATAGCAATGATGTTAAAGACGGTTGCCTCAGCCTTTGTGTTACCATGGATACAGGCCAGGGTCTGGATGCCCTGTAACTTCCTGGGAAGATGCCAAAGGCCTGTGACACTTGGGGGCAAGGGGATGATGTATAAGGCCAGGGGCCAGGTCACCCCATCACCACCTACCCCTCCCTGGCCCCTGGGGAGCCCAGATGCCAGGCTCATCCAACTGGTTGGGCAGCTCAGGCCCCAGCCGGCTCATGCTGCGTCATGCGGGGAGACGGCGGCTTCCTCATACCGCTTAGAGAAGGCCGAGCATGTGGCCAGCTGGGCTATGTCCTGGCCAGGGGGCCCCCAAGCTGACAGGGTTCAGGGAGGGTCCCTTGGCCAACCCCTTGCCTCTAGCTGGGAGACATTACCTGCCCCCATAGAGATGTGGTATTTTAGGGCTCACCTGTTTTCTTGCTCAGCCTCTACTGGTCCCCTTCTGAGCCCTGCTGCATAAGGTCTAGAATCATCTTTCACTTCTAACTCTAAACCTCTGTCTCCTCCCCTCCCCTGGACTCTGCTACCTGAAGTCTAAGACCACCCCTCATGGCTGATTCTAAACTTCCACTCTAGACTCCCACCTAAGGCTCCGAGACCATCCCTAAATCTCTGATCCCAACCTCCAGCTCTAGGATCATTATTATTACCTCTGGCTCTAAACTTTAGCTCCAGTGCATCACTGGGTCTCTCTGCCTGAGGTCTGGAACCTCCTCTCATTTCCGGTTTACAAATGCTCCTCGATGCTGCCTTGGTCCTGCCCTCCTCTCATTCTTACCACCTCTTCCCCACCCTCTAAGTTCTTACTACCGCTTCCCCACCCTCCAACTAAGCTGTCTGAGCTGGCACACTGCCCTTCCCCGGACTCCTTATTTAAGCCTGCTGCCTGAAGTCTAGGCAGATCCCTATTCTTCAGCACATCTTGTCCAACCCTCCCTGGAGATCTGGAACCACCCCCTCCTCCAGGCTTGCTCCAGGCCTCCTGGCCTACATGGCAGGGGTGGGGGTAAGCACTCACCCACTTGGAGCACGCGATCTACGGCCCCACTCTGCAGCAGGTGCAGCCCACGGGTGAAGGGCACCCGGGCGTCGTGCTCGCCCTCTGGGGACTGGTAGCCCAGCGACGAGTACATACATATCTCGCGTTCGCTGCGTGGAAACGACCAGAACACAATGCGCTTTTGGACTGGCTCTGGCACCCGGGAGAACCGCTCCTCAACCTGCAAGAAGGGCTGGTGGGTTAGAAACCCTGGCTTGAGTCCTGGCTTTGGTACTTACAAGTGTATAACCTTGTGCAAGTCAATTTGCCTCTCTGAGCTTCAGTTTTCTCAAGTGTGATATGGGTATATTAACAGCGCTGGCCTCCTGGGTAGCATGAGGATTAAATATGTATTAATCTACATAAAGTGCTTATAACACCTGGCCCATAGTTAGCGTTCTAGAACATTCTCCCTCTTTCCTCCTAGATGTCAAATCCCTACCTAGTCCTACCTCCCAGGCTTTGAAGCAGGAGGAAGGAAGATAAAAGTGACGACAGCAACCAGGCCTACATTTTCTTAGCCACGTTGTGCTAAATGCTTCATGTATGTACTTTCCCTTAATTCTCACAAGATCCTAATGATACTAATCACCCCATTTTGCAGCCTAGGGAATCTGAGGCTCAGAAGTGGCTTGAATTCACTTGTTCAGGATCCCAGAGCTGGTAAGTTCTGACTCCCAAGATAGACTCTGTTCCCAGCTTGCAAGGGCTCCCAGGAAGGGAGGGGTATCCTGGCCACCCCCAATGGTCTCTGGGCAATGAACTGAGCTGGTTGAGCCTGAGTTCCAATCCAGGCTTGCTATTCATTGGCTGGGTGACCTCAGGTGAGTTTCTCAACCTCTCTGTGCCCCAGTTTCTCAGAGTAGGAAGAACCACAACTCCCAAAGGGTTGCAGAAGATTCTATGAGCTTCTATGGAGCAAGAGCTTTCCTAGTGCCCAGCCTAGCCAGGGCTGGTAAGTGGGAGCCCCATAGATGGTTTTAAGATCATTCTAGGCATCTCACACACAACGAAGAGGCAGGGACCTTTCAGAGCCCCTGATCCTGGTTTCAGAGGAAGTGGGAGGACTAGTGAGTGGCCCAGGCCTTGGGGACAGATGGCAGATGACTAAGGCCATGAATCAGAGCCTGCTCCATCCACACTTGGCCTAGACACATCATTTCTGGCAGGCTTCCTAATTCTGGAGAGGCCAAGGGCAAAGAATGCCCCCCTCCCCCAAAGCCAGGCAGAGCCTGTGAAGGCTCAGAAGGTTTGATCTGGTCCGGATTACATCTCCAGCTCCTTGGGCACCCACCCTGAGGCTGGGAAAGGGGATGTCCAGGGCCCAGCCCTGGGGCATCTTGCAGAACCTCGAGAAATGAGAGGTGGGGTTCCAGGTGCACCTGTTCGGGTATCATCACAACCCAGATACAGACCCTGCTGTCCACCTCTGGAAGGACTGCGATGGCTGGGGTGGGGAGAAGGGTGAACAGCGGGAGGATTTGGTGGGGGGAAGGACCCTGAAACTTGAATAATCCCCGCAGCCCGCCAGGAGGGGCTAGCAGCCCTAGGTGGGATGTGGTGCCAGAAGTACTGGGTGTGGGAATGCGGGACAGGTCTGAAGGATCTGGAGAAGGCGAATGCTCCCCATGGGGCAGGTGGGTTCTGGAGGCTAGCGGAATCATAAAGGGATGTCTCAGGCAGAGAGTTCTAGAAATGGGGGAGTCCTCTAGCGTAGGGTAGCGATCTGAACGACAGGAATAGAGGAATATAGGTCTCTAGGAGCAATGGGGGCGGCTTGTAGGAGTTGGAGAGAGGAGTAAGGATTGAATGGGGTGCCCTAATTGGAGGATGAGGATGAGCTGGGAAGAGAGGGGTACCCAGGGTACCCAGGGTTGTGAGAGAACCATGGGGAGGAGGAGAAGGAAGTGCCAAGAATTGGGATCTGGGTTGCTGAGGGCATCCCTGGGTCTCGTGGGCTGGAGGGCAGGGCTGGCGGGGAAGGGATGAGGGTGGGTCATGGGGTTTGAAAAGAGTGAAATGGCAGGATAAGGGGTTGCCTCGGGGCAAGGTTAAGGATCTCGGATGGGATCTGTCTCCGATGGGGGCAGGTCCGAGGGTGAGGGATGGGAGCGGGTAGATGAAGACAAGTCAGGGAGGAGGCTAGGGATGCGTCCCTACCTCCCTGCCCCCCCACCCCCGATCACCTGCTCGAAGGCCCAGCTTTCGGCTACTCGCTTGGCACTGAGGTCCAGCAGCGCCTCTGGCCGGCCTCGGCCGCGCACTGCCCCGGCCCCGGCATCGCGCTCCTCCGGTCCCGTGGGGTAGCCCCGGCTGCGCTTGGCCGCGGGGGGGTCCATCCGGTCGGGCCGGGGCCGGGGCCGGGGCCGGGGCCGGGGCGGGGCGGGGCCTGTTGGGGGCTCGGTCCGATGCCTGCTTCGCTTGGCCGGTTCCGATGACCCTGCCCGCCTTCTTGTCCTTCTCCCGAGCTCGGCAGCCCCGAGACCCCCCGCCGCTCCCGCCCCCGCCCCGCGCCAGGCCGGCTGGGTGATGCGGCCCCTTTAAGACTCTTCACAACAATGAAGCTGCTTCGGTCGCCGCTTTATCCTCCGCCGTCGTCCCGCCCCCGCCGCCCGTCCTCATTGGCCCCCCCTTCGGCCTCTGAGGCCCACCTCCGCCATTGGCAGCACCGCGAGACCCGTCTCCAAGTCGCCGCAGCTTATTCGTTATATGCACTGTCTCTTTTACCCGAGAGGCCCAATAAGAGCGCTCAGCGAGGGCTCAGAGAGCGCGCTGTCAATCACGGGCTGCCGGAGGCCAATCAGAGTGGGAGGACCCCTGAGGCGCAGGCCTTATGCAGAGTTTCGGGGCGGGCCCTGGGTTCATTCACAACATTCCTCCCCCACCCCCTCTGGATGGACAAGCGCGCCCAGGGCAGCTGGAGCTGCGCCCACACACGGCTTTGTTTACTGAGGGTCGCTTCCGGGCGCTGCCAGGGGACAATCTAAGCTGCTCGGCCGGGGAGCGAGACTGAGTGACGGGATCCGCAGCAGCTCCTTCCTCTGAGCTGTGTGACGCGAGAAACACTCCCGGCCTTTCTGGGCGCCGGGTCTTTTTGATTCTTTGGTGGGTGAGTAGGGAAGATCACAGACCCCTTGGTGGAGTTCCTGGGGGCTGCGGACCCTCTCTCCAGAAGTAGAGCCCAATTCAAGCCCCTTCTTGAACCCCAAGCTAAGAAGCCCCAATCCAATCTATGCCTTAAATTTTACATTGATTCATATGAAATTGCTGATTTTCTACCATTTATGACCTATTAAAATGGCAATTTCATAAGGTTCGACGTAATACATGTCAAATAGACCACCTCTGGTTACTTTTTTTCTGACTCAGCTTGTCCAGGCCACATCGTTGGCCTGGAAGCCAGCCATGGTTTTTATACACTACCCACACCTTGTCCTTAGAGAATCCTGCATTTCTCACTTCACCACACCTTTCTCTGTTATCATTACATTTCTTTATCTCAGCAGTTGTTTAATTTCTGTCTCTTCCTCTCTACGGTGAGCCCTAAGAGGCTAATTGGTACACTGCTGTACCACCAGCACCTGAACAGCACCAGACATACATACAGTAGTCATTCAGTCTATAACTTGAGTGAAGCAACTCATGCTTTGCTCCTATTCCATTGAAATGATCTATACAACAGGAAAAACCCAAGCTAACCCTTAAGTGTCATCATTACTGCCCCTCCCCATATGGAAATTCTGGCTTTTTCCTTCCAGGAATTTCAAGTTTCACAGCTGCATTTTATGGCCAGTCCCCAACCCACTATTTAGTAAACTCCCTCCAAACTACACTGTCCAGTATGGTCACCCCTGGCCACAAGTGGCCTTATGAGTCTTTGAAATGGCGCCGAGCCTGATTTGGTGTGTGCTGTAAATGTAAAACAAAGTGTGTTTCAGAGATTAGGGAAAAAAAGTAAACGTTTTTATTAAGAATTTTTCATATTGATTAGACATTGAAATAATATTTTAGGTAAATTTGGGTTAAATAAAATACATTATTAAAATTAATTCCACCTGTTTCATTTTATTTTATTATTGCATTCCATTTTATTCCATTCTGTTTTATTCTACTCCATTCTATGTGGTATCATGACATTTAAAGTTACATATGCGATTTGCATTGTAATTTCTAGAGCCTGCCATAATGACAACAGAAACAATAATAGTGTACTGACTGACTGCCCTAGCTGTTTAGATATGTCACATTTAAGCCTTCCAACAGAGCTGCAAAATGGGGATGTTGTCTCCATTTCTCAGATGAGGAAACTGAGGTTTGGAGAGATCCTTCCCTGAGATCACCCAGATTGGGAAGCCCTAAACTTAATGGAGTGTCCCTTTCTTGCAAAGGATTTGAGAAAAAGACCCACCGGGAAGGAGTAACTGAGGTTGAGGAGAGGCAGGGAAGACTTCCTCAGATCACATGTTTCAGATACTCCCCTTGCAAACAGGACCCAGGGTGGGGCTTTTCCCAGCTGTTCCTTCATTCAGCAACTGGGACATGGCTGTGTCAGCTAGCCCAGGTCCCTATCCCTGAGGATGCTTCAGTGGGAGTCCCAACATACTGAATCAGGGAACTCACTCCTGGCCAGTGGAAGAGAGGATGTTTAGGAGAAATAGAGAATGTTATCACAAGGTCAGGATGTTTTATTTTACTAACAACAGATACTAATATTGTCATCATCCCCATCTCATGGATGAGAAAACAGGTATAGAAAGTTCAGGTGACTTGTCCAAGGTTTACAGCATTCAAACCTGGGTGGATGAGCTGGTCCTGTCACATCAGTTGGGGATCAAATGCAGAGTTTGGGATACACCACGATTCTATTCTGATCCCCTGATTTTACAGATAAGGGGAATGAGGCCCAGAGAGGGTCAGAAAGTTGCCCAAGGCCACACAAAGAATCTCTAATCAGGGAGAATGTATGAGGTCTGAAAGGCCCTTGGGAAGATGGGCGTGCCCCCGGGATGAAGTCTCTAGGCCTATTTCAAGCCTGCTCTCTTCCTAGAAACTTTTAAGAAAGAGGTTGGGAAGGGGGTTCCAGCTACCCTAGTGGCCCCTTCTCCCAGTGCAGCCAGCAAGCTGGAGCTTCAGGGAAATAGAAGCCACATTTATCCCGCCATCCTGCGGTGAGCTCACTGTCTAGGCATCCACAGCTCCTGACCCAAAACTCTCGTATTCTCAAGACTCACGGGAAATGGGGCAACCCTAGAGACTCAGCTGAGGGGGCACAAGGCTCCCAAGCTCTGTGGCCACCCGCACTCTTAACTTTGGAGGCTCTCTCCCTCTGCCAGCCCCCTGCAGCCCCCCCATGCCCATTGACTCAGGCAGGAAACCAGCCAAGGCAGTTTCACTTCCTGGTCCCCGCAGCCCCTCTGGCCTGCCCAGCTGGAAAGATTTGCTTCTTACATTTCTTTTCTTTTGGAACACAAGTTCATCGGCAAAGTGTCAAGGCCCTGCCAGGAAAAATGGGCGTTTCCGGCAGAGGGGGAAGGTGGAGGCAGGAGAGGAAAAGGCATGGGGAGTAATAACTGTGTCTGAAAAGCCTCATTTAATGACTGCACTGTCCCTGGGGAGAGGACCACAGGGACAGGTAGAGAGGACAGGCCTAGAGGCGGGACTTGGGCTCCCTCTTGCCCCCAGGACACAAGGACAGCTCACAATCACTCGTGCAAGTCCCCTGGCCCTCAGATTCCCAAATTCTCCAGAGGGAGGGGTGTTAGATCCCCACTTAACAGATGCAAAACGGTCAAGAGAGGTGCAGGGACTAGCTGAGACAGGAAGTGGCAGAAACTGGCATTAGAATACAAGGTGTGGGGTTTTCCAGTTTGGGGCTCTTAGCTCCAACATTAATGGGGGTTTGTGGCAAGGTGAAAGGAAGTCATGCGGGGCAGTGGCCTCAGGGAAAAAATGTGGCTGTTTGGGGAGTCTGAGGAGGTGGGGTAAAGGGGGAACGAGTGGGTTGACATTCCAGACCCCATACCAGTCACACCTGAATGCCTTTCCTTGCCCCTAGGGTCCTCCTCAAAGGACAGGCATCAGAGGGACAAAGGGAACCCTTGGTCAGCCAGGAAACGGCCAGTAGGATTGGCTGGGGTTTGACGAACCTCCTGGTGGCTGAGGGAGGAGCCAGAAGACACCCCGAGTTCACCTTGTTCCAGCCCTTGCCCTTCCAAGATTCCAGACACAAAGTTTAATCAAGAGGGTGAAATCTACTCTCACATACAAAAATGAACATGTGTTAAAATTTTTATTGAACTCATGTGGGATCCAGGCAGATGTGAAATGTTATACATATGGAGGCAAATTGGTTGCACCATGGGGGAGGAGGGCTGTCAATGGAATTGTTGAAAAGGCCGGAATTTGCAAATCTACAGATAAGAGTGGTTTAGTATTGCTATCAGCTGCTTACAATTCAGAGCTGTAAAATTGGTCAAAGAAAATGCTAATGATATGAATCAGACAGCCTGGGAGGGTGTATTGTATCGAGATGATACACTGAATGATGATAACTGAGTCACTGAAAAGCAAAATTTTCCTTGCAGAAATAATTCATTCCTTCCTTCAACAAACACCTAGAGACAGAAAGCAGATCACTGGGGGAAGGGGGAAGGCAGAATGGGGAGTGACAGCTAATGGGGACAGGGTCATCTTTTAGGTGATAAGTTTTGGAAACAGAGATGGTGGTCACAAAACATTGTGAAATGTACTAAATGCCATTGAACTATACATTCTCTTTTTCTTTTTCTTTTTAGAGGGCAGTGTCACTGGCCTTCATATGTGGGATCCGAACCGGGGCTGCTTGCATCCCAAGCCAGCACTTAACCACTGCGCCACTCGGCTGGCCCAGAACTGTACTTTTTTTTTTTTTTTGAGGACAGTGTCACTGGCCCTTATATGTGGGACCTGAACCGGGGCCACTGGCTTCCCAAGCCAGCGCTTAACCACTGTGCCACTCGGCCGGCTCTGTACATTTTTAAATACCAATTTTATATGTGAATTTTATTTACAAAAAAAAAAAAGAGCAATTTCACGAACAGAAAAATCCTAATTTACATCTCGCAAAAAATCGGGAATTATGGCAGCAGAGCCTGAATTTGATGGAGACTTTCCAGTTTGGAGTTTCCCTGGGCCCCTCCTGGTACCTGAACTGTGACCTGCCCCTCATTCCCAACACAGGGAGAAAAGGAAGGTCACTAGGCTAGAGCTCCTAGCTGACTCCAAACACTGCCTGACTCCACAGGCAGTGTCAAGTCCAGCAGACCAGTGACAATTCTGGGGAGGGAGCGCCCAGAATGGAAAAGGAGAGAATCTTGGTGTGGGGAGAGGCCCGGGATGGTCAGCTGAGAGCACACCCTGGGATCAGCCAGTGGTGGGTTCACGTCCTGGCTCTGCAGTGTTAACACCCCACCATGGGATGAAGTGATGTGCAGAAAGCACTAAAACAATGCCTGATCCATAGGCAGCGCTAGGAAAATACTAGATGTTTTGACTTCTTATACTCATAGAGGTGGCACCAAGCTGTTCATAAGTGCATTCTGGTTTAATCAGCACTGTGACTCTACCAAGTGGTGTCAACACCTGTCCTATGGATGGGAAAACAGTTCCCAATGTCACCTGGCTTGTCCCTGGCAGGGGGGGTGACCTGGGCGTATCTGGGGAGGATGTGCAGGTAAGTGAGGAAGTTGGTGTGAATAATCCAGTGGGAAGGAGGTAAAGACCATGTGGCTAGTCTCCTGTAGAAATTGCTGGGGCTGACCGGTTAATGCACCTGGCCTATAGCCCCAGCACTGGCCTGCTCACAAGAACATATGACTGCAGGAGCAACGACAAAGCGAAGTTTATTGCTCCAGGTTAAACCAGTGGACACAGGAACTGGGGAGGTGAACATGTCCTTGGGGACACTGCTGAGCTGTCAGAACCCAGGGAAGCCATGCACTATGGATGTGCTGGTTGCCTGCTCACAAGCAAGGCCACCCCTCTACACAGAAGCTCCAGCTGCAACCCAAGGCTCTCAGGAGCAGGACTCCTCCTGTCCAGTCACCTGCAGAAGTCTGAGCAGAGGCAGGGGCTGCAGTGACGGTCTCCGCTGGGCCAAGTGTTTAGGAAGATGTCTTGGTGGACGAGGAAGAGGCTGTCTCCTTCTTGGTGGAGGCCTTCATCAGTGCCAGCTTCTTGGGCAGGCTGGTGCTGGCTTTCATCACCACGTCATGTTCAATCTTCTTCCGGATCCCAACCTCCAGGTCCTGAGGGGACAACCATGGGGCAATGAGACTGGGATCTGAAGTGGAGGGAGTGAGAGAGGGCCTGACCTGGGGCTGGATTAGCAAGTCCCCCAAAACGGCACCTGAGACTCTGGTGGCTGGGGTTTAAGTCCTGCTTTTGTCTTGCACTCTTTGGGGTATCAAACACAAAAAAACTTCTCATCTCTGGACCTTGGCTTCTAAACTTCTGCTCACCCCCATTTCAAAGATGGGGAAACTGGGCTCCTACAGTGAGAAGGCACTTGCGCAGGGTTCCCAAACCACGTGAGAGGAGACTGGAACCTGGCATGCCCAGAGTCTCTGATCTCAGTCTCCAGGCGGGCAGCTGTCTCCTGTCCCATGTCATCTCCACTTTGCACATGGTGAACTGGGGCTCTGAGAAACAGGGATTGGGAGCCAAGTGCATCTGGGTGCAAACCACCTCCTTGCTCTGCCTGTATCTGCCTGTGTAAGTCCCAGTGACCACGAGCACCATGACCATCACATGCCTGATGCCGGGGACACTGAAAAATCTCTGCCCTCAGAGCTGATGTTCAGTGCATATGTGGGGATAATTACAACTATGACAAACTGTTAAATGATGATAAATCAATGAAGGCTGCCATGGAAAAATGAAAACGAGGGCTAGCGAGTAAGGGTGGGGCTGTGGGGTTTCCATCAGGGGCTGCTGCTCAGAAGCAACACTGCAGTCAGACTCGACTCGGAGGGAGTCATGTGGATTTCTGGGTGAAGAACCTGGGTAGAACGAATAGCAGGTACAAAAATTCTGAGATGGGACAAGGAGCAGTTAAGGGGCGGGTGAGGCTGAAGGGAGCAAGGGGGAGTGGGAGGAGATGAGGGCAAGGAGGTGATGGGCAGAGTGTGCATGGCCTTGGGAACAGGTTTTTCCTGAGTGAGGTGGGAGCCATGGAGTTCTGAGCAGAAAAGGGAGATATCTGACTTTAAGTGCTCACAGGCACCCTCTATGGCTATGGGGTGGGGTGGGGGAGGCAGGAGATAGGGAGGATGTGGCTGCAGATGCAAGACAAGGGGGGGGACCGAGGGAGGGGGTCAAGGAAGCAGGTTGGTGCAAAAGTAACTGCGGTTTCGTACTGTGAATTTTAAATCATTATAACTAGGCGCAAATACATTTTTATTTATCAAAATAGGAACCATTACAATCAACACATTTTTGTCAACAAGAAATAAGTTTATTTATTCCTGTAGTGTAAAAATCCGTGCTTCGGGATTTGACAAACTCTTGGAAAGCATTTTCTGCATCCTGCTGGTTGTGGAAGCGTTTTCCCTGCAGAAGTTGTGGAGATACTTGAAGAAGTGGTAGTTGGTCAGGTGAATATGGTGGATGAGGCAAAACTTCATAGCCCAATTTGTTCAACTTCTGAAGCACTGGTTGTGCGACTTGGGGTCGGGCGTCGTCATGGAGAAGAATCTCATCAATTTGCTGAGCATACTTCTTAAGATGTAATGGTTTCGCTGGGATCCAGAAAGCTATAGTGGTTCACACTGGCAGCAGGCCACCAAACAATGACCATGACCTTTTTTTGGTGCAAGTTTGGCTTTGGGAAGTGCTTTGGAGCTTCTTCAAGGTCCAACCACTGGGCTGGTCATCACCGGTTGTTGTATAAAGTCCACTTTTTGTCTCATGTCACAATCCAATCGAGAAATGGTTCATTGTTGTATAGAATAAGAGAAGAGGATACTTCAAAACCATGAATTTTTTTTATTTTCGGTCAGCTCATGAGGCACTTGCTTATCGAGCTTTTTCATCTTTTCCAATTTGCTTCAAATGCTGAATGACTGTAGAATGGTCGATGTTGAGTTCTTCGGCAACTTCTCGTTTAGTTGTAAGAGAATCAGCTTCGATGCCTGCTCTCAATTGCTCATTGTTAACTTCTGATGGCCGGCCAGTATGCTCATCTTCAAGGCTCTCATCTTCTTTGCAAAACTTTTTTTTTTTCCTAAAGCTTTTATTGGGGAATTGGGGAAGGGGAACAGTGTTGGGGAATCGGGGAAGAGGAACAGACAAGTTGCTGTCTTTTTGTTCTTCAGTCTAGTTGCGGAGGACGTTGCTTCACTGGCCCATGTTGGTATCATCATGGCGCTCTTCCTGGATGAGGCAGATTGGTCACCGGCCTCTGGATGGTCGCTCACTGCGGATATTGGCAGCTCATGCTGGCTGCCGGCCACTCACTGTAGCCTATGGCAGCCCGCTGCAGCAAGGGCTGCAGCCCACACCATCACCGAGGCTTGCACAGCCCACTCCAGGTGAAGCTGTTGTTAGCTGTAGAAGGCAGTGTCACTGGCCCTCATATGTGGGATCCGAACCGGGGCCGCTGGCATCCCAAAACCAGCTCTTAACCAATGTGCCACTCGGCCAGCCCTTTTTTTTTGAGGGCAGTGTCACTGGCCCTCATATGTGGGACCCGAACTGGGGCCCCTGGCGTCCCAAGCCAGCTCTTAACCGCCATGCCACTCGGCCGGGCCCTTCCTTTGCAAAACTTCTTGAACCATCACTGCACTGTTCATTAACAGTTCCTGGGCCAAATGTTGCGAGTTGCCTCTGCTGCTTTATGACCCATTTTGAATTCGAATAAGAAAATTGCTCAAATTTGCTTTTATCTAACATCATTTCTATAGTCTAAAATAAATATAAAATAAACAGCAATAAGTCTTTAGCAAAAAAAAAACATAGCGAGAAGTGTGCATTAAAATGATATATAGCATAACATTTAAGAATGTATTCCTATATCAAACAGCAAATTTCAACAATGCAAAAACCGCAATTACTTTTGCACCAACCTGAAGATTAATCGTTAAGGCAAAAAGGATGGGATCCTACCTGTGAGAGAAAGGATGGAATCAAGGGTGACCCCAAATATTTTGATATTTGGAAGGACAGAGAGTGTTCCTGAATGGAGACTCTAACATGATCATGGTCAGGAAAGGAGAGGAGAGGATCAGAAGCTTGGTATTGGACATGCCCAGTCTGAGATGCATGAGACAGCCCCACTTCCGGCCCCCAGATGGAGGTAAACAGGCTGCTGGGTACAGAGGTCTGAGAAAACCAAGGCTCTGGGGAAACTTCACAGTTTACTCAAGATTACTCACTAGTTAGTGCGGAACACTATTCGAACTCAGATCTGACTCCAAAACTAGTTTTAATTTTCTGTAACTTCCTCATAAGCTCAATTTTGTCTACCTATGTAAAAAAAGCTGCACTTAAAGACAACCACAAAAATGACAATAACCAATGTAGCTAACATTTATCTGAGCCCTGTGCTGTTCTCAGCGCTTTACAGGTCGCCTATGGCATGGAATCCTTACAACTCTAGGGAAAGGTGCCAACACTATATTTCAACACTATAGGTAAGCGGCTCAGGATGAACAAGTATTAGCCAACGATGGAGATGTGATTTGTACCCAGCAGTGCCTTCTTGGAAAGCTGGGGTTTTCAACTCTTTTCCCATTCCACCTCCCCTTCCGGGTTCTATTAAAAAGAACAGGGGTGGGCCGGCCGAGTGGCGCGGTGGTTAAGCGCTGGCTTGGGATGCCAGCGGCCCCAGTTCGGGTCCCACATGTGAGGGCCAGTGACACTGCCCTCAAAAAAAAACAAAAAAAAAAAAAACAGGGGCCGGCAGAGTGGTTCAGTTGGTTAAGAGCTTCCTCAAGGGTGCGAGCTGAGCTCTGAGCAACAGCAGTTCGATGCCCGGGGCCCGAGCTGAGCTGCCCAGGTGTGGTAGGATAGCTCAACTAAAAACAAACAAACAAAAAAACCAAAACAGTAACAGCCAAAGCAGCTAACGTGTGTTGAATACTTTTTGCAGGCGAAACCTTGCTTCTAGAAGGTCCGTTGAATAGATGATGTTCTTGTACCCGCTATACACAGGAGAAAACTGAAGCTCAGAGAACCGAGGGTTCTCCAGGCTCCACCCCACGATCCTTCTCCGGTTCCAGACTTCATCCCTGAACCGGTCCGTAGACCTCCAGGCTCCCTACCCCTAACTGCTGGACGGCTCCAAGCTCCATCCCGGTCTCCGCTGTCGCCAGGTTCCATCTCTGGTTCCCCGCGCTGGCCCCGAACTCCATCCCTCGCCCCTCGCACGCCTGCACTTACCTTCTTGAGCTTTTGCTGCTGCACAATGCGCGCCTTCTTAGGGGCGATAACACGACCTAGGGAGGAGATGAGCTCGTGTGAGGCAGGGAACCTCCGAGCCTACCTCGCCCCGCAGCACCCCCGAAGCGCTTTTTCACCTCCCTTCCTCGGGCCCCGGTTCCGCTCCGAAGCAGCCGCGGTCTTGCTCTTCCCGGACTTCCGAGCCTGGAACTTGCGCTGCCCCTGCGCCATGATGGAGTGTGCAACGGAAGGGGTGGAGCTGCAAATAGTTGTAGCCGGAAAGGCGCAGGGCACCATGGGATACATTGAGGCTGGAGGGCGCAAGTGCTCATGGGAAATAACGTGGCAAAAATTTTTAACAGTTCTCTCTAAGAGAGGTTGACCATACGCAGCGTTGCACATAAAATTCCAAGGAATTATTATAAGCTAAGATTCACTGGGCGCTCATTTGTTTTGTAAAACGTAAAGTTCCATAAAATTCAGTCTAGGACAAGGATGAGGTGAGTGAGGCACTCACTGGTGCAGAATTTAAGGGTGCCCCAAATTCCCGAGGTAATCAAGATAGTGTTTTTGACATTTAAAAATATTTTAGAGCCAGCCAAGTGGCTCAGTTGGTTAAGAGCTCGCTCAAGAGTGTGAGCTGGGCTCTGAGCAACAGCAGTTCGATGTCCAGCCTGAGCTGAGCTGCCATTAAGCTGCCAACAGGTAGCAGGATGGCTCAAGCTAAAAAAAAATAAAAAAATTTAGTATTAAAAAAATCAAATCATCAAACTGCAGCCTGTAGGCTGGCGGCCTAATGTTCGAAATAAACTTTTATTGGAACAAGGGCTGATATCTTGGGTGAGCTAATGTCAAGGTATGCAAATATAGGGTTCCATTGTCTCTATTTAATAGCTTGGTATTTTGTTCATCATGGATTTTTTTTTGCATTAATTTTGATTTTTAAAAAGCATTTAAACTATTATTAATCTTGGTTACTAAGCCTTTTGGTGTCCCCTTTAAAAATATGAACCTGAGGTGTCACCCTAGATCTAGTTCTGAGAGCAACCTAAGAGGGTGGTACTAGTATTGTCCCCATTTTATAAATGAAGAAACCAAAGCATAGAGAGGTGAAGTGACTTGGCTAAGATCACACAGCAGAAAAAGTGGCAGAGTTAGGATATGAACTTGGGCAGCTTAGGTCCAGCTGCTGGGCTTTTAAGAGCCATGCAAAGACTCTGTCTGCTCTCCCTGCTCCAGGAAGAAGTATGGTTGGGGGAAGGACAGCTTTGGGGAAGGCCATTCAATAAGTTTTATTATAAAACCTAGGGGGATGGGGGTAAGGTAGGGTATGGAGAGCCAGGTTGGTTACTTCTCCATCTAGAGTCCCTGCCCTCAGGAGATGGTGGTGCTTAAGGCTGCCCGGAGCTCTTTGGGGGCAAAGACGCCCATCTCTGTGATGATGCCACCGGTGATGAGGTCATGGGGGGTGACATCGAAAGCAGGATTCCAAACTCCAATTCCTGCAGGGGAGAGAGGGGAGGCAAGAATGCAGGCATTTGGCTTTGTGAAAGTTTTCAAGCTGTTGTCACCTGTCCACCCGTTCTCACCCCATGGTGGTTCTTGGAGTTACGGAATTCTTGAGAATCTGGGGATACTCACCCCAAAGGTGCATGAAAACATGGACTTTGGCACCCAGTAACAAGTTTAGACTTCTCCCCTTATACCACTCCTGTATTGTCACTGTCGAAGAAAGATTTGAAGTCTCATATACAACTACCCCACTCTGCCTGCTCAAAAGATCTCTTTAAGAACCTCCAAGAATCTATCTCAGAGCCTTTGCATTGGCTGTGCCC
This sequence comes from Aselliscus stoliczkanus, assembly GCA_033961575.1. Lineage (NCBI taxonomy): Eukaryota > Metazoa > Chordata > Mammalia > Chiroptera > Hipposideridae > Aselliscus > Aselliscus stoliczkanus. The sequence continues at coordinate 11,564,976 of CM066735.1, forward strand.
TCTGTCTAGATGCTCTCCCTCAGATATGCACATGACTCAATGTTTTATTTACTTCAGGTCTTTGCTCAAATGTCACCTTCTCAGTGAGGACTTCTCTAATCACCCTGTCTAAACCCCCTGCACAGATACTTCCTTGCCTCACTTATTTCTCCTCAGCCCTTAACTCATTCTATAATTGTGTTATTTATCATGTTCATTTGTCTGTCTCCCTGACCAAATTGTCAGCTCCATGAGGGCCGGGACTTTTGTGTCTTTTTTTCATTCTTATATCCCCAGCACTTAGCATCAGTCAGGTGCTCAGAAATATTTGCTGAATGGGCCGGCCGAGTGGCTCAGTTGGCTAAGAGTGCATGCTCTGAGCCATGGGACCGCGGGTTCGATTCCCACATGGGCCAGTGAATGCTGCGCCCTAGCTGAGCTGTTGCTAAGCTGCCAACAGATGGCAGGATGGCTCAGCTGGTGTAACAAGATTGCCTGTTCAATGGTGGGCTATGCCCACCGGCAACTAAAGACTGAACTCGGCACCATGAACTGAGCTGCCGCCTGGATGGCCCAGAGGATGGAGCGTGCGCTCTTAACAACAAGGCTGCTGGTTCGACTCCCACATGGGATGGTGGCTACGCCCACCCCTAGGTGAGACTGAACACAGCACCTTGAGCTTGGAGGCCATGAGCTGCAGTGACTGGCGCTCTCCATAACGAAGATTGAAGAACAACAACTTGGCTGGTCCCCTCCCCCAATTCCCCAACATTGTTCCCCTCTCCCACTTCCCCAATAAAATCTTTATATATATATATTTTTTTGAGGGCAGTGTCACTGGCCCTCATATGTGGGACCTGAACCGGGGCCACTGGCTTCCCCAGCCAGCACTTAACACTGCGCCACTCGGCCGGCCCCCCAATAAAATCTTTAAAAGAGAGAAAAAAAAATTTGCTGAATGATTTACTGGGTGTAGGTCACAACTTACACAACAGGCTGCAAACTGGTGACCTGTAACTGTTCTCTGGATCACAGTTTTTTAAGACCACTGGATTAGCTGCCAGCTTTCAAAAGGTGGGAGATTTCATAAATTAAAAAATGTAAGGGCCGGCCAAGTGGCGCGGTGGTTAAGCACTGGCTTGGGAAGCCAGCAGCCCCGGTTCGGTCCCACATATGAGGGCCAGTGACACTGCCCTCAAGAAAAAACAAAAACAAAAACAAAAAAATGTAAGTCTTCTCTTGGAAAAGTCAAAAGACCCATTTTCCTGGGGTGTGCATTCCTGTGACCACTGGTGGGAGCCGCTCACAAGTGGGAGCAGAGTGTCAGGCCACAGACTATACCTCCTGCTGCCCCAGTTTTATTATTTTTTTGTGTATGTGTGTGGGGGGATGGGCTGTCAACTCTGCTTTCCACAGTCTTATGGATTATGACCAGTGCTAATTATGCCTCTAGGAAAAATTAATGCATCTATTTTTTTTTTTAAGAGGGCAGTGTCACTGGCCCTGATATGTGGGATCCGAACCGGGGCCGATGGCATCCCAAGCTAGCTCTTAACCACCGCGCCACTCAGCTGGCCTAATGCATCTATTTTTTAAAAAGCTATGAGGAATCACAACAGAAAACAACAGAATATCAGGACTTCTGTCTGCTTAATTGCATAGTTATTTTTACCCTGACTTCATACTTGGACTAGGGGGTGGTGGCTCTGTAGTGTTTTCAGTGCTTAGGGGTTTGAAACTAGTCCTTTTAAAAAAACGGTATTCAGGGCCGGCCGAGTGGCGCGGTGGTTGGGCGCTGGAATGGGAGGCCAGCGGCCCTGGTTCGGGTCCCACATATGAGGGCCAGTGACACTGCCCTCAAAAAAAAAAAAAAATAAATAAATAAAGGTATTCAATTGTAACTGTTAATGGGTACTAAGGGCTGGACCTGTTCTCCATGTCACATGGGTTAAGTCACTGAAGGCCCAGGGGTTTAAGAGGCAAGTCATAATAACAGCCCATCTTACAGACAGGAATATCGGGGACTCTTAGGAATGAGAGAATTTAGACAACCTGTCCACAGTTGCATAGCCAGGAAGCAGGGAGAAGCTGAGAAATATCTGTCTCTTCATAGGCACTTGGCTGAAGAGTGTTCTTATCTTATTTCTTCTTTTTTTTCCTTATTTCTTTTTTTCTAAAGATTTTATTGGGGAATTGGCGGAGGGGAACAGCGTTGGGGAATCAGGGAAGGGGAACAGACAAGTTGCTGTCTTTTTGTTCTTCCGTCTAGTTGCGGAGGATGTTGCTTCACTGTTGGTGTCGTCATTGCGCTCTTCCCGGATGAGGCAGATCGGTCGCTGGCCTCTGGATGTCGCTCACCACGGCTATTGGCAGCTCACGCTTGGCAGCCAGCCGCTCACGCTGGCTGCGGGCCACTCACTGTAGCCTATGGCAGCCCACTGCAGCAGGGGCTGCAGCCCACACCATCACCGGGGCTCGCACAGCCCAGCTCCAGGTGAAGCTGTTGTTAGCTGTAGAGGGCAGTGTCACTGGCCCTCATGTGGGATCCGAACCGGGGCCGCTGGCATCCCCAAACCAGCGCTTAACCAATGCGCCACTCGGCCGGCCCTTTTCCTTATTTCTTCTTCAGGTAAGTAAACCGAGGTGGAAAATGGCAAGACAATTTGCTCAAGTTTTTCCAACTCATGAGTTTGGAATTCTGACATTGAATCTGACCTTCAAGATGCTTCCACTCTAAAAATTGGCTTAAGGGAACTACCTGTGCCCCAGAAGGCTGATGACATCCCAAATGCCACCTGCGCCCTGTGAAGGGACTGGGGTATCTAACTGGAGGTGCCCAGATGCTGTGGTGCCTCCCCCCATCACCAAGCAATGGCTTACCAGGCGCTGCAATCCTGACTCCATTGACATCGGTCAGCTCTTGGCCTGGGCGCTCCTCGATTATGATCTGCTGGCCCATCTCCAGATGGAGGTCACATGAGGAGCTGGGGGCAGCCACATAGAAGGGGATGCCATGGTGCTTGGCGGCGATGGCTAGCTGGTAGGTGCCCACCTTGTTGGCTGTATCACCGTTGGCAACTACGCGGTCAGCTCCCACAACGACAGCTGGGGAGTAAGGTGTCAGGGTCACCACCTGGCTCTGGATGCCTGGAGCCCTGCCTGTAAGCACCCAACCTGCTGACCTGACACGCCCCAGTGGGCCATAGCAGCTGCTGCCATGCTGTCAGCGATGAGGGTGGCAGGGATCTGCTCGTAGACCAGCTCGAAGGCTGTCAGCCGGGCCCCCTGGTTGTAGGGCCGGGTCTCTGTGCAGAAGGCAAGCTCCAGGCGGCCAAGGTTGTGCAGTGAGCGGATCACACCTGCAGGGTCCAACACACCAGGAGAAGGCCAGGATGAGAGAAAGGGACAGGTGGGCAGGGTGGCCCATTGGTTAGGGGCACAGATCTCCAAAGGCTTGCCACCCCAAGTCCTTGTTGTGGTTGTTCCCTCTGCCTGGTACATGTGGGCTTAGAAAACACCTTCTCAGTGAGCCCTTCCCTGATCTCTCCATCTCACATAGCAACCCCCACACCTCTGACCTCTTTCCCTGTTCTTCCTCCTCAGCACTTATCACCTCTGAACACATCATACATATTTACTGACTTGCTTTTGTCTATTTCTCCTAGTTTCCTATCCCGATGGCTGAGATTTTACTTTGTTCACTGCTAGGTCCCCAGCACCTAGAACTGTGTCTGGCACACAGTAGGTGCTTAATAAATGTCTATTGAGTGAATGAAGGAATGCATGCATGAATAGTGGGGTATACAGTAGATGCCTACTAAATTATTTGTTGAGTAAATGGATGAATGTCTTGCCATCAGGGCCTCAGTCCCTGGGTCCCAGGGTGGGACGTAGGTAGGTAGGGAAATCTGGTCAAGCGGAATCTGCTGCCTTGAGCCCCAGTACCCAGTACCCCCCTCTCCTAGTCACAGGTACTCCAATCTTTCCTTGGGGCTCACTCTCTTCTCCTTAGTCCTTGGGAGTCTACATCCTGCCTACTCTCTGTCCACTCAGGCCAGGCCCATAGAGTGACTGATCTTGGATGGCCAGGTGATTCCATCAGAGCCCCTGAGACACAAAGACACTTTTGTGGCACTGTTGCATAAGACCCTTGGCTCTATTCCTCCTTATATGAATACTGGCAGACCCTCTGCCGACCCATGGAGTGTGAGCAGAAGGGCAGAGCTTAGGAACAGAAATAGATGGGTCCTGATGCTATTTGAATCTCTGGATCCAGTCATACCTGAAGCGTTTCTGTACAAGAACTAATCAATTCCCATTTTTTTGGGGGTGGGAAAAGTGGTTTGAGTTTATTTCTCTTGGCTCCAAAAGGGGCCCTCCCCCATCCCCATGGAAGCCCACTCACCCAGGGCTGTGCCGTAGCCAGCAGTGGCCAGTGCACCAGTATTACAGTGGGTCAGCACGGTCACCTTGCCGCCCTTGGGGGCTGCCCGCTCCAGGAGGTGTTGAGCTCCCAGGTCCCCAATGCTCCGATTGTCCTTGAGGTCTTTCTCCAGCATGTCCTCAGCATAGCAGATCACTCTGGGGCCAATAAGGGGCTCTCAGCAGCAGCCACCAGGCCTCGGTGCCTGGGCTAGCCCCTTCTTTCTGCCCAGCTCCCTTGCCGAGAGCCTCTCATAGCTGTGAGGACTGGACCTTCTGCTATTGTCATTCACTCATGCAACAACGTTAACAGAGCACCTAATGTGTGGGAAGTACTGGGGGGCACAGCAGTCAACAAGACAAAAATCTCTGCCCCTATGGAGCTGACACTGGAGTGCGTGAGGCAAACGATGAGCAGATAATAAGGTGAAGGAAAAGGCATCAGTTAGAGGAATGGGGGTGGTGGTGATGAGCACATGTAGCTAGAGTGGAGGGGGAGAGTGGAAAAAGAGGACTGGAAACCAAATTCCTCAAAGCAAAAACCAGGAGAATGCGAAGTGGCACTGACAAAGACCTCCAAGAGGGCAGGGCGGGGTCACGGGGACTGGGCAAGTTCAGGAGTTCAAGGATCTAGGAGCATGGCTGTCTGGGGTCAACTCTCGGCCCTGCTTGTGTGGCCTTGGACTAAGCGCGCCATGCCTGTTTCCCATCTGTAAAACTGGTCGCTGTGCGCAAAAATCAGTTAGCCTTTGCTCAGGGCAGTGCCTGGGACAAGGACCCATACCTATCCCGGACCGTTTCCTCTGTGGCACCCTCTCGCTCGGCCTCCTGGGCTGCCGCGTTGGCCAGGTCGCGGGCGGCGCGGGCCATGTTGACAGCGGTGGGCCGGGCAGTGACCAAGAAGCTTAGCGCGTCGCGTACGAAGGCCACGAGCGCGGCGAGTCCCGGCCCTCCGGCACCCGCCTGCAGCTCCACGGCGAGACTGAGGCAGCCCACGAGCGCTATGGCCGGGGCACCACGCACCTGAAGGGGAGGGATCCGGGCGTCAGCGGCGACAAGTGCGGCCGCCCCCCACCCTCAGGCCCCGGCCGCTGCGCCCCACCTTCATGGCGCGGATGGCCTCCCAGGCCTGGCGCACCGAGCCCACTCTCTCGTAGCGGCTCTGCTGAGGAAGCAGCAGTTGGTCGAGGATCTGCAGTGAGCCCCTCGAGTAGCGGATGGCTTCCAGAGGAGGCATGGTGCTACCAACTAACGCCTCGCTGTTCCTGGGAGCAGGGTACCACGCACAAGAGGGCGGGGCCGAAGCGCGTGGAGCGGTGGGCCCTCCCCCGGAAGGAGGCGCCTGCGCACACCAGCTCCGTGTTTCCGGACCCGAGGTCTGCTCGCGGATCCCACCCCTATTTCTGGCAAAGATCGGCTAGTTAGCCACCCCCTCGGAACCACGATGGCACCATTTACGTGGCATCTCCTGGATGCCAGGATCTGTGTTCAGCGTCCGGTTGACCAGTTAGGTGTTCATAGCATGACTCCAAATCCACAAATGGGCCCCTTCAGGTGCTTGACTTCTCCAGCCACGCAAGGGCTGGCGGTCCTAATTGGGGATTCCAGGAACCAACGGGCTCTTACTGCTGCCCTGAGACCTTCCCAACCTCATGGGGAGCAAAGTTGGGTGGGTTGGAGGCAGCCGCTGAGGTCACCACGTGCGGATTACGTATTCAGGCGGAACCTCAATCCCAGCACGGTTGGTGTTTTGTTCATCACCGTATACTGGTGGCGAGGACACTGCCTGGCACACTGTATGTGCTCAACATGTCAAATGATCTTCCTTTATCCAATGTCTACGGGGAGGTGGCAGGCTGCGAGTCTCCTGGTGTATGCACGACTGTTTTTGGCCCTTTTCTGCTCAGTTTACCAGCTTCCTTCACAGGCAGCAACACACTAGGGCCTTTTTTGTGACCTAAGGGGCCCCCATGGGCCAGGGACAATAAACAGCTTACACCTGCATGGACATGCCGTGTGTTCCCAGCTCTGGCCTCCCTGCTGCCTGGTCCCCTTTGCACCCTTCACTTTCAGCCTGTACCACCTCCTCTGGGAAGTCTGCCCTGATTGCAGGCCAACCTGAGCCACTAGAAACCCTCCTCATGTTGGGTGAGGACCATGGTTTTGTGGTCACAGTTGTAGCCCCAGCATCACCATTTACTATGAGGCCTGCCAGGCTTGGTTGGGTGGCAGGGTGGGGGAGAGGGCCCGTCTAGTAACCTAAGGCTGGGCCAAAGAAGCAGGCTTTAATTTGGGGGGGGTGTCCTACAAGGCACATACATCCTCTTCGGGACCAAATAAATAACAACTCCATCATGACTGTAGAAAGGCGAGGTCTGGGGAAGGGGTGGCATCTGAGCTCTCTGAGGGCTGATGGGCAAGGGAGACTGCAGTCTGTGAGGGGGAGGTCCAGTCCCTGGAATCACTCACTCACTCTGAGTCTGAGTAGTCTGCCACAAGAGAGGAGCTGAGGGTCCAGGGGTGTGGCATGTCCCGGGGAACAGATGCCTCCTGAGAGGAGCCCGCTGGAGACCAGGGCCTGTCCTGACAGCTCCCAACCTGCTCCTGAGGTCCACTGGTTTTGGGGGTCTTGGCTATCTCCTGAAAGCAGTCTTGAGGGGATGTGGGCCTGTCCTGGATGGTGCCCTCTAATACCAGTGGCTCCCCAGATTCGACCGCATGCTGGGCGCTCTCTGAGACCTCTCGGGACTGCCTTCGCATGATGCCCAGATCCCCCACAGTGATGGGGTTGCCGGCAGTCACAGATCTGCGGTTCTGGGCCAGCTTCTTCAGGACAATGCCAGCTTTGCTGCTGCTGCCGCTGCCAGGTCCTGAAGCAGAGGGGAACCAAGAGCGGCTGATGATCTCTGTCCGCTTGAGTTTCTGCTTGTCCTCGTATGCTGGGGGAGGGAGAAAAGGGGAGGATGGAGGTCCAGAGCCATCCTCTGCCTGGGTCTGCCATGGCCCACTCACAGCCAGGACTCCCCATCTCCCCACCCATGCCCACCAGCCCCCACGCACAGTCCAGGGTGTGGAACTTGAGCAAAGCAGCCAGCTTGCGGTCGTCCTCTGTCTCAGGCACCAGCGGAATGGCCAGGCTCGCCTTGGCCTGCAGGGCCTGGTCCCTCTCTTCCTCCTCCTGCAGGGCTTTTTTCTTTTCCTGTTGGGGAAAGGGAGGGTGGGTGTCAAAGCCCTGCCTCTTCTGTGCCTGTTGACCCAGGGGGCATCACTCCAGATCTCCGGGTCTCAGTTTTCTCATCTCTCAGGTCATGGGAGGAAAGGGCCTCACACATTGGTCAGGGCACAGAAGTCGCTTAACAAATGGGAGGTGCAACTGTCATTAATACATGTACCAGTCAGTTCTTCACTCATTCATTCCACAAATATTTACAGAACTGCCCGTCTTGTCCTAGGCCTTGTTCTAGACACTGGGGACACAGCGAAGGGCAGACAGACGAACACCTTTGCCCTCATGGAGCTGACATTCTAGTGGGTGAAAGTGACAACAGTGGTAAGGAGGAAAAGAATGCTGGGAAGGGGGTAGGGAGTAGGCATGGGGTTCAACTTTAAATGTGACTCGGGGTGGAGAGGAGAGGGACTGTCTCTCCAAGAAAATTATATCTGAGAAAAGACATCAGAGTGAGGGAGCCATGTGGGTATCTGGTAGTAGAGTATGCCAAGGTAGATAGAACAGCCTGTGCAAAGGCCCTGAGGCAGAAGTGTGCTTGGAGTGGTTGAGGAACAGTGAGGAGGCCAGGGTGGCTGGAGCAGAGTGGGGGAGGGGGGAGGGGAACTGGGGCTGGGGAGGGGAAGGGGCAGATCATTCAGGCCTGCCTGGTGGGCAACGGAGAGGACTTTGGCTTCTACTTTAAGTAAGTTTGAGAGCTAGGGAGGGTTCTGAGCAGAGGAGCAAGGTGATCTGACACAGGTGTTCACAGAAGCCCCATAGTGACTGGGTGTGTGTGTGGGAGGGGAGAACAGACTATGGGGGGTGGGAGCCTGGAGACCAGGCAGGAGGGACTATGGTGCTCCATACAGAAGATGATTGGGGGGAGGGGGGTGGAAGTAGCAAGATACTATATAGATATTATTTGAAGGTAGAGGCTGATAGAATTGTTAACAGGAGATGGGGAAGGGGGCCACCTCCAGGCTTTGAGGACTCAGTACCTGGAAGGATAGATGCCTTCTTTCTGAGAAGGGGAGGATGTGGGCAGGGCTGGTTAGGAACTGAGGTGGTCTTGGAATATTATGTTTGAGGGTCCTTAGACACCCCACGTGGAGACGCTCAGAAGGCGGGGGACACATAGCTCAGGGCACGGGCCTGGCTGAAGGGATACACTTTCAGTAACAAATAATTAGGAAGAAAAGTAGTAATTTTACTCCTAATAATGATGACCATAAAATGATCAGAAAAAGAAACAGGACACGGGAGCCGTAGGATGGTGACAAAGCTTGCGGCCCATGGGGTTGCCTGAGATGCTCTTGCCTGGGCTCTGTTAGAAGCGTCCAGGGGCACAGGCCACCCCACAGAGTGAGAGAAGAGGGAGAAGGTTCTCATGTCCCACAGGTCTTAACAGTGCTCTGCCGGACACTCACGAGGGTGAGAAACCTGTTTATATTATACCCATCTGAACCTGACTCCCTGTGACAAAGCTCCACCAAGTATTTTTGGCACAGCTTCAGGAGCCATTGTGGTCACTAACAGCAACAACCCCAGGAGTGTCCTTGTGCCAGGACCAAGCCGTAGGGCAGATGAGTCAGCATTTGCACTTGCGCTCTCAGTGACTCTTCACACAGGTGCAGGTGTCTTGCCGAAGCATGTATACATTGAAATACACATTATTGTATCTTATCATAAATGACTTGCCCCCTTTTTTTCTATCATAGTCAGGGCACAGCAGTGATGATTTTGGAAATTATTTGGGGGTGGGTTGACAATCTATGAAATTCCTTTTGCGATAGCTGAGTGGGCCCATGAAATGTGTTAGGAGTTGATCAATAAGTCAGTGCCCTGCTGGGCCTCTGCCTGGTATCCACAGCACGGTTAGGCCTCACCCACTTGAGGATTGAGGCTCACTTTCCCTTTGAGACCTGCTGAAAATGAAGGCTGGTCCCAAAGGAAGGGCTAAATGCTAAATAATAGCCACTGGGCTAGGTGCCTCCCATGGGTGCTGTGAGGTTCTCACAATACAGATGAGGAAACTTAGGCTCAGGGTGAAATGACATGCCTATAGCTAAGATGTGATGAGGTGAGGGCTGGACCTGGGTCTTACCAGCCATGCGTTCTTGCCCTCTAATTTTGGCAATGCCAGGTGACCCCAGCCCACCCATGGTCCTGATCCCAGGTCAGAGCCCACTCACCCGGAACCTCTTCCGCAGCATGCTGTTGAGGGCGAAGTCATCCTTCCAGGCGCTCTGGGCCTCCTGGATGTGGCTCAGGGTGGGGAGAGCCTTCTTGAGTGTGCTCCGGTCGGCCTCGCCATGCTCCAGGCGGAACATGGCATCTGTCTCCAGCTTCTGCTTCTTCTCATGCTCTGCAAGGGTGAGAGCACGGCTGGGCCTTCGGGGCCCTGGCTCAGGCTCAGGGTCGGGGCCGGCTTCCCGGATGCCCACGGCGCTCACCTGTTGTTAGCACCTGCTCATTGTCTGCCATGTCCCAGCGCTCCTCCTTGCGCTGGGCACCACTCACGATCACGTAGTCGCAATTGGCAGGATCAGTCTGCATCTCAATGTAGTTGATGCAGAGGTGGCATTTCATCCGGAACCTGGGTGGTAGGCAGGAATCAGGACACTGCGGACACCCCAGGCTATACTGTGACACCTGCTTGCTTCTTTCCACAGTGTGTGTCATTCAACAAGTGTTCACTGAGCATCTACTATATGCCAGGTTCCATGCTTGGGGTTACAGCAGTGGATGAGACAGACAGGGTCCCCTCACTCCAGAATTAACCTTCTGTCTGGAGTTGGTTTGTTCATTCATTCATTCGTGTGTTCATTCATTCACTCAACAAACCCTCCTGAACTAGGCTGCTCTGTGGGAGGTTTGTCACCAGCTGCGAAGGACATGGCAGTGTATCAAGCTAACCTGCTCTTGGAGGGACTAATGTGTTAGCTGGGGCCATATTGGCAGCAAAAGCACAAGCAACCCATGTTGGATAGTGCTGGCCACTTTAGAAAAGGGCTGAGAGGCAGTGTTGGAGCAGAGACCGAGGCGAGCGAGGGAGACTTGTAGATGTCTGGGGAAAACTGAGTGTTCCAGGTGGAGGGCACAGAGGTGAGAGCCTCCCTGGGATGAGTGAGGGACAGTTAGGAGGCTCTGCAGCTGGGGTAGAGTGAATGAGGGGGAGAGTGGGAGGAGGCAAGGGCAGGGAGGGGATAGGGCCATAGGGAAGATTTAGGCTTTTACTGAGAGAAAGGTGGGAGCCATGGAGGGCTCTACGCCAAGGGTTGTGTCCTGAATGACAGACCAGGACAGTTACCAGGGCAGGTCTGCAGGGAACGGCCATTGGGAAGAGGGTACAAGCTCCCCTCTCACTCAGACTCCTTTGTAGCCCATTTAGCCTGTGGCCACCCATATGTCCCTGAGACACCTGCCAGGCTGCCTCTACCTGTAGATCGGGGTCGTGTAGTAATTGCCAACCTTCTTCTTTTCTGCATTGTAACGAACACCTGGGAAGAGAAGGAGAGAGTGGAGGCTCGGACTCACACCACCCCGGTGTCTTCCCTCGGTGGAGGGCAGATGGGGGTGGTATTCTACTCCCCTGCAGGGGAGGGACCTACAGAGGGCACTGAAATTCAAGGTGGGACAGAGCTGTGTTCAGGCTGTAACAGGTGCTCAAGCCACAGAGGGTGGGTGAGAGCCAGAGGGCTTGGGTTCAAATTCTGACTCCACCAACTGTGTGAGCTCAGGCCAGTAGCCTCACCCCTCCGGGCCTCAGTTTCACAATCTATGCAATAGGGATGACTATAATGCCTATTGCACAGGACTGCTGTGAGAACCAGAGGAGTTAATAGCTGGTTAGATGATATATATTGACTGTCTGACCTTATTAGTGAAAAAAGCTTAACCTAGAGAAACAGAGCTTGGGCTGGCAAGAAACGTGACCTGGCTGGGTTTTCCTTTCCTGGGTGGCTGCTTCCATTCACGGCCTTAAGGGTGACCAATGTGTGGTGTCAGGGCAAGCCCCATTTTTTGTTCCCTGAGCACCTGATGGCCTTTGGGGCAGATGATCCTGGCCGGGTCTGATCAGGGGGACATGATAGGAGCTCACTTGTCCTCCTCAGCAGTGGGATGGCTTGGCCCCCACTTCCTACATTTCCAAAGCTTCCATGGTAAGGACTGGACACTCTGGCCAAGAGATACTGGCTGCTGTTCACAGAGTGAGCTGTTTTCCTGGCCCAGGCACTGTGCAAGGAGCTGAGGAAGGTACTGTGAGGATCCCAGAAGAGGAAAGGAAGTCAGGAGGTTTGAGTCACCTGTCTGAGGTCTCATCACTGCTGAGCATGGCCTTGGACTCATGCCTATCTGCCTGTGCACCTGTGGCATAGTCAGGGGTCTGAGTGCTAATGGTAACAGTGTACGTGATACTGTTTCCCCGAAAATAAGACCTAGCCAGAGAATAAGCCGTCGTAGCATGACTCCTCCAGGATATGGAGGGCTCGCACCCCTCACAGGCGGGCTTTATGACCTGTTTCAGGGAAAAGGGTGCCTTTTCCACAAACTCCTTCAGCTTAAAATATTCCATATGTTAAGGTGCCATATTTTGGCACCTAAAATCATGCTACGGCTTATTTTTCAGCTAGGTCTTATTTTCAGGAAAACAGGGTAGCAGCAAATTGAGGTTATAAGCCCTTGCATGTGCCACGTGCTGTACACTAAGCACTTTATATGCCACATAGGTGGACACTCATAACATTTGAATTTTACAGACTGGTAAGCTGAGGCACACATAAGCTCAGTCACTTGCCCAGGGTTGCCCAGCTAGGAAGTGAACCCAGAGCCTGGCCTGCTCACCGATCTGCAATGAGGTGTCCACAGCCTGCCAGTCATTTGGGTGCCATCTCCTCCCTGATTCTTGACTAGGAGACCCTGGTGGAGATGCCACCTGAAGTTAAGGGGCATCAATGTCTGTGGGACTGAATGGTAGAGAGGTGGAAGCAGGAGCGGGGCAGAACCTTACCCATGCCGATGTGGTTCTTGCAGCCATCACACCAGATGTTATACGGCATCTCAAATCTATAAACAGAAAACAGCTCATCTGCCCTATCCACTGGGCTCTCCCTTGGTCTCCACACCCCAAAATCCGGCTGCGGCTATGTTGCAAAAGGCACACACACAGGGAGGCTAAAGAACGGTAGGCGAATGTTTCTACAGCCAGGCCTGTCCCAGCCTGCTGCTCTCTGGTCGGCCTACCCAGTCCCGGGGAGTCTGTGGGTGCTGCAGTCTTCCACACCTCACCACAGCAACTGAACAGCTTGGAGTGGAGGGGGGAAGCAGGCCATTTGAGTTAGTTAAATGCTTGTGCTGTCACTGGATTTTTTTCACAGTTCTATGTGTGACATGTGATTCTGGTTTTCCATGGACAGCTGTCACAGAGCTTCCCTTTTAAAATAAAACCTTAAGTAATGAATAATGAGATGAATTAAAGACACTGTGCAGAGAAGGTGAGGGTCAGCTACCAGAGTGGATGGGAGTGGCATGCACAGGTGAGCTTGGTCAGTTCTAGAGCATGGAAACAGGGAGGGAGTTTTGAGGTGACCTTCAGGCCTGTGCCTCTTGAGGCCCCAGCTGGGACTCGTGTCTTGACTCCTTTTCCATATATTCCTGCCTCTGATGATTTTGTCACTGGATCCTCTGCTCAGGCCCAGGGTGGACACCAGAGACCAAGGTCAAAGTTCCAGAGGCAGAGAAGGAAGTGAAGGGCTTGCCATTCTGGGGACACACAACTGGCTTCAGCTTCCTGTCACAGAGTGCTGGTGTGCCAATTCTGCTTCCTGTCACAGAGTGCTGGTGTGCCAATCCAGAAACAAGAGAACCCCAAGGGAAGGGCCACTGTCCTGGCTCGATGGCAGTAATGACTGTGATTCTTTATCCTCCCCATATCCGTACCCTTTGCAATGAGACTATGCAGCCGTTCCTGTCAGAAGTTGTTGTACTATCCTACCCCCTGCATTACAGCTCCTTTTGCAAAATCGATGGGACAGAGTGATGGTGTGCCAATTCTGGGTCTTGGCCTCAAGATGCCTTGTGCACCTCTGCTCGCTCTCTTCTGGAACTTGATGCTGTTATATGAATAAGCCCAGGTTAGCGGACTGGAGGATGAGACACGTGGAGTGGAGTCCAGTCATGCCAGCCAAGGCCGTGTTGGACCAGCCAGTCCTCAGCCAACTGATTCCCAAACAAGTGAGAAAGCCTGGCCCAGGTCAGCCAAGCCTGGCTCGGGCCAGCAGAGGCATCCAGCTAAGTCCCAGGTTGTGAGGAATTATACATGTGCTTATCATTTTGTTACATGGCAATGGCTGACTAAACCAGTGACTTTCTGCTTTATGGACTTAAGACCCTGTAGCACTGGGCAAATTGAGGTGCTGAATTCCCCTTGAGATTGAGGTCAGGTGACACAAGGGAGAGGCATCCTCAGGCCTTACCTGATGATGAGGATGCCCTGCGACAGCTTCCGAGCCCGCTCTCGGAGTGGGTGGCTGTTGTGGTATCGGTTGAGAGAGCCATGCTGTGCAGAAAGGAGGAGGAAGAAGGTTAGCACTCCTGAGCTGGGCAAGCTCATGGTCTCGCACAAGCCGAGAGAAGCCTCTTCTTAGGACCTGCCATGGGTGTTAACAGCAGAATGAAAGGCAGAGGACTTGGTGAAGTCAGTGGGGTTGGACTCAGGAATACAAGAGATCAAATCTTTTCTCTCCCATTTAGGAGTTGAAAGAGCCACGTGATTCTGGGTAGTGACCTCGCCTTTTGTCTTTCTGAGCCTCGGTTTGCCCTATCCATCAACTGGATCATAATTACCTTCAGGTGTTGTGGGGAGAATTAGGTGAGATGACAATATTGGCAAACGTTCACTGGGTACTTTCTATGCGTCATCCTATTTTAATCCTTCAACAATTCTGTGAAGACAGGTTGCTTGATTTCCTTTTGACACATGGGGAAACTAGCATAGAGAGGCCGAGTCATATGCCCAAGGTCACACAGCTAAGATACACTGATTCATTCAATGGGCCTCTCTGAGCGTCCAGTGTGGGGACATAGCTGTGAACAAGACAGATGAACATGCCTGCCCTAGAGTAGTGAATGTTCTAAAGCGGGGAGAAGGCAAACACCCAAATGAATGGATAACGCGTCAGGGAATTATAAGGGCTATGAAGAGGGCCAGCCAAGTGGCGCAGTGGTTAAGAGCTGACTTGGGACACCAGTGGCCCCGGTTTGGATCTCACATATGAGGGCCAGTGACACTGCCTTAAAAAAAAAAAGAAAAATGGGGGCTATGAAGAGAAATAAAGCACTAGGTGATGAGAAAGAGAATGAGACAATGGTCAGGGAGGCCATTCCCTAAAGCAAGAGAAGGAGCCTTATGGTGAAAAGGAGGAACAGGTTCCAGGCAGAGGGAACAGCAAAAGGTATGAGGAGGCCAGAGAAGCTGGAGCTGGGACAGTGAGAGGATCTGACCCAGAGCCTGGGCAGAGTATAAGGTCATTGATGAGAGCTACATTTACTACTGCACAAGGCAGCGAGACCTTAGGGTCGCCCACACTTCTACAGTGTGGCTCCAATTTCAGGAGAGGACAAGATGCCTATGGCCTCTGCCCTGTGGTGTCTCTTTGTTATCACGGACATAGAGAAGGGAGGCTACCCCTTACCTTTTCAGGGTTGAAATCCGGAGGGTAGTACTTGTTTACACCTTTCCTTTCACCCTGGAAAGCAAAAGACAGATGTGACTCAGAGAAGGTTTCACAGGAGACCTAGTCACCTCAAGGCATGGGACCTGGATGAGGAAGACTGAGGGACATCATAGAGAATGGCCCTGGGCTCCATGTCTGATCAGGGACCGGTGACCTGGGAGAAAAACCCACTGTCATTGCAATGGAAATTGCATGAGGGTTAGACTCTCCTAGGGCAATGGCATTCAGGTTCTTTCGGACCACGACTTACAATAGAACATAATTAATATGGCAATCATGCAAATATACCCATACTATAACTGAGGTACAGGTTTTATGAAAGAACACTTACTTTGGCTGGCAGACAGTTGCTGAGTTCACTGAATATCCCACCAAAGCAGTGGCTTTCAACCACCTAGGGACTTTCTAAAATACCGATAACTGGGATCCACCCCCAGAAAACTCCTGACAGAGGACCTGCTCTGGGAAGTGGAGCCTGGACACTGGGCTTTTAAAAAACTACCCGGAAAACAGATGTTTAAACAAATCCTTGTTACATGCATGTTCACAGAGGCATTATTCACAACAGCCAAAAGGTGGAAACAACCCAAATGCCCATCAATGGATAAATGGATGAACAAAATGTGGTCCATCCATCCAATGAAATATTATTCAGCCATACAAAAAAATGAAGGTCTAACACATGCCACAATGTGGATGAAAAGGAGGAAGACACTGTTAAGTGAAAGAAACCAAACACAAAAAGCACATTGTGTATGATTCCATTTATATGAAATGTTCCAAACAGGCAAATCCATAGAGATGGGAAACAGATTAGTGATTGTTAGGGGCTGGAGGAGGGGGAATGGGGAGCGATTGCTATTGGGGATGGGATTTCCTCTTGGGGTGATGGAAATGTTTTGGAACTAAATAGAGGTGATGGTTGTACAACATTATGAGTATGCTAAATGCCACAGAATCACACACTTTAAAATGGTTAATTTTATGTTATGTGAATTTCATCACATTAAAAAAACTGGGGGCCGGCCGAGTGGCTCAGTTGGTTAAGACCTCGCTCAAGAGTGCGAGCTGACATAGATATAGAGGAAAAACTGATGGCTGATAGTTAGGAGGGGGGTGTGTGTGAGGGAGAGGGGGAAGGGATTAGACAGCATAAATAGGTAACTACAGTATTGCCACAGGAATATGAAACACAGTTCGGGGAATATAATAATGTTGTAAATATTTTGTGGGGTGTCAGATGGTCACATGTCTTGTTAGGGAGACCACTTTATGGATGGAGTAGAGGCTTGATCACTGCACTGTATACCTGAAACTGATGTTGTATAATATTGTATGCCAACTGTAACTGAATATATAGATAGTCACGGGATGTGGATTATATGGTGGAAGGGAGTCAAAGGAATTGTAATAGATAGTATGATATGTGGGGGTGGAGTGGGGGGGAGAATTGGGGGAAGGTGGTTGTCACTTTGAGGGGTAAAAAGTATGGGGTAAAAAGTATAACTATTGCACTGTGTTGTACTCCTGAAACTAATTTTAAAAAATGTTTATTTCACAATAAAATAATTAAAAAAAAAAAAAAGTGCAAGCTGAGCTCTGAGCAACAGCTGTTTGATGCCCAGCCCCAGCTGAGCTGCCACTGAGCTGCCAACAGGTGGCAGGATGGCTCAGCTAAAATAAATAAATAAATAAGAAAAAATAAATAAATAAAAATAATAAAAAAAAGAAAAAAGCTTCCTGGGTCATATTAGTATGTGGCAAAGTTTGAGAACCACTGCACCAAAAGGTCATGAATCCAGAGTTTGAAAATACCATCTTAGAACTCGTGGAAGGGGTGGGGACTTTAGAGGAAGGAGGGGCCATCAGAAGGGGGCCCATGAAAACCAGAAGAGAACCCCAAGGAACATAAGTCAGTCTACTCACCATCTTGGGGGCTGCCTACTGGTCCTCGCCCTCAATGCGGCCAATCTGAAAAGATGACAAGATAGTGATTGTGCTGTGTCAACCCACTGCCCAGTCCCACCTGGGAAGCATGGCAGAGGGTCCATGGCTTTCTTGTGAAGATGGGTGTGGTGGTGACAACTAAGATGAGTCTCCCTCAGGTGTAGGAGGCATTCAAAGAGCAACGTTTGTCTGTTTAGAGAGTGTCCTGTCCACTCTCCATCCAACATATTTTCACAGTCAACACTTCTCTCCCCTCCATGGCCCCATCACTGCTCACCTGGACCAGGGCAGTTCCCTTCCTCTGGTCTCCTGGATCTGCCCTTGACTCCCACGGTCTGTTCTCCCTACAGACGCCAGGAAGCTCTCTTAAAAAATAAATTTGGGGCCAGCCGAGTGGCGCATTGGTTAAGAGCTGGCTTGGGACACCAGTGGCCCTGGTTCGGATTCCACGTATCAAGGCCAGTGACACTGCCCTCTACGGCTAAGATGGTGAACAACAGCTCCACCTGGAGCTGGGCTGCTGTGAGTCCCCAGGAAGGCAGAGCTGCAGCGGGCTGCCAGTGAGCGGCCGGTAGCCAGCGTGAGCGGCTGGCAGTCTGTGTGAGCTGCCAAGAGCCGCTGTGAGCGGCCGTCCAGAGGCCAGCGACTGATCTGCCTCACCCGAGAAGAGTACAATGATGATACCAACGTGGACCAGTGAAGCAACGTCCTCCACAACTAGACTGAAGAACAAAAGGATAACAACTTGTCTGTTCCTCTTCCTGGTTCCCCAATGCTGTTCCCCACCCCCAAGTCCCCAATAAAATCTTAAAAAAAAAAAAAAAGAACAAAGGAAAATGAACAGAGCCTCAGGGAAAAAATAAATAAATAAATAAATAAATCTGAAATATTGCACTCCTGCTTAAACACCTCCAGTGATTCCCATTGCTTTGAGTGTCATGTAAAACCCCTCCCTGTGGCCTATGGGGCTTGGGCCCCTGCCTGTCTCTCTGAGCACACCTCTCATCCCTCTCCCTTGTGCTTACTCTGTTCCAGTCACACTGGTTTCCTGGCTGCCTTTAGAGGCTCAGCAGGTACAGGCCAACTGCCTTGAACGCTCTCCCACCAGCTGTCTGTCATAGGTCTCAGCTCAAACATTACCTCTGTCCGAGCCTCCGACCACCTGATCCAAAGTGACTTATCCCCTGGAATTCCTATCACATCACTCTTTGTCTGGTTACTTGTCTATAGTCTGTCTACTCTGCCAGCTCTCACCTTGTGTTATCTATAGACCTGAGGACAGTGCCTGGTCACTGATAAATGCTGATGGATGAACCACTGGGTAACTGAGGTTCCATAAGAATCAGTGCAGGTGACACAGGTATCAAATGCAAGGGCTCCTTAAACTGGGGGTGGTACACCTCCTGCCCCCTGCATGTTTGGAGGAGACTTTTAGGTCATATTAAAAGAAGTTCTACTTTACTCTAAAGAGACACACTGTGAGGAACTGAAGAGTATTCTAGAATGAGGACTGTCAATTTTCTGTTAAAGAACCTATAGTAAATACTCCTGGCTTTGTGGGCCAGACTCTCTCTGTCCCAACAATGCAACTCTGCCCATCATAGCTAGGAAGCAGCTATAGACAGTATGTACAAAATATGAATGGGTGTGGCTGCACTCCAATAAAACTTTATTTAGGCACACTGAAATTTTCATGATTTCACAATTGTTACCTGTCACAAAATATGATTCTCTCTTTCACTTCCCCCAATCATTTAAGACATTAATACCATTCTTAGCTGCCAGCCTGTACAAAATTAGGTGTTGGGCTGGTTTTGGCCTGTGAGTACAGTGTGCCAGCTCCCTGTGCTAGAGTCGGAAGCTTCATCTAATTGTTTCTGCCAATTTTGCTGTGTGCTAACGGTTATTGTGTGTCAGGTGCTGCACTGAGTCTGACATCATTGCCTTTTTTACTCTGAATTATGTCACTATTTTCTCCAGTTGTGGGGGCTTAAGTAACTTGCCCAGGATCAGAAGCTGATGGGGAGGCAGAGCTGAGGTACAGCTGTGGTTGTAAACTATTTATTCTGCCTTCGCCTGAATCTCTCTCCATCTTGGGTCCTCCATCTGTAAAGTGGGCCCTACACCAGATTTCCCTAAGGTCCCTTCCAACCTAAAAATGCTTTTGCTAACAAAATAGCTAAGTGCCCACCCAGGCTTTGAGGTCACAGCTCCCTGGGCTTGAATCTCAACTTTACTTCTCACTTGCTGAGTGACCTTGGCCAGTGTCTGAGCTTCCTTGAATTCATATTTCCTGTAAAGAGTGGAGGAAGGCAACAAGACTTTCTGGGGTTGCTGTGGATGAAATAACACATTGGGAAGTGCTTGCACAAAGTACTCTGTTTACAGGGGTTGGGGGTCTTAACATGGCTTTACCACCCCAGCTGAGGCTCTAGGGTGGATGTAATTGAAATCTCTGGTCCTTGGGGTCAAAGATAATTATAGACTGCATTTGCTCAGAACATACTCCTTGGACTCGGATTCCGACTCTGCTTCTTGCTAGCAGCTTGACTTTTGGCAAGTTGCTTACTCTCTCTGGGCCTCGGTTTCCTCATCTATAAAATGGGGGTTACAAAAGTATCAACCTGATAAAGTTGCTGTTAAGACTCAATGAGTTGAGGGCCGACCCAGTGGCGCGGTGGTTAAGCGTTGGCTTGGGAAGCCAGTGGCCCCGGTTCGGGTCCCACATATGAGGGACAGTGACACTGCCCTCAAAAAAAAAAAAAAAAGACTCAATGAGTTGAATTAAGTTCTCAGAACAGCGGCTGATGCCGAGTTAAACGGTGATTTTGATCATTTCTCATGTCCATCATTTTACAAGGGTCATGTTACAAAATCTTCACCACAACCCAGCGAGGTAGGGGCTTACTGGTCCAATTTTACAGATGAAGTAAATCGAGGGGCCCTTTAGGTATAATATGGGCTGGGGCTGCGTTTATGGGCTGGGGCTGAGTTTGGGTCACCGCCGGAGCCGGGGATTTGAGTCGGGGGTCGCGACTGGGACCTGGGGGGGGCTCCGGATATCCGTCTCCCGACCACAAAACCCCGCGGCCTTTGACGCACTCGTCCCCGTCGGACGGCTTCGAGGTAGGGTGAGTTAGCCCCCTGACTCCCGAGGATCCCGGGCCTCCCCAACCCCTCCGCCAGCCGACACTTACCTGCCCTCCTCCTGACGTCACGCCGCGCCCGTGCCCGGAAGTGAGAGTTGGACGCGCAAGGGGGCGTGGCGCACGCCCCGCGTGACGGAACGCCTGCGCGAGGCGGGGCGAGGCGGTAGCGCCACGTTGATTGGCTGAGTGCCGAACACGCCGTGCAAAGTGGACCAATCCAGGCCTGTCCCTTCCAAACGCGGACGCGTAACGATGCTCCATCCCTGACCCCTCCCACACTGCCTGGCCCAATCAGAGGCCGGCCTCCCTGATAGCGCCCTCCCAGGAGCGCGATCTCGCCTCCAGAACCGTAGAGCAAGGGTGGTGGGCAAAGGCCTATCCACGAGGGCCAAACCAAATCGGCCGCTGAACGGTTAACAAACTAAAATCGTTTTTCCATTTGTAAATGGTTGGGGGGGAAAAATCAAAACAATAACATTTTATGACTTGTGAAAATAATATGAAGTTAAAATTTTAGTGCCCATAAATAAAATTTTGTTGGAATACAGCTAAGTCCATTTATTTATTTATTTTTAATTAAAAAAAATTTTTTTAGATTTGTTTTATTGGGGAATTGGGGAGGGGAACAGTGTTGAGGAATTGGAGAAGGGGAACATTGTGTTTTTCCAGGACCCATCAGCTCCAAGTCAAGTTGTTGTCCTTCAATCTTAGTTGTGGAGGGCGCAAGCTCAGCTCCAGGTCCAGTCTCCACTTTCAATCTAGTTGGGGGGTTGGGGAGCATAGCCCACCATCCCATGCGGGAGTCGAACCGGTAACTTTGTTGTTAAGAGGACGTGCTCTAACCAACTGAGCCACCCGGCTGGCCCTTGAATTTACTTTTATGCCCTTGTAGGACTTAACAGAATCTGTTCATTTGTTCATTCAACAGCTGTTTATTAGGTGCCTGTTATATGCCAGGCCACAAGGATTTGAGAGTAAAGGACACACCCTTTTCTCATTGAGAAGGCAGACATATCAATTGGCAATTTATCAAAGGCAGTGTGAGAAATGATGACAACAGTACTACTACTATTATATCATTTGGTACCAGGCTCTGTTCTAAAGCTCTTGCAAGTCCTCATGTAATTATGGTGCTGCGTATTGAGTACTCACTACTCAGCAGGGATCATACATTAGTGTTCACTACTCATTTACATGTTTTATCTCAGAGAGCACTGCTCCTAAGAAATGATATGCTAGCATTCGCATTTTGCAGATGATGAGACAAGCCCAGAGAAGTTAAGTAACTGGCCCAAGGTCACACAGTGAGGGGTAGAGGATTTGACCACCACGTGCTGATGTTAAACCTGTTCCCTTAACCTCAGTACAGCTTTGGGTTGTATGTTGTGGTGGGCATAAGGTCTGTGGTGTGTACCTAGAGGAATCTTTAACAAGGGGGGAGGTTGTTCGGAAGTGGGCAGGAATGAGGGTCAGCAAGATTTCTGTGAGGGGTCACCCTTGAGCTGGATGAGGTGAAGCAAGGCAAAGGAAGGGGGTAAGGGCAGAGGCACACTCACAGATCCTGAGGAACAAGATGGAGTTGCATTCAACCCCAGTAATTTCGCTTGCAACAGCTGGATTTTGCTTGAGTCCTTGTCTTGCACCTGAATGAGCAAATAGTGACTGAAAAGCCACAAAATGCTACCTGTGAATGGTATTTTGGAGAGGAGAGGTGTAAGAACCCCTGGCTTTCAAGAGATGTGTAGAGCCTCACTCTTCTCACACACAGGGCAGGTGATGGCACCGAAACATCAGCCTAAGATATGAAGAGACCATTCTATAATGATGCCAAATGCTGGCCAGTTCCTGTGGGGCTAAGGGAACCGACTTAGGGAAAGGAGGGCAATTAGGCAGCCTGGGCAGGGTGGCAGGAAGGGACCTACATTATAGCTCTGGAGACCCTGACCAAGTCACCTCACCTCTTTGCTCACCTGTAAAGTGGAATATCTCAGCTCTGCCCATGGGAACAAATGCAATAAATGCCTACAAATGTATTTGTAAAACATTTTGAATAAGAAACTGTGGGCTGGGAAGGGCATTCAGGGATCATAGTGCAGCTTTTGGGAAAAGAGAATGACAGAAGAGGAGGTAGGCTATAAGCATCAGGAAGTTCTTTACATAAAGCTGAAACCCATGTCCCTGCTACTGGCACCCACTGCTCCTATTTCTGCCTTCAAGGGCCACAGAGGCCTATGACTCTTCCATATGCCAGCCTTTCATTCAGCTCATTCCCACCTCTGAGAGCCTGCAGTTTAAGCCTAACTCTGGCTTCATCCCTCCAATCACCATCCAGAGCTCAGAAAACAAGCTAGATATTTTATATCTGATCTATGGCTGTCATCAAAACTGTCTGAGGTACCTGCCCAGCCACTACCCCTTTCTTTGTGTGAGAACATCTAACCTCCAACAGGGCACTGCAGCATTTGTACTTAGCTGGCCCATCTTCCTCCACAGCTGTTTGGTCAGGGGTGTAGATTTAACTCAAGCTGGGCCAATCCAGTTTGCTGCTGGGAAGTTAGAATTGGCATCCAGATATGCAAGGGAATCTGCTTGTGGCCTGACGACGAGAACATGGAACTTAGGACGTAGGGGGAAGCCATCTTTGCCATATGCAGAGAAAAGCAGAGGTAAGCAATCATATGGTGAGAAAGGAGTGGGGTAGGGAGAGGGAGAGAGAGAGAGAAAGAGAGAGACTGTCTTTCTCTGGAGGCCTTCCAGTTGTTAGGTCCCTTGAGATATCCCTATAATAAACTCTCTTCCTTTGACTAAGCTAGTTTGAACAAGATTCTCTTACTTGCAACCAAAAGAAACTTGACAATGAGAGTGGTCCTGTGTATGGTTATGGAAAACTGGTTAAGTCAACTGTTGTGTTGGAGCAAAGAAAGGAGAGGTGGGTGATGAATGCAAACTCTTTGTCATCCTTTTGAGAGAGCAAAGGACAAGGACAGTGAAATGTTAGGAAAGAAATCCAATTTTTAATTTCTTTTTCCTGTCAGGGAAGAGGGTTTCTATAGTAGACAGATTCTATGGTGCCCCCAGATTCCTCCTTCCTAGTGTTTACACCATGTGTAATACTCTCCCCTGAGTGTGGGCCCAGTGACTCATTTCTAACTAGCAGGATATCATCAAGTGATGGGATATACGTGAGTACATGTACATAAATACATTACATAAGATTGTAGTGTCTATTTTGCTAGGGGACTCCCTGCCCTTGCTGGCTTTGATGAAGCCAGCTGCCATGTTGTGAGTTTGTCCTATGGAGAGGACCATATAAGACAAGGAAGTGAGGGCAGTTCCCAGCCAACAGCCAGTGAGGAACTGAGGTCCTCAGTCTGACAGTCTGCAATGAAGGGAAATTCTACTGACAGCCACAGAACTTGGAAGCAGACCCTTCTCCAGTCGAGCCTCAGGTGAGACATAGCCCTGACCCACACCTTAATTACAGTTCTGCAGATGACCCAGTTAAGCTGCACCCAACTGTGAGATAAACATATGTTGTTTTAAGCCACTAAGTTTGTTGTAATTTGTTACACAGCAATAGATATCTAATACAGTTTCTTTCTCAGGCTATAAATCAACATATAATGAAAAAAAACCTACTTGATATGTTTTCAAATCAATTGTAGGCAAAACAGAAAACTCAGTTATAGGTCTATATATTTGCCTGTGTAAGATCCCAGTGTGATCAGAACAATACTTGGGCTTCTCAGATATACAACAGATTCTAGGAAAATCCTCTTCCTGGTGCAAGCCTGAGGCAGAGAGGAGAGGTCCAGGGCCAGGGCACCAAGGCAATTCTCCAGGTCCCTTGTGGGTCACTAGCCCAGTGGCCAGGCACTGAGCACAAAGCACACCTAGGGAGCTATGGTGACTTTGCCATGATCCTTTAATTCCAGGGCTGGGAGAAGGAAAGCTAGCAAGTTCGGTGACATGCCTCCATTCATTAGTGGCTGCACCTGGCTTATTCTGCAGCTAACATCTTTTGGGGAAACAAAATCTTGAAAAGGAACATTTATTTAGAAATACACGTTCCATGTGTGGCATGAGGAGGATGGTGAAACTAAGGGCTTTGAGTCCATGCAAAGTAGTGGGAGCTACTTACTTGGCCTATGTCTCTAAAGAGGAAAAATAGCTGATTAAAGGAGAAAGGGTTCCTCCCTACCCAGTTGTGGAAGGGCCCCTTGAAATCTTGAGGCCCCAGCGTGCTTTGTGGCTCTGTAACAGGAAGAGAACACAGAGGAGAACAAGTCTTTCCCTTGAAGAGCTCAATGACATGTGTGTGTTACCTCCAAACAACAGGAATAACAACACACTTAACTTACGCACTGCTTTTATTGTACCACGTTCAAAGAACTTTTAAAAGGGGGTCTGTGTCCTTGTGTATTTAGGAAAGCTGGCTTCTGGGAAGCAATTGGTTTCTATTCTTGGCTTTGCTCCTTGCTATTCTAGTTGACCTGCTTGTGTCATAGGAAGGGTCTGACGATCTCTTGGAGACTACTGTTCTTGAAGTTTGAGAAGAAAGCAAGGAACCAGAGACATAGAGACACCCCTAGCTTTTCTGGGTTTTTAAAAGCTTTTGAAGTATAATAACTCAAAGCATTTATGCTTCTGGCTGCGGGGAGGAGGCCAGGAATGCATGACAGTGCCAACACAGACTGCAAGAGAAAGGCATTTCCTGTTCTCTTGGTGGCTCTATTGCTATGATCCTTTATTCACCACTAAATGCCCAAAACACATGAGTCTATTTCATGGCTCTCTGATGTCCCTCTAACAGATGAATCTGAAGGACATGGGGATGACAAGCGCAAGGACCCTGCAGTCAGTCACCGGCAGGTAGGCCAGAGTTTGGTCCTGGCTTGAAGCCTGAGTCTAACGCAGGGTTGGCAAGCTCCCTGCAAAGGGCCAAATAGTAAATATTTTATACTTGTGGGTCAGATGGCTCTGCACAACTCCTCAGCTCTGACAGTGAATGAAAGCAGCCATAGACATTATGCAAATGAACGGATGTGGCTATGTGCAAAATAAAGCTGTATTTCCAAAAAAAAATCAGGTAGTGGGATTGACAGTTTACTGAGCCCTGATCTAAGGGATTGAGAAGATTAAATCTTTATCTTAGAGCAACTATAAGGCTGACCTCTCCCAATAAAAGCAGTTGCATAGGTGCTGTGGACAGGGTGCAGGGAGGTCCTGTTC
Organism: Aselliscus stoliczkanus; assembly: GCA_033961575.1. NCBI lineage: Eukaryota > Metazoa > Chordata > Mammalia > Chiroptera > Hipposideridae > Aselliscus > Aselliscus stoliczkanus. Next base: position 11,590,649 of record CM066735.1, read on the forward strand.
TTGAACTTTGGTCATCGCTTACTGGTTATTACAAAATTCTTAACCTCACATTCAGAGGTTTGAATTTGGGCCCCATCACTTTCTAGTTCTGGGACCTGGAGCAAGTTGTTAACTACTGAATGGCTCAATTTAATCACCCCAAGTGGGAGATAATCATACTTAAAATTTGGAGTGACAGAGGAGGTTTTGTGGGATGACATTGGGAAGGTACTTAGCATATTATAACTGGTATTTACTCATGATTGTTGAATCAGAAGTCTTTAGCTTAGCAAATAGGCTTTTTCCTTCCCACTGTATAAATTAATTGATGTTTATCAAAGTTGAAATGAGAAAAGCAGTACTTTTAACTTTTGGTGTTCTGGGGCCAGCCGAGTGGCGCAGTGGTTAGACGCTGGCTTGGGAAGCCAGCGGCCCCGGTTCAGTCCCACATATGAGGGCCAGTGACAGTGCCCTCAAAATAAATAAATAAATAAATAAATAAATAAATAAATAAATAAATAACTTTTGGTCTTCTGTATAAATGACACCAAATCTGAATCACTACATCAATTCATGATAGTAAACATTATCTGTAGGGGAAATGGAACCAAAGAAAATAATGTGTCTAGAATATCACTCTTAAGACCATGATTCGGGGGCCAGCCGAGTGGCGTGGTGGTAAGAGCTGGCTTGGGATATCAGTGTCCCCTGTTCGGATCCCACATATTAGGGCCAGTGACATTGCCCTCAAAAAAAACAAAAAAAAACACAAAAAAACAAAAACAAAAACAAAACCCCATGATTCGGATAAATTAAAATCTTCTTGGGCCAGCCAAGTGGCTCAGTTGATTAAGAGTTGGCTTAAGAGGGCAAGCGCTGAGCAACAAAGCCACCAGTTCGATTCCCACATGGGCCAGTGATGCTGCACCCAAGCTGAACTGTCGCTGAGCTGCCAACAGGTGGCAGGATGGCTCAGCTGGTGTAATAACAAGTTTGCCTGTTCAATGGTGAGCTATGCCCGCCAGCAATTAAGACTGAACCTGGCACTTTGAGCTGAGCTGCTGCCCAGATTCCTCAACGGATAGAGTGTGTGCTCTTAACAACAAGCTGCTGGTTCAACTCCCGCATGGGATGGTGGCTATGCCCACCAGCAACTAAGACTGAACTCAGCACGTTGAGCCTAGAGGCCACAAGCTGCTGAAGGGAAGCCAAATGGCGACTGGTGCCCTCCACAACGAAGACTGAAGAATAACAACTTGGCTGGTCCCTTCCCCCAACTCCGCAACACTGTTCCCCTCCCCCAATTCCCCAATTAAAAAAAATCTTCTAAAAAATATTTTGGAGTTAGTTTATATATAGACAATTGAAATACAAATGGAATGGAGTGGAACCCCACCCGCTTCCCCTACCACTCTCTGGACCAAATACAGATTTTTACTACAAAAGGTTCTTCTCCTTAAGGAGTGTGTTGTCCAAAAGAAATAAGTACGATTGACAATTTTTAAGATGAGGTCTCTCCTTTTGTTTCTTCTGAGATGGATTCTAATAAAAACATGGAGATTAAAGAAATGGAACTTGGACCCTCTAGGAACAGAAAGCCTCAGCACAATGTTCCATTTCCAAGTGACGTTTCTTCATTGCGTCTAACTGTTCAGACTCACCTGCATTAAGGTGATTTTCCAAACAGCAAACCACACGCCTATGGAACAAGATTTTGGAATAAGAACACAATGCAACATTGTGGGGTTGGGGTGCACAGACCTCAGGCGTAGGGACCACAGAGCTGTCCCACCCCCATCCCCACGTGGGCCCTATGTAATAAATTCCTCTCTGGCCACCAGGAACCCTCTCCAGAATGGTGCTGCTTGCTCAGACCCCACTTAAGAAGAGGGAGAAGAGGACTCTTTGTCAGATGAAAGAACTGGTGAAGCGAACAAACAGATAAAGGTGCAAAATGAAGGGAAAGAAGAAGGATGTCTAAGACATTCTAGAAAGCGGGAACATAATCTTAAACCTCACACAAAGTATTTAGATTGACTTTATTTTTTATTTATCCAAATATGCCAGGTACCCCTTGTTCATTCATTTATTTGACACCTATTTATTGAGTGCTACGAGGTATCTAGCATCGTTCTAAGCACTGGGGATGCAGCGATAACAAAACAGGTAGCCTTTGCTCTCCTGAGCTTATGTTCTAGCGGGTTAGGTTGGCTCATCCTGGGCAGCCCATTTTTTATGAGCAGAATACCATTTCCTGGCAGGACATAGAATCTTCTGACCCATTACCCCAATCTGACAACTGCAGAATACAGGAAAAGGCAGGTGGGTGCTGAGGAGAATTAATTAAAGGGATACTCTATGGCATTTTTTTTTGTATGAATGCTAGCCAGGTCAGAATAATCTATGTGAATGCTTAGGACACTCCTATAATTTAAGCAGCATATTACGAAGCATTATAAAAGGCCAGTTTAAAATTTTATTTTATTTTTCCTCATGCAAACACCAGGGTGTCTTGTGCTTAAATACCATAATTTCCACAGAGAGGCCCCCTCATGGCTGTGTTAAACACCCCCATAATTTACTTGTTAGAATCAGGAATAATAATGAGTTTGTTTGAGGGGTAAAAACAGTCTGGAAGAACTGACTCTGAAAGATGTGTTTAAGGGACCAGGCTGGGAGGCTAAGAGATGTAACAAAAGACATTTGGAGGTGAAGTGAAGAGGGCACTTGGAGGGAGGCTGGGCAGCTTAAGTTAACTTTGGTGGAGACAAAGGTTTGGAGGGATTTTGTCAGAAACTGAGCATTTCCAGGTCCTTAGAAATCACAACATCCTCATTTGACAAAGGGGAACATGAGTCCAGAGAGGTTAAGTAACAAGGTCACAGAGCTTTTTTTTTGAGGGCAGTGTCACTGGCCCTCATATGTGGGACCTGAACCGGGGCCGCTGGCGTCCCAAGCCAGCTCTTAACCACTGCGCCACTCGGCTGGCCTCACAGAGTTTTTCTTTCTTTCTTTTTTTTTCTTCTGAGGGCAGTGTCACTGGCCCTCATATGTGGGACCCAAACCGGGGCCACTGGCCTCCCAAGCCAGCGCCCAACCACTGCACCACTCGGCTGGCCCCCACAGAGCTTTTAATGGCAGAACTGGGAACAGAACCCAGATCTCCTGATTCTTGGCCAATGCTTGTTTCACTCAGTCGAACTGTCCATTACGACTGCTCATTGTGTTTTAGATAATCTAATTGGGTCAACCGATTTCCAGAAAAGTTGCCTATTTTAAGAACCTCCACAGTGAGATAATTAATATAGTCTATACTTCCTGATATAGACAGTGGCTAACGAAATGGAAGCAGCTGTCATGGAGGCAGCTAGCCTGATGTGGTGAGCGCTGAGCTGTGCATGGTGCCCTGCGCTGCCCAGACTAGCAAACAATACAGTCAAGGTATCTAAAGGTGATCCCATGAAACCAAAGGACAAAAGATGTCTGCTGATGCCTTCTTTGTGCAGACATGCAGAAAGGAACAAGAAGAAAAACTGTCAGTTTTGCAAAATTGTTGAAGAAGTTCTCTGAGAGGTGGAAGACAATGGGAAAGAGAAGTCTAAATTTGATGAAACAGCCAAGGCAGATAAAGTACATTATGGTTGGGGAAATGAAGGATTATGGACCAGCTAAGGGAGGCAAGAAGGACTCTAATGGCCGCAAAAGACCACTGTCTTTATTCTTCCTGTTCTGTTCAGAATTCTGCCCCAAGATCAAATCCACAAACTCTAGCACCTCTATCAGAGATGTGGCAAAGAAGCTGGGCAAGATATAGAATAACTTAAATGACAGTGAAAAGCAGTCTTACAACAACAAGGCAGCAAAGCTAAAGAAGTATGAGAAGGATGTTGGAGACTATAAGGCTAAAGGAAAGTTTGGTGGCACAAAGGTCCCACTAAACTTGCTCAGAAAAAGGTGGAAGAGGAAGATGAAGACAAGGAGGAAGAAGGGAGGAAGAGATGAATAACAATGTTTATTTGTAAAAATAAAAAGAATTCAAAATCTATTTAGCGAAAACTAACAGATTTATCTTTTAATTTTTGGCTCTAGTTCAGTGGTTCTCCACTGGAGCCATCTTGCCTCCTAAGGGACATCTGGCAATGTCTGGAGACATTTTTGGTGATGACAACTCGGGGAGAGGGATGTTTGTGGCATCTAGTAAGTAGAGGCTAGATATGCTGCTAAACACAAACATCTTACAGTGCACAGGACAGCCCTGAACCACAAAGAATGATCCGGCCCCCAAAACCAGTAGTGCTAAGTTTGACACCTGGCACCAGAGGCAGAAACCAAAACGGGAGCTCAGACTGGAAGCTATTGGGCTGTTGGCCACAGGAGAAATGCCAAGTGGATAAAGAATTTGTCAGCAAAGGAGTTGTTTCAAGAAGGAATTAAAAAATTATTTGGGCTCCTAAATCCAACACTTTTCCCATCCTGTTTACACAGGCAGGAGTTTTATTGTGCTTCACCTTATTGTGCTTTGCAGATATTAATTTGTTTACAAATTCAAAGTTTGTAGCCACCCTGCATGGAGCATGTCTACCACTGCCATTTTCCAACAGCATTTGCTCATTTTGTGTCTCTGTAACACATTTTGGTAATTCTTGCAATAATATTTCAAACTTTTTCATTATTATTATTATTATTATTATTATTATTTTGGCACCCTCTTTATTTGTTTTGTTTTTTTTTTGTTTTTGGAAGGCAGTGTTACTAGCCCTCACATGTGGGACCGAACCGGGGCCGCTGGCTTCCCAAGCCAGCGCTTAACCATCGCGCCACTCGGCCGGCCCTAAACTTTTTCATTATTATTATACCTGTTACGGTAATCTGTGATCAATCAGCAGCCATTAATAATCAAGACAAGGCCCTATACTAGTATTACCACTCACAGAAGGCTAGGATGATGGTTAGCATTTTTTACCAATAAAGCATTTTTAAATTAAGAGATACACATTTTGTAGGCATAATGCTATTACACACTTAATAGACCACAGTATAATGTAAACATAACTTTTACATTCACTGGGAAACCAAAAAAATTCATGTGGTTCTATTTATTACGATATTAGCTTTATTGCAATAGTGTGGAATCAAGCCTGCATTATCTCTGAGGTATGCTTATATGCAGATGGTGTTGGGGCATTCTGGGTTGCTATTTGTTGCCCTCACTTCCTCTCCCCAGTCACAACATTCATTCATTCATTCATTCATTCATTCATTCATTCATTCATTTTATTTATTCCCCCCTGCCCCCACTCTCAACATTTATGGTTTTTTTTTTTTTTTTTTTTTGAGGGCAGTGTCACTGGCCCTCATATGTGGGACCCGAACCGGGGCTGCTGGCCTCCCAAGCCAGTGCCTAACCACCGCACCACTCTGCCGGCCCTGTTTTGTTTTTTTAGCTGAGCCATCCTGCCACCTGTTGGCAGCTCAGCGGCAGCTCAGCTCGGGCTGGCATCGAACTGCTGTTGCTCAGAGCTCAGCTCACACCCTTGAGCGAGCTCTTAACCAACTGAGCCACACGGCCAGCCCATCCCACTCTCAACATTGAAAGGCAACCCACTCACTCTTGCCAAGGCACAAAGGCTCTCTCCACCCCCAGATTCTCCAGTAAGGGTTTCCCCAGGGTGGGAACCTTTCCCTCTTTGTCCTGCTAGGCACTAGCTGAGCCCCTTAAGCGAGTCACTTAGCTTTTCTGGACCTCAGTTTCTTTCCCTGTAAAATGGGGAGGGCAATAACACCCGTCTCCTTGGCTGCTGAGAGGGCCCCTTCACCCCACTACTACCTAGCGCTCACTAGAGTCCGTACTGTTCCCAGTTTTCTGAATCTTTTCCGGCCTCTCAGGTAGGGCTGTGAACCCCCATTCTACAAATTGGGAAACTGAGGATAGGAGGCCACAGAACTACACCACAGTCTCACAGCTTTGAAGGGAGGGGCTGGAAGTCGGGGATCTTCTCCAGGGGCACCCAGATGAGCTTCTTATCCCACTTGGACCCCTCTGATCCTGCGACCCGAGAGACCAAGCCTGACGTTTAGGGTTCCATGACGCCTGCCAGAGACACATGCGCGAGACATGGCCGCGAGGGGGATTGTAGGGGGTACGGGGTAGAGTGTGGGGCCGCTATGGGAAGCTGGACATGCACATGAGGCACTGCCGGGTTGCCTGAACGGTTGTCAGGGCGTCGTGGGCGGGGCGAGAACACGGTTACGGCTGCCTGTTCTGGTCTTTGCCTCAACTCCTGGGAGCTTGTCCAAGTTGCTCTTTTTTGCCCTTTCGTTTGTTTACTGTATAACTGGACAGAAACTGATTTCCTATCCTTAGGAGCATGTTTAATTAAATAACAACCGCCGGCGGGCGGTCCCCGCCACGATTACTTGCTGGGGGAGACCGCTTGAAAGGTCTTCCAATGTCCATCCGGTTCACGTCCACATGTCATTTTTTTGTTTCCTCTTTTGCCTTTAAGTCCTCGCGAATTATTAACGGTATCTATAATTTATCTGAATTCTCTGGCAAGATGTCGTTTAGACCAAATCACGAAGCTGTATTTTTGCATAGATGAGTCTGTGGTGACTAATTCCACCCTACAAAGGAGTTCACAGCAGGATTTCTTTTTCTTTCTTTTTTTTTTTTTTTGAGGGCAGTGTCACTGGCCCTCACATGTGGGACCGAACCGGGGCCGCTGGCTTCCCAAGCCAGCTCTTAACCCACCGCGCCACTCTGCCGGCCCTGGATTTCTTTCTTTAAAAAAAGATTTTATTGGGAAATTGGGGAAGAGGAACAGACAAGTTGCTGTCCTTTTGTTCTTCAGTCTAATTGTGGAAGACATGGCTTCACTGGCCCATGTTGGTATCATCATTGCACTCTTCCCAGGTGAGGCAGTCACTCCCCGGCCATTGAATGGCTACTCATGGTGGCTGCCCGCTGCTCACACTGGCTGCTGGCCACTCACGGTAGCTCACGTTAGCCCACTGCAGCCCCACTGCAGCCTACACTGTCGCTGGCGACTCACAGCAGCTCAGCCCCTGGTCGAGCTGTTGTTCACCATCTTAGCTGTAGAGGGTGCAGCTTTACTGGCCCTCATAAGTGGGAACCCAACCGAAGCCCTGCTGCTCAGAGCTGGAGTCCCAAGACAACTCCTAACCAATGGGCCACTCCGTCCGCCCCAGGATTTCTTAAATAGAAAACTTCCTCAGCGCACGGAAAATGATTAACTTTATATAAAAGTCATGTAAATACAAGATTCCTCCCTTACACTTTTTTTTTTTTTTTTTTTTTTTTTTTTGCTTTTAGACATAAACCGCTATGTATAGCTAATTGTGCAGGTTGTGCCTGGCTGAGGTGTGGGAATGGGGCTGAAATCCACCCTAGGCTGTATTCCCCAAGCTGGAGCACAGTGCACCTTCCAACTTGTCTATCAGAGTGGGTGTCTTTTTCTATCTGCATGAAGTTTTCGTTTGTGTCAGCTACCTTCCTGATTTCACAGTAACCACTTGCTTGACTTTTACCATGTGTCATTCCATTTTATGAATGCCACAGACTTCATATGGGCCCAAGTCTTTGATTAAAATTAAACAAGGTGCTGGGCTGGCAGAGTGGTGCATTGGTTAGGGGCTGACTTGGGATGCCAGCGGCCCGCGTTCGGATCCCACATATGAGGGCCAGTGACTCCGCCCTTTACAGCTAACACAACAGCTCCACCTGGAGCTGGGCTGTGCGAGCCCTGGCGACGGTGTAGGCTGCAGCCCCTGCTGCAGTGGGCTGCCATAGGCAGTGGCTGGCAGCCAGTGTGAGATGCCAATAGCCACGGTGAGCGACCATCCAGAGGCCAGCGACTGATGTGCCTCATTCGGGAAGAGCGCAATAGCACAATGACGATACCAACATGGGCCAGTGAAGCAACGTCCTCCACACCTAGACTGAAGAACAAAAAGACAGCGGCTTGTCTGTTCCCCTTCCCCAATTTCCCAATGCTGTTCCCCTCCCTCAATTCCCCAATAAAAATCTTAAAAAAAATAAAATTAAACAAGGTGCAAAGAATGTCATGTAGGGTTGGATATCAGTTCTCTTTCTGTGCTCCATTAGGTTATCCAGGAACCCAGATTCTCTCCAAGTTCCAGCCAGCAGAAAGCAGGGAGGAGGAAGGCTGCCACAAGTAGGTTTGTGTTTGAGGAGATCACCTTCAAATTATCCTCATGTTTGCTTGAATCCCATTGGCTCAAACATAGTCACCTGGACACACTGGCTGGCAGGGTTCCTAGAAAATGTAGATTCTAGCTGGGGGCCATATGTCCAGATAAAAATTCAGGAGTTGTATTACCAAAAGGAATAAAAGGAGAGTGGATTCTGGGGACAGAGGCTGAAAGGCCATGAGGGTGAGGACTGGGTCATTGAATTTTTTGAATAAACAAAGCAGATATGTGGTGTTAATAAATGGTTGCTGCTACCAATCTAATACCAACAGGAGTCTCCAATCTGGGGTATACTAAAAGGAGAAATTTTATTAAAGTAAAAAGTTTGCAAACTGAAGAAACAACCTCTGGTGGAAACCAAAAGTACTCTGGACTGAGACAAAGGGAAAGCCACTTTTTTACAGTTTCTGCCCTGATCAATCCATTTGTATGCAAATGAGGAATCCAAATTTACATAGTCTAGTTGGTCTAAATAGCACCGCACTGGCCTATGTGGTTGGTTTAGTGCTCTATGATTGGTTGTTATTGAGCAGCTCTGATTGGTCAGTAAAGATTCAAATGAGGATGTAACTGTGCAGTTTGATTGATAGGTTAGGTCTCAGAGCATTGATTGAAACACAATACCAGGAGCTCCTTTATAAAGATTGACTCAGCTGGCAGTAGCACAGTGCAGGGAGTTGGAGGTTTAGTCTGTACTTTTTCTCTCTGAAATATTAACATGTGTGAGAGGCCTCTGTTGGCAATGGTTGCTAAATCATTATGAATTTGTGTCCAGTTAACCATGAAGAGTTCTTCTTGGCAGATATATTCCTCCTTGGGGTTCACAATAGTAAGTGTTTTGTTTTGTTTTTGGTTGAAGAAGCGTCCTGTTATATTTGATAAGCAGCATTGCACAGTGGAGAAGCATAAATTCCAACCTTGCCTGTGACACTTACTGACTGTAGGTGCTCAGCCAAGTTATAGCAGCACCAGCCTCTGTTTTTCTTTTTCTTTTTGATATCATTTTGTATTAATTTCAGGTGTACAGCATAGTGGTTAGACATTTATACAATTTAAGAAGTGATCCCTTGGGCCGGCCGAGTGGCACACTGGTTAGGAGTTGGTTTGGGATGCCAGCGCTGAGCAGCAGGGCGTTGGTTGGGATCCCACATATGAGGGCCAGTGACGCTGCGCCTTCTATAGCTAAGATGGTGAACAAATAGCTCGACCTGGAGCTGGTGACAGAGTAGGCTGCAGTGGGGCTGGCTGGCAGCTGGTGTGCACTTTCCTGAACTGCTGTGAGCCACCATGAATGCCTGTCCACTGGCCGGTGAGCAATTGCCTCACAAGGAAGAGCGCAATGATAATACCAACATGGGCCAGTGAAGTGACATTCTCCACAACTAGACTGAAGAAAAAAAGGACAGCAACTTGTCTGTTCCCCTTTCCCATTCCCCAATGCTGTTCCCCTCCTCCATCCCCCAATAAAATCTTTTTTTTAAAAAATGTTCGCTGTGGGGCCGGCCGAGTGGCGCATTGGTTAAGTGCTGGTTTTGGGATGCCAGCGGCCCTGGTTCGGATCCCACATGAGGGCCAGTGACACTGCCCTCTACAGCTAACAACAACTCCACCTGGAGCTGGGCTGTGCGAGCCCCGGTGATGGTGTGGGCTGCAGTGGGCTGCCACAGGCTGCAGTGAGTGGCCCGCAGCCAGCGTGAGCGGCTGGCAGCCAAGCGTGAGCTGCCAATAGCCGCGATGAGCGACATCCAGAGGCCAGCGACCGATCTGCCTCATCCGGGAAGAGCACAATGACGATACCAACAGTGAAGCAACATCCTCCGCAGCTAAAACTGAAGAACAAGAAGACGGCAACTTGTCTGTTCCCCTTCCCCGATTCCCCAATGCTGTTCCCCTCCACCAATCCCCAATAAAATCTTTAAAAAAAAAAAAATGTTCGCTGTATCTATGAGTGTGTTTCTGTTTTGTTTATTTTGTTCTTTAGATTCCACATATAAGTGAAATCGCATTGCATCTGTCTTTCTCTGTCTGACATACTCCACTCAGCACAATACCCTCCAGGTCCATTCATGCTGCTGCAGATGGCAAGAACCCATTCCCGTCCATGGCCGAGCACTATTCCATTGTATATATGTACCACCTCCTCTTTATCCATTCTTCCATTGACAGACACTCAGGCTGCCTCTACATCTTGGCCATTGTAAACAATGCTGCATTGAATATATAGATGCACATGTCCCCTTGAAGTAGCATTTTGGGTTTCTTCAGATAAATACCCAGAAGTGGGATTACTGGGTCCTTCTTTGTCTCTTGTTATATCCTTTGCTTTAAAGTCTATTTTGTCTGATATAAGCATTGCTACACCAGCTTTGTTTTTCCATTTCTATTTTCATGAAATATCTTTTTCCATCCCTTTACTTTCAGTCTGTGTGTGGCTTTCAATTTGAATCGAGTCTCTTATAGGCAGTATATGTAACAGTTTTGTTTTTTTATCCATTCAGCCACCCCATGTTTTTTATTGAAGCATTTAATCCATTTACATTGAAAGTAATTGTCAATATATATGTAACTATTTCCATTTTGTTATTTATATTTTTGAATCACTATCTGAGTACTAGAAGTCCAATGCGCTATCCATGGTGCCACAGAGCCACCTTATTATTTATATTTTTGATCTTTTTCATCTTAAAGAAGTCCCTCTAACATTCCTTGTAATACTGGTTTGGTGGTGATGAACTCCTTTAGTTCTTTCTTGTCTGGGAAGCTCTTTATCTGTCCTTAAATTTTAAATGACAGCCTTGCTGGGAAGAGTAGTCTTGGATGTAGATCACTGCTTTACATCACTTTGAATATTTTCTGCCCATCACTTCTGGCCTGCAAAGTTTCTGTTGAGAAATCAGCTAACAATCTTATGGGAACTCCCTTATAAGTCACTATTTGCCTTTCTCTTGCAGCTTTTAGGGTTCTCTCTTTGTCTTTAACCTTTGCCATTTTAATTATAATGTGTCTTAGTGTGGACGTATTTGGGTTCATCTTGTTAGGGATTTTCTGTTCTTCCTGGGCTTGTATGTCTATTTCTTTTGCTAGGTTAGGGAAGTTTTCAGTCATTATTTCTTCAAATAGGTTCTCAATCCCTTGCTTTCTCTCTTCTTCTTCTGGGACCCCTATGATATGAATGTTGTTATACTTGATATTGTCCCAGAGGTCTCTTAAACTATTTTCATGTTTTTGGATTCTTTTTTTCCTTTTGATGTTCTGATTGGGTGTTTTCTGCTACCTTGTCTTCCAAATTGCTGATTCTATCTTCTGCTTCAGCTGGTTTGCTGATGATTCCTTCTAGTGCATTCTTCATTTCAGTTATTGTATTCTTATCTTCTGACTGGTTCTTTTTTATGGTTTCTATGTCTTTTTTAGTGCTTACTATCTCTTTGTTGAAGCTCTCACTAAGTTCGTTGAATATCCTTATAACCAGTGTTTTGAACTCTGTCTCTGGTAAGTTGCTTGCCTCCATTTCATTTAGTTATTTTCTGGAATTTTCTCCTGTTCTTTTATTTGGGACACATTTCTTTGTTTCCTCATTTTTGCTGCCCCCCTGAGTTTGTTTCTATATATTAGGTAAATCTGCTACATCTCTTGCTGGGTGGCTTTATGTAGTAGGTGCCCTGTGGGGCCCTAGCTCAGTCTCCCTGGTCACCTATTCCAGGTGCTCCACGAGTGTGCCCTGTGTGAGTTATGTGTGCCCTCCTGTTACATTTGAGCCTTGATTGCTATTGGCACTTCAGAGAGTGGGATTGATCCTTAGGCTGACTGGTTGTGGGGTGTGGCCACAGCAAATGGGCTGCTGTGCTGGGGGGTTTACCACACTTAGCAGGATTTGCCCCAGTGAGTTCTGGTGCCTATTGAGACCACCCTTTGGGTGTGCTGTTTGTGGGACTAATTGGGTGGTGCTCTGCTGTGGTCTGAAGCTAACCCTCCAAGTATGTTGGTTCTGGGGCCTCTTGGGAGAAGCTCTGATAAAGGCCCAGGTCAGTTACTGCCTGTGACTGGCCAGGAACTACCTGGTAGGAGCTACAAAGTGATCCATGGTTGGTTGTTGCCTGTGCTGGACCTGGAGATATGTGGGAGAGGCCACACTGTGAACTGAGGACAGCTGCCACCTGTACTGGGTCTGGGATAGCTCCACAAAAACCAGGACACACCAAGGCCTATTGCCACCTGCTCATGGTTGCTGGCTCCAGTAAGGTTCAGCTGCTGAGAAAGCCTTCTGTGATCTGGAGTTGGGTGTGGTAGGATCTCAGTGAATTAGTGGGGCAGAGCTGCGCAGAGCTCACTAGGCCAATCAGATTCAGATTTGGCCCCTGGGGGAGGGCTCAACACAGGAAATATGGCACCCACCTGCTTTCTGCATGGGAGAAGGACCCCACACAGGGAAAATGGTGAGTGTCCTCCAGCCCTGCTCTGAAGTCACACACCTGTCTGCTCCCCATATATCTCCAACACCCCCTGAGTCACAGATCCTTCACCAGAACCCAGGTTAAGTGCCTGGAGATGAGAGAATCTGTGCTATTTAAAAGGATGTCTGGGTTTCCCGCAGCCTTCCGTCTCACCCTGGGGGGTCAGAATTCCTACTGTTTTTCACACCCAGATGTTGTGGGGGATGTCTTCCGGGCACCAGTACTCTGGGCTGGGGAGTGTGGTGTGGGGTTGGGGACTCTTGCTGCTTGAGGGGAACCTCCATGGCCAAGATATCCCTCCTAGTTCTCAAGTGCCACATGGAGGTTTGGGGCCAGTCTATTTCATGTCTCCACCCTTCCTACCAGTCTCAACGTGGCTTCTTCTTTATACCCTTAGTTATAAACTGTTCAGCTAGACTTCAGAGGGTCCTCCAGGTTGATTGTTCTATAATTTAGTTGTAATTTTAATGTGTTTGTGGAAGTAAGCAGGCACAGTGTTTACTCCACCATCTTGGATCTCTCTCCATCTGTTTTAGAATGATAACTTTCTCCTATCTTGTAATATCCCTTGTTTACTGCTGTAGCTTTGTGACTGACTTCTTCCAAGTGTTGCTTTTGAGGAAGAATTGTAGAAATGGTAAGAGATGTATGCGACAAATTTGGCATCCTGTAACATTAACCACACTACCAGTTTTGGGGGGAAGGTTTTGGAGAAAATAGCATGAATCAACCTCCATTATTTGTAAGTAAAATTAGAGGAGTTCCAAGCTGTCACTTTTCTCTGTTCTACACACGTTATTCAAATAAGTCGGCAGAAGAATGTTGTTTGGGTTTATATTAAGTAATTATGGGGACGTAAATCTGGGTTTAAATTAGTGAAATTTAAAATGGAAAAATCCTTTAACTCTTAGAGGAGATATAGTGTAATCATTAAGAGGGCAGACTCTGGTGTTGGGCTGTCTGGTTGAGGCCTTATCTCTACCATTTCCTGGCTGTGTGACCTTAGGAGAGCTCGTTAATTTCTCTGCACCTCATTTTTCTTATCTGTTAAATGAGGATTGTTTTCATTTGGGTCCCCTTGAGACATGGACTTGGATTCCGGTTGTTTATTTGGCAGGTATCAAAGAAAAATGGAATCAGACAAAGTTAAACAGACAAGAAAGACTGTTCAATGTTAAACAGGCAAGGAAGATTTTATTTAAGACTATTGCAATAGGTGAGAGAGATTGAACTCAATTTCTTTTCTTTTAAAAAATTTTTTATTGGGTAATAATGTGTTTTTTCCAGGATCCATCAGCCCCAAGTCAAGTCATTATTCTTCAATCTAGTTGTGGAAAGCGCAGGTCAGCTCCAAGTCCAGTCACCATTTTCAACCTTAGTTGTGGGGAGCGCACCATCCCATGTGGGAATCGAATTGGCAACCCTGTTGCTCAGAGCACTCGCTCTAACCAACTGAGCCACCCAACTGTCCCTGAACTCAATTTCTAACACAGCTGGGCGTTATAGCCAATGGGCAGGGTCGGGGAATCAGTGGATGGACAATTAATAAGAGGAACTTGGTTAGTTGTCAAAGGTTGGAGGTTCTTGCTAAACTGGGCTCAGAAGGCCAAGGACAAGGCCTAATCAGGAAGAGGGCTCAGACAAGCCTGACTAAATTTTGTTCAAGAAAGGGGATGTTGATCCAGGTTACCCCAGGGAGTGGGTGTGAGAGAGCTGGGAGAGTGTGACTGAGAAGGAGAAAAAGCCAAGAGAATGTATGTTATTAAGCTTTCTCCCAACAGTGTCCATTTGAAAGTTGGAAGCGGGAACATTTATCTACCAGATCACATTCTCCGTTGGTTGAGGGTCAAAACCTGGAAATTTTCTTTTTAAACTTTTTATTTTGAAATAATTTTAGACTTACAGGAAAGTTGCAAGGATAGTACAATGAGTTCTTATGTACCTTAATTCACTTCTCCAAATGTTAACATCTTCTATAACCAGAGACTTACCCAAATTAAGAAATCCAGGGCCGACCCAGTGGTGCATTGGGTAAGAGCTGCTTTTGGGATGCCAGCGGCCCTGGTTCAGATCCCACATATGAGGGCCAGTGACACTGCCCTCTACAGCTAACAACAGCTCCACCTGGAGCTGGGCTGTGCGAGCCCCTGTGACGGTGTGGGCTGCAGCCCCTGCTGCAGTGGGCTGCCATAGGCTACAGTGAGTGTCCGGCAGCCAGCGTGAGCAGCTAGCAGCCAGCGTGAGCTGCCAATAGCTGTGATGAGCGACATCCAGAGGCAGGCTACCGATCTGCCTCATCTGGGAAGAGCGCAATGACGATATCAACATGGGCCAGTGAAGCAACATCCTCTGCAACTAGACTGAATTACAAAAAGACAACAACTTGTCTGTTCCCCTTCCCCGATTCTCCAACGCTGTTCCCCTCCCATTCCCCAATAAAAATCTTAAAAAAAAAAAAAAAAAAAAGAAATCCACATTAATATAATGTTGTTCAGTCAACTACAGATATTTTTTTTTTTGAATATTTTATTGGGAATTTGGGAGAGGGAACAGTGCTGGGGAATCGGGGAAGGAGAACAGGCAAGTTACTGTCCTTTTGTTTTTCAGTCTAGTTGTGGAGGACGTGGCTTCACTGGCCCATGTTGGTATTACGATCATAGCGCTCTTCCCGGCTGAGGCAGATAGGTCTCTGGCCATTGGTTGGCTGCTCACAGCAGCCCAGCTCCAGTTCAAGCTGTTGTTTACCATATTAGCTGTAGAGGGTGCAGAGTCACTGACTCATGTGGGATCTGTTTGTTTGTTTGTTTGTTTGTTTTTTCTTAAGGGCAGTGTCACTGGCCCTCATATGTGGGACCTGAACTGGGGCCGCTGGCTTCCGAAGCCAGCACTTAACCACCATGCCACTCAGCCGGCCCTCATGTGGGATCTGAACCCAAGGCCCTGCTGCTCAGAGCTCACACTCCCAAGCCAACTCTTAACGAACAAGCCACTTGGCCGATGCTTAACTGTTTATTTTAAAGATTTTTTTTTTAATTGGGAAATTGGGGAAGGGAAACATTGTGTTTTTCCAGGACCCATCAGCTGCAAGTCAAGTTGTCATCCTTCAATCTTAGTTGGGGGTGCAAGCTCAGCTCCAAGTCCAGTCACTGTTTTCAGTCTAATTGCTGGGAGGTGAGGTGGGGGGTACAGCCCACCATCCCATGCAGAAGTTGAACCGGTAACCTTGTTAAGAGCACGTGCTCTAACCATCTGAGCCACCCAGCCAGTCCATTTTAACCAATTTTTTTTTTTTTTAAATATTTCATTGGGGAAATTGGGGGAGGGGAACAGACAAGTTGCTGTTTTTTTGTTCTTCAGTCTAGTTGCGGAGGACGTTGCTTCACTGGCCCATGTTGGTATCGTCATTGCGCTCTTCCCAGATGAGGCAGATAGGTCGCTGGCCTCTGGATGGTTGCTCACCATGGCCATTGGCCACTCATACTGGCTGCAGGCCACTCACTGTAGCCTATGGCAGCTCACTGCAGGAGGGGCTGCAGCCTACACCGTCGCCGGGGCTCCCACAGCCCAGCTCCAGGTGGAGCTGTTGTTAGCTGTAGAGGGCAGTGTCACTGGCCCTCATATGTGGGATCCGAACCGGGGCTGCTGGCATCCCAAAAGCAGCTCTTAATCAATGCGCCACTCGGCCGGCCCCCATTTTAACCAATTTTAAGTGTGCAATTCAGTGGCATTAAGTACATTCACATTGTTGTGCAGCCATCAACACCACCATCTCCAGAACTCTTCATCTTCCCAAACTAAAACTCTGTCCCTATTAAAAACCTAACTCCCCATGCCAGGCTCTGGTAGCCATATCTATTTTTTTGACTTTATAATTTGACTATCTAGGTATGAGGTTGTGCACCTCTGGCAGGAATTCATAAAAGTTGTGTTTTTGTTCAGGCTACAATAATGAAAATACCATAGACTGGGTGGCTTAAATAACAAACATGTATTTTGCACAGTTCTGGAGACTGGAAGCCCAAGATCAAGGCACGGGCAGATTTGGCACCTGGTGAGGACCTGCTTCCTGGTTCATGGATGCAGTCTTCCTCTTCTTCTTTTTTTTAATGTGTAAAAATGTTTATTTGTACTAATGTTTAGAAAACAGGAATAGAGAAAGAAGGAGAGAGAGAGAGAGAGAGAGAGAGAGAGAGAGAGAGAGAGAGAGAGAGAGAAGGAGAAGGAAAGAAAGAAAGAAAGAAAGAAAGAAAGAGAAGCAACTCCAAAGTGACAGTGAATTAGGACCTGCCCATGGCCAAGGGGAGGGTCACTGCAGGTGTCCTGCAATGGAGTATCCCTCCCATTATTTAATGTCAATGTCACCAGGCAGAAAACTGAGGAATCAGGGTGTGAAGACCTTACCAGCTGCTAATGAGCACGCAAGGGAGGAAAGGGATGTCTACGTGGCTTCCCTGTGACACAGGAGCCAGGAGACCTAGAACAGGAGGCACAGGCTTCCAATTCAGTTAAGAGCAGGAGCTGCAAAAAGGGGGTTTTGGAGATAGGCTTTTTTATTGAGTTAAAAAATAATAGATGCTGTCTTCTTGCTGGCTTCACATGGCAGAGGGGATGAGGGAGCTCTCTGATGTTCTTTTTATTTTTAAGTTTTATTGGGGAACAGTGTGTTTTTCCAGGACCCATCAGCTCCAAGTCAAGTAGTTGTCTTCAATCTAGTTTTGGAAGGCGCAGTTCCTTGTCCCATGTGGAAATCGAACCGGCAACCGTGATGTTATAAGCCTGCATTCTAACCACCTGAGCTAACCTGCTGTCTCTCTGAAATCCTCTTTATAAGGACACTAATCCTATTCATGAGGGCTCCACCCTCACTACATAATCACCTCCCAAAGACCCCACCTCCAAATACCATCACACTGGGAGTAAGCTTTCAATGTATGAGTATTGATTGGGTGGAGTCACAAACATTTAGTCTATAGTAGTACTTTTGAGTATATCCTATTAGGGATCACGTGATGTGATATGTCAGTGTTAACCATGACCAGTTGCACCTTGGGGTCTTTAACCTTACGCTTTTCTCCAATCTCAGAGTTTGGAGGAGGCTGGAGAAAGTGGAAAGATGTGTGATGCAGGCTTGAGAGGGGACACTGTCAGTAAGAGGTAACTGAGTGCTTGCAGGAACTGTCCCCAGAGGCTGAAAACACAGGGAGCTAAGAGGAGGGGGTGAGGGGCACCAGAGGGTCTGCTGCAGAGATGATGATAAAACAGTCCATGAGCTTACAAGATGATACAGATTAATGTGGTGCTTGGTACATAGCAATCACTCTAAGGGTGCTAGCCACTGCTACAAGGTTCCAACATCCAGGCATATAGGTTTGAAATGGTCAAATTGTGAACCCCACAAGCTTGCCCAGTGACAGCACCTTTATGTCATGGCATTTCACAAGACTAAGAAAGCTAAGTCGTCCCAGTAGCACTGAGACCAAAAATTAAAATTCTGTGCCCCTCAAGAATTATTTCAGAAATAATAGAGCTAACGGAACTAAAATGATCGAAGCTCAAGGACTTGGTACCTCCAGCTTCTGCTTCTGCTTCACGGTAGAGATAGTCTATTCTCCATGCAGCAGCCAGAGGGAGCCCTTGTCTTTCCTTTATAGCAAAGTTTTCAAAATTCTGTATCATTTATTTATTTTTTTGCTTTTAAAAATCGAATCGAAGTTCACAAAACAAAATTAACCACTTCAAAATGAACAATTCAGTGCCATTTACAACAGTCATAGTGTTATGCAACCATCACCTCTACCTCATTCCAGAATGTTTTTGTCACCCCAAAAGAAAGCCCTATACTCAGTAACCTAGTTGAATGTGAGCCAGAACCTTCACAGTAGGGGGCTACTTGAATGGCTTTTTATTTGTAGTGTCGGGGCTGCATCCTTTGCCACACTCTTATATTCTCTCAGCTTTGCTTTTCTCCCTCTTCTCATTTAGGTTTGAGCTGAGTAAACAATATATTGCTCATTGATTTGTTCACAGACAATCATTTATTTTGTCAGGCCCTGAACCAGATGGGAAAACACAGGGATGGAAAAACTTGCCGTTGACTTCAAGGTAGTTACACTTGATTGAGGTGACAGATCAAGCAGTTAAAATGTATATACCAGAGGCTGGCAAACTACGACCTCCCACCTGTGTTTGTAAATAAAGTTTAATTGGAACACAGCATGTCTATTTGTTTAGTTTTTTTTTTTTTTTTTTTTTGAGGGCAGTGTCACTGGCCCTCATATGTGGGACCGAACAGGGGGCCGCTGGTTTCCCAGGCCAGTGCTTAACCACCGTGCCACTCGGCCGGCTTTTTTTCTTTTTTGGCTGAGCCATCCTGCCACCTATTGGCAGCTTAGCAGCAGTTCAGCTCTCGCTGGGCATTGAACTGCTGTTAAATCTTTTTTTATTTTTTTTTAGCTGAGCCATCCTGCCGCCTGTTGGCAGCTCAGGCAACTCAGCTTGGGCTGGCATCGAACCGCCTTGCTCAGAGCTCAGCTCACACTCTTGAGTGAGCTCTTAACCAACTGAGCCACTCGGCCAGCCCGTTTAGTATTTTTTATGGTTAATTTCATGCTATAGCTGGCAGAGGTGAGTCGCTGAGACAAAGACCATCTGGCCCGAAATGCTGAAAATATTTACTACCTGACCCCTTTAAGGAAAAAGGCTTGCCAACCTATATATAACTACGGCAAATTTAAAGTGTGGACAGAGAGCCCTGAAACTAAAGAGGGGTAGTTAACAGCTGGGGATGGGCATTGCAGAGGTAGGAAAGGCTTGCTAGTGCTAAAACTTAGGTCTGTAAATGCATAATAAATATTAGTCGTTCAGCTTAATGAGTTTTGCACATGTATATGCCCATGTAATCACCACCAGGATCAAGACATAGGATATCTCTAGCCCTCAGGACTCCCCAAACCATTCATGGAAATGGCACTGTGCTGTAAATTGCATGCTTCCTGCAGCTTTTCACTCACATGCTGCTGCTGTGTCTTTCCAGCTTGCTTGTCTTGCTGCTGTCTAGAGTTCCACTGGCAGATGTGTGTGTGAGTGTCTGAGGACTCCACTGCTGAGGATCTTTTCTCACCAGTTGGAGTTAGAGCTGCACTACTGATTCTGGAGTATGATTCTGTCAAACACATCCGGAGTTCCTTTATTTACTTTCTTCTTCTAATTTGCTCCATGAGTGTGAATTTATTAACAAATCCTACCTGGAATTTGGTTAATTTATTTAAAAAAAACCAAACATTTTATTTGGAAATAAGCTCAGATGCAAAAAAGTTGCAACGATAGCACAAGCATCCATTCCTAGATATATAACCCTAAGAATTGGAAACAGGTATTTTGGAAACAAAAGCTTGTACACAAATTTTTATACTTGCATTATTCACAATCGCCGAAAGATGAGAACAACCCAAAAGTCATCAATGGATGAATAGATGAACAAAATATGGTCCATCCACACGGTGGAATGTTATTCAGCTGTAAAGAGGAATGAAGCTGGACGAACCTTAAAAACATTAAACTCGGTGAAAGAAGTCAGACACAAAAGGTTACATTGTGTGTGAATCCACTTATATAAAATATCCGGAACAGGCAAATCCATAGAGCCAGACAGCAGATTAGTGGTGGCCAGGGACTGGGGGAGGATGAAATGGAGAGTGGGCCAGCCATGCTGAACTCTGTGCTGTTTTTCAGGTCTGCAGGCGTCTGTGCCACCTTTTCATCAGCCTTGACTTTGTGTTAGCCATCTAGATAATCTCCTTTGTACTCAGTACTCATCTCAAACATCACTTCTTTCCAGAGTTTGTTCTTATTTTCTGAGTTAGGTGACTGAAATAATAGCACTTATCTCAATGTTGTAATTATCAGCTTGCTCCTCCAGGGGCAGTATAGCACAGTGGCTAAGAACCTAGATTCAAGTCATTCAGTGTGAATTAAAATCCTTGCTTTGCTCCTAATTAGCTATTCACATAATAACCTCTGTGGCTGTTTAGACGTGGATCTAAAAAGGGGAAAAATGATAGTATCTGTCTTCCTTCTATCATCTTTATAAGGTTTCAATGAATTTATATGTATGTATTATTTAGAACTGTGCATGACATATAATGAATACAAGGTAAATACTACTTATTGTAGCAGTCAGCTGTTGCTGTACAAGCAAAGAGCTCCCCAAACCCAGTGTGTTGAAACAATAACACTTTAAACTTTCTTAAAAAATACAGGCATTCAAAACTATGCATTTCCCTAGCCACTGATTTAGCTGCATCTCACAGCTTTTTACATGTTTGCATTTTCATTGTCATTCAGTTAAAAATATTTTCTGATTTCCACTGTGATGTTTTTTCTCTGTCCTATAGGTTATTTAGAGGTATATGGCTAAATTTCCAAACAACTGGAGATTTTCCAATTATCTTTTTGTTTTTGATTTCTAGTTTAATTCCATTGGGGTCATACTCTGTATGATTTCAGTCTTTCAAAATTTATTGAGACTTGCTTTACAGAACAGTGTATGGGCTATTTTGGTGAATGTTCCAAATGTAACAATCATTTATTCTTGCTCACATGTCCAAAGATTGGCTGGGACTTGGCTGATATAGATGGGAGTCAGCTGGGTGGCTTTGACTCATGCTTGAGCTTCTCTGTGCAGACTGGCCTTAGATCTACTTTGCATGTGTTTATTCTGGGGCCTTGGCCAAAGGCCAAGGGGGAAGCTCTCCTCCTGTTGATGACAGAGATAAGAAGGCAAGTGGATGAGGTCTTCTGAGGGCTAGGTTTGTGAATGCCATAGCGATTCTACATTCCACTGAACAAAGGAGGTCAGATGACTCAATGTCATGGTGTAGTAATCATTTTTTTTTCATTAATCTCTTTTATTTTCTGTATTTTGATGCTTTGCCATCTGGGGCTTTGTTGACTCTAGAGGGACTGCCCCTCTCAGGGTTAGTCAGTTCCTAGAGATAATAAACAACTTGCCCTCCTATCCACCTTTCATATGCAAACTAACCAATCCAGAGTTCACACTCCAACCACCTCATTTATTGGGCTTTCATACTCTGGGCCACTAGCAACCTGCCCTAATTGCCCCAAGGCTAGGTATCAAAAAACTAGGGGCAGCCCCTACATCATAGAGCCCACTGAAATTATTCAAACTAGCCAATCCCAAACTTGTTTACCCTGTCTGTCTGTTTCTTTCCATGGAAACCACAATAAAGTCTCCTGTCCACTCTTCCCTCTTCCTTGGCTTCCTCCCTGACCCTGGTACCAATGTGCCCCTGTGTGGCTTGGTATGCCCCTCTCCTCTTGGGAAACATTGAGTAATAATCTTTTCAATGGAAATTGTCTTCTGATCTGTTGACCTTACTATAAATCTATTAAAACACTATCTTTGAAAACACAAAGGGTGGGTGGGGACTCTGCTTCTAGTGAGAGTGACAACAAAGTCCCATGGGGAGCAGGGTGTGGGTCGGGGGAGGGGTGAAGAAGTAGGAGCAATAATTCAATAACTAATAATCCCCTCACGACTATAAGCCTCCAAGGTCAGGACCTGGGAGAATCACTGTGTTTTCCAAAGGGTTCTAGCACCTGGAACATAAGCACGTGTGAATGTGTATCAAGCAAATCGATTACTAATAGGAAGCCTGACTATTTTGGCACCCTCATAGACTCAGATAAGGTGGTGTTGCTTCCCAGATAGCTGAGAAAGTGTCCTGGTTTCACAGTGAGCATTTTGACCCGGATTTGGAAACAGATGAAAAGGGTATGTCTTTTTGTGCACAGCTTCTGCTCCTCTTATTTTCTCAAAGTCTCCCACCTGACATTCAATCACTCCAGGATGTCTCAGGCCCCACTCTGCATTTGTTTGATATGCTGTGAAAAGGCGTTTCCAACAGCTCTATTTTGGGATTTTGGCAGTCACCTCCCCACCCACCAACTCTTCCCACTCAGTCTGTTTCCAGAAGGGCAGAAAAGGTTCTGCTTGTTCTCGGTGTTGACCTGGTCCCCTAGTTTGTTTTGCAAATACCTCTGTAAATGACAACCTTGTTTTACTTCAATTTGCCTTCTCACCATCTTCAAAATAGTGTAACAACCCATGTTCCAAGATTCACATCTAGCCTAAGGTTCTTTCACTCCAAAATGAATTTATGCAAATCTTGAAGGAGTTCCTCCTTTCAGAAAGAGGAACACAGCTTTCTAATCTGGACCACACAATATTGTTGAATAGATACTTGCTGGTGGAGATTGAAACATAGAGCATTTGTGGCTAATGTGTAGTGGTCACCAAATAGTTTCTGAGTATCTCAAATTTTCTTCCTTTATTTCCTTTATTGGGCTCTAACAAGGGGCACATTTTGATACCCAAATACCATACCTGAAATAATGAAAATTCAGGCAATAGATTCGGAAACTTCTTTTTCCAACATTTTATTTTGAAAATGTGCAAATCTATAGAAAAATTACTGGAACAGCACAATGAACAGCCACAAACCCTTCACCTAGACTCCCTACTTATTAATATTTTCCATGTTGGTTTCATCTCCCGTTGTCTCTCTCTTTGTTTCTCTATTTTTGTCTCTCTCTGTCTCTGTTTCTCTCTCTCCATATATATAAATGTATATATGCGTATACATACGAGGTCTGACAATTAAGTTCTCAAACTTGTTGCAATGATGTTGCTAGCCTTTTTTGATATCAGAGGGATTATTCATTATGAATTTGTACCAACTGGACAAACAGTTAACCAAGTTTACTACTTGGAAGTGCTGAAAAGGCTGAGTGAAAAAGTTAGATGATCTGAACTTTTTGTCAACAATTCATGATTCTTGCATTACGACAATGCACCAGCTCACACAGCACTGTCTGTGACGGAGTTTTTAGCCAGTAAACAAATAACTTTATTGGAACACCCTCCGTACTCACCTGATCTGTCCCCCAATGACTTCTTTCTTTACCCAAAGATAAAGGAAATATTGAAAGGAAGATGTTTTGATGATATTCAGGACATCAAGGGTAGTATGATGACAGCTCTGATGGCCATTCCAGAGAAAGAGTTCCAAAATTGCTTTGAAGGGTGGACTCGGTGCTGGCATCAGTGCATAGCTTCCCAAGGGGAGTATTTCAAAGATGACTGTAGTGATATTCAGCAATGAGGTATGTAGCGCTTTTTCTAGGATGAATTTGCAAACTTAATTGTCCCACCTTGTATACACACTTATTTTATTATTATTGTTATTCTTATTTTCTGGAAGCTTCTGAGAGTTAGTTGCAGACATCCTGAACTTTCACTCCCAAATATTTTACTATGCGTCTTCTAAGGACAAAGACATTCTCTTACATAACTGCAATATAATTATCAAGTTCAAGGAATTTAAGATATAACATATTGATATAATTCTATTATCTAATATATAGTCCATATTTGAACTTTGCTAATTGACTGGGTGATTTTTAAAAAAAAACATTTTATTGGGGAACTGGGGGAGGGAGCAGAGTTGGGGAATCGGGGAAGAGGAACAGAGAGTTGTTGTCCTTTTGTTCTTCAGTCTAGTTGTGGAGGACATTGCTTCACTGGCCCATGTTGGTATTGTGATCATTGCACTCTTCCCGGCTGAGGCAGATCAGTTTCGGCCATTGCACAGCCGCTCACAGAGGCTCACGGCAGCTCATGCCAGTTGCTGGCCGCTCACGCTGGCTGCAGGCCACTCACAGTACCTTACGGCAGCGCACGGCAGCCCCACTGCAGCCTATGCTGTCGCTTGCGACTCACAGCAGCCCAATTCCAGGTGAAGCTGTTGTTCACCATCTTGGCTGTAGAGGGCACAGCATCACTGGCCCATGTGGGATCTGAATCTGCATCCCTGCTGCTCAGAGCTCGAGCTCCCAAGCCAATTCTTAACCAACAAGCCACTCAGCCGGGCCGACTGGGTAATTTTTTAAACCTTAAAATAATGTCATTTTCTGGCTAGCTGAGTGGCTCAGTTGGTTAAGAGTGTGAGCTCTGAGCAACAAGGTTGCTGGTTCGATTCCCACATGGGCCAGTGAGCTATGCCAGAGCTGAGCTGCCTCTGAGCTGGTAAGAGCATGTGCTCCTAACAACATGGTTGCCAGTTCAACTCCCGCATAGGATGGTGGCTATGCACATCCACAACTAAGATTGAATATGGCACTAGAGCTGAGCGGCTGCAAGCTGCTGATGGGCGGTTGGATGGTGATTGGACTTGGAGCTGAGCTAGATGTGCCCTCCACAACTAAGACTGAAGGACAACAACTTGGCTGTTTCCCTTCCCCAATTCCCCAACACTGTTCCCCTTCCCCAATAAAATCTTAAAAGAAAAATATCATTTTCAGTTTATACAGAGTTTTCAGAAATACTACACAGAGCACATGATCCCTTTGCCTACATTCCCTGAGGGTCAGCATTTCTGAGCTGGTTGAGAGTCTGTTGCAGACACAATGCTTGTTAGCCCTTAACACTTCTGAGGGTGTGTCCTAAACCCAAGAAGACTCTCCTGCAAAACCAATGCATGACTATCAAAATCAGAAGACCAGGCCCCATTGACATTTTACCAATGGCACCAACAATGTCCTTAAGGGCAAAAGGGTTCAATTCAGAGTCATGTGTTGTATTCAGTCATTGGGTCCCTTTAATCTCTTTCAGCCTGAGATGGTATTTTGTAGAATGTCTCTCTTTTTGGGTTTGTCTGGTGTTTTCTCCTGATTTATGCATTTTGGTGGGAATATTGTGGGAGTGGTGCTATACTTGCCCCTGGGCATGGCTAGGAGACTTTTTGGCTATAGTATGCCCTTGGATTTTGTCTAAAATGGGTAAAAAAGAAGATGGTGCTAGTTTAACTATGAACCCAAAGAGCCCTATCTGGGAATTTTACCAGGATGTGGGTTTGGTAATCTTCAAAGAACATTTAACTCAGTAGTTATCCTGGAGTGGTTTTTCCCCCTGGAGATGGTTGGGAAAGTCTGGAGATCTTTTTAATTGTCATGAATGGATGCAGGCCAGTGCAACTGCCATCTAGTAGGTGGAGGCCAGGGATGCTGCGAACATCCTATAACACAGAACGGCCCCCACTGTAGAGAATGACCTGGACCCAGCTGTGCCAAGGTTGAGAAAGCCTGGTCTCTGCTGATAGGAGACCTGCAGAGCTGTCATGCCCTCAGGACAGCCCAGGTGTCAATGCTATTTCATGAGATTCAGGTTTAGTGAAAATACAGAAGGCTGAGGCATGGGGGCTATATGGTCTGTGGGTAGCGAGAATTTTAGAAGACTGAGGAATGGGATATGAACTGAAACAGGATACAATCGAGAGGAAGAAGAAAATAAAAATCTATCAAAAAGAATCAATACTGAGATATTCCAAAATTAGATACTTCAAAAGTTCCATAAGTTAGATATTCCAAAGTAAGTCTTTTATTCATTTGCTTATTCATCCCTTTCTTCATTTAACATTTATTACCTATTATGGGCGCAGTGCTTGAGATACAGTAGTGAATAGACAAAGTTCCTGCCCTCATGGCGCTTCAATCTGAGGGAAGGGAGATGGACAATAAACATGAAACATACATATAAGTGTGTTAAAAGGTGGTAAGTGATATGGCAAAAAGAATATAGAACAGGGTAAGAGGATTGAAAGTGCTGGGAAGTGGGCTGCAATTTCACACAGGATGGTCAGGGGTGGCCTTCGCTGAGAATGTGAGAATTGAGCAAATGTGATGCAGGTGAAGGAGGCCGCTGGGTGAAAGCGCTTTCTAGGCAGTGAAAGCAGCAAGTACAAAGGCCCTGAGGCAGGATGAGAGCAGGGAAGGGGTGGTGGTGGATTGTGCAGGGCCTTGTGTGCCATGGGAGGGACTTTGGCTTTTACTCCAAGTGACATGGAAGCTGTGGAAAGTTCTGAGCAGGGGAGGGTTGTGACCTGACTCGGGTGTTCACTGGTACCCTCTGGCTGCTGTGGAGGGAACAGACTGGAGTGTGTTGTTTTGTGTGTGTGTGTGTGTGTGTGTGTGTGTGTGTGTGTGTGTGTGTGCGTGTGCGTGTTGGGGTGTGTTGAGGGCAGGAGACCTGGAAAAAAAATGCACTGGTTTCTGTGGGAGATGATGGAGGCTTAGACCAGGGTGTTAGCTATTTGTGTTAGTTTAGATCACCACTTTTCACAATTTGCATTTTAGTATGAAAGCTGCATTTTCATGCATGGCAAATTTTTTGGAATGGTTTGGGCAAATGAAATCATGTGCCACAGAGAAAGTCAGATGGTTAAAATAAAATATTGCTAAATTTAATATATGTCCAACTCTAAGACTGTGCCTGAGTTGTTGTTATAATTATTTTTTTCTTACAAAAGTTTTTTTCCCTATCCTTCCCTGGGCATTTAAGCATTTACATGAAATATCTGCCTGCCAACCTCTAATGTTCTAATTTGATGAACATGACCTTTCAAACTGAGGACACAACACACAGAGAGGAGAGGAAAAAGCGGAGTAAATTGAATATAATCAGTTATGTGCATGGAGCACCGTTTCTGTACTGAGAACATACCAAAGATAAGAAAACAGGCCATGTGTTAATTTCAGTGAGCCTGTTGGCAGGAGGATATGTGAGGGTGTTGCCAAAAGTTCTGCCAACTTTAAATTTAGGACAGCAAGTACCCCAGGAGTGGAGAAGTTTTAGATTCCTTGCTCCCATTCTTACTATACCCTTTTTGTGATTTTCAGGGGTTCTTACAGGAAGGGGATTTTATTTCCAAATTTCCTCTCGGCTCTCCTTCCCCAAATTACCCAGACTGGAATTAAAATCAAGTAAGTTTGTTTTTTAAATTTTACTGGGGAACAGCCATGATCATTGGTTGCACATTGCTTTTATGCTACAATGGCATAGTTGACTTTTTTTTTTCTTTAAAGATTTTATTGGGGAATTGGGGAGGGGAATAGTGTTAGGGAATTGGGGAAGGGGAACATTATGTTTTTATTGCCAGGACCCATCAGCTCCAAGTCAAGTTGCTGTCCTTCAATCTTAGTTGTGGTGGGCGCAAGCTCAGCTCCAAGCCACTGTTTTCAATCTAGTTGCAGGGGGAGGCGCGGGGTGGGGCGTAGTCCACCATCCCATGCGGGAATCAGACTGGAAACCTTGTTGTTAAGGGCACGTGCTCTCACCAGCTCAGCAGCAGCTCAGCTCAGGCGCAGCTCATTGGTCCATGTTGGAGTCGAACTGGCAACCCTGTTGCTCAGAGTTCGTGCTCTTAACCAACTGAGCCACTCGGCCGGCCCTGACTCTTATTTTTTAAGGAGGGTACAGTGGACCGACCATGCAGGGATCGATCCAGCAACCCTGGTGTTAGCAGCACCACACTCTAACCAACTCAGTTAACTGGTCACTTCTCAAATAAGCTTTTTGATGAGAGAATGGACTGTAGAGATCTTTCCTTTCAGCCTTCCAAATGGAGAAACTGAGGCCCACACTGGCAAAGTGACTTACTTACGTGTATCACTTCAAGGAGAGGCTCTTGGCTATATTTCCTTGACATTCACTGTGTAATAAATGAGTTTTCCTCTCTCATGAAAACAAACGGGATCAGCAAACTGCTGCCTGTTGACCTTAGCTCTTCACTAAGTTCTCTGAGTTCCTCTCGGAAAATGAATTATGTAAACTGTGGCTGGGGATGAGGAATATGTAATGTCGGCAAATTTTCCCTGAGAATTCTTCCTTTCTCCAGAAATTAGGCTCCAAAGTCAGTGTAAAGCTCCATTCAGTGGCAATAACAAACAAACTGGAAACTTTAGTGGCTTCACTCAGCACAAGTTTGTTTCTCCTTTCTGTAAAGCTGATTATCTTGGCTTACTTCCAATCAGTGACTCAGAGATCCAGCCTTCCTCCATGTTGCATAAGCACCATCACTCCTATGGCTTCCAGAGCCACCTGGGGAGTGGAAGAGAAGGCCTGAGGGGGCACACCAGCTTTTAATTGCCTCTGCCCAGTAGTGATAATCCATTGGGTAGAATGAGTCACATAGGTCTTCCAACTGCAAGGGAGGCTGGGAAATGTAGAACACATGGGTGAGCTCCAAGCACTGCTTATTTTTTTTTATTAGAGAAAAGAGACTTGTCAATTGCTTTTGGATATCACCAGGGTAATAAAAAGGGTCTGAACACTTTCCCCTTTTGAAAAGTAGGCATTTAGGGCCGGCCGAGTGGTGTGGTGGTTAAGCGCTGGTTTGGGAAGCCAGTGGCCCCGGTTCGGGTCCCACATATGAGGGCCAGTGACACTGCCCTCAAAAAAAAAAAAAAAGAAAAGTAGGCATTTAGACATGCTGCTCTTCATAATACACAGCGGGGAAACCCTGTGTCTTCCCCAAGATCAAGTAAACCACATTTGTTTAAGGGTGATGTCCTTCTCTGATATTTAACCCCCCAGCTTTGAGCAGAGGTAAACACAGCGAGGGTGGGTCAATCAGGACAGGCTAAATTTAGTGGCTTAGAGCAATAACGGTTATTATTTTTCATGATTCTGTGGTTGACTTGGCTCAGCTGGGCAGTTCTTCTCCTCCATGTGGTGTAGCTGAAGTCCCTCATGTGGCTGCATTCAGGGACCAGGGCTGGAAAACCCGAGAGCTCCTCTCTCCAAGTAGCCTTTCCTCACTCAACAGTCTGGCCTGAGATTCCTGTGAGAGAGAAAATGAGAGTTGCCAGTTATCTTAAGACCTGGTCTTAGAAGTTCCAGTACATCAGGTCTGCCACATTCTGTTTGTCACTTCTTTATTTTTTTGTGTTTTTGTTTTGTTTTTAGTGGGCAGTGTCACTGGCCCCACATGTGGGATCTGAACCGGGGCCTCTGGCGTCCCAGGCCAGCTCTTAACCACTGCGCCACTCAGCCGGGCCTGTTTGTCACTTCTTGACGGGAAAAGTAGAAAAAAATTGTGGTCTCTTTAATCCACCACACTAGCAATTTTGGTGCCTTGAACCTTCCAAGGTAAGAACCAGGCTTTGAAGGGCTGGTTGAGTGGCTCAGTTGGTTAAGAGAATGAGCTCTGAGCAACAGGGTCGCTGGTTTGATTCCCACATGGGCCAGTGAGCTGTGCCCGAGCTGAGCTCCCTCTGAGCTAGTGAGAACATGTGCTTCTAACAATATGATTGCCAGTTCGACTCCCGCATGGGATGGTGGACTACTCCCACCCGCAACTAAAATTAAACATGGCTCCTTGAGCTGAGCTGCCAACAGCGGGGGCTCGTTGGCGACTGAACTTGGCGCTGAGCTAGCTGTGCCCTCCACAACTAAGATTGAAGGACAACAACTTGGCTGTTCCCCTTCCCCAATTCCCCAACAAAATCTTTGAAAAAAAAAAAAAGAATCAGGCTTTGAACAGTTCAACAATCAGTATGTGCTGCACTGGGCTATGGCAACGACTCCCCATTTCTGGTGGCTTAAAAGGGAATTGAAAATGTTTTCTGTAAAGAGCCCGGTAGTAAATATTTTGGGCTTTGCAGGCCATATGCCCCCTGTGGCAGCAACTCAGTTCTGCTGTTGTAGCTAGAAAGCGGCATAAACATGGTAGGTAGAAGAACCTGAGGCCTCAAGTTGGCATTTAAATGCTTCCACTTGGAAGAGACACATACTTCCTTTCCTACCTGATTGGTTAGAATAGGATATATGGCCCTGACCAATCCCAAGGGGGGCCTAGAGGTGCTGTCCTTCCATGTGCCTGGAAATTAGGCAAACCATGATGGCTAATATTGTAATATTTGAGCATTAACAATCTCTGTCTTAGATAGAGAGCCCCAAACCAGGAAAGCATTTTGATCTGGTCCCCAGCGCTTGATGTCTTAAAATTTCTATCATATCCATATTGCAATGAGCAATAAAAACAGAAGTCTGGTTCAGACAATAGAATAGTTGCTAATTTGGGAGATCCTAAAATGGTCACATGACCAGATGTTGGTAGACTCAGGGCTAAACACAGGTTTCCTACATCTTGGTTCCATGTCTATCCCTTTTCAATAAAGGAGCTCTCGTTTTGAATTTTAACAAGTAGTTATATGGCCCTTGCTATGTGCCTGGAACTATTCTAAGCATTTTACCCATAAACCAACAGGTAATTTAATTCTCATAACCATCCCAGAAGGAAGATACCAAGATTATTATGCCCATTTTGTAGACTGGGGTCAGAGACTCTGAGAAGCACAGTGATTTGCCCAAGGTCAACCATCTACTAGATGGGGTAGCTAGGATCTGAGCCCGGATTATTTGGCTTCAGTCTTAACTAATGTCTCTGCATTTTGTTTCCTAGAACATGGATTCCTTGCTAGAAAAATAAATATTTCCACACATTGAAGAGTGACTAGTACCTAGAAAGGACCCAGAAATGGACAGATCTTATTATTCCCGAGTAAAATAAGTCACTCAGAAATGACACATCCTGGTAACAGAATACTTCTTAGGGCACTGTGTTTTGATTAACCCATGGTTCAACATGACTATCCTAGGGGAAATGCTGCTTTTTAAAAATCCCCAGCAATTGGCTGTTTATTTTTGTATGTGAAATCTCCACACAGTCTGTTTATTTAACTGCCCTGATTGAAGCTATAAGAAGTTACATTTAACATATGTAAGCAAGTTTTGTTTTTTTTTGAGGGCACTGTCACTGGCCCTCATATGTGGGACCCGAACAGGGGCCGCTGGCTTCCCAAGCCAGTGCTTAACCACCACACCACTCAGCCGGCTCTGTAAGCAAGGTTTTTATGACATAGGTTTTTGACTAACAGGGTAGAATGTTATCCTAATTTTGACCCCTTCAATCTAGTTCATGTCTTCTTTTCACAAAACCCTTTAGTCTTTGAATGCCTCTTCCTTGTTTTCTGACACAAGTAGATATTCTAAGCTCATCCTGTCCATTTTCAAAGCATAGATTTTTATCTATTTTGTTCCCTCCTGTATCCCCAGTGCCCAGAACTGAGTCTGTCATTAAATTAATGAATTAATTCTTGAATTTCACTTACTCTTTTGCTTCTTTCCCAATAACTCAATTTATACTACCTATTAAGTCAGAAATCAGAATTTGCACATTATAGGGATACTCAAAAGCCTCTCTGAGGAGAGACCTCCCCCTCACCCCCGACATCCTTTCATTGCAGCTAAGTTCAGCCTGGTCATAACTCCAAGATCCTAAGGTTAAAAAGAGCTCTATACAGCTTCAACAAATTCCCAGCATCCTGGCTATTTTTAGGACAGAAGGGGTGAAGAAAAAATGTGACAAAGAGTTACTTCCAAGGGAGAAGTGTCCCCATTTACTGACTCAGGATGTGGAGCCTCAATCCCAGAGATTCTCACTCCTGTAAATCATTGAAGTCCGAGAAGTAGATGGTCACATGATATGTTTTCCCCCAATATCAGATTGTGAATGCCAGGCAGACATCCTGCTGCTCTGTTGGGGATGCAGGGAAACATCATGCTTGAGGAGCAAATCAGAGAAGACACTAAGATTTTATGCAGGTGCTGAACTTTCATACCAACTGCTGAAGAGTAGTCATTGGATAACTCATGGAATATATGGCTTGGTTCATGCATTCATTCGTTGTTGCAGGCGCTGTCCCAGGTGCTGGAATTACAGTGGGAACTGAAACAGAATAATGTTCCTCTATTCATGGGGCTGGCAGCTAGTCGGGGAGTCATACAATAAAATAAAGAAATCAATTATATAATATGCCAGGTGTTGTTAATTGGCATGGAGAAAACTAACACAGTAAAGGGGGATGGGGAATACGAGGGTGGGAGTTTGTATTAATCATGTTTCTGATGCTTTGATATCTGGGGTTTGGCTGAGCCTGGAAAGACTGCCCTTTCCAGTGTTAGCCAATTCCTAGAGCTAGTAAAAAACTCCAATCGAGATTACACACACCAACCACCTACCAACCACCTACACTCCAGGCTGCTATCCACCTGCCCTAATCACCCCAGGGACATGTACCAGACAACTGGGGACTGTTCCTGTTCCCCAGAATCTGATGAAATTAAGCTTGTTCACTTTGCCTCACCTGTTCCTTTCTGCAGAAACCACAATAAAGGCTTTAGCCCACATTTTCCCTTTGCTTTCTCTGCCTCCTGATTGACTCTGGTGCTTCACCATATGGCCCTGCATGGCACAGTGTGCCTCATCTGCTTGGAAACTGTCGGTAGCAAACTGTCTCTTTAATGGCAGTTGTCCCCTGATCTGTTGGGCCTTGCCATACTTGAATAATAATGACATCTACATTTCAAAACAGAGTTTTGTGCAATTTTAGATCAGATGGCATGGAATGGCCTCACTGACATTTGAGTAAATAACTGACCTTATGTTTATCGCAGTATTGTTTTCAGTAGCCAAGATATGCAGACAGCTTAGGTGTCCATCGACAGATAAGTGGATAAAGATATGGTACATATACATAATGGAATATTACTCAGCCATAAAAAAGAATGAAATTTTGCCATTTATGACAACATGGGTGGACCTAGAGGGCTTTATACTGAATGAAATAAGTCAGACAAAGACAAATACTGTATGATTTCACATATGTGTGGAATCTGAAAAAGAAAACAAATGAACAAACAAAATGAAACAGAAACAAACTAGTAGATACAGAGAATAAACTGATGGTTGCCAAAGAGGAGGGGTTGGGGAGTTGAGTGGAAAATGGGAAGGGGATTAAGAAATATTAACATTCAGTTATAAAATAAGTCACGGGGATGTAATGTACTGCATAAAGAATGGAGTCAATAATATCATAATAATTATGTATGGTGACTTATCATTAATAAACTAATTGTGGTGATCACTTTTGTAAGGTATTGAAATGTTTAATCACTATGTTATACACTTGACACTAACATAATATTGTATATCAACTATAATTAAAAATATATTTAAAAAATTTTAAAATACTAAGAGAAAAACAAATAAACAAACAAAACATGAAGTAAGTGAAGAAGCAAGTCACATGGATATCTGGGAAAAAACATTCTAGGAAGAGGGAAGAGCAAATGCAAAGGCCCCGAGGCTGAACCAGGCCTGGCATGTTTATGGAACAGCTAGGAGGCCAGTGTGGCTGGGGCAGAGTGAATGAGGGGAACAGTGGGAGGAGGTGACAAGGCAGAGTGTGCAGGACCATGTGGGCTGTAGGGGACTTTGGCTTTTGCTCTGAGTGAGGAAGGAGCCATGGAGGCTCCTGGGAAGACGGGGGACCAGATCTGATTTAAGTGTTTACAGGCGCCATCTGGTGGGTCTTGAGGGGAACAGATGGAGTGAGTTGAGTGAGGGGTCCAGCCCAGAGACCAGAGTGGTGACTACAGTGGTCCATGTGGGAGATGGGGGGAGGAGGGTAGACCAGGGTGGTGATCGTTAAACAGGGACTTTTTCTTTTTTTAAATCTGCAATTTTTTTTTTTTGAGGGCAGTGTCACTGACCCTCATATGTGGGACCCGAACCGGGGCCACTGGCTTCCCAATCCAGTGCTTAACCACTGTGCCACTCTAAACAGGGACTTTTAACATGGGTGTGGGGTATTGTGGGGTGTCTCTGAAACCTGGGCACAATTTTTTTTTCCTTTAAATTCCTCATTGTTACTTTGAAAATTGTTTTTGGTAAGACTTTTTTTTTTTTTTAATGCCCAGGTATGTTACTTACAAAATATTTCACTCTAAATGTGAGACAATAGGGTATATCAGTCAGGGTTTTTGTTTCCATGCAACAGAAATGGATTCTGTAAGTCTTACATTTAAAGGATGGGTTTTATGGATCATAATATATCAGAGGTTCACAGAATCAACCAGAAGCTGTAGAAACAGGCTTGTAGAAAGGGGAGAAGCTGAGCGAGCCCTGGGGTCTGGTGGACATCATGTAGGTTGTGAATTGCTGATGCTAATGGTGAATGGCCATAACCATTGGTAGATACTCCCAGCTACCAGTGTCTGCATCTTCTTGTCCAAGGGCCTCCCTGAAATTTGCCAAAGGCTACACAGCAAGCTGGAAGTGCCTGGGAATTAACAGCTACATCCCCACCCTCGCCACCATCAGCAGTCATCAATCAAGGACTGATGGGAACTGGTGGATCAATACCCCAGCTCCCTCTGCCCTCAGGTGGAATGACTCTGAGGGGCATGTCCTATGCAGTGCCCCAGCATCTTCCAGTGGGACTGAGCCCCAGTTGCCCAAGCCGGTAACATGCTCATGGGTGCACCTGTATGGGCTACCCTCCCTGTTGTCTCACATTCCCAAACCCCCACTGGTACCTCCTGGAGTCACCTCCCGATTAAACCATTTGCCCATGAGTCCTTGGGTCAGCATCTTCTGGGGGAACCCAAGTGAAGACAATTGCATTCCATGGCAGGAATTTAGAATCCACATTGAGTGTGAAGTACTGAGAAGTGGTGTCAATAATGGCATGGAAAACTTCCCCTGAAATCTCCCAGTTGCCTGGAGACAGCAGTCCCAGAGATAGGAGCCAGGCATGTGTTTCTGGGCTGAGAGCCAGCTCTGCTCAGAGTTCCCCTTCTTTCTACAAGGCTAATTCTTGATGTTGTGGGGAAGTGGGGAGGTGCTCCTGGCAGGGCTCCAGACATCCCTTCTCCTGGTCACTCATTACAGTTTGCCTGTGCACTGTCATGCTGGTAGTAGAAAGTTTATCAAGTCAAGTTAGTAGGAAGTTTATCCTCATCATGTCTGTGTTAGATGAACCTTCCTCCTTGGAGGCAAGCAAGAGAATTCAGAGCCAAAGTCACATGGCAGACAGCTCTGGCCACATGCCATCCCAGCCACTGTCCTTCAAACACTCCCAAATGACCCTGGACCATTCACCCAGGCGTCAAAGTGATGAGCCTCGGGTTGGTGAGTGTGAGACTGCCTTGAGAGGGGATGCTGGTGTTGGAATAGCCCTTGTGCTAAGATTACTGTCAGGGGGAATCCCTTTCCCACTCCTCCAAAAGGGAGATTCTGGTGCTAACAGGAAGGTGGAAAGATAGATTCTGGATAGCCAGAAATATAGCCAATGTTAGGTCCCCAGGGGGAATGAGGTGCTCCTCTTTATTGCATTTACAATTTTCCAGAGACAGGAAAGAAAATGTATTATGCTATAACCTCCTGCTCTGCACTGCCTTGGAGGTCACTCGCAAGCAGTTCCCTTTTACACCACCAACTACCTTCTACTCTCTGACTATATTTGTTTCCTAGGGCTGCCATAACAATTGGCCATAAACAGTGATGTCGGAAACAGAAATGTATACATTTTGGAGGTCAAAAGTCTGAAAGCAAAGTGTTAGTGGGTTGGTTCCTTCTGGAAGCCCCAAGAGGGAATCTGTTTCATACTTTTCTCCTGGTTTTAGGTGGTTTCCAGCAATCCTGGGCACTTCTTGGCTGGTAGATACATCACCATTCTAATCTCTGCTTCTGTTGTCACATGGCCTTCTTCTTCACCCATGTCTCTGTGTGTTATCTCCTCTTCCTATGGGGACACCAGTCATTGGATTTGGAGTCTACCTTAAATCCAGGATGATCTTATCTTAAGATCCTTACCTACATCTGAAAAGATCCTTTTTCCAAATAAAGTCACATTCACAGGTTATGGGGCTTAGGATATGGACGTATCTTTTGGAAGGCCGCTGTTCAACCCACTATACTGACTAAAGTCAAAGTCCTCCGCCTGTGGGGTGTTATGGTTTGAATGTGTGTGTTCCTCCCAAATTCATATGTTGAAATCCTAACGCCCAATGTGATGGTATCAGTAGGTGGAGACTGTGGGAGGTGAGACTGTGGGAGACTGTAGGTCATCAGGGTGGTATGAATGAACTTAGTGCCCTTATAAAAGGGACTCCAGAGAGCTCATTTGCTCCTTTCACCATGTGAAGACACAGAGAGAAGACAGCTGTCTGTGAACCAGGAAGGAGGCTCTCACCTAATATGCTGGTGCCTTGATCTTGGACCTCCAGCCTCCAGAACTGTAAGAAACAAATTTTTGTTGTTTATAAGCCAAACAGTCTATGGTAACTTGTTATATCAGCTCAAATGGACTAAGACAGTGGGCAAACCAGAAGTGCTATAAAATTATTGCCTCTGGAGTGATCTTCCAACAAAGTGGGACAGATGTTGGTAGATAGATATTTCACTTCCTCACTTGGCAGTGGGACAATTCTGAGACATCTGCTACATGGTCTCTCAGAGCACCCTGGCAGGACTGAGCCCTCATTGTTAAGAGTGGGAATACGCTTGTAGCAGACAGACTTGAAGGTTGTCCCCAATGGTCCCCGCCTCCTGATATCCACATCATGTACAATCTTCCCTGCAGGGTGGGTGTACTTTCTTCTAACTAGTAGACTATGGCAAAGGTGATGGGAATCAGTTCCATGATCATGTTACATAAGATGGTCATTTCTGTCTTTCTAGCAGACTCTCTCTTGCTGGCTTTGATGAAACAAGCCACTGTAGTGGGGAGGGTTACATAGCAAGGAACTGAGGACCACCGCTAGTCAACCACTGGGAAGAAACTAAGGTCCTCAGCCTAACAGCCTGCAAGGAACTAAATCCTGACAACAACAACATGATGTTGAAATGCCTCCTTCCCCATTCAAGCTTTTGGTTGAGACTGCAGCCCTGGCTGACATCTTCTTTGAAGTCTGTGAGAGACCCTGATGCAGAGGTCCCCCTAAAACATTCCCAGATTTGTGACCCTCAGAAACTGTTAAATAACAGTGTGTTATTTTAAGTTGTTCAATTTTGGGGTAATTTGTTACACAATTGCTAACCAATACAGTGCTTGTTATGAGTTTTATTGGTTTCCCTTCTGTATTATGCTTCCCCACTTCTTCACCCTGCTTCCTGGAGTCACCTTCCCAATAAACTTCTTGTACCGAAATACTTACCTCCAGGTCTGTTCTTGGGGGAACCCAGACCAGGACACCTGGGCCATCTGCTTTGGTTTCTGTGAGAATCAGTGCAAGTTAGAAAATGTCAAAGAACAGAAAGTATCTTAAAATTTCTACTTGGTGGTCGATATGGGTGGATTTGTACTAAGCAAGCATCCCAACCTCCTTCTGATATATCTTCTTGTAATGCAGAGGCTGGGAAGCAGAATATGGCATTTCAAGGACTCCCTTGTGGCTAGACTACTGGAGATGAATTAGGTCCAGCCAGCTGGAAGCAATCTAGGTTTGGAAGGTGGGAAGCCAACTCTTTGCTGCTTCTGTGTTAGTACTGGTGAGATTGGCTGGTGAGATCTTGGTTTTTCATTTTTATTTTCTAGCAGAATTCCAGTGTCCAGACCCTTGCTTGTGAGTTTCCAGAGGCATTTTGGCAGCTGCAGCGGCAGCTTTCCTGATTTCTGAATCACAACCCTGGAGTCGTGGTTTTGAACTTCACACTTTGCGAAGTGGTCCCCAATTCCCTCCTGTATTAATGAAGATAACCACAGGTGCTGTAACAGATAAAACCAGTAACACCAGTGTTTTTGAAATGACAGAAGGATGATTTTTGTTCATGTAAAGTCAATGGGGTGTTTGGCAACTGGTTTCCTTTGTGAGACTGGGAGCTTCAGGTACAGAGGTTAGGATGATATTAGCCATGTTAGACTTGTTAGAGGCAATGCTGGTGTGAGGAAATGAGGATAGAGGCAGAGAGGCTGGGAGGGCTGCTGGCAATGTGCAGAGGGAAGAGAAGGAAGGAAAGAGGGAAGGAAGGAAGGTGGGATGGAAGCAGCACAGTTGGCAGGATAGCTCTGAGTGAAAGATTTGGTTGCACCATTTTCTTGTCCTGCATCTCCCAGGACCTGGCCTACCTCAGTGTCCCTGCTCCACTCAGTCACTGGTGGGGAGCAGCCCATAGGAGGCATAGCCTTGGCAACTGTGCAGTGCTGGACCTCAGAGCTCAGCAGCTGGGGTTCTTTTTTCTCTAAAAATGTGTACTAGATGTTTATAGCATGATTATTCACAATCGCTAAGAGGTGGAAGCAACCCAAGTACCCATCAATGGAGGAATGGATAAACAAAATTTGGTATACACATACAATGAAACATAGTCAGCCTTTAAAAGGAAGGGCATTCTGGGGCCGGCCGAGTGGCGAATTGGTTAAGAGCTGGCTTGGGACACCAGCGGCCCCGGTTCGGATTCCACATATGAGAGCCAGTGACACTGCTCTCTACAGCTAAGAGGGTGAACAACAGCTCCACCTGGAACTGGGCTGCATGAATCCCGGAGATGGTAAAGGCTGCAGCCCCCGCTGCAGTGGGCTGCCATAGGCTACAGTGAGCGGCTGGCAGCCAGCGTGAGCTGCCAATAGCCGCTGTGAATGGCTGTCCAGAGGCCAGTGACCGATCTGCCTCACCCGGGAACAGCGCAATGATAATACCAACATGGGCCAGTGAAGCAACGTCCTCCACAACTAGACTGAAGAACAAAAAGACAGCAACTTGTCTGTTCCCCTTCCCCAATAAAAATCTTAAAAAAAAAAAAAAAAAGAAAAAAGGAAGGACATTCTGACATCTGCTACAACATGGGCGAACCTTGAGGACATGATGCTGAGTGAAAGAAGCCAGTCACAAAAGGAAAAATACTGTGTGATTCCACTGATACAAGGTCCCTAGAAGTGTCAAATTCAGAGACACAAAGTAGAAAGGTGGGTGCCAGGGGAGAGGAATGGGGAGGCGGTGTTTAATGGGGACAGAGTTTCAGGGTTGCAAGATGAAAAGAGTTGTGGAAATAGATGGTGGTGACGGCTGCACAACTATGTGAATATACTTAATGCCACTGAACTGTACACCTAAAAATGGCTAAGATGGCAAATTTTATGTTATGTGTTTTATATCACAATTAAAAAAAGGAAGAGATTTTTTTTCCCCTCCTGTCAGTTAACCCTGCTGGTCTATGGAACTTTTTTTTTTTTTTTTGAGGGCAGTGTCACTGGCCCTCATATGTGGGACTGAACCGGGGCCGCTGGCTTCCCAAGACAGCACTTAAGCACAGCGCCACTCGGCTGGCCCCCATGGAACCTTTTAATTTTACATTCATCATTCAATTGATGGGCCTCAAAAGCTAAGTGCTGTTTATGTGGCAAGACTCTCATCTCCAGAAGCTTGAGGTCACACATTTCTCCCTCTATCTTGATACCTTAGTGAGCACTGTCGGTTTCCAGCTGTCAGGACCTGCCTTTCTTTGCCCAGGGACTCTTGTAGCCAGAGTCTGTTTGGCCTCCCCTGTGGCAGCCAGAATGCCCCTGGAGCAGCCTTCTACTGATGACTGATGGGAGTGGGTGGAGCAACACCCCTGCTCCTCAGGTGGATGACTCTCAGGGGCTCCCAGACTTCCCTGGAGGGATTAAGCTCTAGTTACCCATGGAGGTAACGCTCTTGCCAGCGCATCCTTCAGTAGCTGACTTCTCTTCTCTGTATTACATCCCTATTCTCTACTGAGGCTACTTCCTAAGTAATCAACTTATTCTTAAATCCTTGTCTGTATGTCCACTTCTGGGGAAATTCAAATTAAGATACTCTCAAAGTAGACTGAGTATGCTGTCTATCCAACTTGAACTATTGTGTGTGTGTGTGTATGTGTGTGTGTGTATGTGTGTGTGAAGAAAGCGCCATTTAGAAAGGCATAAACCTTGCAAAGAGTTGGCATTGCCCCATCACAAGACTTCACCTTGATGTTCCTATATCACATGGACCGGGACCCCCAGGAGAGCTATGTGTCCTAGGAATGGTTGAGTTGATTTATGATTTGAAGCGGGGGGAAAAAAAAACCCAATAGATTTGCCATCAACCGAAAATTGCTAAAGGTTTTTTTAATATTTGGAAGCAGTCGTGGAGGAGTTGGCAGCACCCCATCTCCCTTCAGCGTGCAACTGGATGGAATCTCAGACATTTTTTAGTGCAAAGAGCAAATGCACACCCATTGTGTGCCCACTGACATCATCCAAGAATTTCTGTTTTCTGACCCCGCTTTGAAAATGACAAGGCTGTCACTACCTGTAAAAGGCTGAGCAATTCCTTTACCAAACACGAGTTCAACTGGGAGAAAACTGTCTGCCATCCAGCTCAGGAGCACCTACGCTGCTTGGCACCACACCTGGCTTGGCTGCTCTGGGGGATAATGGAATGCCACCATAATGGAGTGATCAGAGACTGCCAGCCCACCGATAGGTCTCTTATCGCTCCTGTGCCAACCATTGACTTCCACAGAGCCCAGGTCTGGAACCACTGCTTCTTTCTGGGTCAAGAAATAGAAGCAGAAAATGGATTCTTTTTTATGGCACAGAAGTTGGCTGGCTTTCAAGGCAAATGCTTTGAAGACAAATGCTTGGTTGGGCTTTGGGTGGGAGTTTCTCAGGTTTTTGCTCACTTTCAGAGTAATCTAACAGGGAGATCAACCAGGGCTTGGCAGTCCTTGGGACCATTTGAATGAGAGGGGTATCAAGGCCCTGTGGTCACCATCATGGATTTTGTGAAAAATCTGGGAATTCCTTGATCAAAGTGCCAGGATGGTAGAGGAGATCAGAGACTCACCCTGTGGAAATGTTTAATTCAAGCAGAAGACTTCTGCAGTCTGGTGTGGAGAGACATCTGCAGATACACAATTAAAATTTACTTCCATTAAAACAGATTTATAAGCTGTTTCTCACTGATACACGAATAATAGGATGTTTTGTCATCACCCAGAACTAGAGCGTAGAGCTGTTCCTCAGCTGCTTCAAACTAACCTGCTACCTGCTCACACCTGTGACCTTCACAGGGTCACTCACGGGTCCTGAAGCCACCTTGCTTATACAGAGGGCCAGAAGTGCCTGGGAGTTTAAGTCACTCTCCCTCCCTGGTCGGCCAATAGCTGATAGCTTTAGGAATCTGTTATGGATCGAATATTTGTTTCCCCCCAAATTCTTATGTTGGAGCTCTCACCCCAATATGACTTTATTTGGAGACCCGGCCTCTAAGGAGGTGATTAAGGTTATATGAGGTCACAAGTGTGAGGTCCTGATCTCATAGGACTGGTGCCCTTATAATAAGAGACACCAGAGAACTCCCTCACTCTATGCACACACAGAGGAAAGGCCATATGAACAACCAGTGAGAAGGTGGCTGTCTTCAACCCAAGGGGAGAGTCCTCCCTAGACATCCACCCTGCTGGCACCTTGACCTTGGACTTCCCAGCCTCCAGACTATAAGAAAAGAAATCTCTCTTGTTTAAGCCATCCAGTCTGTGTTACCTGTGATAGCAGCTCTAGCAGATAAATAGAGTCCAAAAGCCCAGGCCTCTTTGCCTGCAATTTTGTGCCCCAGAACTCCCTGCTGGATCAGCCTGAGTTCAGGACTTCTGCTGACATCGCATCCTTGTGATGCTTCTTCCCTTTCTCTGCTCTGCTTTCCTCATGCCCTTCATAGCTATACTGGGAAAGCTTCTTTTTTTTTTTTTGAGGGTAGTGTCACTGGCCCTCATATGCGGGACTGAACCGGGACCGCTGGCTTCCCAAGCCAGCGCTTAACCACCGTGCCACTTGGCTGGCCCGAAAGCTTCTTAATACATCACTTACACCTGAATCCTTGTCTCATGTTCTGCTTCTGGGAAAATAAGATCTAAGAAGTCAGGGAGGCAGAATTTTGACAAAGGTCACTTCAGTTCTTAGCTGAGGATGCAGAAACTGCCAGGACATAAATTCAACTTGCAGAGCTTTGGTGGTTTCTAGTAATGGGAGTCCTGATTCTCTTTGGGTATTAGTTAGATTAAGTAATGTCAGCTGCTACAATCAGTGAGTCTAGAAATCTCAGTGGCTCATCACAACGATGACTGATTTCTTTCTTCCTTTTTTTTTTTTTTTTAAAGATTTTATTGGGGAATTGGGGGAGGGGAACAGCGTTGGGGTATCAAGGAAGGGGAACAGACAAGTTATGGTCCTTTTTTGTTCTTCAGTCTAGTTGTGGAGGACGTTGCTTCACTGGCCCATGGTGGTATTATCATTGCTCTCTTCTTGGGTGAGACAGATTGGTCACTGGCCTTTGGACTGCCGCTCATGGTGGCTCTTGGCAGCTCACGCTGGCTGCCAGTTGCTCATGTTGGCTGCCGGTCACTCACTGTAGCTTATGCCAGCCCACTGCAGCAGGGCCTGCAGCCCACACCATAGCCGTAGCTGGGACTCATGCTGCTCAGCTCCCTCCAGGTGGAGCTATTGTCCACCATCTTAGCTATAGAGGGCAGTGTCACTGGCCCTCATATGTGGGATCCGAACCTGGGCTCCGCTGCTCAGCGCTAGCGTCCCAAGCCACCTCCTAACCAATGCGCCACTCAGCCAGCCCATGACTGATTTCTTACTTGTGTGCCATCTGAGGCAGGTTAGGCAGCCCTCTTCCATCTGGTAGTGGCAGGAAATGGAACATGTGGTTTTCAAGGCTGTTGGGCAGAGGGGGGACACTGGTTCTTCACTGCTTCTATCTGAAAATGGCATGCATCATTTCTGCTCAGAGCTCCTTGGTCAAAATTAGTCATCTGACCCTAATCAAAATGCAAGGCATATGGATGGACCTAGAGGGTATTATGCTAAGGGAGGTAAGTCAGACTGAGAAAGACAAATACCATATGATCTCACTTATATGTGGAATCTGAAAAACAAAATAAGTGAACAAACAAAACAGAAACAGGCTCATACATACAGAGAACAAACTGATGGTTGCCAGATAGGAGGGAGATTGGGGGTGCTGGGTGAAAAAAGGTAAAGGGATTAAGAAGTACAAATTGGTAGCTACAAAACAGTCACAGGGATATAAAGTATAGTACAGGGAATGTAGTCAATAATATTGTAATAACTATGCATGGTGCCAGATGAGCTTAGACTGGTCAGGGGGATCACTTCATAAGTTCTATAAATGTCTAATCATTGT
Organism: Aselliscus stoliczkanus; assembly: GCA_033961575.1. Taxonomy (NCBI): domain Eukaryota; kingdom Metazoa; phylum Chordata; class Mammalia; order Chiroptera; family Hipposideridae; genus Aselliscus; species Aselliscus stoliczkanus. Next base: position 11,634,227 of record CM066735.1, read on the forward strand.
GTTGTACACCTGAAACTAATACAAAATAATATTGAATGTCGACTGTGATTGAAAAAACTAAATTTAAAAAATTGATAAAATGAAAAAAAAATCTAAGGCATATTGGAAAATATAGAAGAGCATATGGGACATTTGGGGAAGCACAGTCTGTTCTTACAGTGGAATTGCACCTGATACAGGGATTAAGCTCTGAAGGCAGTGAAAAAGGCAAAAATTGCATGTGGCCCAAATTGCCTTTGAGAATCTTTTAGGAAGGCAATATCAATCTGACGTGTAGATTCATATTTTCTTTTATCTTTCTTCCTCATTTTCAGGCAAAAATTGATAATTCTTCTCAAGTTTTGAAATTTTGCTAAAAAAAAAAACAAAACTAAAATTTGAATGCATTTTTGTGAGTTTCAATAAGGCATATTTTTTGGCTTGAATAAGAAGCTGAATTAGACCCCAAAAACACTAACAATAAAAAAAAAATGTTGACAAATTAGACTTCATTAAGATTAAGCAATTTTCTGCATCAAAAGATCAAAATGAGAGAGTGCAAAGTCAAGCCATGGACTGGGAAAAGATATTTGCCTTACATATGTATAGTCTTTTTTTTCCTCTATTTTTTAGCTGAGCCACCCTGCCACCTGTTGGCAGCTCAGCTAGGTTGGGCATTGAACTGCTGTTGCTCAAGAGCTCAGCTCGCACTCTTGAGCGAGCTCTTAACCAACTGAGCCACTCGGCCAGCCCACAAGCATATAGTCTTAAAGGACTCATATTCAGAATAAATAAAGAACTCCTACATGGGCTGGCTGAGTGGCGCATTGGTTAAGAGCTGGCTTAGGACAGCAGCAGCCCTGGTTCGGATTCCACATATGAGGGCCAGTGACTCTGCTCTCTGCAGCTACAACAGCTCCACCTGGAGCTGGGCTGCGCGAGCCCCGGCGACGGTGTAGGCTGCAGCCCTGCTGCAGCGGGCTGCCATAGGCTACAATGAGTGGCGGGCAGCCAGCGTGAGTGGCGGGCAGCCAGCGTGAGTTGCCAATAGCTGCGGTGAGCGACCATCCAGAGGCCGGTGACCGATCTGCCTCATCCGGGAAGACCGCAATGACGATACCAACATGGGCCTGTGAAGCAATGTCCTCCACAACTAGACTGAAGAACAAAAGGACAGCAACTTGTCTGTTCCCCTTCCCTGATTCCCCAACGCTGTTCCCCTCCCCCAATTCCCTAATAAAAATCTTAAAAAAAAAAAAAAAAAAAAGAACTCCTACAAGTCAATAAGACAGAATAACTGAATAACGAAATGGGCAAAAGGCCTGCACAGGCTGGGTGATTCTGCTTCAGGTTGTGGATTGGTTGGGCTTATCCAGTGACAAATTGAGGACTGGGTTTAGTCTGCTCCACATTGGTTAACTCTGTGGCCCAAGATAAAGCAACTGCGTGGGGTATGCTTTAGTTTAGGAGTGCAAGAACTAAACTAAATTATGCAGGCACATTTAAATCCTTTGTTCACATCTGCTAACATCACATTGGCCAAAGCAAGTCATATGATCAAGCCCAAAGTCAATGTGGTGGGAAATACACTCCACCCACAGTGGGTGGGCATTGCATAGCCACATGCAAAGGGGGTAGATGTACTGAATTTCTCAAAAGTACAAGCCCATTTATCATAGTTGTCATGGTTAGGTTATGGAAGACAGGGAGGACCTTATCCAATAGGCAGCATATCTGAGAGATAGTTTGAGTTCTGATGACATCTTTGGCAGCCTTGGATCCAGCCATGCTTTGAGCCAGATTCATCTTTGGACTTCCCAGAGTCACCAATCAATACATCTCCTGCCATTTCTCTTTTTGATTAAGCTTTATGAATCAGGATCCTGTCACCTACAACCACATCATTTTCAATACGCACTCTCCTTCACACTATAATAGAATGTTTATATCTTCTCATCAACAACAGCACTGGGTGTTAATATGTTTTTAGTTTTTGCCCACTTTCCAGATGTAGAATTGTGCCTTGTTTATTTTATTTTATTTTATTTTTATTTATTTATTTATTGAGGGCAGTGTCACTGGCTCTCACATGTGGGACCGAACCGGGGCCGCTGGCTTCCCAAGCCAGCGCTTAACCACCGCGCCACTTGGCCGGCTCTTGCCTTGTTTAAACTCCATTTATTTAACAGCAATGATGAGCCTGCTTCATCCACTTACTGGCCATTTGTATTTCTCTTTTGTGAACTGGATTTAGCTCCTTTTTGGATTGGGCTGATTTTTCAGGCTGAAGTCAGGTTTGCAACAGGGAAACATTTCCCAAGTGTTTTGGGTGCTGAAATGGTTTTTGCTATTGATTATAATATCCCTCCAGGCTGAAAGTATTTCTACTTCATGTAGTCAGTGCTTATTATTGAAATGAGCACAGAATGATTTGTGTCACCTTTCCCAAGCAGACTCAATGAATGTTATATTGGGTGAGAGAGCTAGAGCAAGAAAAGACAGAAGGTGAGACAGCTGTCACAAGATCCCCGGAAGGTGGCATCATATTTCACAATTTCATGGTGACTGCTCTTTGGAAGTGTGACACATTCTAGGAGAAATTTAATGCTTGAAAGAGAATTTAGCTATTAAAAGAACTTGAATAAATAAATCCAACTAATTTCCAGGAGAGGGGAACAGCACAGAAAAGGGAACATTTTTTGGGGGGAGCTATTCATTGTCATTTAGAGATCTGAGACTAGAATTTGGGAATATGGACACTTAGTTCCTAACTCTTAGGGGAAGCGGGGAATGGAGTGGTTGAAATCCTTGCTCCTAAAATTGTGATCTGTGGCTTACAGCATCAACATCACTTGGGAACTTTCTAGAAGTTTAGAATCTCAGCCTTTGACCTGGATCTACTGAATCAAAACCTTCTGCGTGGGCTTTGGCACATGATAAACCTGGCTTCCAATTCTGTTTATATTATTTGTTGGTTATAAGGTCCTGGGCAATTTATTTAAGCTTCTCTGGGTCTCAGTTTCCGTATTTGCAAAATTGGATTGATGGTAGTAACCAACTTACTGGGTAGTTGGGAAGATTAAATGAACTAGCTTATTGTATTAGTCAGGGTAAGGGTTAAGATGCTGTAACAAAGAGGACCCCTAAATACAGTGGCTTATGGAGCATAGACAAGTGTTTCTCTTTCACATAACAGCTTTCCAATGAGCCGTCCAGGTTGGCAGGACAGAGCTGTTCTATACATCGTCATATGGGAATCCTGCTTCTTTTCATCTTGTTGCTCTGTCATTCCTTAGGGCATTTTCCTCATTTGATAGATTGAGACTGGGTTGCAGGCACATCTACATTCATTCCTTGAATAAGCCACTCATCACTTTGGGTCACATTTCACTGGCAAGGTCTTACTCATCTGGTCACACTCACACCCAAGACAGACTGGGAAATGTAGTCTCTAAAGAGGCATCCATGAGCCTGCTCTAGAAGTCTCCACAGCACCTGTGTCAGAAAGTCTTCCCACTGTGTCTGCCTTGACGAATTTCAGCCTATATTACACATCATTTTTACTATGATATTTCTCAGTCCAGAAGCACTTGCAACCTCTGATCCTGCCACACAGCTTGTGATATGTTACAGGTTGTGATATGTTGCTGCCTCTGTCATTTGGCTAAGGTGATTAACTTGTCCTTTCTAATTACCTGGTCAGGAGGGAGATGGGTAGTCCTGCAGTCACCATGGAATTGAGCAGCAGTGGTGTATTTAGAATATTTCCCCATATGTGAGAGGCTGATTAAATTAACCACATTTACTAAGTATCTAACAACTGCTATTAGCCTTTAATAATCTTAATTCCCAAAGTAGCTTGGTGGCAGAAAAGCCACTCTCCCATTTTTCCCTGCCAAGTTTCCCGAGGGACAAATATTTGCTCTCAGCATCAGTATGTTAGCGACCAGAAAGGAATGTTCTCTGGATCCTGAAGATTTCTAGCCAAGGGGGTTAGTAACAGAGCCCATATTTGGCAAAAGATTAAATCCTGAGAATGAAACTGCTTTGACTCCATCCCAGGGGTGAATGGATTATGTTCTCTTAAATTTGCTTTAGAGGAGAGCTGGGGAGAAGGTTTTTCTTTTTTCACTTCTATATTCATTAACAGTTTACCTTTGTTGTACTAAATTAGAAATCAGTTGCTATCTAACTGCAAGGGAGACTGGGAAATGTCTAGCTGGGCAGCCATGTTCCTGGCTACCATTCTGTTACTTTGGAAGAAAGGGGAAATGGATTTGGGACAAAGGATGTGGTCCAGAGAGCCAGGTGGTCTGAAGAGGTGGGAACAAGAGCAGATCCAGCAGTGACTGGCTCTGGCCAATGTGTTAGTTTCCAAGGACAGCCAGACCAAAGTACCACAAAGTGGGTGGCTTAAAACACAATTTATTGCTCCACAGTTCTGAATGCTAGAAGTCTGAGATCAAGATGTTGGCAGGGTCATTCTCCCTCTAAAACCTGTAGGGGAGAATCCTTCTTTGCCTTTTCATAGCTTTTGGTGGTTTGCCTGCAATCTGCCTTGGTGCCATGGCATTCTTTGACTTGCAGCTATAATACTTCAATCTCTGCCTCATTTTCACATGGTGTTCTCCCCTTGTGTCTCTTTTCTCCTTGTTTTTTTTAAAAGAAATTTTGTTTGGGAACAGTGTGTTTTTCCAGGACCCATCAGCTCCAAGTCAAGTAGTTGTCGAGGGTGCAGCTCCTTGGCCCATGTGGGAATTGAACCGGCAACCTTGGTGTTATGAGCCTGACGCTAACCACCTGACTCTCTTTTCTCTTTCTTAAAAGGACACCAGTCATATTGGATTAAGGGCTATCTCTACTCCAATATGACTTCATCTTAACTAATTACATTGGCAACGACCCTAACAAGGTCATATTCTGAGATACTAGAGGTTAAGACTTAAACATAGCTTTTCTGGGGGGACACAATTCAACTCATAACAGCCAATAACCAAGAACCACAATGAGGAGGAACACCTCAGTGGGACCATCAAGGAGAGACAATGACTTGACAACTTATCTTATCCTTCTCCTCACCCCACCCCCATCCTAGGTACCATCTGAGCCCCTGAAAACTAAGATGCAGCACTAGGGAACCAAGAAAAAGCACCCCGCCAAGGAGAAGAATACCCCAAACTGGCTTAGATGAAGTTTCCACCACCCCACGGAATAGGAGTTTAAAACATAAAATTGTTACCAAAAAATAGTCACATCTGTTAGGTATCTAAATTGGGAACTGAAATTCACACTGGTAACATCCTTAAAGGCTCAAAGGAAGGAGGCCCAAACTCCTAGACCAGTGGTTGGAGCTATGGCTCATGGGGCAAATTTGCTGGCCACCTGTTTTTGTGATTAAGCATTACTGGCACACAGTCTCACCTATTCATGTATGCACTGTCTATGGCTGTTTTTATGCTACAAAGTCAGAGATGAGTCATTGCAATAGAGGCTGTATAGCTTGCAAAGCCAAACATATTTGTTATTTGGTCTTTTATAGGAGTTTGCCAACTCCAGTCTAGATCAATTTAAGACCACTTTAAGAAATATATGCTCCACATAAAATTTCCAGTGTATTAAAATTGGTATACACAAAGTCCTCTAAGCCACCAGTTCCAATTTTTTGTTGTTGTTCCCAGCACAATTAGGAGGGAATCAAGACTGCACCTGTTCCCACTTTCTAGAGAACAATTGGGTAGTAAACATGGAATGTTGTCCTAAATGCATTCTAAAACTTGGGGAATTGTGGGTACATCTGCTTTTAGCAACATGAGTACAAATGATTCCTATTTTCATTCAATGCACAACTGACTTACAGTCTACTTATTGAAAAATTAGAGACCAAAAATACTCCAACGCAAATGAGTGTTATTAAACACTATAGGCTTTGCCAAACGCCCCACAACAAATTAAGTTGGTAATAACAAGCTAAACCCACAGTAATTTATCATTAGATAAGCAAAAAGAACAGCATTTGAAAACCATGGCCAACTCCAGACAACACAAAGACAAAATGTTCCTTTAGGAAATTATAAAAATTTTTACTATTGGCATTCATGTATGTGTAATGCTGTGAGATATTATTTGGCAGCCAGACTTCTAGGTAGAATACCAAATTAGAGTGCTCAATAAACTACAGTAATGTGCTGTTTTAAATTTATGAACATTATATTTGAGTAAACCTTAATGACTTGCTTAGCGTAGGTGTAATGGACATCTGCCGGGTTTGCCTGTCCAATATCCATTCCTCTTCCTTCTGTCAACATCTTTCTTCTGATTTTCCTTAGGTGAATCATTGTCCTATTCTCATCCATGTGGTCTGGGAAGGGCCAACTTTAGGACTGGGCCTATGGCCAAGAATGGCCAATCAGTTCATTTTATCTCTTTGCCCATAATTCAACCATGAGTACATATCTCAAGACAAGCCAATGATACTTAATCCCAGGATTTTTGTCATAGTTGCTAAGCTTGGAGAACAAAAGACTACCTATAACCCGGCTAGCCGAACAGCTAATGAAGATAACACAAAGGTAGGCAAGGCAGAGAATAGAAAGAGACAGATTCCTAACACAGTTGGAACATCTGGATCCAGGCAAGCCTGAAGCCAATCTGTGATACTCTCTTAAGAACCAAAACAGAGATTTGCACTTTTGCAGCCCCTCAAGACCATACTCTGAAAATCAGTAACCTAAACATGTTACAGAACTCTGGAAACTAATTTACTCACTAGATTACTGGTTTGCTTACAGAGGATATTAAAGGATACGAATCAACAAACAGACAGATGAAAAAATACATGGGGCAAGGTCCCAAACATAGGAGCTTCTGGCCTCAGGGAGCTTGGAAATGTTCTCTTTCACCAACCTGGCAGCTCTCCAAACTGGCCCTGTTGGGTTGTTATGGAGATTTAATTACAATGATTGATTACATCATTGGCCATTGGTGATTGATTCAATCTCCATACTCTCTCTCCCTGCCTCCCTGGAGATCAAGGGGTGGGACTGAAAGTTCCAACCCTCTAATCACATGGCTGGTTCTCCTGGCAACCAGGCCCCATCCATAGGTGCTTTTGAAAATCACCTTAGCAAAACAAATCACTCTTATCTCAGAAAATTCCAAGGGTTTCAGGAGTTCTGTGCCAGAAACTGGGATGGAGACCAAATATATATTTCTTATTATAAATTGTAATATCCCAGATCCCAAGCTTTCCTTTCTGGGCTTATCAGTTCCAGGAAATTCCCAATTTTTCTGCCTGTCAATCAAGTATCTGGAATTGCCAATATCCAGGTGCTTTATCACTTCAGGATATCCTCATGTAAACTCTCCATCTCCCCCTGAGTGACAAATGTGATCTCCATGGCAGCAAGGTTAAAGTTCTCTTGACTTCCTGTCATTTCATTGGGAGTTTAGTTCCCCAAGACAAGAAACAAACAAACAAGTGAACAAACAGGCTGCCATGTTATACTGATTTCTGTATAACTCACAATGATTATGAATAAAGTCTGTAGGGGAAATATTTCTACCTTTTCTTTCTGTTGTTTCAAAATAAATCCTCAAAAATATTGTCATGAAGCAGTGTGGTATAACACCTACAATGATGGTTCCGTATTATGCGCTGCTGACATCTGGTGAAACCAAGAGGGCTCCGATAATCTAATCACAGTTCTCCTCCCCACTCTATTCCCTCACCAAACAACATTCCTTATCAAACAGATTGGGAGCACACAGTGTCTGCTTCTCCCTGAGTAGTGGGTTTCACTTCCGGCCAGCCCTTAGAATTACTCCAACAAGCCAATCACATGCTTGCATGGGAACCAAGGGCCACCTCATCCTCTTGTTACTGCTAAGTCTGCCTCCCACATCCTCTGTTTGTTCACTGTGTTCCCAAATGTAATCCACATTTGGTTCCACCTGGCATACAGTCTCCTTCTTTAAGTATATGTGACCAATAAATGGTTGTTAATCTCATCTCTTTAATGTTAGGTGCTGTGTATTTGGCCATCCCCATAACCCTTACCAGGAATCTCTCCCTCAAAAATGGGGTGAAGGAGAGGCAATAAAACAAGCAGTGGCTTTTGTCCCTCCCTCCTCCCTGCCTTCCCACCACCCCGCCTAGCTAAGGGGTATGACACACCCCTGTTAAAAACAAGGTAGCAGTTTTGAACAGGGAGGGAGCAAGTCCCACGCAGGGTGTGTGTGTCTGTGGGAGTGTGTATAGGATTAACAAGCCCCCAGGTGGGATCCTATTCACAATAAAAAGGAATAAACTATGGCTACTCAGAACGTGGATAGATCTTAAGGCTTTACAGGGAGTGAAAAAAGCCAATCTGAAAAGGTTATGTGTGATATGATTCCATTTATATAACAATCTTGAAGTGACAAAATTATAGAGATGGAGAACAGATTAGTGGTTGCCAAGGGTTCAGGAAGGTGGGTGTATGATTACCAAGGGTTAACATGACAGAGTTCTTTTCGAGAGATGAAACAGTTCTGTATCTGGATTGTGATGGTGATTTCAAAAATCTATACATGGGATAAAATTGCACCCTCCCCCCACACCTCTCAAATGAAATTTTAGGTCATGTCCTACCACCCCAAGCTGCAAAGCCTCTAATTTCTCTTTTCTTTTTTAGCTGAGCCATCCTGCTACCTGTTGGTAGCTCAGCGGCTGCTCAGCTCTAGCTGGGCATAGAACTGCTGTTGCTCAGAGCTCAGCTCGCACTGTTTTTTTTGTTTGTTTGTTTGTTTTGGAGGGCAGTGTCACTGGCCTTCACATGTGGGATCTGAACAGGGGCCGCTGGCATCCCAAGCCAGCTCCAAACCACTGCGCCACTTGGCTGGCCCTCAGCTCGCATTCTTAACCAACTGAGCCACTCGGTCAGCCCAGCCTCTAATTTCTTAACTGCCCAATGTAAGATTTATTATGCATTTATTGATTTTGATTGAAAAAACTCAAATCTGTGTTGAGGGCCATGCAGGTTGGCTTTAGTGAGTTTGGTGAAGCATAACTTGTTTTGTTTCTTTTGTTCCTTTCTGCCCCTGGAGGGTGCTTACTACTTACTGAGGTATGTGGTGAGAACGGCCAGTTCCTTGGGACACAAAAGAAAGATGGCTATCTGGGTTAATGGAAGAAAGAGTCTTGGGAAACTGACCCCCTAAGGTTTCACTAACCTTTAGGTTCCTAGTAGATAGTTAATGATCTGCTTTCCAATGAGGTAATGCATATTTTCCCTGCTATGTTGCACGTACCCTAAATGTATATATTGGTGGTGGAAAATAAACTCGGGGCTTCAGTATTTACTGGAGTCCTCCCGGTAACTCTCTTCTCTGTCTCTTTTATTAATCCTCACTCCCCCGCTCAGGACTGTTCAACATATCGGCAGGCTCCGATAAATCTGTGGTCATACTGTCTCTAATATTGTGGCTCCTGAGCTTTTACAAGGTGCAGAGAAGTGCCATGCAATTAATCCCCCAGTCAGCACTGACTGTGGGTGGATTGTCCATCTCCTCTTGTCCTTCAATTATCCCATACATGTCAATGGCTTCTTAACTGTCCTCAACTTTGACTCTGCCCAAGAGCTCTCTCTGGCTGCAGGGACCCATGTTGATCACACATGAGATTTGGTAGACGTGTGGGGGAGTTAACACCCCCCATTGCAGCCCTCATCCAGTGATGCATGGGAGCTAGAGAATAAATAACCAGTTCCCTCACCCCTCTGGTACAATAACTCGTTTCCCAAGGTTTCTTAGTGGACTCAGTCCTTAGTGGTATCCTGCTCATTGACATACCTTTGCTAACTTAAAAATAAAAGGGCCTTTTAAAGTGAGAAACAGCAAATGCTTATTGAGATCAATAGGAATAGCTATTTGGGAAGCATTGATTCAGGCAGATGCCCAAATGTTCCAATTAGGAGAAAAAGGTAAGGAGTATTTATGAGAAAGGGAAGGTGAACAATACATCAATAGAAGGAAGGCATTTCTATTGGTGCAGGTAATATAACATAGTGATGTTAATTTTAAACAATGTTTTTAATTTTCATTCCAGTAGTTATCAGTCCAGTAGTCATAATATCTGCCTGTTTTTTTTTGTGTGTGTTTTTTTTGTTATCTTTGCAAACAGTTCTTTGGGACACAAGATTGCCCTAGGCCCAGTCCAAGGGTTATTTTGCCCTATTTTTTACATTCCAAGGTTTGAGATATAAGACATTTGAGGTGGTTCCTCTGAGATGGCAGCTCTGGCCCCATTTTAAAGTGGCTCCATTTATATTATTGTTTACACCTGTATGGGCCACCATCCTTTTTCTGCTTCACGTCCCTAATGCATCCTAGGTCCACCTCTCAAATGAACTACTTGGCCTGGAATCCTTACCTCAGGCCTCCTTTTAAAGGGTCCAACTTAAGACGAAGCACCGTGCTTGGCACTGTGGCACCTACTCTAATGAGCAGAGAGGAGGTCAGATATATGCACAAGGCAAAGGAGGGTATTAGAATGCACTGGGTTTTTGTCAGGCACCAAGTGCTTTTACTTCTGTTTTCCTCATTTAATGCTTACAATAACACATGTTTGCATTTACTTCTAAGTGCTTTATATATACTGAGGGTGCCAAAAAAAATGTACACATTTTAAGAGATGTTATCTATGTATTACACACAATACAAGTTGAATTGAATTATGGTAGCAATGTGTAGTATGATGTTCCCTCAAAAGATGGTGTTAATCAAATGAATGCTGTCATTCATTGTATTGCAATTTTTTTTTTTTGAGGGCAGTGTCACTAGCCCTCATATGTGGGACCCGAACCAGGGCCGTCGGCTTCCCAAGCCAGCTCTTAACCACCACGCCACTCGGCCGGCCCTGTATTGCAATTTTAATACAGTGTTTTCCTTTCTTAAAATGGGTATACTTTTTTTGGCACCCTCTGTATTAACTCAGTCGTCACAATACTATGAAGTAAAGCTGATTCTTGTTATTTGCAGTAGTTATGTTCTATAAATTCAATCAAACACTGAATGAGTGAATTCTGAACTGTTATTCATAGGGGAATATATCCATCCATCCTTCCAACTACCTACCTATCACAGAGATTATAACCTTAAATCCTAAGGTAGATTCTATTTTTTTTTAAATTTTACAGCAGATAAAAGGAGGCTCAAAGACGTAAGGGGCTTGCCCGAGGCCAGGCCACTAACAGGTGCCAAGGTTGGGATTCCATTGCCAGAGCTTCTTCCACAGTGCTGCACTGCCCCTCCTGAATTCACCCCTGAGGCATCACTGTGTGAGGCTGAAACAAAAAGGCAGAATGAGGCCTTGTGTGAGACCAGCTCGAACTTTCCACTGTTTTGCATCTTTCAGGAATGACCACTGAAGTACCATGAGTTTTGATTTGGGAGCTGCAAATAATTTTTAGGTAGGCCAATTTGCAAATATGGGATCTGCAAATAATGAGAATTGACTGTATGTATTGTTATAGAAGAAGAAACAGGTACAAGTTTGAGTAACTTGTCCAAGGTCACACAGCTAATAAGTAGTAGTAGACTGGAGTTTGAATGAAGGCAGCCTGATTCTAGAAGCCAAACCTCTAACCACTACTCTACACTGTCCCTTGATAGACCCATGTGGGAAATCATAAATTAGCCCGAGGGCTCTCCCTGGCTGCTGGAACCCATATTGATCACACGTGGGATCAAGTCATGGCCGTGAAAGTGGAGGTGACAGTGTATCTGGCTTCTCCCAACTCCTCAGAAAGGGAAATAATTGTACAGTTAGAAACTCTGTAGAACTTTGAAAAGGATAAGAAATCTGCTATATAAATTGTGAAACAAAAGTACCATCCACCATGTGTTTGCTCTAGTATGTTAAGGTAAATTATACATTGATTTAACAAAGACAAGCTAAGTGGCCCAAACAAGATCAAAACTTACTTTTTGTTCCATGGGGGTGGGCAGCTCACTTCCATGTGATCATTCAGGGGCCCAGGCTAGTGGTGGCTTTGCATAATTCCACATGTGACTTCTCAGATGGAGCTATTCCAGGGCAACATAGCTAGGGAAAGGGCATAAGGGAACATCTAAGCTTCTTAAAAATCTCAACTCAGAAGTGGCATCAGCTCTTGTGTAGAATATCAGTCATATGACCAGTCTCGCTGCAAGGAGGGCTGGGAAATGTAGTCCTTGGCTGGGGAGCCATGTAATTAGGAAAAAGGAGGATGGATGTTGTTGAACACCCAGCTAACTATGTAAATTTTATCAGGAAAGAAAATTAAAGAGAAGAGAAATAAGTTCAATTCTATCTAATACAACTCATTGGCAATACTGTTTCAGTTATGTCATAGTTTCGAGCTGGTGTTCTGCTTTCCTGTCCATAAATATGTGTTTGGTCATATCAAGATTTACATAACTTTTCATCTTATAGGACACACATTTCTTACTTTCCTTTATTGTTTAGAACTTTTGTCCTAAGGTCAAATGCCTGTTTTCTTTGAGATCCTTTCCTTCTTCCCTCTGCCCAGGGTCACAGGAACTACATTTCCCAGGATCCCTTGCCAGAGAAGATTGGCCAATGGGAGGCAGTGGTAGAAAACTGGAAGGCAGGACAAGGGAGGAAATAGGGCTTATCTCCTCTTTCTTCCCCTGGTCTTGTGGCTTCTCCACTGCAGTTGTGATGTCTTCTGTATGCTTCCATATTACCCTGCAGATTGTCTCTCCTGCCCCTTCACTTTTTTGGTCCCAGCTCCTGCTGGGCAACCTGTGTGGCTCCAGCTCCCAAAGAACAGCCCTGTTTCTGGGCTCTGGTAAACAATCCCCCTAGCCCTAAGGGTGGTAGCCAGTTACTGCTGTTGCTAACCTTTGAGTTGTCTTTTTGGTCCTCATTTGGCTTCTTAGTTTTCTCATCACCTGAATGACCAATTCCCTGTATTTAATTCCTTGTGTTTGCAAGCTTTAGTGTTATTTTTATTTTCCTGGCTAGACCCTACTGAACATCACCATGTTTTTATTTCTGCACTCTTTGTCATATGACTTTGCAGAACTTCCCTCTAGAGTGGGCAGAGTTGTTACTTTTTTAGTTGCCCCTCTTGCAACCCTGCCACTTGCCAGGAGACTAACATAGCTGCTGGTTCAAGGAGGATGAGAGACCCTGGCAAAAGTTTAAACCACAGTCTTGAGTCTGAAATTTGTAGGATGGGTTGGCAGATGGGAAACTCAGGCGCAAAAGTTTAAACCACAGTCTTGAGTCTGAAATTTGTAGGATGGGTTGGCAGATGGGAAACTCAGGCAGGATTTTTTTTTTTTTTAGATTCTTTTTTTTTAAATTGGGGAATTGGGGGAAGGGAACAGCGTTGGGGAATCAGGGAAGGGGAACAGACAAGTTGCTGTCTTTTTGTTCTTAAGTCTGGTTGCGGAGGACGTTGCTTCACTGGCCCATGTTGGTATCGTCATTGCGCTCTTCCCAGATGAGGCAGATTGGTCGCCGGCCTCTGGATGGTCACTCACCGGGGCTATTGGCAGCTCATGCTGGCTGCCAGCCGCTCACGCTGGATGCTGGCCACTCATTGCAGCCTATGGCAGCCCACTGCAGCAGGGGCTGCAGCCTACACCGTCGCCGGGGCTCGCGCAGCCCAGCTCCAGGTGGAGCTGTTGTTAGCTGTAGAGGGCAGTGTCACTGGCCCTCATATGTGGGATCCGAACTGGGGCCGCTGGCATCCCCAAACCAGCTCTTAACCAATGCGCCACTCAGCTGGCCCCAGGCAAGATTTTTATATTAGGTTTTGAGACAGATTTCTTTCTTGTCTAGGAAATCTCAGTCTTTGCTCTTACAGCCTTCAACTGATTGGATGAGGCCCACCCACATTATCCATTATCCTTTACTCAAAGTCAACTGATTTAAATATAATGACATCTATAAAATTGTTTCATAGCAATGTTTAGACTAGTGTTTGATCCAACAAATGAGTACCATGGCCTAGCCAAGTTGAAACATAAAATTGACCATCACAGTCCACTTCTTGTCAATGTACCACCCATATACATCTCCTTAAATCATATTTAATATCTAAATAAAAAGTCATGTTTCTGCCTAATATGCTATAATTATCCTGCATACAATTAAAAATGCACTAAGTATGTTCCCAGAGGAGAATGCGAAGTCCTTGGGTGATGTTCACTCTTCTCCTTGATATCTTGTAATTGAAATATTATGGTGTAAAGTTAACTATACTGAAATACTATGTTATAAAGTTAATAATCTTACGTTAAATGGGATAAGAGATGGAAGAAAACAAAGATATTTTCTTAATAAGTATATACATATAAACATATTTATTATGAAATAAGGAAGAAATATAACAATTATAGTCCCTGTTTCTGTATCTGGTCATATGGTCATAGCTGACATTTATCACTACCCATCCCATATTCTCTTTGTCCTCAGCAAGTACCTCAGTTAGTCATGGTTCTCGACCTCGTGGGGTGACTCAAATTTTCATTTCTGAAGAGCGTGGGCCTTTAGTACATTAGTAGCCTTACTTAATTGGGTTGCAGTTTTCCATTAATTTTGATCATAGAGCATGGTATCACTAAGAGGAAACCTGTACCTGTCACAAAACCTGCTGATTCCCAGATGTGTGAACAAGAAAAACAAGTTTTGAGATTGTGTATTACATGGCATTGCTGCAAAAATCAATGAACATAAGGCCGGCCGAGTGGCGCGGTGGTTAAGCGCTGGCTTGGGAAGCCAGTAGCCCCGGTTTGAGTCCCACATATGAGGGCCAGTAACACTGCCCTCAAAAAAAAAAAATTCAATGAACATAATGTATAGCTATAACTTCATAGATATGGACATAGAGTGGTCACAAATATATGAAAAGCCCAAATACCAATGCAAAGAAAAAAAAAAGAGAAAATACCAAGATGTTAGCAGTGGATGGCTTTGGTTGGTTGCCCAGTTCAGAAATATAAATCATATTATCTTCAACAGCAATAATAGTGACAATGGAATTAATGGGCCCCCATTACTGAAAAGTTCAGGGGTAGTTGGACCCAGATAGTTGCAGGATGTTGTCAGGACACCATTTCTCTCCTTTTTTACACTTCGGTTTCATTCTCAGGCAGACTGACCTTGATCATTACAGGATTGCTTCCCTCCTCCACCCCCAAGTTGATTCACACTAATGGGAAAAGCTTATATTTTTCTCAAAGGTCCCAACCCAAATCGTGGCATTATCAGATTGGCTCATCTTGGGTCACCCTCTCACCCTTGAACAATCTCAGAGGCCAGGGGATTAGGTCCTTCTGAGGGGTGAGTCTATCCCAAGAGCTAGAGATGCTGTCAGACTTGTTCCAGCCCCATGAGAAAGGTATGGAAATGGGTTGGGTGGTTTTCCAAAGGAAAATCAGGCTGTTGCTATCAGAAAAAATGGGGATGATGGGTGTTGCACAGTTGAAAACAATATCTATCTACCACAATGGGTGCTTTTATTTTTCTGTACGTATCTTTAAGTTTTTACTGATGTGTATGTATTGCTCCTGTTATAGGCTGAATGTTTGTTTTCCCCCAAATTCATACGTTGAAACCGAATCCCCAATGTGCTGGTATTTGGAGGTGGGACTTTTGGGAGGTCATGAGGGTAGAGCCCCAGTGAATGGGATTAATGCTTTTATAAAAGGGACCTCAGAGATCTCCCTTGCCTCGTTGTCTACCATGTGAGGACACAGCAGGAAGATGGCCACCTATGAACCAGGAAGACAGGCCTCACCAGATACTGAATCTCTGCTGGCTGGCCCCTTGATCTTGGACTTCCCAGACTCCAGAACTGTGAGAAATAAATGTCTGTTGCTTATAAGCCACCCAATCTATGGTATTCTGTTATGGCAGCCTGAATAGACTAAGACAGCTTCTATGTTGGAAAAAATGTTATTAAAAAAGAAATCCCCCTTCCCTCCACTTTCTGTTACCCTGCTTATGTATCCTTTATGTCTGTGTCCTTGTGGGGGATGTGTCACTCGAAGAGCCCTATGATCTGGTTGGGAGGGGAAGTTCCCGGCTATGGCCAATTGGCTTCCTATATTGAGACCAGATATTTGGATTGGGGGCCTTTTAGAGGTATCATGTGTCCCTGGGCTGACCACTGCTTTCTAAACCAGATGCTTCTGCTTTTTGATTTAATATGTATGGTGCTGAAATTCCATGGTGTTCTGCTGCTGGAAAGATATCCAACCCCGTGATTCTGAGAGATGCTCTGTGGTTGCTGCGGGAGCCCTCCAGGCAGAAGAGACAACCAGTCCCCAAGGTTAGGAAACAAATGTCCTGATAGAGCTAGGAGGGAGGGTAGGGTGCCAGGAAGAAATCTAACATTCAGAATGGCAGGCTGATTACAAAATTATCCAAGAGGCATTAAGAAAGCAATGTATTCAGAGCAAAGAGGAAGTAGTTAGAGATGCTTGAATTTTTCCCCATTTTTTTAATTGCAGTAAAATACACAAAACATAAAATTTCCCATCTTAATCATTTTTAAGTGTGCAGTGCAGTGGCATGAAGTATAGTCACTTTGCAACCATCACCGACTTCCACCCCCAGAGCTCTTTTAATCTTCCCAAACTGAAACTGTCCCGATTAAACACTAATTCCCATCCCTTGCTCCAGCCCCTGACACCTGCCATTCTACTTCCTGTCTCTTTGACTATTCTACCTCACATAAGTGGAATTATATAGTATTTCTCTTTTTGTGACTGACTTATTTCACTTAGCAAAACATGCAGATTCTTGGTTTTTATTCTTGAGGAATGGCTAACCATCCTGTGACTTTTGTCTTTCTGTAGAGGCCTTCATAGTGATTGAGCTTCTTTTCTGGAGTAAACTTAAAAAAAAATCTTGGGCCGGCCGAGTGGCGCATTGGTTAAGAGCTGGTTTTGGGATGCCAGCGTCTCCAGTTCGGATCCCACATATGAGGGCCAGTGACACTGCCCTCTACAGCTAACAACACCTCCACCTGGAGCTGGGCTGTGCGAGCCCCAGCAATGGTGTAGGTTGCAGCCCCTGCTGCAATGGGCTGCCAAGGCTACAGTGAGTGGCCAGCAGCCAGCGTGAGTGGCTGGCAGCCAGCCTGAGCTGCCAATAGCCACAGTGAGCGACTATCCAGAGGCCGGTGACCCATCTGCCTCATCCGGGAAGAGCGCAATGACAATACCAACATGGGCCAGTGAAGCAACGTCCTCCGCAACTAGACTGAAAAACAAAAAAACAGCAACTTGTCTGTTCCCCTTCTCTGATTCCCCAACACTGTTTCCCTCCTCCAATTCCCCAATAAAATCTTTAAAAAAAAAAAAATCTTAAGTGGACAGCTTGACGACTTTTTACATATGTAGCAACTTATACGAGGTAGGATGTAGAATATTACCAGCACTTTTTATGACTGGCTTATTTCACTTAGTATAATGTCCTCAAGGTTCATTCATGTTGTAGCATGTGCCAGAATTTCCTTCTTTTTAAAAGGCCGAATAATGTTTTATAGTACACACACACACACACACACACACACACACACACACACACTGCATTTTGTTTACCCATTCATTGGTTGATGGGTAATTAGGTTGTGGGCTTGGGGGTAGGGGAGTGGGTGGATGGTGGGGGGGGGTGGGTTGAAGGGATTGCCAGGGCAGAGTCCAGAGTCTGAGAGGGGACAGCTGCTGAGACAGAGGGATAAGAGAAATACTGGCAGACACCTTTGCAGGGCAGTCTGATAGACAGCTGCACTAACTTCATGTTAGGTTTTTCTTATACAAGAAAGGGGGAGTCAGTCAGGCAGGTTTGAGGGCTGACATCTTTCTGGGATCTGGTCTGTTTGAAGATGATGTTATCTCCAGACCCCGGACTCGGACTCAGCGATCACCTCCTGGGACTTAATGTGTTACTAGTAAAAACTGCAAGGGAGTTGTAAATTGGATTTCAGTGTCCAGGAACCTGAGGGTTAAGAAATTACTCTTTTCCAGGTTAGGATGTTGTTAATTAACGAGATATGGGTAGCCTTGAGAAAGGGAACAAATAGAGTTCTTCAGTTAATCAATGAGAAGAGAAACAAAGAGAAAACAGATGAATATCAGGATGGATCTAACTGCAAACAAACTAAGTCTAATTACAGGTGGCTAGATAGCAAGCTACGCAGTGAGTTAAACTGCAAACTAAGTCTAACTGCATTACTGATTCCCTGAATCTCACCCTTCTTTTGGGTATATACCCGAAAGTGGAATTGCTGGGTTGTAAGGCAGTTCTATTTATTTATTTATTTATTTATTTATTTATTTATTTATTTATTTATTTAGAGGGCAGTGTCACTGGTCGTCATATGTGGGACCCGAACCCGGGCCGCTGGCTTCCCAAGCCAGCTCTTAACCACCACGCCATTCGGCCGGTCCAAGGCAATTCTGTTTTTAATTCTTCAAGGAACTTCCATTCTGTTTTCCATAGTGGCTGCACCCTTTTACATTCCCACACCAGTGCATAAGAGTTCCAATATCTCCACATCCTCTCTAACATTTATTCATTGAGGACATTCTTAAATGAAGCTGCCATTTTTTTCTTTCTTTCGTTTTTTCCTTTCTGTGAGTCAGTGGAGATGAGGAATGACTATTCCTACAGTTTGGTTGACACCTCTTTGATCCCAGCAGTTTTCCCACAGTTGCTTTTGTAGCAACAGTGCAAATGACAACACAGAGAAAGAGGAAAATGACGTCTTAATATTATTACCAACAGTGGTGTGTTGCTAAATGTTTAGCAACATTTTCTCCAGAAAGAAAAGGGGGGAGGGGTGGAGAAAGAAAGGAAGGAAGAAAGCTCTGTGTGTCAATTTCCATAGTGTAAATTGCTTCTTCCATGGTCAATTTCAAGCTACTTAAGTGGCTTGTACCAATTCCTGAAAATTTAAACAATTGACTTCTGGCTGGTATGAACTGGTTCTAGCACATCACTGATGCATAGACCACTGAAAGGGTCTTAGGGACCCTTGGGGGTCCATAGAACATACTTGGGGAATGGTTGATTTAGAGATCAAGAAACTAAGATCCTTTAGGAAGATGGGAGGAAAACCACATATTTCTTAACATTTACTCCTGATTAGTTGTGTTCGGAAAACTGTCAAGACTGAAAGCAGAATGGCAAAGGCACTGAGCTGGGAGTAGAGGACTTTGTCCTGGTCTGGCTCTCACACTACTGGTGGATGTGGTGGATGAGGCTGGTTATCTTCTGAGGCAGACTAGAAGCTTGATCTTTTTCCACACTTCTTGTTATGTGAGAAACTTACTCACTTAAGCCACTCTTACTCAGGTACTGGTAACCTATAGATGGCAGTATTCCTAACTAGTACACTATTGTGAACTGAATTTTGTCTTTCTCTCCCCACAAATTCATATGTTTAAGGCCTAACCTTTCATGTGACTGTATTTGGAGATGGGGTTTTTAAAGAAGTAATTAAGGTTAAACAATGAGCCCTAATCCTGTAGCACTTGTATCCCTATAAGAAGAGGAAAAGACAACAGAGTGCACATGCTCAGAGCAAAGGCCATGTGAGGACACAGTGAGAAGACAGCTTTTCAAGCTGAGGAGAGAGACCTCAGGAGAAATCAAACCTTCCAACACCTTCCAGACTCTAAAAATGTGACAAAATAAGTTTCTGTTATTTAAGCCACCCAGTCTGTGATATTTTGCTATGGTAGCCCAAGCAGGCTAGTACACATGCCTTCCATGCATCCCTTCCACTATTTTTCCTTTCTCACTGCTTTTGCTTGGGGTTCCATTTATTTCTGGAGAAAGCTGACTTCCCTCTCAGTTCCTGTGTAGAACATGTGACCAATTTTAGGCCAATCAATGGGCCCCATCTACCTGCCTACAGTCATTGGTTCAGAGGTGGCCATGTGATCTAGACTGAGCCAGAGTGAATCTAAAGACAGAGACATTCTATGTCCTCCTCTGGTTGTGAATAGGAAGCCTGAAGCACCAGAGCAGCTGGCAACCATCTTGTGAACACAGGGATGGTCATCCATCAGTTGAAGCCTACACCATGGAGGACAGAACAGAGAGATAGGAAGAAACTAGGCTGTTGATGACATCGAGAGCCAGTACACCAAGCTTCTCTTGAAAACCCATCTTACTTGTCATTTATTATATTTATTATGTTTGCTTGGGCTGCTGTAACAAAATATTGTCAACTGGATGACTTAAACAACATAAATTTATTTCTTACAGATCTGGAGGGTAGAATTCCAAGATCAAAATTCCAGTTGACTAGGTTTCTGGTGAGGGCTCTTATTCCTGACTTTCAGATGGCCTCCGTCTCGCTGTGTCCTCATATGGCCTTTCCTTGTTTCATGCACATAGAGACAGGGTGATCTCTCCCTCTTCCTCTTCTTGTAAGTACTCCAGTCCTATCAAATTAGAGCCCTACCTTTATGACCTCATTTAACCTTAATCACCTTCTAATTAATTCGGGGGACATGATTCGGCCCATAGCAACCAATAATTCTCTTTATGTTTGGTCCAGTTTGAGATTTTACTTATTCACAACCAGAAGCATCTTAAATGATGCCCGTAGAAACTCAAGTGACTTTTAATAACTTGAAGCCTCATTTTTCTCATCTGTAAAATGTTTAAGAGGTGGGGGCTCCCTGTAGTCCTCCTAACTTTATTACACAAATTAAGTAAAATAATGTATTCGTGAATATTTGGAATAATATGAAGTTCATGGAAGACGTTTATGAAAATTAATATAAAGACGAAAACTACTCGGTGCAGCAAGTCAGAGGAAAAAATGGAAAATCACACCCTGTTTTTCCAAAGAGACAGATAAATAGCGACATGAACGTGTACTTGGGATATGCATGCCCAGTTCACAGGTCCAAAATAAACCTTCAGACCCTATATGGTGTGAGTAATATAAATATCGCAATATTAGCTGTGAGTGATAAGCCTAATTAGATGACAGGGAGACGATTTAGAAGGTCTTCATTGGGGCCGGCCGAGTGGCGCATTGGTTAAGCGCTGGTTTTGGGATGCCAGCGGCCCCGGTTCGGATCCCACATGAGGGCCAGTGACACTGCCCTCTACAGCTGGCGGCAGCTCCACCTGGAGCTGGGCTGTGCGAGCCCCGGTGATGGTGTGGGCTGCAGCCCCTGCTGCGGTGGGCTGCCGTGGGCTGCGGTGAGTGGCCCGCAGCCGGCGTGAGTGGCCCGCAGCCGGCGTGAGCGGCTGGCAGCCAAGCGTGAGCTGCCGGTGGCCGTGGTGAGCGACATCCAGAGGCCAGCGACCGATCTGCCTCATCCGGGAAGAGCGCGGTGACGATGCCAACAGTGGGACGACGTCCTCCGCAACTAAACTGAAGAACAAAAAGACAGCGACTTGTCTGTTCCCCTTCCCAGATTCCCCAACGCTGTTTCCCCTTCCCACATTCCCCAACGCTGTTCCCCTCTGCCAATTCCCCAATAAAAAATCTAAAAAAAAAAAAAAAAAAAAAGGTCTTCATTGAAAGGATCTTGAAGAGCTGTAAAAATATTTGATGTTTACAGCTCAAGAACGAGGTGAAAACTAAGAGGAGATAGTTCATAATCTGTGTATACACTCTGTAGAAGGTTCTATCAATGCCCCACCCTTTCTTCTCATTCTTAGTCATCACACCCTGGCCCCGCTTCCAATGGTCAGCACCTGCATTCATTTGCCTGAGAATTTTCTCTTGCCTTTGGGGGACCTATTGTGATCTATGCAGTCAGACCAGAAATGCCTGGGGGAAAAAATGCCTTCATGAATGGCCATCATCCAGTGAGTGGTAGTAGGTGGTGGACGAATATTCCAGCTCCCTCCCTCCTTAGTTGGACAATATTGAGGTCTGTGTTCTATGCTGCTTCCCAGAAGTCTCCAGTGGGACTGAGTTCCAATTGCCCACTGTGGTCAGCTGCGCAACACATTCTGTAATATCTGCCTTACTTCCCTTTCTCACTTTCCATCCCTCTCCTGGATCTCTTGGAACCACCTCTAAAATAAATTACTTTCACTTGAATAGTGTATAAGAGTCTGCCTCTGAGGGAGCCCAGACTAAGACACCCTGTTCTGCATGAATATATTTTGTCAAGAATAATAAGTCCTATGGTTTTCTATAGCACTTCACATTTTTCAAGGTGCCTTCACATACAATGGGATAATATTCAGCAATAGAAAAAGAATAAAATACTGATAGATGCAGCAACATGGCTTAATCTCAAATGCATTTTTGCGAGTGAAAGAAGCCAGACTCAAAGTATAATATGTGCTGGGTACTTCCATTTATATAACCTTCTGGGGAAGGCAAAACTATAGGGACAGAAATAGATCAATGATGGCCGTGGGCTGAAGGTGCAAGAATGGGTTAATTGATTGGGATCATGGAACTGTTCTATATCTTGATTTTGGCAATGGTTTCATGACTGTGTGCATTTGTCAAACATTATAGAACTGAACACTAATAAAGGGTGAATTTGAACATAGATATATTATACCTCAATTTAAAGAAATCCTTTACACAATATTGCCACAGAGATATGAAAGACAGTTTGGGGAATATAATCAATAATGTTGTACTCTGAGCAATAGCAGTTCAATGCCCAACCCGAGCTGAGTTGCCGCTGAGCTGCCAACAGGTGGCAGGATGGCTCAGCTAAAAAAAAATAATAGTAATGTTGCAATGATTTTGTAGGGTGTCAGATGGGCACTTGTGTATTAGGGAGACCACTGCATAGATGGTGTAGATACCTGACCATTGTGCTGTACACCTGAAGCTGAATAATATTGAATGTCAACTATAATTATATATATATATAGTCACGGGATATGGAGTACAGCATAGGGAATAGTGTCAATGGAATTGTAACAGCTATAGATTGGGGGGGTTATCACTTTGTGAGAGATGAAATGTCTAAGTATTACATTGTTTTGTACACCTGAATCTAAAAAAACAAACAAAAAACAACACCCCCCCCAAAAAAAAAACAAAAAACAACAACCCACAAAAGTCCTTTAAAAAAGAAGCATTCACCATCATGGTCTTAACTGGTTGCCATAACAACCTATAGCAATCAGGTATGATTATTCATTCATTTCAGCCAACTCTTTTGAGAGGTTTCTGCACTTTACAACTCAACTCCATTCTCTCTCTTCACACCAAACCCACTGCTGCTTGCCTTCCAACCCACCGTTCCTCTCAGTTGTTCTTGTTAAAGTCACTAGTGACCTCATATTTGCTCAAACCTGTGGCTAATTTTCAGCTCTAACTTCCTTGAGCATCTTCACCACTTGGCATTGTAGGTGCTTCCACCTTGGAACTCCTCCAGCCCATGGCTTTGGCGATCTAATCTGTTCCTTCTGCCTTTTTTGCTTCTTTATCCCATCCTTCCCCATTTGCCTGCCTTTTCCCCTGCTTGTATTTCTCCCCACACTCCTAGGGGAGCTCAGCCAGCCTTTTTGCACCAACTATCACTTATATACTCTGGACTTTCCAATCTGATTTATGTCTTGTCCACTTACTTCCTACTTACCCAGATTTTCAGGGTGATACTCCTCAGTTGATTTTGTAGCCTCCAAAAATGACATTAAATCAGGGAAACTTTTTTTTTTTTTAAGATTTTTTTATTGGGGAATTGGGAAAGGGGAACAGACAAGTTACTGTCTTTTTGTTCTTCAGTCTAGTTGCGGAGGATGTTGCTTCACTGGCCCATGTTGGTATCGTCATTGCGTTCTTCCCGGATGAGGCAGATCGGTTGCCGGCCTCTGAATGGTCGCTCACCGTGGCTATTGGCAGCTCACGCTGGTTGCCAGCTGCTCATGCTGGTTGCTGGCCACTCACTGTAGCAGGGGCTGCAGCCTACACTGTCCCCAGGGTTCGCAGCCCAGCTCTAGGTGGAGCTGTTGTTAGTTGTAGAGAGCAATGTCACTGGCCCTCATATGTGGGATCCGAACCGGGGCCGCTGGCATCCCAAAACCAGCTCTTAACCAATGCGCCACTCGGCTGGCCCTGGAAACTTTTTTTTTAAATTTTTATTTATTTTTAATTAGTTTCAGGTGTACCACACAGTGCAATAGTTATACTTTTTACCCCTCAAAGTGACATCCCCCCTTTTTTTTTCTTTTAAGGGCAGTGTCACTGGTCCTCATATGTGGGACCCGATCCAGGGCCCCTGGCTTCCCAAGCCAGCGCTTAACCACCGCGTGGAAACTTTTTTTTAATTTTTATACTAAAGTTTCCAAAACAAAACTGCAGCTCAGTGTCACCGACACTAGGTTCCAGGCCACTTACTTAACTTCATATCTTTATCCATTCATCTGTTGATGGACACTTAGATTGTTTCCATATTGTGGCTATTATGAATAATGCTGCAATGAAAATGAGAGTACAGATATCTTTTCAAGATCCAGATTTTCTTTCCTTTGGATATATATACTTAGAAAGGGGATTGCTGGATCATATGGTAGTTCTATTTTTAATTATTTGAGGAACCTCCATACTGTTTTTCATTGTGGCTGCACCAATTTACATTCCCACCAACAGTGTACAACTGTTCCCTTTTCTCTACATCCTTGCCAACACTTGCTATCTCTCCTTGTCTTTTTGATAATAGTGAAGGGCTCACGATCTTGACCTCCAGTGGCTAAAGACAACATTGAATAAAGCTGATTCAAATAGTACTATTTCATTTTCCTTTACATTTTTAATAACTGTAGAAGTTATACATGTAGAAAGAAAGAATACACTTCCAAAATGCAAAACATAGAAAGTGAAGATATCCATTAATCTCTCACTCAGAGCTCACCAATATTAGAGTTTTGTAATAAATACTTTCAAACCCTTACCTATAAAAATACCCCATCATTAATTCTGAAAGTTAGAACATATTGTACATACTGTTCTATCTGCTTTATTTACTTGATAAAATTTATTGGATATCTTGTGATTGTAATACATTTATTTTACAACTGAAGGGGATGCTGTGGTAACTTGTCTGAATCCCTGGACCTGTGAGTTTTAGCTTACAATGGCAAAAAGGACTTTGCAAGTGTGATTAAGTTAAGGATCTTGAGATGGGAAGATTAGCTTGGATTATGCAGGTATATTCAATCACAGAGGTCTTTAGAAGAAGAGGCAGGAGATCAGAGACAGAAAGCAAGGTGATGATGGAAGCAGAGGAGCAGAGAGAAAGAGATTTGAAAGTGGAAGAAGAGGCTGTGAGCCAAGAAATGCAAGGAATGCATTTCTAGAATCTGGAAAAGGTAAGAAAATTCTTTTTTAGAGCATTCAGAAAGAAGCACAGCTTTGCCTATACTTTGGTTTCAGATTAGTGGAACCCATTTCAGACAATACCTTTGAGTTGTTTTAAGCCACTAAATTTGTGGTGGTTTATTGGAGCAGCAATTGGAAACTAACACGGATGCCATTCCACATTGTGGCATAATTTATTTAACTTATTTTCTGTTGATGGACATTTAGGTTACTCCAAATTTTTTTTTCTCTTATAAATGATGCTTGTGGTAGATTGCCCAAATGATACCAATTCTTCACCCCTCTCTGTATCCATACCTTTTGCCATTAACTTTGTAGCACGCTATCACTTTGACTGTGGTCTTGGTCATGTGACTTGCTTTGGTCAATGGAATGTTGGTAAAGATGCTTGAAAGATGCCTATGTAACTGGGCTTACTTGCTCTTGCACCACCTCCATCGCCATGATAACGTGCCTGGGCTAGCCTGCTGGAGGATAAGAGACTATGGTGTATAGTCAAGTTGCCCTTGTCATCCCAAGGTCAGCCAGGCAATCACCAGATTTGCAAGCAAGTCTTGCTAAGATTAGCAAAGCTATCTGATGCTCAACTGACCCCAGTTATATAAGCAATAAACTTGCTGTTGTATGCCACTGACATAAAAAGTGCTTATTTGTTATTCAGCATTATCATGGCAATAACTAATTGATAC
The DNA here is from genome assembly GCA_033961575.1 of Aselliscus stoliczkanus. Taxonomy (NCBI): domain Eukaryota; kingdom Metazoa; phylum Chordata; class Mammalia; order Chiroptera; family Hipposideridae; genus Aselliscus; species Aselliscus stoliczkanus. Next base: position 11,660,223 of record CM066735.1, read on the forward strand.
AAGGCTGTTCTGAACATTTGTGCAATTGTCTCTATAGGTTAGGGTAATGTTGGAAATGAAGTGTTGAGATGCATGTTATTGTAGTGGACCTTTTGGAGTATCTACTTGTTTATAATACAATGACTTCTTTTTATCCTTCTCTTTGGGACTCCTTCTCCCATCCAAAGGAATGGGCCAGGGAGCCATGTTGGTACAATGTGATTGCTTCTTCCTCTTCTCTTCCCCCAGCCACATTTGATTGGATAGGAAAGGGCATCTCACCCCAACTGGCTATTTCAGAGACTTTATTTACTCTTTCTTGGAATTAGAACTAAAAGTTTCTTTGATTTAACCTTGATTGGTCTTTTGATTGAAAGCACCATGGGAAGGGGGATCATTCTTATTTTATTCCCAACACACTGAGTGCAAGAAAATAATAATAATAACTATCTATATTGAGAGCTTATTGTGTCCCAGGCACTATGTATTTGTTACCTCATTTTCTCACACCAGCCCTGTAACTCAAATCCCATGATTACTCCTATTTTACAATTAATATAACTGAGACACAGAGAGATTAAAAAGACTTTTCCAAGAGCACACGGAAAGAAACAGAGCTAGGTCTGTCTCTCACATAGCTGACAACAGTGCTGTATATTCTGCTATCATGTGGTAGGTACTCAATGAATATTTAAGCATGAATATGTGGATGGATGTAGAGAGAGAAGATTAAAGCCAATGTGTAGACACTCAGAAGCTAGCAGGTTCTGATGACTTTTTTTTTTTTGAGGGCAGTGTTACTGGCCCTCATATGTGGGACCTGAACCGGTGCTGCTGGCATCCCAAGCCAGCGCTTAACCACTGCGCCACTCGGCTGGTCCCAGCAGGTTCTGATGACTTTTGATGACTGGTTCTAACTCCTGTGACCAGCCCATTTGATGCTTGATCTTGCATTATCTGAGGCATGGCACGTCCTTTCCCATTCTCCTTCTCCTTCTCCTTCTCCTGCTTCATCATCATCTTTTTGCTTAGACTACCTTTAGTTAGTTTCTGCTAGATACTTCCAAAAAATTCCAAATAAATATAAACATCATGTTTAGATTTCAAATATATTAATATTAATAAGGTTAATATAACTTCACCTTCCCAAAAGCTTATAACAATGTTTACGCCTACCATAGCATAAATTAATGCCCTTTTTTTTTTTTTAGTATACAGGGAAGAGGCAAACTTACTGTATTCTCCCTGAGTTGGTAGACAGAGTTTTCCTGGTACCCGCTCCTCTGGTAGTCCTACCAGAGTCCCAGATTTATGAAGGGAATGTCAATCCCTTTTCAACATCTATTCACCAAGGATATGAGGTCTCATTTCTCACCCTGTGGGGTCAGTAAAACCTCCCAATACAACCCCCCACTTATGTACTATGATTTTCTGTGGCGCCATCTTGCATGCCTACCTCCTGACTGTCAGCTGTCTCTTCTCTGATGCCTGTGCTCCCCATTGCTTCTTTGGAGCTCATGAATGTAAGAATATGTGTATGACATCATTAAACATCAGGGAATGCAAATGAAAACCCCAATGAGATTTGACTACACACCCACTGGAATGGCTGTCATCAGAAAGATAGGCAGTACCAAATGCTGGTGAGGCTGGGAAGTGACATGTTCACCACTGGTGGAAAGCAATCTGGCAGCTTCTGACAGAGTTAAACATATGCTCACCCAAAGACCTGGCAATTCCACTCTTGAGTATTTACCAGGGATAAATGAAAACACATGTCCACACAAAGGCTTGTACGTGAATGTTCAGAGCAGCTTTATTCATAATTGCCAAACACTGGCAACAAGCCAAATGTCTATCAACAGGTGAGGGGACAAACTGTGATCCATCCATACAATGGGATATAATAAAAAGGAACAGAAACTGGTAAACAGACCAACATAGATGAGTCTCAAAAACATTATGTTGAGTGAAAGGAGCCAGACACAAAAGAGGCCATAGTGTATGAGTCTGTTTCTATAAAATCATAGAATAGGTGATTTTAATCTACAGTGACAGAAAACAGATCAGTGGTTGTCTGGGGACATGGATGGGTGTGTTGACTGAAAGAGGCACAAGAGAACTTTTGGAGTGATGGAAATATTCTGAATCTTGATGGTAGTGGTTGTTACATGGTATATACATTAGTCAAAACTCATCATACCATACACATAAGATGGGTGCATTGTACTGTAGGTAATATATACCTCAGTAGAATTGATTGCAATGTGTTATCTAGCATCCTTACTTGGTCTAGTGGCAGGTTTTCCTCCATGTCCTGCCCCATCATCAGGTTCCATAGGATGTCTTCAGAAGGTCTTTTGCTAGCCTCATTTTTTGAGGACCCACTGTGCCGGATACTATTGAAAGTGCTTACTGATTTCACAATCATTTCATCAAGATGATTAGCCCATTCAAGATTCTTAACCTATTTTACAGGGAAGAAAGTGAGATTCAGAGGAAGTCATTGTTATGGGTTGAATTGTATCTCTCCCTGTCTTAGTCTGTTTGGGCTGCTATAATAAACTACCATAGACAGGTGGTTTATAAACAACAAACATTTACAGTTTCAGAGGCTGGGAGTCCAAGATCAAGGTGCAAGCAGATCCAGTATCTAGTGAGGACTCACTTGCTCATTCATAGGCGATGTCTTCTTGCTATATCTTCACATGGCAGAAAGGCAAGGGTGCTGTCTGGTGTCTCTTTTAGAAGGACACTAATCCTATTCATGGGGTCTCCTCCCTCATGATCTAATCACCTCCCAATGCCTTCACATTGGGGGCTAGGATTTATATGAATATTTGGGAGATACAAACTTTTAGTTTATAGCACCTTCAAATATAGGACTTATATTGAAGTCCTAACTCCCAGTATCTCAAATGTGACCTTATTTGGAAAGGGAGTCACTTGCAGATGTAATTATAGTTCACCCTTGAACAATGTATGGTGGGGGATAGGGGCACTGACCACCTGTGAAGTCAAAAATCCACACATAACTTAAGTCAGCCTTCTGCATATGCAGATTCTCAACCTCAGATGAAAAATACAGTTGACCCTTGGACAACGCAGGTTTGAACTGTGTAGGCCCACTTTTAATCCACGTGTAAGTGGGCTCACACAATTCACACCTGCACTGTTAAAGGGTCAACTGTAGTTAGAATGAGATCATTAAGGTGGGCTCTAATCCAATATGAACAATGTCTTTATGAAAAAGGAGAAATCCGGACATAGTCACACAAATAGGAAGGCCACCCTGTGACCATGAAGACAGCCATCTATAAGCCAAGGAGAGAGGTCTGGCGCGGATCCTTCTCTCACAGCCTCAGAAGGAACTAGCCCTGTTGACACCTTGATTTTGGACTTCTAGTCTCCAGCACTACGGGCAAATACATCCTTATTGTCTGAGCTACCTAGTTTGAGGTACTTTGTTCTAGTTTCTCCAGTTCTCTAAAACAGTACCTTAGAAATTGTGGAAGTAGGAAGTGGAAAGCTGAGGTCTGAATACTGGCAGATTGGATAGCAAAGCTTGAATACTTTCACCGTGTCCTTTCTTGGTTTAAATGATTGGCTCACAGAGGCCAAGACGGAGGACATTCTGTCTACATTTGTGTCTCTTGGTTTCTTTTCTCCTGACTACCCGTTCATCGCTGTTGCCATGTAATTGGACTTTGCCCAGCAATTCTCTCAGCTGGGCAGAGGGCAAAGGCAGTCACTGTGCCCATGGTAGATGGTGTTACATTTCCCAGCAGCACCTTGTGTGCAGCATCAGCTGTTGGGCTCAGGGAGAGACTTCCACCACCCTGGAGGGCATTATAAGTTCAGCCAGCTGTCTGCTCTTTTAGGCAAGAGAAATATGATCAGGAGAATGTAAATAGTGTGGTAATGATCCTCCTCTCTTGGGTGAGATGGCTCAAAAACAGGTGTCACTAGGGATGTAAATGTGTAGGTGGGATAGTCCTTAAGATTTACTGGGGATTCCTGGGAGAATCTATTTTTCCCTTTTGTATCTGTTTCTTTTGGGAGTCAGAGAGGAAAAAATCAGGTCAAGCAGACTACTGAGAAAAATGATCGGGATCTCAGGGATTCAGATGGTAACTGATGATGCACTGGCAACTGGGAACTGGTTAAAGAAAAATAGGTAAAGTACATTGGCCATCCAACCCTCCCCTCCCCGATTCTTTATCCTGTTCTGTGTCGTGGGAGATTGACCTCTAAGGATGACATCATTGGGCTGTCTTCCAGTATATTATTCAGGGTTCTCCAGAGAAACAGAACAAATAGGGTGTGCATATATAGAAAGACGTTTATTATAAGGAATTAGCTCATGCGATTATAGAGGATGACAAGTTCAGAATTTCCAAGGTTGGCCCGGAAACTAGAGATCCAGGAATATTGATGGTATAGTTCCAGTCTGCAGGCAGGCTTGAGAGACCTAGGAAGAGCCAATGTTTCAGTCTGAGTCTGAAGGCAGGGAAAACCAATATTCCAGTTTAAGTTCCAAAGGCCTCTCCTGGAGAAAAATCTCTCTGGCTCGGAGAGGTCAATCTTTTGTTCTAGTCCCGCCATCAACTTGTTGGACAAGGCCCACATTACGGAGGACAATCTGCTTTGCTCAGAGCCCACAGATTTAAAGGTTAATCCTATCTGAGTGTCTCATGGACACACTCAGAATAACATTTAGCCAAGTATCTGGGCACCATATGTGGCCCGGTCAAGTTGACACATAAAATTAACCATCATACCTGGCTTCCAGTCGATTCAGCCAATGGGAGGTATTCATAGACGAAAGATGAAAGAGGAGTAAGATTGGGAAATTTGTTTTTTGGTTTCTTCTCTTCCAGGTTGCCATGGATTGTGTATATCCATCTATTGACGGCTATACTTCCTTCCAGCTGCCCTCTGCATGGCTCTCTCTCTGTCTGCAGGGTTTGGAAACTGCTCCCCTTTTTGCCTCTTTGTGCCTGGGTGGGAACAGCTCCCTGCTGTTGCTAACCTGGGAGTGCTGCATTATCTCACTGACCCTTCTCTTGCAGTAAGTATATTTTATTAAATGCTTTTAAAATTGCTCAGTTTGAGCATGCCCTCTGTTTTCTGAATGGACCCTGATGGATATGATTATTAATAATAATAACTAATACTTATATAGCATGCACTATGTGTCAGACACTTCTCTAACTGCTTTGTGAGTGTTAACTGTCCAAAAAACCTGTAATGAAAATATCATCATCCCCATCCTGCAGATGAGAAAGTTGAGGTAGAGAGAGGTTAAGTAACTTCCTCAAAGTCTCAGAGCTAGTAAGTACTAGAGCAAGAATTCCAGTGCATGCCATCTGGCACCAGAGTCCTAATCATTCACAATTGCTCTGGATTTTTCTGAGAAGTGATGATGATGATGATGACGATGACAGCAGAAGCTAACGTAAAGTGTATGCTTACTTCATCATGGCTCCATGTTAAGTTCTCAGTCTCTACTGTTTTGTTTTTGTTTTTTAGTATCAAGTGTACAAAGCAACATAATAGTTAGACATTTACACCCCTCTCAAAGTGAAAATCCCTCCCCCAAGCTACTACCCCTGTGACATCTTACATAACTGTTACAATACCATCGACTATTTTCCTTATGCTATACTCTACCTACCTCCTGTGACTATATATATAGGTATATATTTACTTATAGTTCACATAAAATATTATTCTACTTCAGCTTCAGTTATACAGCTCATTGGTCATGCATCTACACACTCTATGACGTGATCCCCTTGATAAGTCCAGTGCCCATCTGGCTCTGTACTCTTGACTTAATCTTTATCATAACTTTTACTGGCAGTGCTCTTGTTATCTGCAATTGATAGTGGAGGCCACTGAGAGTCAGAGAGATGAATTAGCCTGTACATTATCATGAGCAGAATGAGTATTCAAATCTGTGTTTGGAAAATGTGGCAAAGATAGGCAAATAGGGAGAAGTGAATAACTGGGGCCAATTGTTCAATCTATTCATGGCCGCCCACTCTTGCAAAAACCCACGAGTTTAAAAGATGGTTGACTCAGAATGGTCTCATTTACCTAAGGGAAAAGCAGAACTTTTGGACATTTTCAAAGGACTTTTAAGGAAACCAGGATGGCTATTTATGTTCATCATGAGATGACTCATACAAGTCATGTGATTTAAAAAACAGGAAAATTCTATGGCTTCCGGCACAATGACAATGACATCTTACATTGTATAGCATTTTAGAGTGCACAGTCCACTTTAATATTAGATGTCTCATTTTATATTCAAAACAATCCTCCTAGCTTTGCACTGGAGGCAATGGAGGTTTAAGTGACTCGACCAAGGTCACACAGCTTGCCAGCAGCAGAGCCTGGAATGAAGAAAAGCATTTTTTTTTTTTTTTTTTTTTTTTTTAGCTGAGCCATCCTGCCACCTGTTGGCAGCTCAACGGCAACTCAGCTCGGGCTGGCCTCGAACCGCTGTTGCTCAGAGCTCAGCTTGCACTCTTGAGCGAGCTCTTAACCAACTGAGCCATTCGGCCGGCCCAAGAAAAGCATTTGATATGTGGCAGATGCTGAGAAATTTACATACACCACCAGTCAGCAAACTATAGCCCGAGGGCCAAATTCACCCAGTAGCCAGTTTTTTTTTTTTTTTAATAAAGATATTGGGGAATTGGTGGAGGGGGAACAACGTTGGGGAATCGGGGAAGGGGAACAGACAAGTTGCTGTCCTTTTGTTCTTCAGTCTAGTTGTGGAGGACATCGCTTCACTGGACCATGCTGGGATCATCATTGCGCTCTTCTCGGGTGAGGCAGATCCGTCGCTGGCCTCTGGACGGCCGCTCACAGGGGCTCTTGGCAGCTCACACTGGCTGCCAGCCACTTACTGTAGCTTATGGTAGGGGCTGCAGCTATGTCTTCCTGGGGACTCACAGCAGCCCAGTTCCAGGTGGAGCTGTTGTTCACCATCTTAGCTGTAGAGGGCAGTGTCACTGACCCTCATATGTGGGATCCGAACTGGGGCCGCTGGCGTCCTAAGTCAGCTCTTAACCAACGCACCACTCAGCCGGCCCACTCAACATAAGTTTTCAAAGTTCATCCATGCTGTAGCATGTGTCAGTGCTTCATTTTTTTTATGGCTGAGTAATATTCCATTGTATGGAGAGAATGACCACATTTTGTTTATCCATCCCTCTGTTGATAAATGTTTTGGTTGTTTCCTGGAGATTCATATCACCTCACCCATAAATCCTTCAATATACACTTCTAACAGACAAGGACTTTAAAAAACATAATCCAAATACTTCCAACAGACCTTATGAAAGTAACACTAATTCCTTAAGTTTCTTTAACACCAGTCCAAGATTGATTCTTCCTGTCTAAACAATGCCACTTTCTTAGACTTACTGCAATGATCATTTCACAATATATACATATTATGTTTTACACCTAAAACTAATATAATGTTATACGTCAATTATATCTCAGCAAAAAAAAAACCAATACAAAAACACCTCAAAACAAAAACAATGCTGCTTTCTGCAATGAGGTGGATTCCCACCACTTGATCTCATCCACCTTAGGAAGAACATGGGGACTCTCTCTGCCCTAGATGCCGCTTATAGGAAAAAAATAACTCTCATCTTTAAAAGGAGGCCCCTTTATAAAGAGACTTGGGTCTATCCAGTTCTTGGATCCTAAAACTACACTTGTGGCAAACAAACCTAACTGCTATCAATTGCCTTTTTTGCATTGAAAGACTCGGGGGAAGGAGGGTGAGGGGAAGCTGTTTCTAGAATGAATAGAAAAGACTCAGGGAGGGGGTTAGCAGCTGTCCTCTAATGATTGTTTTTGTCAGGGCATCAATAATTTAGGTTGCAATCTGGCGGAGGGGAGGTGGTTAAATGATGAGCCTGACTGAATTTCCCGCTGCCTCGCGCCTGTTTTACGTGCCCCCTCCGCAGACCCCCTAGGTGGAGGAGGGAGAGCCCACGTGTTATCACTTTTCCTCTGCTCCTGTAGAGAAGCCGGTCTGAAAGGAAGTGGAGAGGAGAGTAACAACATCTTTCCAAAGACAAGAGTCCTGCCCTGTGCTTGGAGGTTGTGGGGGCAGTGTTAAGGCGATTAGAGAAGAGAGGGAGAAATTGATCCCCTCTAAGTATTGGGAGGGTCGTGCCCTTGGCTGGGGTTTCTCCCCTTGCCACGTCCCCCTGCAGCACGTTGCTGGTGGTGATCAGCGTTTGAGCCGACAATCCTCCCCTCCCGCCTCCCGGCATCAGGGAATCTTCCCCCCCTCCGCACAGCTGGCACAGCAGCCCCGATTGCCTTTGTGGGGAGCCCTTAGCTTGGAACACGGCTGCTCCTGCCATCCCCCTTCTCTCTCCTCTCTCGGGGCTCCTTTCTCCTTTGCATTGGGCAGGCAATGGATGCGTGGGCTTCAGCCGTCTTGGCCCCCTGGATGCTGACAAGGTGGGACCCTCAGGCCACCTGGAGGACCGGCTGCGCTGCGCACTAACCACTCCGCTGGAACCCATGTTATACAGGTGAGTGAGTCGGCTTCTAGAGGAGGGATGCTGGGGTCAGGGTCCTGCAGGGGGTTCAATCTTTATTTCCTTGCTGTAACATTACCTCCATGTGCAAAGGTAGGAACGCATGGTCTCCCTCATCCCATTCCTATGAATGAATGGCTTTTCTTTGGGAGGTGGGCAGTTTATTTCTGTATTTCTCTTGTTTTTGTCTTAAAAACCGCTTCCTCTTTTTGAATAGTTTCTCTTGGCGGTGGGGCGGGGGAGGGGCAGACCCCTGACTTCCAGCGTATACTACTTTCTTTCTTAAAATTCCATTTCCTTTCAACTGCCCTCCCTGTAGACTTGATGCCTTTGCCACCTGCCCTGGACCGGGGACCTTTCCCCAGAGATGATAGTACCTGACTGAAGTCAAATTTACTTTTTTATGTCCTCCCCACCCTTTCACTCTAGTCTAGAGTCGTCTCTTTCTGCTTTGAGCCCCAGGCAGGCTGGAAAGTGACAGGGCTTGGAAGCATGCACGCCTCCCCCTTCCTCACCGTCTCCTGCTTTGGGGGTCCCTGAAATAAAAGTTCCCGACACCCCGCGTGTCCGGGCCTTGTTTTCTGTGCTCAACGCAGCGTGTATGTGCTGGAATAAGGGAGGTGGCAGATGGGGTTTAGGCTGTTGAGAAGAATGACATCGTCTTAGGAAACGGCTTGCTCTGTTTAATATTTAGTATTCTCCCCTCCCTTGCACCCCATGCAAAGCAGCGACAGCGCTTGACACCCCTCTAGACCACCCACTCCCTTTGCTTTTATTTGGATAGAGATGACGGTGTCGGGGTGGCTTTTGTTTCTCAAGAGCGAGAAAGACTGGCGGCAGGATCCCTCTCCTCTCTCTGGCTCTGCTGCTGACAGCTTCCCAGAGCACGTGCTGTGGGGACGGTGTGGGTACAGGGGAAAGACATCCGCCTGGGCTCCCCTGCCCTCTCCTGGGGCCCTGCTTTGGGGGGTCCTGAGGGACTGAGCAGGGAGAAGGAGCCAGAATAGAATGTAAACAGGAGGACAGAGCACCTTCCCGGTGCTGCCTCCTCTGTTGCTGAACCCACAAGAGGGGAACTCATACCTGCACCCCTCCCTTCTCAGCTCCAAGCAAAGATGTGGTGGGATGGAGTGGAGGGTGGGGTGTCTCCACTAGGTATCCGGCTGGGCCCGAGTTTTCTGTTTAAAGTCCACGACTTCAGGGCACCCTTGTCATTTCCCACGCAGACTCTTTCAGGGACAGTCTTAGGTCTCTTGTGGGGGTGGGGTGGAGGTCTCAGTGTCTGTGACTGACGCTGGCCCCTCATTTCCCAAGTGGCCTCTAGTCCCACCAACACCCCTAGCGCAGACTTCAGGAAGGCCCCCAACTCCAGACATCTTAGTAGCTGAGTTTTTTCCATGGATATTCTGTTTTCCTTCACAATACAGGAATTTGCAGACTCATAAAGATGTCACTCTAGGGGCAAATACCGTCGTCCCTCTAGTTAAGATGGGTTTAATTCAGTGCTACCCTCCACCCCCAAAACTAAGAAGAAAGATCAGGACCAGTGTTCCGGATGCAAATGGTGGATTTGACATTGAACAAATTACTGGGCAAATGACCTGTAAAGTAATGCCACATGCAGCTCTGGGACATCAGATGCTCAGCATAGGGTTTTACTTATTTATTTTATTATTCTTTTTGAAATGTTAACATACAGGACAAGAGGGCTCTTAGTGGCAGAGGGCAAGTGAGGGAGATTCTATTCCGGGATCCTTCAACCCTGCTGTCTTCATAGTGACAAACAGGCAAGGGCTCTTGGCATCTTCTACCACCTCGGCAAGGCCAAGCCTGTCTGATGGAGGAGACAAGACTGACTTAGCCATGTGGGAAAGGCCACTCATCAGAATCCTCAGACCTTCCCCTCCAAGTGCAGGCCTTGGGCCAGCTGGGACTTTCTGGGAATGAAGTCTAAGGTGCCACCCAGCTCTGCTGAGTTAGAATCTGCATCTGAACATTATCTTGAGTCAGCCATGTGCTGGTCAATCTGAGCCTGGGGGAGTCACTGGGCCCCAGTGTTCCTGACTGGCAACCAGTCCAACCATGGTCCCCTGTGGTAGGGTTCCTGGGAGGTCTGGGCAGGTGACTCATAATGCTGGGAGTATAGTAGGTGCCCACTAAATCTTGGCTACATTTTTACACTTCCTTTTTTTTTTTTGGCTGAGCCATCCTGCCATCTGTTGGCAGCTCAGCGGCAGCTCAGCTCAGGCTGGGAATCGAACCGGCAACCCTGTTGCTTAGAGCTTGCACTCTAGAGCGAGCTCTTAACCAGCTGAGCCACTCAGCCGTCCCCCTTGGCTACTTTTTTTTTTAATAAGTAAAGTTTTTCTTTTAAAATTCATTGACTTTCGGGGCGGCCGGTTAGCTCAGCTGGTTAAAGTGCAGTCCTCATAACACCAAGGTTGCTGGTTCGATTCCCCAAGCCTTCCACAACTAGATTGAAACAACTACTTGACTTGGAGCTGATGGATCCTGGAAAAACACACTGTTCCCCAATTAAAAAAAAAATTCATTGGCTTTTAAAATTCTTTTCTGTTTGTTTCTTCTTTAAAATAATGAAAAAAAATACACCAATAAAAATGTCAGTGGATACAATCACACTGAGTTTTGAAAGAAAGGAAAGGATATTAGACCTGTGATATATTGGCTACTTTTAAATTACTCTCCAGAGTGAGTATGTGTGTCCAATTTCTTTTCTTTCCTTTTTAAATTGTAAATACACACAATGTAAAGTTCATTATTTTAACCATTTGAAAGTGAACAATTCAACAGCACTTAGTACTTTCACAATGTTGTGCGACCATCACTTCTATCTGATTCCAGAACATTTCCATCACTCCAAAAGAAGGCCTGTCCCCATAAGCAGTCACTCCCTATCTCCTTCCCCCAGCCCCTGGCAACCACCAGTCTACTTTCAGTCTCTGTGGATTTGTCTATTCTCCATATTTCATACATGGAACCATACAATGGATGGCCTTTGTGTCTGGCTTCTTTCACCTCTGATTTTTTCTGTAGTTCACATTTCCTTCCTTTCCTTCTTCCTTATGTCCCACCCACCCCCTCCTCTAAATCATGCACATGAGATATGAGTAACAGAATCATATTACATACTTAATTCACATGTTAATTTGCAGTGATCAAGAACAAAGTGTGGGGGTTCTTAGTTGCCAAACATTTTTCAGGACTGGACGCCAGGGCTACTCACTTTTTTCTAAAGTGGCTCCCACTTTTGGTATCCAGTTATTTCTTTTCAGCAAAAACCATCCCTAAAATTTCTTTCAGCCCTAAGGGGAGGCAGTTTCTAGACCATTTCATGAGAGTTTTCAGATCCCAAGATGTGTGATAATTGAATCACAGTGGCACATAGTAGGTACTCAATAAATATTTGTTGAATGAACAAAGCATGTCAGCACTGATAATTATCCTCATAATGAATTAATGTCTTAATATATTAAATTGTTGATACCACACACTGCCACTGACTGGCTGAAGGGGCAGAATGAGTGAGGGAGATATTGAAACTCCTACCAGTGCTAAATACTGAGAAGTCAAAAATATGTATTGAGGGAAAAAAAAATTCAAAGATGTAGGATGTAGGCAGAACTACTTACCCATACCTGCTGAAAACGTCACAGTGAGCAGGAGTGTGATTGTTTCGTTTAAGGGAGTAATATTAGAGGAACACTCTTCCCTGGGAGAAGTTAAATTTTTTTCCTGGCAGTCTGTCCTTTTTCCTTTAACTTCCAGTGCTGGTGGAATTAGCAAGTTTAAGAGAGAGAGAGAACAGAGGGAATGATAAATGGTGCTGAGTCCAGCTGCAATAGTTCAGCTGCAATATTGCCCAGCCTGGACAAGAATCATTGATCTACTTTTAACAAGTATTTATGCATCATTCCTCTCAGCCAGGCCCTATACTCGGCTTGAGGATTCAGCATATAATGGAATCATAATGGTAGTCACAGCCATAATAACAGCAAACATGCATTCAGGGCTTACCATGTGTGGGACACTATTCCGACCATGTTACGTAGAATGAAATTATTTCATCTTCACAGCAACTCTGTGAAGTACATGCTCTTATCAACCTCATTTTAGGAAACTGCAGCCCAGAGAGGTAAAATGACTTGCCCAAGGTCACACAGCGGGAGGTAACAGGATCTGAGTCCAAGCAGGCTGCCTGCTAGGTTGGGGGCCTTTCTCCCTTAGCTCTTATCAGCTGTTGCTTGAGGGATGTTCCAAAAGTATTAGCTCCCCAGCACCTCTGGCTTGTCCCTTGCTCCTGCCACCTGCTGGAGTAAGCCTCGTGCAGCGAGTGGCAGGTGCTGGAGGCGAGGAGCCATGTGCATGTGTGGGCAGGCAAAAGGTGTAGACCCTGGCAGAATTCTCTTGAATGATTCATAGCAGAAGCATTTTTTGAGTTGGATTTTGTGGTAGGGAGATGTAAAGGCATTCAGGATGGAGGCAAAGAGATATAGAAGTTGGGGGTGTGTTCAGGATTGGAGTGGGAAGTCCTTTAGGGTTAGCCAATGGATGACCTGATAGCCTATGATGAATTGGAGGGAGGACAACTCAGGGAGGAATGAAAGATTACACAGTTCATCTGGGCAAATGAGAGCCTGAGCCAGGGCAAGAAGGGGAGGAAGTGCTAGGTAAGATCAGCAGCCCTTACGATGAGTAGAATGTGGGGTGAAGGAGAGAGAGATGGAGCTCCACAATTGCTGGGGTGATCAATTCCATTGCATTTTGGGTGTCTTGCAAGTTTGACCACTAGAGGGTGCCTGTGAACACTGTGTCAGGTCATATCCCTCCTCTGCTTAGAACCTTCCAGAGCTCCCACCTCACTCAGAGTAAAAGCCAAAATCTTCCTCGAAGCCCACAAGGCACTGCACCATCTGTCCCCGTCACTTCCCTGTCATCACCTCCTCGTATTTATCCTCTCTTTTACTCAGCTCCAACCACACAAATCTCCTTACTGTTCCTTAAACACACCAAGCATACTCCTGCCCCAGGGCCTTTGCATGGGCTGTTCTCTCTGCTTGGAATGCTTCCCCCACTCCATACCCTCATGGTTCCTCCCTCACCTCCTGCAGGTGTTTTTTTCTCACTAGAGCTTTTTCTGGCCACCTTCTCTAACTGATAATCCACTTGCTCTTCATTTCCCCCCTTCTATTTTCTTTTCTCCACGTGACATTGTACATATTTTAACTGTTTATCTTGTTTCTCGTCCATCTCCCCTACTAGACTGTCAGCTCTGTGAAGGCAGGGATCTTTGTCCTGATCTAAATCACGTCTAAAACAGTGCCTGGCGCACAGTCGGTGCTCAATAAATACTGCTGGGTAAATGAATGAATGAATTAATGAATGAGTGTGTGATGGGGAGGATAACAGAGCCATGAGCTGAAGTTGGGAGAAACAATTCAGCTTGCAATTCAGTGGCTGCCATGGATCCTGCCCAAACATGCACACTCCGTGGGTCTCTCAGCTTCTGTTCTTCTTGCATCCCAGTCAGTGTCCTGGGATCACCTGTAAAAACCATTCAGAGACCCCAGGCCATCTTTTTATCTTGGTGTCTCACTGTGCTGTGATCGGCCAGCAAGGGAGAAAGCAGGTGAAAGGCAAGACCATCTGTGACACGGTTTCTTGTCACCAGGGGATGGATCTTTGCAGCCGTAATCAGGGCTATGCTGGAGTGCTGGTTTCAGTCTTTGCCATCTGCCTGCCATTTTATTTAACTCTGTTCTCATGAATATGGGGCAATTCTGAAACTTGCCCCAAGCAATGAGAGCTCTTGCTGGCCCTGGCTTTATTTTTCATTTCACCTTGCACTTAGCTTCTCTTTGCAAAGGTGAGGGTGTGGGGTGAGTCCACACTGTCTGAGACGGGTGGCTTAGGGTTGTGGTCTGAATTCCCATGAAAAGTGGATTGTCTGTGTCTGTATCTGCTTCTTGGTGCCCTCAGTAAGTAGGTGTCTGATGCCATGCAAGGAGGCTGAAATGCTGTGAGGCAAGAAGATGCAATACTGTGCTATGGTGAATATTTAAGTACCTTTAAGAACATGGGCGGATGTTTCTGGATCACCTGTTAAGAGGTGTTTTTTAAGCACATTTTTTCATATTGGTAAAATATACATAACATAAAATTTACCCTTTTCACCATTTTTCAGTAGCATTAAGTACATTCCCATTGTTGTGCAGCCATCACCACCATCCATCTCCAGAACTTTGTCATCTCATAGAACTCAAACTCTGTCCCTGTTAAACACTTCCCATTGTCCCCCTCTCCCAGTCCCTGTCACCACCATCTACTCTGTCTCTATGAGTTTGACTCCTCTAGGGACCTCACATAAGTGAGATCATACAGTATTTGTCCTTTTGTGTCTGGCTTATTTCACTCAGCATCATGTCCTCAAGATTCATCCACACTGTATCGGGTATTAGAATTTCCTCCCTTTATAAGGCCAAATAATATTCCATGTGTGGATATACACATTTTGTTTATCCATTCATCCATCAGTGGACATTTGGGTTGTTTTCATGTTATCAATTTATACTCCCACCAACAGTACACAAGTCACTTTTTTCCACATCCTCGCCAGCACGCATAATCTCTATCTTTTTTATAATACCCATTCTAACAGGTGTGAGGTGATATCTCATTGTGGTTTATATTTGCATTTCCCTGATGATTAGTGATTCTGAGCACCTTTTCTTGTACCTGTTGATTATTAGGATGTCTTTGGAAAAAAGTCTATTCAGTTCCTCTACCCATTTATTGGATGGTTTTTATTTTATTTTATTTTATTTTATTTTATTTTATTTTATTTTATTTTATTTTATTTTATTTGCTATTGAGTTGTATGAGTTCTTTATATATCCTGGATACTACCCTCTTATCTGATCATATGATTTGCAAGTATTTTTTTCCCATTCTATAAGTTGCCTTTTCATTTTGCTGATGGTTTCCTTTGCTGTACAGAAGTGTTTTAGTTTGATGCGGTCCCATTTGTTGATTTTAGCTTTTATTGCTCCCTGTTATAAGCTTTTACTTCTAGGTGTAGCCTTAACACTCGTCCTAGACCTGGTTACCTGCTCTGGAAGTTGTTTGTTCGGGGCCCAGAAATCACTTTTACTATCAGCCAAATAAAACATCATCTGGAAGGTGACGAATGCATTTAAAGGCTGGTTAAAAATGACATTTACATTATCTTTACTTTAGCTGTTAGAATCCACAGTCTGCTGAATTTCACACCCTTCAGCCTAGAATACAGGACAAAGTACAATTTCCAGGGGCCTTAGCAACCCTTGTTTTGTCCGGGGCCAGATTAAGATGCTTTATTGACTGAGGTCTTAGCACACAGAGCAAGACAGGAAGGAGTGAAACTGCCTAGGAGAAGGTCAAACAACAAGTGGAAAAAAATGAATAAAGGCCGAGAGAGAACAAGAAGGGGGAAATGATACCGTGTGGAAATGCTATCTTTTAGCTCTTTCTAATGAGCAGTTTGATGTTCTCAACAGGACTCTGCACCTGTGTATATTCCCCCTGAATTCTAAGCTTTTAAAACACAAGAAAAGCATTCATTAAATGAAACCAGTGTTGCGTCCATCAAGTTGTGTATTAGGGAATTGCTATGGACTGAATTATGTCCTCCCATATTCATTTGGTGAAGCCCTAACCAACAATATAATGGTGTTTGGAGATGGGAGGTCATCGGGGTTAGATGAGGTCATGAGTTAGGTCCCTCATGGTGGGATTAGTGCCCTTATAAGAAGAAACCAGATCATTTAGTCTCTCTCTTTTTCTTCCATGTGACAACGTGGTTAGAAGGCGGCTGTCTACAAACCAGGAAGAGAGCTCTCACTAGGAACTGACCATATTGGCACCCCGGTCTCAGACTTCCAGCTTTTAGAACTGTAAAAAAAATAAATGTCTGTGGTTCAAACCACTCGATCTGTGATATTTTGTGATGACAGCCTGAGCTAAGTCAGGAAGACTGCTGTAACAAATAGGCCCCCAATTGGAGGAAAGGTTAAGCACAACAGAAGTGTGTTTTTAACTTCTGATTGCCCTGGGAGGGGGTTCCTGGCCAGCAGATGGCTCTCCTCCACACAGTGACTCAAGGACCTAGATTCTCACAATTTCATGGCTCTACCACACTTTAGGCCCTTGGTGTCTTCCATGTCCAGGCAGCAGAGGAGAAAGGGACTGTGTTGAGGGCACACCTGCTTCTTGAAGCTCTGACCTTGTGGTGACACTCTTCATTTCACTTATATCCATGGGTGAGAATGGGTCACAAGGCCACACAAATTCAAGAGGTCCTGGGAGTTTAGTCTACGGCCACTGTCTATTCACTGGAGTGTGGCCTTGATTTTGGTGGCAGTATCTGTCAAATTTTAAAATGTGCCCACCCTTTGAAATAGCAATGCTACATCTAGCAATTGATTCTACAGAAATACTTGTAGCATTTCACAGAAATTTATGTGTAACATGGTGGATGCAACATTTTGGGGACTAGCCCCAAATCAAAAAGACCCAGATGTCCAGACTAGATAAATTCTATGAAGTCATTAAAAAATATTATAAGAACTGGTGTGGAATATTGGCTAAGATATTATTCAGTGCAAAAAAGTTGAAGACTTTTATGTATATATATCTATATACATATACTTATGTGTTTATATGCATATATAATCTCACAAATTCCATGCTTGTAAAAAAATTATTCCACATGTATATGATTGTGTATTTGTTTTTCTATTGTTGTCATACCAAATTACCACAAAACAAGCGGTTTAACAACAGCAGTCATTTATTATCCCCTAGTTTTCATAGGTGAGAAGTCTGATTGTCTTGGCTGGGCTGCAATCAAGGTGTTAGTGGGCTGTGTGCCTCTCTGGAAGCTCTGGGGGGAATCCATGTTCTTGTTCACTCAGGCTGTTGGCAGAATTCAGTTTCATGTTGTTGTAGGACTGTGGTCCTGTTTCCTTGCTGACTGTCAGCTGGAGGTGATTCTCAGCTTCTAGAGGCTACCAGCACTCCTTGGCTTGTGGCTTTTTCATCTTAAAACCAGCAGAGATAATCCAGAATAATCTCTCTACTTAAAATATGGAGCCTAATTCCAGTGGCATAGTCCCTTTGTCATGTAATGTAACACACTCAAGTGCGGAAGCACGGAGGATAAAATCCTGCCTGCCCCAGATTGTCTGTATTTCGGGAGAAGTGAGTCTGTTAAGAAAAATGCTCCCTGTCAGACCCTAGGTTGGACTGCAGAGAGAGGCCTAGGGAGTTCCAAGAGCCTGGGTCCAAATCCTTGACCTGTCTGCTCTGGGCTATGGGAGTGAGCCACTGCATCTCTCTGTACTTCAGTCCCACCTTCAACATGAAGGAGTAGATTCCCCACTTCCCCTGAGACTGGTTTTGGGTGGGGAGACCTGGCCTACGTCCCCTTTTTTTCCCATCTCAAAACTTGGTTGTAGGGAGGAAGGGCATATCTAATCCCTTTTAATGAATTTAGTATGATTATTTTAGCTTTAAACATATTTGCTGTGACGTAACAAACATGCAAGAAAATGCTCCAATTACACATGTATATATATATATATATATACTGTGTCCCCACCATCACTTAGGTCAAAGGTCAAGGATTTTTCCATCCCTCTGGTGGGTTGCCAAGTGAAGCAAATAAGAATAGAGGGCAGGCTGAGTGGCACATTGGTTAAGAGCTGGTTTGGGTTGTCAGCGGCACCAGTTCGGATCCCACATATTAGGGCCAGTGACACTGCCCTCTACAGCTAACAACAGCTCCACCTGGAGCTGGGCTGTGCGAGCCCCGGCGATGGTGTAGGCTGCAGCCCCTGCTGTAGTGGGCTGCCATAGGCTACAGTGAGTAGCCGGCAGCCAACGTGAACGGCTGGCAGCCAGTGTGAGCTGCCAATAGCCGCGGTGAGCGACCATCCAGAGGCTGGCGACTGATCTGCCTCATCCGAGAAGAACGCAATGACGATACCAACATAGGCCAAGTGAAGCAACGTCCTCCGCAACTAGACTGAAAAACAAAAAGACAGCAACTTGTCTGTTCCCCTTCCCTGATTCCCCAACGCTGTTCCCCTCCCCCAATTCCCCAATAAAATCTTAAAAAAAAAAAGTAGAGAATACCCAGTTAAATTTGAATTTCAGATAAACAGTGAATAGCTTTTTAGTGTAAGTATATTCCATGCAACGAGGTGTCCTGTATTTTATCTGGCGAGTCTACCAGCAGGTGTCCCTTATGTTCCATCCGAGTCAACAACCCTCAGCCCCAAAGCCAACAATATTCTGACTCTCATCACCATAGGTTAGTTTTGCCTGTTTTTGAACTTCATATCAATGGAATTATACCATGTGCCCTGCTTTGGTTCCATCTGTAAGATCCATCCACATGGTTGCCTATGGCACATTCTTTTTCATTGCTGTATAACATTCCATTATATGGATGAACCACCATTTTTCCACTTTCTTGTTGATGGACCTTTTGGGTTGTTTCCTGTTTTGAGCTACTATAAATAGAGCTTTACAAACATGCCTTTGAGTGACAATATGCCCTCAGGAGTAAGGCTACCTCATAATTTTTAGTTTAAAAATTTTTCTCCCCGTCGGGGAAAAAGAGATCCTCCAATAACAGTGAATAAATTGAAGTCTTGTAGGGTTACATGCTAACCCCTGCCTGGCCCTTTGTTTATTTCCTGGATGAAGGACATCATGGGCATTTTTGGGTTCCCATCCTCTCCCTAGGAGCATCATGTCTTTCTAATCCATATGATGAGCCTGCAAAGTTTTAGAGAATGTTTTTCCTCTACTTTTTTGCTAAGTGCTGTATCTGTTACTAATTTTATCTAATATAAAGCTGCTTTTACCAGCTATTAACACTTGTTTCACAGTGGATAGGTTGACACTGTGTGAGTGTCCCTGTCCACATGAGGGGGATGGTTACAGAAGGTCCCCTGACCTCCCTGCCCTCACCCCCTTTCTGCTCCTCCCCCATAGCTCCTGGACCAGCCTGTGTTAATCAGGAGTACCTCCAGAAACCATCTGGTTGCCATGGCAACTCAGGTTGGTTGGTCCAGGCTTGGCGTTGGGGGTCAGCCCCCATTTCAGGTGTGGCTTCAGTTTGGATTTGGGAAAGTGGTGGATACAAGCGGTACCTGGAAAGTTCTGTTCTTATTGCATTAACAATAAGGCTTTCTGTGGCCTCAGGCTTAATGCCACTTATTTTCTGGTATTTGCATTTCCCCGTTGTCTTTTCTTGGCACCTTCTGTTCATGGAACCTGGCTGCTTCACGTGCTTTGCCATGTACTTTGTGCTGTGGTTGGGCAAACAGAGAGAAGGAACAGCACATCTGGTCACAAGCCCCGACAGGTGCCAGGGAGAGACACCAGGCTGGGAAGTGCCCGTTGGCCGGAGATTTGTTTGTTTCTCATGTGTACACATAGGACAGCTGGGGCTCCAGTGGAACCGATGTCAAGGGCTCTGCAGAGTGCACTCGATGGTGTTGTTGGAGCAGCTGTCCCTTCTCTCCATGGCCACTAGGCTCCGCCCCCTGGCTGTAATATCAACACAAGAGCCAGTGTTGACCAAGCACTTTCCATGGTTGTGCTCAGGGTGCAGCCTATTCACAGGTTAGCCCACTGGCCCACTGCGATGGTAACATTACCCCACATTGTATAGGAGAAAACAGACTCAGAGGGTTCAATAATTTGCTAGGGACCACACAGCTCGTTGATTGTATGCTGAGGTCAGACCTGGCTCTGGAATACATCTTCCTTCCCACCACACTTTCATCCCTTCCCCACTTAGCAGAAGTCCTGGACCTCGGGCAGCAGTTTGCAAGGTGCCTGATGATGTTTTCCTGGGTAGACCCTGTCCTAAGACCCTCCCTCCCTCCCTTCCTTCCTTCCTTCTTGAAATATCTAAGGTGTCAGGGACAGGATGGCAAAAAAGACAGATCACAGTCCTCAACCATGCATATGGCACTGGAGTCCTATGAGGGAGGCAGATGTTATTCAAGTCCACACATAAGTACCAGCCCCAGAGAGGCACCAGCCCCCTGGAGAAAACCTCACTAGAGGACCTGTTAGGGAATACCTGCATCTGACTACAGTCCTGAGTGATGAGGGGAAGCTGGCCCATTGGAGATGAGGGGAACAGCATTTTAGGAAGAGGGAACAGCAGGTGCAAAGGTGGAATGAGCTCGGCAGAGGCCAGGAAGTGTGAGGAGGTCATTGAGTCTGGAGCTTAGAGGGCAAAGGGGAGAAGGGAGAGGATGAGGTCAGGGAGATGAGACAGGGTATGGCTTTTATTCCTACAACGGTGGAAGAGCTGACTGATGTTTCAGAAAGACCCCACTGACTGCACAGCAAAAAGCAGGTTGGGAGTTGGGAGTGACTGACTCGAGAGAGGCAACTTCCTGAATCCAGAGTGAGCGATGAGGGGGTGGTGGGAAGTGATGGGATTCAGGATATGTCTTGGAGGCGAGTGGATGGCACCCGCTGATGGATTTGACTTGGGGAATGAAGGGAAGTGAAGAACCATGAGTGAAGACTCAACTTGTGATTTGGTTATCAGGGTAAATAGGGGGCCCATAATGAGATGGGGAGACTGAGAGTCATGTGCTACAGGGCAGGGGTGGGAAAGGGAGCATTCTGTCCCAGGCCAGTGTGATGAGCATGTGGATGTCTCAGAAGATGTCACCTGGAGTGTGTGGCTTAGCTTTTGTCTTTCCTGCTCTTCTTCCCGCCTCCTGTAAGTGCCTGAAACGTTTCCCATCAAGGTGTTTTCACCGCGCCTGGTCTCTGGGGTTTTAGCTAAATTGTAGATACTACACAGCACACCCAACCTGTCAGCTGGATTCTTTCTTTAATGTTGATGCAGTAAGAATTTTTTTTTTGGTGGGGGGGACGACTCCTGGAGGTAGAAATGGAATCTTGATTCTACCTCCTGTCCTCAGTTTTATTTCTGTAAAATGAGAAAGAAAATACCTTCCATGGGTAAGTGCTTATAAAAGGAACAACAGGTTTTTTTTCAATGAGAGGGGGACATATTTGGAAAAACACAGAAGATGATAACGCAAGATCATAGGCAATTAAGAGTAAGGTTTCATTGGAGTAAATTCAAGGTGTCAGGAATGATAGGTCTATTAAACCCTATTAGTTACAAGGTTTGGAAAGAAACTCATAATGAGTTAACGCTTAAGAAAGAATGGGAGAGCACCGGCTGAGTGGCGCGTTGATTAAGAGCTGGCTTGGGACGCCAGCGGCCCCAGTTTGGATCCCACATATGAGGGCCAGTGACACTGCCCTCTACAGCTAAGATGGTGAACAACAGCTCCACCTGGAGCTGGGCTGCTGTCAGTTCCCAGGACGGCATAGCTGCAGCCCCTGCTGCAGTGGGCTGCCATAGGCTACAGTGAATGGCCGGCAGCCAGCATGAGTGGCCAGCAGCTGGTGTGAGCTGCCAAGAGCCGCTGTGAGTGGCCATCCAGAGGCCAGCGATGGATCTGCCTCACCCGAGAATCAATGATGATTCCAACATGGGCCAGTGAAGCAATGTCCTCCACAACTAGACTGAAGAACAAAAAGGACAGCAACTTGTCTGTTCCCCTTCCCTGGTTCCCCAGTGCTGTTCCCCTTCCCCAGTTTCCCAACAAAAAGAAAAAAACCTGGGAAAAAAAAAGAGAGGGTGGGAGAGCTATCATATCTATGGATGTTTCAAGCAGGGTGAGAAGAAACAGTTGGGAGGTTGCTAAGCCTCCATTCCCATACTCATATCTTTGCAATCTGGGAGCAGCCTCATTCTCTGCACCCATCTCCCTACACCAGTGGGTGTTGAGATAATTTATGCAATATTTGTGCATGGGTTTAACCTTCTAATTCTATTTCATGCATGTCAGCCTTCCAGTGAGTTTGCTTTTCTTGGAGAGACATGGAGAGGCTCGTGGTGGGGGCTGATGCTGGTGGGAAAAATCAGTTTAGGATTGAAAATATGCTGTTGGATGAAGTGTGCATTCCAAAAGCCATGGACTGTCTCACTCCAAGAAAAACCAAAGAAAGTCCTCCCCATGCTCCACTAGGTGCTGTGCAATCTGCCCCATCATCTCCCCACCCTCATCTCCTCTACTTTCTTCTTCTTTCACTCATAGACATCCTGGGCTCCTTGTTCCTTGAGCAAGTCACACATGGCTTTGCCTCAGGACCTTTGCACATGCTATCCCCACAGCCTGGAGCACTCTTTTCTCAGATACCCTTATGGTTACTGTATCATCTCCTTAGGGTCTCTGCTCAGATGTCATTTCCTCAGCAATGCCATCTCTGATTACCTATTTAATATACTAACTAGCCTACCCAATACTCCTTATCAGTTCTCAGATGAGTGTGTACCCCCAAATTCGTATGTTGAAGTTCTAACGCCCGGCAGCATAGAATGTGACTGTATTTGGAGAAAGACTTGAGAAGCAGTTAAGGTAAAATGAGGTCTTAATGCAATATGACCAGTGTCTTTATGAGAGGAGATTAGGACACAGACATAAACAGGAAAGATGATATGAAGACACAGGGAGAAGACTTGTCATCTACAAGCCAAGGAGAGAAGCCTCAGAAGAAATCAAAGCTGCTGACACCTTCTTCTTGAACTTGTAGCCTCTAGAACTGTGAGGAAATAAATGTCTGTTTAACCTGCCCAGTCCATGGCGCTTTGTTACAGCAGCCCCAGCAAATAAATACACCTTTCCTATTTAGTTTCTCTCCACAGCATGTTTCAACTCCTAATATTTACATAACGTCGGTATTTTGTTCATTGTCCCCCCTTGTCTCCCTGAGAACATTTGTTCCATGATGAGGGAAACAGTTGTCTATGTCATTCATGGCTGTGTCCCCAGAGCCTAGCACAAGGCTGGCACATAGTGGCCTCACTCAGTGTTTGTTGAGTGAATAAGTGAGTGAAATGGAGACAGAGATCTTCCTAGGGTGCTAAGTTCCTCTGGTGTTGAGTATCCACCTGAAACATTTGTGAGTAGTGGGATCCTGACCCTTTTCTCTTTTCCAAAAGCCAGCTGAGGTAACAAGAGTAGGCTTATTCAACAGATGGCCACAACCCATGTGGCTTTTAAAGTTGATCCTTGAATTCACCCTTTCAGTTTTCTAAGTGACTTTCCGGAGCTCACAGGATCCAGAGACCAGGGAAACCTGAATGATCAGGCTCCTGATGATCCATTTTGCAGAGGGGAACACCGAGGTGCTGAGAAATCCAGCGTCCCACCCTCTGTGGCCAGCACCTCTGATGTGGAGCGTGTGTCTGGGGACACAGTTTATGGTCTTTCATGCCCATCACTTGCATCTGTTGCCAGGCAGTTTCTAAGAACTGGCTTTCCTGCCCTGAGTTGCCAAGGAAATGCTAAATCCATTGGGCTGGGCCTGAGGTGTATTTTGACTTCCTGTGAAAGAGGCTGTCTGGTTGCCTATACTGTCCTCTGATGTGCCTTCTCTCCTGTCCCTGTGTTCGCTCTTTCTGCAGCTCCTCACTCTCCTTCTCTCTTTCTCTCTTTCTCTTCCTCCTCTAGTTTCACCCTGTGCTGGAGGCAGAAGACCCTGAGATTTCTGAGCGAGGCCCATGGATGTTGAAGTCCTCCCGGGTCCTGGACCCCATGTTCTCCCCCCACAATTATTATGACGCCCTGCAGGACAGTGGCTCAGGGCCCCGAGGTCCAGCCCGCTCAGGGCCACCCAGCGTCCTGCAGGTCCCACGGTCCCACCGGATGAGCAGCAGCTGTGAAGGGCCCCCTCTGAAGCGGCGGGGCGGCCTGGTGGACCACCGGGATGTCATCTTGGCCCACCAGGCACACAAAATCCACAGCACCCCCCAGGCCAGAAGGAAGGAATGGGAGTGAGTATGCATGGGACAGATGGCCAGCCCCAGCCCTGGGCAGGGACACAGGGTGGGGGGCAGTGCATGGGGTCTCAGGGTCAGGCAAAGCTTGTTTCTTGCAAACTTTGAGGGGGGTGCATGCCTCTGGAGCACCCTCATGAGCTGTGCTGGCTGCTGACACCTCAGATTCCTCCCCTACCTGTTGATCAATATCTGCTGCCTTAAGCCTCCTGTGGACCCTTAGGGCACCTCATGGTATAGCAATAAAGGGGTTAATCAAAGGTGGGGCAGGGCATCTTCTGAAGACCCTGCTTCAGAACATGGGATCTGTTGGCGGATATTTCCAGTGAGTCTGCGTTCCTGAACTCAGCTGAGAAATGCTGCTTTCTGGGGGGAACAGCAAGAATTGCACTTCTCAACCTGTGGGTTTTGGGGCAGAAGACAAGTTTGTACTGAAGGCAAAGAGGGGGCTGCGAGAATGAGGTATTTCTGTCCACTCTGGTCTGGGCCCCTCTTACTCTTTGCTCCCGAAAATGAGTCTTCTCTTGGGAGTTCCTATGGGGTCAAGGGCGGGTCTTCAATCAGTTCTGCTGGTGTGATCTTGGGCCCCTGACCTTTCTGGGCTCATAGCCTCATCCGGGAAGTCATTCTTTCCAGGCTGTTGGAGGACTGAAGGGGGTTTGTGTGAAGGGTTCAGTTTTGGGTACAGCTGGAGAGCTGTACATTTTTCTTTTTCTCAAGAGTTTCTTTGGCAAAGACTCAGATCTGGGGCCCTGGCAGACATCGAAAGGTGGGATGTGAGTAAGAATTTCAGGGCTGGGCCGGCCCAGTGGCTCAGTTGGTTAAGAGCTCGCTCAAGAGTGCGAGCTGAGCTCTGAGCAACAGCTGTTCGAGGCCAGCCCGAGCTGAGTTGCCGTTGAGCCACCAACAGGTGGCAGGATGGCTCAGCTAAAAAAAAAAAAAAAAAAAAAAGAATTTCAGGGCTATTGGAGCTGAGGCTGACATGGATGCTGATCACTCCCTAGGGACCCTGAAATCTCCTTTCCCATCCTCTCCATCCTCCAGTCTGACCTCTGGGAAGTTAGCAAGTCGTTTGATACACCACACACAGCTTTGTCAGGTTTCCCCAATTTTTTATCTGCTGGGATAGGGAGCTGGGTTATAAAGGCCAGTGGGGTTTGGGGGTGTGCTGATGAGAGCTGTATAAATACAGGGTGCAATGAAAACTGGATTATCAAAATGAGTCACAAAGGACTCAGGTTAGTGCAAGGTGATGCCAGCGTGGGGGCCTCTGAGGTGGTTTCCTGAGGTTAGGCTGACATCTGGTGGCACATTCAGGCATCATGTAGAAAGTCAATGGTCGTCACAAAGCTTTATTTTCTCACACTGGTCCTTTTGACTTTCTCCTATTCATCCATCCATCCATCCATCCATCCATCCATCCATCCATCCATCCATCCATCCACTGATCTATATTTCTACCTATTCATTCATTTATCCATCCATCCATCCTTCCATTCCTAAATCTACCCATCCACCTTTCCTTCTATCATCCATCCATCCATCCATCCATCCATCCGTCCATCCATCCATCCATCCATCCATAAATTACTAGGGTGCACCTAATACCTAGTGGCAATGCTAAACACTGCTTCTCTATTATCCCCTTTTCAGGACTCACCTTCTCTCTCCTTTCTCTTCCCTCTTTAGTCTCTGTTTATTTCCATGCTTCTTCTGTTTTCTTCCATCAAAAAAATTTTTTTTATTAGTTCTCTCAGAATCAGTGAGGCTTCTCTAATGGGCTAGAATGAGTTATTTCTGCAGACCTGCTGAAAAGAGATTTTTAGGGGAAGGAAAAGGGTTGGTGAATTAAAGAATTAAACAAACGAAAAAGCTTGTTCCCCAAGGAAAATGATAAGTACAATTTATAATAATGTTATTCGGCACCTACTGCATGCTAGCTATTTTATGATCTTGTTGCCCTTTCATAAGTCTGCCATGCCATTGGGCTTGCAGCTAGAAAGTGATCGAAATGGGATTTGAACCCAGAGGCTGCGAAACTCTAAAACTCAAGCTCTTAACCATTTGACCAAAGAGTGTGTATAATAGAAGGTGGCAAGAACTTGCTTTCATATAACTCAGAAAATAAAGTCACATCAGGGAGAAAGAGGATCATTGTAGAATATTTAGAATCAGAAGACTTTCTTTGAGGTGCTATTTCTGCCGCAACCTATGTTAATGGCCAACTTCTGCCTCAGTTTCCCATTCCTGTAACTTTTTAGGGCCATGAAAAGGCTCGAATCTTCATAGCCATGATCTTCAAACTTCTGAACTCTTACCTGTACAAGTAAAATAAAACACATTTTTAGCACACTCATAAAAAGGTTAAAAGAATGAGATGTCAATGAGATAAGTATTTTTAAATGACCTTAATTTCTAAAATTTAATGGTACAAAACATTTTTGTCCTCATGTTTCAGAAATTTGATTTCGTTTTTATTTTATTTATTTATTTTTTGAGGGCAATGTCAATGGCCCTCATATGTGGGACCGAACCGGGGCTGCTGGCTTCCCAGGCCAGCACTTAACCACCGCGCCACTCGGCCGGCCCTGATTTAGTTTTTAAAAAAACCATATATATATTTTAAATTGGGAAACAGTGTGTTTTTCCAGGACCCATCAGCTCCAAGTCAAGTAGTTGTTTCAATCTAGTCGTGGAGGGTGTGGGGATCAAACCGGCAGCCTTGGTGTTATGAGTGCTGCGCTCTAACCAACTGAGCTAAGCAGCTGTCCCTGCCTTCATTTTTTGAATACTGTGTTTTGTAAGAGCTTTTCCTTCTGAAAGAAAAGAAAGAGTAGAGAAGGGCCAGCTAAGTGGCTCAGTTGGTTAAGAGTTGGCTTAGAGTGCGTGCTCTGCGCAACAGGGCTGCCGTTTGATTCCCACATGGGCCAGTGAACAGTGCCCCCGAGCTGAACTGTCGCTCAGCTGACAAAAGGTGGCAGGATGGCTCAGCTGGTGTAACAACAAGATTGCCTGTTCAATGGTGGGCTATGCTCACCTGCAACTAAAGACTGAACTCTGTACCTTGAGCTGAGCTGCTGCCCGGATGGCTCAGTGGATACGGCGTGCGCTCTTAACAACAAGGCTGCTGGGTTCGACTCCCGCATGGGATGGTGGCTATGCCCACTCGCAACTAAGATTGAACACAGCACCTTGAGCTTAGAGACCACGAGCTGCCTGCCGATGGGAAGCCAGATGGTGACTGGTGCCCTCCACAACGAAGACTGAAGAACAACAACTTGGCTGGTCCCCTCCCCCAATTCCCCAATAAAAAAATCTTTAAAAAAAATAAAAGTAGAGAGAAAAGCTCAGTGAACCCCATATACCCATCACCCAAATTTACTAATTATCAGGATTTTGCCAGATTTGCATCATTAATCCATTTTCCTCTTACTTTATGAGCTATTTTAAAGCAATTCCCAGACCTTGTATGATTTTATAAACTTCAGATTACATCTCTAAAGCACATGGACACTTTATTACTAATATCACACTGACAATGAGTTTTTATATTATCTCATTTCCAGTCCACATTCAAATGTCCCTGCTTGTGTTTCTTTGAATCAGGAAGGTCTGTGTATTGCATTTGATTGTCATGTATCTTCTTTTTACTGTGGTGAAATATACATAGCATAAAATTTACCATCTTTACCATTTTAAAATGTACAGTTCAGTGGCATTAAGTACATTCACATTGTTGTGTAGCCATCACCATCATCCATCTCCAGAACTTTTTTCATCCTGCAGAAATGAAACTCTGTTCCCACTAAACACTAACTCCTCAGCCCCCCACCCCCACCCCAGCCCCTGGCACCCACCATCTACATTCTGTCTCTATGCATCCTCTAGGGACCTCGTATAAGGAATCATGTAGTGTTTGTCCTTTGCATCTGGATTATTTTACTCAGCATCATGTTCTCAAGTTCATCCATGTTGTGGTAGCTGTCAGAATTTCCTTCCTTTTAAAGACTGAATAATATTCCAATTTATGGATGGACCACACTTTGTTTATCCAGTCTTCTGTTAATGGACATTTAGGCTGCTTCTACCTTTTAGTCATTGTGAATAATGCTGCCATGAACATGGATGTATAAATACCTCTTCCAAACCCTGCTTTCAACTATTTTGGACATATATCCAGAAGTAGTGGAATTGCTGGATTGTATGGTAAATATATATATATATATTTAGTTATCCTATCTCTTTAGACTTATTTAGTCTATAGCACACTATCTCCCCTGCTCCCCCCCTTTCTTATCCCATTGTTTCATGGAAGAAACCAGATTAATTGTCCTCAAATTGTCTGTTTGGAAATTTTTGCATCCTGCTAACAATATGGCTTTGCCCGTCTGCAGGAATCCGACCAGGCATAGTGCCCACCAAGGTGAAGTAACCATAGTGCTAGGACTCCACATCACAAAACGTCTTCATGAGAATTTAGAATGCTTTTTGGCCACCTTCTGATAGAGATTGCATGAGATCACCCCTGTTTTCACTTCCTGTGACTAATGGAGCCCTGGTTCCAGGAGGGGCCAGAGTCCCTGCTTTGCCATTTCTCACTGCTTCATTCTGCTCTCATTTCTATTTTCTTCAATCCTTGCTTTCTAGGCCAAAATCATTCACGTTGCCAGCCAATATCCCAATCCATCAACCCATTTACACAGGTCTAAACAGACCATGGTCCCTCACCACGGACTCTCATGGTTATTTATCTTGTTTCTTTTCTTTTCTTTTTTTTTTTTAAAAAAGATTTTTATTGGGGAATTGGGGGAGGGGAACAGACAAGTTGCTGTCCTTTTTTTCTTTAGTCTAGTTGTGGAGGACGTTGCTTCACTGGCCCATGTTGGTATCATCATTACGCTCTTCTCGGGTGAGGCAGATTGGTCACTGGCCTCTGGACGGCCGTTCACAGCGGCTATTGGCAGCTCACTCCAGTTGCCAGCAGCTCACGCTGGCAGCCGGCCACTCACTGTAGCCTATGGCAGCCCACTGCAGCAGGGGCTGCAGCCTACACTGTTGCTGGGACTCACGCAGGCCAGCTCCAGGTGGAGCTGTTGTTCACCATCTTAGTTGTAGCGGGCAGTGTCACTGGCCCTTATATGTGGGATCCGAACTGGGGCCGCTGGCGTCCCAAGACAGCTCTTAACCAACGTGCCACTCCACCGGCTCTTTATCTTGTTTCTTGTTTGTCTCACTCACTAGAATGTCCCTGGCAGGGATGCCTGTCTGTTTTGTTCATGTCTGTGTCCACCTGAAACCAGGCTGGTACTCAGTAGGTGATCAGTAAATACCTATTGAATTACACATTAGATGAGAATGAATGAGGGTCACTGCCAACTGGCTAAGTAGATTTGGGTCAACCGGACATTAAGGATTAAGAAAGCCAATGCTTCTCTTCATTTTAGATGAAACAATAACAGAGATGGAAGTTTGAGTATTTGGTTCCACACTTCCACAGATGTACTCCCTGGGGGAGCCCCTAACCCACTTTGGAAGTTCTTGTACCCTGAGTGGAATGAGGAGGTGTTGCCTTCCTCCATCTCCCCTCTCCCCTCTTTGGTACCCTTTTCTCTCCCCTCACCTCTCCCTCCTTCTCCCTTCTTTCCTCCTCCCTTCTTTCTCCTTTCCACCTACACTATCTCCCTTCCTCATTCTTGTGCTCCTTTCTCCTTCCATCCCCTCTTCTGTCCATCCCTTTCCCTCTTCCCTCCTCTCCCTTACCCCCGACTTTATTCCTTTCTCACCCGTTCTTCTCTTTCTCCTTCCCTCCCGCCCTCCTTTTCCCCCTTTCTTACTTCCTTTCCCCTCCCTCTCTCTTTTCTCCCTTCTCCTCTCTAGTCTTTATCTTCTTCCTTCCTCACTCCTTCACCCCTCCCTCCTTCTCCTCCCCTACTTCTTTCCTTCACTAATATTTAGGATACCACCTCTGTGCTCAGCTCCATGTGGGGTCTTGGGGACACATCAGTCAACAGTCTGTTCTTTCCAGAATGACAGTCTCTATGCTACAGGAAAAAAATCAACATGAAACAAATGATGACAAGCAGGAAGAATGCCCAGAGGGGGCTGCACAAGGGTCTGGGGGGTGGGGAGCCAGAGGGCTTTCCTAAGGAGGAAATATCCAGGCTAGTTCTCACACTTGACTGCATTTGGAACTCCTGTGGGGTCTTGTTTAATGCAGATTCCCATCTGGCAGTTCTGGGCTGGGGCCTGGGACTCTTTATTTCTTTATAACAGGCTCCCAAGTGAGGTTGATGCTGTCCATGGACTGTGGTCTGAGCAACCGGGTTCTAAGCCTCTATCTTCCTCATCATCAGCGAATAAGGATCTGGATGGGAGATGGTGGGCAGGGAGCTAAATGAACATCAATGAGAACAATGAATAATACTTACTGTGCTGTGATGATAATAGTAATAACCAATATTGATGGAGTATTTGCTATCTGCAGGGCACAGCTCCAAGCCCTTTATATATAAACTCATTTAGCCCTCATCACCATTGTGATAAATAGATTGTGTTGCATGTCCTTTTCCAAAGCATTTCTGTGTTCCTTGTTGCATACAACAGTCTCATGAAGCAGCTAGAGCAGATGTTGTTGTTATTATTACTATTATTTTGCTCCTTATGCAGATGGGCAAACATCTCCAGGGTTACTGAGGCATCCGGGGGCCAAACCAGGACAGGGATGGTGTGACCCTGACTTTCAGGCCAGAGCTGGGCATTTCTAGGGTACAGGGGCTCAGGACTGGCCTTCCTGCAGGTTACCAGCTGCGGCTGAGGTGAGTGGCCTGGATTGTCCAGGTCCCTGGGGCTTAAGTGGACAGGAGTACACACACAAGATGGGGAAGAAGAAGCAGGCATGGATTCATCTAGTGAATCAATTTTCCCATTTATTCTCTGCCCCTGCCCCCTATTCCCTCCATCTTCAATGCCCAATAAGATAGTTATATGGTTTTCAGTGGGAAAATTGGGATTATTTAGGATTATATGGGACTGTTGGTAAAATGACTAATGCCACCAAACCCTCAATTAACCTTTATGTGGTAGGTGATCTCAATGATTATTGAGATAGATCTAAGTTTTCCATGGCTCCCACCTCTCTTGGGGAAAAACCAAAGTCCTCTCCAATGCCTTCAAGGCCCTGTGTGATCTGCCTGTCACCTCTCTACTTTTACCTCTTCCTACTCTCCCCCTCTCTCACTCTACTCCAGCCACATGGGCCTCTCCATTGTTCATCAAACACATTAGGGCCATCCTACCTCAGGACCTTTGCACTAGTTGTTGCCTCTGCGAATGCTCTTCCCCCAGATACCCACAGGCTCCTTCTTCTATTCCTTTCAATCTTTATTTAAAGGTCACCTTTTTCACAATTCTTTCCTCACCACCATTTAAAATGCAGCCCCTATACATTTCCCTTGCTCTACTTTATTTTTCCCATTAGCACTGCTGACCAACTCATATGTATGATATATTTGGCTTTTATCTTGTTGAGTGTATTCTCTCTGCTAGCTCCATGAGGGCAGGAATTTTTGTCTGGTTCATTTGCTAGGTCCTCAGCTTCTAGAACAAGGAGGGGCCAGCAATGTACAGTCAAGGGGCCAAATCCAGCCAGACACCTGTTATCGAATGGCTCACGGGCTAAGAAGGTTTTTACTTGTTTATGTGGTTGGGGCAAAAAACAAAAGAAGAATAATATTTCTTGATACGTGAAAATTCTACAAAATTCAGTGTCCATGAAGTTTTATTGGAATGCAGCATGGTTGGTTTGTATGCATATATATTATCTGTGGCTATGTTTGCGATACAGCGGCGGAGTTGAGTCTTTGTAACAGAGCCTGGCCTGCAAAGCTGAAAATATTTACTCTCAGGCCCTTTACAGAAGTTTGAGGACCCCTGGGCCGGAACAGCGTCTGGCACATGGTTGGTGCTAAACGCTTCTCCCCGCGGCCTGCGGCTGCCACGACTAGCCACCAGGTGGAGCTGTGGCTCCCAAGTGAAAGGGGAAAGGGGTCAGTGCTCCCCGGTCCACACCTCTGGGCCTCATTCTTCCCGGGCCTGGTAGATAGTGTTCTGAGAAATGGAAGGCAGTCCCAAAGAAGGAATCCAATTTTCATCATATAATATTCGTTAGAGATATGGCGATTTCTTTTTTCATACCCAAGGGGACTTAATAAGGACGAATGGTGGGGGTGGGGGTGGGGGGAACTCAGGGTTTGAAGGGCTCTTAGAGAGTTGAAGGGTTTCACATAGGTCCTGAGGTCAAGTGTGGGGGCCCGTCTAGTTTTGATCTGGCATACTGTTGAATTTCTGGCCTGGGAGCCAGAGGCAGGCTCAAATCCCATCTCTGCCTCTTGCTGACTCTATTACTGGGAAAAGGGACATTCTTCTTCTCTTTGTGCCTCTAAAGTGCCTGTAAAGTGGGAGTAACAGCAACACCTGCCTCTGGGGCTCTTACAAAGATGAGATTCGATGCATTACTATAGGGCAAGCATTTTAGAACAGTGCAGACACACAGTAAGCCTTGATAACAGTGTGCTATGGTCCCAGGGAGGGTAAACTGTTGAGCAGCTGGAGACCTCAGTTTACACAGTTAAAAAAAAATAGCAAATTGTTTAGATCTCACAGTTAAACTGAAATCTGACCTTTAAAGAAGACCTGCTTGGGAATCAGAGCACTTTTTTTTTTTCTTTCCTTTTTTAAGGGAGGCAGTTGTACAATTCTAGCCTAGATGTTATTAAAAAAAAAAAAAAATAGGTCTGGTCCCAGGGAGCTTCTTTTTCAGTGCAGTTGGCTGGTTTTTAGTACAGGAAGACCCTCCTTCTGTCCTTTGAATTAGCAGCTTTGGCTGAGGCCAGCCATTGAAGGCCCAGGAAGGTCCTCTCACAGATGGTGCCCCTGCCCCCCCCACCCCATTCCTTATGATCGATCAGATTTTCCACAGTAGTCTTTGGAACCCAAGCAGCTTGTGAACCTGCGTTCCCTCTTCCCCCCGAATCACCATCTTGCGCATTGCTGATTCCCATTTTGTTTTTCTGCCACTGTCACTCTAAAAGCCTGTCCCTTTAACACCTAAAGTTTCTCCTGACAGCGTCTGTGCATTCTCTTTCCAGTCTCCCTTCACTGCTTCCTCTCAGCTCTGCCTATACTTCCACCATTATTGCTCTCACTTTGGTCAAGTCTCACTGACCTTCCTTCTGTTCCCTGCATTTTCACCTCTGGGCCTTTACAATTGCTATTCCCTCTGTCTGGAACATTCTTGCCAGGGCTGGCTCCTTCTTGCATTCCAGTCTTAGCACAGATGTCAGCTCCTCATATAGTCACTGTGGATCACATCACCCTGTTCATTATTTACAATTATGTATTTACTTCTAAATTGGATTGCCAGTAACATGAGACTTGGTTTTTTATTGTCTGTTTTCCACCACTGGGTCCCCAGTGCTTAGAAAAGTGCATGGTGCACAGCAGGTACCAATGTTTGTTAAATGAGTAACTGATTGATCTTTGGGAACTGAATATCTATGTTGATGACCTATCTAGAAGACCTACAAGCCCCTTAGAGCAAGTGAACACCATTTTCTCTTTAGTTCTCTGCCTAGAGCTTTCTCTGTTTCCAAGCCCTACAAAACTCAAGGGGGTCTGCCTGGAGGAGGAGGATGACAAGCAATTGCAGACAGCATCTAGGGCTTTACAGAGACTAGCTTCCATTATATTCCACAACCACCATGGGCCCAGCTTTGGGTCAAGGGGCTTAGGGTATGAGCTCATGGGGTCCTCACTCCAGCACCCATTTCACAGGGGAAGCAATTGAGGCACAGAAAGGAAAATAATGAAACCTATTGGGAAAAACCAACCCCAGATTGGTCCGAGTCCAGAGCCCAAGCTCTTAAATCCTGTCCTTGCAAGATCATGAATTTGGAAATGACTGGCACATAGTAAAATGAATGCGAATGAAGTGTGATCATTAAGCTTTTCCCTGCCCTTCAGGTATTAAACTCCATAAGGTAAGGTCCTTTTCTTATTGATCCTTGAACCTTTGGAATTAGTACAGAGTTTTATAGGTAGGAGCCACTTGATATCTGTTGAACTTGGTTGTGTCAAGTCTGAGACGGATTCAGAATGAAATCTATAAAATCCTGAAGGCAAGTGGGGCACACATACCCTGGTCTCTAAATCTTGGCTGCTAGAACTGGCCTAAAAGAGGCCAAATTGGGATAAAATAAAATGAAATAATTTCTTACCTCCTAACATTTCTAACTTGTCACAGTCCTTTTGAGGGGGAGGGGGGCAGATGTTTAGCCTAGGGCCACAAATCAGATAGACAACAGTGCAGTAGAAACAATCTCACCATTTCCTTGAAATCCCACTTTGCAAAGCAAATGTGTTCTTTGGCCATCGAAGAAGGCTGTTCCTGCCTGTTTTCAGTTCTGGAAGGACCCAAATGTGGTGTGAAGGACAGGTTTGGGGGCAAAAGGAGCTGCTTTTAAATCTAAGCTCATCCCACTGGAGCTGGGTGATCTTGGGCAATTGCCACAGCCTCTCTGATGCCGGTGTGGGGGGCAGGAGAGTGATTACAGAAGTTCCTAGTGCAAAGAGCCTGAGAGAGTGCATTGATGAGTCAGGGCTCAGATAAAAGGGCCTTAGAGGAAAAGCTAGCCTTATCTCTCCCCTCCTGTGGCCTGGGGACTGTCTTGGCAATATTTACATGTAGTTCCTCCAATCTGCATCTTAGATCAAGGGATTTTAAATCAAGAACCCACACAGCTTTTTGGCTCTGGAGCTAGCTATCTTGGCTGCTTTGATAGTCTAGCTCTATTTGCTGGGTGAACTTGCACAAGTGCCTCCACCTCCCTGAGCCTTAGTTGCCTCATTTGTAAAATGCGGAATAGAACAGCACTTGCCTCCTGAGGTTATTGCAAGGATTAAACATTTGCAAAATGCTTAGAACAGTACCTGGCACATTATAAGTGGTACATATGGGTTAAGTTAAATAAAATGAACAAATTCCCACTTATGTCCCCAGCTGTGACCTCCAAAAGGGCAGAGACCATATCTTATTGATCATGTATCACCAGGGTCAAAGCACATGGTAGGTGGTTAGTAAAGATCGGATGGAAGCAGGATACGAGATTGGAATGAGTTTGTGGCTAATAGATGAAAATCTAACCTCTAAATCTTGGGTGCAAACTTCTGTAAGGGGTCAAAATATTTTCAGCTCTGGAGGTCATGTGGTCATTTGGTCTCTATTCCAACAACTCAACTTTACCCATATAGCATGAAAGCAGTCATAGAAAATGCATAAATGAATGAGTATGGCATCAATAAAACTTTATTGATAAAAACAAGCAGTGGGCCGGGCCGAGGGCTGTGGCTTGATGACTACTTGTCTAAATCATAGTGAGAGGTTAGTGGGAACAAAGAGAAGATGTTTCAGATGGTTCTTTCTGTAGAGATGGTAATATCAAAAGCCACCCATGGTATCCCTTAAGTCTGAAATGGAGGGTCTATTTATTTATGTCATTAGTAATTATTAAGCACACATGCTGTTTACATGCTGATCATTGTAATAGACACTGTCATACTTAAAAAAAAATCTTTAGAACAACGTTGGTGAATATCTTTAATTACCCTTCCCTCCTTTTTAAAGTCAGGAAACTAGAGCCCAGAATGGTTAAGAAACTTTTCCAAGGTCACACAGCTCAGAAATGACATTCCAACTCAGCTGAGTTAGTTTCTAAAACTCTGGCTTTTCCTCCAGGCTAGAGAAGGGTTGGGGCCTCCTTTCAAAGCTGTCATTTAAATGTTCACAGCCACACATGCAGGCCCAAAAGCAAGCCTCTGAACATGGGGAAGTATCTGAAGACTAACACAAATGCATTGAGACACACCTGATGGAAATTCTTTACAAATTGGCTGGAGCCTGTGCACAGGGCCTGTTGGTGAGCCCACTGGAACGTTCTAGAACTCTTCAGTTCTTGCCTCAGCATGAGGATGCCCTATTTAAAAAAGGCTTCATTCAATGGCCAGGCTGGAAGGCTTCTTGAGTTTCTCTTGTCATGGAGGGTGGGACTCTTTCTCCCTCATTTTTTTTCACAGTCCTGGCAGGAACCCTCAAATTTATCTGAAATGTCAGCTTGTTTGGTTCCTACAAGTGCACTCAATTTTCAGGGGCTGATCCATTCTCTCTCTCTCTCTTTTTTTTTTTTCTTAGAGGGCAGTGTCACTGGCCCTCATATGTGGGATCCGAACCGGGGCCGCTGGCGTCCCAAACCAGCTCTTAACCACCGTGTCACTGGGCCAGCCCACAGGCCAACCCATTCTCTTTAGATGTTTCCAAAATCTCTAGTCATGAGTCAGGCCTGTGTGCTGGCCTCTGGCTGACCTCAGCAGGTTAGTAGCATGGCAGTCTGGGATTTCTTTGTGTTGGAAAAGGGTTTTTTGTGACGTGTGTCTGTGTGGCTTTGGCTGTCTTGCAGGATAACCCTCATGGCCTTGAACATACATCACCACCCCCTGGAGGGCCTGTTAAAACACAGGGCCTACCTGGAGTTTTTGATTCAGCAGACCCGGGAGGGGCCTGAGAATCTGCATTTCTTGTAAGCTCCCGGTGATGCTGCTGCTGGTCTGGGGATTGCACTTTGAGAAGCACTGCTGTAGGTCAGGGTTCCCAACTTTGGCTGCACATATGGATCACCTAGGAAGTTCTTAAAAATCCCAATGACAGGCTGTCCATATCCCCAGTCAGTCCCACTCTGAGAGTGGAGTCCAGGCATTGACATTTAAAAAGTTTCCAGATTATTCTAACGTTTGCCTGTTCTTGAGAACCAATGTACGTGCAGGTCATCTCCGTTCACTTTACTTATGATACACTTAGGGGAGGCTCCCAGGTTTACAAACAACTTGGATATTTAAAATCTGCTGGGAGACGAAAAAAAAGAAATCAGTGTCTAATCCATTCCTAAACCAATGTGGAAGTATTCTTGTATGATTCATGGTTTGGATCCTTATTCTTTTGGCTTCAGTGATCTCCTCTCTGTGTATTCAGAGCAGATATTCAGCTGGAACACATTGGTACAGCTGATTGTTAAAATATTAAAATATTTCCATACCAGTTAGTAAATAACTGTGGTCTGGAGTCCCCCGTGGGAGCTCCCCCACCTGCCGGGTCCCTTCCTGGGTCCTCCCTCGCCTCCTGACAATCCACACTCCAGGGGTGGTGCCTCTTGCTAGCTGCTAAGTACTTTAAATTTTGCCCCAGTGCGTTTGAACTACTTGCCCATGTCTGTATCTTTAGTTTTGGTGTCTGAGCAGATGGGTATCTCAAACAGGTAGGAAAGTCAGTTTGCAAACTCAGAAGTGCGGGAAAGCATCTCTGTGGTTGGAGAGAGGTGTGGTGCTGATTCCAATCCTGGTTGTAACATTGACCAGCTGGGGCAATCGTCTAACCCCCTGTGCCTCAGTTTCCCCAGGGGACTGGGTGAGACTTAAATAGAAGTAACACATGGACAAGTCTTACAACAGGGCCTGGAATGCAGCTAGCATTATATGAATGCTAGTGTTTGTATTATATTAGTTATGTAATACTGTGTAACAAATGGCTACAAACCGTGTAACACATTACTACAAACTCAGCAACTTTAGATAAACACACATTCCTTATCTCACAGCTTCTGTGGCTTAGGATTTCTCTGTGGCTTAGCTGGGTCCTCTGCTTCTAGACCGCTCACAAGGCTGTAATGAAGCTGTTGGCCAGCACTGGGTCTCATCCAAAGGCTGGATTGGGACAGACCTGCTTCCAAGACCCCTGGTTGTTGGCAATATTCAGTTCCTTGCAAATGGTTGGACTAAGGGCCTCAGCTCCTAGCTGTCTGTTGGCCAGAGGCTGCTGCCTATCCCCTCCCAATATGGCAGTTTGATTCATCAAAGTTGGTATAGGGAGTTAGCTAGCAAAATAGAAGCTGGAATCTTTTGTAATCTAATCATGGAAGTGACAACCCCTCAAAGCTGAGTTATTCTGTTGCTTAGAAGCAAGTTGCTCAGGAGAGGAGATTATGCAAAGTTGTGACTACCAGGAGGCGGAGAGTACTGGGGGCATTCTTAGAAGCTGTGTGCCACAGCAGCATTATTTTTCTTCATTCTTGGATATACATGATGTAACTTCAATCATCATTGCTTCCTCTTGGGACTTGGGTTTTATGCAGTATCAGAGCATCCAGTGTGAGTCATCAGTCCACACTGGTTACCTTTGAGACCCTCCTTTGTCCCAGCTGCAGGATCCCCTCAACTTGGAAACTCAACTGCTTCTGAGACAAGTATAAGACCCAGGAATCTTTGGGGTGGCCTAGAAACTTTCCTGAGGGTCTGGCCACCTCAGATGCCCCATGTATCCTTCTACTTTGGGGGAACAGTCAGTCTATACTTGGGGGCTTCCTAACCTCTATTTCCTCCCATTTGCTACCCTCAAAATCACCTTCCTCCCTCCGTTCTTGGGAACAGCTGGTCTCATTTCCTCAATGAGGTCAGGATTTCCTAAGAGACAAGAACCGTGGACTTCAAAGAATTTTTGTTTCTTCTGAGAGAGGAGACCACAATTTCTTATAACAGTGTTGTGTTAGATGAGGAATGAGCAAAGTTAGAGGGGCATACAGGTGGGAGCGATCATCTGGGGCCTCTAAGGTGGGTCACAGAGATGATGAGGGGGGTTTCCTGGGGCAGGGCTGCAGGGGCATGCCATGGAGGAGGGGCAGCAAGGACACACCCACCCCAAAGATAGTTATTTGATAGAAGCTGGTGGATGTCATGCGCACATATGGGCTCAGTCTGGCTACATCTTCTGATTTTATGTGAAAAGGCAAAATTTTCAGTTTTGTATAATCTTCTGGCTTGTTCTTAACAAGGTATTTCTACCTTAAGATGTGGGTAGACCAAGAGAGCAATCTGTGAACTCTCTGTTGGTAACATCTGCTGTGAAACCTAGTACTTAATGTAAATATTAGTTATTAATTTTATCACAGAGTCTTAAAACTGTAAGATAATGTGAGCAAGAGAGAGGTCTGGAGAGAGGAAATGCAGCAAGGCAGGAGAGAGAAACGGTGGATCTGAATTAGGACAGCAGTGTTGACAGTAGGCTGGAGAGATTCAGAATCATTTCAGAAGAACAATCCATAGGAATCAGTCGCTCATTGGCCAGGGCTGAGATTCATTCTTATCACTTGCTGAGCCATGGAGCTCTTTGCAGTCCAAGGAAGCCAGGGGCCCTTCTCAAAACTGTGTTTTTAAATGCATAAAATCAAACACAAAATACATTAATTATAATGAAAATGAGTTATCAAAGTATCTTCTGAGCAGATTTATGTACTGTAACAAATGTGCTCCTTTTAATAACATGTAAACAACAAGATCTAGTGACAGGCTTAACCATTTTAAGGTGGTGATGAGAGTCAATGATTATTTCAAGATATTCGCAGGAATTGTCATGTGACATACAAATACGCTGTCTGTTGATGACAAAGTCACAGGTGGTGCTAACGCTGTTAGTACTACTGCAATTCATTGCTTCCATTCATAATGTCAGCTAGAGGTAGTGACAATTAAGATGTGAATTTTTTTTTCCCAACCAAAGTCACAGACACCCTGAAATAAAACCAAGTTAAGTGCCAGTTGATCCAGGGAGTGAAGGAAGAGGTAGTTCAAAAGGAATTCTGAGATTTCTAGTCTGGGGAGGGTGAAGGTGGAGTTACCCAGGAGGCCGTAAGAAATGGGGAGGATAGAGCAAAGGGGAGAGGAAGAGGGTAAAAATAGAGCTGGGATGGTACTGTGAGGACTAAAGCAGAGCAGCTAAGCCTGTGGGCTTGGGAGCCTGAGTATCTGGGCCCAAATTCTAGCCCAACTTTTTATCAGCTTTGTGGTCATAGTGGTTTCAACTGCACCTCACTTCTGGTACCAAATCCATATTTTGTTGGCTTATATATCAGTTACTGGACCAACCATTTGTGCCTCTGTTTTCCCAACTGTAAAATGGGAGGTAGGTGATGACAATTGCATCACCTACCTCTCAAAGGTACTATCAGGATCGAATGAGTTCATTAATACATGCAAAGAACATTACTTGGCACATAGAAAGTGCTATGTAGACATAGCCATTATTACAGAAGTGATGGAAGTGAATGACATTCATTCATTCATTATTTATTCAGCATGCATTTATTCAACACTTTGAAGCAGAGAACAAATCAGGCAAGGTTTGTTCTTGGGGTTTAAATTTTATAAGGAGAGACAGATACTACACAAGTAAATGGAAAATGGAATAATTTTGGGTAGTGATAAGTGACAATAAAGCAGGATGTTGTAGTAAAGTGTGACTGGAACAGGAGCATCTTAGAAAAGGTGGTCAGGTCTATCTAGTGAGCTGACACTGGAGCTGAGTTCTAAATGAAGAGGATAAGCCACCTGTGCAGAGTTCTTGGAGAACAAAGTTCCAGGCAGAGAGAATAGGAAGTGCAAAGGACCTGGGGCAGGAGTGTGCCTGGTGTGTTTGAGGACCAGTGTGGCTGGAGGAAGGTGAGTGGTGAGAAATGACATTGAGATGTTGTTGGGGAAGCCCCTGTGTTATCTGTCAGGAAATAGGGACGAATACATCCTTGTCAGTGCCCTCAATGAATTCAAAGATAGTCATAGACTATTCCAATGAGGTTGATGCTTTAAGAAAGGTATAATCAAGGGATTAGCAACACTTTTTAAAGAACTCAGGGACTAAAACCAAAAGATAAGCAGGGAATCACCCAAGAACAGAACAAGAAGGAAGAGATATGATCCTTGGAGCTAGCTACAAGAACCAGTTCACAAAATTATGATTGGGTCATAACGAGTAAGGGAAGGAAGTATTTCAAGAAGGAGATCCAACCAAGGGGTCAGGTAGACAAAGATCAGGAAGAAATCAGATACTGGCCAAGTGGGGTGAGCAATGGCTCAAAGCCAGATGTGTCATGTGGAGTGAGGGGGAGCTGAGTGAGCAGCACATCTATTCTCCTAATCGCTGAGCATCAGGATATGAGAGTCATGCTTTGACTCATCTCTTTCTTTCAATACTGGGAATTGGTGTGTCATCAAGCATTTTCTATTCTTGCTGTGAAATGTCTTGCTCATCCACCATTGGTGGGTATTGAAGAACCCCACCAAGTTCTGATACTGAGTTCCGATCTTCATCAGCCTGTGTGCTGATGACTGCACCAACCTCTTTGCTATTTCCTCAAATGGTTGCCCCGTCCTTCCACTTATCAATTTCATTCTTCAACATGCTCTCACTTGTATGCTGCCAACCCTTCCCATTTGAGTTTTCATCAGATATTTACTCCGCTCCTATGTTATTCCAGGCATTGGGGTAGAGGTTGGATAGCACTTGTTCCCATTTATCAAGCATCTACTGTGCAAAGTGAACTCGAACAAGGTTCTTACCCTTGAGGAGTTGACAGTCTAAAGAAAGAGCAATTTGGAAGGCAGTGATTAAGGTAGTCACTGGTGATATTGACCACCGGTGATATTTCTGGCTCTCTGCTTCCTTCATCTTGGCAATAGATGTGGGCACACAATTTGCTTTGATCAACAAAAGGTGAGTGAAAGAGATGAGACAGTTTCTGGGTGGGAGTTTAAAAAGCAAATATATGGCATGCCACGTTTCCTTCATCCTGCTGTGACAAGACGGACATCTGTCATTCCGG
Organism: Aselliscus stoliczkanus; assembly: GCA_033961575.1. NCBI lineage: Eukaryota > Metazoa > Chordata > Mammalia > Chiroptera > Hipposideridae > Aselliscus > Aselliscus stoliczkanus. The sequence continues at coordinate 11,702,486 of CM066735.1, forward strand.
GTCTAGGTGAAGGCCACCTGCTGCCTGTGCTGGACATGCAGCAGGAGTAAGAAATAAATATTTGTCTTGTTCGCTGTTGGGATTTGGGGTGTTTGTTACAGCAGCAAAATCAGGCGATCTTGACTATGACCAGAACACTGTGACTTCCTCAGACACCAGATGCCTGTTTCTCTTTATTATGTATGATTGTATTTTTTTCTTTGCTTCTAATTCCTTTCCAAATCCTATTGATTCTTTAAAAATAGCTTCAGTGAAGCCTTCTTTAAACTTTCATAACATTTACAGTCCCTATATCACTATTTAACACCTAATCTTTGACTATGGTGGATATTTTGCTGTGGTTTCCTAGGTTAGTCTGGTTTCATTACTATTATGGGCTAAATTGTGTCCCCTGCTCCCAAAGTCATACGTTGACATCTTAACCCCCAGAACCTCAGAATGTGACTGTATTTGGAAATAGGATATTTAAAGAGGCAATTAATGAGCCGGCCAAGTGGCCCGGTGGTTAAGCGCTGGCTTGGGAAGCCAGCGGCCCTGGTTCGGGTCCCACATATGAGGGCCAGTGACACTGCCCTCAAAAAAAAAAAAAAAAAAAAAAGAGGCAGTTAAGGTAAAATGAGGTCTTATGGCTGTAATCCAGTATAACTGGTGTCTTTATAAGAAACGATTAGGGGGGACTTCCGGTAAAATGGCACAATAGACAGACGCTGTGCTAACTGCCTCCCAGGATCACACCAAAATTACAACCAAATTATACAGTATTCAACCCTGGAGGTCCCCGGAACACTGGAGGAACAGAACCACTAAACGAAGAACTTAAAGAGGAAGCCGTGAAGAACTTAAAGAGGAAGCCGTGTCGGGTCTGGTAGGACGGGCGGAGACGAGAGAGGGCGAACCACGTGAGGGAAGTCCCAGCTGTGGAGAGGCTTCTCCGGTTGGGGGAGAGACCCTCCAGCCGCACACCAAGCTCACCAGCCCAGGGCTCCTTTGCCAAGAAGAGGAGTCCCAAGATAGCCGGCAGTAAATTAGCGAGGACTCTCTTTGCTCAGCTCGGTGAGGCTAAGAGCGGCTGGAGAATCAGTGGGGCCGGCGCCCGGGCTTGCTCGCCGGTGAGCCTTACCTGGTTACTGGTGGAGGGAGTGGCTGTGTGAGCCGGGCCCGGGAGCCTGTGGGGACGGACTGAACTGAGCACCTCTGGTGCAAAGGCTGGAGGTTTTGGGATTGTTGTTCCCGTGGTGTGGGGCCTGCACGCAAGTGGTGTAGGGAGGTCGCCATTTTGTCAAGCTTGGGCCCTCCCATGAAGGATCAGGTCTGAGACCTCATTGGTCTGGTGGAATTGGCGCAAAAGTACGTGTGTGCATGTGTGTGCGTGTGTGTGCGCGTGTGCGCGTGCCTGCGGCCTTGGATCCCCACCCTCTGCCCGGCTTATACTGCGTTGCCAGGGAAACACAGGGCGGGTGCCCTCCAGCTCCAACAGGCTGCTCACTGAGTCGCGGAAGTGCGCAAGCCGCCTCTGTCCCTGCTCTCCGCACTCCGCTTGCAGAGTTGCCAGGCTGGTGATTGGTTGTCGGGCTGCTCGGCCTGATCTGCGAGCGGCAGATTGGGACAGGCTGAGACTGGGAGTTTTCCTGGGAGTGTTGGGCTGTGAGCTGTGTGCCTGCGTGATCCAGCCAGGGCTCTCCTGGTGATCTATCTAATACATCAAAGCTATCCCAGAGCGACAGCCAGAATGGGGAAACAAAGAAACATGTCACAAGTAAAAGATCAGAAGAAACCTCCAGAAATGGAACCAAATGAAACAGAGGGAGCCAACCTTTCAGAGACACAGTTTAGAACACTGATGATAAGAATGTTTAAGGAACTTAGCGAGGACATAAAGGTTAGGGAAACCATAAAAAACAACCTGTTAGAACTAAAGAATACAATAACTGAAATGAAGAACACACTTGAAGGAATCACCAGTAGAGTAGATGAAGCAGAGGAGCGGATCAGCGATTTGGAAGATAAAATAGCAGAACTCACCCAGTTGGCACAGCAGAAAGACCAAAGAATAAAAGACAATGAAAATAGTTTAAGAGCCCTATGGGACAAGGTGAAGCACAACCACCTTCAAATCATAGGGATACCAGAAGGAGAAGAGAAGAAGCAAGGGGTCGAGAATGTATTTGCAAAAATAATGACTGAAAACTTCCCTACCCTGGTGAAGGAAATCAACATACATGCCCAGGAAGTGCAGAGGGTTCCAAACAAGCTGAACCCAAACAGGTCCACACCAAGATACATCATAGTTAAAATGGCAAAGGTTAAAGACAGAGACAGAATCCTAGAGGCTGCAAGAGAAAGACAGCAGGTTACATACAAAGGAACTCCTGTTAGACTAACAGCTGACTTGTCTATAGAAACTCTGCAGGCCAGAAGGGAGTGGCAGGAGATATTCAAAGTGACACAAAATAAAGGCCTACAACCAAGATTGCTCTACCCAGCACTGCTATCACTTAAAATTGAAGGAGAAATAAAGAGCTTCTCAGAAAAGAATAAGCTTAAGGAATTCATTACCACCAAGCCAGCATTGCAAGAAATGTTAAAAGGGCTTTTTTAAACAAAAGAAAAGGGTAAACAAGCTAACCCAGAAAGACAATTTAAGAAGATTGAAGTTGTATCAAGTAGATATAAAGGAAAAACTGATGGTTGCTGGTTGGAAGGGAGTGGGGAAGAGGGAGAGGGGAAGGTTTTGGACAATGTATGTGGGACTACAATGTTGCCGCAGGGATATGGGGGCAGTTCTGGGAATGTAATTGATAATGTTGTGAAGAGACTATTATGTTGCAAGAAATAAGTCAGTCGGAGAAGGACAGGTACCATGTGATCTCACTTGTGTGTGGAGTCTGAAGAGCTGAGTGAACGATCAAAGTAAACAGACTCGTAGATGTAGAGGAAAAACTGAGGGTAGCTAGTTGGGAGAGGGGTGGGGATGGGGGGAAGGGGAAGGGATTAGACAGCATAAATAGACAACTACAATATTGCCACAGGGATATGAAACATAGCTCGGGGAATATAATAATGTAAAAATTTTGTGGCGTGTCAGATAGTCACATGTCTTGTTAGGGAGACCACTTCATGGATGGAGTAGAGGCTTGATCACTGCACTGTACACCTGAAGCTGATGTTGTATAGTATTGTATGCCAACTGTAACTGAATATGTGGATGGTCACGGGATGTGGAGTATACTGTGGAGGGGAGTCAGGGGAGTTGTGATGGATATGTATGATATGGGGGGGGAGTGGGGTGTCAAACTGGGGGAGGGGGGTTTTTACTTTGGGGGGTAAAGAGTATAACTATTGCCTTGTGTTGTACACCTGAAACTAATAAAAAATAAATAAAATTTTTAAAAAAAGAAACGATTAGGATACCAACATATACAGAGGGATGATCATGTGAAGATACAGGGAGAAGGTGGCCATCTATGAGCCAAGGAGAGAGGTTTCACACATCTTGATCTTAGACTTCTAGCCTCTAGAACCATTAGGAAACAATTTTCTGTTAAGTCCTCTAGTCTGTGGTACTCTGTTATGGTGGCTCTAGCAAACTAAAACATTTACTGTGCAGATTGCTAACTCCTTAAATGCACTTTCTGTCCCCTCTTCCTCAAATGTTCTGCCATCAGATATCATGATGTCTCCTCCTTCACCTTCTTCAGGGCTTTACTCAAATGTCAGCTTCTTAGCGAGGCCTTTCTGATTACCCTGTCTGTAATTACGAGCTCACACATATTTCGTAGTCCCCATTCCTTTTAAAAATATTTTCCTCAGCACTTAGCCCAGTCTAACAATATGCATTGTATATATTTATCCTGCTTTTTGTTTGTGTCTCTCCACCCACATTCCACGACATCAGCCCTTTGTGGGCAGTACTTTTGTTGGCTGTATCGTAACATCTATAACAGTGCCAGGAATCAGTAGGAATTCAGCAAATATCTTTCTTTTTTTAATGCTTATTTTTATTACTTTTTATTTTTGTATTATAATATTAAGTTAATGACTTAAATATAGTTTTCTGTTACTATAAGCTAGTATTCTTTTTTTTAATTAGCTTCAAGTGTACAACACAGTGCAATAGTTATACTTTTTACCCCTCAAAGTGACAACCCCCCTCCCCCAATTCTCCGCCACACTCCTCCCCGCCATATCATACTATCTATTACAATTCCTTTGACTCCCTTCCACAGTATAATCCACATCCCGTGACTATCTGTATATTCAATTACAGTTGGCATACAATATTATACAACATCAGCTTCAGTGTACAGTGCAGTGATCAAGCCTCTACTCCATCCATGAAGTGGTTTCCCTAACAAAACATGTGACTATCTGACACCCTACAAAATTTTTACCACATTATTATATTCCCCAAACAGTCTTTCATATCCCTGTGACAATACTGCAGTTACCTATTTATGCTGTCTAATCCCTTCCCCTTCTCCCTCATCCCCACCCCCCTCCCAACTAGCAACCCTGTTTTTCCTCTATATCTATGAGACTGTTTCTGTTTCCTTTGCTCATTCATTCAGTTTTTCAGATTCCACATATAAGTGAGATCATATGGTATCTGTCTTTCTCCGACTGACTTATTTCACTTAACATAATAGTCTCTAGGTCCATCCATATCGTTGCAAATGGTACGATTTCCTTCTTCTTTATAGCAGAGTAATACTCCATTGTATAAATGTACCACAGTTTCTTAATCCAGTCATCTACTGATGGGCATTTCGGTTGTTTCCAAGTCTTGGCTATTGTAAATAGCGCTGCAATAAACATAGGGGTGCATATTTTTTTTGAATTAGCGTCTTGGATTCCTCTGTGTAGATACCCAATAGTGGAATTGCTGGGTCATACGGCAGTTCCATTTCCAGTTTTTTGAGATATCTCCACACTGATTTCCATAATGGCTGCTCCAATTTGCAGTCCCACCAACAGTGCACCAGGGTTCCCTTTTTTCCACACCCTTGCCAGCACTTGTTGCTTGTTGATTTATTGATGATAGCCATTCTGACTGGAGTGAGGTGGTATCTCATTGTGGTTTTTATTTGCATTTCTCTGATGATTAGTGAGGTTGAACATTTTTTCATATGCCTGTTAGCCATCTGTATGTCCTCTTTAGAGAAATGCCTCCTCATATCCTCTGCCCATTTTTTAATTGGGTTGTTTGTTTTTTTTTTGATGTTGAGTTGCATGAGTGTTTTATAAATTTTGGATATCAACCCTTTATCAGATATATCGTTGGCAAATATTTTCTCCCATTCAGTAGGCTCAGCAAATATCTTTGAATGACTGGACAGATAGGTGAATAATGAATGAGAACTTTTGTGGAACTTCTTTTGAATCCCTCATATTCCTTGTGCAGTGTGAAGCATGTAGTGGTTGTTTAATACACATAGGCTGATTATATGAGTGACATCACAGCTTCTTCCTAGGAATGTAGATTTTTTTTTTTTAAAGCTTTTATTGGGGAATTGGGGAAGGGGAACAGTGTTGGGAAATTGGGGAAGGGGAACAGCCAAGTTGTTGTCCTTCAATCTTAGTTGTGGAGGATGCAGCTAGCTTAGCTCGAAGTCCAGTCACCATCTGGCCACCTGTGGGCAGCTCGCGGGTGCTCAGCTCAAGGTGCTGTGTTCAGTCTTAGTTGTGGGTGGGAGTAGCCGACCATCCCATGGGGGAGTCGAACCAGCAACCTTGTTATTAGGAGCACATGCTCTCATCAGCTGAGCCATCCTGTGACCAGTTGAAAGCTCAATGAAGCTCAGCTCAGGCGCAGCTCACTGGCCCATGTGGGAATTGAACCGGCAACCCTGCTGCTCAGAGCTCACACTCTTAACCAACTGAGCCACTCAGCCGGCCCAAATTTTTTTGAACAAAGGCTTCTATTTGAAAATTTGGCAGAGACTTGCTTAATAAAAGATGAGATGAATGTGGGATAGTATTAAGAAGGCATGGTCTGTAAGTTGGTAATGTGAGTGAGTCTGAGAAATACGGACACAGAAAATAGTGTCCAAAGTTGTGGGAAGTGGAAAACTCACAATTTTGGAATCAGGTATTGGTTATAGAGCTTTTGGCTGCAAGTAACAGAAAACCCAGTTCACACTGTCGGGTGTTTTTTTTTAAATCTTTTTTTTTTTTAAGATTTTTTTATTGGGGAATTGGGGGAGGGGAACAGCGTTGGGGAATCGGGGAAGGGGAACAGACAAGTTGCTGTCTTTTTGTTCTTCGGTCTAGTTGCGGAGGATGTTGCTTCACTGGCCCATGTTGGTATCGTCATTGCGCCCTTCCCGGATGAGGCAGATGGGTCACCGGCCTCTGGATAGTCGCTCACTGTGGCTATTGGCAGCTCAGGCTGGCTGCCAGCCACTCACGCTGGCTGCTGGCCACTCACTGTAGCCTTGGCAGCCCATTGCAGCAGGGGCTGCAACCTACACCATTGCTGGGGCTCGCACAGCCCAGCTCCAGGTGGAGCTGCTGTTAGCTGTAGAGGGCAGTGTCACTGGCCCTCATATGTGGGATCTGAACCGGGACCGCTGGTGTCCCAAAACCAGCTCTTAACGTGTCACGTCCTGCGTGGCAAGGGCAAGTGGGACACGCACGAGAGGGGCGATGCAGATTAAGGAAAAACAAGAGACAGAAGAAAGATAAGAGTGAGCCCAAGGGACTCAGCCAAGGACGACTGAGCCCAAGGGACTCAGCCAAGGAAGACTGAGCCCAAGGGACTCAGCCAAGGAAGACTGAGTCCCGAATCGGGGTCAGCGCATAGCTTTTCTTGAGAATTATCAAGGATGCAAACTGCAACAAATCATTAACGGTGGTTTGTAGTTCTCAGGATTTACACAGTCCTCTACTCCCCTGTAAGTGCTCTTTCCAGGGTGTACTGTGACTTACTCTTCCGTTAAAGGATTACCTTGTCTTTATTATGATAATTGTTATGAAACCCAGACTCGGTTTCTGTAAGTCACCTAAAGAATGTTTACTAAAGCTATCTTGACTATCTAGAAATCATCCTAAATCCTAGCAGTTAAACACAATCATAAAACTCACAGTATACTTGAGCTATACCAAAAGACTAGGAGTGGCTGTGTTTAAGGTAAAAGCATCTAAAATCTATTCGTTTGTAAATAACAATACCTAGCAACCAAAAGGGTTTCACACCTCTCTTATCCTACAGAGGGCTGCATCCATTTCTCAGTCAAAGCTTCAGTATCTGTTGCTGCAACAAGGCACTGGGCAAAGGAATTTACACTAGGCTGATTAACAATTCCATGGTCAGCGGATGTCTTAGAGCTGCCTCTTATCCGGAACTCTCATGGCCTGAAGACTTAATCTTCCAGGAGACTATTCACAGTAGGGCCCTTAGGCAAATGCATCAGCTTCTCACAGGCCTGAGTTTTCTGGCCTGAGTTTGTCAGAGGTCTGTGCCTCAGTTTCCAAGGGGCTTGAGTCCCCAATATCTCAGTTCAGGGGTTCCCCACAGAACCACCGCCTGGCTTGGGTTGTCTCCCCTCTTTTAGGAGATCTTACCCGTCCTTGGCTGCGTAGTTAGCTCATTGGGGTACCACAGGAACATGTCACAAGTGTAGTAAATATATTGTCTCCTATAGAAGAAAAGGCACATGGGTTCACAGAGGCAGGAGATATTACATGACCAGCCATAAGGCAGCACCCCTAATATCCAGTGCTGAGCAGGGCAATGTGGCCTTGTCAGACACTGGGTTGCTATCAGCTTCCCACATTAACGAATGGACTACTCGGCCAGCCCTGTCGGTTTTTTTTGTTTTTGTTTTTGTTTTTTTGTTGTTGTGAGGGCAGTGTCACTGGCCCTCATATATGGGACCTGAACCAGGGCCGCTGGCTTCCCAAACCAGCGCTTAACCACTGTGCCACTCGGCCGGCCCTAGTCGGGTTTTTTTTTTAACTTGAGTTATAATTCATATAACATATACTTAACCCATTTTAAAGTGTACAATTCAGTGGCATTGAGTACATTTGCAATGATTGCAACCATCACTTTTGTCTAGTTTCAAGACATTTTCATCAGCCTGGAAGGAAACCCCATGCTCATTATTTTTTGTTGGCTCCCATAACTGCAAATCTAGTGGGATGTGGGCTTCAGGCACAGTTTGATCAAGAATCCAGCTTTATTTGTCTGCCATTCTCTCAGTATTTGCCTCTTCTTGGGATTAGGTTTATTCCCAGGATGGCTACTCTCAGATTTGCAAGATAGTTGTTACTCCAGTTAACAAGTGTCCCCGCATTCACATCTAAGAGGGAAAAACTGGCTTCCTGGGGTGCTCTCTTTAAAGCAAGAAGCTTCCTTCCCAGAAGCCCCCAGAAACCTCTTTTTGGATTACATTGATCCATGTTGGCCCATGCTGCCCATCCATGAACGAATTGCTAAAAATGAAGTTGTGGTTGGCCATAATCCATCTACATTAACCAGCTGGATAACTGATGGCTTGGCTCTGGCCCACTGACTGAGAGAAACCTGAGTTTGCATCCCTACCCCGTCACCTTCCAGCTGTGTGATTATGCACCCATGACTCAACCTCCCTGAGCCTCAGTTTCCTCATCTGAAATGAGGATCATAATGATACCTGTTCATAGAGTTCTCAGGAACATAAAGTGAGTGATGGATGTAAAATACCCAGCACAGTCCCTGACAATCCTTCCCACAACCAACAGCTAGCAGATAAAGGCCTTAATGATAGCAGCTATTGGCTGCTGTTTGCACAATTCTGGGCCACCATTTACATGGACTACACATGTGACAGTACCTTCTGGAATTGTACAGCTTGGCAGATTTACAAAATGCTTTCCAAGGATTTACTTAAGTAACCTTACAACAACCCCGTGAATCAGGCATCATCATTGTCCCTGTTTTGCACTTGGGGAAACTGAGGTACAGAGTTAAATGGTCACTTGTCCTGGCCACACAAGGCACAAGTGGCATTTGAACCCAAAAAGCCTGACTCTAGATCTTGTCCCCTTGTAACCACTGAGCAGTTTGTCTCTAGTATTTGCTAGCCATTGTGCTCAGCCCCCAGCATTTCCTCTTTCAGAAACCCAATGAGGCCGGCCGAGTGGCGCAGTGGTTAACAGCTGGTTTGGGACGCCAGCGGCCCTGGTTCGGGTCCCACATATGAGGACCAGTGACACTGCCCTCCAAAAAAAAAAAGGATTTAAAAAAAAGAAACCCAATGAGGCAGAAACCACTGATACCATTGACAGATGCAGGGAAACCACATCCCAAATTCCCCAGCAGGAGCTGCGATTGAACCCATGTCTGCTTGACCAGAGCTTGCATCCTCCCAGCCCCGTGCCAAGCCGCCCTGAAGGTCCGTCCCTGCAGTAACCTGAGCTCCTGGAGGCAACTGAGATGGGAATCAAAGTCATTATGGTGATGGTTGCAAAATATTTTAGTGAGTGGGTTTCAAACACAGTAAACAGGTATAGTCCTTTTCTGCTCCTTTGTAAAGAGGCAATTTACTGAAAGCAGAGGAACCTGAGCTAAACTTAACAAACCCAAGGTAGTGAGTGGCTGCAGGAGCCTGAGAAGGAGCTACCTTGGCAGCTGGGATAAGATAGCTGGGAGCTCTGGCTTCTCCTGAGGCTCCTCCCTCCCACCGGCTGGTCAGGCTGGGGTCAGAGAACCCCTGGTGGTTGTCTGTGATGACAGAGGGGCCAGGACTGAATTGTAGAAGGGGATTTCTATTGCTTCCTGTCTCTGTCGATATCTCTCTCTGTCTCTGTTCTGTCTCTCTTTGGTCTCTGTCTCTTTCTTTTTCTCTGTCTCTATGTGTCTGTCCCTCTGTCTTGGTCCCTTTTTCTGTTTCTCTCTCTCTTTCTGGTCTCTCTCTCTCTCTCTCTCTCTCTCTCTCTCTCTCTCTCTCTCTCTCTCTCTCTCTCTCTCTGCATTTTTTCTCTCTCTCTTTTTTCTCCTTGGGTTTCTCTCTTACTCTCTCCCTGGGTATCTCTGTCTTTGTCACTTTTTTGTTTCTGTTTCTCTCTGATCTCTGTCTCTCTTTTTTTGGGTTTCTGTCTCTCTCTGTCTATTCCTATTTTTCTCCCTGGGTGTCTGTCTGTCTCTCTTTGTCTTTCTGTCTCTCCTTCCTTTGCTCTCTCACACATGCACACACTTTCCCTCATGTCCCCTTCACCCACCCCTGTTCTTGCTTCTCCATCTGCATGACCAGAATGCCATCCTGTCTGTGGGATGGGCACCGGGTATGGAAGAGGAATTCTCCGAGCCCCCAGTATGGGATCTCAGCTGCTGGAAGGGTACATTTGCAGAAAGCATGTATCTTGGGTCCAGTCCCCGGAAAGCAGAACCCGAGATGGGGGTTCTGGGCAGGGGATTGATCAGAGATATTCTCAGGAAAGACCTTAAAGGCAGTGCTTCTCAGAGTTTAAAAACCTGGGGAGGTTTTTAAAAATCCTGATGGCAGGGCCTTAATCCTTATCAACTAAGTCAGAACCCCTGTGGGTGTCTCCACTTTGAGAACCATTGGTCTATGAAAAATGAGGGAAGCAGGATACGGTAGGGGAAGAAGCAGATCTTGGATGTGGGTTCAGCTCAAGTTCAGCCTCTGCCGGATTACAAGTTCAGCCTCTGGAGCACGAAGACCACAGACCTGACCCCATCCAGGGCTAGGGTCTGGGTTGGGCGTCGTTAGCAGCCCAACTCATAGCAACCTGGGGAGGGGAGCCCCAGCCTGGTGAACAGGTGCCAGCAGCCTCCTGTCACGACATAAAAATAAGTTTGATCATAGAGTACCAATGGTATTCCAGCATTTACATTTCTGTTTTGGAATCCTGTGTCTTTCATCCTAGAAGACATATGCTGTTGAACAAAGAGAGAACTAAAGGTGCTGATGGGTGAAGTCAATTCATTTATTGAGTTCCCACAACATGCCCAGCCTTTATGGAATTGACATTCTCATAGGAAAAACAAATAATAAAAAATTGGGCCCAAGCATAAGCAAGATGTTTCAGATAGGTGCTATAAAAAGAGAAGCTTTCAGGAGTGATTATGAGCAGGACCATAGAGGGGGGTGATAATATTTAATAGTGGTTAGGTGAGGAAGGCCTCTCAGAGGAGGTAACACTGAGACTTGAAGCGGGGAAGGAGGTAGCTACTGAAGATTGGGACAAGAGTGCCAGGCTGTGAGAATAGCAAATGCAAAGGCACTGAGGCAGCAATGAGCCTGCTGCATTTTAGGTGACTGATGAGGATAGAGCAGGGTGAACTGGGGGAGCACAGTGGGAGACAAAGTTGACAATAATCAGATGACGCAGACCCTTGCAGACCAGCATGGAGAGGCTGGGCTAGTCTCCTAAGTGTAATAGGGAATCATTGAAGGTTTAAAACATATTTGATTTAGCATTTCCTTTGAAAAAAAAAGTTCAAATAACATAAAACCAAACAATTTAAAGCAAATAATTCGGTGGCATTTATTACATTTATGATGTTGTGCAAACACCATCTTTATCTTGTTCTGAAACATTTTCATTGCTCTAAAGTTAACTCTACCTGTTAAAACAGTCATTTTCCATTGTTCCATTCCCAGCCCCTAGCAACCACCAATCTGCCTCCTGTCTCTATGGATTTACCCATTCTGGACATTTCACGCAAATGGAATCACTCATGTGTATCTTTTTTGTTTCTGGCTTATTTCACTTACCAAAATATTTTCAAAGTCTATTCATGTTGCAGTGTGTAGTTCTTCCTTTTTATGGCTGCATAATATTCCATGTATGGATACAGCACATTTTATCTGTCCATTCATCCATTAATGGACATTTGGGCTTTTCCCACTGTTGGCTATCGTGACTATGCTATTATGAACATTTGTGTACATGAACACAAATTTTTGAGTACTCGTTTTCAGTTCTTTGGGGTGTATACCTAGGAGAGGATTTAGAATTAAAAAAAATTTAAATCACTGGCCTCTGCATCAAAAAAAGATTGTTGGGGAACAAGGGCAGAGCTGGGAGGCCAGGGAGGAGGCTACCACAATGGTCTCAGTGAGCAATCATGGTGACTTGGTCTAGGGGACAGTGGAAATGGAATGATGTTGTTGGGTTGTATTGGGATGCTGGAACTGCCAGGACTTATTGATGGAGAAGATGTAGGGGAAGATTCTGGTTCAAGGAAGTTCTCCCCAAAGGTTTCCTATGATTTTGAGGTGGAAAAGATCTGAAAATAATGGGAGCTATTCTTTTTTTCTTTTTTTTAGCTAAGCTATCCTGCCACATGTTGGCAGCTCAGCGGCAGCTCAGCTCCCAGCTTTGAGGCTGGGCATCGAACTGCTGTTGCTCAGAGCTCAGCTCGCCCTCTTGAGCAAGCTCTTAACCAACTGAGCCACTTGGCTGGCCCAGCTATGGGAGCTACTCTTTACTGAGCCCTTTAGAGCCCTCACAAATCGGCTCTTCTGTCCCTGAGCAAAATTCTCCATGGATCGTGGCCCCTTCCTGCTTTTCTGATCCTGTCTTCCCCACAGCCCTTCTTGTTTCCCACCTTTTGGCCCCCTCTTGCCTCTAAAATCCATAAGCTTATTCTGCCCCAGGGCCTTTGCACCTGCCAGTCATTCTGTCTTGAATCCCCTTCCTGGAAATCTACACAGCGGCCTTTTTAAAGTATCAACTCTGAAATCATGTACTCAAGAGCCCTTCTCCAGTCCATGTCATTCTCTATTGATATATTCCCATTTTATTTCCTACTGTTTTGTGGTATCTGAAATTATTTTTATAAATTTATGGCTTCAGTGTTCTTCTCACCCCAATGGAACATCATTTCCTTGAGAGCAGGGATCTTTGTCTTGTTCATAGCTGTATCTTCAGGCCTAGAACAGTATCTGGTAGGCAATAAGTGCTCATTTGTTGCCTCTCTGACGGGTGTTTTGATTGAGTGTTCCAAATAGTTCATTAATGTGCATTGGGTTCTGCCCTGCCTGAAGAGATCTAGACGATTCTGAATTTTTGAGTGGGAGAAGACCTGAAAATACAGCTGAAGGAGCCAGCATAGCCCATGCTGTCTCATGATGGCTATGATTCCAATAAGAGACGCTGCATCAGAGGGGAGGGAGGGAGGGTGCTGTATGCAATGGAGATGCAGAGAACTGAAAATAATACACAGTCTTTCTTGTTTCATGGGCAAGTGCGATGGACTAAGGCTGCTCAAGGGCTGTGTGGCTCCAAGCCCAGCTGCAGGGTTAGTAATTGGCTGTGTGCCCTGGCCTCAGTCTCCCTTCCTGGCTTGTTAGGAGAAGCCTAGAAATGACTCTTGCCTCAGTGTCTGATACACAGGACATAAACTCTCCCCAAATGAGGCAGTGGTGAATTGCGCTTGCAACCAAACTGATAATGCTTAGTATTGCATGTCCATGATGATTAATATTATTATAATTATTAGAATAATCAATATTATCATACCCATAATAGTAATAGGGGTAGCTGTAGCATAGCAGGTCAGAGAATGGTCTTGGTTCGAGTCCTGACCCTGCCAGTTACTAGCTGTATGACATTGGGCGAGTCACTTCACCTCTCTGGGCCTTGGTTTCCTCATCGGTAAAACGGGATCATGATCATACCTATCTGAAAAAGGGAGTTAATACATGTCAAGTGTCTGGTATGCAGAGGGTGCTATGAAAGTGTTTCCTATTTATTCTTATTCTTATTTTTGTCACTACTATGATAACTGTCATGTTTGAACCTGCCCCATAATTTGAGATGTTTTCTCTGTGCATAAAAGTGGGTAATATGTTAAAATAGCTCTTTCCAAAATAACCTTGTTGGATCGTGCCTACAACCCTGAATGATTTCCCTCCTATCTCCTCTCCAGCACTCCCTTCCACCCTCCCAGTTCTTAGGAAGATGATGGAGGTCTAAACCCTTTTAGATAGGAGATCCTGTGAAAGGTGAGAGAGTGGGATAGATCCAGTCAGGGCCAAATTGGTCTAACAGAAATCTTAGAACAATGATGCCTTTGATAGGTTTCCATTCACATAGGTGGTGTGGCAGGAGGTCTTTTGAGTGTTTTGAAATGGTCACAGTAAATGTGACCAAGCCTCGCATCTCAAGACACCTAATGCCATGCTTCCCAAATATTACTGGCCAAAGACAAGAACTTCCTTCAGAACAGCTTTTTCATAAACCAGAAGGATGCAAGAAGTAAATGAACAAGACAGAGCTGGATTTGCTGAAGGGGTAAACTTGAGAGATGACAGTGCAACAATCTTGCCTCTGTCCAATTTGCTTCCATCTTCTCTCTTGACAAGCAACAAGAAATGTCTTAAAGGCGCAGAGCAGAGAGAACAGCCTTGATAAAGGAGGAAGTAGCACCCAGATGGCAGCAGGGGCAGATAAGAAAGAGTCCAGTTCCTTTAAACTTCCTCAGCCTGAACCAGTCCCATCTGAAGGCAGAGAGAGAATTTGCAGATGTAGTTGGGGAACCATTGGCCACAAAAAAATTTTTTGACTTTATTTTTAAAATTTATTTTTAATCATACTATGTGATATTAGTTTCAGGGACAAAACTTAGTGATTCAACATTTATATACCTTATGAAGTGATCACCACATGTCTAGTAACCATCTGTCACCATCATGGCTACTACAATATTATCGACCCTATTCCCTGTGCTGTACATTACATTCACATGACTTATTTTATTTATTTATTTATTAAGCCGAGCCATCCTGACGCCTGTTGGCAGCTCAGCGGCAGCTCAGCTCTGGCTGGACATCGTACTGCTGTTGCTCAGAGCTCAGCTCGCACTCTTGAGCAAGCTCTTGACCAACTGAGCCAGTCGGCTGGCCCTCCCCATGACTTACTTTATAACTGGTAGTTCGTACGTCTTAATCCTCTTCTCCTTTTCCACCCATTCCCTCTTTTCCCCCCTCTGGAAACCATCAGTTTGTTCTCTGTTTCTATGAGTTTGTGTCTGTTTTGTTTGGTTTGTTCATTTGTTTTCTTTTTTTTAGATTTCACATGTAAGTAAAATCATACAGTATTTGTCTTTCTCTGTCTAACTTATTGCATTTAGCATCATCTGGAAACTTTAAACTGTGGAGAATGCCAGACATGGCCTGGATCAGGGTGATGCGCATGAGGCATTCGCCCTGGGTACAGACTGTAAGAGGCACCAATAAATATTTTAATGCAATATTTTAAAAAGTAAAAATCAATGCAAAAATCTCTGATGAGCAAAATACCACAATTTTAAATAAACACCAAGTCAGTACTTCTGATTTTTCCTTTGGCCTCAGGCCCCAATCCAAATTGGCATGTGTTATTGGTCGAATTGTGCCTCCCTCCCCCAATCCCTATGTTGAAGTCCTAATTCATTCAGGACCTGAGAATGTGGCCTTATCTGGATACATGCAGATGTAACTAGTTGCAGTAAGGCCAACGAGAGCGTGGTGGGCCCTAATCCAACAGGACCGGTGTCCTTAGAAAAGGGGAAAAATTAGACACAGAGACATGTGCGCTCTGGGAAAATGCTGTGTAAAGATAGAGTTATGCTGCCTCAGGCCAAAGAACTACCAGATGCTAAGAGAGAGCAGGGAAGAGATCCTTTCTTAGCACTTTCAGAGAGAAGGGATAGGGGGTTGGGAGGGGGGTGATCTTGGGCTTTCAGCCTCCACAACTGTGAGACAATAAATGTCTGTTGTTTAAGCCACACAGTTTGTGCACTGTGTTATGGCAGCCCTTGCAAACTAATACAGTCCTCCTGTGTAACTGTTAAAATTTTGTGCCTAAAGTGAGTGCCTTACTCTCCTCACCCTTATTCTAGCCCTAATACCAGAGGTGTTATTTAGGAAATGGGATTTAGGCCCTAGTCTGTCTCCCCTCCCTCCAGTCCTTCACCTTGTCCTTTACCTTCCCCTCCCTCCCTTCCTCTCTTTCTTTTAAATAACAGTTTTCTTGAGATATAATTAACATACTACAAAACTCACCTCTTTAAAGTGTATAGTTTAATGGCTTTTAGAATATGCATAAAGTCATATGACCATCACCACCATCTAATTCCTGAACGTTTTCATTACACCCTAAAGCATCCTGTACCCAGTATAGGCTGTTGTTTTCTGGGTTCAAAATGAAACAAAACAAAAAAACAACTTAGCCTAGACCTTCCCTACCCAGCTTAGGTAAAGCTGATGACACCTGCTTTGGTCTCCCCACTGAGGACTCACTTCTGAGATAACCAGATCTGGAATGGGTGTTAATCAAAGTGCACGTAGACCATGACCCTGGAGCAGGGCCCTGGGGTTCCTCAAGGTACCGAAGCTATCCCTTTAAATGTGGATCAAGGGGGAGATCAAGGGAGCACCCAGATAGCAGATGGGGGGCCCTCAGGGAGACTAGGGATAGTGGCTATTTATCAACTGAAATAGAAATATTCCACAATTGTTAATAGCCCAAGGGTGAATGGCAGCTGTGATTATAATCTCTCAGTTGGTTTGGAGTTTTTTCCTTTAAACACTAGCTTCCCAATTAGACCTCGAGCTTTTTGAAAGCAGGGGTCCACGAATCAGTTATCTATGTATCCCCCGAGCATTTGTGGCATTCTGTGGGTGCTCAATAAACGTTTGTCAAATTGAAATGTAAACCCTGGAGAATAATATATATAATAACAAGATTTTTTGGGGAAAGGATGGTAAGGCTGATTTTCCCATAATGAGCTTGTGGTGAGAGGACTCCCTCATGGAGGGAGAGAGGTACAGCTGGTTGGACAGAGAAACACCAGGAATGAAAGGGAGAGGGAGGTGAGAGAGGAAAGGCAGCCAGCGAATGGAATGTCACCTAGCCAGTTACTACTGTGGGCACCTGGGGCTTAGTTCTACTAGGGACCTCTGGGCGCAGCAGAGAAAATGCTCTTCAGACTCACCACATTAGAATGGGGATATTTATCCACTAGTTCTCATTCCTCATTGCTTTCCAGGATGTTAACTCCCCAGCATTTCTGGCTGTCCTCCCTCTTTTAAAACTCACTGGGGGATATTATGTGTGGGACACAGTAGCATCTGGCATCTGGCATAGGGTTCTTGTAAATATTTACTGAGATAATATATAAACCCCACAGGTCCTCAATGTTGGATGCTATTATCTCTGAAGCTGCAGCTCCCAAGCTCAATGGAAAGAAGGCTGATATATTCATTAGGGTAAGGCCAGGCTGGTGTAACAAAGAGACCCAATACTAATTCAATGCCTTAAAGAGGGTAGCAGTTTGTTTCTCTCATTTGTCATAGTCCAAGGTGCATGGTCCAGGTTGATGGGATGGCTTTGCTCCAGGCAATCATTCAGGGTCCCAGGTTCCTTCTGTTGTGTGGCTCTGCCACTGTTGCAGACACTATCGATGCTCCACCCACATCTCCCCTGGCACTTAACCATTTCTGGACCTGCTGGCCTCATCATCACCTACACCTCTCTGCCTCAGAGCCTTTCCTGGCCGCTGGAGTTCACTGTGTGTGGAAGCAAGGCAAGCCTGAAGTGTCTGGGAGCTTACCCCCTCCAGGGGGCAGCCTCAATCCATGACTGCTGAGACTTGGTGGATGAACGACCCAACTCCCTCCCCCAGTGGTGGGATGGCTCTGAGGTGTGTGTTCTATGCCGCTTTGCAGAACTCTCCGGTAGAATGGAATCCCAGGTGCCCATGGTGAATGGAATGTCACCTAGCCAGTTACTACTGTCTTCCCTACTCTATCTCACTTCCCCAGTCACCTACTGGTGTTTTCTAGGGTCACTTCACTAATAAATACTTACACTTGAAACCTTGTTTCAGGGTCTCCTTCTGGGGAATCCAAACCAAGACACCATTCTCGAGGTATTGTCTTTTCCTGGCTTACCAAGGATTAAAGCCAAATGTGAAGAGGTGTTCCTTTCCTTAAGGTTCAGGATGGGCACCGAAAACTTCAGCTCTGGTCACATGACTGACCTGGATGGCAAGGGCAGCTGGGAAACATAGTCCATCCTCATGACAGGATGTTGGCAGACATGAGTAATCTCTTCCGCAAAGGTGACTGAGAATGAAAACTTGATGACCTTATTCATAATGTGCATTATTCACTGGCGGGTAACGTCATGTTCACAATCATGTCTTTCTTCCTGGGTTAACTGAAAAGTTCCTTTCTGGTTCATTCCCAGGAACAAAGTTAGTTCCCAGCCCAGAAATCATGGTGCTATATAGCACTTGAACGATAAAGCACAGAGAAATCTGACTTTTTTTCTGTTTAGATGACACACCTATAGATTAAGTGCCCGGACCCTAAGATATCTGTCCCCCTCTCAAGACTGCAGACCAATCACAGAACCCAAAAATATGCATGTGTTTCTTCATTTAGGTTGGCCACTTATTTGTACCCAATTTTCCTGGGAACAATTTAGAGGGTTTTAAAACATATTTTTACAGCAAGATCTATTTTCATTTTTTTGGTGGGGGGAGGGGAAGGTTGTTGGTGAACCTTAAACATCACGCCTCCTTTTTGCTCTAGAGGAGGCAGGGATGGGTGGGAATGTCTCCAGCGTGCCAGGCATTGAATGCATCCAGAGCCCAGAAGAGCTGGTTCTTAATCCTTTTTGCCTTGGAAGCATTTTTTTTTTCCACCACCCAAGCATCTTGCCAGCCAGTTCTTCTGTGCTCTCTTCTTCCTTCCCCAACTGGGAGCTTTTTTCCAAAGCTCTCAGATTAAAAAGTGCTGAGGGCAGTGTCTCTAAGTGCTCTCCCCTCCTGTTGTCATGGCAAAAGGAGCTGGCAAAGATAGACTAACTTCTTCCTTTTCAGGGGGACCAGCAATCTGGGGGTGTGGTTCAACCTGGGGCTTTAGCCCTTCCAGTTTTCAGCAGCAGTCTCTGCCATATAATTTTGGTGTTTTTTTGCATTTTAAAAGTTTTTTAAAATTGAGGCGTGAGATGCTTTGGGTGAGATGTGTGAAATGCATATACTTTGTGTTTGTAATGCAATGAAATTTTACCAAGATATAAAACTATGCGAACATCACTCACATGCAGAAGAACAACCCTGCCCCACCCCCCAAGATTCCTTGGTGCCCCTTCCCAATCTATACCCCATTGATTACTTTTACCTATTTTTGAACTTCTAATTAACAGAAACCCTCACTGTGTTCTTATTCTTTGCCATAGACAATTGCCATTTTCCTAGTTGTAAGTGTGAATTAAAACATTTTCAGGAAAGCTTACTATTTTATTGATGTGTGACTTGTGACCACAATAGCAAGTGTTTACATAGTGCTCACTGTGTTCCAGATACTGGTCTGAATGCCTGGCATATATCAACTCTTTTCATCCTTGCACAACCCTTCGAAGTAGCTACTAGTATCATGCCTACTTTCCAGATGAGGAAATTGAGGTACAGAGGGGTTAGGTGACTTGCCTAAGGTCACCTAGCTGGAGTTAGCAGAGCTGGGAATGAAACCCAGGCATTCTGGTTCTGGGATTAGCCATTAAGCCTTACAGTTTCTCCATCCAAGTGTGGTGGCCTCTGAGATGGTCTCAATCACCTCTTGGTTTTCATGCCCTTGTGTTACGCCCCCTCCCCTTAAGTGCATGCTGGACCTACTGATTCACTTCTAACAACTAGATTACAGCAAAATGATGGATGTCACTTTCTGATTAGATTTCAAAAAGACCCTGACTTCTGTCTTGATCTGCTTTCACTCACTCTTGTTGCTGGCACTGATGAAACCTGCTACCATGTTGTGAGCTGCCCTGTGGAGAGGCCCACGTGGCAAAGAACTGAGAGTGGCTTCTGGCCAGTGGCCCAAGAGGAAGTGAATCCTGTCCACAACCATGTGAGTGAGCTCAGACGTGGGCCCTTCCTCAGTTGAGCTATCAGTTGAGACCACAGCCCTGGATGATGGCAGCCTCATGAGAGAGTTTGAGGTAGAGGCACCCACTGAGCCATGCCAGAAACTATGAAATCACACTTGTTTGTTGTTTTGCACTGCTATATTTTGGGGTGATTTGTAGTGTTTGATAACTTATAAAACAAGCAAAAACACTAGGGTTGTTATACAAATGTGACTTCAAGTTACATTCCCCAGCCCAAATGCCAATCCAATTGATGCTTCTAAACCCTTTCAACAGGAATTCCAGTGCTGCTTAAGCTTCAAGGCCATGTTTAATACAGTAGCCCGATCCTAACCTCAATCCCAATCGCTTGGTCCAAAATTGTTGAAAATCTGGCTGTGATGGTCTTACGCTAAGGGTAGCAGAAGTCTTGTACTTGCTGTCTTTCCCCCAATATATATTTTACTATGAAGTCAATGAATTCTTTTTATAAAAATCAATGTTATTGAAATATCTGAACTTACCCCTTATTTTCCCTAAGATAATCCTCATTAATCGTGGTAATGGTCTTTCAGAATTTTTCCCATTTGCAAACTAAGTTGAGCAAAATTAGCATCCTACATACCTACTGCTTTGAGGCATGTTCTTTTCCATTTAATAAAGGATGATTATGTGTTTATGATGTGAGCTAGAATTTCTTCTGACCTTTATTCCACACTGTTTAGTGAGCACCTACTGTGTGCTGATCTGTGTCCCGGGGCTTGGATCCCATCAGTGCCTTCATCTGAAAATATATCTTTTTAAATCTCTGCTTTGTCTTTGGCTTTATTTTTCCTCCCCTTTTATCTGTAAAATGGGGATAAGTACTCCAACTCCCTCATACAATTTTGACGAGGATGAACTGAATGACTGTATGTCAGGTTTTCAGCTAAGTGCTTGGCACACAGTAAGAGCTATATTTATTAGCTATTGCTATGATAATTTCTCCATTATCTTTTCCCTTCTTTTCTTCCTCCATTCATTTCTCTCTTGCATGCTTCTCCCTTTCCTTTTTTATCTAGGGAGGAATGGTGGTTGAATTCCGACAGTGTTCTGTGTGGGTCCATTAACAGCGGCTAGGAAGAGAAGAATGAACTAAATTAGAAGATGCATTTGGCTAGCTCAGGGAGCAGTGGTGAAGAGCTGGAGCCAGCTGGAATGAAACAGACACATCTTCCTCCCTTTGCCCATCCTATTCCCCCGCCCCCTCCTCCGACAAATTATTTCTCATTGTTTCTGGGGATCCAGAGGGGCTTAGCATGGCAGGTGGGCACTGAGGGTAGAGGCTGGCCCCATGGCAGAAGATGAAAGAAAGGCCTGCTGCTGGCAAGAGCCACCCACTCCTTTATCTGCCTGTCTCTGAGGTCCCTCTGTTCCCTGCCCACACACCTTGCCTGCTATTTAATCAGAGGAGAGAATGCAGCATCAGCCCTGTAGCCACCCTCAGTGGTACAGCCTTTTGTTTTTCTTACCCCTTTTAAAAATAAATCCATTGCCAGAGAAAGGAGACACTTTACTATTTGATCATTCACTGACTCATTCATTCAATACAACAGCTATTTACTGGGGGCCACTGGGGTCAGCTCTGGAAACACAAACATGAAAAGGCTACAGTCGCACTCCTCAGTGCAGCAGACACACAGATCAACAGTCACCATGGTGTCAGAGTGCTGCAGGGAGGCACATTCCAAGTGCACTGGGAGCCCCTGGGATTACTCTGTGGAATCAGGGAAGCCTTCCCAGTGGAGGAAGCAGTGAGCAAAGTGAGTGATGAACTGAAATTTGTCAGGCTGATGAATGTGTTGGTCTGGGGAAGAGCATCCCAGATGGGTGGGATAGCCTGGGAGTACCAGGCAGCGTACTTTTTTTTTTAAATGATCTTTTAATTAATTAATTAATTAATTAATTAATTTTGTATGTGTAATACCGCATACATTTTTTATTTATTTATTATTTTTAAAATTAGCTTCAGGTGTACAACACAATGCAATAGTTATACTTTTTACCCTTCAAAGTGACAACCCCCTTTCCCCAATTCGCCACTCCTCTCCTCCCCACCATATCGTATATATCTATTACATTTCCTCTGACTCCCTTCCACAGTATAATCCACATCCCGTGACTATCTATATCAATTACAGTTGGTATACAATATTATACAACATCAGCTTCAGTGTACAGTGCAGTGATCAAGCCTCTACTCCATCCATGAAATGCTCTCCCTAACAAGACATGTGACCATCTGACACCCCACAAAATATTTACAATATTATTAATTATATTCCCCTAACTGTCTTTCATATCCCTGTGGCAATATTGTAGTTACCTATTTATGCTGTCTAATCCCTTCCCCTTCTCCTCTTCCTCACCCCCCTCCCAACTAGCAACCCTGTTTTTCCTCTATATCTATGAGACTGTTTCTGTTTACTTTGCTCATTCATTCAATTTTTCAGATTCCACATATAAGTGAGATCATATGGTATTTGTCTTTCTCCAACTGACTTATTTCACTTAACATAATAGTCTCTAGGTCCATCCATATCATTGCAAATGGTATGATTTCCTTCTTCTTTATAGCAGAGTAATACTCCATTGTATAAATGTACCACAGTTTCTTAATCCAGTCATCTACCAATGGGCATTTCGGTTGTTTCCAAGTTTTGGCTATTGTAAATAGCGCTGCAATGAACATAGGGGTGCATATATTTTTTTGAATTAGTGTCTTGCGTTTTTCGGGATGAATACCTAGGAGTGGAATTGCTGGGTCAAAAGGTACTTCCATTTCCAGTTTTTTGAGATACCTCCATACTGACTTCCATAGTGGCTGCACCAATCAGGCAGCGTTCTTTTAGTTGTAAGAGATAGAAACAGTGCCAACTGACTCAGGTTTTTAAAAAGGGTGGTGGTGAAATTTATTGACTCAAGTAATGTAAAAGTAGTTTTCAGGAATGGCTACATTCAGGGGCTGAAGTAAGGTTGGGTTTCAGGAATGGTTGCATTCAAATGAATTATTATACTCATGGCCTACCTTTGTGGCAAATCTCCATAGATTTACATAAACTGATACACATGGGGCCTGTGTGATGCAAGTTTTATGTGGCCAGACCAGGATAGGGTCACAAGTCACAGCAAAATCAAGCAGGCTGAACAGCAAGGGAAGGTATTGACTTTCGAGATTGGAAGTACAAAGGTGGCATGGGCTTCAGGAAGGGATTGACCCAGCACTATTTTCATCACTTAAGTATCCAAGCTCTTGGGACTGCTGCCATTGCAATTGAGGTTACACGCTTCCCTGTTCACGTTCAATGAAAGAAAAAGGATAGTTACCAGTGGCTCTTTTAAGAGACAAGGACTCTTTGCAGATGTCTTTGTGGGCTTGACTGTCCAAATTAACATGTGAGGCAAGTTGGATTCCTTTTTCATCACCGCTGATCTTGCAACTGGGCCTGAAGCAGATTCTACAATGTCACATGGAGTTGGTTAAGAGCTAAGTTGGGTTGGGGAGAACAGCCCCAGGGGTCAGACGCCCCCATCATTGCATGGAGAGGTGTGCCAAGGCCCCGGAACCCTGATAGATGTGCAGCGGAGGTCTGTAATTCAGGACATGTGGCCTGGTAGTGGATAGTGCCTTCGGGGGAGATGAAGGTACCCTTTCCCCCAGGTGGACACAGTCTATCCTGGGGAGCATGTATGTTCATTTTCTTTTCAATTTTCAAAAATAACTCTTTTTTGCAATGAAGATACCAACAAGTGAAGCAACATCCTCCGCAACTAAACTGAAGAACAAAAAGACAGCAACTTGTCTGTTCCCCTTCCCCGATTCCCCAACGCTGTTCCCCTCCGCCAATTCCCCAATAAAATCTTTAAAAAAAAAAAATAAATAACTCTTTTTCATGAAAATGTTCAAACTTAAACAAAATTGGAGAGAATCATAAAAACAATCTTCACATACCTATTTCCTAACTTTAGTAATTGTCAATATTTGGTTTCTCTATACTGCCATCTACTGTCTGCACTTTGCTGGATTGTTTTAAAGCAAATTCTAGGCATCGTATTATGTATCTGCTAATCCTACAGCATCCATCTATAAAAGAGTCTATTAAAAACTATAATCATGGGCCGGCCGAGTGGCGCATTGGTTAAGCGCTGGTTTTGGGATGCCAGCGGCCCCGGTTCGGATCCCACATGAGGGCCAGTGACACTGCCCTCTACAGCTAACAACAGCTCCACCTGGAGCTGGGCTGTGCGAGCCCCGGTGATGGTGTGGGCTGCAGCCCCTGCTGCAGTGGGCTGCCATAGGCTGCAGTGAGTGGCCCACAGCCAGCGTGAGCGGCTGGCAGCCAGCGTGAGCTGCCAATAGCTGCGATGAGCGACATCCAGAGGCCAGCGACCGATCTGCCTCATCCGGGAAGAGCAATGACGATACCAACAGTGAAGCAACATCCTCCGCAACTAAAACTGAAGAACAAGAAGACGGCAACTTGTCTGTTCCCCTTCCCCGATTCCCCAACGCTGTTCCCCTCCACCAATTCCCCAATAAAATCTTTAAAAAAAAAAAAAAAAACTATAATCACAATGCTATTGTTTAAAACAATTTTTTCGTATTGGAATAAGATTTACAGAGAAGTTGCAAAGATAACGGGATTCCTGCTTACCCCTCACCCAACTTCCCCTAATGTTACCATCTTACATTAGTGCGATCCATCACTGTGGTACATTGCGATTAACTGAACCACGGATTTTATTTGGAAATTTAACAGTTTTTCCATTAATGTTCTTTTTGCTGTTCAAGGACCCAGCCCCACATATCATCTCATTTAGCACAATGCCATTTTCACATCTACGAAAAATGACTATAATTTCTTAATACCGTCAAATATCCAGTCATTTCCCCATTTCCTTGCTTGACTGATATGCCTTGTAAGTCTCTTGGAACGTGTAACATTTCTGCCTCCTTGTTTTTGTTTCCTTGCCACTTATTTGTAGAAGGAGTTGGATTATTTTCCCTGGAGACCAGTCCACACTTTGGATTTTGCTGGTCGCATCCCCATGGTGTTGGTTTAGCGTGATCCTCTGTTCTCTATATTTCCCATGAACCGGTGTCTGGATCTAGCACAGGGGTTGATGAACCTTTTCTCTAAATATTCAGACAGTAAATATTCTGGGCTTTGCAGTTCATATGGTTTCAACTCCGCCTCTGCAGTATGGAAGCAGCCTGAGACAAGAGGTAAACAGATGGGCGTGGCTGGGTTCCAAGGAAACTTTATTTACAAAATCAGGCGGAAGGCTGGGCTTGGCTGGGAGACCACAGTTTAAAGATCCCTGAGCTAGGGGATTAATCAGATTTGGGTTTGGTGTTTTGTGTTTGTGACAATAATTCCTTGATGATGCTGAGTATTTCCTATTGCCTCATTGGGTGGCACATCACACCTGGATATCGCCCTTGTACTGATGTTGAATTTGATAGGTGTTCAAATGTTATCCGTCCAATCCATCCATCATAAAGCCCTCCGTCAGTGGGCTACATGTTGGCATTCCTCTTTCTCCTGAGTTGTAAAAAAGCATGTCAAACATAACACAGACAGACAATAGGATAAATTTGGAGAAGTTAGGTTGCTGGGTCAAGGAGTAAAGGCATGGGTAATTTTGATCGATATTGCCAAATGACCCTGCAGGAGGTTTGCACCGATTTCTACTCCTATCAGCAGTGGGTTAGACTGTCCCACGCCCCTCAGCCCCACCAGCAGAGCCCATTATTGTTCTTCTGGGTTTTTGCCCTTGTGATAGGTGGAAAATAGCATCTCAGTGCAAATTTAATTGCTTTTCTCTTATTAGGAGTGAATATGGGCCCCCTGTCACCTGTTTAAGGGCCATTTGTATTTCCTGAGGCACCTGGGGAAAGTGATTACTGAAGCAAAAGCCAGGACATGCATAATAGGTTGACTGATCTATTTTTAAATCCCAGCCACTGCTGCCAGTCAACACATTCTGCTTATCCTTTGGCTTGATTTTTGGCGTGGACTTGGCATTCTCATCTGCTTAATTTAAATTTTAAGTGCCCAAGGTCTTGAGTTCAAACGTTACCTCCTCAGAATGCGTGTTGTATGTGTATTCTTATACTATCTGGTTTATTTGTGTGTTTTATATTGTCTTTGATCCCTCATCATCATCTTTATCCCCCCACCCCAAGGAGAATGCAAACTCCATAAAAGCAAAAATGAGCAAGAATGTGGTCTCATGAAACATCTGGTTTTGGGGTCATCAAAATGACAGCTATCTCTGGTTTCCTTTGGACTCAGATTCACACTCAGTATCTTGAGGGAGAAAATCCTTCATCCACCCACCCACCCATCTGTCCAATTATGTCTTATCAAGTACCTGCTATGTGTCATGCCCCATGCAAGATCCTTAAGCACGATAGTGAACAATACAGATATGGTCCCTGCAGGCCAGCATCCCAGGCTAGCTGGTAACTGGAGTGCTCTGAATGAAGAACAAGATTGATAATTGCAGGGTCAAATGTAGTCTAGCAAGCTCAAAGAAGGCTTCTTGGGTAAAGAAACGTTGAAGCTAAAACCTAGCCAGGGAAGGCAGAGATGAGGGAAGGGTGCTTCTGGCTATGGGGACAGTATTATAAAAGACTGGAGATGAGAAAGAAGATGGTGCATTTAAAGAATTGAAAGGAGTCCAGGTCAGATAGAATGTAGAGCATGAGAGAGAGGAGGCTGGGTATGGGGCAGGGGCCAGTTCATGGAGAGCCTCTTGGCCAAAGTGACAGAATTGGAATTTATTCTAAGAGATGATGATGGCCTGGAATTTTATGGAAGCAATGGCCAGGAAGAGAAATGGATGGATTTGAGAGGTATTTGGGTGTAGAATTAATACATCTTGGTAACTGATTGAAGGAATGGTGGGATGAAGATAACTGGGTTGTCTTAAAAGCTCACGTGCTTGGCTTGCCTAGTGGTCAGAAAGCAGCATCACCAAGGCCAAAATCATGAGCATGATGCTTCCAACAGGCTTTCGATCTGTCTGACAGCAGCAGACGGCACCTCTGTCCATTTAGACTGACATACATGCAATATCTGCCATATTTCTTTGGCATTCCACGTGGAGACTAGAGCAAGGGCAAAGACTCAGACGTGAGAAATGGCTTGGAGCTGACAGTGACAGAGATGGGGGCACCTAGGAGGTGGTCTGAGTCTCAAAGGAAGATGAATTCTTTCTTGAGGGCAGAAAAATAAAGGTTTATAAAGAGAATTGGAGAGACTGTCAACTCTCCTTAAAACTTGTTGGCTACACACACCATTATTCAAAGGGTGTATTACACAGGACAAGTAATGTGAGCTGCTGTAACAGATAATCCCTGAACTCTGAGTGGCTGAACACAGCGAATGTTTCCTTGCTCACCTAACTGTCCAAGATGGATGGCCCTCCTGAGAGGTTTGTCTCCAGGTGGTGGTGACTCAGGGACCCAGGGTCCTTCCATCTTGTGCCTTGGTCTTCTCTTAGGTAAGGCTTCTGAGTTCCCCAGTGATGCTTCTAAACTTGGCTGGCAGATGAGGAAGGAGAGAACATGGGAGACCCGACATTTCTTATAGATCAGGCTTAGAAGAGCCTCACATCACTTCTGCCTAAATGTCATTGACCACAATGCAGCTCCAGAGCCCCATCCAACTGCAGGGAGGGCTGGGACAAGTGCCCTTGCTGTATGTCCAGTTGGAAAAGGAAATAGGATCTGGCAGACGTGTAGCATTGCCTCTGCCACAAATGGGAAAAGCAAGGGAGGCTGGTTGGATAATCAAAATCCATCTCCATGATTTACCATAATTAGAGAAAAACACAAACACATAAAAGGTGTGCCTTTGGTGGTGAAGTGTTAGGAACATCATCTGTGCAGACCGATAGTGCTTTAGAGTCAAAAGCCACCTTATTTCATTCTACCAGGATCTCATTTAACATCAGAACCTACTTTTGAAAAGAAAAAATTTTTTTTTAACATACCCATCTTCCCTTCTGACCCCAGGGTCTCTTTACGTTGCTAAAGCCTTCAGCCTGTTTTTCTGCAATGCATGATTCCTAGCTGATTTTTCTTTCCAATGTCTCCTTAGGTCCTTGGTCCTTTCTCCAGCACAATTGCTTATTTTCTTTGCCAGCCTCAGGCAAGAAAGAGAGAGAGAGGCTGAGCAGTTGTATGCTAATTACTAGGCTATTACTGTTATTATTCAGCTGTGCAAAAGAGCATTCAGAAAACCCCAAATATAACTCACCTTACTGACATCTCTCTTTCTGTTTCTATCTCCCCCTTTCTCTCTCTCTCCCTCCTTCTTTCTGTCTCTCTTTCTCTGCCAGTCTCTCTCTGTATTTCTGTTTCTCTGTTTCTGTTTCTCTGCAACTCTCTCTGTCCCCCACATGCCCATTATATACTTAGATTGCATCATGTGCATTTTTTTTTTAAAGATTTTATTGCGGAATTGGGGGAGGGGAACAGCGTTGGGGAACCGGGGAAGGGGAACAGACAAGTTGCTGTCCCTTTTGTTCTTCAGTCTAGTTGTGGAGGACGTTGCTTCACAGGCCCATGTTGGTATCATCATTGTGCTCTTCTCAGGTGAGGCAGATCAGTTGTTGGCCTCTGGATGGCCGCTTACAGCAGCTCTTGGCAGCTCACACCGGCTGCCAGCCACTCACGCTGGCTGCTGGCCACTCACTGTCGCCTACGGCAGCCCACTGTAGCAGGGGCTGCAGCTATACCGTCCCAGGGACTCACATCAGCCCAGCTCCAGGCGGAGCTGTTGTTCACCATCTTAGCTGTAGAGGGCAGTGTCACTGGCCCTCATATGTGGGATCCGAACCAGGGCCGCTGTTGTCCCAAGCCAGCTCTTAACCAAGGCACCACTGGGCCGGGCCTCATGCGCCTTTCTTTAATTACCCTTGTCAACATTGTCATTTAGCTTTTATTGATGTGATTATTTCATTAATATGAAGGTATGGGCTATGGCCAGTTTTGCTCCTGATGTCTCCTTAGCACAGAGCAGGTGTTTGTAAATACTTATTAATGAATTGATGAACAGCTGTGAATACCTAATTATTAACAGTCCATGCTTACACTTTTCTTACTCTTGTGATTTATTCCTGCCACCTGACTGGCTCTTTCCCTCACCTCCTTCAGATCTCTATTCAAAGTCACCTCCCCCAACTTTACCCACTCATGTAAAGTTGCAACTACCCCTCCACCACCGACTTTTCCCAGGCTCAGTCTCTCCCTAGTCCCTCCCTCCCCCCACTTTCCTCCCTCCCATCTCTCCCTACCTTCCTCTCTGTTTCCCCTCCCACCCTTCCTTCTCTTTATTTCCTCTTTTTTATTCTTTTAAATTGGGCCACCACACAGCACAGTTCACAAATCTTAAGTGCATGGCTCAATTAATTTTTGCATGTGTAGATACTTGTGTAACCACCATTATTAGTTCAAGATAAATAGCTTTTCTATCCCCCAGAATGTTTCCTCCTATCCCTATCAAAGCAACTGATTCTTTGATTCCCAGCTCCACAGATTGGTTTTGCCTGAGTTGTCACATGGATTAGTAGTTTTGTTATTTTTCATTGCTACATAATATTTCATTACATGGATACTTTACAACTTATTTATAATCATAGGTTAATTGTGCCTATTTGAACTTCACATAAATGCATTGTCTGTGTTTTATCTTTACCCTAAGCAATTGCCACCATCTAACATATTGTAAATTTTACTTATTTATCTTGTTTATGCTTTTTTTCTTTTTAGAATGGCAGCTCCCTGAGGGCAGGGTTCACGTCAGTCTTGTTCATCACTGTATGTGTATCCCCAGCATATAGCAGTTGATTCTTGTTGAATGACTGAACCAGTGAAGGTAAAATATTTAGTAAAATAGGTCACGTTATGCTTAGAGAGGAAACCTCTGTGCTGTGGGCTACCAGCCTGTGGATGCAAAGGGGATCTGAGGATGAGAAAAAAGGAATCAGAGTAATAGAAGGGTTTTTGACATAAAGGAATTTAATTTATTTCTCCTGATAACATCAATTTTTATTTTTCATTGGAAATAATTTTTTGTTAAAACAGGTGACAGGGTACAAATCATCCATAATTGGGACAGCAACAAATTTTTATACTATCATTTTAATGGCTATATAAGGTTCTTTTCCTTAGAACTTACTTAATTCCCCTATTGCTCGGTATATTTTGACATTACGAAAAAAAAAATGCTACGATAAAGTCTTTATGTACCTTTCCCCTTCATTTGGATTATTTCCTTTGTATAGTTCCAGGAATAATATTACTGGGTCAAAAATAAGATCCATTTTAATGGTTTCTGATACATATAGCCAAATGGCCAAATGGCGTTTCCAAAATGTTGTACCAATTTATCAGCAACGCTTGAGTCTACCCACTTCAACGCACACTGATCAGCATTGAGTATTATCATTTTAAAATATTTTGTAATTTAATAGACAAAAATGGAATCACCTTATTATTTTTATTTTGATTCGTTTGATGGTAAGAGAGGCTGGTTATTCCACATACATTTGTTAAGCAACTTCTCCACACCCAGCTGTGTGCTGGGTTCAGGGTACTGGTGAATAAAGCAACCATGTGTTTTGTGCTCTTGTGGAATTTACCATGTGGTGGAGGTGTCTCTCAGCATCCAAAGAGGAAACAGAATTCACCCCCCTCCCCTTTCCTAGATAGTTCAAGGGAACCCACAAAGGATGGGGTTACCTAGGAACAAGCAATGGTGGAGAGCCCTTAACACCCTTGAATTGAAGAAATGGCATTACTAGAGCCAGTGAGAGCTGGACCTGTAAAGGAGGAGCTGCCTGGCTAGAGCTATCACTGGGGAGGGACCCAGCCACTGGCCAGAGATATGTCCCCAAAGCAAAGAAGGAGTGGGAGAAGACGTACCTGGTTCTCTTTCTCTTCCTTGCCTCTGAGTTCCTGCTGGTGCCTCCCATTGGCTGAAAGCAATAAGAACCCAGAGAGCCTGCGAGCTAGGAATGCTCAGAGCAGAGAAGAGCAGAGAATGATGGATCTGGCTTGGGTGGGATGGACAAATGAAGAAAAGCCCTCTCAGGGGAAGATGCTCATAAAAGAAATCAAAAAAGAGTTGTGAAGAGTGCTATGAAGGAAATCAACAAGGTCTGGCAATACAGAACAATAGTGGGGCAGGGCTGTGGGAGGTCCTATCTACTTCCCAAGGGCTATCAGAAAATAATAGTTGGCACAGCAACATTTAACCATAGCACTTACAGTAGGCCAGATCCCATTCTAGAGCTTTTAGTTGTGGTGACTGATTCAACTTTCACTAAAAGCCCATGTTATTATTCCCATTTCACAGATGAGGTTTTCCAAAGCTTTAGGTGTTCATCGTGGAAACCTTGGTGGGGAGGAGTCCCAGATGACCCCATTAGACATTTTGTCATTCAGAATCTGGCCTGCTGTTTTTTTTTGTTGGTGGTGGAGTTTTTAAGATTTTATTGGGGAATCGGGGAAGGGGAACAGACAAGTTGCTCTCCTTTGGTTCTTCAGTCTAGTTGTGGAGGACGTTGCTTCACTGGCCCATTTGGTATTGTGATCATTGTGCTTTTTCCAGCTGAGGCAGATCAGTCCCTGGCCATTGGATGGCAGCTCACGGCGGCTCACGGCAGCTCACGGCATGGCCTGCTGTCTTTTAATTGTTAAAATAGAGCCACCTTCTCCATTTGTTAACATGTCTTGAGGGTTTATAAAGCTAATTGAAGCTGGTTATTGCACTCAAGGAGTCTTGTGCAGAAAAATAGTCAAGTAAGAAGACAGCTTATTCTGACTGGATGTGTCAATCAAGAATTTTATTTGGCTGTATATAAAATAAAATGCTGCAGTGGCCCAAGGATGTAAAAGCCAAGGTCCTTTTGGTCTTTCCCTTATAGTCAGTCTCAAAATAGCTGCTGCAGCCCCAGACATCATATCTGCATTTCAGGGACAAGGAATGTCAAAGGATAAAGGTCAGTTGGGACCAGTGCCCTTATGTTTTATTAACCAGCATTGTTCACATGACCATACCTCCCTTCAGAGAAGCCTAGGAAATATAGTTCTGTTTTATTGCTGGGGAAGATGGCATCAGTGAATAATGAGTGGGCAACTGGGTGTCTCTGAAATACTTTATCTCAGATGTCTAGTATAGTGCCTGGAACACAGTAGGAGCTTAATGATTGTTTCTTAGATGAATAGATAAATAAACTGGAATACAGTGGAACAGTTACTAAAATAAAGGTCTCTGCAATCCAGTGCTGGCAGAGGGTAGGGAGCACAGAGAGAAAAGGAGTATGGGGCCACCAGTCGGGGGTGGGGTGGTAATTAAGTTTAATCTTCTCCTTCTAGACTGAGGTGCTCTCATCCAACCTGTCCTTAAATTGCCAGATATCCTACTCCTGCAATTCCTGTGTTTTTCTCCCCTCCAATCCTTCCTCAGTTCCATTACATCTATTTTCATGTTCAGATGATCCGTGGTCTTATAGCAGTTAGATGAAGGAATGATAAGGTTAGATTAAGTAGGTTTTTACACAAGACAGACTTGCTTTTCTCCATATCCTCCCTGATGGCATTTTATTGGTTTTGATAGCTGTAGAAGCTTAGCTCGGGATTTTTTTGGCAGAGTTCCCAGAGAGCAGGGTTTATCTAAACTACCTAATATGCAGCATTTGCAAATAATTATTAATAGATGTTTACATTTTCATTCTTTATGAATGCTGCTGTGGGGTGATTTTGTAATTCAATGGGGACGTGGTAAGTGTGGATTGTCATCCTTCCCAACATGGCCCCTCCTCCGTCTTTTCCATCTCTGCTGATGGCAGCTCTGTCCTTAGGCTGCTCACGTCAAAATCCCTGAGGCGTCCTTGACTCATCTCCTTTGCGCATCCCCCAGGTCCAATCCATACGCAACACCTGTCTGCTTTGCCTACAAAATATAGGCAGAAATAATTCTCCCTGGCACCTACCTGGTCACAGCCCCCATCATTTTCTACCTGGACCAGTGCAGTTGCCTTTTCCCTAGTCTCCCAGTTTCTGCTTTCCTTTCCTTCTGTTTTTGAGGCCAGGGGGAGGCTGAAAACACTTGAGTCAGGTCACGTCTCCCCTCTGCTCAGAATCCCTCATGACTCCCACCCGCCTCAATCAGGAAAAAACCCAAAATCCTCACTGTAACCCACAAGGCCCTGCATGATTTACCCTCACCTATATATCTGTACATACCAAGCATGTGCCCACCTCGGGGGCTGTATTTGCCGTTCTCTCTCAGCCTGGAATGCTCTTGCCACAGATTTTTTTTTTTTAAAGGTTTTATTGGGGAATTGGGAAAGGAGAACAGTGTTGGGTAATTGGGGAAGGTGAACAGTCAAGTTGTTGTCCTTCAGTTTTAGTTGTGGAGGGTGCAGGTAGCTCAGCTCCAAGTCTAGTTGCCACCTGGCTGCCTGTAGGCAGCTCAGGGCAGCTCAGTTCAAGGTGTCATGTTCAATCTTAGTTGCGAGTGGGCATAAGCCCACCATCCCATGCAGGAGCCAAACTGGAAACCTTGTTGTTAGGAGCATGTGCTCTCACCAGCTGAGCCATCCTGCCACCTGTTGGCAGCTTAGTGGAAGCTTAGCTCTGACGTAGCTCACTGGCCCACGTGGGGATCGAACCGGCCACCCTGTTGCTCAGAGCTCATGCTCTTAACCAACTGAGCCACTCGGCCTGCCCTTGCCACAGATTTTTGATGGCACCCTTCCTCACTCCCTTCAAGTTTCTGCTTGAATGTTACCTTACCAAGGAGGGTTCCCTGACCTTCCTCTCTGTATCCCCCCACTCCAATTTTACTCCATGACGTACTTCATGTTTCTACACCATGACTGCCATATTAAATAATTATTGGTTTACTGTCTATTTTTCCCAGTTAGAATGTCAGCTCTGTGAGGGCAGGGATTTGAAGTTGTGTTGCTCTGGGCTATGTCCCAGGTGCCTCGAACAACTCCTAGCACACAGTAGGTGCTCAGTAAATGCACGTCATATATGAGGAGCAGAAACTGCTGTTCAAATGTTTTGGATGGCAGAGTCCACTTGCACAGCCATTTTGGAAAGACATTTGTAAGTATGCATTAAGGATCTGACAAATGAGGCAATTCTACATCTGACCCAATAATTCCACTTTTGGGTCAGTATCTTTATGTTCAAAACACCAAGACACAACATGGCTAATTGCCCTATTACTTTTAAAAGCATTTAGTTAGAAACATTATTAAAAGTTTGTAAAACGGAAATAACTAATAAGTAAATGTAGTTATTAAAATGACAGTTACAGGGCTGGCCGAGTGGCGCGTTGCTTAAGAGTAGGCTTGGCACGGCAGTTCGGATCCCACACGAGGGCCAGTGATGCTGCACCCTGTAGAGCTAAGATGGTAAACAACAGCTCCACCTGGAGCTGGGCTGCTCTGAGTCGTCCGCTAAGGCATAGGCCACTGTAGGCTACCATGAGTGGACGGCAGCCAGCGTGAGCTGCTGTGAGCAGCTGTCCAATGGCCGGCCACCTATCTGCTTCAGCCAGGAAGAACGCAATGATAATAACCAACATGGGCCAGTGAAGCGATGTCCTCCACAACTACAACTAAACTGAAGAACAAAAGGACAGCAACTTGTCTGTTCCCCTTCCCTGATTCCCCAATGCGGTTCCCCTCCCCCAATTCCCCAATAAAATCTTTAAAAAAATAAATAAATAAAATAAAATGACAATTACAATATGATATTAAGTGAGAAAATGATAGAGGAAACCTCTCCATTCTTTGAATTAACAAAGAATGAGTTGAAAATTGATATTCTGTGTGTGCACCATTTCCTATTGAAATTGTAGGTTAGAACAATGGAGCATCTTCCATTTCATCTTTGACTTTTGTGGTGTAATCAGAGGGGATCTTCTGTGTGAACATAGGCAAGGTCTTCATCAGTTTCCCCAGAGGAACTTTAAAATCACTTGCTCATCAGTTCATTCCCTTTTGAATCAGTTTTCACTGTCATCACTGGTTTTATGGTTTTCAGTTGTTAACCAGCCTAACTTTACAAGTTCCTCACTTGTCAGTGGTGTCCTTTGTGTTGCAAGTGGTTCTCCTTCATCACTTTCATTGAAATCATGAAATCCTGCTGTCTGTTGCAAAGATTTCCAATTTTCATGTTGCAAATGATTCACATTGTTCCACAGCTTACGGGCTGCTGTGGTGGGGCTTACCCCATTGCGTGGGATTCACTGCAGCGGGCTCTGGTGCCTGTTGAGATCACCCTTTAGGTGTGCCATTTGTGAGGCTAACTGAGTGGTGCTGTGCTGTGGTCTGAAGCCAACCTCAAAGTATGTTGGTCTGGGGCCTCTTGTGCAGGTCCAGGTCCCCCACTGCGTGACTGGCCAGGGACTACCTGGTAGGAGCTACAAAGCAATCCATGGTTGTTCATTACCTGTGCTAAATCCAGAGGTGCATGGGAGAGCCCATGCTGTGAACTGAGGATGTTTGCCACCAATACCAGGCCTGGGGTAGCTCTGCAAAAAGCCTGGACACCCTGAGGCTTCCTGCCACCTGCCCTCTCCTTTAAGGTTCAGACACTGATAAAGCCTTGTGTGGTACAAAAGTTGGGTGAGGCAAGATCTCAGGGAGTCACTAGAGTGGGAAGACTTGTAGTCACCAGATTAATGTAGATTCTGGTTTGGTGCCAGTGCTAAGCCTGGAGCTACTCAGCAAAAGTCTCAGAGCACACCGAGGCCTGTCACCGCCCACCTGGGGCTCATGGACTCCAATAGTTTTCCAAGAAAGAGTGCAATGAGGGCAGAGCTGACTGTTCACGGAGAAAGTTCATCTTGCATTGGGGGAATTGGGTGGGGTGGAGTCCCATTGAGTCATCAGGGTGGAACCAGTGGAACTCACCAGGCCAATCAGATTCAGATTTGGCGGTGAGCATAGGGGGAAGGCTCAACACAGAAAAGATGGTGCCTGCCTGCCAGCTGCACAGGAGGAAACCTCCTTATAGGGAAAATGGCGACTGTATTTCAGTCCTCACCGCAAAGCCACACACCCCAGTCTGCCCTCTGTATGCCTCTGATGCCCTTTGAGTCACTAGCCCTGCTCCGGACTCCAGGGTGAGTGCCCCCAAGTGAGTGAGTCTTTGTGTGGACCCCTTAAGAGAATGCCTAGTGGTCCGGCTGAGTGGCGCATTGGTTAAGCGCTGGCTTGGGATGCCAGCGGCCCCGGTTCAGGTCCCACATGTGAGGGCCAGTGACACTGCCCTCAAAAAAAAAAGAGAATGCCTAGATTTTCCGCAGCCTCTTTCCTGATCAGTGGGAACCCCCACTGTATTTCACAGTCATATGTTGTGGTGGCTTCTCTTCCTGTAGAGTCTGGTGTGAGGCTGGGGTCCCTCACTCATTTGGGGGGAACCTCCATGGCTAAGATATCCCTCCCAATTCTCAATCACCACACTCAGATATGGGGCCTGCCCATTCCGCATCCCCGCCTTTCCTACCAGTCTCATTGTGGCTGCTTCTTCATATCCTTAGTTATAAAACTCCTGTTCAGCTAGATTTCAGAGGGTTCTCCAGGTTGATTGTTCTATAATTTAGTTGTACTTTTAATGTGTTCATGGAAGGAAGCAGGCACAGTGTTTATCTAATTTGCCATCTTGGATCTCTCACATATAAAATATCTTTTTTTTTGTTTAAAGATTTTATTGGGGAATTGGGGGAGGGGAACAGACAAGTTGCTGTCTTTTTTGTTCTTCAGTCTAGTTGCAGAGGACGTTGCTTCACTGGCCCATGTTGGTCATTGCACTCTTCCCGGATGAGGCAGATCAGTCGCTGGCCTCTGGATGGTCGCTCACCGTGGATATTGGCACCTCATGCTGGCTGCCAGCCATTCACGCTGGCTGCCAGCCACTCACTGTAGCTTATGGCAGCCCACTGCAGCAGGGGCTGCAGCCTACACTGTCCCCGGGGCTCGTGCAGCCCAGCTCCAGGTGGAGCTGTTGTTAGCTGTAGAGGGCAGTGTCACTGGCCCTCATAGGTGGGATCTGAACCGGGGCCGCTGGCATCCCCAAACCAGCTCTTAACCAATGCTCCACTTGGCCGGCCCTAAAATACCTTCACACTATAATTACCTCTGTATGTAAAATAAAAGTGTGGGGGGGGAAATTGAACAGAAATACAACAAAATACGGTGTTTACATTGCAGTAGTCATGGGATAGTGGCTTAAAATTTTTTTAACATGAAAATTACTTTACTTTTAAAAAATATGTAAAAACAAATTATAGAATTTTAAAGAAAAGTTTGACTTATTTGGGAGGAGGAGAATCTTTTTGGTAATGAAAAATGACTCCAGGTTGGAAGCAGAGACAATTAGCGACATCAGTACACAGGTTATGTGGATTATCTCATGTAATTTTCACAACCAACCATCAATTAAGTGAACATTGGAATGTCCCTGTTTTACAAATGAACACATTGACCCAGAGAGGTTGAACAACTGGCTCAAGGCCACACAGCTCAACCACATGTCATGCTGCCTTGTAACACATCTTTGAGGTGCATTAAATCTCTTTCTCTTGTTTCTAGTCGCCACAGGGACTTTTTTTCTCTCTCTATCAATTTTGGAACTGAATATTTTGAGACAGTTTCTTAAGCAAGTCTCAGGTATATGAGTGAAGTGATTTTTGTCGGCATGGGATGAAAGCATTTTCTGCAACAAAAGACACGGGTGACACCAGAGGAAGGAATAAAAGAACACAGAAGAGAGAGGTTTAATGTTTTGTCAAGTCACCCCATTATGGTCTCTCTGTGGGACGACATGCGTTCAAACAGCTTGAACATAAATGCATTCATGTTTCCCTCTGCATGTAATTCTTTTTTTTTTTTTTTTTTTTTTTTGAGGGCAGTGTCACTGCCCGTCATATGTGGGACCCGAACCGGTGCAGCTGGCTTCCAAAGCCAGCACTTAACCACCGCGCCACTCGGCCGGCCCTGCATGTAATTCTTAGATGGAACTTTTATTCCCTCCTAATGAGTGTTGTTGGGATCTCTTTCCTGTTCCCTTTATTTGTCTGTGTCTCTGGCAGGTGCTTCCCGCTTTTACCTTCCTTGTTTCTGGAACATCAAATGCCTCCTTTGGACATGAGATGCAATTTCACTGCATGCAGTAAATATTATTATCACTGCAGCTAACATCTGCTCTTTACTACCAGCCTGGCCTATTGTATAAAAAGGGTTCCATTTATCCCTTTCATGCTCCCAGTGGGTGCACACTACCCTTATCCCCATTTTGCAGATTGGTAAATTGAGGCTTGAGAGATTAAATGATAGGTCAAGTTCATGTAGTAAAACATAGCTTGGATATTAGTGTGGAGAGGTGATATTATTACTCTCTCTCATTGTTGCTGTGAAGTTCCTAACACCCCAGTGGTTAATATTTCCACCTGTAGTGAATATAAAAATTGTGAATGAGATCTTTCATATTTGTTTTTCTCACCCTAAGACTTCGAAATCTGGTATGTATTTTTAGACTTATGTCTTTATTCAGACAAGTCATATTTCAAGTGCTCAATGGCCACATGAGGCTTGTGGCTACATTTGGAGAGTATGAGTCCCAATCTTTTGACAATCAGTTCTGGGATTTTTCTATTACACAGTGAAGCTGGGGTATACAATCTACTCTCTCTCTGTGTGTGTGAGTGTGTGTGTGTGTGTGTGTGTGTGTGTGTACCTGATTTACACTCAACTTTTATTCTACAAACCCCGTGAACAATTTTTTGAAGAAGGAAGGAGGGAAAGAAGAAAGAGGGAGAAAGAGGAGAGGAGAAGAGAGGAGAGGAGAGGAGAGGAGAAGAGAGGAGAGGAGAGGAGAGGAGAGAAGAGGAGAGGAGAGGAGAGGAGAGCAGAGGAGAGAAGGAGGAATAGGAGGAGCAGGAAGAGAGGGAGGGAGGAAGGGAGGGAGGGAGGAAGGAAGGAAAGATATTTCTCTTCTCTGAAGATTTCTTTATTTTTGAGGGCACTGTCGCTGGCCCTCTCATGTGGGACCCGAACCGGGGCCGCTAGCTTCCCAAGCCAGCGCTTAACTACCACACCACTCGACTGGCCACTCTCTGAAGATTTTGAAACAACAGAATCTTCCCATCTCCATTGTCTTAGTTTACCCCCGAACTCCACCTTCAGAAGCAGATCTGGAAGCAATGATTCAGCTGCTTTGAGGAGAGGTACCAGGACACACTGATAGCAGAGCAGGGAAGGGAAGAACCAGTAATGGATGTGCCATTGAGCAAGTTACTACTGTGAGCAACTGGGACTTAGTACTAGTGGGGACCTCTGGGAGGTGGCAGAGAGCCCATTCTTCAGAGTGACCACACCCTAGGACCAAGGGAGCTGGGTATTCACTGATTTCCATCAATCACCCATTGAAGGATGCTCCCAGGAACATTCATTTTCTAGCATCCCAGCCCACTGAGTGGACACTCGGGTGGCCAGAAAAAGCCCCCTGGGGCCTGGCAGTGGCAAGTTGGACCTGTGTGCATTGAAGTAATCGTATCAAAGTTGTACAGTGATGGCCACATGCATGAAACACCTACCTTCTCATAAAGTTGAAAGGTTTTCTTTTTCATCACAAGCCTTCCTTGATGTTAAGTGTGTTAACTTGTGACAGCCAGGGCACCATATTGGATGTGATATTATTTAGCTGTTTTCATTGCAGCGACAGAAAAGGCAGAACACCTATGGAAGGACATTGCAGATGTATGCATAAATTTACGTGTAACCTCGCAAACATGTTTGTGTTCCCATTCATGTTGTCACCAAGTTCAACTCTTACTACATTCTCTGTTGTGTGTGTGTCTCCGGCTATCTTTGTTAGTCCCTGGGCAAAACAGAAGAAAATAAAAGGAGTAAGTCCATGTTTTCCGGGGAAATAAGGCTGATCTGATTCTAATTACATGTCAGGGTCAGATTTCTTCCCATCTTTGTCCCCAGCCCTATTCTTTCTTTTTCCCTATTGGAAAATCATTTGTATTGGTCTCCTGTTTATCTTTTGTTTCTTCTTAAAAATGTGAGCGAACGTTTTGATATTTTTATGCATTCTGTCTCTTTCTTCATGAAGCTAGTCCACGTTCCACACTTCTCTGCAAGTTGCCCTTGTCACTTTTCAAGACATTGGTCTCTATTTTTTTTCTTTTTTTGTAGCTGAGCCATTCTGCTACCTTTTGGCAGCTCAGCAGCAGCTCAGCTAGGGCTGGGCATCGAACTGCTGTTGCTCAGAGCTCAGCTCCCACTCTTGAGCGAGCTCTTAACCAACTGAGCCACTCGGCCAGCCCTGTTGGTCTCTATTTTGACCTCCCTCAGTTGCTGAGGCTGGAGCCTTGAATAGGATAGGCAGGACCTTGGGGCCCCAGAATGCTAAACATTTTAAGGCCATGATGTGACTTTCCAAGAGGAAAGTCTTTCAGGTGAATTTCATAAGATGAAGATATTCACTGTGTGTTTTGGATACTTTGACATCTAGCTGAGCCTGGAGGGACTGCCCCTCTAAGGGTTAGCCAACCCTTTGAGATAGGGAAGAAGTCACCAGTGAGCATACAATTCAAATACAAACCAATCAATCCGGAGCCCACACCCCTACCGCCTCCCCTATCGGGCTCTCACACTCAGGTCCATGGTCCATCTGCCCTGATCACCCCAGAGCCATGTATGAGACAACCAGAGGCAAATCCTATGCCCCAGAGCCCTAAAATTATTAAAACTAGCCAATCCTGAGCCTGCACGCTCTACCTCACCTGTTTCTTCCTGAGGAAACCATTTAAAAGGCTTCTGCCCACGTTCCCCTCTCATTCCCTCTGCTTCCTGGTGCTTTCCCATGTGGCCCTGTGTGGCATGGCTTGTCCCTTCCTTTTGGGATCTGTGAGTAGAATAAGCTGTCTCTTCAATGGTGGCTGTCTCTTCATCTGGTGGCCTTAACGGCCTGAATAATAAGAAAACCTACATTTTAAAGCAATGAAAGGCCAATATGGGATGACAGCCCTGTCAGCCCCATCACCTCCCTTCCCTCATCTCTTCTCATTCTCTCCATTCCAACCACAGAAGCCTCCTCACTGTGCTTCAGACACACCAGGTTCCATCCACGCAGGTCTGTGTTGCCTTGTTTTCCCTCTTCAACACTCCTCCCCCTGATATCTGCATCTCTGTTCCTTTCTCTCCTCAGGTCTCTGCTTCAATGTCACCGTTTCGGAGAGGTCTTTCCAAAAGAATTCCCTCTCATCTTCTATCTCACCCCCTATATGCTCCATTTTTCTAATAAAAACAATCTCTACCTGACATGTGACAAATCTACCCAAGTTCACTCATTTTTTCTGGTTTCTCTACTCCAAATATGAGTTTCTTATTTGTTCTATTAATGGCTATATCAATCCCCAGTGTCTGGGGTAAGGCCTGATGTATAATAGATGCCCAATAAACATTTGTCAAATAAATGGCCAAATGAAGCTGATAATTTTACTCAGTCATTCCAGGTGAAATGACACACTTGATTCTGTTGTGTGGCTTTACCTCAAGGTACGGTAAAGCTTATTATTTTGCAATTTGAGGGGATCTGGCTGAGTTCTTACTCAAGAAAGACCAAGATGAAAGTTTCTATAAGCAGATGTAGTGCGTTGGATTAAATTTCCCTTGCTAACTTGTATATCCTAGTCAGGATATACGTAACTATATAAGTAAGCATTTAATCAAGCTCCTGACTTAACAGAGGGGTTAGGTGCTGAATGTAATTTGTAATTGCCTGAGAACATAGGCATAAATCTGAGTACTTTTGTTTTTGTAATTAAGTACGAGATTCTTGTGACAATGTGATTCAAGAATATTTCAAGTATTTTATATGCAAAGAAAATTTTTGTCTTTTGGAAGTGCTCAAATAAATACAGAAGAAGAGAAAATTGAATGGTAGTCCTCCATGTTCCTATCATCCATCTTCAATAATTATCAACTCACGACTCTTGTGTTACTGTATCTCAACCTTTAACATAACCTTACTTTGCAAATTAAAGCAAACCTTTAATTTGCTTTAATATAATCCTGGGTTATGTTGAAACAAAGTTCAGACATCATATGATTTGATCTGTAAATATTTTACTATGTACTTCTAAGAGCTAAGTACCCTGCTGCTGCTGGGGAAAATGGTATGGTGATTCCTCAAAAAATTAAACATAAATACCCAGAAGTGGAATTGCTGGGTCATAAGGTAGTTCTATTTTTAATTACGTCAATTTACAATCCCACCAAAAATGCATGAGGGTTCTCTTTTCTCCGAATCCTCACAAACACTTGTTTATCGATTTATTGATGATAGCCATTCTGACAGGTGTCAGGTGATATCTCATTGTGGTTTTAATTTGCATTTCTCTGACAATTAGTGACATTCGAGCACCTTTTCATATGACTACTGGCCATCTGTATGTCCTCTTTGGAGAAATGTCTATTCAGATCCTCTGCCCATTTAAAAGATATCTGTACCCCTATGTTCACTGTAGCTGTATTTACAATAGCCAAGATATGGAAGCAACCCAAGTGGCCATCAATATACGATTGGATAAAGAAGTTGTGGTATATATATATATATATATATATATATATATATATATATATATACACACACACACAATGGAATGTTACTCAGCCATAAAAAAGAATAAAACCTTAACCATTTGTGATACCCATGAATGGACCCAGAGAGTATTATGCTTAGTGAAATAAGTCAGACTAAAAAAGACAAATACCATATGATCTCACTATATGGGAATCTAAAGAACAAAACAAACAGAAACAGACTCATAGATACAGAGAACAACCTGATGGTTGCCAGAGGGGAGGGGGTGGGGTGTTGGGGAACTGGGTGAAAAAGGTGAAGGAATTAAGCAATACAAATTGGCAGTTACAAAATAGCCATAGGGATGGATGTAAAGCACAACACAGAGAATATAGTTAATAATGTTGCAACAACTATGTATGGTGCCGGGTGGGGACTAGACTAATCAAGGGAATCACCGCATTAATTATATAAATGTGTAACCACTATGCTGCACACCTGAAACTAATATAAAATAATACTGAATGTCAACTGTAACTGAAAAATAAATGAATAAATTTTAAAAGTTAAACATAAACTGACCACATGACCCAGCATTCTCAGTTCTGGGAATTGAAAGCAAAGACTTGAAGAGATATTTGCACACCCATGTTCATGGCAGCATTGCTCACAATGGCCAAAAGGTGGGAGCCACCCAAGTGTCCACTAATGGATGAACAGATAAACAAAAATGATTCATTTATACAATGGAATATTATTCAGCCTTACAAAGGAAGGAAATTCTGACACCTGCTGCAACATGGATGAACCTTGAGGACGTTATGCTGAGTGAAATAAGCCAGACACAAAGGGACAAATACTGTGGGATTCCACTCATATGAGGTCCCTAGAGGAGTCAGATTCATAGAGACAGAAAATAGAATCATGGGTGCCAGGGGCTAGGGGAGGGGAAATGAGAAGTTAGTGTTTAATAGGGACAGAGATCCAGTTTGTTAAGGGGAAAAAAGTTCTGGAGATGGATGGTGGTGATGGCTGTATTTAATGCCACTGAACTGAACATTTACAAATGGTTAAAATGATAAGCCTGATGTTATGTATATTTTACACAAAAAAGCCAACCACTCATTCTAAAAATCATGACTATAGTGCTATTATCACATTTGTGGCAGGACTAGGGTGATATTTTTCAGTCCTTACCTTGCTTTGTGTTTGGCAGCATTTAACACTGGACTGCCCCGCCCTGGGGCTTTCTGTGGCATCACCCACTAGGCTTTCCCCCCACCTCCTTTCTGGTGCCTTCTCAGCCTCCACTGAGGGCTTCTCTCCTCTGCTCTGCCCTTAAATGCTGACCTCTCTCAGGGATCCTTCCTAAGACCTCAACCCTCTCATGGGCCATTGTCCAGGATAATTTCACCTACTCTGAAGGTATTCATTACTGTGTGTATTCTGATAGCGCCTATACTCATTTCCTGGGACAGCCCTGAGCAATATTTTTACTGATACATTCCTGTGGGCAAGGGAAGTAAAAGAAAAAAATGAACATATGGGATTACATCAAACTTGAGTTTTTTCACAACAAAGGAAACCATCAATAAAACAAAAAGGAAGCCTACTGAATGGGAGAAGATATTTGTCAACGATATATCTGATAAGGGGTTGATATCCAAAATTTATAAAACACTCATTCAACTCAACAC
Organism: Aselliscus stoliczkanus; assembly: GCA_033961575.1. NCBI lineage: Eukaryota > Metazoa > Chordata > Mammalia > Chiroptera > Hipposideridae > Aselliscus > Aselliscus stoliczkanus. The sequence continues at coordinate 11,746,703 of CM066735.1, forward strand.
CAAAAAACCAAACAACCCAATTAAAAAATGGGCAGAGGGTATGAAGAGACATTTCTCTAAAGAGGACATACAGATGGCCAACAGGCGTATGAAAAAATGTTCAACCTCACTAATCATTAGAGAAATGCAAATAAAAACCACAATGAGATAGCACCTCACTCGGGTCATAATGGCTATCATCAATAAATCAACAAACAACAAGTGCTGGCGAGGTTGTTGAGAAAAGGGAACCCTGGTACACTGTTGGTGGGATTGCAGATTGGTGCAGCCACTATACAAATCAGTATGGAGGTATTTCAAAAAACTATAATTTAATACACATATAGTCAAGGGATGTGGAATATAGTGTGGGAATGGAGTCAATGGAATTGTAATAGATATGTATGATATCGGGAGTAGGGGTGCAGTGGGTGGAGGAAGGGGGGTTGTCACTTTGTAAAGGGTGAAAAGGATAACTATTGCATTGTTTTGTACACCTGAAACTACTACTACTACTACTAATAGTAATAATAATAAAAGAATGATACCAGTGCTTCTTAGAGTGCCATAAAGTAAGGAAACTTAAAAAAATATATGGGGGGGCTACCAAAGGGGCACAGGAACTAACCCAATGGCTAAAGCTGGTAATCCAAAGAATACAATAAATATATGAGTTTATACTGATAGCAATAAAATATTGATTGAGCGAATGAATGAATAAATGAATGAATAAGGGAGAAGAGACAAAATCTTCCTTACAAAAGAATTCTAAAGAATATATTTAAATACTCTTTCCTGGTCCGGCCGAGTGGTGCATTGGTTAAGAGCTGGCTTGGGATGCCAGCTCTAAACAACAGGGCCCTGGCTCGGATCCCACATATGAGGGTCAGTGACACTGCCCTCTACAGCTAAGGGAGTGAACAACAGCTCCACCTGGAGCTGGGCTGCTGTGAGTCTCCAGGACAGCATAGCTGCAGCCCCTGCTGCAGTGGGCTGCCATAGGCTACAGTGAGTGGCCAGCAGCCAGTATCAGCGGCCAAGAGCCACCGTGAGTGGCCATCCAGAGGCTGGCAACTGATTTGCCTCACCCAGGTAGAGCACAATGACGATACCAACATGGGCCAGTGAAGCAATGTCCTCCACAACCAGACTGAAGAACAAAAGGTCAGCAACTTATCTGTTCCCCAATAAAATCTTAAAAAAAAAAATACTCTTTCCTCCAGAAGATGGAGCTTAATCTTTTTCTTTCTCCCATTAAGTGTGGGCTGAGTGTAGTGACTCACTTCCACAGAGTAGAGTAGGGAAGGTGAAAAATAGTAACTTGACAGTGGAGACACATGGGAGATGCCACCTTATCCAAGTGATCAAGGTCAACATCACAGCTATAAGCCATGTAGATGTCATGGATCCCTGATACTGTGCAGTGAGGAGGGCATTTCACCACTGTGGTCTTCTTCCTCCAAATCCATTATCTCAGTCTAATGATGAGAAAACAACAGACAAACCCAAATTGAGGGACATTCTACAAAATATCTGACCAGTACTCCTGAAAATCATCAAGGTTGTGAGAAACAAGGAAAGGAATCGTCACAGACCAGAGAAGACTCAGGAGACAAGATGACCCAAGAAGAATGTGGCATCCTAGTTGGGATCTTGAAACAGAAAAGGATATTAGTGGAAAAACTTGTGAAATTTAAGTGAAGTATAGGCTTTAGTTAATAGTGTTGTACCAGTATTGTTTCTTAGTTTTAACAAGTGTATCCAAGTTACACAAGATATTAACATTAAGGGAAGCTGCGTGAAGGGCATATGGTAATCTCTTGGACTATCTTTTTAAGCTTTCTGTGAGTCTAAAATTATTCCAAAATAAAAGGTTTATTTAAAAAAATTAAAAATAGGCCAATATTGAGTCCATTTTAGTAAATGATTGGTAAATGATATTCATAGTCTTAGTACCCATGTCTGGAAGGTTGACTCTGTGACTTTCAAAAAAATAGACTTTACTTTTGGACCCATTTTAGCTTTCTAGTAAAATTGAGCTGAAGTTACAGAGGTTTCCCATATACCCCTCTACCCCACCCAGCACAGCCTCCCCGACTATCAACGTCTCTCACCTGTGTGGTGCATTTGTTAGAAATGATGAAGCTATATCGACACATCATCATCACTCAAAGTATGTAGTTTACATTAGGGTTCACTCTTATTGTTATAGATTCTGTGGGTCTGGACATGTGTATAATGACATGTATTTACCATTATAGTCTCATAAAGAGTAGTTTCACTGCCCTGAAAACCCTGGGCTTTTACATCTCTTCCCCTGACCCTGGCAACTACTGATCTTTTTACCATCTCCATAGTTTTGCCTTTTTCAGAACGTCATATAACTGGAATGATACAGTATGTACCTTTTCATGTGGGCTTCTTTCACTTAGTAATATGCGTTTAAGCTTCCTCTGTGTCTTTTCATGGCTTCATAGCTTATTTCTTTTTAGTGTTGAATAATAATATTCCATTGTCTGAATGTACCACACTTTATCCATGTACCACACTTCGCCTACTGTAGAACATCTTGATTACTTCCAAATCTTGGTAATTACGAATAAAGCTGCTATTAACATCCATGTTTGGGTTTTTGTATGGATTTTCAACTCCTTTGGGTAAATATCAAGTAGCACCATTGCTGGATCGTATGGAAAGAGTAAGTTTAGCTATGTAAGAAACCGCTCAACAGCCTTTCAAAATGGCTGTACCATTTTATATTCCCACTCCCATCAGCCGTGAATGGGAGTTCCTGTTGCTCCACATCCCTACTAGCATTTGGTGTTGTCAGTGTTCTGGATTTTGGCCATTCTAATAGGTATGTGGTGGTGTCTCGTTGTTTTAATTTGCAGTTCCCTGATAAGATGTCATATGAAGAATTTTTTCATATGCTTCTTTACCATCTGTATCACTTCGATGACAAGGTGTCTGTTAAGGTCTTTGGCCCATTTTTTTTTTATTTTTTTATTTTTTAGCTGAGCCATCCTGCCACCTGTTGGCAGCTCAGCGGCAGCTCAGTTCGGGCTGGGCATCAAACTGCTGTTGCTCAGAGCTCAGCTCGCACACTTGAGCGAGCTCTTAACCAACTGAGCTACTCAGCCAGCCCTCTTTGGCCCATTTTTAAATAAGGCATGTGTTCATTCTTACTGAGTTTTAGGGTTCTTTTTATATTTTGGGTAACAGTCCTTTATCAGATGTATCTTTTGCAAATATTTTATCCTAGTCTGTGACTTGTCCTTTTGTTCTCTTGACAATATATTTTGCAGAGCAGAAAATTTTAATTTTAATGAAGTCCAGTTTATCAATTATTTCTTTCATGGATTGGGCCTTTTGTGTTATATCTAAAAAGTCATCACCAGGGCCAGCCAAGTGGTGTGTTAGTTAGGAGCTGGCTTGGGACACCAGCTCCGAGCAGTGGGGCCCTGGTTGGAATCCCACATGAAGGCCAGTGACACTGCCCTGTACAACTAAGGTGATGAACAACAGCTCCACCTGGTTGCCTCTATAGCTAAGACGGTAAATGTTGCCTCTATAGCTAAGATGGCCAGCGACGGTGTGGGCTGCAGCCTCTGCTGCAGTGGGCTGCCATAGGCTACAGTGACTGGCCGGCAGACAGCGGGAGCTGCCAAGAGCCACTGTGAGCAACCGTCCAGAGGCCGGTGAGCGATCTGCCTCATGCAGGAAGAGTGCAATGACGATACCAACATTGGCCAGTGAAGCAACATCCTCCACAACTAGACTAAAGAACAAAAAAGGACTGCAACTTGTCTGTTCCCCTTCCCAGACTCCCCTACGCTGTTCCCCTTCCCCAATTTCCTAATATAATCTTTAAAAATAATAAATAAATAAATAAATAAATAAATAGATAAATAAATAAATAAATAAAAGTCATCACCAAACCCTACGTCACCTAGGTTTTGTCCTATGTTATCTTTTAGGAGTTTCAAGGTTTTACATTTTATATTTAGCCTGTGATCCACTTTGAGTTAATTTTTGTGAAGGGCATGATATCTGTGTCTAAATTTATTTATTGTTTTTGCATGTGTATGTCCAGTTTTTCTAGCACCATTTGTTGAAGACTATCTTTGCTCCATTGTATTTCCTTTGTCAAAGATGAGTTGACTGTATTTATGTAGGTCTATTTCTGGGCTCTCTATTCTGCTCTATTGATCTATTTGTCCATTCTTTCACCAGTATCACACTGTCTTGGTTACTATAGCTTTATAGTAAGTCTTGAAGTTCATAGTGTCAGTCCTTCAACTTTGTTTTTCTCCTTCAATATTGTGTTGGTAATTCTGGGTCTTTTGCGTCTCTAAAAACTTTAGAATCAGTTTGTTGGTATTCACAAAGTAACTTGCTGGGATTCCGACTGGGATTGAACTGAACCTATAGATTAAGTTGGGAAAAACTGGCATCTTGACAATATTGAATCTTCCTATGAATATGGAATATCTCTCCAGACTATGGTAATTAAAAAAAAATCTCTTTAGCATCATTTCTTGACTGCTTATTATGTGCTTATTGTGCTTATCTGCTTGATCTTAATTAATGTTTACAGCAATCTGTGGGGTAACGAGTCATATTTTCATTTTATACGAAGAAGCTAAGATTCAGAGAGGCTAAGCACTTTCCCAAAAGCACACAGCTAGGAAGTGCTAGGGCTAGGATTTGACCCCAACTCTGCATCCAAAAGTAAGCTCTGCTTCATTTGTTTTTAGAACTTTACAGGGCATGTATTGCTATACAATGTTATGCCTGGAGTGACAGCCACATTCCTTCTCTGTATCACTCTTGAGTGCCTATATCATGACCTGCAAATGTCTGGATTATCAGGTTTGGGTTTTGTCATTCATACCCTCCAACTCCCAGAGATCTTCATACTCATTCCTGACGGGTATCCAGACCAGAAAGCAGAGACCAAATGTCTTTTGGCCGATCCATCCTTGCAACTCAACATGACCTGGATTAGCTGGGTAATTGTTTTAGCAGCCGAATGAATGTGATCTGCAGTTATTTATTTGGGGCACTTATTTCAGAGATGCTAGCCCTGTTCAATTGAATAACACTCTCAAAGCCAGGATGGTAAAGCTGCTGCTGATTGATAAATTAAACCTCCAGCTGGCAGATGTATTAAAGATTAGAACCAATGACTGATTTCTGTAGCCCTGCTGTTAAACTGCTTCTGTCTGTGATGCTAATGAGATTCTAAATCTTTTCACCTGGTCAACATTAGTAATTTGGATGAAATGGGGGGTAGGGCAAGGAACTACCTACTGTAGTCATTTGCAGATCCTATGTATGAAGAGTTCTTGCTCATCTAACCCCATTTGTTAGGTGGTAATAAGATTTCAACATTAGAGATTCATTCCTTTAGCCAGATAAAGTTTTTGCTCTGCGAAGTGAATCCATAAGGATAATGACAAAACCTGGAGCCCTGTCACACTTTAGGTGAATAAGTTGGCTTCTTTCTGGAAAAGGGGAATTGAGTAAATGGGAGGAGGAAGATTCTGAAGAAGGAGAGGGGAACCCCAACATGTCAAACTTCATAGGCAAGTTTTGGGAATGCTATTGGGTGAGCAGAAATTATAGACTCTTCTGCCACTTTGATGGGGGGGCAGTATTTGGAAATGTGTGTGGGTATCTTTGCTTGTCACAAGACTGGGGGTACAACTGACATTTAGTGGGTACATGCCTAGGGTGCTAAACAGCCTACAATGCACAGGGTAGCCCCGAGCAGCAAGAAATGTTCCATCAAAAATGCCAACACTGGGCCAGCCAAGTGGTGCATTGGTTAAGAGCTGATTTTGGGATGCCAGCGGCCCCGGTTCAGATCCCAAATGTGAGGGCCAGTGACACTGCCCTTTACAGCTAACAACAGCTCCACCTGGAGCTGGGCTGTGCAAGCCTCGGTGATGGTATGGGCTGCAGCCCCTACTGCAGTGGGCTGCCATAGGCTACAGTGAGTGGCCGGCAGCCAGTACGAGTGGCTGGCAGCCAGTGCGAGCCGCCAATTGCTGCCGTGAGCTACCATCCAGAGGCTGGCAACCGATCTGCCTCATCAGGGAAGAGCGCAATGATACCAACATGGGCCAGTGAAGCAATGTCCTCCGCAACTAGACTGAAGAACAAAAAGATAGCAACTTGTCCGTTCCCCTTCCCCGATTCCCCAACGCTGTTCCCCTCCCCCAATCCCCCAATAAAATCTTACCAAAAAAAAAAATGCCGACACCGCCACCATTGATAGCACTGGAGAGTGCAAAGATAGGGCTGTAAGTTTGTCCCTTCCAGAGGAGTGATTACTGAACCCAGTTGCACCCTATGGACTTACTCAATGAGAATCAGGGGAGGGAGGGCTCAAGAATCAGTTTTTTTACATTTTGCAAATGGTTCTGATACGCAGCCAGTTTGTCTGCTGTCGACGCATGGCTTAGGGCATCCCAGAGGACTGTTATTTGTCTTTTGGTAAAACTGAAGCCAGGGTTTGTTGTAGGGACTTAGTGGTGCAAGAAGTACAGGAAAAGAATGATCACAGATCACCATGGCAAGAGGTGCTACCGGGGGTCTCCATTCAGAAGTATTGCAAACCCACACAGAAAACTGCACAGCTCATAGGCATACAGCTCAATGAAAATGTACAAAATGCACAAAATTTACAAAGCGAACACACCTGTGTAATTATCACCCAAATTGCGAAGCTTCCAGAAAGTCCCCCTGGTGCCAGTCACTCCTCTAGCCTCAAAGGATGACTATTTTGATGTCTAATGGCATAAATTCGTTTTGCCCATTTTCAACTTTATATAACAGGAATGACACATCGTGTTGTGTTGTATGTCTGGCTTCTTTGGTTCAAAATCATGTTTGTGAGATTCACCTGTGCACTTGTGTGTAGCTGCAGCCCATCCGTTCTCATTGCTGCAGAGGACTCCATGTGTGAATGTTACACAGCTTATTGATTTATCCTGCAATTGATAGACATTTGGGAAGTTCCTTTTAGCTAGTATAAATATGCTGCTTTCACATTCCAAGGTATGCCTTTCAGTGGACATATGTATGTCCTCATTCCTTCGGTACACCAGTGCTGGGTAACAGGGTATTCAAATATTCAGCGATAGTAGAAATGGCCAATTTTCCAAAGCAGTTACACCAAATTGCACTCCACCCAATAGAGTATGAGAGTCAGAGGTAGTTTCAGATCCATGTCAGTGACCTGGTCACATTTTTAAACCTCTTTCAGCCTCAGTTTTTCATCTGTAAAATGGGGCTTCTCTGAAAACTCAGTAGAAGCTTTACCTTGGTGGTTACTCTTTCCTGAAAAGCTTTGGGGTCTTTTAGAAATCTCTGCAGGTAACCCTCAGGCTGTGCAACTCAATGGTCTTCTTAGGAAAGTCCATCAAAACAAGTTATATGGGGCCAGCTGAGTGGCGCGGTGGTTAAGTGCTGGCTTAGGAAGCTAGCGGCCCCGGTTCGGGTCCCATATATGAGGGCCAGTGACACTGCCCTCAAAAAAACAAACAAACAAAAAAAGTTATATGTAAGCTCATTTTGCACTGTGTAGCTTTTTTTATATGACTGGCTGTTTGCATCCATTCACATGGGATTACTTTTTGTTTCATAGTCATGTGACTTTGAGATATGAAAAAACATCAAGTACAAAAGCCATTAATAATTTGTCGAGACTTCTATATACCCCATCTCCTTGCAACTCTGATCGCTCTTGGTTTCTTCATTTTGTCCATATCTTAACAAGTTAGAAAATCTTGAAGTTGCTGTAGACAACCCGTAAAGGTTTACCCACAGGCGCACGATGGGGAATTTATATAAAGACGTATCTTTTCTAGAATGTTCCAAATGAGCCCAAATACTGATGGAGGGAGGGCATTAACTATATTTCAACTAGCTAGGGCTTAAGAAAGTATTTGCCTTCTTCATCCTCTTCTACTTCCCCTCTCTCCCATCCCTGCCCTCCTGTCGATACATAACTTTGTGAAAATTCAGTGCTTTCTTGGCACATCCACTTTAGAAGACAGTTCGGTGACATCTTACAAACCTGAGGAGACACATACCCTGAAATTCCATGCCTAGGGCTATTTCTACACAGATGCATGCTTAAAAGCACCAGAAGGCAAGGGTGGTTAAGAGCCCCAACTGGAAACAACCCAAATGTCCACCAATAGGATAATGGATAAACACATCGTGGCATACTTTCAGTGGAATACTAGACAGCAGTGAATCAGTCCCAGCTACATGTGACAACAGATGACTCTTAAAGACATAATGTTAAGCCAAAGAAGTCAGACCTCACAGAATACATGCTATATATTCCATTTATATAAAACCCCCAAAGAAGCAAAGTAGAACTGTATTGTTTAGGAATATACAATAAGGTAGTAAAAGCATGGAGAAGGGCAAAGTTATTAATACCACAAAGTCAGGATAGTAATTATTGCTGGGGGAAGGGATGTGTGTATTTTTTGGGATGTTCCATTTCTAGCTCTGAACTTGAGTGTTAGTTTTATGTGAAATGAACATTTCACAGCAATTTCTTAAACTGTATATTTATGCTTTAGACATTTTTCTGATTATTCAATTTTACAATATAAAAAGGAATGGGAAATAAACTGCAATGGCTCTGGAGATGAGTGAACACCATGCAAAGTATATCACCCAGAGGCCCCATCCAGCCGACTAGCACCTAGTTATATATCTGCACCTGGCAGTTAACATCAGCCACCTTTAGGGTCTTTTCAAAGATGGGGCAAATCTTTTGTTCCAGCTTTCGGGTCCTCTATGATTTGAAACTTTGCTAGAAGTACTCTCAAACCATTTTCCCAAGTTTTCAAAAATTGTCTTTTACTAAACAGACCACATTTGTGTAGAGACGGACTAACTGCACCTCTAGACAGCAAACCCCTTCTTTCTCTATCTTTACGTTTAAAATTGTTTTCTTCCTCCCTCTTTCTGCTTGCAAGATGCCGGGTGTCTGGTTGTCAGCAACAGGAGTGGAACCCGTGGTAAAACAAGGTTTCCTCCCTGGGGAGGAGGAATCTGTCGTCCCAACTTCCCCCTCAGCCTCCCAACCGTCGGGCTTTTCCCTCTTTCCCTACAAACTCCACCGAGCCAGGTCCCCTCAAGCCTCCGCGATTGGTCGCGGGCCATCATGTGTCGACACTCTGGGTGGGTCTTTTCCGCGTTCAACTCATCAATCGCTCCTATTTGGAGCGTGGTTGCCCAGTGGTTCGGACCTTTGCGCCCCATTTCCCCTTTCTTTCCTCTCCCCCACCCCTCCACACCAATCTTATTTTAGCCAAACCAAGAGGAGGAGGAGGAGGCTTTAGGAGAGGGGGAGGAGGGAACGCCAGGCATTGCAGCATCCGGGAGCAGCTATTGAGTGGCTAAGCGACGGCGCACACCTCTCTCTCTCTCTCTCTCTCTCTCTCTCTCTCTCTCTCTCTCTCTCTCTCTCCTCTCTCTCTCTCTCCTCTCTCTCTCTCTCTCTGTTTTCCCTGTTGGGAATTTTCAGGATTTCATTGCTGCAATTTAACCCCAAGATGAGGCACGGTTGAGCGAAGCGCTGCGCGCACACACACACACACTCAGCAGAAGAGGCAGCCGCTGGTGGTTCAGGAAGAAAAAAAATATCACCAGGACCCTGCAGCGTCAAGACTCCTTAAGAGCCCCCCGGAGCGCTTCCCACCCCTCCCTTTCTCTTCTTTCCTGTTAACGTTCTTTAATTTTATTTTTGGGCTACGGATCTTTCAGCATTTTTAAGATCTAGAAACTCAAGCAAAATAAAAAGGGCGATTTTTAATCTGCTGGTCTGCCCTCCCCCCAGCAAAGACCTGGTTTTTATTTTTTTCTAATAAATTAAAAAAAAAATGGGCCGAGTGCACTCCTTTTGTAGGATGCCAGCCTGACCCAGACCTCGGAGGAATTTGAAGCTTCCACTGCGTCCCGGGGGGCGTCCTTTGCAAACCGTTCGCATCTTAAAAGGGGTGTGCGGTGTTTTTTTTTTTTTTTTAATTTTATTTTTTCCAGAGTGGGTGGCCTGGGGATTGCCTGGATTCCTTCCTCGGTTATTTTTTGCCTCGCTTCCCTCTCCCTTCCCCCTCCCCGCCCCCGCGCCCCGCCCCCTCCTCCCGCCCCTCCTTCTCCGGGGTCAGCCAGGAAGATGTCCCGAGCTGCTATCCCCGGCTGGGGCCGGCCAGCCGCCTGGTGAGCCCCCGACCCGAGGCGCCGAGCCGCCGCCGCCCGATGGGCTGGGCCGGGGAGCGTCTCCGCAGTCGCAGCTCCGGCCGCCGTCTTCGCAGCCCCGGCAGCATCAGCAGCGGCATCGGCGGCGGCGGCGTCCTCCGCATCATTCGCCGCAGCGTAACCCGGAGCCCTTTGCTCTTTGCAGAATGGCCCGCTTCGGAGACGAGATGCCGGCCCGCTACGGGGGAGGAGGCTCCGGGGCAGCCGCCGGGGTGGTCGTGGGCGCCGGAGGCGGGCGAGGAGCCGGGGGCAGCCGGCAGGGCGGGCAGCCCGGGGCGCAAAGGATGTACAAGCAGTCAATGGCGCAGAGAGCGCGGACCATGGCCCTCTACAACCCCATCCCCGTCCGACAGAACTGCCTCACGGTCAACCGGTCTCTGTTCCTCTTCAGCGAGGACAACGTGGTGAGAAAATACGCCAAAAAGATCACCGAATGGCCATATCCTTTGCCCGAAACCTGGCAGCGGCGCCTCCCCCTCCTCCCTCCGCTTCCCCTCTTCCAGGCTGGGAGGGAGACCCGGGGGTTGATGGGAGGTGGGGGGGTCTTTCAGGGGCTGAGAGAGGGGCCACTGGGGAGGAGTGTGCAGAATCTCTCCACCCCGAGCTGGGTTGAGCTACCGCGGAGGCTTGGGGTGGGGTGGGGTGGGGGGGAAGCGGGGGAGTGGATTCCTCCTAAGGACTGATTACAGAATGAGGGCTGGGCCCCGGGGTCGTGCAGGGGCCTTAGTGGGGCCTTTGGAGCCAGTTCCCAAGGGGTCAGAGTTCTCCGGAATGAGCTGGGACCCAGCCGGGGCCTGGGCGCACTGGCCAGGGCTGGGGAACCATGGGGGCCCTGACTGGGTTTCCTTAGCCGCCTCTCACCGGAATCCACGTTTGCTCCAGAGCCGGAGCCCAGTCCCAGCTCGCTGGCCTTTCCACCCGGCCTTCCGCGAGGTGGAAGCCGCACTCCCAGGGCTCTTAAGGGTTCCCATGGCCAGGAGCGAAGGGGAGAACATGTGGCCTCCATACTGAGGGACCAGTACTGGCCGCGGGGACAGCTGGTCCAGAAGGATTGGGGGCACTTATTCTCCCCATGTCTGCAGGTCCCTTTTACCCCCATCATCTTTGGGGTGTAGAAAACATCCCAAAGGCCCCATCTGGGGCCCTGACTTGGAAGACCCAGGACACTCTCTTTCAATAAGATAGGGCAGGAGAAAATGAAGTGCTGGGTCTTTCCTAGGGGGCTGGATCAGGCCTTGGGCTGGATTCAGCTTCTCCCACCCTAGGAAGCCAGGTGGGGACACCAGGAGAATCAGCATCTGTGTGGACACCTCAGGCAGGTAAATGCCCTTTTTTTTTTTTTTTTTTAAATCAAAGATCCAGAGGAAGGTGAAGACCACATTTTCCTCTGTTCAGTTGCTATCAAAATGCAGATCCCCTTGTGTTTCTTTAAATCCATGCCTTCTTGAAATAAACCTTGAGGAGGGCTTAACATCTGTTGAAATGTAGGCAGGCAAGGATGGGTAATTAGTTGGGCTTTCTAGCAGTTATCTAAGCATGACCCAGATTCCAAGTGGGGGGATGCACCCTGCTCCCCAGGCTTACTGGCCACTGTGCCATGCCTGAATGTACCACTTCTCGGCATGGCTCCAACTGGCTGCCCTCACTGTACAAATGACCAGAGCTGAATGGGTCCCTGGGGCTCAACAGTGAGCCCCCATCCATTTTGTGTATGGTTTTGATTGATATACTCAACAGGGCTGGACCCTGGGTGGTCCTGGGACTGGTTATTTGAGGAGCACAGTGGTGGGTGGATTCACTTTTAAGGGGGCTCAGCATTAAGCCAGACTTCTGGCTTCTGGGTGCTGAAATTGTCACAGAGAGTGCTGTGGTTTTGTAGTGTGTGAACAGTATATGTCAAGCATGCTGAAAATTAAGAGGTTCAGCTGGGGTCCTTCTGGAGGGGCATACCCCTAACCACTGCACCCAAGGCAAGAGTCAGGTCTTTCCCGACTAAGTTCCAACCTCTCAAAGCCCTGTTGAACTGCTTAGGGGTCTTGTGATCACTCTGTCTGCCCCTCCACCAACCCCTGGAGGAGTGGTGGGCGCTTGGAGGATGGCTCAGCTAACTCCAAGGGGTGTCCAGGAGGAATTCACTGGGCTGATAGGGCTCTGAGTTGAAAATGGCTTTAGATCACCTTCTGGATCCTGGATTTGGCTTCTTCTAAGAGGAAAAGAAGGAGGTGGGAGTCCTAATGTGTCCTTAGCTCACCCCAGTCCAGCCTGAATCCTGCAGAGCAGAGGGCTATTGGGGAGGGAAGGGATTGCTCGGTGGAGGGGTACAGGTGAATCGGGAGCATTCACGGGTACTTAGGTTTTGTTTGGCTTTCTTGCTCTTGGTAGATTTGTGATGAGTTTGTACATTTTGCTCTCTTCAGACAGTTTTTGTTCTCTCTTTGGCCTGAGGCAGCAATCATTACATTATACAGTCCCACTCTGGAAGAGAAAGCTCTCCATCCCCCAGTCTGTCACCAAGAAGGTCACCCAGGACCGAGCTTTCTCTAGGGGAATGAGGGGATGAGGACAGAGAGCTGGGAGGCTAGATATGGGGATTTGGGCCAGTGCAAGGAGGTGGAAATGCTGAGGAGCCAGGGTACCCAAGCAGAACGTTGACTTCTGTATCCAGATACTTCTGCCATTAAAAAAAAAAAAGTGTTTAAGTACTTATTCTAAACTTGTAGAATAAAAGCTGATATAGGTATTAGAAAGTACACAAGTAAAGTCCAGCTTAAGAAGTGTTCACAAAAGTGAACACAAGCATGCAACCGGCACTCAGGTCAAGAAAAAGGATGTGACCAGCCCCCTCAGCACCCCCTTCCTAGCCCCTCAGTCATTCTCCCACTAAGGTAACCACTACCCTGACATCTAACCACCACAGGCTCATTTTGCCTCCTATAAATGGAGTCACAGGCTGGGTTATTTTTTATTTGGCTTCTTTAGCCCAACAAAATCTCATCCATGTTTTTGCGGGTGGTTCCTTCTCCTCGCTGTGTGGTATCTTCCTGTGTAACTCTAACACGAAGTACTTATGTGTTCCAGTGAGGGCCATTGGGGTAGTTTCCAGATTGTGCTGTTGGGAACATTCTTGTACGTGTCTTTTGTTGAACTTGTACTTTGCATTTCTCTTGGGTCTATACCTAGGAGTGGAATTGGTCCTGCCATTCTTTGATGTGTGTGTGGTTTTGGAAACATCATGGACTAAGGGTTACTGGTGAGTTTGGAAAGCAGCTTCCTCATTGTCTTTGGAGGTGGAGTGAATGTGGGTTCCATGAACTTGGCTGTATGCTCATAGGGTCTAAGAATATTACTTCCAGATGCCAGTTCCAGCATGGCATGCTGGTAGAGGGTGCAGCCTTGATTTCCCCATGCTCATGGGCACTTTGCCACTGTGATTTCTTATTCTTCTGCACACCCCCCATCTCTGCAGCACTAGCTTAAAGCCAGCAGTGAAAGTTAAGGGTTTTCATTAATTTTATTTTTCTTTTCCTAAGTGAGAAAACCCAAATGGAAGTCTTGGGTGTTCAGATTTATACTGCTACCTTATTCTTTTGGAGTAGGCCAGGCAGCAAGCCATCTTGACCACACACCTTGGTTCTGCTTTTCATTGATTGGAAGTCTGATTTAAATATGGCCGTGGCAGGCTATGATGATGGCTTCTAAAGAGCTCAAATCTGTCAGCTCAGTAAGGCGCATCTGTCAACCTTCCTAGAGCCCCCACTTAATGCCATTTGCTCTTTCTGATGTACCACCAAGCGCCACTGTGAATGTCATCTTCCCCCAGTCCTGCTGATGCCAGCAGATCTCCCACGGAGCAGGGTGCAGGAATTTGGGCCATTGCAAGAGCCATGGACCCAGGTCTGTGTGTTATCATGCTTGGTCTCTTGAATTGCACATGGGATTCTGACTTATCATCTGTGTTTTTGGGAATCACAGCAAGAAGCCCCCAGCCCTATCACGTCAGGTAACCTGTGGACTTTGGCTGGCATTCCCCCTTATTTATTTTTTTTTATTTTTATTTTTAAAATGAAAGGCTCTTTAAAGACAACTGTCCTGGATGAGAAACACAGAGAGCTCTGAGAGAAGTTAGAGCATGTTATCGGACTCTTGGCCCATCCTGAAAAGTAGAATGTGCTAGAAGATACTACTATAGAGGGCACGACAGTATGACTCATTAACCCCTCTACTAGATTAGTGTGGCTGGTATTTCCAGAAGAGCCAAATTCTGGGAAGTAAGAATTAGCATGGCTTTTCCCATTGGGATTTTTTTTTTCTACAAAGGAGCCATCCCTTCTCTGAAAAACCTACCTTGAACTGACAAGAGCTTATAGTTTTAATGTACAGTCTTAATTTATCCCAACTGGTGTGAGTTTTGGTGTGTTTCACTGCAGAAATGTTAGCTTTGCTTGACAATGGGGTGCTGTTCCAACCCCCCACTGGGAGTGTTTTACATATATATATATATATATATATATATATATATATATATATATATAGTTGTGCTTGTTAGACTTGCATGTGAATAAGGATTTTCTTGTTGAAGTGATGCTCCTGGTCCAGCAAGTTTGGGTTTGGGATGGGGCCTGGGATTCTGCTTTTCCAACCTGCTTCTAAAGATTGCCATGCTGCTAGTCTGTGGGTTACACCTACAGTAGCCAGGTCACATGATAGATGCATCCTGTTACTCTTTTTTTCTTTTTCTCAAAAATTGGGTTTATTGAGGTATACTTTACTTACAGCAAATTCACCCCTTTTAGCGTACAGGTCTATGAGTTTTGACATATGCATGCAGTCATGTGGCCACCACCAAAATCAAGGTGGGAAACAGTTCTGTCACCCAAGTCACCCCTAAAACCACTGCCCAGGCCCCTTTGTAGCACTAATCTGTTCTTCATCCTTATAGTTTTGCCTTTTCCAGAAGGTCATATAAATAGAATGCCACAGCATGTAGCCTTCTGAGCCTGGCTTCTTTCACGCAGCCTTTGCAATCCACTCATGTTGTATCATTAGATCACCCCTTTTCAGTGCTACATAGTATTCCATGGGTGGGTGGACCAGAGTCTGTTCATCCATTTCCTAGTTGAAGGACATTTGGGATGCTTCCAGGTTGGGCAATTATGAATAGAGTTGCTATAAACACTGGCAGATGGGTTTTAGTGGGAGCATTGAGAACCTACGTTCCAGTTCTCTTGGGTAAATAAATACCCAGGGGCGGGATTGCTGGGTTGTGTGGTAAGTATGTGCTTATAAGAGACCGCTGAACTGTTTTGCAAAGTGGTTGCGCCATTTTAACATTCCTGTCCTTGTTATTCTAAAAGCACCAAGTTCTAAATGCAAGGCACATGTGGCTTCGAGGGTTTAGGATAAAGGATTGTGGGTGTGCAGAAAGTGATGGAAGCGGTAGCGTGAAGTGCCAGTCAGCGAGATGGGGGAGAGTGAGGATGTTGTTTGTAGCCAAGTACTGGTTTGAAGTGGAAAGAGAGAAGGGCGTCTGTGGCGTGGGGTGCATTGGTTCTGCCACTCAGCAATCAAAAGTCAAGGCTGTGAGAGCCATGTCTGCCCCCTGTTTACCACTGCAATCCTACCACGCCTAGCACAAAGTAGGCACCCCATAAATGTTTGTCCAGTGAGTGAAAAAAGAGCCTCTCTGCACCCATTTGCCAAATTATAGAGCTCTGATTCACCCTTGTACCAGTGTTTTAGGTTTTTGGTGTGTTTTAGGGTGTGTGTTGGGGATCGTGGTGTTCATGAGGTTGTCAGACCAGAGGAGGTCTCTGAAATTTCAGTGCTTGAGAATTTGGGGAGCAGTGGTCCCTCGAGAGTGAAGTCTTCTTTCAGGGCTTTGGTGGGAGTGTCTGTTGGGTGTTTGGGCTTATGTAAACCCCCCCTCCCCGCCCTGCCATTAACCTTCCCACTAGCAAGCGCATGTGTGCACTCCCTCAGTGATGGACCGCACCGTCGGGAAGATGGGCTCAGTGCAGAGATGGTCAGAGCCCCAAAAGCCCTATAGTTAAAAACATTTCGGAGAATGCTAACTCAGCTCCTTAGAAAAGAGTAGGGTGGTGCCATGAAAGACGGCAGAGAGAGAGGGAAGGCACTCCAGACTGGCTCAGCCAGGCCTGGGTTTCAATGACTCAGTTTCCTCATGTGCGTGATGAGGGTACTGCTTCTGATAGCATCTCCCTCGGAGAGGTTTTGGGGAGGCTAAATGGGGACACACATGGTAAATACTCAGCATGGAGAAAGCCTTCAAAATACACGAGCCATAATACCAGAGTGCTTTTTCCTTAATATTCTTTTGGGGAAGCTGGCTAGAAATGAGGCTGTCTGGATAGAGGTGGAGCAAAGGGCCCCTCTTGTAACTGGCCAATTTGGATTTACTAATCTGAGTATAACACTCTTTAAAAAACAACCCTCGGGTATTTGCATTCCCTCTTCTCTCCGGGAGCTTTCAAGGGGAAAAATTCAAGCCCACTTGACCTATTTTTCTATTCCTTTTGGTCTAAAACAATTGTCTTCCCTTCCCTTGATCCCTCCCTCTGTGGGTGACAAGGTGAGGGAGTTTTCAAGTGTATACTTAGCTTCCCTGCTCTCCCCCACCAAACCCATCTCCTCCTTTTGAGCCCATCAAGAGTCCAGTCCAGGATGGAGACTACAGCTGCTGTGGCCACCGCAGGCAACCACTAAGAGTTGAACAGCTGAACACTTCTCAGCTTTGGGGTTGGCATATGTCCTTCCCACACCCCCAATTCTTCTCTTTCTTCCTTCTCTCCTAAAAGAATAGAGAAGGCAAGTAACGTTCCAGAAGGGGAAATCAGGTGGTTGGCCTCAGCAACTTGCGTTTCAGAAACCACCGGGCATGAGTTCTTGTCCGGGTAGGGTGACCAGATGTCCCAGTTTGCCTGGGACTGTCCTGGTTTTAGCATCTCTGGAAATTACGTAGTTCTAGGCAAACCCTAATGGTGAATTCTTAACACCCAAGAGAGGAGGGGGAAGCAAGAGATGGTTCAAGAAAGGAGAAGATAGGTAGCTTTTTCCCTCTGAAAAGCCAAGACTTGATGGGAATGAATTGTGCTTTTGGAAGCCGCCCATTTAAGGCAGCTAGTGGTAGAGAGATCCCGGCTCTGAAGTGAATTTCCTGAGCTAAGTCCGGACCAAGTTTTGTCATCTCTCTAGGGTCAGAGATGGCTTTATCTTCTGTCAGACTGGGAACATCCTTGGAGCTTCCTTCAAGAGGCTCAGTGCTCCAATTGGACCTGGAATTCAGAAGTAGTAGCCGTTCCCCACAAATAACCCTATTCATGAGGCAGGGACCCCTCTCTGGAGGGAAACAACTTCATCGCCCACCTGCCAGTAAATAATATTCACGCTGTTAAGTTCTGTTCTCATTTTAGGCCTGTGTGTAAAATATACAAATATAATTTTAAACCAATTTTTAAAGTCTTTTTATACTAGCAGTCTTTGCAGGAGTGCTAAGTCTGATCTCAAGAATAAATGGATAGGTTTGTCTTAAATGAGACACACTAGGGCTGACCTAGAAATTGTTCTGCATGGGGGTTACATGGTCTCTGACCTTCCAGAATCTGCCATATTTTCTTATCTCATTGACCTTTATTATTTCCTTTATTAAGAATAATGGGGATGGGGGTGGGGGCTATGCCGACCTTGACATGCTGCTGTGAAATGTTTGTGGCACATTGGGGAGTCCACATGGGAATGTGCCTATCTGAGCAATGGCACCAGAGCACAGACTGAAAAGAGTAGAAGAGACAGAGAAAAGAGGTGATGGTGATTGGAGTCGAAGCATGCAGGGCTTCGGGACAGCAGACCCGGCTGCAAATCTCAGCTCCAGCTCACAGTAGCGAAGCCTCAGTCTGCTCATCAGACGTAGTCCTATGTCCAGGGAATTGTGGGAAGGTTAAAAGATACTGTGCACAGAAAGCATGTAGCATGTATGATCACTGTAAATAGCAGGACGGATGGATTTTGGATTCCATTACGGCAAGGTCTGGGTTCGTTGTGGTTCCCGCTCTGGGCCTGTGCTTGGCACCTGTGGAAGCTGAAGACATAATTGTGGCGTGCTTTCATGCACCTCAGATTCACAGCCTGTTGTTTTAATTCTGCTCCAGATTCACAATACGCTCTCAATATTGTCTCTCCTTTCGCTTATTTTTCCATGTTTCCATGTTATTTTCCATGTAATAGTGTATGGAAACATAGGCTATCTAAGTCAAGAACTAGCATGGTGTTCCTCAAAATGGGGTCCCCAGCCCCTCAGGGTCAGCAGCACGTGCTCGAGGGCAAACTTCTCATGTTTGGGCATGCATCAGTGTCATCTGGAGGGCTTTTAAACACAGGTGACTGGGCCTCGCCCCAGGAGGTTTGGGATGTAGCCTGAGAATTTGCATTTCTAGCAGGTTCCTAGATGGTGCTGATACAAGTGGTCTGGGGAACACACGTTGAGAAACCCTGAGCTAGAACATGACCAATAACTTCCACCTATAGTTTCCAACCCCGCTTTTTTCTCATCCTCTACCCCATTGTACTGCCCAAAAGGCATCCACTCTTTCTTGGATTGTGTGGATCTTATTCCCTCCCTCTCTCCCTTCCCCTTCCTTCCTTCCTTCCTTCCTTCCTTCCTTCCTTCCTTCCTTCCTTCCTTCCTTCCTTCCTTCCTTCCAAGTTTTATCACATGTGCCCTAATAAAAATTTAACATGCCTTAATATAAATGTAACTTGCTTGGCTTCTGAGCTTTGTAGTCTTCTGGAACCTGTACTTGCCTTTTCCACTCAGCCGTGTGTTTCTAAGATTCATCTCCCTTGTGGAGTGTAGCTGTAGGTCATTTATTTCTCTTGGTATAATTGCATTCTGTGATGATGTAACGATTTGTCCATTTTCCTGGGTGGTGGACATTTGGGATGTTGCCAGATTTTTTTAATTTTATTTTTTGCTCTTATGGACAGTGCTGCTGTGATGAATAAATACTTTTTGAGTGAATGAATTCAAGATGTTAATTTTAGTCTGTGTACTTGGGAATCTAGCTTCATCTAGAGTCAGCTGAGATTCATCAGCATTTATGGAACAGCAGCCATCTGACAGGCACTAGTAAAGACCTTCCACATTCTACTCCTCGTTCTCTCTAAGGGCGAGGTTATCCAGACAGCCCCCAGTCCTGCTTGTTTTCTTAAAGTCAGCCTGTGGTTTAGACATTGGCTTGTAGAGAAGCTACATGGCCGAGTCAAGAACATGAACTCTGGAGCCAGGTGGCTGGGGTTCACATCCCAACTCTGCTTGTCACTAGCTGTGTGACCTTGGGCAAGTCACTTAAGTGTCCTGTGCCTCAGTTTTCCAGTTTGTCCAATAAGGACTCTAATAGCACCTATCTTGGAAGAGTAAATGAGTTAATACATGTTATGCTTGGAATAGTGCCTGAAACTTAGTGCATGCATCACCATATGTGTTTATATATGGATGGATGGATGGATGGATGGATGGATGGATGGATGGATGGATGGGAGGAAAGGAGGAAGGAGGGGAGGAAGGAAGATGGATAGATGGATAGGATGGATGGGAGGAAAGAAGGATGAATGGATGGATGAAAGGAAGGATGGATGAGTGGACTTATTTGGGTGGCTATATTTGGGTTTCTGACCTAATGCTTGGCATAGTGTGTGGCACACAGTAGGTGCTACAAAGTATTAGATATTGTTATTCTGCTTTTTCTTGCTAAGGTTTTCAACTCCCTTGATCTGTTATTCTTTGGCATGTATCTTATTAACCCATTCTCCTGAATGACCCATTCAACCACCATTGCTCCAAGGTATAAGCCAAGGGGAAATCAATCACAGACAGGGTCACGGTGTAGTTGATAGCAGAAGTCCATGATTCCAAGGCCCAAGGAGAATTTTCCCTATCTCTCAGCAATCCTTTTCTATGTTCCTAATCATCTTCTCTCCCAATCCCTACACCTCACTAATGGACTCTCTCTGATGCCAGATTCCCTCTAGTCTCCCCACAGTTGCCCCTTCTTCTAACCATACTTCACCTTGCTCTAAGAGTGTCATGGTTGAAGATATCAAATAATTCAACCCAGTGAGAATAATCAGCCAGCTTCCATGAGGGTTTTACAAGGACTCAGAGCATGTGAGTCTTGCGCAAATTGGAATAGCCAAAAACATTTATGGACTTGAATTATCTTTGTAAGAGTTGTTAGAACACAAATTTTTAACAGTTTGGCCTGTTCCTAATCACAATACAGTCTCTTAAGTTAGGGATCATGGATGGATATTTGTGCTTAGAGAAGGGAGGAGCATCACATGTAGTTAGTGTTGGATAAGTGGATGGATGGATGGATGGATGGATGGATGGATGGATGGATGGATGATAGATGGACAGGCAGATGGATGATAGGTTGGATGGATGAATGGAAGGAAGGAAGGAAGGAAGGAAGGAAAGAAAAGATGGATGATGTTGGTAGATGGGTAGGTGGATGGATTATAGGTGGGTAGATAAGTATATTGGTGGATGATTGGATGGGTGGATGGACAGATGGGTAGGTGATGAAAGAAAGAAGAAAGGAAGAGGAAGGAAGGAAGGGAGAGAGGGAGGGAAGGAGGAAATATGGATGAATGATGAAAGAAAGGTTGGATGGATAGATATATGGATATATGGATATATGGGTGGATGAGTAGATGGACAGATGAATGGACTGGATTGAAGGATAAAAATATGGATGAGTGGGTGAATGGGTTGATGTTGGATATGAGAGTGTGTATGGAAGGGTGGGTGTCTATGTCAGGTCTCTTTAATATTTGGTGTTCTCATTGGCTTGGGAATGACCAAGTCCCTCCACTCAGCACCTCAGTTGTACCTTTTTCCAGCATCAAGTGAATCTTGCATGGTTTTTTGTGGAAATCAATAAGATGGCATGCTTATGTCGTACCTCTCTAGTTAGAATGCTCCTTGAGGGTAGGGGACAATGATTTGCCTTCCTCACGTCTCCCACGAATTCCTGCATAAATGTTTGTTAATTGAGTAATGATGAGGAAAATAGTGTTATTGACAAAGGTTATTAAATTTCTAGAACACCTGGTTTTCTTCATTTCAGCATGGGCCCGATAGTGGAATTCCTTGGATTTTGCTCCATCAGTGAATAGTGGTAGACTAGAGGATTATCTCTCTTCTGAGCAGGTTGAGTTCATGCCCCAGATTCTTACCCACTGGCCAGAGATTACAGATTACAGATGTACCACAGTCCTACATGGCCCCACATGGTCTTGTCCCTGTTATGTCTTTGATCTCATCCCTTCCATTCTCTACATCTTCTACTGTCTCAGCCCCACTGACTCTTTTACCCACACCCAACTCATTTGCACCTGAAAGCATTTGTGTTGCCTATTGCCTCTGCCTACATCATAGTTTCCCCAGGTCTTCCCATGGCTGACTCCCCTTCATTTAGGTCTCAGCCCAAAAGTTGCCTCCTCCAAGAAGCCTATCCTCTTCATTTATTGAACACCTAAAGTACAAAGAAGAATATAAAATATATGTATACTCTCCTATCCAGAGAGAATCTCTGGAGACATTTTAATGTATTTCATCCCATACCTTTTTTTGGATATAAGCTTTTGTGAACATATTTCCATGCCATTAGATATCCTTGGTAGCATCAAAGCTATCATGTATAGTTGCACAGGCAGTACACTGCACAAGGGTATCACATCTCATATCATAGGAATCATACAGAACTATACATTTATTATTCCAATGTCCCAGCTTAAGTATCTTGCTCTAGAAAAATGAAGACATTATGACAGTTTTTTGACAGATGAACCTAACACTTGAAAAAGGGGTATCTTTTTGAAATTCACACAGTGGTGCTGTATGGTTTGGCAGCAACCCCAGGAAAAAAAAACTTGTTAATATCTGGTGATATTCCACTTTATGGTTGTGTCAGTCTTTGTGTAACCATCTCCAGCTGTGCAATGCACATCTTTGTGCATGCAGCTCTGTCCAAGGTTCTGGTTATTTTCAGAATAAAATTCTGGTCTAGATACAGGGCTCAAGTCTTGAAACTGTTGCCACCACTTTTCTTGGATCTGTGAAAGAGACTTTGAGACCAGGTGACTCAAAATTCAAGAATTTGAGGAGGAGGAGCTGGGAAAGAACAGTTGGTTTTTTCAGTGCAGTTCTTTCAGTGCAGTTTTTCCTGGGCTGCATGTAAAGCAGTGCTTTTCAACTGGGGGTGATTTTGCCCTGCATGGGACCTTTGGAAATGTCTGGAGACACTTTTGGTTATTAGGAACATGGAGGGAAAGGTGATACTGGCATGTAGTGGGTAGAAGTCCACTAAAAATGCACAGGACAGCCTCCACCCCCACCCCAGTAAAGAATTATCCAGGCCAAGATGTCAGTATGCTGAGATTGAGAAATCCTGATGTAAAAGATGTCATGGATTTCTTGGAAGAGAGTAGGTGGATTTAGGGTTTTGGGGTGACTTAAATTTAATTTACAGTTTCTCTTCCTAGCTGGGTGTCAAAGCCAGCTTTCTGTGAACTTTAGATCCTACATGATCAGCAACAGGCTTGCTACCAACAGATTCGTTCATGTAAATATAGATGAGAAAAGGAAATCTCAGCCGGAATTGGAAAAGGTTGGCATGAAAGCTGCCATGGCCTCCGTTTCTCTCTCCTCCTCCTCCTGGTGCCCAGTGTTTAAATCGTGTCTCACTTTCCCTGGGCTTCTGGCATGGCGAGTGCTGCTGGGGTAGACTATTTTCTCTGCTCCCTTATTTCCCATATCAGGGCTGGGGCAGATGAGCTTAGAGATGTGAAGGGGGAAAGGAATGCATTCATTCATTCATTCTTGATGGAGTCATTCATTCATAAATGTATATTGAGCACCTACCATGTGCCAGGTGATGGAGGTGGGGGGAGATGAGAGCAGGAAGGTGACAAGGGTAGATTTTGGGCAGGGCTTTGTTGACCATAGTGAGGACCTTTATTCCAAAGGAATCCCCATTTTTCCCCCCTGGCACACTGTACTTTTTTGTTTTCCATAACAAAAATAAGATCATTTGGGGTCTATATTTTGAGACCTGCTGTTTACCAATATGAGCCACGCTGCAGTGACTCCCACCCTGTGATAACATCTTTGCACGCATCTGTGACTATGTCCTTAGGACAGAGTCCTGGAAGTGGCATAGCTGGATCACATGTCAGGCTTAGGGCCAGGTCATGAGGGACAGTAAAGGCTCCAAGGTCCCCTTTCCCCGATTATGGGGCCCCACTGAGTTGCCCTTGATTTAACACCTTCGCCAACCAGATAAATGGAAAACGGAATCCCCTGTGATGCAATGTGCATTTCTTTAGATCCCCGAGGTGCAGAGCCTTTTCCATGTGGCTGTCTGCATTGCCTTCGTGATGTCCTGGTCACATCCTTTGCTCGGTTTTCTCTGAGGACATGCTGCACAGGTATCTTTTGCAGGGGGAGGAGGGAGCAAGAGAGGGGCTGGCACCAGGTTCTGTAGACACTGAAGGGTTCTGTGGCTCTATGCTGCGTTTGAGGCAGTCCAGCCTAGTGGTTAAGAGGGAGGCCTGTACAACCAGGCTCCCTGGGTTCAAATCCCTGCTCTGTTTCCTTCTAACCACATAATCCTGGGCAAGTC
This sequence comes from Aselliscus stoliczkanus, assembly GCA_033961575.1. NCBI lineage: Eukaryota > Metazoa > Chordata > Mammalia > Chiroptera > Hipposideridae > Aselliscus > Aselliscus stoliczkanus. The sequence continues at coordinate 11,770,672 of CM066735.1, forward strand.
ACTTAACCGCCTGGGCCTTAGTTTCCTCATCTGTAAAATGGGTGTAACATTAGTCCCTACCTCGTAGGGTTGTGATAAGGCTTAAGCAGCTCTCAGAATAGTGCCTGGCACACCGTGGTGCTAAATAAGAGTTTGTCCCCCATTATTGTTATGGGCCAAGCAGGCATCAGCTTCCTCTGTTAGTGCAATAGTGTGTGTATGTTTCTGTGTGCTTTCTTGGTGCTTAAAAACCACTTTATTTTAGGGTACAGTAGCTGTCATGTGATTTTGAGTGAGCTCTCCCAGCCTGAGTGAATGCCAGCCACGATTCTTCTAACTGACCAAACAGAATCCTCCACTCCACCCCCAAACTTGATGGAAAGCAGCTGGAGCATTTTCCACATTTAGCATAGATGGGCCCTTCCTCGGCCCGTGAGCTTGTTCACGTCTGGGATTTCACTGGAGCTCCAGTCAAAGCGAGTTCCATGTCCTGGGAGGACATGGAAACTGACTGCCTTTTCTAGAATAGTTAGCGGCTCCTCTGTGTGGAGAGCTTATGAGCCCCAAGCTGTGTGAGAACCGATGTGGCTGACTCAGTCTTTATACCAGTCCCAAGAGCTCAGTGGTTTTATTTTGGCCCCCATTTCACATTGTGCACACTGAGGTTCTGAGAGCAAAAGTCGCTTGCCAAGGTCAAACGTCTAGCAAGCGAGGAAACCTCATGGGACAGATAACAGCACATCTGGGACAAAGGTCCAGAGATCGTGGAGTGACCGTGGCAAGAGGTACAGGGAATACAGGCATACCTGGAGATATCGCAGGGTCAGTTCCAGACCACCTCAGTAAAGTGAATGTCGCAATAAAGCGAGTCACATGAACTTTTTGGTTTCTCTATGTGCATTAAAGTTATATTTGCACAATACTGTACTCTGTTACGTGTGCAATAGCATGATGTCTTAAAAAAATATTGCACACACCTTAACTAAAAATACTTCATTGCTAAAAAAATATTAACTCTCACCTGAGCCTTCAGCGAGTTGTAATGTTTGTCCTGGTGGAGAGTCTTGCCTCAATGCTGATGAAAACACAGTATCTGTGAAGTGTGATAAAGCGAAGCCTGCAGTTAAGGATCAGAGTTTGAGCTCAGTCAGAACTAGGTTCCTGTCAGTGGGGTGACCTTTGGGAAGTTACATAACTGCAGGGATCCTCAGCTTCCCTATCCGTACAATGGGCAGAAGAGTACTTTCCTCCCAGGGATGTTGTTAGGATGAAATTGATGGCGCCATGTAAAACACTACGTGGCACATAGTAGGTGCTTGGCGCGTGGTGGTATGGGCACCAAGACACAAACAGACACAGACACACACCGGGATCTGCTGGCACCTATCTCCCAGGGCTGTGAGGAAGAAATGACGGGAAGGTTCAAAGTGCTGAGCAGGGGGCCTGGGGTGTGGGTAGTAAGCACTCCATACATAAAAAAATTGTTAATTTTTTAAAATGAGGTCAGCAGCCTTAGAGCTAATCATTGGAGTGGAGGAAAGGAAACTTTATTTTTAATGCTTTTTTTTTTCATTTAAAAAAAAATTGAGGTAGAAGTTCACATACCATGAACTTAACCATTAATCATTTAAAGTGAACAATTCAGTGGTATTTAGGACATTCACAGTGTTGTGCAATCATCACCTCTATCTCGTTCCAAGACATCTCCATCACCCCAAAGAGGACCCCGTTACCATTAGTACTCACGCCTTGGTCTCCTTCCTTCCTCAGCGCCTGGTAACTGCTGGTCTGTCTCCATGGATTTAGCTATTCTGGTTTTGGAGTTTTTGAAGTCCCCTCCCCCTGGCAGAGGACCCCTCAGCATCTAAGTGAAACTGCAAGAAAACCCAGCTCTCTGCATTTCCGGGTCTTCCTGTCCCTGGCACAGGGTCTGCCCCCACCTGTGTCCCCCTCTGGCACCCTGGGCCTTGCCTGGTGGCCATGGTTAATCCCAGCAGCAGGCCCGTGTTCTGCTCTCCTGGGGCCTCCACAAATGAGAGGTTTCATCTCAGCTGGGTTTCTCCCAGTTAAATATTTAATAAATAAGACCTACAACTTGTGATGCTGGGAGTGTTTGATAGTGAAATTAATGAGGGAGAGAGACTCACAGGCGGCCCACGGATCCATGCCTGAGCCTAGTTTAGGGCACCCTGTTGGCACAGACCTGGGCAGGTGTCTGAGCCATCGTTTGGTAACCGTGGTGGGCCACACACCATCCCATGTCCTGTGGCTGTGGTCTCCCTCTTTCTTTAGCACTGTGGCACAGAGGAACCACTTGATAACTATGTGCTAAAAGAGAGTGGGGAGGAAGAGAGAGAGAGAAAGGGAAGAGGGAGAGAGAGATGAGATGAGGGAGAAAGAAAAATGGCATCAGATGGAGTGGGGAATAAGGGAGGGATGGAGAGAGAGAGGGAGGGAGAGAGAAATGAGGGAAAAGAGGGAGAGGAAGAGAAAGCAGGAAAATAGAAAGAGAAAGAGAAGAGAGAGAAAATGGTTTCTTATATCTTTTCCCCTCCCCCTTACCCTTATCACTTTTTTTTTTCTTTATTCTGTCTCCTATTTCTCATTTCCTTACTCTGGCCTGTTTGCCAGCTCCTCATCCCTTTTCATTTCCTGTGTCTCTGTTATCTTTTCATTTTCTGTCTGAGTGTTTGCGCCTTTTCTCTTTCTCTTTATAAACTGTCCCTTGGTGTGTGTGTCTTATTTTTTTCTAGCCTGTCTTTGGCTAATTGTGTGTGTGTGTGTGTGTGTGTATGTGTGCATGTGCGCGGGCACACATGCATTCACAAGAGAGAGAACCTAGAGAAGAGCATAGAAACAGATGAATATTTTAAAGATCTACCATGAAGTGAACATCTATTGTACCCAGGTCAAGAGCCAGAACACGCCCATCTCCCCATATTCTCCCATATGCCCATCCCCCATCACAGCCCCTCCTTTCCTCCCTGATGAACCATTATTGAGGATTTCATGGGAGACATCAGCTTGTTTTTCTTTGTGACTTTACCACTTACATACTATAGTACCTAAGCAATAGGGTTAAATGTTTCGTGGTTTTCAATTTTATATAAATAAAATTAAGGGATATGAATTGTTTTGTATTTTGTTTCATTGGCTCACAGTTACGTTAGCAAGATCCATTCTTATTGTGGTCACTGTGGCTCCTTCATGGTCATATTTGTTCCCTGATGGTGAACACATGAGTTTGTTCCCTTTTGATTGCCAAAAATAAGCAATGTTGCTAGTTGTTTATGGATTTCATTGCCGTGTGCAAGAGTCTCTCAAGGGTACATGCTTCGATGCAGTATTGCTGGATACTAAAATTAGTGCCTCTTCAATTGAACTGAATACTGCCAAGTGTTTTACAAAGTTTGCGCTAATTTATGCTCCTGGCAGCAGTGGCTGAGTATTCAAGTGGCTCCAAACTCTCACCAACACTTGATATTATCAGACTTAACTGCAGCCTGTCTGTTGGGTGTGTGGTGATTTTAGTTTGTGCTACCCGATTACAAAATGGGTGAACATAATTTAATATATTCATTGGCTATTTAAGTTTCTTCTTTCGTGAAGTGCCTTTTCATGCCCTGTCCACTTTTTTATTGGGTTGTTTGCATTTGGTTTTTTTGTTCAGATTGATCTGTAGGTGATCTTTAATGTTTTCTGGAAACTGGTCCTTTATTATTATATGCTGTGCAATATCTTCTCTTGGCTTGCCTTTTGATTCCTTTTTATGACGTCTTTTGATCAATAGCAGTTCTTAACTTTAATGTGGTTGCATTTAGAAATGTTTTCCTTCACAGTTTGCGGGTTTTGTATCTTATTAAAGAAAACCATTTCTACCCTGAGGTCATGGAGTTATTCTACACTGTTTCCAAAAGTTTTACAGTTTTGCCCACTGTATGTCTTTACTTAACTTGGAATTGATTTTTGTATATGATGTGAGGTAGGGGGCCTGATTTCCTTTTTATTCCATAAATATTGTCACAGCACTATTTATTTGAAAATCCATCTTTGCCTCAATGATCTACAAGACAACCTCTGACTGTTTAACTCTTACATCCTTTGGTCTGGTCTGTTTTCATACTCAGCCACTCAGGCCACAGATATTTATTGAGTGCTGACTACATACTAGGCACGGGGTTACAGCAATGAACCTGGCAGATGCAGTCAGTGTTTTCATGGAACTTACAATCTGGCAGTGATGGCAGATAAATAGCTATGGCTCCTTAATTTACAATTACAAATGACATAAGACCTTAGGAGGGACAAGTCCAGTATGCTCTGTGAGGGGCACATAAAACAACCTCCCCTAAGGAGGTGGTTATAAACTGAGTGTTTAGTGGAACCCTCCTGTAGTGGGGCAGGAGTGATGGGAAAGATGTTTTGACCAGTGGGAACAGCATGTTGAGAGGCCCTGTGGCAGATGCTTAGGTATTTAGTATTTACCCTAAAGGCACCGTCTGGCCACTAAAGCAGCAATACAATGAGATTGTCTGTGACTGGCTCCACTGGGTGCTATGTGGAGAATGGATTGGATGAGGGCAAGAATATAAGCCATGAAACCAGTGAGGAAATGATTGTAGTCTTTCAAGGAGGAGACAGTGTTCCTTGGACTGGGATAATAGTTGTGGAGATGGAAATCATTGGTCAGATTGAAAGATACTTTGCACTGGCATAATTTTTCCCCTCTCTCTCTGTTCTTCTTCTGGTTGAGTTTTCTGGATGAGGAAAGCAGTTTTTGTTTCTGCCAAGGGTATATGCTCTGGAGGACAGATGGTCTTTGGAATTCTAGCCAAAAGAGTCCTGGACAGCCCCTGGCCCCCAGGGTTTCCTGGAATCAATTCAACAATGGCAATTTATTAATAACGAAAACGACAATGAGTTGATAGCCTTTCCCTTAAAATATCTTTTAGCTATTACCTTATTTCTCGTCCCCAACCAACCCTATGAGATGGGTGGGGGAGAGAAACAAGGATTTTTATCTTAGTTTTATTATAGAATGGGGGTGGGGGAGTTAATTGGCACTCTTGAGATCACACAAAAGATGTTGTTTTGGAGATTGGAATCTAGTTCCTTGACTTCTGGGATTGGAATCAATCCCCTTTATAGCAAGATCACATACCAGCTTCCCAAACACACTCTTTTGCAAACCATTTCCCACTGGGAGCTCCTAAATTATTTACAAGACCTCAGTTTCCTTGACTATAAAATGGGAATTAAAATAGCTATCTCTGAACTTTGTACCTGACATGCAGTTAGGGCTCATTACATTTATTTATCTGAATCCATTAGTGCCCAAGGGACAAAAAACTCAAAATAGGCTTGAGCAAGAAGAGAAGAGTTACTGACCCCTCGGAGGGAGGAATCCAGGGAGTGACTGGGCATCTAGCTTATCAAAATCCAGGATCATATGACATGATTAAACCTCAGTTTCCAGGTTCTGGTTTTTGAAGTTGGTTTCATTCTCCATGTGGACATGCCATTCCATTTGGTCCTCCCTAGATGATACCAAAGTGAGTCTCTTCCCTAGCCATCCTCCCAGCATTCTCAGCACAATCATCTTCCCAGCATTCTCAGCAAATGGTTTATTACTTTTGATTGGCATAGGCAGGGTTATATGCTCATGCATGCACCAATCACTGCAGGGAAATTGGAGGTGTGTGGCATTGGGGGTGGAGCCAAATTCATGGAACAGGTTGGAGAGATCTCTTTAAAGTTCTTTAAAGTATTAAGGTATGTCAGCTCCAGTAGTAGAAGTAGTGAACCTCAATTCTGCCAGTATTCTGTTGACCAGAATTTCATCCAATGGTTTATCAGTGAGGGTCTCAGTAGGAAGCAGAAGACACACATCAAGAATTGAATTAAGAGATGTGGGCATCTATTAAAACAGAGAGGGGGGAACAAAGGAAGAGAGAGAGAGAGAGAGAGAGAGAGAGAGAGAGAGAGAGAGAGAGAGAGAGAGAGAAATAGCTGCCTGGCAGGAGATGTGACGAGGAAACTGGCAGAATAAATGCCTTGACTTCATGCCCTCCCCCCATCTCCTGCCAGGACTCCCCATTGTCCAAACCCAACTGGAAGCCAGAGGGTAGGGAGCTCAGTGAGGTGGTCCACCTCCCTGGGCATAATGGAGTAGAGAATGAGGGAGAGTGGATTCTGGGTCACAGAAGATAGCCAGTACCTGTGACCTATGTGACTGTAGGGGAGACTGGGACATTTAGTCCAAGTGTACATCCAGGAGGAAGAGCTTGGTGGACACATCACACTGTCTTTTCCACAAGGACAAATCAGTTCCCCAAATAGCACCCAAAAAAAAGCCTACTTTGCTGCTGTTATTATTATGGGTGGTGGTGATGATTGGTTCTCTACATGCTAGTACCTCCTCTTTTCTTTTCCTTCTCATTCTGCTTGGAGAGCTGGTAGTGGGAGTCTCAACAGGCAGTCTGTGCCCCTGGCAAGGTCCTTGGTTTAACAGGAGACTGAGGATGGGTAAGCTTCCTGCCTGAAGCAAGCAACCATCTTGCTGAAGGTGAAACCTAGGAGAGAACCCTCAGGCTGAGCCCGGGGAGGTGGATCAGGTCCCAGGGGCAGGAAGCAACCTCCCCCACCCCGACATCCCTCACCTGTTCCTCCCTCTTTGGAGCCTGTCTTGGCAGCTAGAAGTAGGTGCACAAGTGAAATCGCAGCCCAGACATGTTAACAATGGTTCTTGCCCACGCCACCCCCATCTGGTCCAGCTGTGTTAGCCTCCAGCCCCCTCCAGGGTCAGCCCAGAAACTGTAATAATGGCTTGTTCCCTTCTAGCCTTGCCCACTTCTTTGAGCTCCTTCAAGGCACCGTGATAATGGGGCCATCACTGTCTTGGCTTCCTCCATTCAAGCTTAACTGGCCTCCCCTCCCCTCCATGGAGAGCGGAAGAACAGCCCCTCATTGCTTCTGGCAGCGGACAAGCCAGGTCCCCACCTTCCTACCATCCCAAGGTCCAGGACAATGAGGAGAGAGGCGGATAGTCCCCCAGGACCTTTGCGGGCTCCATTTCTCCTGAGCTCCATGATTCCTGGTTTTCCTCACACTTTTCCAGCTTTGCCAGATCCCTGCTTCTGGCAGTGATGGCTGCACAGTTTCAAACCCTGGCTTCTCCACATGGGCTTGACTGCAGAGGCAAGTGACTTCACCTCCCTGTGCCTCAGTTTCCTCAGCTGTCAAATAAGGGCAATCGTAGTAGCAAGAGTTCTAGACAACTCTGCCAAGCCACTCAATGCCCTGAGGGGTAGATGCCATTGTCATCATCCCGTGTGACAAAGAGAAAACCAGGGCAGAGAGGTTCAGTAGCTCATCTGAGGTCTCACAGTCCTCGAGTGATAGAGGTGGTATTCGATCCCAGGCTGTATGACTCCAGAGCCTGTGTTCTTAATCAGTAATAATGATTATATCCTAATTCAATGAGCTGTTGAACAGATTTATTGCAATAAAGTAGGTAATAAAGCTTAGTCCAGTCCCCAGCATATAATAAACACTTAATGTAGATGTTATAATCATAGTTATTATATCATATCATATTATATTATATAGTTATATATTAGTATAGAATACATGCTATAAGTACTTGATAAATTAATATACAGTTATATATTATTGTTATAGTTCAGGGGTCGGGACACTCTGCAAAGGGCTAGATAGTAAAGATCTGAAGCTCTGTGAGCCATATGCTTCCTGTCACAGCCACTCAGCTCTGCCGTTGGAGCAACGGCACTCACAGACAATATGTAAACAAATGGGCATAGCTGTTTTCCAGTAAAACTTTATTTACAAAAAGATGCCATGGGTTGTAATTTGCCACGGCCTGATATAGTATGTGTTATTGTATAATATATCAGCAGTTTTTACCCATGTTCCTGTTTATATCTTTTGCCCTTCCTTTTTATTTCTTTTTACAAGGCTGGCCTTTCTTTCTCTCCCTTGTTCCTGTCGTTCAGCATGTCAGGCCACTAGAACATGTGGGCTTTCCTAACACCAAACTTGTTTGTCTAAGACATGGGAGTAAGAGTGCTGGGGACTCGGAGCTCAAGCGTCTCTCCCTCCCCTCTTCCCTTCCTCATTCCTGAGCGCCGAGTCACCATTTCCCTTGCCCATTGCTGATTGCTTCTGCCTTGGGAAACCTACAAGGCTCTCTGGGCTCCTGTCCCCACAGGCCCCCCTCCTCACTCACCTGGCTCCCATCATGCTGGACTGTTTTCTTAAAACACACCAGGCACTATCCTATCTCAGGGCCTTTGCACTGGCTATTTCCTCTGCTTGGATCCCCCCTCATCTCTCCCAGGTCTTTACTTGAAGGCCACTTTCTTGGCATCCACCCTGTTTTGAATTGCACACCCAGAATTTCCCAGCCCTCCCCTGCCTTATTTCCTCCTTTGGCACTCTCTTGCTGGCTCCCCCTTTTACTGTGGCCTCCACAAGGTAGGCAGTGTTATTGGCTTCATCCACTGATGTGGGCTAGAACAGTACCTGGCCCTCAGTAGGGAGTCAATAAATGTGTGTTGAATGAATGAGCTACGGCTTCATTCGTTTTTATTGCTGCTTAACATTTGATCGTATGGAAAACCTACAGTTTGCTTATCCATTTACCTATTTACCTGTTAGTGGACATTTGGGCTTATTGTCGTTTTGGCCATAACGAATAAAGCCACTATGACATCCTTGTACCTTCCCTCAACTCTTCACTTGGCAAATCATTATACATCATTTAGATTTTCCATTCAATGGTACATCTTCAGAGAGCTTTTCCTGACCCAACCCCCATCTCTTAGTCTAAATTAGCCCTCTCCCCATCATTCCTTATGGCACTTATCACATTGTACAATGATATATTTGTGTTGTAGGGGTGCAGGTGGCATTCTGGCCAGAACTGTCTACTTCCAGAATGAGAAATGGAAGAAAAAAACCAACACAAACATTTGTACAACAGCTCCAAGGAAGTGTTTAGTTCTTGGGTTTCCAAGGACAGAGAGATTAGGATTTGTGTGAGGAGGCGAAATCAGGGGCTGCTTCATGAAAGGGGTAGCTGTCAGCACACCATTTATCCATGGTTTGCAAACTAGGGTGAAAAAACTATCAAAAGGTCTCTGAGCTCACAGTTGATGGTAAAGATGGCGGGATTGACAACTCCTCGTTATATAATATATATTGTCATGATGTCATACAATGTCATGGGATGTCGTACAATGGCAGATCATCATAAACTTGCACGAAACACTGTGGGGAGGCTGCATAGATCCCATGGCCAGTCCATTTCTCAGGGCATCTCAAACCGTGTGGCCCAGTGGCCACTGTCAGCGCCAAATGTGAAGGTGGGTGACAGTTGGGGCAGGAAAGCACTGAGTCAGGTACAGTGTTGCCTCCATGAGAGCTGAATTCTATCTGTTTTGTCCTCTGTCACATCCCCAGCATTTAGAACACTGCCTGAGGGCCGGCTGAATGGCTCAGTTGGTTAAGAGCTCACTCAAGAGTGTGAGCTGAGCTCTGAGCAACAGCAGTTCGATGCCCAGCCCTAGCTGAGCTGCCGTTGAGCTGCCAACAGGTGGCAGGATGGCTCAGCTAAAAAAAAAAAAAAAAGTTATCCTTCAGTGATAACAGTTTGGGGCTGGCTGAGTGGTGTGGTGGTTAAGCACTGGCTTGGGAAGCCAGCAGTCCCGGTTCGGGTCCCACATATGAGGGCCAGTGACACTGCCCTCAAAAAAAAAGAAAGTAACACAGTATTAGAACACTGCCTGGCACATAGTAGGTGCTCAGTTCATTCTTGCTGCATGGATAATAATAAGGAACAATGATGTGGTTGAGAACCTGGGCTGTGAGCCTAGAATATGTGTGTGACAGCCCAACCATTACTATAATAGCTGCATGCCTGATAATGAGTTTCAGCTTTCCACTGTCTAAAATGTGTGGGAGATGGTCTCTGCCTTATAGGGCTGTACGTTTATTTCATGGATACTGATCAAGGGTCTACAGTGGGCAAAGCACTGTTCTAGAATAGGAAGCAGACAAAAGTCCTTGCCCTCATGGACTTACATTCTCATTGGGAGAGATATAGGATAAACAAAAATTAAATAATAAGTAAGTTGCATAGTACTTTAGATTATAAAGGCAAAGGGTAAGGGAGATCAGCAAAGAAAGAGGGTGGGAAAGCCAGTTGCTATATTAGATAAGGCCTCCCTGAGGAGATGGCATCTAAGCCAAGAATTGTAGGAGGTCAGGAGGAAGCTATGAGACTGTCTGGAGGAAGAGGGAACAACAGAAGCAAAAGCCTGTTGGAGGAAGAGTGAGGAGGCCATTGTGGCTGAAGGGAGAGAGTAAGGGGGGGAAGTGAGGGCAGGGAGATGACAAGGCAGGTTGTGCAAGGCCTTCTGGGTTGTGGAGAGGACTTTGGTGTTTGCTGTGAGTAAGGTGGGAGCCATAGAAGGTTCAGAGCAGAGAGGGGTGTACCTGGACTCAGATATTCACAGGCTCCTCTGGCCACTGTGCCAGAGCTTGGTGGGGGTAGCCTTTGGTGAGTAAGAATGGAAGCTGGGTGTTCGGGGGGAGATAATGGTATTGGTTCAGGCAAGTGGGGGTGGGTTCAGGGTGTTAGTTGTGGAGATAATGAGGAATGGTTGGATTCTGACAGTAATTAAATTTTTTTTTATTGTGACAAAATACATCTAACAAAATTTACCATTTTGAGGTATACAATTCAGTGGCCTTTAGTACATTCACAGTATTGTGCAACCATCACCTCTGTTTAGTTTCACAACATTTCATCACCCCAAAAAGAAATCCTATATCCATTAGTAGTCACTTCCCATTTCCCTGTCCCCTTAGCTTCTGGAAACCACTATGCTGGATATAATTTGAAGGTTAACCAACCAGTAGGATATCTGGATAGATAAGTAATGAGGGCTCAATTAATTAACATGCAGAAAGCACTTAGGTGGCACATAATAGGTGCTTAGGAGTGACATGACAAAGCTGTGTTGGCTAGCACTTTCCAGAAGCTTTGCTCTGATGCTAAATTGGCCTACTCAACTGTTTGGAACTCCCGCCTGCAGCAGAACCAGGACCTTTCACACTTTTAGCCTGGTCTGAATAGGGGTGGGAGAGGAGTAGTCAGAAGGGCCAAGCCAGCACCATCCGTTCCGGAACACAATCCAACTCCAGTCCAAATTTCCCAGAACTGTGCAGAAAAACTTCCAGGGAGGGACAGTGCAGCTGATGGGAGTCTTGGCAAGCCCTGGCCTCAGCTTCCTGGGGCTGCTGTTACATCAAGTAGCATTTGTTGGACCTTCAGTCTGAGCCAAGATAACAGTTTTCAGAGGAAGAGCCAGGAGCATACAGGTTCTCTTTGTGGTTGTACCCCTACTTCCTTATGTGGTTTCATGTAAATCCCTACTCCAGTCTGTTACTATTGACCTCTCTCTGAAAGGAGTGTGAAACTCTCCACCCTTTTCCTTATGTTTGTGATGTTTTGGTTTCCAATGATGAGACCCCTCTATGTATGCTCTGGTATTAACTTTCTGGTTCATTCTATCTCTCCCTCCCTCAATGTACTATTTTTCCTTGTGCCTTCTGCCTGCTACCTCCATTGATATTTCTCCTCATTGTTATCTCATTTGTATTCTCAGCTCCTGTGGTGTGCAGGGCAGTAGAGCTAAAAGACCATGGACCATAGAGTCCTGGAATCTGCTCCCACTTCTGCCACCTTTGAAGCTGTTTGACTTTGGGCAAGTCTTTTAATCTTCCTGAGTGGAAATCCTTCACCTTGCTCAGCTAATATTTCTCTGGTCACACAGTAGTGTGTCTCTTCCCCACCTCCTCAAAATTAAGCACAGCCTTGTGATTTGCCCTAGCCAATGGAATGTGAGGGGAAGTGACATGTGTCTGGGAAGAAGCTTTAATCAGTGTATGATTCACCATGTTCCCTTTAGCCTGCCTCCACCATCATGCATGTACAGACATGGAGCCTCCTTCAGAGCTGGAGAGAGGATGACATAGAACAGAGTCCCCAACTCACCTGCAGTGGACACATAGCATGAGCCAGAAAATTGGGCTGAGGTGTTTTCAGCCACTGAGATTGGGGGATTGTTTGTTCCTAGAGCAGGATGTGGAATATCAGCCTGCAAAACCATCATTTGTGCACAGGGGCTGATATCTAAGCACGTGTTCTCATGAGGGTTAAGTAGACTCCCATACATTTAAACTTCTAGCTAACCAATGTTACTTCCCTTCTTCCTATAGGGCCTCTATTTCCTCTCCCTGTTTTTTAATCTTGAAAAAAAGAAATGTGGGAAAGAATTGTTAGACTTTTCCTTTGAGAAGATGAATGATTTCTAAAGCTCTGGGCATTGATTCAGTCACTGTCAACCGTATTCTTACTACGACCATTTTCTCTTCTTCCCTAATCACTTTGCGTCTGCTGAGAAGTGAAGGAGTTCCTGTTTCAACTCATTCAGTTTTAACTCTTGCCATCATCATCTTCTCTTTCCCACCTCCTCTTTGCCTGTTCTACTCCTGCTCATCCCATCAGGGAGATTAGACTCAGGTTCTAGAACCTGCAGTGTTTCTCCGTTGTCTTCAGTTTCTTGCTTGCTTAGCCCCCCTGGGAATCAGCTGTAGTAGCAAATTAACAAATAGCTCTGAAGTGCCTCAAGCTTGAAGACATTTCCTTTTGCTCACCTAAGCAGGATCCTGGAGTAATTGCAAATATCCTATCCTCTACTGTAAATCTTTCTTCATAGTTGTTAGAGATGCAGCCAGGGTCAGCGAAGACCCAAGCAGAAGATCTTGGCTGAGGCTCCTTGATGTTCTGGCCTCACTGGGTGTTGTCATATTGATTAAGCTCCTGGGACTGCTGCCAGCAGCCTCTAGGATTAAATCAATAGAGTTTGCAAAAGTAAAAGCTTCTTTTGGAGGCACAGAAGATGCTGTTTTATTTTTTTAATGATAAAGCTTCAAGGAGAATCTTCATGGATGGCTGGGCCAGCAGAGGAAAGGCCAGGCAGACCCAATATTTGGGGAAGTGCACAGGGAGCAAAGAAGGCAGTTTCATCAGCGGGCTTGGGGATTTCCGGAAAGTCTGTTTAACGTGGGTTGTCAGTGTAACAGCTGGGAGAGTTGGAAGAGCAAGTGGAAGATACCGAAAGGACTGCTGCTGAGATGTACAGAGAAATGAAGTGGATGTGGATTCTTCCTCTCATTGAACAAATCTTTTATTGGGGTCCTGCTATGCGCCAGGCACTGGGATGGGTGATGAGGATGTAATGGCGAGCAAATTGTACAATGTGTTCTGTGAAGGGAAGAGAAGAGAAGAGAAGAGAAGAGAAGAGAAGAGAAGAGAAGAGAAGAGAAGAGAAGAGAAGAGAAGAGAAGAGAAGAGAAGAGAAGACTGCCTTGTGAAGATGGAGACAGATATGAGAGTGATGCAGCCACAAGCCAAGAAATGCTGGGGCCACCAGAAGCTGGAAGAAGCAAGAAAGACTCCTCCCCTAGAGCCTCTGGAGGGAGCTCAGTCCTGTTAACACCTTAATTATGGGTTTCTGGCCTGCATAACTGTGAGAGAAGAAATTTATGCTGTTGCAAGCCACCCAGTTTGTGGTAATTCATTATGGCAGCCCTAGAAAATGAATACAGATGCTCCTATAATGTTTGAGATGCTTCTGAGAAGGCACAAAAGGACACAGTCCTCACCAGAACCTCACTCTGTGACAGGGAGGAAATAGGGAGGGAGAAGAAAGACCCCCAACTCCTCCTTCCCTCCAGCCTCCTGCTGGTGCTTCCCATTGGCTAAACCCACCCGGAAGGCAGGGGATGAGTGATGGGATGGGCTTTTTCTGGAAGGGAAAGAGGCAAGGGAGTGGTACATAACCAACCTATATAAGGTTCACAAGGAAGGAAATGAAAGCAGGAGAGGGTGCTGAGAAATGGTGTCTGTGGGTGACAGGGCTTGATGGATGGATGTTGGTTTGTATTTAAGAGTTAATGAGCTGGGAGGAGTGTGGTGGTTAAAAGATGCTGGAAAAGGATATTTTGGAGGTGGCTGGTGTCACTTCTGGGCTTGCATGGCTGGAGTGACTTGGAGTTGACATAGATTGTTGATGAGGAGGTAGGGATGTATTCTCATGATCAAGGAGGGAAAGGGTCAACATGGATAATGGTCTCTCCACATAGAATGTGAAGGTCATAGAAAGTAACAGCCTCCTTTACAGTCTTACTCCCTGATTTTGTTTTCCTGGGACCTCTGACTTTTGACTGCCTTTGATGTTCAGCTCCCCGCTGGGCCCTGTGGAGCTGGGGGGAACCCTCATGGACATGCCTGGTTTGGGTTGGTGGTACTTCTTGGCCTTGCTGCCTTTTCTGGGGGCCTTCTCCTTGGCTACACCTGAGAGGGGGCCGCCTTCACTTCATCTGGCTTCTTGGGTACCTTTATCCCCTCACCTGGGTTGGGAGGGTCCTTCTTTGTCTCACTTGCTTTCTTGGAGTCTTTCTCCTTGGTCTCATTGAGTTTCTTCAAGGCCATCATGGCGGACATCTCTCTGGGCTGAATTATCCTTTTATTCTTGGCAACTAATTTGAAGCTGCTGGTGGCCCCCTTGACCTTGGAGTTGATGATTTTCAGATTATTTCTGGGCTTGAGTTTAAGCCAACTGGTAGATGGCACATAAAGAGAAAATAAGGAGAAAATGAAGGATTTCACTGACCTTTGCACAGGGATGACAGTTCAAGACAGAAGAAGAATTTCCCTTTGGGAGAGTGAATGTAGAAGGGAACATGGCTGTAAATTGATCAGGAGACGGAGACCTCACACCACTCAGATATCCCCAGGGAACTTTACTGTTCCCCCAAAAAAAGAGAGACCCCAAGAGTTTAAAAGTGACCAACACCTCCTGCTCAAAACTTGTTTTGGTTATTTTTTTTTCTTTCTCTTTTTCAACAAGGGAACTTCATTTTACTTTTGCATGTGTGTGTGTGTGTTTTCCATGAGTCATGTTAACTCTCCCTCGTTTAAACTTTCTGATACAGAGCAATTTATACATTTACATTATGGGTTTAATTTCAGAAGGAACACATAAACACACACACACACACACACACACACACACACACACACACACACACACACCCCTACCTACCTTACTTTCTGGAAACTGGAAAATGTAGCCCTGTGAATCTCCAGGGTTGACTGACAGTATCTGTGAGAATGTCCAGCATGTACCCGCTCTGACCCAGCAATTCTGCATCTTGGAGTTTATCCTGCTGAAAAAAACTCTTCACAAGTGTACGAGGAGGTTTGGTCAGATTATTCATCACAGCTTTGCTTGTAATAGAGACAAACTGGAAGCATTTAGGGGAATATTAAATAAATGATGATGCATCCGTTCACAAGAATACTGCACAGCCTTTTAAAAGAGGGAGGTTCAAAAAATAAATAAAAGAGGGAGCTTCCATGGCTGATATGGAAAACTGGGCCCAGTGTGGTGAGGGGCACAGCACATTGCAGAAATTAGGTATCATGATGCCAGTGTTGTAGAGGAAAAAGGCGATTTTGTATGTTTGTTTCCATTCATTCAGTAGTATTAATGGAGCACCTACTATGTGTTAGGCACTGTTTTAGTTGCCGGAGACACAGCTGAGAACAAATCAGGCAAATCCTTGCTCTAACGGGGCTGACAGTCCAGTAAGGGAGACCAACATCAATAAGATAAATAAAATGCATAGTTTGTTTGATGTGAGAAGCTGCTAAAAACAAACAAACAGGAATGGAGATGTTGGCAGGGTTGAGATTTGAGATCCGATAGCCAACAAAGATAATGTTTTATTACAACATGAAGAAGGCAAGGGAATGAGCACTGGTGAAATTGTGGGGAAGAGTAACCCAGGAAGACAGAGTAGCAAAGAATGTGTTTTGGGGAAAGTCTGGATGATAAACACCAAACTGTGAGTGATGGTTATCTCTGGGAAGTGCAATGCGGTAAGGACTTTCCACTTTGTAAATGATGCATTATAAATTATAAAAATTAAAAACAAAAGAATACAATAAGCACATATTCATTTTATAACTAAAACCATTTGTTGTTTTTAAAAAGGGACCATAAGAGGGCCAGCCAAGTGGCGCTATGGTTAAGAGCTGGCTTGAGATGCCAGCAGCCCCGGTTCAGATCCCACATATAAGGGCCAGTGACACTGCTCTCTCAAAAAAAGAAAAAGAAAAAAGAAAAAGGGATCCTAAAGGTTGTCTGGGTGGTATTTCTCTTTATAATTGGGGCCCAGAAGAAAGTCAGCCAGAAGTCAGTGAGTAAACTCAGATGATGGGAACTCTTAGAATTAAGAGGAAAGAAGAGAAGCAAAACCAGCAGGAATTTTTTAAAAATCGAGGTGAGATTCACAAAATTTAACCATTGCAAAGTGTACAATTCAGTGGCATTTAGTACATTCACAATGTTGTGCAACTGCCACTTTTGTCCAGTTTCAAAACACTTCTGTCACTCCAAAAGGAAACCCTGTCCTCCCAATTTCCCGCCTTCCTCCAGCTCCTGTAAACACCAAACTGTGTTCTGTCTCTATGGTGTGCCTATTCTGGATTGCCAAGAGATTGAAACAGCCCAAAAGGCCATCAATGGGTACAGATAAACAAATGGGGGGGGGTCTATCCATACAATGGCACCTTATTTAGCCATGAAAAGGAATGAAGTACTGATACTCCCTACAATGTGGATGAAACTCAAACACATTATGTTGAGTGAAAGAAGCCAGAGACAAAAGGTCACCTCTTGTATGATCCCATTTATGTGAAATGTCTGATGGAGATTTTTGCAACGTTTATTTTGAGCCTGATATTCAGGGAGTAGACCATATACATTCACTGTATTCTGCTCTTGGAATTATTTCAGATTTGAGAGAAGACCTAGTCAGCCATGGTGAGAATGGGTGTTGATGCTATCCAGTGAAGGGAAGGGACCAAGACTAATGTGGTAAAAAAGAAATAGGAAAGTTAATAATGCTAATAGCAGCAATTGTAATAAAAACAATAAAATAAGCACTGATTGCATGATCATAGTGAGATGAACCCCAGCTCATGCTTTCATAAGCTTACTAAGTTTTCTACTCCTCACAGGAACGAGAGTAAATAATAAAACACTCACATTTATGGAGTATGTACTATATGCCAGGTTCTGTTCTAAGTGTATTGTGTTTATCTACTTGTTCCATTCTCACACAGCCCTGTGAGGGAGGTGCTGCTACTTTTCACATTTTATATACGAGGGAGCTGAAGGTCAGAGAAGGAAACTTTTGCCTTAGGTCAAAACCATGCCTAACCCCCAAACTACTTTCAACTACTCTGCCCCACACTTTCTCATACAGATATTTCCAGTTTTCTGAGCAGCAGCGTGTTCTAGCTGCCCTGGGTAGACTTCTCTTTTCAGAACCAAAGTGTTGAAAATCCTCGGATAACATTAAACAAATGGCACATTAAATCTCTCTGGTGTCAGGTTTTTAGTTTTCTCTTCATTTGATTTTCTTGCTGACATAATGAATCCTTTTTTTTAAAAAATGTGAAATGTAGGTCTTTACAAATGTCTCAGAGAGTGTTAAGACTTGAGGCTGGGTTTGCTTGAAGCCTGGGGCAAGGATGTGAAATGAAACTTGCGCCTCTTGTCGCTGGCCGTGGTGCTGAAAACATCCAGGCAGCACCAGAGTTGCCCTTGTTAGCGTGTTGTCACTGCTCAAGCCTCAAGCTGATGGGCTGGTTAGTGGAGAGCTCTTTTCTCTGCTTGATTTTTGGTTGGTACTGTGTATTGGAGAGTTCGAAGCCCAGATCTGAGAACGGCAGGCCCTTTGGATTATTGGAAGTTGAAAGATTTATTAATATAACATATTTGAGATAGGCTTATGAGGGCATGGACTAGCATGCAATGGTTGATTGTTGCTACAGCAAGTTGTGGCAGTTGGTTGGGACTCAGGTGAGGTCTAGTCCACTTGGTCTCATCCATATGGTTAAGGCTCCAGTGTACCCCAATTTCAATTTTTAAACAAAGACAAAATCACCTTTTAATAAGGGTAAGCTTCTGAGTGGTCTGTGGGGACCACCAGCTTAAAAGCACAGATCTTGGAGTGAGCCCTAGCTTGCCCAAGGCCTCCTTATGACCTTGGGCAATTTATTTAACCTCTCTGAGCCTTGATTTCCTTATCGGGAAAATGAGGCTTACAACAGAATCCACCTTGTAAAATTGTTGCAAGGAATTAACTGAGACAATGAATGTAAAGTGCTTAGCACGGTACCTGCCCAACAAAACTCTCAATAAAATGGCAGCTATAATTATGGCTGTTGTGCCTGTTAATGGCCCCATAATAGTTGATCATATTGCCGAGTTAAATCATGGCTTTTGCTTAGTGGAGCAAGGAACACATTCTACATCCATACATCTAGGGCCCTGGTACCCCTCACTCTTTTCCTAGTGATTGTGATGAGCATGGAACTAACATGAAAAAAAAAGGTCTATTTGGTTTCTCTCCACAAGTTCAACTGCTTGGTTGATTCAATGAAGTATCCGTTTCCTCAGAAAACACCCATCAGGCAGCCCAATAGTAGAGACAAGATCTTGATGAGTTAACAAACCTGATTTGATTTTCACACCAACTACAGGAGGTTGGAAATGGAGATGGGGATGAGGAGGGCACCACAAAGAGGATGAATTACTTAAATATTCTGCAAGGTCTTGCTAAGGGGCTAGAACCATCAGCCATGCCCACTTTCCAAATTGATTTTCCTTGATTTTCTGGATCCCAAAGGCAGCTCTTGTTAGAAGATGCAGCCCTTCCTCCCCAGGAAGAATTCCCTGGTTTTTCCAGTGTCACACACAGACCCTCTCCAGGGCCTCTATGAGTCCTGACCAATTTAATTGTAGGGGGAGCTTTGTGCATCTGCACTTGCCTGCAGGGCTGTTTGCTATCCTGCCTTCCACGAGTCATTTCAGGAGCCAGCTTTTCCTCCCATCAGGGATGCTTCTCTCCTTTCATCTCTTCCCCCACCCCCCTTCCTCCCCTTGGCCTCTTTGGCTGGCTGATTATTCTGGATCCCGCTGACACAGGTGCTTTCTCCCCAACCAATCCAGGAGCAGGAAGGCTCAGCTCAGCTAGCAGAGGCATTGCTCACCGCAGCTGTGAGTTAGAACCCAGGATTTCTAAATTGGGAGGATCAGGCACAACTCAGGGTTAGGCTGAGAAAGCCTCACCTCCCCCTGCCTGGACTACGTTTGACTTTTGCCTGGGGCAAGGCATCGCTTCCCATGCCAAGAACTCAGTACCCTATCTTTGTGTCTGTGCACCAGCCACATCATTGTTTATTTCAAGCTGATTGTGTCCTTAGGCCCACAGAGACTTGGCATGAGATGGAGTGGATGGAGAGGTGCAGAAAGCAGGACCCACCCATCTTTCTCCCTTGGCACAGGTGTTTATTCAGCACCTGCTATAGAATATATGCTCTCTTAAGTGCTAAGAACAAAGCAGTGAACAAAGTAGACAAAAATCCCTGCTTGCATAGAGCTTACAGTCTAGTAGGGGAGACAAACAGTGAACAAGATAAAGAAGGAAAGTATAGCAGATGTTTGGGGACGAAGACCAAGGGAAAAAAATGAAACAGGGAAAGGGGGTTTACCCTATTTTCTTTTCTTTTTTTTTTTCTTTTGAGGGCAGTGTCACTGGCCCTCATATGTGGGACCGAACCGGGAGCCACTGGCTTCCCAAGCCAGCGCTTAACCACCGCGCCACTCGGCCGGCCCTAGAAAGGGGGTTTAAGACCTTACTGAGGATGTGGCCTTTGAGTGAAGACCTAAAAGAAGTGAGAGAGGGAACCATGTAGGTCTCCAGGGAAAGTATCCAGGAACGAGAACAGCAGGTCCAATGGCCCTGGGGCAGGAACACTCCTGGTGTGTTTGGGGAACCCGGAGGATGTCAGTGTGGCTGCAGCTTAAGTGAACAAGAGGGGAGAATGAAGATGAGGGCAGGGAGGCAATGGGAGCAGGTCATGCAGGGCCTTGCTGGCTGCCAGGAAGTAAAATGGGAACCATGGGGAGTCTATGGATGTGTTCATGTGCATTAAGCCATAATTTTCTTTTCTGCTTATTTGTCTTATTCCAACATAGCTCTTGTTTCATCAAGATCTTGGATTTCTTACCAGCCCCCTTGTCTGAGTAGTGGCATAAGACCAGGACTGCTGAATTCTCCTGGTGTCAGAATGTGGCGAAAGCTTGAGGGAGAAAGAGGAGCCCCCACTTTTGGGGGAATGACTCAAAGCCACAATTACCTGGGCTCCTCCCGCCCCTGAAATAGATCTAAGGCAGCACTCTCCAAACATCAGAGTGCACACTGATACCCTGAAGCTCCTGCTAAAATGCACCTTCTGACTCAGCAGGTCAGCTTGGGGTCTGAGACCCTGCATTTCAACCGGCGTTGCAGGAGCTGCTGGTCCTTGAACCATGCACTGAGCAGCAAGGACCGAGATCATTGTCGCAGGTTCCTTTTGGGGGCATGTCTTTGGACATTGGCAGGGTCTGTGGGGGCATGGAGGGAGAGGGGCAGGACATTTAATAGCCAGTGTGGCTGTAAGAAACAGAAATAAGGGAGGAGAGCTTGTTTCGTTGCTGGGGTGCTGACTAAGCCTTCATCCCCGAACCCAGGGAACTCTGGGTCTGAAATCCGGGCAACACTGGGCACTTGAAACCCTGGTAATGCAGCCCATGAAAGTGCTGCCTGCTACCGGCCTTCTGAGATGCTTCCTGGAACCTCAGCTCAAATGAGATGCAAAGGAAATCACATCCCAGCTGTTTGGGGGCAGGAGGACGGGGTCAGAGGAGTGAGATGGCAGCTTCATGCAGAAGCGAGCAGGCAGGAAGGGAGAGCGAAATCATCAGATTCAAATCATGGCTTCAGAAGCCTCGGCGAAGGGAGGCCAGAGAAGGGCTTGACGTTGCTTCTCTGTGTACAAATATTGTCTCTTATTTTCCGGGCTGCAGGGTGAGGCAGAATGGAGTATTTGCGCAACAGAGCCCAGCTTTGTTCTCTGTGCTCCTAATGACTGTCAGCTCGGAGGCAGGAAGCCAATCAGAGATGATCGTCGGCAGGGCTGGCTTTTGTTGGCTCCCCAAATTGCCCTGAGTCTCAGATTTGCTTTTCAGAGTGTGCATGTAGCACAACTCAGCTGCTTTCAGCTGGAGGCAAACGCTGGAGCTGGTGACAAAGAAGGCCTGGTTTTCCTGGCTAATGTAGATTTTCACTCCCAGGTTTTCTGCTTCAGACTCTGTTTTCCCACCTGGAAAATGGGTATATGCTCCAACTCCTTCTCCATCCTGTAAGAACCCTTGGTTCTGTGGAGCTTCCAAAACGCCAAACCTAACCATAGGATCAAAGAGGAGACAGAAGCCAATTAAATTTAGAAGAGAGAAAGCCGGGAGGAGGGCAGTGGTTTAACATGGCCAAATTCACCACGAGATTCTATTTGATTCTTCTGCACAACAGTGGATTTCAATGTTCCCAGGGGACACTTGGCAATGTCTGGAGATCACTTTTGGTTGTTGTAAGTTTTGGTTGTCATAATTGGAGAGGAGGGGTTGCTACTGGCATCTACTGCATCTACTGCTCAGTATCCTACAGTGCACAGGCTGTCCCCACCACAGAGAGTGATCCGGCCCCAGATGTCAGTAGCGCTGAGGTTGGGAAACCCTGCTACAGAGTAAGCATTATCCTATGGCTTCCTTCCTCTAGCATCCATTTCTCCACCCCTAAACCTCCTTCTCAGAGGTTGCCAGCTCCATTTATCAAGGCTGTTGCACCAGGAGTGCATTTGGGGGGCTGGCAGGGGCGCAGGGGACATTATTCTTCACCAATTGATTAGTGGGTCAGGCCCTAATATGAACTGAGCAGGACAGACCGCCTCCCCAAGTGCAAACCCTTCAGTGGGATGCTCTGATGACCTTGTCAACCCAGAGGAGAGTTTCCAGGATGCAGGGAGGAGTTTATGCCTAGAGCGGGATCGAATGCTGCGTCTGGAAGTAGCCTCATGGACTGCTCCTTCCCTCAGATTTTGGAAGGTCAGCTCAGAGACCTGCCCTAGCCACCATATTATATTTTATTGAGGTGAAATTCACATAACAATATTAGCCATTTTAAAGTGACTAATTCAGTGGTATTCAGTACATCCACAATGTTGTGCAGCTATCACCTCTATCTAGTTATAAAACATTAAGCAGCTGTTCCCCAATTCCCCCTCCTCCAGCCCCTGGCAACCACCAGTCTGCTTTTTGTCTCTGGATTTGCCTGTCATATCAATGGAATTCATATAATTTGTGGTCTTTTGTGTCTGGCTTCTTTCACTCAGCATGTTTTTGAGGTTCACTCACATTGTAGTGTGTGTTAGTACTTCATTTTTTTATGGCTGAATAATATTCCTTTTTATGGATATCCCATTTTTGTTTAACAATTCATTCCTTGATGGACATTTCTCCTATTTGGTTGTTTCTCCTATTTGGCAATTGTAAGTAGTGCTGCTGTGAATATGCATGTTCAAGTATTTGTTTGAATATGTTTCCCCTTTCTTTTGTTCACATACCTAGGAGTGGAATTGCTGGGTCATGTAATTCTATGATTAACTTTTTCAGGGACCACCAAACTATTCTCCACAGAGGTTATACCATTATACATCCCCACCAGCAATGCACAGTGCTTCCAAGTTCTTTCATCCTTGCCAACAGTTACTATTTTCTGGGTTTTTTTTAAGATTTTTTTTTTAATTGGGGAGGGATTGGGGGAGGGGAACAGCGTCAGGAAATCGGGGAAGGGGAACAGGCAAGTTGCCATCCCCTCATTCCTCAGTCCAGTTGCGGAGGACGCTGCTCCGCTAGCCCATGTTGGCATTGTCATTGTGCTCCTCCCGGATGAGGCAGATCGGTCGCCGGCCTCTGGACGGTCGCTCACCGCAGCTATCGGCAGCTCACACTGGCTGCCAGCCGCTCATGCTGACCGCCGGCCACTCACTGCAGCCCATGACAGCCCACTGCAGCAGGGGCTGCAGCCTACACCGTCGCCGGGGCTAGCACAGCCCAGCTCCAGGTGGAGCTGTTGTTAGCTGTAGAGGGCAGTGTCACTGGCCCTCACATGCGGGATCCAAACCCGGGCCGCTGGCATCCCAAAACCAGCTCCAACCAATGCGCCACTCGGCCGGCCCTGTTTTCTGTTTTTTAATTCTAGCTATCCTAGGGGTATGAAGTGACATCTCATTGTGGTTTTCATTTGCATTTCTCTAGTGGCTAATGCCGTTGAGCATCTTTTCATGTGCTTGTTGGCTATTTGAATATCTTCTTTGGAGAAATGCCTATTATAAGCCCTTTGCCCATTTAAAAAAATTGGTTGGTTTTCTTTTTGTTGTGCAGTTGCAAGTGTTCTTTATATATTCTGAATACTAGACCCTTATCAGACATTTGATTTGCAAATATTTTCTCCCATTCTGTTGGTTGTCTTTTCACTTTCTTGATAATGCCCTTTGATGCACAAAAGTTACATTTTGACGAAGTCCAATTTATTAAATTTTTTCCTTTTGTTTCTCGTGCTTTTGGTGTCAGATCTGACCACCATATTTTAGATTGCAACCCCCACCTTCTTTACTGTTTTTTCTCTCCATAGCATTCACCTTCTTTAACATACTGTGTAATGTAGTCATCTCACTTACTCACCTCTCCTCGGGCAGAGGTTTTTGTCTGTTTCCTTCTCAGCTGTCCCCAGGGCCCAGAATAGGACCCTGCACACAGTAAGTGCTGAATTCATATTCGTCCAATGAATATTGGAAGTGAGATAGAGGAAGAATATCCACATTTTCATGAAAAACTCATCAGTTGGGTTGGGTTTTTTTTATTTTTGTTTTTTTTTTGAGGGCAGTGTCACTTGCCCTCATATGTGGGACCAAACCGGGGCCACTGGCTTCCCAAGCCAGCGCTTAACTGCTGCGCCACTCGGCCGGCCCATCAGTTGGGTTTTTAGGGCAGTGAAATTACTCCATATAAGACTATAATGGTGGATATATGTCACTGTATGAGGTCTGACAATTAAGTTCGCTAACTTCTTGCAATGATGTTGCTAACCTTTTTTTGATATCAGAGGGATTATTCATTATGAATTTGTACCAACTGAACAAACAATTAGCCAAATTTACTATTTGAAAGAGTTGAAAAGGCTGCGTGAAAAAGTTAGACCACTTGAACTTTCGCCAATAATTCATGTCATGCATCATGACAATACATCAGCTCACACCACACTATCTGTGAGGGAGTTTTTAGCCAGGAAACAAATAACTGTATTGGAGCACCCTCCCTACTTACCTTATCTGGTCTCCAATGACTTCTTTCTTTACCTGAAGATAAGGAAATATTGAAAGGAAGACATTTTGATGACATTCAGAACATCAAGGATGACAGCTCTGATGGCCATTCCAGGAAAAGGGTTCCAAAATTGTTTTGAAGGGTGAACTCGGCGCTGGTGTCGGTGCATAGTTTCCCAAGAGGGAGTACTTCGAAGGTGACTGTAGTGATATTCAGCAATGATGTATGTAGCACTTTTTCTAGGATGAATTCACGAACTTAAATGTCTAACCTTCGTACATTTTCTCAAACCCATGGACTGCACAACAAACACCAAAAGTGATCCCTTAAACTATGGACTTTGAGTTGTGGGATGTCAATGTAGGATCATCGATTACAAATGCACCACTCTGGCAGAGGGGGATGTTGGTAGTGAAAGAGACTGTGCACGTGAGGGGCAGGGAGCATGTGGGAAATATCTTTATGCTCAATTTTGCTATGAACCCAAACAAGCTGGAAAGACTTTCCTTAATTCTGCAATACTCCCTTTGAATATATGATTTTAGCCACCATCATAGCAAACTGCATTGTCCTCGCCCTGGAGCAACACCTACCTGATGATGACAAGACCCCTATGTCTGAACGACTGGTGAGTGATGTCTCTCTTAGGGGTTTTTCCTTGCTTTAGTGGCAAAGAACAGAGGGGGCTGTCGGTCTTGGAGCCAAGAGCTGGGTTGTGGGCCCTCTGCCCAGGAAGCTTAAATTTCATGAACACAGATAATCTGGGAGAGAGATGTCCTCACTGCCCATCCTCACCGTTGCCCTCCCCCTCCCCAGACCTGGTGTCAACTAGGAGTGGGAGGGGTCAGAGTGGTCACATTGTCCATGAAAATGCCACATTCAAACCAAAATGCTTGTAAAATATTTGGACCCTACACCAAAATACAGAGAACAGTACAATGAGTTCCCCATAAACCCATCATCCAGATTCAAGAATTGTCAAGATTTTGCCTCAATAATGTTTTCTGTCCTTTTTTATTTCCTTGGTTTTGTCTTTCTTGGCCAAAGTATTTTAAGGCAAATCTCAGATAACATGACATTTCATGCCTGTGGACCTAAGTCTGCATTGCTAAAAATATGGGCGTTTGCTCACATCATCACAGTGACATGTTCACACCTAACACAATTAACAGTGGTTCCTTGGGATCATCTAAGACCCAATCAGTAACCATATTTCCGTGATTGTCTCAGAAGTAGCATTTTACAGTGGTTTGTTTAAACCAAGATCAAAACATGGTCTAGATTTTATGTTGTTTAAGACTTCTAATCTAGAGCAGTATATTCTTTCCACCATTGACTTACTGCAGAAGCCAGCCCAGTGCCCTAAGGAGTGTCCCACATTCTGATTTTTGTGGGGTGGCTTGCTGATGATGTCATTTAGCTTGTTTCTCCATCCCTGTGTCTCCTGTACATGGCTGTCAGCTCTGGAGGACATTCGAAGTCCTCATTGAAAGTTGCTCATTTTGTGAAACTGAAGAGCTGAAAACTAGTTTTAAGATCCTTCGGGGGCAGCTGGTTGGCTCAGGTGGTTAGAGCACAGGCTCATAATAGCAAGGTTGCCGGTTCAATCCCCACATGGGCCACTGAGATGCACCCTCCACAAATAGATTAAAGACAACTACTTGACTTGGAGCTGATGGGTCCTGGAAAAACACACTATTACCCAATAAAATAAAATAAAAATTTAACAAAAAGATCCTTCAGGATCCTCCCAGTTCTCTCTCAGCTCGCTGTGTCCCCTCCTGGCATTCTGATAGTGCAGTGGAATAGACCTCTCTCCTTTCTGTCACTTTTTTAGAACAAGTTGTAATAGCCTCAAGGTGGGGGAGAGGGGGTATAAGAATCCACTCTTTCCTAACCCACGCACTGTTGATGGTCTCAAGACTTTTAGTGACGCATTATAATATAGTTATTCATTATAGTGTGTACTCTAAAAAATAGAACTAGCCTAGCAAAACTATGATTTCAAGACTTCTTGTTTTGTTTTTGCTTGAGATGAAGCTATGTGAAAAGAGTCTATTGAAAGATTAGTAAGCAAATAGTAGTACCATGGCAAGCTATCATGATATTTAAAAAAAAGAAAAAAATTAAGGCAGAATGCAAATGATTTGAAGCTTGAGAAACATTGTCATAACAGCTAAGAAAACGACCATGCAGGGGCTCTGACAGAGCAGAACTTATAGCTTAATTTCAAATACTGTAGACTATCACCTGAAATCCAGAACTGGCAGGAGGTCCAGCGAGAGGCTGGGGCAGAGACACTGGCTATTTGCCAGCTAGCGCAGAAGTATTATTCCAATATTTTAGCAACTTGAACATCTGTGCTGGTGGCATACCAGCTGAGAACCATCACGAGTGTCAGATTTGGGGAGAGGTCAGTGCATAGGATCTGACCTCAAAGGCCTTGAGTGATGTGTGTGACAAGTAAACAGGCTAAACCAGTGCGTCCTGGTAGAATTTTCTGCCGTTATGGAAATGTTCTCCATCTGTGCTGTCCAATATGGAAGCCCCTGGAAAGGTGGCTAGTGTGACTGAGTCTTTCACTTTATTTCATTCAAATTCATTTAAATTTAAACAGCCACATGTGACCAGCGGCTGCTGTATACGGCGCAGTTCCAAATAATCCTACTTGGCCAAATAGTATGTGAAGTTGGCCAAAAGGGAAGAAGGAGGGTGTCTTCTCCATGCATCTGTTTCTCTTGCAAAAGCCTTCAGTTAAGAGAACTCCAGGAAAGATTCGGTGGGAGGCAGTGATTGCTGAAAGGTCAGGAGAGGCGAGGGGAGGTGCGCAGATCCCCAGGTGGGCTGATTCCCTGGTCTTGCCAAAGATCCTGATCTTACCCTCTCTCCCTTCTAGGATGACACAGAACCGTACTTCATTGGAATTTTTTGTTTTGAGGCTGGCATCAAAATCATCGCCCTTGGGTTTGCCTTCCACAAAGGCTCTTACTTGAGGAATGGTTGGAATGTGATGGACTTCGTGGTGGTGCTAACAGGGTAAGTGGAGTGTGCTGTGTCTCCTAGAACTATCTTGAATTATGAGGACTTTGGAAATATAACAGTTGGTGTGGTTCAGGCGGGGCTTGGGAAGGCTGAGCCCCCATGTTCTCTGCCTCCTTCCACCCCACCTGCAAATCTCAGTTGCATATTATAGCAGATGCTTTCTGTTACAATTAGAATAATAGCTTATTAGAGTTGACTGCTTCCAAAGTGCTTTATGTGCATCCTCTCATTTAATCCACACAACAACCCAATGAATTAGGAAATATTAATATTCCCATGTGACCACTGAGGAATCGGAAGCACAGAGGAATTTCCCTGAGATCAACCAACTAGTAAGTGATGGAGGTGGGATTCGAAACTAAGATCATGTGATTCCAGAAGTCAAGTTTTTAGCTATTGTGTATGCATGGCCCTTTTGCTTTGATTGGGGACATCTTGGCCTTATTTTAAGTGTTTGTTGAGGACTTCTGGGCACAAGGGAATGTGATAGGACTGTGGAGAAAATCAATCTAGATAAGGTACAGTCACTGCCTCGAGGAGTATTCAGATCTGTATACAATGAACCATAGTTGAAAAGTGGATGTGTATACACTTGCCATCAGAGACCCTGTATAAGGTAACACTAGCTGCTATAACAAAATATCCAAAGCTAGTTAACAACTTAAACACAACAGAAGTATATTTACCACTCACTGAAAGTCCAAAACAGCTGTTCCTCCTTGGCAGGCTTCTCTCCTCCAGTGATTGAGGGGCTCTGGCCCTTGCTACATTGTGGTTCCTCATTATCGAACCACAGTTTCCAAGAACTCGGTGCTTGTCTGCATCAAACTATGGAAAAGAAGCCAGCATGGAAGATGATACTTAAGAGGTTGTTTAAGCCTGGCTGGAACCTGGCATGTATTCCAGTCATATGCCTTTTGCTACAAGTCAGTCACATGCCCACACATCACTACAAGGGAAGCTGGGAAATGTGAGACTGTGCATAGAGGGAAAGGGAAATGGATTTGGTGAATGGCCAGCCAATTTCTGTCACAGACTCCAAAACCCTTTATCAGATCCCAGTATAGACGTTACCATTTCGTGTTGATTTCTGCCTCTTCTGCCCTCCCCCCCACTCCTCTCCCATGAGCTAAACCTGGCTTTTCTCTTCCAAGACCCCCTTTGTTGGGAGCCTTCCTCATAGTTCTCTATGGGTTCATATTTCTCCTCTAGGTTCTGTTGTTACTCCAGGTCCTGTCTCTCTTGACAGATGTCATGGCTTTTACCACCCTTACTATGTTGGTTAGGTTTTGAGCATGGTTCAGGTTTTGAGCACATAGGTTATTCAGAGCAATGATGGTTCTCACAGGAGGAACTGTGTTATATGGGGCTGTTTCAGGAGAAGCAGTCAGATGGGAGAGGTCCGTTGTGAAGGCTCTGGGCCAGCTCCAGCAGACTTGGGTGTATACCCTGAAGGACCTCTGTCACTGTGCCTAAAGTCCTCTGGCTTGGAACCTTGGCAGGTTCCAGAGACATATCATCATGTTGGGCACTTTTCTCTTAGCTTGCTAGGAAACTCATTTGTGAAATAGCCCAGTGGCTGACTTTGTTGTTGTTGTTGTTAAAAATGTTAAGAGCTCGCTCAAGAGTGCAAGCTGAGCTCTGAGCAACAGCAGTTCAATGCCCAGCCCAAGCTGAGCTGCTGCTGAGCTGCCAACAGGTGGCAGGATGGCTCAGCTAAAAGAAAAAAAATAATGCATAATAAAAAAAATTAGACATTCAAAAAGAAGTAGAGGATAATATAACAAATACCTGTGTATACAAATACCCATTCAATGAATGTTTAGTGTGTACTTTCTATGCACCAGGTATTGGGACACAGCAGTGAAGAAAACAAAAGTCTCTCCTCTTGTGGAACTGTTATTCTAGTGGTGAAGAAAGAGGAAAAAGAATGAATGAATGAAAGAAAGAAATATCTAGTGTGTTAGATGGTGTTGAGGGCTACAGAGAAATAGTAAATCAGAGAGGGGGTAGGATCTATTATGGGCACGAGGGCTGGAAGCCAGTCCTCATTGGGAAGATGGTCTTTGAATGAAAACCTGAAGGAGGTAAGGAGACCTGAAGGAGGAGAGTACCAGGCAGAAAGAACAGCAAATCCAAAGGCCCTGAGGCTGGACTGTGGTTGAACAGTCCAGGCCAGGGTGGCTGAGCAGAGGGAGGGAGGGAGAGAGTAGAGGAAGTGAGGGCAGGGAGGTGATGGAGCAACCTGCCATCAAAATGAACCTTTTTAACACAGTGTAAGTCCCTGTGTTCCCTGTTCTGGCCCCATTATTTTCTGTTTCCCATCCAGAAGCACTTTCCTGAATTTTGTTTATCATTTCCATTTATGCATTTATAGTTTTATTATATACATATATAAGACATATATATATATATATATGTATATATATATATATATATATATATAAACACCGTATTATTTTGCATGCTGTAAGTTTCTCTATAAATGTTTTCTTCTATAATCTGCCTCTTGCACTCAACATGAGATTAATCTGATTGACAAGATTAGGTCTCATTCACCCATTTTCACTGCTGTATAGTATTCTGCGGTGTGAATATTCATGCTACCAGGTATTTATCCATTGGGGTTGTTTCCAGCTTTGGGCTATTTTGAACCAAACTGTCCCCTTATTCTTGCAAGTGGATTTCTCTAGGGCATATCCCCAGGAGTGGAAATGCTGAGTCATGTACCATACACATCCTCAGTTTCACTAGATATTGCCAAATTGCTCTGCAAAGTGGTTGTGCCAATTTATGCTCCCTGGGGGCTATCTTTTGCCGGCAGGGGCTGGTTTGACCTTGCTAGCAGGAAGGAGCCTTAAAAACCCTTGGTTTTTTATAACATGGTTCTTGAAACACCTAGGGAAGCTCATATACCGTTGAGTAGTAAGTCTCAGTAAGTGATCAGTACATTGAAAGGTGGGTCACTTTGCCATTTGGATGTTTGTACCTGCTCCTTAATTACAACAAAGTGGTCCTTTTTTTTTGTAGTTTCCTGTCATCTGATGAGACTCTAGAGGAGAAATTCTTCATCTGGGGCAGCTAGATCCTAAGGATGGAAGCCTGTAGTTGTATCTATGAATCCTCTCAAATTGCATGCAAAAACTCTCTCTCTCTGTGTCTGTGTCTGTGTCTGTGTGTGTGTGTGTGTGTGTGTGTGTGTGTGTGTGTGTGTATTTTTCTAGTCTGTGGTTTTCATTAGATTCTCAGGGAGTCCTGGTCCTAAAACAACAAGGAGTCTCTATTGTTGGTTTCTATTCCTTTCTTATCCCTTTCTCTTTCCCTTCTTACTTTTTCCTCCATTCTTTTCCCTTGCTTTTCTTGCTCTTCTCCAGTAATCAACCATCCTTCCTTATTGTCTGATGGTTCTGTCTCCTTCAAAATCAGGCACACAGATCAAGTTTCATTACTTCAAATTCCAAGGGGCTGTTTAGTCTCCTGTTGGGTTATAAGCTAGAAAGACGGAGAGGAGACGGAAAGTTCTGCAAACCTAGCCTCTGCTCAATGTCAATGATGGGGAAGTACAGTAAACTCTTAATTCCATGTTCTAGGAGGGAGGGGACTCGAGTGTATTAATCTGACATTGAGACAAAGGTGATGTTAATGAGCACTTTCTAATTAATTCATTGTCTTCTCGCATTCCTAAGCAAACCACAGCATTGAAACACCATTTATGGACCAGCCGAGTGGCTCAGTTGGTTAAGAGCTCACTCAAGAGTGCAAGCTGAGCTCTGAGCAGCAGCAGTTTGATGCCCAGCCCTAGCTGAGCTACCTCTGAGCTGCCAACAGGTGGCAGGATGGCTCAGCTAAAACAAACAAACAAACAAACAAACAAAACACCATTTATTTTTCATGGATTACCAAGGTTATTTCCTTCTTCTTGTGTGAAGTTTGTCAGGAAAGAGCTTACCTATGGATTTTTTTGTTGATTCTGTGTAGCTCAAGGCCTCAGAGACATTCTAACTTTGTAGTTTTATCAAGCCCTTTAAAGCGTACTTCCATTGTATTTGAAGGACTGATCACCAAACTGAAAATGTGGAAGAGAAAGATTACAGAAGCGTGGCTATATTTCTGAGATAACAGAGCTTTTACTGTAATGCTCAAATATAAATAAACACCTAAGAGGTCAAATAATACAATTGTGCAAGTTAAGAAGAGAGACTGCAAACCTGGCCAGAGTAGGAATGAAGAGAATTATTGTGGTTTTTTTTTTTAGCTGAGCCATCCTACCACCTGTTGGCAGCTCAGCGACAACTCAGCTCAGGCTGGGCATCGAGCTGCTGTTGTTCAGAGCTCAGTTTGCACTCTTGAGCGAGTTCTTAACCAACTGAGTCATTCAGCCGGCCCCAAGAGAATTGTTTTTGTATTCACAGACTTAGCACCATACCTGCTCGGGAAAATAAATGGTTGCTAAGCTGGAAATGGTAACACTTCTGATAATCAGAGTGTTCTGGGAAATTCACCAAGCTGTTTAAGGAATTGGGAACTATTGTATTGATAGAGATAGTCAGCCATTTCAGAAATCTGACAGATACCCTGAATCAGCTAAGGCAGGGGATGGATGAGCTCTGGATCTTCGCCCACTCTGACATTTTGTGACTCTAAAAACAAAGGTTCTGTTCTGGAAAAGTCCTATGAATTGCCCCAGGCTTTGGACAGTTTTATTGAGGATCAGAAGTGGGGAAAAGACCCAAGTATTCGGGGACCAGCAGGAAAGGACACTGACTTTGGTTTCATAGCATCGTTGAATTTTTGTGTACTGGCTCAATGAATTCTGGTAGGTCCAACTTCTTTGTTTCACTCACAAGGGAGTTAAAACACAGAGAAGCTAAGTAATTTGCCCAAAGTCACAGTCAGATGGTGGCAAATCAGGAATCCTCCAAAATGAGAAAGTATATTTATGTTAAGGAGCCTAGAACCCCAGTTTGGGGGACAATGGGATGGTATAGATGAGGAATGCCACCCCTGGGGTTATGCCATCAGAGCCTGTCTTCTCTTCCTTCCTCCTGTCCCCCATGTACCCAGCCCGTGGCCCCTTTCCAGAGAAATAGGAAGGGAGGCTCAGAGAGTAATCCCAGTACCCCCTTTTTTCTAATATAGTTGAACTAAGGTCCACAGAAGTCCAAATGACTTGACCAGAGGGCCGGCCGAGTGGCACAATGGTTAAGCGCTGGCTTGGGAAGCCAGCGGCCCCGGTTCGGGTCCCACATATGAGGGTCAGTGACACTGCCCTCAAAAAATAAAAATAAAAAAATAAAAAAAAACAAATGACTTGACCAGAGTTA
This sequence comes from Aselliscus stoliczkanus, assembly GCA_033961575.1. Lineage (NCBI taxonomy): Eukaryota > Metazoa > Chordata > Mammalia > Chiroptera > Hipposideridae > Aselliscus > Aselliscus stoliczkanus. The sequence goes on from CM066735.1 coordinate 11,803,445, forward strand.
CATGCCTCTTAGGCTCTCTTCCCATTTTGATTAATTGATCAAACACATGTAGTCACTCAGCTTTTCCTCCTTCCTTCACCTGTCATGTAGCTCTAATGACTTGCCTGCAAATATAAACAGCATTCTAAACACAACAACAAAATACATCCAGTGTTCTAACTCACAAGACCAACTATAGCTCCTATAAGTACCAACTGCATTTTTATTTTAATGTCTCTCTGCATTGATTTTCCCCCCAGTGAATCAGTCGCGCTTGATATCAAAAGGATTCCCTACTGTGGCACAAATGCTTTTTATCATTCACAGAGTTTTGTCATTGAGAGAGCATACATCTTTTCATTGTTCGGAGCATTTGGTTATCAGGGTATTTGCTGAACCATGTTCCATCATGAACCGCCTCTCTTCCTAGCAGCAGGAGCTAGTTTCTCTATCTTGTAACAACAGCAACAGTGATGATAATGTTGGATGCCATGCTTGCTAGTCTCATCCTTTATCGAGCACTTACTATGTGCTAGCACCATATTAACAATTTTGTACATATTATCAGTTCACAAGCATTTTTTAGAGAGGAATCTGAGGCTCAGAGTTCAAACTACTTGCAAGTTGCCCCACAGCTAGGAAAGGGTGGATCAGGACCTCAGCTGCCTTACTAGGACATTTCCCTAAAATTAGAGTAATCCTGAGTTAATTTCAGACAAAGAGCTGTATTCAGCCCAGTATCATTTTGAACATAATGCCTGTTATTAATGCCAGTGACAACACTTTCATACTGGAACTTACAAGGCTACCATACATGTATACGAGGTCGGACAATTAAGTTCGTAAACTCATCCTAGAAAAAGTGCTACAAACTCATTGCTGAATATCACTACAGTCACGTCGAAGTACTGCCCTTGGGAACCTATGCACTGATGCCAGCTCCTAGTCCATCTTTCAAAGCAATTTTGGAACTCTTTTTCTGGAGTGGCCATCAGAGCTGTTGTCATATTACCCTTGATGTCCTGAATGTCATCACAATGTCTTCCTTTCAATATTTCCTTTATCTTTGGGTAAAGAAAGAAGTCATTGGGGGCCAGATCAGGTGAGTATGGAGGGAGTTCTAATACAGTTATTTGTGTACTGGCTAAAAAGTCCCTCACAGACAGTGCCGTGTGAACTGGTGCATTGTCATGATGCAAGAGCCATGAATTGTTGGCGGAAAGTTCAGGTCATCCAACTTTTTGACACAGCCTTTTCAGCACGTCCAAATAGTAAACTTGGTTAACTGTTTGTCCAGTTGGTACAAATTCATAATGAATAATCCCTCTGATAGCAAAAAAGGTTAGCGACAACATTGCAACAAGTTTGTGAACAAAATTGCTTTGAAAGATGGACTAGGAGCTGGCATATATATAGTTAGACCTCATATATGCTCAGCTAATTCTTACAGCCCTCTGGGTTAAGTACTGTTTTTATCCCCATTTTACAGATGAAGAAAGTAAAACTCAAAAGTGGTTAAATAACTTGCTCACGGTCATCCACCTCACAAATAGTAGATTCAGGATTGAACTCAGGCAGATCTAGATCCAGAATTCATTTTCTTGAGTCCTACACTATTTCCCTAAAGTCAAGTTTTCCAGGGAAGTCAGGGGAACCCTTCCATTTCTCACCCATTTTGGGCTCCACTGTGGCAGAAGAAAGTGGGCAAAAGAGATTTCCAGAAATGGGAGATTGACAGAGCCCAATGGTTAAGACCTGGACTTCAGAGTCAGAGGGGTCTCTGCCAGTGATAGATTTGAGAATGTGAGTTAATCTCTCTGAACCTTGTTTTTCTACCTGGAAAAAGGGAATAATGATAGTGCTACCTACTCAGGCTGTGGTAGGGATTCAAGAAAGCAATTCCTGGACTGAGCTGGACATTTCTGAGTGCTTCATAAATGGGAGTTGGTGAACTGAAGGAAAAATTAAAACAGATTTCTTTGGTGGGGTGTGAGGTTGATGCTGCAAATACCCCACTTGATATTCGTCCAGCCCACCTCTTGAGTTACCTGCCATGTGGTGGGCAGTTCCCATACAAGCTAACTTCTTTCCACCTCCAACACTCTCATCTTTGTGCATCGCTGTTGGAGGGCCTTCTCCAGCATGGCAGGAGCTTGTTCAGACCACATGACAGATGCTTAACAACCCCAGGAGCAGCCCTTAACCAGTGAGCAAAGGAGTCAGTGTATAAATACCTTGGCTTCCCCACTGCTCAGTAGAAAACTCAGAAGTGTGTTCTACAACTTCTCAAAGGGTTCTCTGCAGGATTGAATCCTAGTTGCTCACAGTGAAACCCATTCATTCTTGAACCCTTTACCAACTTGTAGTTCATCCCTTGTATTTCCATGGATCACCTCCAAAAATTCTTGTCTTGGATCTGCTCTCAGAGGCTCCCAAACTAAACGCAAGGGGCAATAGTTGGAAGCCTAGTGGGTCACCCTGGACAGCACTCAACACGCATTCTTGTATAAAGGCATCCTCTTTTCTCCCTCCGCCCTGACTGAGATGAGGAGGGACAGCGCAAGGGCCAGATGGCCAGGTGATTTTTTTTTTTCCGTGCTTCTTGGCCATTTTCCCTGTGTGGCTGGAGAGCACCTTGCCATCCATCTCTCCACAGGTTTAGGGGCTGATTGAGGTCTTGTCCTCTTGAATTGCTATGACAAACTCCAGCCTGCCTCTGGAGAGGTATCTGGTCACTGCCTCTACAGTTTGCAGGGCTAATGACTCCTCTCTTCTTGTCAGTGCAGGGAGGCGGCTGCCTGGCCGGCAGAGGAAATCTCAGCAGAACTGGAAGCAAGTGGGTGCCTGGGGCCAAGGCAGAGGCTGCCAAGCTAGAGACACTGTGCTTTGCTTTGTGTAGGGAAGAGCCACAGGACTTGGAAATGTATGAGGCTGACCTCTCCAGGAAGGACCTGGGCCTGACCCAGAGACCAATGGCCCTTACTTTCAGTGTGGTTGTGTGGTAGAGTGCTAAAGCTGAGACTGGAGGTGGGGTTGTCCTAGGACAATGAAAGCCCCTCTTTTCTTGACTTCCCTGGCTATAATGAGCCCTTTGGTGACCTCATCCAATCTCAAAGGTTTAAATACCTTCTATGCGGACATCTCCAACCTGGAGCTCTTGCAGAGTCTCCACTTACGGAAGAATTCACAGGCATCTCACATTCAAGATGTCCAAAACTGAATTCCTGAGAATCTTCCTAATAGTTCCTCTTCCCGTCTTCCTATATCATTGAAAGGCAGCTTCATCTTTCCAGGGCTCTGGCCAAAAATCTTGCCATCTCCTCCCTCTCACACACACACCAGGGCCAATCCTTCTGCAAATTCTATAGGTTCTTTCTTTAACATACATACAGGATCTCACCACGTCTCCCATCTTCACTGCCATCACCCCAAGCTGAACCATCCTCATCTCTTAGCTGGGTTGTTGAAGCAGCCTCCTCTTGGATCTCTCTGCTTCTGCCCCCCACCCTCATAGCCTTTTATCAACAGGAGCAGCCAGAAGAGGATCCTTTTAACACATAAATTAGATCAAATTACTTTTCTGCTCCTGTCACTCTATTGGTTCCCATCTCACTCCGTGCAGAAGCCAAAGTCCTCCCTGTGGCCCACAGGACGATCTGCCCCCATCTCTTCCCACCTTCATTACCCACTACCCTCCTCGCTCATTCTACTCCAGTTACACTGGGCTTCTCACTACACCTTGAACACTTCAGGCAAGTTTCCATCTCAGGGCCTTTGCACTTGCTGTGCCCTCTACCTGATATGCTCGTCTCCCAAAAATTGCTCAATCCATTCCCTCATCTTCAATGTCCCCTGGCCCCTTATCTACAATTTCAGCACTCTCCCAGTACTTCCTGTTCTCTTTCTTCTATGTAGGTTTTTTTCCATTCACTTACCACACTTTCTGACAAACTAGTTATTTTACGTATTGTTTTGCCTGCCTTTCATTAGGTCAGCTCCACGAGGGCAGGGATTTGGTCTCTTCTGCGTATGGTTGTATTCCCCAGTGTTTAGAAAAGTGCCTGGCACACAACAGATGCTCAATCAGTGTTTTTGACATTTATATTGAGAGCAGTTTTACTGTGAAATAAACTGCTTCCCGAGGCAGGGAAATCCCTGCCTGCAGGCCCATGCCTGTCAGCTGGTCTAGATGAGATGGTGCAGTTGAGAGTGTTGACTTAACTATATCATGTACTTTGGCTGGAGTATGCCTGCCCATGACTGTGGTTCCACTGCAGGAGTTACGGTGTATCTTATGTGTTGTAGCTTTGAATGGACTAAAATTCCTTTGGAATCAGCTTTGTTAGCTGCTTGGCATTAATAAGGTGGCATAACTATGTACAGGTTTGTGTGGAAGAGGGAGCACCTGAGCAGGGGTGTGTTCTCAGGCCTGCTGTGTATGGTTGTGCCTGTTGCACACTGAACCAGGCAGCGGGGGTATATTATCTAAGAGTGTAATTCACCTATTTGTAAACCTCTTTTGGAGATATCATAGGGTAAAGAGTATCAAATACTTTACTCCCAAGAGTCCCTTCAGCCCTAAGAAACTTTGATTTTAGGAGTCAAGGGTTTTTGTTTTGTTTTGTTGGGTTGGGGTGAGTTGTCTTTTGTTTTGTTTTGTTTTATGTTTTTTTGTTGGGGTGGGGGGAATTGTTTGGTTTTTTGTTTTGTTTTGTTTTGTTTTTGTACTGAAGAAGCAGAGGCCATGGATTGTTTTGTTTTCACTGTTCACAGGCACATTTGAAGGCCACTCCCAGAATTTCAGGACACAAAACTCGGACATCAGGGACAGAGGCAGGAAGGAAACCTAAGATTCTTAAGTCCTGTTCTGGGAACTAGAATGTGGCTGGTTGTTTCCCTTGCTTCATGTTGGTATTCCAGGGATGTTGTATAGAATAATTATACGATTGCGTGGACAGGAGGGATCAGACTGGGAGATCTTTGTGAACTAGACCAGTGGTCAGCAAACTTTTGAGACAGAGAGCCAATCCTGTCCCTTGAAAGTTTGCTAGACCTATAAAACAAATGAAATCACCATTATGTGAATAATATCCTTTAAAAATTTTAGGGCTGGCCGAGTGGCGCGGTGGTTAAGCGTGCTAGCTTGGGAAGTTAGTGGCCCCTATTCAGGTCCCACATATGAGGGCCAGTGACACTGCCCTCAAAAAAAAAAAATTTATAAATGAAACTATGGTAGTTTTATTTTCATTTTCAATTTTACTTCAGAGCCACATGTATGTACCCAAAGAGCCGCATGTGGCTTGCTAGCCGCCGTTTGCCGATCCCTGAACTAGACCAAGGAGTGAGACAGACAGGATGTTTCCAAAGCCAAAACTGTGAAGTGTGTGGCAGAATTGCATCCTGTGCAAATTCGACTTACATAAAATCATTAATATGAAATTGGCACAGATGCAAAAAGAAAACGAAAGAATATAATAATTAAATTGTGCGGTAATTTCTACTTTCCATTCCATTTAGTGAGCCTTTTCCAAGGAACATGCATGATACGTATTCTTTGTAGAACACAGTTCAGGTAGGTCAGTTAGGAATGCTTTTCTCTACAAGTGACAGAAGAGGCACCTAGAAGGGGCTTTAGCATTAAGTAGAGGTCTGCGTCTCCTAACTTAGAAATCCACACATTAGTGGACCAGGATTTTTTGAGTGGCTCACTGATGTCCCTCTATCTCCCATTCCACTTTCTTTAGGGTGTTGAATTTTGACTTCATCTTTGTCAACTTGAGGTTACAAAATAACAGCCACATCGTGTCCTCTCACAGCCACATCCAAAATCAGGAAAGTAATGGTGGGAAGGGACAACTTTCATTGGAGGCTTTTCTCTTTTTATCTAGATGGAAAAATCTTTCCCGGAATTTCCCCCTATGTCTTATTCCCCCTACATCTAGTCTTCAGGGAAGACAAGAAACATGAGTATCTGGCATTTTTGCCTTTTTCTGAGAGGCTGGCTCTGCCTGTAAATAATATTGGAGAGGGAAATGGCTGTGGGGACAGTTAGCAGTGTCTGTCACATTGGCTATTCTTAATCTTTTATATCACATATTACTGTACACATTAGACATACTTATTGCTGTCCATGCTTAAATACATAAAACCATGTATACTGTACTTTGTGGATGATTTAAGGGCTTTTCAAGGGTACTTTTGAGTCCCTGCAATTTTTCCCTTGTGCACTAACTTCAGAACCAGAATTTAACTTTTCCATGTAAGACACAACATTACTTTGTAGCTATGGGTTCAAATCCTGACCCTACCATTTTGAAGATGTGTGACTTTTAGGCAAATAGTTTAGTCTCCCTAGTTCTTATTTTACTCATCTGTTAAATGAGGCTCAATATTAATATTTAACTCATTGGGTTGAAGTGAAGAATTGATGGAATATCTCTTATACATAGCAGGGGCTCAATAAAATATAGCCCAAAGGTGGAGGAAGAATTGGGGAGGGAGGGAGGACTACTGACTGTGCTGGAGCAAGTCATAGAATCAAGAGGATTTAGGATGATAATGGAAATAGGAAGGAAAAGATGGATTTAAAGGCTGTTTCACCAGAAAAAAAGAACATTCCAGAGCATGATAGTTGACTACTAACTAGTATAATGGTGGTGCCAGTGCAGGGGCATGGGGTGCTTCTAGTGAGAACTTACTTCAGTCCTGTTGACTTCCTTGTGAGACAGAAGTGGAAACACTGTTTAGCAGGAAGATGTAGAAGTGGTGAACGCTTGACTGGCCTGTTCAGGTTTGCGAGTCACCCACAAAGAGGTTGGTTAAAGCTAGAAAGTGACTGGGGCCTGTAGGCATGATGGTGAGACAGACAGGAACCCAGGGTCAGACACGCACCCACACTTGGGGACCAGAGGGAGGAAGAGGAGCAGGGAAGAAAACAGGAGATGCGGCGGACAGGTAGTTAGGAAGGACAGGAAGTTAGGAAGAGGGGCAACCTGTAGTCAGCTCGACCAATTGCAGCAGAAGAGAGAAGAAAACCCCCTGGGGCCTTGGAGTTTGTGATTATGAAGAAAAGTGTGTTGTGCATAGAGAGGTTGGGGATGTGTAAAATCTTGGTGGCACAGGTCTGATTGAAAAGAAAAGAAAGCAGTCCGCCTGACCCTCCAATTTGGGAAGTTTGGCAAGGAAGGAAAAGAAGAAATATTTGATAGGTTCTACCATCTGTGCCACAGATATGATGGATTAGGTGGTCCCATTTGGGGAATAGCTTGATTTCCTGGGTCTTTTTTCCTCTCTTTTACAGAATTTTTTTTCAGAAGGGTGAGATGGTGAGCATTTTAGAAACATAATATATTACTATGTATCTCTCCATAAATAAAAATTCTAGTTACAGCATACCAAAACATCTGGACAGATCCTCTTGGAATGTGGCAGGTACGTTTCGGATGGTTTTAGTCGGTAATATAAAAGAAATGCACTTGAGAATCTCTCTCTCTCTCTCTCTCTCTCTCTCTCTCTCTCTCTCTCTCTCTCTCTCTCAGAGGTAGGATATGATCCATCAGGATAGCAGAAACTGAGGTACGACTTTTGGCAATCTTTTCTCAGGAGTAACATGTCTGATGTATTGTGGTTTCAGATGTGAAACCTACATTAACAGATACTCAGGTGGAGCCTTCAAGTTGCAACATTAGTCTGCAACCCGGCTGCTGCTTGTGCGGGCCACTGTAGATGAAAGAGCAGCCAGGAGATACGCAAGGAATTTAAGACCATGGGCTTTGGAGTTTGAACAGACTCAAAACCCAGGTCTGCCAGTTCCAAGTTGTGTGACCTTGGGCAAGTGACTGTACCTTCCTGAATCTTAGTTCCTCATTTGAAAACCAGGAGTAATAACACTCCTTCTCTTGTGGAGTTGTTTTAAAGGTTAATGAGTTAATGTCTGACACGTGGTGGGTTAGGTTAATGGATGGTATTTACCAGTGCATGGTCTGAAGAAAGAGGAATGGATGTGGTGTTTCTTTGGGCCTCATTTTCCTCATCTGTGAAATGGGAATAATAATTCTACCTACTCAAAAGGTAGGCTTCAATGAGATAATACCTGGAAAGCACTTAGAAACTGGCACAGAATAAGAGCTCAGTGATATTAGCTATTGTAAGACTAATAACTATAATTATAATGATGATAATAATTATTACTGCTTCTTCAGGCCCAGTTCCATAGACCAGTGAGTTAACTATAGAGAACATTTGCCCTTAGGTGGGGACCCAACATCCAGTATAGGGAGACTCCCGCCTTTGTGTATCGTACTGCTGGATCACCCCAACTCACTCACAGGTTGAAAGTTGTGTTGGGGAGTGGGGAGGTCTCCCTCCCTCCACCGGTGGGCAGTTAGGACATGTGATTGAAACTCAACCAGTCACATGCATCCCCACCCAGGAATTTAAAAACAGAGTAAGTGACTCAAAGATGAAGGAATGATTCCAGACTCCTTTATGACAGCCTGCTGCAGTGGGGGTCCGTCTGGCGGCAGTGCCCCTGCGCATTTTCCAAGCGCCCTTCCTCTGGCCTTCTGTTGATTGAGCCTCCTAAAAATCTCCTTCACACCTAAAACACTGGCTACACTTTCTTAAGTCTGCTATGAATTGTTGTTCAACTGCTAGGTTGAAGCATTTTGAAAATCAGTTTATCTCTAGGCATCAGCCATAAGAAGGGAATAAAGCTCATCCTGTTGTCCCCGCATGGGAAGTGAGAACAGCTGCTCTGTAGGGAAGGGATAAATGAGGAGCAGCTGAAAGCCAGACCCTGGACCTTTGGGGAGTTTGCGCTCTGTTGATATTCCAAAGACAAAGAACTTGCTCCTTCCTGGCCTGGTGGGTCCTAGGGTTTCTGTGCAGAGACCAGCAGAGGTCAGAGCAAGTTAAAGGCGTGGAAATTTGAAGCAGAAAAGCCAAACAGGATCCAGGTGAGTTCCGGGACCCGCGATCAGGGAAGAGTTAGCAACATTTTTTGTTGTCTGTGGCTGGCAACGATGAGTAGAATTTGTTTCAATAAGGGAGAAATGAGCAAACCAGGCTTCACAAAATTGCATCAGCATGGTAGCCTCTCCGAGTATGGCACAGCAACCTATGTGTTTATGCCTGAAAAAGAACAGAGAAATGTGGTACCTAAAGTCCCATTGTGGACCCTTGTGTGGTCCAGAAATGGGGAAATGTTTGAAGGATATATTAGGTGCGTTCAGGAGCAAATAAAAAAAATCCAACTCTTGGGGACTTACACAAACAAGGGCTTATCATTCTCATGTTACAAAAAGTCTGTGGTAGGTACTGGTTGGCATTGGCTGGCATCTCTGTAATTCATTTGGCCTTTACTTCATGGTTGCAAAAGTGGTTGCCGGAGCTCCTAGCATTATGTCCACATTCCAGGCAGAAAGAAGCAGGGGGCCGGCTGAGTGGCGCGGTGGTTAAGAGCTGGTTTTGGGACACTAGCAGCCCCGGTTCGGATCCCACATATGAGGGCCAGTGACACTGCCCTCTACAGCTAAGATGGTGAACAACAGCTCCACCTAGAGCTGGGCTGCTGTGAGTCCCCGGGGACGGCATAGCTGCAGCCCCTGTTGCAGTGGGCTGCCATAGGCTACAGTGAGTGGCCCGTAGCCAGCGTGAGCGGCCAATAGCCGCGGTGAGCGACATCCAGAGGCCGGCGACTGATCTGCCTCACCCGGGAAGAGCGCAATGATGATACCAACATGGGCCAGTGAAGCAACGTCCTCTGCAACTAGACTGAAGAACAAAAGACAGCAACTTGTCTGTTCCCCTTCCCCGATTCCCCAATGCTGTTCCCCTCCCCCAATTCCCAAATAAAATCTTTAAAAAAGAAGCAGGGACGAGATAACTATCCAGCTCTACCAACTTTTGTATCAGGCAAAACAAAATCTTTCCCCGAAACCAACCATCGAGCTTCTACTCGCATTTCATGTCCAGAAATATGTCACATGGCCACTGCTAGCTCCAAAAGAGCCTGGGAAAGTTATTTAACTTTTCTAACCATTCTACAGACTATTCTAACTTTTGATTTTATATATGATTAGAGGGTAGATTTAAAGTCAGGAATGTATTTTATTTTAAAACTCTGTCTTAATTTGCCTTATATCCCTCTCTTCTGTATGTATCAGTTCTATATTGTCATAATAGTGCTGCATAACAAGCAACCCTGAAACCCTGTAACCCTGTGGCTTAAAGTGAGAGTATTTATTTATTTATTTATTTTTAATTTTTTTTTTGCTGAGCCATCCTGCCACCTGTTGGCAGCTCAACGGCAACTCAGCTCAGGCTGGCCTCGAACCGCTGTGGCTCAGAGCTCAGCTTGCACTCTTGAGTGAGCTCTTACCAACTGAGCCATTCGGCCGGCCCCTATTTGTTTATTTTTAAAAGATTTTTATTGGGGAATTGGGGGAGAGGATCAGCATTGGGGAATCGAGGAAGGGGAACAGACAAATTGCTGTCCTTTTGTTCTTCAGTCTAGTTATGGAGGACATTGCTTCACTGGCCCATGTTGGTATTATCGTTGCACTCTTCCCGGGTGAGGCAGATCGGGCGCCAGTCTCTGGACAGCCGTTCGTGGTGGCTATTGGCAGCTCACTCCAGCTGCCAGCCACTCACACTGGCTGCCAGCCGCGCACTCTACCCTATGGCAGCCCACTGTAGCAGGGGCTGCAGCCTACACCATCGGTGGGACTCACTCAGCCCAGTTCCAGGTGGAGCTGTTGTTCACCATCTTAGCTGTAGAGGGCAGTGTCACTGGCCCTTATATGTGGGATTCGAACCCGGGCAGCTGGCTTCCCAAGCCAGCTCTTAACCAACGCACCACTCGGCCGGCCTGTGAGAGCATTTATTTAGCTCATGATTCTGCAGGTTGGCAGTGTAGGTGAGGCTCAGCTAGGTGCTTCGTCTGGTCTCAGGTGAGCTCATTCATGCATCTGTGGTCATCTGTGGGACAGTGGGTAGCTCTCCTGTCTGGCTGTTGGCTGGCCGTAGACTTGTCGAGGACGGGCTTGGCTGGGACCACTGTGCTTTGCTCCACATGGTGTCGCATCCTCCAGCAGTCCAGCTTGGGCTTGTTCACATGGCAAAAGCAGGCTTCTAGGAGAAAGAAGACATGCACAGACCTCTGGAGAGCTAGACTCAGAAATGGCACACCCTCACTATGGCCACTGTTAGCCAAAACAAGCAATGAGGCCAGTCCAGATGCAAGGCGCGGGCAGGAGACCCCATCTCTTGGTGAGAGAAGCAATGCATCACATTGCGAAGGGTGTGTGTCCGAGAAATTATTCATTGGGGCCCCATTCCTGTCCCTTGGGGCCTTCTGCCCTGAGTTCTGTTAGCCTCTGGTATCCCACCTGCACCTTCCTTTTCATTCCTGACTCCAACCATGAAACAGGGATGATCATGTATTATTATTACAGCGTCAGTCACACAGTGAAACGGACAGGAAATGCCAGCAAAGGTTCTGCTGAGAGAGCTCAGAGCCCTTCGTGCAGCCACCTGGGAAATAGAAGTGGGGACGATTACACAGCCTCTTCAGATGCCTTCAGCTTTTATCAAATCTTGACTTGCTACCTAAGCACTGGGCCCTTATGGGCAGTTGAAGTGAGAGAGCAGATTTCATGCCAACCATATTGACCCAGCGTAGTTTACAGCCATGCAGCCTGATTCTCTGTGTCAACTGGGGCTTTTGACTTTTTTTATTTTTCCATGTAACCCACTCTTGATCAGAGCTAGATGGAAACCTTGTTCCGGTTCTATCAGCAAGGGGGGAACAGAGGCCAGGCTGATAGGTGTCTGCATGAAGACCTTTTCTCCACCCTTCTTCCCATTTCGATTCTTTTTGTTTCTGCCTTCTTATTTAGCTACCCCCACCACTATTCCCTTCAGCAATTCCAGGTTTGTGGGAAGTCAGGCCAGTAGGAGAGGTCAACTTCAAAGAAAGGAAATTGCCACTAATTGAGCACCTGCTGTTTGCCAAGCACTTTCCATACCTTATCACCTTCAAACCTTACCACAACTCCGTGAATATTGTCACAGATGAGAAAAACTAGACTCAGAGGAAAGTTTCTCATCCAAAGTCACACAAGTCAGAAGTTCTAGAACCAGGATTTGGCCATAGGTCTGCCCCTCTGCAGAGCCAGGCTTCCTTCTGTCCACTTCGCATTTTAGAGGGAAAAAATAGGGAAAGAGATCCCAGCCTCCTCCATCAGCAGTGTGTGCTCAGTCACCCCAGAACCTTTACACCTGCTGTTGCCTGTGCCTCTCCTCTGTGTCTAACTCTTATTCAGACATATTTAAAGTTTTAACATCCGGGGTGGCATGGGCACTGATCAATTAAAAAAAGAGGCTACCCCACAGAATAAGTGGTTTGTTTTGCTTTGGAAGACATGTTAGATGTAGAATTCACATCTGTATACACTAAACTCACAACCATGCATTGAGATGTTTGCACTCAGAGAGTTATATGGGAACTGAAATCAATGGAGGGATATCAGTTTGACGTCTCTCACATTTACGCAGTCATAAATGAATTCATTGACTAGAATAACAGAAAGACCACGAATACCATTTAAATTAATTGCATTTCTCTCTCTTTTTGCCCCAAGGTCATGTAGTTGAATTTGTTGATAAATTTGCCAGTTGGATGTGACTTAACTAAATGCACAGAATATACATTTCTGAGTACAGTAGTCCCCCTTCTCCCCCATCCGTGGTTTCACTTTCCAAGGTTTGAGTTACCCGTGGTTTACCTTGGCTGAAAAATATTAAATGGAAAATTCCAGAAATAAACCATTCATAAGTTTTAAATTGCATGCCATTCTAAGTAACTCAATGAAGACTCCCGCTGCCCCTCTCAGTCCCGCCTGGGACATGAATCATCCCTTTGTTCGGCATGTCCAAGCTGAAGACATTCTCCTCCCATTAGTCACTTAGTAGCCATCTCAGTGATCAGATAGATCGACTGTCATGGGATGGCAGCGCTTGTATTCAAGTAACATTTATTTTCCTTAATAATGGCTCCAAAGCACAAGAGTAGTGATAATGGCAATTCGCATAAGCCAGAGAGAAGCCATAAAGTGCTTCCTTTAAGTGAAAAGGTAAAAGTTTTCAACTTAGTAAGAGAGACCACATTCACATAACTTTTATTGCAAGGTATTGTTTTGTTTTTGTTTTAAGATTTTTTTATTGGGGAATTTGGGGAGGGGAACAATGTTGGGGAATCGGGGAAGGGGAACAGACAAGTTGCTGTCTTTTTGTTCTTCAGTCTAGTTGTGGAGGACCTTGCTTCACTGGCCCATGTTGGTATCGTCATTATGCTCTTTCCGGAGGAGGCAGATCGGTCGCCAGCCACTGGATGGTAGCTCACTGCGGCTATTGGCAGCTCAGGCTGGCTGCCAGCCGCTCACTGTAGCCTATGGCAGCCCACTGCAGCAGGGGCTGCAGCCTACACCGTCGTCGGGGCTCACAGCAGCCTGGCTCCAGGTGGAGCTGTTGTTAGCTGTAGAGGGCAGCATCACTGGCCCTCATATGTGGGATCCGAACCGGGGCCTCTGGCATCCCAAAACCAGCTCTTAACCAATGCGCCACTCGGCCAGCCCAACAATGTATTGTTTTAATTGTTCTATTTTATGAGTTATTCTTGTTACATCTTACCGTACCTAATTTAAAAATTAAATTTATCATAGGTATATATGTATAGGAAAAAACATTGTGTATATAGGGTTTGGTACTATCCAAGGTTTGGGCATACACTGGGGGTCTTAGACCCTATCCCCCGTGGATATGGGGGGACTACTGTATGTGTTTCTGCTCCTAAAAAGTTTTTAACCAAAAGGGAAACACTTTAGCTTCATAATACTTACATGAACATTAAAACTTCCAGAAGTTAATTTAGGAGACTACCTTTGGGGTAATGAAAGAAGAAAAAAAGGAAGAAGGCTCCCCTTTTGTGCCAGTGTCATGGTGAGGTCTAGGGGTCTTAGAAGGGAACTGAGGTGCCAGGGGGCACCTCATGGGACTCGAGGAAGAACCTATTTACTAATACTAATTGTCTCTGTCTTCAGAGAGCCCTTCTGATCTCTCTGCACCATGCCCCCCATGAAGCCAGCTTAGGTCCCTCTTTATGGGCATCTGGTGGCATCTGTATGTACCCACCCACCATTGTTTCCTGCCAGATCAAGGTCACCCTCAGGCCCTGACCCATTGTTAATTGCTAATCTTCCTATGGAGGGCAAAGACAGACCCAGAGTCTAGTACAGACCCTGAGAATGGGGCTCAATAAACATGGCTCTTGAGTGAATGAATGAATGAATGAATGAATTGATAGCTGGTAATAGAGGGAACCATGCCTTCTGGTAGGTTTGCCCAGGCATTGCTGAGGGATGGATGCTGGGAAGAACATAATATCCTTAATTCTAGTCCTATTGCTCTTAAGTAGGAGAGAAGCAGCAGAGAAAGCCCAGACAGGTGTAGCCAAAATCGGCTCACAATCTGGCCTCCTGCTGGGTCTGTGCCAGCTAAGGGGGCATTCTGAGAAGACTTAGGCACCAAGAGCAGTGGGGGCTCCGAGAACGCAGGGGCTGGGGGAACAGCCCCTAATTGCCCATTCTCTAATCCTTTCTAAAGCAGTGGCAAAGGCTTGCATGTTTTAAATTGTAGGTTCAACGACAAACTCCTGTGATCGTGGGACCCTGAGGTCAGACAGACATGGGATCCCCTAGCACCCAGCAGTGGCACCTGTGTCATTTACAGTCAACATTGACATTCACTGAGAATGTACCACATGCCTGGTGCTGTTTTTAACACTTTGAGTAAACTCTCTCATTTAATCCTCCCAGAATATCCCTCTTGGGGATTATCATTGTCCCCATTATGTAGCTAGGGGAAAGGCAGTAATAATGGTGACTGCAGATATGCTTGCTGTGTGTGGCCAGGCCCTCTGCTCTAAGGAACATCTCATTCAGTTCCCGCCTCCACATAAGGCATGAGCTGTCATCATTCCCATTTTACAGATGAGAAAATTGAGGCTCAGAAAAGCTAGAGGACTTGCTCCAAGCAACACAGCTAGAAAGTGGCGGAACTGGAATTTCAATGAGGAGGCCTGGCTCCAGGATTGATGCTCTTAACCAGCTGCCCTGGATTGTTTAGCTGGATACATGGCTACCCTTTTCTTGCTAATAATAATTACTCTCATTTACCATGCACTTGTCATATGCCAGGGGCTGTCTGAATCCTTTGCGTAGATCTCTTATTCGTGCCTTACAGTAATTCCAAAGTTGGAGCTCTGAGCACCCACATTTGAAGATGAGACCCCGAGGCCCTGGGGTCAGAACTGCACCCCTCTGCCAGATCAAGGTCACCCTCAGGCCCTGACCCAAAGCTCTGGATACAAGCTGGTTTTACATCTCCGGGGGTCCATCTTCTCCAGCTCACGTTTTTAGGTGTTGAAAAAATAAAAAGAACTGATGAAAAGAACTCAGATCATTGTCACCCAAACCTGCCACCTTGTCTGTCTCAGTAAAAGCGGCTTCATCTTTTCAGGTGCTGGAAAGGGTCTCTCTCTTTCCACTCCTCTTTTTCTCAATCCCCTACATCCAATCTATTAGCAAATCTTGTTCACTCCACCTTTAGAATCTACTCAGAAGTCCCCCCACTTTTCATTGCTCCACCCTAGTCTGGCCTCCTCCATCACTCACCTCATATGGTCTCTTAATTTACCCCCCATTGCTCTGTCCCTGAAGTCTGTTCCCCGCACAGCCGCCAGAGGGCGACTGTGAGCTCCTGAGTCCTGGCACCATGCTCCTCTGCTCAGAACCCTCCTCGGCTCTCCCACCTGACTTAGAGAAAAGACCCAGGTCTTCCCCATGACCCACAAGGCCCCACATGTTCATCCCTGTTCCCTCTCTGCCCTCATCTCCCTTAACTCTCCTCCTCACTCACTCAGCTCCCACCACATAGGCGTCTTCATTGTTCCTTAAACACACCAAGCGCTGTCCAGCCTCAGGCCTTTGCATGGTCTGTTCCTTCTGCTTCTATCTGGAAAGCTGTTCCCCAGGTCTCAGCATGACTCCACCCTCATTTCCATTGCTCAAATGTCCTTCAAAACTGTAACTGCCCCACCCCTTTCCTAACACTCCCACTCCTTCCACACCCCTGACTGAGCAAATGCTAACCCACATTGATTTTTTTTTTATCTTGGTTATCATCTATCTTCCCCACTAGAATATCAGCCCTCATGAGGGTGGACTTTTATCTGTTTTGTTCATTGCTGTGTCCCAGAGCCTAGAACAGGGACTGGCACGTAGTAGGTGCTCAGTAAATCATTCATGGAGTAAATTGTCCCAGAAAATGCCCCAGGGGCATCCAGGCCCTGCTCTGGTTAGGTAGCAGCCCAGCCCTGCCCAATCCTCTGAGGCACTTGCCTTCCTCCACCATGTACCCTGTTGTGTTTTCTCCTGGCCAGTCTGCCTCATTGTTCTTCCCTTTTAGGAAATTTTAATTGTGGTTAAAATACACATAATGTGAAACTTATCATCTTAACCATTTTTAAGTGTCCAGATCAGTGGCAGTAAGTACATCCACACTGTTGTACAACCATCACCACCATCTGTCTCTAGACCTTTCTCATCTTCTCATACTGAAACTCTGTTCCCATTAAATGCTAACCCCCCTCCCCCTCCCCCCGCCCACCATCTACTTTCTGTCCACTACTCTAGGGACCTCAGATAAGTAGAATCACACAGTATTTGTTCTTTTGTGTCTGGCTGATTTCACTGAGCATTATGTCCTCAAGGTTCATCTGTGTTTTAGCATGTCTGAATGCCCTTCCTTTGAAAAGCTGAATAATATTCCATTGTATGTATATACCACATTTTATTGGGTTGTCGGAAAAGTCATGTCGTATTTTTTTCTATGGTTTTTGTTGCAAAAATGCTTAATGACTTTTCCGACAACCCAATATTTATCCATGCATTCATCGATGGGCACTTGGGTTGTTTCCACCTTTTAGCAATTGCAAGCAATGCTGTTATGAACATTGGTTGTGCAAGTATCTATTTGAATCCCTGCTTTCAATTCTTTTGAGTGTAAATCCAGAAGTAGAATTGCTGGATCATTGTTCTTCCATTTTTGAAAAATCACGATTTAACTCACTTGGGGCCCTGTAGGTCTCATTGACTAAAGCTTTCCTCTGACATTTGAAACTAGAAATAGGGGTGAGGGGCACAGTGGGGGGCAGACCACTCTTGCATCAGCTTTTTAAAAACACCAGGAGGAACATGCATGAAATCCCTCCCTCCCACCCCACCTGCTCCGGTATCTCAAAATACCCCTTGTTTTAGGCAACGGCTGTGGCATCAGGAAGGCAGCGTGTGGTATCTGAGACACAATATTGCAAGTGGCTGGGAGCCCAGAGAGAAACCAGGACAGGCACGCTGGGGACACGGACTGGGGATGGAGCTAATTTTAGTGACTGAAGAGGCTGCAAGAAGAGAAATGGTGTGTGTGTGTGTGTGTGTGTGTGTGTGTGTGTGTGTGTGTGTGTCCCCGGATACAGTGACAAAGACTTTGAGGAGGAGAAGTTGCTGGGTAAGTCAGCTTTGGAAAAGTAGAAGTAACAGGCAGAGGACTGAGACTCAGCCCAACGGGTGGTGGGTCGGAAGGTGTGAAGCCCAGGGTCAAGGTGGGTGATATTGGTCAACAAGTGGCATAGAGATGATTGCATTTATGGAGGCTTGGTCTGTGTGAGGTACTGTTCACCCACCCTGACCTCCATTCTATGAGAAAGACACCATTATTATGTCCTATTTATAAGCAGGGAGACTGAGGCACTGAACTAAATAACTTCTCCCTTAAGAAGCAGGGGATGGTCCTAGAAGAGAGGTGAAGTTAAAGGGTCACAGGAGAAGCAAAGAAATATAAGTAAGAAGGCTCTCGGGGCATATGAGTTGGGTGTGAAATCTGCAAGGATGGTCAGGTTAAAGGAAAGAGTCCAGGTGGCAGAAGTGGCTCAGCATTTAGATTTGGGAATCAGGGTGGATGTGGTGAAGATTCTGGCTCTTCTACTCATTGGTTGTGGGGGCCTCTCTGACCCTTGGTTTCCTTATCTGTGAAATGGGATGATGCCATCTGTCTCCCAACTTTATTGTAAGGATATCATATGCCCAGTAGGCGTTGTGCTCCGTGGTAAATTCTCAGTAAATAGTAGTCATGGTTTTCATGTTTGTGGACAATATTGGCAGGTAAAGAGGACATTCTTTATTCATTCAAAAATCACTTACTAAGGCCGGCCGAGTGGCGCGGTGGTTAAGCGCTGGCCTGGGAAGCCAGCGGTCCCGGTTCGGTCCCACATATGAGGGCCAGTGACACTGCCCTCAAAAAAAAAAAAAAATCACTTACTGACTTTTCCTATTCAATGCCAGGCCCTGAGGATACAGTGGTCAACAAGACAAACCTGGTTCTTGCCCTGTAGAACCTCATTCTATGCATTCAGCAGCCTAATAATTCTCTTAAATTGTGATTCAAGTAACAACTAGCACTCACTATAAGCCAGGTACTGTTCTGAACCCTTTTCAAAGTATTAGTTCATTTAAACTTCACAAAAAGCCTATAAAGCAAGAGCTGTTATTATCTACATTTTATATATGAATAATATATAAAGGGTATAATATATGGAATATATATATATATATATATATATATATATATATATATATGGAAACTGAGGCACAGAGAGGTTAAGTAACTCACAAGAAGGACTCGGGGTTGCAAATTTGGGATGGCCTTGGACCGAGCATCCCTGCCTCCAGTGGCTCTTAGGGGGAAGGCTTTTAGAGGTGCATTTATCCCATTTTCTCTTTGTCGGTATAAAGATAAACACCCCAAGCCCCTTTGCAGTGAACTGTGGGGCATAATTAGTTAATGGAAGGGAAATGTTTTAGAGATGGAAATCGCTGTGCTTTTATTCCCTAGGCATTGTTCCCTGCATGCTAATGCAACACAATGTGTCTTTCTTCTGTCAGGCATTTTAGACAAATTCTATTTTCCTCAAAATATTTTGCCACAGAAAATAGAGAGTAGGAAAGAAATTCAGACACAGGCAGGGAGAGGAAACCATTCTCTTGGGTTTCAGTAGAGCTGCAGAGTGGTTAGGAGCATGGATCTTGAGTTAGGCAGATACCAGTTGACAATTTACTTCCAGCAAGCAACATGCTGGCGCTGTGTGTGCCTCAGTTTACCCATTTGTCAAATGATGAGAACAACTGTCCCTCTCTCCGGTTTACCAGTTTGTTTCCTAGCTGTGTCTAATCACCATGAACCACTCCCATTAAGATTTTAATTCTTAGTATTAAATTTTTCATCTCTGTGAGTTCTATCTGAGCCTTTTCAAACTTGCTTCATCTTTTGTAGTAGTGTTGTTTGTCGACAGCAGGAATCCCCAACCTTGGCACTATCGACATTTTGGGCTAGATAATCATTTGCTGTGGGGGCTGTCTTGTGCTCTGTAGGTTATTGAGCGGCATTCCTGGCCTCCACCCTCTGAATGCCAGTAGCACCTCTTTCCCAGAAGTGACAACCAAAAATGTCTTCAGATATTGCCAAATGGAGCAAAATCATCACCAGTTGAGAATTCCTCTATAGGTATTTTCAAGCACATCTTATATTTCCTTAAACACAATATGCAAAGAATTATATTATAATCAGTGTGTGGTAACTTAAACATCTAAATTCTTTATGGCTTTTTGTCTGCTGTCTCTTGTTTCCTTGAGTGTTTTATCATTTTTGATTGTGAGAAACTCATTTTCCTTGGAACAATGTTGTGGGGAGTACTTTGAGGCTGAGATGAAAATGACCTCCCTGGAAGATCTGCATTTATTTATTCCACAATGTTGTGGGGAGTACTTTGAGGCTGAGATGAAAATGACCTCCCTGGAAGATCTGCATTTATTTATTCCAGGTGCCTGAGGCGCTCCCATTTCACAGCCATCATATATGTTTATACAGAGGGTGCCAAAAAAAAAAAAAATAAGATGTATACACATTTTAAGAAAGGAAAAAACTATATTAAAATTGTAATACTCAATATATACTAATAACAAAAGATGAATACAAGTCATGCATATACATTTTTTTTGGCACCCCCAGTATATGTTTGGACCACCCATGTGTTGAGAATTTAAGAAACCAATGTCTGCAAAGGTCAGCTGTGGCTATCATTTCTTCAAGAATTTTATTTCTCTCCTCTGCTAAGTGCCCAGGTAACTTCCCTCAAAATCTCATGGGATGGGAAGATGGAGTGAATTTATTCCAGTTTTCTTACCCTAAAGTGATAGACCTTTGAGAGAGTCCCATCCTAATTCAGTGGTGGGGGGAGGGGTCTCCTTTTAGATTCTATCTTAGGTAGTCCCTGGGCTTTGCCTTCCAGCCCTGTTCCCCAGGAAGCCATGAAAATTGAAGTAGCAGTTTTCTCAATCAGGGAGATGTCCTCAGCAAAAGTGGCTTTGATATTCCACCTACCTCCCAGAGCTCCCTGATTTCACTTAAATTAGGGCTGATAATGATCTACTAAATTGTTGGGCCTTCAGTGCTTTAATAAGAGGGTCTTAGAATTTTATGCAGGATTCGTGATTGTTTTCAGCAACAGGGTCAATCTGATTACCCAGTCTGCTGTATTGCCAGAATGGAGGTCTGGCAATTGTGTGGATTATATAAAATAGCAGAGCATCTAGTGCAATGCTTGCTTGGCCTGTGTTGGCTATTTTGATTTTCCTGAGGATGGTGTGAAAGGGAAGGGAGAACAATGAAGTCTTGGTCAGGGGCCTTCCCTGTAGGGCAGAATGGGGTGGAGAACTCAGAGGAAGTGATGCAGATTCCCTCGGTCGATCTTTCAGATTTTAGCCAACATTGGCAGGGAGCCTCACTTATAGCTTGAAGTAGTTCTGGGTACCCCAAATGCCACATTGCTCCAGGTGGAGTTTCTGAAAGAAAATTCTCTCTCTGAGTCTCAATTCTGGCCCATGCAGCATTGGCAGCTCCATTTTACCTCCTCCCCCAAGATACACAGCTCTCTCTCACGCTCCCTCTCTCTCTCTCTCTCTCTCTCTCTCTCTCTCTCTCTCTCTCTCTCTCTGTCTCACACACACACACACACACACACACACACACACACACACACCACCCCCATCAACTTAATCTGTGAGCGGGATACTGGGAATTGTCCCCACCTCTAGCCAGAAGTTAGAGAATAAATGAGCTCACTAGCCCTACATTATACATTCTGTCATTAGAGTACTCAGCTTCCTGACTTGTTCTCCTTTCTATCATACCCTCTATCCTCTGAGCTGCTTAGAGACAGGTACTAGTTTTGTCTGTTTCTGAATTCACCAAAGCCCTTTGCCTGGCAAGCAGGCAGGACTTCTGAAAATGTGTTGAATGGAGTTACTTGTTCTTGACATACAGCTAGAACAGGATCTCATTGGTCTGAGGCAGCTTTAAGGTCATAAAACTAAGTGTCAGGGGTCCCCAAGACCATCTTTAGGTTTGATGATTTGCCAGAAGGGCTCACAAAACCAAGAAAAGCTATGATACAGTTTCTTACAGTGGAAGGATACAGATGAAAATCTGCAAAGTAAAAGGTACTTAGGGCAGAACCTAGGAGAGACCAGGTACATGTTTCCAGTTGTCCTCTCCCAGTGGACCTGTGTGTGGACAGTGTTCAATTCTCCCAGCGGTGATGTGTGACAACATACATGGTGTACTGCCAACCAGGGATGCTCACTTGAGCCTTGGTGTCCAGGGTTTTTATTGGGGCTCAGTCACGTCGGCATAGAGCACCCCTGTGACTGGCTTTAACTGCTTAGTCACTACCCCCAGAGTAGTGATACGCTGTATCAAACAGATACAGCATATCCTGGGGCCACAGGTGAACACACACATGCATTCACCATCAGTCAGATTGTTACATAAACTACCTGCCATGTCCCAAGACCCCAAGTATACAAAGACACTCATATCAGGCAGCATATTCCAAAGACCCAGAGATTCTCTCCCAGGAACAAGTCAAGGGCCACTCTTTTCTTTGGAATACCCAACACCGCTGAATTACCCTTTAATTGTACAGAATATAAGTCTAACCAAGTTATTTCCCTTGTAAAGACTTCCCAAGATGATGTGTTACTGTTAGCAGGGCACTGGGGACCCTGTATCATCTGGCCTTTGCCCAGCTCACCTGTGTCAGCTCTCCTCCCTCACTATATCAAACTTCTTTAAGACCCTGCAGCATTCTGTGCCTTTTCTCACTGTGCAGCCTTCTCTCACAATCCCAGAGGCTGGAAGTCTGAAATCAAGATGTCAGTGGGGCAGCGTTCCCTCCTAAGGCTCTAGGGGAAAATCCATTCCTTGTCTCTTCCAGCTTCTGGTGGCTCTAGGCGTTCCTTAGCTTGTGGTCACATCACTCTAATCTCTGCCTCTGTGGTCACATGACCTCATCCTCTTCTCTCTCAGAACTCTCTCTGCCTCCCTCTTAGGAGAATACATGTGATTGTATTTAGGACCCACCTGGTTGATCCAAAAATAAACTTCTTCTCTCAAATTCTTAATCATACCTGTTAAGACCCATTTTTCCAAATAAGGTCACAGTTATAGGTTCCAAGGATTAAATCATAGATCTTGGGGGCAAGGGTCACCATTCAGCTCACTACACCCAGAATGCACTTTGCAATTCAACTTCTGACTTCTAGGGGCTTAGCTTGTATTTAACGGCTAGAGCATCCTGCCCCCAACATTTGCTGTCTCACCTGGGAAAGCTGAGTTCCTAGAGGCTTCATTCCACTTACAACATGCCAATCACTCTCCTACACACTTGACATACATTAACTGATTTCACTGTCTCTGTGGATAAAACCACAGAGAAATCGAGGCACAGAGGGGTTAAGTAATTCACCCAAGGACACACAGTAAGCGGCAGAGTCAGGATTTGAACCTGTGTGATTCGACTCTAGGTATGTGCTCTAACTGCCTCACAAGTGTCCCAAATACTTTCTGAGCTTCTGCTGTGCTAAGTGCCAGGAATGAAAAGAACATGGGACCAGGAGAGCGCATAACAGAACTGGGGATGGGGGTCTGCACCCTGACCAAAGATGCCCTAAATCTTGTTTAACTCCTTGTGCTGGGTTTATTGGAGAAGCCCAAGCCAGTTCACCCCTCGAAAGTCAGGCATTTACATACAGAGTTGAACAGAAGCAGAGACTCTTGCCACTCGGTAGATGGAAGCTGCCTTGCTGCCCCCAGAGTGGGCTCTGGACTGTTCCTTTTGGGGAGCCAGGTGCCCCCACTCTCAGCTGTTGGTCACTCTCTCCTGCCATTGCCACAGCTGCTGGGCAGGCGTGACAGCTTTCATTTCCTCCCCCTGCCCAGTGGTGTGGAACCGCCCCCGGGAGACCGACACCCAGCGTGTGCAGCAATACAAAGCTGCACAGTGAATGCGGCGCTTCTCCTCTGGCCCTCCGATGCAAGCTGACAGATCGGAGCTGGCTGACTGCCAGGTCCAGCAAGCTCTTGGCAGTTGCTTTCTGACTTGGGCAAGTGG
The DNA here is from genome assembly GCA_033961575.1 of Aselliscus stoliczkanus. Classification (NCBI taxonomy): domain Eukaryota; kingdom Metazoa; phylum Chordata; class Mammalia; order Chiroptera; family Hipposideridae; genus Aselliscus; species Aselliscus stoliczkanus. The sequence goes on from CM066735.1 coordinate 11,827,047, forward strand.
CTGCCACCTCCTGAAGCATCAGGCTGCCCATTCGGGGAGGGGTGATGGTCTCTTCGGAAAGACTGTGAGCTTGGAGGTAGGTGGTCACCGAAGCCACCCTTGGAATCATTCTTAGAGTTGCACTGTCCAGTTTGACCACCACTAACCATATGTGGATATTTAAAAAATAAATTTTAATTATGGCAAAATATATACAACATAAAATTTAACATTTTAACCATTTTTAAGTGCTCAGTTCGGTGGCATTAAGTACATTCACATTGTTGTGCAGCCATCACCACCGTCCATCTCCAGAACTCTTTATATTTTACAAAACTGAAACTCTGTGCCCATTAAACACTAACTCCCCATTCCTTCCTCCCCAACCCCTGGCACCCACCATCTACTTTCCGTCTCTATGAATCTGACTACTTTAGGGACCTCAGATCAGTATTTGTCCTTTTGTGACTGATTGATTTCATGAGCATAATGTCCTCAAAGTTCATCCATGTTGTAGCAGGTATTAGAATTTCCTTGTTTGTTAAGTCTGTATAATATTCCATCGTGTGGCTGTACTACAGTTTGTTGATCCATTCATCTGTCAGCGGACACTTGGGTTGCTTCCACCTTTTTGCTGTTGTCAGTAATGCCGTTATAAACACAGGTATACAATTATCTCGAGTCCCTGCTCTCAATTCTTTGGAGTGGGACTGCTGGATTATGTGGTAATTTTGTTTAATTTTTTGAGGAACCGCCACACTAAATTTTTAGTTAATTAAAATCAAGTAAAATTTCAAATTCCATTTCTCACTCACACCAGGCACATTTCAAGTGCTCAATAGCCACACGTGGCCAGTGGCTGCCATGTGGGATGGCACAGACAGAGAGCGTCTTCATCAGCATGGACTCTGTCAGGCAGCTCCACCCTTGAGCTCTGTAAGGAGCAGCACAATGCAATAGAAAGATGCGGGCCAGACTCCTACAACTTAACAGCAAAAAACCTAGTAACCTGATTTCAAAATGGGCTAAGGAATTGAATAGATGAGACATTTCTCCAAAGGAGATGTACAAATGGCCAATAGGTATATGAAAAATGTTCAACATCACTCATCCTCAGAGAAATGCAATCCAAACCACCATGAGATAACCACCTCACACCTGTCAGGATGACCATTATCACAAAAACAAAAGACAACAAACTGTGACGAGGATGTGGAGACATTGGAACCCTTGCACATTGGTTGGTGTTGGAAAACAGTGTGGAGGTTCCTCAAAAAATTAAAAATACAACTACCATACAATCCAGCAATGCCACTTCTGAGTATTTATCCAAAAGAATTGAAATCAGGATCTTGAAGACATAGTAGCACTCTCATGTTCATTGCAGCATTATTCACAATGGCCAAGATGTGGAAACAACCTAAAAATCCATTGACAGATCAATAGATAAAGGAAATGTGGTGCACCTACAATGGATATTCAGCCTTAAGAAAAAAAGGAAATTCTGCAATATGCAACAACAACATGGATAAACCTGGAGGACATTATGCTAAGTGCAATAAGCCAGCCACAGAAAGACAAATACTGTATGATCCCACTTGTATGAGGTATCTAAAATAGTCAAACTCATAGAATTGTAGAGTGGAATGGTGCTTTCCAGGGGCTGGGGGAAGGGGAAAGAAAGTTATTAACCAACAGGCATAAAGTTTCAGTTAAGCAAGATGAATAACCTTTAGAGATCTGCAATATTGTACCTATAATTGACAATACTGTACACTTAAAAATGTGTTAAGAGGGTAAGTCTCACGTTAAGTGCTCTTACCTCAATAAAATCAAATTTTAAAGAAAAAGAATTCTTAGAGCAAAAAAAGGAAAAAGATAGGAACACTATTTGAGAAGATACTGGAAGGATGGATTTGCCATCGACTAAGATGGGAAGGGGACAGGGGTAGGGGCAGATTAAGGGCTCAGCCTCAGGTGCACTTTTACCTGCCTGCTAATGAGTAGAGCTATTGTATTGACCATTGAGTATTTAGAGCCTGAAGTTCAGAAAGAGATGACAGATCTAGAGGTGGAAATGCAGGAGTCATCAGCCTGTGGAGGTTATTTATATCTGTGAAACTGGATAAGGGAATGTATGTAAAAGGGCACGAAGGACTGAGCCTGGGGCTGGCTCTCCATCATTAAAGTGGTTGTAGCAAATGAGGGGACGATGAGTCCTGGACAACATGTGAGGAAAGTATTAAGTGTCTTCAAGTCAGAGAGAATGATCAATAGTGTCAACTGATGCCAGTGGATTGACTCAAATGAGGAATGAGAATAAACCATTAGGCTTAACCATCAGGAGGTCTTTGGTGATGCTAGCAGAGCTGCTTTGAGGAGGGATGGAAGGAAATGCTATTGGAGGGAGTACTAACAGTTCTTTTTTTTTTTTAAGATTTTATTGGGGAATTGGAGGAGGGGAACAGACAAGTTGCTGTCCTTTGTTCTTCAGTCTAGTTGCGGAGGACGTTGCTTCACTGCCCCATGTTAGTATCATCATTGCGCTCTTCCCGGATGAGGCAGATCAGTCGCCAGCCTCTGGATGGCCACTCACCGCGGCTATTGGCAGTTCATGCTGGCTGCCGGTCACTCACTGTAGCCTATGGCAGCCCACTGCAGCAGGGGCTGCAGCCTACACCATCACCGGGGCTTGCACAGCCCAGCTTCAGGTGGAGCTATTGTTAGCTGTAGAGGGCAGTGTCACTGGCCCTCATATGTGGGATCCAAACCGGGGCCTCTGGCGTCCCAAATCAGCTCTTAACCAATGCGTCACTTGGCCGGCCCCTAACAGTTCTTTTTAAAGAGTTTTGCCGTGAAGGGCGGAGGGGAGAGATGGTGTTAGCCTGTGGGGAAAGTGGAGTTCCGAGGTTTGTTCTCCTTTTTAGATATAGGAGACTACCAGCAGATTGTATGCTGATGGGAATAACCCAATAGGGAGGGATAAAACATGATGGTGCCAGAAAGAAAGGAAAGGGTTAGCAAGAGGGACATCTCTTGGTAGACAGGAAGGGATGGTATGTGGTGTACAAGTGTCAGGTTTCACTTTCAGGTAAGGGCGCATACACAAGTCATTACAGAAACACAATGGAAGGCACTATATGAACACAAATGCTGGGGGACGGGCAGTGCATACAGTGCAGGTGCGCCTGGAAGCTCTAATGCTTCTGGTTTTTTTACAAATTATCAAGGACAAGTTCATCAGCAACAAACTCTAGTAAATTCTGTAATTACTTGTAGGATATTTACTCTGTATCAGGCACTGTGCTGGGTACTGGAGTACAGCTTCAAACAAAGGCATATCTGACCTGTATTTGTACTTTGGCTCCAGAAGACGACACCACACATGTACACATGTGGTTGTTCAAAGACCAGCCATCTCAGATATTAAAATCAGGAATGATGTTCATCTATTCCTCTGCCTCATTTTCCATTACTTCCTCTTCCTCTTGCTATATTTTAAGACCTTAGACCCCAGCTCATCCCAGGAACCCCCTGCACCCCACTCCCTACCATGATCCCATCCCTACGCCAAGGCCAGTACTTCTTCATTCGGGAGAGCAAAGTTCCAAAGAATCAAGATTATGTCAATGGGCCCATCTCCGTGGCAACAGTCATGAATGAGCCAAGCAAGGTAACCCTGGAGATGGCGTGAATGAGAAGTGGTCCGTTGCCATGGAGACATGCTGAATGGAAAGGCCCCCACAAGCAAGGCTACATCATGAGATAGAACAGTCAGCATGAAGTCGGTGTGCCTATTTTCAACTCAGAGTTTCAAAAATACATTTTAATAAAGCTCATGGTCCACCTCGTTTCTCCTCTCTGCCTTCCTCTCCTTCACCCTTTATCCTACAACTCAACCCAGGCTTACCCGGTCTCCTTCAGATCCTTCAAGGACATCATGGGCGCTGTTCTTTCACCACATGCCTCCCACCCTGGGCTGAGTTGGTACTCCTTTGACCAAGTGCTATTTTCCTCTTGCGATCAGCAATCTTTTCAAAAGCCATGAGCTGATGGAAGTGACACTAACTAAATTCTTTGGGGCAAGAACAGTTGATAAACTGGATCATCTCAGTTCACACCGATGGGTAGACCAATTCTCCATAAAGGAAGAAGGGGTACTGATGTTGTACCCTATGTACAGTCACATAATCTGATCACATTGGTGATGTTGAACATATACCCTTAGTGTACTATATGGAAGCAATTCATAAAAGCCCAGGACTTAGTACCTAGGAAGATATCTGAACAACGTAGCCAAGTTCAAAAAAGCATTTCATGGGCCAGCCGAGTGACACGGTAGTTAAGTGCTGGCTTGGGAAGCCAGCGGCCCCGGTTCAGGTCCCACATATGAGGGCCAGTGACACTGCCCTCAAAAAAAAAAAAAAAAAAAAGCATTTCATTTTCTCATTTGTAAGTTCTTTTGCTTGTTCAACCATATTAAGTATTGCTGTAACAAAGGGCTAGAAATAACTCAAGTGTCCATTGTGGGGAACTATTCAGTAAATTAGGGTACACCCATCCCATGGGATGCTATGGAGGCGTTAAAAAAATGGAAGAAGCAGCTTTCTGGGTGACGGTAAGAGCTAGCACTTACCAAACACTTACTGTATAAAAGGCACCATTCTGAACAGTGTTCTAAAATGAGTATTAACTCATTTAATCTTATAACAAGTTATAAGGTGGATTCTGTCATATTCCCATTTTACAGATGGGAAAATAGAAATCTCTATATCCAAGATATATTGTCAGGTGAAAAGAACAAGTTTTATAATGGTATATGTAACAGATACCATTTGCTTGTAAATGCATAGACTTTCTGGAAGATTCCATAAGAAACTAATAATTATATTCGCCTCTGTAGAGGGACCCCAAAAGACTTGGAAGTGTACAAAGAAAACTTGCTTTTCACGATAAGTGATATACAAGTATGTTGCTCTGAATTGCATACCGTGTATGTATATTATCTTCCAGAAAACCAAACAGAAAATGGTCATTGTCTTAGTCCATTTGCGTGCTATAACAGAATACCACAGACAGGGTGGTTTATAAACATAAATTTATTTCTCGCAGTTCTGGTGGCTGAGAAGTCCAATATCAAGGCACTAGCAGACTCAGTGTCTGGTCACAACCCACTTCCTGGTTCACAGAGAGCCATCTTCTCACTTGTGTCCTCATGTGGCAGAAGGGGTGAGGGAGTTCTCTGGGGTCCCTCATATAAGGACACTAATCCCACTCATGAGGCTTTCATCCCCATGACCTCATCATCTCCCAAAAGCCCCACCTGCAAATACCAGCACATTGGGGGTTAGGATTTGGAAAAAACACAATGAGCAAAAAATTTTGCTGATGAGGAAAATGAGAAGTTAAGTTACTTGCTCAAGTAGCATAACTGGAATTCAAAACTAGGCTGTCTGGATGCAGGATTTATGCAGGAAAAAAATGAGTGGAGCTGTGTGTGTGCATTGTTCGTACATGTGTGCACATACGTGTTGTGTGCTGGAAGCGGGAAGTGGCAAGAGAAGCTACAGAAGGTGAGCAGGGATCAAGCCATGTGTTCAGGGTTTGGGAAGGAGTCATAGAAAGATTTGAGGCATGAGAGCCATGGGAAGATTTAGAGAAGGAGTGGATGTCATAGATTTTTATTTGGAAGGATCACACTGGCCAAGTGTAGTGGACAGAATACAAGTGTATGTGAACCACTCGCCCTGCCTGGGTATAAGGATGCCCTCCCACCCTTTCCATCCAGCACATTATCAAGGGCCACGCTGGATATGGCCAACAGTGAATATGGAGTGGATCAGTTTTTTATCCTGCTCAAACCCTGAACTGAAGCTGTCCCACTAAGGTTGGGGGTAAGGTTTCCTTCCTTTGTATAGCTGGCTTATGGAAAGAGCACCCATCTTGTGCTGAGGTGAGCAGTAGGACAGGAAGGCAGCATGGGTGAATCCTGACTCCATCACCTCCCTGCTGGGTTACCTTGAGCAAGTCAGTCAGCCCCTCTGTGCCTCAATTTTATCATTGGTAAAATGGGGCGACCTGGAGGAGGAGTGTGTGTGTGTGCAAATATTGTAAAATACGCAGAATGTCATAGCAATGAGGATGTGAGGATACTATGTTACCAGACCAACTGGGCTTGAACCAGCTCCCCCTCTTGCAAGCCCTGTGACTTGGGGAAGATTCTGGAACCTCTCTGGGCCTTATTTGTTTCATCTGTTCAATGGGAATAATAATAATACTCCGACATTCTAGAGTTACAGAGAGAATTAATTGGAAGAATCCATGCAAAGCTTTTAGGATAGTGCCCACCCAGTGCCTTGTAAGCACTTGATAAATATTAGGGATGTTGAAAGATGATGATGATGATGATGATGATGATAAAGAACTCATCATCATCATCATCATCATCATCACCACCACCACCACTAGGGGCCTCTCTCTCTCACTGCCCTGCCAGGTTTTTTGGAATGGAATTACACACATTTCCCCTCTGGGTAGCCACATTTAGTGTCAATGACCTGACCTTGGGGTTTCGGTAGCTCATTTCTAGGAAGTGCTTTGCGGGCTGCCGACATCACTGGGTTTGTGCAATATAGTTGACCTTTGAACAACAGGAGTTTAAAGTGCGTGGATCCATTTATACATGGATTTTTTTCAATAAATACTGTCAGTGTATTTTTTCTTTCTTGTGATATTCTTAACACCATTTTATTTTTCTCTAGCTTCCTTTATTATAAGATTACAGTATATAATGCATACAACAGAAAATATGTATTAATTGACTATGTTATTGATAAGGCTTCAGGTCAACAGTAGGCTATTAGTTAAGTTTCTGGGGAGTCAATAGTTATATGTGGATTTTCAACTGCATGGGTTGTCAGCACCCCTGACCCCCGTGTTTTTTAAGGGTCAACTGTATCTAAGCCAACGCCAGATCCTTTGGCCTGGCAGGCAGAAGACACGGAGAATAGACCCCTCGTGCCTTCTCTCCCTGCCCACCTCTGTTTTGCCCTTGGCCATTTTCTGTCCTGTTTGGTGAGCAGCCTGGGCTACTTGTCTCTTTCAGCTTTCTGGGGAGAGGACGTCTGTCCACTGAAAGACCTATAAGCACACCCCTGGTGCTGTTTTAAAAAGCAACAATCGGCTCAAGCATCAGCACTGAGAAGCTTGTCCTTAAAATTAGCAGGAGTCATTGGAAGGCCACTGTTAGCTCTTCTGGCTAACAGTGTGACAACACACCTTTCCCCAGGTGGCATGCAGCTGAATGCAGTGCAGGGCTCTGCTCTCAGGTGCCCTGCCCCACACTCTAGAGCTTCAGGCAGGAACTGTGATAATTACTTCTTTAATGGACACTTTATAGCATTTGCTATGTATGTGTGCACATATGTGCCCGTGTGTGTGTGCACGTGCCTATGAATGTGTTCTGAGCACTTTACAAACAATAACGAAATAAAGTATTTCATTCTCCCAAGAACACATTGTATAGGTATAAGACTGGGACACAGAGAGCTTAAGTTACTGCCCCAGGATCACCAACTGGTGAGTGGAGGGGCCAGGATTGATCACATGGATGTCTGCATCCTTATAACAGCTGCTGACCACAATTCTGTGAGCCTGGTCATGTCCACACACCATATACAACACAGTGTATCATTGTCAAATTAAACTAAACAAACACCTCTGCTCTAGGTTGCCCCCGATTGTCCAGAGTTAGTCGACTCTGTGACGTGTGCTCAAACAAAACAAATTCTGGAAGACCTAGACCACAGAGACTGGGTGGTCTGGGTTCAAATCCTGGCGCTCCAACTTCTGGCTGAGTGCCTTTCTCACTGAAGAAAATGAAAACCTTGTTTTTCATCTGTCAGATGGGGATAATTATAATCTCCACTTTGTTGAACTGTTGTGAGTGCGAAAATGAGTTCCTACGTGTAAAGCTCTTAGAGTGTTCCAAGCGCAGAGAAAGCATTCGATTCAAATTGACATCCATCCATCCATTCATTCATTCAGCACCTACTATGTGCTAGGTACTGTTCTGGGTGATGGGGAGACTTCATGGCCCTTAAAATCTAGCAGGAGAGAGACGGACCATAAACAATAACAATAGTGTGCCATAAGATGGAGTGTCATGGGGAAAACAGTGAAGTTGGGCAAAGGCAGTTGGGAATATTGGGTTGGGGTACGGGATGATGAGGGTAGGCTTCGTTGGGAAGGTGACATTTGAGTACTTGAGCAAACTACTGAGGAGTTGGCACATATTACTACTATTTGGTGGCACTGATATGAGTTTCAGTTTCACCTGAGGCAACTGTCACCCCCATTAATTGGGTAAGATCCAAAACTTGGCAGAGAAACCAGGACTCTTGGGTTCCTCCTAGTTCCTTCACAGATCTTTATGAAGATCCTGGCCTGGGGAACCCACCCCCCCTTCTGCACCCCCACTGGGAGAAGGGGCTTTCTCCCCAGGTTATCTGCCAGATTGTGAGGAAGAAAAAAATTCAGAGTCCTCTTGAAGCTGGTCAGATGGTGAGGAGATCATGATATTTGCTGCTGAGGGAAGAGACTATGTTAACACCAGCAGCTGTAACAGATAAAACAAAAAATCCCTAGCTTAAGAGTATATGTGAGGGCCTGCCGAGTGGCGTGGTGCTTAAGCGCTGGCTTGGGAAGCCAGCGGCCCCGGTTCGGGTCCCACATATGAGGGCCAGTGACACTGTCCTCAAAAAAAAAAAAAAAAAAGTATATGTGAATGAGAAATTAAGTTCTAAAGTATAATTGGTAAGGGGTGAGATGGGGTGGATGTGTGGGTGGTATAAGTATGATTCTGCTTTAGGCAGTCAGCCAGCTATCAGGGCTCATGGAGGTGCCATCTTCTTTAACATGTGGCTTCCAGGGCTGCCCTAAGAATTCACATCCATCCAGCAGGTGGGGGAAAGAAGTTGAGAGGTATTTATGGGCTAGGCTAGAAAGTGGAGAACTCACGTCTGTCCACATTCCACTAGTCAGAATTAGTCATATGGCCCCACCTAACTGCAAGAGAGACTAGGAAATGTAGTTTCTGACTAGGCATCCATATCTCCACCACCCTATGAAAGGGGAATGTAAATCTTAATTGGGAAGAATAATTGGTACCATGTTTGTACCAGGGATTCAGTTCACTTCCTACTCACCCACCACCTCATTATGTACAGTGCTAAGTGCTTTACATGTACCAATCTATATTATGCAACAGTTCTATTCAGTGGGCACTATTATTAGCTGCGGGGGGCCAGCCCCCGCTGACCAGGGTCCCAAGAAGGTGGACACGGAGTCGGCGATACGAAAGACAGAAAATCTTTATTACAGTAAAGGCAGAAAAAAAGGTGGTGGAGACACCGGAAAGAGGTTCTCAGAAGTGTCACAGCTTATTGTTAAAGCCTAGCTCCTTTTATAGGGGCTTTTGACTATTATCTTAATTACAAGTTATGTTTCACATGACCATGAGGTTTTTCCTTACTCAGAACTTTTACTTTTTTGTAATTGTATCTTTTTAGCTATACTGTGACCTGTTCAAGGATTTTACTTATCATCTAAAAAGTGGTTACCATGGCTACCTTACAGGGCATATACTTGAACTATTGCCAAGAGTTTAGGCAAGAAACTATTTTTATGTGATTATAATACTTAGTAGCAAAAGGAGTTTCAAACTTTTCCTATCTTACAAAGAGCTGTATGTTTTTGTAATAGAGGGTAACATCTGTTTCTCAGTCAAAGCTTCAGTATCTGTTGCTAGCAATGTACAGAACAAAGAGTTAAAACAAGGCTGTTAATTAAAATAACTTATGGTCAGTAAGTTGCCTCTTATCAGAACTTTCATGGCCGAGACCTTGGTCTCCTGGTCTCCAAGGAAACCTTTCACAGCTGCACAGGCAAGGACGAACGATAGCACCAGTTTCTCACAGAGGCTGTCTGTTTCTCACAGACTGGCTTTTTTAGGCCTATGTGGCCAAAGGCCTATGCCTCAGTTTCCAAAGGGGCTTGAGTCCCCAATATCTCAATTTAGGGGTTCCCCACGGAACTACCGCCTGGCTTAGGTTGTCTCCCCTCGTTTAGGAGATCTTACCCGTCTTTGGCTGCGTAGTTAGCTCATTGGGGTATACAGGAACTTGCCATAAATGCAGTGAGTATATTGTCTCCTATAGGAGGAAAGGCACATGGGTTCTTAGAGGCAGGAGATATTACACGACCAACCATAAGGCAGCATCCCTAATATCCAGTGCTGAGCAGGGCAATGTGGCCTTGTCAGACACTGGGGGGCTGTCGGCTTCCCACATATCCCCCTTCTTTATTATTTAAAAGGCACGCCTGTGACCCCAGGCGGCTAACGAGTGACAGTGCCTGTCTTAGGTGTCCCCCCAATGAAATAATAACCTTACCCGTCATTGGCACTTGATCCTCTAGCGATCAAGCCCTGTCTTAGGTTGGTTACATTCAAGGAGGTCCTTACCCGTCTCTGGCTAGCCTGTCCTCGCTGAAGATTAGGGGTAGTGGGGCTAATAAGCAGGTGATTGAGCTTGAGACTTTGCCTTAAGTTTGATCTCATGGATATTGGCTTGGACTTCCATCATCTGTTTGAGAAAGCATCTAATGAGGGCGGGGAGTAGACACAGAACCAAACAGACACAAATACCTAATGTAAGAAACGTTACAACAGAATGGGCAATATTAGGCATAGACGGCAGAGCCTTTTTCATCATATCAACAAACTGAGAGGCAGCTTGAGCTGCATCAAATTTTAAGGGTTCAGCTTCTCCCATGTTTTGTATATCATCATGAAGCCGAAACATATCCAAAGATAAATTAGCATTGTGCCAAATTCCTTGAAGATGTAGGCGAACTCTATTCCAATCATGTTGACTACTATTATATATTTTTGGGGTTACACAAATCCAATGATATTCTGAATGACATTGTAAACGAGACCATACTTTTAAACTTTGAATTTCATCATCTAAATATTGAACCATATCATATAATGCATTTACCTTTTGTTCTAACTTATTATCTATATCCTCTTGGGTTCCTAAGGCTAAAGTGACATTTTTTGAAAGTGTATTAACATAATGAGCATTTTGAACAGTCTGTGAAAGAGACACAGCAGCAGTAGCAGCAGTTGCAATTAAAGTAACCAAAGCCATAATTCCAGCAATCAAAAGCCCTATAAATCTTTTTGGTCTACTTAAAGCATATTCAATTTCTTTAAGAATCTGTAGACTTCTCTCTTCATACCAAGGTCCAGAAACATTAACAGGAAGCATAACAAAAGATGGTTGATGAAATATCATAACACGGGTCCCAAGTGGTACCCAAGAGACACAGTTTGTTAAAGTACAATTATAGCAAGATACATAAAATCTTAAACCATTAAAAGTAATAGACAAGTTTTCAACCATGAGTGTATAAGGAGAGGGAACACAGGCGGATACATTAACAGAGCGACTAGTTGAAGTACAGGGAGTATCTGGTCTACAAACAGTTACAATTTGAAAAATTTCACCCATTGCTCCTGCAAGTTTCCAAAGAGAGTTTTGCTGATATTGTGTGTCTGACTTCTATATTCCAGAGGCCAGTCCCCTTGTCCAACTTGTTTTGTTACTTTGAGACCAGTCCAGAATGTACCGATTCACTCCAGGAATATTGTATCTCACTGGCATGTTGCTATGGCACATTCTCCAGGGGACAGCTTTGTTGTTCATAGACCGGGATTTTTGGGCTCTCCCAGACGGACGGATGGTGGATGAGAACTGGGTGGCCGAGCAGAAGGCCTGCTCCGGAGCAGTGGAGAAGGGATGGCTGGTGGACTGTAAGGGCTGCAGCGGCCTGGGCACGGCAGGGGGCTGCTACGGTGGCTGCGGTGGCAGTGTGAGCACCAGGAGGCGGCAGCTGCGGCGCGGGCAGATCAAACGATCTGGAATCCAAACTGGAGTTGTCTGTGTCCTAAGGAAATACTTAAGCATACCCTCTTTCCCTGGGTTAACAGTATGTCCGGTCCCTTTTAGGTACCAATTAACAGGTCCTTCCATTTTACTAAAGCCCTAGGCTGACACAGGTCAGAGTTTTAATGTTTATACATAGATGAGTGTTTTGATGTATCTATTTTTAAAATACGACCGGAGAGTCAGGGGTTAACATTGCAAGGGCAGAGGAGCTGAGGACCAACCCTGCACTCCAGGGGGTTGCTCTGAAGAGCTCAGGGACAGATTTAAATTGTTAAATAAGTTGTTGCTGCTAAATGGGTTGCAAATCGATGTTTCTATTGTTGTCTGGGCCCAAGGCTGGGGCCCTGGGGCATTTCCCAGGTTGGATGAAAAAGGACTTTAGAGTTAAGATTTTTAGATGGCAATAATTGTCCATTTTTACGATATTTAGAATGGCAATCTATCAGCCAATGAAATCCCTTGTTGTATCCTGGACGTATAGTCTGTGGCATCAAGGGTGAAGTTTGTTGTGAGACATTAGGAACATTTTGTGGCTGTATATTTTGTGATTGGGGAGCTCGTCTAGTCTTAGGACAGTGTCTGTTAAAGTGTCCCGGTTCCCCACAATTATAGCAATTGTAGCCATCATTATTATTTTTATTATTGGGAGTAGCCTGTGTTGACTGAGTTACTGTCTTAACATCCCTTTAAGGGTGGCAGTTATTGCTTACTCCTTGAATAAAAGCTGGAGAAGACATCAGCACAGTGTTATACTTAATCATTAATAGTATCAGATTTACAGATATGCTGAAGTAGATTTTGACATGTAGAACTTGTGTTTTTAAATACCAACTGTTAATTAAAATATCTGCGGCTTTATCGTTGGTAATTACTTTACAAACCGCTTGAATGAGGCGAGACAAAAGTTTTTGAAAGGCTCCTCACTTCTTTGTATTACGGTAGTTAATGTAGTTGGCTTTCCTGATGAAGCAGGGAGTTCTCCAGGCATTTACAGCATAATCAGTAACCTTTTTCTAGGACCTTTTTAGATAAATACATGAGGTCTTGTGTATGAGAATATTTACCTCTTCCCATAAGCATATCTGTAGTAATTGAATCACGTTTACTGGCAAATTTTTCTGTCCTATCATCATATTCAGTCTTCCAAAGGAGATAATCTCCGCCTGTTAAGCAGGCTTTACTAACTTGAGTCCAATCATAGGGAGTCATCCATTTTTCTGCCAATGTATCAATTAAAGAAAGAGTATAAGATGTTACAGGTTCATACTCTGTACATGTAAATTTCAGCTCTTTTAAGATTTTATAGGGCAGGGGCTCCCAGGAAGGCCATTCATCTCCTTTCCGATCCATATCAAAGATCACTGGACAACTAAGAGTAAAATCAAATTTTTCGTTTGCCTCTGCCTCCTCAATGGCTCTATGAAACCGAGATGTGGATTTAGAATTACGTGGCGGCATAGGCATTACAGGATGTTTTAAAGGAGGTTGGGGTTTTACATATTCTTCATTTTTAGCTGAATATTTTTGGGGACCTAGCCCCTTATCCTCCTTTTTAGTAATGGGAAAGTCCCATAGATCTTGTTTATTATACTTGGCTGCCTCCATTTCCAATTTGGCAGCATCTGGGGGAGGGAGGTTTTTTCCCTCACTGTCTGAATTATTGTTCAAATCTGTATATTTTTTAACTGAAAAGGCCAGATTAGTTTTAGAGTGAGCAGTGGACAATAACGGCGTATGTTTATCAGATAGTGCCGTTGGCACAGAAATAGTCTCTGGAACGAATGTATCTTTAATTAAGTTCCAGAAGGCAACAAAAAGTAGAAATTTAGCTATCTGAAAAGTTCCAACCTTTAAATCTCTGGCTGCAAGAGAGCAGCGAATTAAGTTAATAAAGAGTTTAAGTTTCTTAGATTCAGTTTGACCCATATTTAATGTTAGTAAATACAAAGGATAGAAAGAAACAGTCACTCGATATCCACTCTGATGCTCGTCTGGCCGCGCCCTCAAGGGGACTTAGTCTGTCTTGGCAACAGCTCTGCGGTATAAGCCCCCGCACAGGTGAACGAGTCAGTCGCCGTTTAGCCTTACGACAGAGGACGGAACCGCAGATTAGAGCCCATTCAAGTTCCGTAGCAAAAGCCGTGGAACTATATGCATTCACTCACACAATCACACCCTTACACACGAAATGGTTAGTAAGATATATGTATTCTAGGGATCTGGTTTTTATATTCTAAACTAAAACAGCACCTTATTTGTGCTCTTAAAATTCTATGACTACTCCAGCACTTCTTATATTGAGTGCAAATACTTATGACTACTCCGGCACTTCTTATATTGAGTGCAAATATTTATTACTACTCCGGCACTTCTTATATTGAGTGAAAATACTTATTACTATTCCGGCACTTCTTATATTGAGTGAAAATACTTATTACTACTCCGGCACTTCTTATATTGAGTGAAAATACTTATTACTATTCCGGCACTTCTTATATTGAGTGCAAATACTTATTACTACTCCGCACTTCTTATATTGAGTGCAAATATTTATTACTACTCCGGCACTTCTTATATTGAGTGAAAATACTTATTACTATTCCGCACTTTATATTGAGTGAAAATACGTATTACTCTTACGGCACTTCTTATATTGAGTGAAAATACTTATTACTATTCCGGCACTTCTTATATTGAGTGCAAATATTTATTACTACTCCGGCACTTCTTATATTGAGTGAAAAATACTTATTACTATTCCGGCACTTCTTATATTGAGTGAAAATACTTATTACTACTCCGGCACTTCTTATATTGAGTGAAAATACTTATTACTATTCCGGCACTTCTTATATTGAGTGCAAATACTTATTACTACTCCGGCACTTCTTATATTGAGTGCAAATATTTATTACTACTCCGGCACTTCTTATATTGAGTGAAAATACTTATTACTATTCCGGCACTTCTTATATTGAGTGAAAATACTTATTACTATTCCGGCACTTCTTATATTGAGTGAAAATACTTATTACTATTCCGGCACTTCTTATATTGAGTGAAAATACTTATTACTATTCCGGCACTTCTTATATTGAGTGCAAAGATTATCCACTATTACACCTGGCGTCACCAACCAGGGGGTCTGCAGTACCCTCAGTGGAAGCCTATCCGTGTTGAAAATGTACATAACCTTTTCTCTTAAAACAACAAACTAAAATAAAAAAACTTACCTTCAAGTCCCTGTTCGGGCGCCACTTGCGGGGGGCCAGCCCCCGCTGACCAGGGTCCCAAGAAGGTGGACACGGAGTCGGCGATACGAAAGACAGAAAATCTTTATTACAGTAAAGGCAGAAAAAAAGGTGGTGGAGACACCGGAAAGAGGTTCTCAGAAGTGTCACAGCTTATTGTTAAAGCCTAGCTCCTTTTATAGGGGCTTTTGACTATTATCTTAATTACAAGTTATGTTTCACATGACCATGAGGTTTTTCCTTACTCAGAACTTTTACTTTTTTGTAATTGTATCTTTTTAGCTATACTGTGACCTGTTCAAGGATTTTACTTATCATCTAAAAAGTGGTTACCATGGCTACCTTACAGGGCATATACTTGAACTATTGCCAAGAGTTTAGGCAAGAAACTATTTTTATGTGATTATAATACTTAGTAGCAAAAGGAGTTTCAAACTTTTCCTATCTTACAAAGAGCTGTATGTTTTTGTAATAGAGGGTAACATCTGTTTCTCAGTCAAAGCTTCAGTATCTGTTGCTAGCAATGTACAGAACAAAGAGTTAAAACAAGGCTGTTAATTAAAATAACTTATGGTCAGTAAGTTGCCTCTTATCAGAACTTTCATGGCCGAGAGACCTTGGTCTCCTGGTCTCCAAGGAAACCTTTCACAGCTGCACAGGCAAGGACGAACGATAGCACCAGTTTCTCACAGAGGCTGTCTGTTTCTCACAGACTGGCTTTTTTAGGCCTATGTGGCCAAAGGCTTATGCCTCAGTTTCCAAAGGGGCTTGAGTCCCCAATATCTCAATTTAGGGGTTCCCCACGGAACTACCGCCTGGCTTAGGTTGTCTCCCCTCGTTTAGGAGATCTTACCCGTCTTTGGCTGCGTAGTTAGCTCATTGGGGTATACAGGAACTTGCCATAAATGCAGTGAGTATATTGTCTCCTATAGGAGGAAAGGCACATGGGTTCTTAGAGGCAGGAGATATTACACGACCAACCATAAGGCAGCATCCCTAATATCCAGTGCTGAGCAGGGCAATGTGGCCTTGTCAGACACTGGGGGGCTGTCGGCTTCCCACAATTAGCCACACTTTACAACTGAAACTCAGAGTAGTTGAGTAATTTGCCCAAGGTCACACAGCTAGGAAGGGCAGAGTTGGAACTAGAATCCAGGAAGTCTAGCTGCAGAGCCCCAAGGTTAGCATAAATTCATTGTAGTTAGGAGGAGGCAGTAGGGCCCAAAAGTTGACATAATCCACTTTTTGGTCACTGAGGAACTGACCACTTGTAAAAGTGAGTCCCAGCTCAAATAACTCAACCCAGGGCAACCATGGTCCACTGGGTCCACATCCTTGATAATTAGGTTCTAGATCAGTGTTTCTCAGCTGTAGCACTGTTGACACTTGGGGCCAGAATATTCTTTCTGTCTTGTGTATTGGAAGATGTTTAGTGGCAGCCCTGGCCACCACCCACTAGATCCCAGTAGCACCAACCCAGTCATGGCAATTAAAAAAAATGTCTCTAGATATGTCCAAATAACCCCTGGGAGTGAAATTGGCCCTGGTTAGAACCACTGTTGTAGATTGTTAAATGTTATCCTACCATATAGTGCGAGTTGAAGGCAGACTGACTTTGAAATTGCCAACCTTGCAAAAAAATGCAGGATTTTATAAATTCCATGAGCAGGACAGTGGCAAACTACTGAAATCACCCTGAGACATTAACAGACTGGCCCACATGGTGCTTGTGTAGTTAAAACTTGACAAAGGCAAAGATACCACAAGTTCTTTAAAAAAGAATGGCTTGAATAACAAAGGATCAAAACCAGGGTCATTGGTGTAACCCCCTGAAAATCTGAAAATAAAGATGATCCTCCTGAAAATTCATGATATAGAAGTCAAAAGTGAAGCATGGGATGTTTCATGCTATCGGGCAGTTTTGTGGGGTAAATTGCATGCACGCACATGCACACACACACACACCAGCTGGGGTATGTGTGCCAGGCACTGTGCGTGCTTATTGCTCAGTGAAGGCTATCTCCCCAACCAGTCTGATCATTTTCCCTTAGGGTGACTTTAGCAGTGAGGCAGGAATTCTTGGATTATTTTTTTCTAATGAATATTATCATTGCTGACTTCTAGTGGGTGCTTTTCATCTTTAGCACACTGTGAGTAGGTTCTTTTACTGCCCCCATTCCACAGATGAGGAAACTGAGGCTTGGAAAGACAGATTAACCATCCCATGGCTACGCAGAGCAGGGATCCAGACCAGCCTGGCTTTAGGTGCCGTGATTTTAGCCAGTAGGCTCAATGGGCGCAGTGATTCTGAGGGGCCCTCACTTCTGGAATCTCCTACTCTTGCTACCCTTCACTGTCTCCCATTGACCAGAGGCAATATGGCTTCCCACTCTTCCATTAACTATGAAATATAATGTATAAATTCAAAGTTTGAGTCTTTGTGGGGAAAGTGAGACAGGAGGATGGAGATTTGAGGCTATTTTGGGCTCTGTGAAGAACTTGCCATTGCCTGAAGGAATCAAGAGAGGAGACTGTTGGAGCTTGTGTAGAACTTGGGGTGCCTGTGAGCCTGTGTAAAAACTGAGAAATAGAGGCATGCTTACTAGAGGGTTTGGTTCATTGGCCTTGGGTTGGGACATTGGGGACTTTTTCTGCTAAAACAGAAGATACAGTGATTCAGGTTCACTTTGCTGCTGCTCTCCCTAGTCCTGCGACTTTTCTGCTTTTTATTTTTTTCCTCTCTCATTTTTGGATCCAGACTTTTGCTGACTCATCTCTCGGAGCAAAGAAGGAGGGAGGAAGTCAGAGTTGTTCATTGACCGTTTTCTTTCTTCAGTGACTCAGCTGTGATTCACATTTTAATTAATGGTGGAGAAAGACCTGATCAGTCCTCAGGCATGTGTCCAATCACCCATACCTCCAGGCTGGTGATAATAATAAACCCCCAAAATGTGGGATGCCCCAAATTAAACTCTGGCTCATTTCCTCCATTAGCCCTGAGAACTCCACCAGGCCCTCCGAGTTCTGGGTCTCTAGTGGGACCCTGATCCAGAGGAAGCTGGTCTGACCCCGAAGCTGGGGTTTAATTTCTGCAGAGTTAGTCTGAGGTCAGGACGAGAAACAGTCTGGAGTCCTCCTGGGACAGCAGAAGGGTCATGGGAATGTGATAGTGTTTTCTGAATTGGTCTTTGGCTGTAATCCCAGGCTCAAGTCTTCTCCCCTTCCCTCCTCCCTCCCCCTTACCTTGGGGCTTGAGATTTGTCAGAGCCAATTGCAGGGGCCATTTCTGAGCTTTCGGTTTGCTCAGAGAATAAGAAAAGTCCACTTATTCTTGAGGGCTTACTATGCGTCAGGCGGTGTGCTCAGCACTTTTCATGAATGGTCACATTTAATCCTCCTACTGTCCACTAAAAGAGAAAGCTTTTCTATAATTCTCCTCCTCCCTGTGAAGAAACTGAGGTTGGAAGTTTGCCCAATATAGACAATTAGTGAATAATTGGGATATAAAACCAAGCCTCTTTCCACCTGAGAGCCAGAGTTTACATCTGCCACACTTTTCTGCCTTTCCCTCAGCTGGAGAGAAAAATTGAAGCTGACAGCTCATTCACCAAATACTTATTGAGACCTACCATGTACTAGCTCTGGTCCTAAGCACTGAGGTTCCATCAGTGAATAAGAGACAGATCCATAGCCTCATGGAGCTGAAATTTTAGCTGCACAAGTGTATTAGTCACTATGTATTAGATAAACTAAGTTACTAGTACGTATATTAGATACTGCTTGCTGCTATAACAAAGAATCCCATATATATATCCTCAAACACAATACCAGTGGTATTCTTTTTTTTCTTTTTTTTTTTCTTTTTAAATTGGGGAATTGGGGGAGGGAAACAGCGTTGGGGAATCGGGGAAGGGGAACAGACAAGTTGCTGTCTTTTTGTTCTTCAGTCTAGTTGCGGAAGACGTTGCTTCACTGGCCCATGTTGGTATCGTCATCGTGCTCTTCCCGGATGAGGCAGATCAGTCGCTGGCCTCTGGATGGTCACTCACCGTGGCTATTGGCAGCTCACGCTGGCTGCCGGCCACTCACTGTAGCCTATGGCAGCTTGCTGCAGCAGGGGCTGCAGCCTACACCATCACGGGGGCTCGCACAGCCCAGCTCCAGGTAGAGCTGCTGTTAGCTGTAGAGGGCAGTATCACTGGCCCTCATATGTGGGATACGAACTGGAGCCGCTGGCATCCCAAACCAGCTCTTAACCAATGCGCCACTTGGCCGGCCCCCAGTGGTATTCTTGAATAGTGGGCAGCTCTCCTCCAAGCAAGGAGACTTCTTCCATGTTGTGGCTCCTTGTCTTCAGCCCATGGCTTTTAAGGTCTCTGTGCCCCTTGACATGAAACCATAGAAGGGAAAAGACTACAGAGGAGAGTAGCCAGGAAATGTTTCCAGGCCCGGCCTGGAAGCAACCCACATCACTTCTGCTCACCTTCCACTGGCCAGAACTTAGTCCTGTGGCCACACCTATCAGCAAGGCTGGGAAATGTAGTCTGCAGAGGGCCCAGGAAGATGAGACAGAAAGCAGTGTCTGCCATAGGTCCCCATATCTTGATCTGTGTCACCCCTTAAGACAGCTTTAAAAGACACCCCTATCTCCTTCCACTCACCTCCTCTTGGGCTTCCTACTCTAAGGAATTGCTCTGTTGTTGCAATGGGGGGAGGCAAAAACCAGGTAGAATGCCTTTCCCCCAATTTGAAGTCGTATTGGAAAAAGGCAGTAGAGTATCCCTGCTTTTTGAGGTGAGGAATCCTTGAATCAAATCTTGTTTTTCCAAAGACCTTTGTCTCAGAAACTGAGGGGTTTAGGAACCCTCAGATGGGCAGCCTTCATGTTCCTTCTACTCTTTATTAGTCATGGTCCCAAGAGGAAACAGAATTCACTCAGCAGCTGGTTTCAAATGAAGAGCAGGTCATGAAACTCCTTAAAGATGTGGGGGCAAGTCAAAGAAACAGACAGGTAAAAGACGTTGAGACCCCCAGAGGGAAGCTATTGTTCTCCTTACACTCCTGAAACCCAGTAGAGGCAGAGCCATACAGGAACAACTGGGCTCAGAACCAGGGAGCTAACGGAAGTAAGACTGCATTCTTTCTCCTTCATCTTCTGCTGCCACCTCCCATTGGTCAATCAAACCCAACCAGGAACCAGAGCAAAGTATTCTGGGAGATGTAGTCCACAGGGGTCAACCTCACAGGGCACAGAGCAAGCTGGGAATGGACCTGGTAGGCAAATGGGGTGTAATTAGCACATACCAGTGTGTGACCGACTACATGCCTCAATTATGTAATCGCTCCATAATGCAACTTCAGAGCTGCACAATTCAGCACATTAACCACTAGTCACACATGGCTATTTAAATATAAATGTGAATCCATTAAAATTAAATCAAATGAAAAATTCACTTGCTAAGCCACATTTTAAGTGTTCACTAGCCACACATGGCTGTTGGCTGCCATATTAGACAGCTAAACATTTCCATCACAGCAGAAAGTTACCTGGGCTGCACGGAAGTGGTTTTGAAGGCAGGCAGAGCTGTGGATCAGTGGGGAGGAGGTTCTCTGGATAAAGGAGCAAAGGGAGAAGCAGGAACTTGGAGTGAGTAGTGAGTAGCTTTTCTAGGATAGAAGCTTTGCTTCAAGGGGCAGAGTAGAGGCAGAAGGCTTCAGTTCAACTTCAGCTCTGAAACGTACTGTGTATGATCTCAGTCAAGACACTTGGCCTCTTGGAACCTCAGTTTGCTCATCAGCAAAGTGTCAGCCCACCTCCCATGGTGATGGTGCCCATCACCAGGGCTATGGAAAAGTAAGACTTTATAAAGTGTTAGTTGTTGCTGTGTTGAGAAATGAACATTGAAGCCAAAATGGCACAAGAGAACCAGTGGGTAGGGTTTTTCTCTTTTCTGTGCAGACTCCCCTTAGCTGGACCTTCAGTACCCCTCAACATTTTGTAAGGTAAGCCCTGACAGTTATTTTGTTGTTGTTGTTGTTGTTGTTGTTGTTGTTGTAATACAAGTGCCTGACTTAAGCTTTGATCTGCAAGGCATCCATTTCAAAGAGGCATCCACTTCAAAGACAGCTACTTCAGTAAACACATTGCCAGCCACTGGACTAGATAAAGAGCCTGGCCTCCCTCTCCTAACAAAGTCTCCTTTGTTTTAGAAATCTTGGTTGATTTCAATAACTGATCTTTGGAGCCACTGCTTTTTTCTCATTCCCATGCATTAAATTCCCACTCTTATGTTCTAAATTCACCAATAAAGAGTGAGATTGTGAAACCCTAAGCCCCCATACTTGACCCCAATAAAAACAGAAGCACGCTCTCTCTTTCAACCTCTCTGTGTGGCCCTAGGTGTGCTATGTAATTTCCAGGTCCTGTAAGTAATAAACCTTTATTTTTACAAAGTTCCCTGATTATTATTGCTGAAGGGGGTCTTGCAATCATAATAAGAACCACAAGGGCTGGTTCAGCCACAACATTGATTATTAATAGGCTGAGATCAGTACAAAACTCGTTCATTCATCGTTAGCCTGTGCCTTTATTACATTCTTCCCACATCTGCTTCCAACCCTCCCTGATTCCTTGGGAACTTGCCAACTTTTTCTTAAGATGTTAGCGGTCACTTTTATGAACTCCATTTCTTTCAATTTCCTCATGATCTTAATCTCCTTTTTTTAATTTTCTTTTTTATTTTTTCCTTTGTCTCAGAAATCTATGTCCCTTCACTTTTCCAAGCCTGGGAATTATTGCAGAGTGGTTAGAAATGAATGGGACATGAGATCAAAACCCAGCTCAGCCGTGTACTAGCTGATTTAGCCTGGAGCAGTGACTCAACCCCTCTGGTCTGGAATGTAGAATGAATGACAGGCCCTCTACATAGAATTGTCATGAGGATTGAATGAAGTAACTGGCTGGCCCACAGCAAGCACTCAATAAATCTTAGCTTCTTTCTAAATCTGTTTTTTTTTTAACTTTATATTGATGTGTAACATACATACAGAAAATCACACATGTACAGGTTTGAGTAATTTTCAAAAACTGAGCACAACCAGCACCCAAATCAAGAAACAGAGTATCCCCAACCTCCAGACACCCTCCCATTGCCTGCCAGTCACCAGAACCCCATCCTGACATGGAACACCATAGATGAGTCTCACTCGTTTCAGAATTATAAATACGTGGGATTGTACCACTGTGGCTGGCTTCTTTTCCTTAAGGTTGTGTGTGAGCTCCATCCTTGTTGTTGCTGTAGCTGTAGATCATTCATTCTCATGGCTGTGTGTACTGTACCACCTGTCATCCGCTTCACTGGTGGTGAGCATTTCTACTTGGGAGCTATTACACAGAAAGCTGCTGTCACCACTCTTCTATTTGACTTTTGGTGACCACTGCCCATATCTCTCTGGAAAGTTTCCTAGGAGTGGAATTGCTGGGTCAAAGGGAGGAATTTGATTCACTTTGGTGGAAACTGCCTAACAGTTTTCCTGAGTGGTGGGACCAGTCTAAACTCCCACCAGCTGCAGGCAAGAATTTAGCTTTTGTTTTTGTTTTGGTCTGGGAGTGCTTCTGCCTCCCATAGGAGGTGTCCACTTAGTGACTGAGAATTCAGTTGAAAACATAGTTGTCCATTTCCTTGAGAGTTTTACTCCATCAAACATCTCGGTTGGACCTTTAGGCTCTCCTTCTCCAGTGATACTATGCCCTTTGCTTGCCTATTTGGGCAAATCTCCCCTACCTAGAAGACACTGTGCCCTGCCCTGCTCAAATCGCCACATTATCTTACCCTGTCTTTTCATTCCAGTCACTCGAGGAGGTTTCTCTTCTGCTGCCTCTTTCAGTCTGTGATCAAGCAAGGTAATGCAGTGATGCCCTCAGAAGGCCCTGGACTTGCTAATCTTTTGTATCTGCAAGTCCCCTCTCAAACACCATCCCCTTCTTGTCCCTGACAGACTCACCCCGTCTTTTCTAGAATCACTTACCTGGCGCGTTCTGGGGGTTTTGTGTCTGCTCCCATTCCTTTTTATTTAATAAAACACTGCACTTTAAGAGAAATTTAGTAATCACCCCAAATAGTAACGTGTCCTTCTGTGCAATCCTCTACTTTAAAAGACAAATCAGAGGAGGAACTGCTCAGTGCAAAGGTTAATATACTTGAGAGGACCTCATGTCCGTGGTCAGAACTTCACAGTAAGGGAAGAAAATGCAGGAGAATGTCTGTGTGACTCAGGAGGGCAAGGACTTCTTCAATAAAACTTGAAAAGCACAAACTCTAAAGCAAAAAAATTACTTGATTACATGATAACTAAAATGTTCTGTTCAAACAAAGACATAACGGTGGGGGAGACCAAACTACCCAGATCCAGATCCTGGTGTTACCATTTCCTACAAATCCTTGGGCAACTTACTCAACCTCTCGTGCCTCAGTTTCCTTCATCAATAAAATGGAAAGAATAGCACCTACTTAATAGTTATTAAGCGTTTTAAACAAGTTTGTTTATAAATCATTTAGATTAGCACCTGATACCTGGTAAGAACTAAAGTAGAGTTTGTAAATCGTGCATAGAATGGTAGAAGAAAAACTAGCCAGGGATTAATAACTAACTGCTGTCCATTACAGTAGCCCTTAGCCACATGTCACTATTGTAAATATAAATGAATTAAAAATAAATACTATTTAAAGCTCAGTTCCTCACCCGCACTAGCCACATTATGAGCACTTAATAGCAACATGCAACCAGTGACTACCATATTGGAAAGCGCTGATCAAGACTGTACAAAGGAATGTCTGCAAGTCAAAAAGAATAATGCAGCAACTCCAATAGGAAAACAGGCAAAAAATGTGATCAGGCAAATTAGAGCAGTCTGAAAAGCTAATCAATATATGACATGGTACTCAAAATCATTTGTAATCAGAAAGATGAAAATGAAAATAGTGAGTATCTCTGGATGCCTCTTACAGTAGGAAAAAAATTAGAAACGTAGATAAGATATCTTAATTAGGTGGAACTGTGGGGCCAGAGGAAGCTCCTGCCTCACTCATGGGGGTGTGGTCTGGGCAGCCACTCTGGAGGGGCATCAGTACTGAGTCCGGTTAGGTCCAGACCCACCAGCAATTATGCTCCCAAGCACCCATTTTGAGATTTTCACTGGATCTGTAAGGGGCAGACACAGAGATGTTCACTCCAGCACTGGAAGAGGTGCTGGAGACTGCCTTGTGTCCATCCCTAGGGGGCGGGAGGTGGGATGTAACAGATGTACCCATTAAGCCCTGAGCCCAGGGACAGTCCCATACTACATGTTCAACAGACCATCCTGAATGGGGCTTCAAAACATGGTTCTAGGTGAAAACAGAAAACAGCAATACGAAGGTGTGACAATTAAGTTCCCCAACTTGTTGCAACAATGTTGCTAACCTTTTTTTTTTGAGATCAGAGGGATTATTCATTATGAATTTGTACCAACTGAACAAACAGTTAACCAAGTTTACTATTTAGACATGCTGAAAAGGCTGCATGAAAAAGCTAGACAACCTGGGGCCGGCCGGCCGAGTGCCGCAGTGGTTAAGCGCTGGCTTGGGATGCCAGCGGCCCCAGTTCAGGTCCCACATATGAGGGCCAGTGACACTGCCCTCAAAAAAAAAAAAAAAGTTAGACAACCTGAACTTTTCACCAACAATTCGTGCTCTTGCATCCCGACAATGCACCAGCTCACATGGCATTGTCTGTGAGGGAATTTTTACCCAGTAAACAAATAACTATTGAAACACCCTCCCTACTCACCTGATCTGGCCCCCAATTACTTTTTTCTTTACCCAAAGATAAAGGAAATATTGAAAGAAAGACATTTTGATGACTTTCAGGACATCAAGGGTAATACTACGACAGTTCTGATAGCCATTTCAGAAAAGAGTTCCAAAACTGCTTTGAAGGGTACACTAGGTGCTGTCATCAGTGCATAGCTTCCCAAGGGGAGTATTTCAAAGGTGACCATAGTGATATTCAGCAATGAGGTATGTAGCACTTTTTCTAGGATGAGTTCACAAACTTAATTGTCTGACCTTGTATGCCCAACATCGTGCCATTTGTGTAAGTTAAAAATATACACACTCAGGGCCATCTGAGTGACGCGTTGGTTAAGAGCTGGTTTGGGATGCCAGTGGCTCTGGTTCGAATCCCACATATGACGGCCAGTGACACTGCTTTCTACAGCTAACAACAGCTCCACCTGGAGCTGGGCTGTGCAAGCCCCGGCTATGGTGTAGGCTGCAGCCCCTGCTGCAGTGGCTGCCATAGACTACAGTGAGTGGCCAGCAGCCAGTGTGAGTGGCCGGCGCCAGCATGAGCTCCCAATAGTCATAGTGAGCAACCAGCCAGAGGCCGGCGACGGATCTGCCTCATCCGGGAGGGGCACAATGACGATACCAACATGGGCCAGTGAAGCAACGTCCTCCGCAACTAGACTGAAGAACAAAAAGACAGCAACTTGTCTGTTCCCCTTCCCCGATTCCCCAACGCTGTTCTCCTCCCCCATTTCCCCAATAAAATCTTTAAATAAATAAATACACACACACACACACACACACACACACTCAAAATGAAGCACGTGTTTTGTAAGAATCCACTCCAATAAGACCAGATTAAACATTATATCAGTTGTCTCTTAGGAGGTAGAATTAAAGTAGAGTCTGGGAATCAAAGGGAATGAATGAATGAACAAACTATCGGGAGAGGGGCACCGCACAGACGAAACGTGAAAATATGCCATGAATTGAGGAAAGCAATTAACTCAACTCTCTGCATTTGAGGGTTTAAAAAAGGAATTTTATTTATTTATTTATTTATTTGTTTATTTATTTAAAGATTTTATTGGGGAATTGAGGGAGGGGAACAGCATTGGGGAATCGGGGAAGGGAAATAGACAAATTGCTGTCCTTTATGTTCTTCAGTCTAGCTATGGAGGACGTTCCTTCGTTGGTCCGTGTTGGTATTGTGATCATTGCACTCTTCCTGGCTGAGGCAGTCAGTCACCGGTCATTGGACGGCGGCTCACGACAGCTCGTGCTGGCTGCCAGCCACTCGTGCTGGCTGCCAACCACTCACAGTAGCTCACGGCAGCCCACTGCAGCCTACCTCATTGCGGGCAACTCACAGGAGCCCAGCTCCAGGTTGAGCTGTTGTTCACCATCTTAGTTGTAGAGGGCGCAGCATCATTGGCCCTCATGTGGGATCCAAACTGGAGCCCTGCTGCTCAGAGCTGGTGTCCCAAGCCAACTCTTAACAAACACACCACTGGGCCAGCACTAAAAAAGGAATTTTAAAAATAGTTTTTCCCAAGAGGAGCTACAAGCCAGGTGATATCAAAATGAACTTGAAGGGCCGGCCGAGTGGCTCATTGGTTGAGAGTTGGCTTGAGAGCGTGAGCTCTGAGCTTCAGGGCCTCCGGTTTGGATCCCATATGGGCCAGTGACATTGTGCCCTCTACAGCTAAGATGGTGAACAACAGCTCAACCTGGAGCTGGGCTGCCGTGAGTCACCCGGAATGGCGTAGGCTGCAGTGGGACTGCAGTGGGCTTCCATGAGCTACTGTGAGTAGCAGACAGCCAGCAGCTGGAGTGAGCTGCCGTGAGCTGCCCTGAGCAGCTGTCCAATGGCCGGAGACCGACTGCCTCAGCCGGGAAAGAGCGTAATGATCGCAATACCAACATAGGCCAGTAAAGTGATGTCTCCCACAACTAGACTGGAGAACAAAAGGATAGCAACTTGTCTATTCCCTAATGCTGTTCCCCTCCCCCAATTCCCCAATAAAAACTTTTAAAAAAAAAATGAACTTGAAGAGGACTGGCAAGATCTATGAATGGCAAGAATACAGACTACCTGGGAAGCAGTTATGCCTCTAAGTACCCATCTCCGGAAGATCAGACTCAGACCTGCAAAGAGGCAGGTGCTTCTTCTAACTTAAGGTCAAGATGTCCACAGCAGCCCCCATCCTCTCCCCTGCTTTCCAACCATGCTAACATCTCTTCTCATTCTCCTGTCCTCTGTCCCTCCTTTTCAGCTGGTAACCTCACTCTTCACCATGAGGTTTCTCCAGCCCCAGGGCCTTTGCACATGTTCCCCTCATGAGGTTTCTCCAGCCTCAGGGCCTTTGCACATGTTCCCCTCCTCACATTCCTGGCACATAGTAGTTGTTCCTCTGCAAATGTTTATTGACGTCCTGACTTCCAGCCGGTAGAGAAAATCAAGCTCCTTCTCCACTCAGGTTAGTGGAGGCATGAGCTTAGCTGAGATCCCAGGAGAGGATACTTGGGCTAATGGAATTAACCAGGGGCAACACGGTGGAGGCCGTAAAGCCAGGATCCAGGGACCACATTGTAGCTGTATGGTGGTGAGCTTGTAGCTAACCCCCCTGGGTCTCAGTTTTCCTATCAGTGAAATGAGAGTAGAACACTGACCTAGTAAAAATATTGGGGCATAAAATGGGATCTCAATATGTAAAGCAATAAGCACACAACCTAATAAAGAGACTAAACGCAATGAATGTTCCATTTATCAGTCAGTTCTGCTATAACTTAGGTGCAAGTAATAAAATAAAAATGATGATGATGATGGTGATGATGAAAACAAACATTTATATAGGACTTACTAAATTCCAAGCACAAGTGTAAGCATATCACATAAATTCCCATACCTATACCCTTATTATCATCTCCACTTTACAGCTCAGGCAACTGAGGCACACAGAGGTTGAGTGACTTGCCCAAGGCCACACAATGATTGGAGGAACTGGGATTTGAACCTGGGATATCTGGCACTTAACTGCTAGGAAGGATGTTTGGTATTCAAGTTACAAGAAGCCTGAAGGCTGGGCAGTTTGTTCCACAGCTTGGCAATGTCTCCAAGGAATCTTTTTCATCTTTCCACTCTGCCATCTTTAGTGTAAAGAGTTTCTGGTCACCTTTACCACTCAGGGTCCCAAGATAGTCACCTCTATTCCAAGATGTCTACCCTGCCATCCCATGTAGACATAAGAGAAGAAGAGGGGCTGTCTCCTGCCATGGACTCCTCAAGAGTCTTTCCCAGAAGCACCCAGCATACTTTCCACTCAGGACCTGTTAGGCACATGACTCAGTCATGTGACCAGTGTTCCAATTGCAAGGAATCCTGGGAAAAAGAAGCTATTGGGCATTTTCTGCCTTTTGATGGAAGACGGGGTCCATCTAGCAAGGGAAGGGGATGGGGATGCCTATTGGGTAGACAACCATCAGTGTCTTCCATGATTCTTTTCCTCGTTTGACAAATCCTGCCTTCTATCAACCTTTCTGTCTCTTCTAGAATATACTCGATGAGTTATCCTCATGCTTTCTTACATGCTACTTCTTCATTATTCCTTCATTTATTCAACAAACATTTACTGAGCACTTACTGTATGCCAGGCAGAATTTTAGGTACTGGGGATAAAGTGTTGAACAAAACAGATGAAAATCCCTGCCCTAGTGGCGGGAACATGCTAGAGCAGCATCGGCCAAAGGAACTTTCTACAACAATAGAAATGTTCTATGTATGCAACTGTCCACATGTGGCTGTGGAGCACTTGAAATGCGACTAATGCCACTGAGGAACTGGATGTCTTATTTAATTTAAATTAAGTAGATACTTAAATAGTTGTGTGTGGCTAGTGGTTACCATATTGGGCAGTGCAGCTCTAAATGCCAAGAGAAACATCATCGACACATCATCACTGACATATACTCACTTTTCTCCCACCCCAAAAACCCTCTCTTCTTATACCCAGGCTCTTATTTCCAGTTCTTCTCTTGTTCCCTCCCAGCGATCAGCCACAGTGTGACTCCCCAGTGACCTGATGCTGTGCGTAATGGATGCTCTTTGTCCATTGCATCTTACTCATCTCTGTGCTGCCCTGGAGACCAATGACCTCACCTCTCTCAAAACACTTTTGAACTTGATCTCCAGGGATGACACTCTCTGCCAGGTCCCCAGCCACCTCTGTGATTTCTCCCTCTTTGTCATCGTCTCCCTCCTCTTCTTGTCTCTGAAAATACTGCTTTTCCCCAACATTCCATTGGAGGCTGGCTTTTTTCATTTTACCTATCTACCATGGGATATCTAGTCTACCCAACAACCCTGTCCTATGCCACTCCTTACTCATTCACCAGATACTTATTGAGTACCTGCTAGGCCATGAAACATGCTGCAGGTACTACCACAAACCAGTCTCCATCCTCATTAAGTTGACATTCTAGGAGAAGTTGTATAATAAATACAACTTAATAAATATTTCCAAAGAGCGTGGATCTCTTTAGCTAGAGATGCCAGGGGAATCCTCTCTGAGAAGGCAAAATTTGAGCTACAACTTGAAGGATTTGAAGAGGGCCAGCTAGGCAAAGAGGGCAAGAGTTGAGGGGATGGACAAGCATTGGAAGTAGAAGAAATAGCCAATATAACATTCCCAGAGCTGTTCCTGTGGCAGAACAGAAAGGCAGAGTGGCCAGAGTGTGGTGGGACAGGGTGGCC
Organism: Aselliscus stoliczkanus; assembly: GCA_033961575.1. Classification (NCBI taxonomy): domain Eukaryota; kingdom Metazoa; phylum Chordata; class Mammalia; order Chiroptera; family Hipposideridae; genus Aselliscus; species Aselliscus stoliczkanus. The sequence continues at coordinate 11,856,871 of CM066735.1, forward strand.
TGCAGGAGCCAAATCACACAAGGTCTTGTGGTCATGGTAGAGTTTGGATTTTATTCTAAACCTGATGGGAGCCACTGGAAGGTTTTAATGAGGGAATTACAGAAAACTAGCGTCTCCAACTCAACGTCCATGACCCAGCTCTTGATCTTCTTCAGACCTACTCCTTCCCTCTCATCCTCATCTCAATTGACAGCAACTCTATCCTTCAGGTAGTCCAGGCCAAAACTCTACAGTTGCCCTTGATCCCTGTCTCCCCCACCACACTCAATCCTTCTGTTGTAAGCCTTGGTGATTGCCATATTGTTCTCCATAGCACTTTGCATCATCTAACATGCCATATATTTTCCCATTATCACTTTGTTCATGGTGGCATTCTCAACCCCGCCACCCCGCCCAAGCACCCAGCCCATAGTAGGTGCTCAAAAACCCTTGCTGAATAAATGAGTGACCATCAATTGGTGGTTTGTTCAGAACCAGGAAGCCATTCTTTCCTTCTCTTTCTTCCCCACCATTGCTCTAGCTTCATCCAGTGAGCCATGTGAGGTGGAGCACTAGGTGACCTGGGTTCGAGATCTTAATCAGTGGTGTGGACCTCCATGCATTAGTAACTTCTCTAGGCTTTAGTGTCCTCCTCTGTAAAATGGGACTCATCCTGCTAAATATGGGGAGGCAGGGAGGATTTGATGAGCCCAGGCAAGCTCCCTGGTGCACAGCAATCAATGGCAGCTAAATATAAATCGGGGCCTCCTTTGTACTCCCACTGCCTTTGTCCTAGTTCCAGCCCTCATTATGCTGGCCTGCTCTGCAGCTCCCTCCTAGCTCCTGCCTCCATCACCAACAATCTGTCCTTTCAGCTGTCAGGCTTGTCTTCCTAACGCCAACCCTAATAACATCCCTCCCCTGATCCAAAACCTTACATGACTCCCACTGTCCACACGACAAGACCCACCTCCTCATCCTCAGTGTACGGCCCACCCAGTTTTTCCCCTACCATCTATCCTAAGTGAAGCCTCCTGCCTCTGAGGGCGTTCTCAGCCAGAGAAGCCTTCCTTCCCCGCCGCCCCCCCACTCCTGTTCTCCTGCTAATACCATCTCACCTTTCCAGTGGGAGATTGGGAGATAGTACCTCTTGGGTGCTGGGTAGGATGGCCCTGAGAAGGAGAGAAGTAGGATTCTCTGCCTTTCTAAGGCTCAGATGAGTTCGGGCAAAGGTCACACAACGAGAAAACACAGGACAAGGGTTTAACCCCAGTTTTGAGATTTTGGGAGATTTTGTGCTGTGCTGCCTCCTCAGACTTGGGCTCCAAAATAGTGCTGTCCCCAAGCCCTTCCATCTGTATTTATTTCCTCTTCATTCCAACCTCCTACAGCTCTGGGGCCAGAAGGACTTAGACTTGAATCTCTCACCCACTTACTGGTGTGGTCATTTAAGGGAAGGGTTGAGTTCATCTCAGCATTTTCATTGCATCTAGCACACCTGGTCTAGACCTATCTTCGTTCACCTAGAACAGTGCAGTCGCCTCCTCCCCAGTCCCCCAGCTTCTGGCCTTGTCGCCCAAATGGTTCTTATTTTAATACAAGTCAGATCACGTCCCTCTTCTGCTCAGAACCCTCCATGGCTCCCTGACTCAGAGCAAAGGCCAAAGTTCCCCCCATGGCTCACAAGGCCTTGCATTCTCTGCCTCATTACCTCCGCACCCTCATCTCCTCCCATTGTTACCCTGGCTCACCTGGCTCCAGCCACACTGGCCTCCTCATTTACTATTCCCCAAATGCACCAGGCACAGTCCTGCCTCAAGACCTTTGCACCGGCTGTCACTCTGCCTAGAGTGTCCCCCTGACATATTCGTGTGGCTCACCTCAGTTCTTCACATCTTTACTCCTGTGTCTCGTGTCTGGACCTGTACCATCTAGTACGTTCACCACTAGCCACATATGGCCATTAAGCATCTGAATTCAGATGTGCTATAAGTGTAGACTGCACCAGGTTTCAAAGACTTAGTCCAAAGACAAGAGTATATAAAATGTCTTATTAATAAATCTTTCATATAAATTGCCTGTTGAAATTAACACTCTGGATAGATTGAGTTAAAGAAAGTAGGTTATTGGGCCGGCCGAGTGGCGCATTGGTTAAGAGCTGGTTTGTGGATGCCAGTGACCCCGGTTCGGATCCCACATATGAGGGCCAGTGACACTGCCCTCTACAGCTAACAACAGCTCCACCTGGAGCTGGGCTGTGCGAGCCCCGGTTATGGTGCAGTGGGCTGCCATAGGCTACAGTGAGTGGCCAGCAGCCAGCGTGAGCGGCTGGCAGCCAGTGTGAGCTGCCAATAGCCGCGGTGAGCGACATCCAAAGGCCAGCGACCGATCTGCCTCATCCGGGAAGAGCGCAATGACGACACCAACATGGGCCAGTGAAGCAACATCCTCCGCAACTAGACTGAAGAACAAAAAGACAACAACTTGTCTGTTCCCCTTCCCAGATTCCCCAAAGCTGTTCCCCTCCCCCAACTCCCCAATAAAATCTTAAAAAAAAAAAAAGAAAGTAGGTTATTAAAATTAATTTCACCTGTTTCTTTTTACTCTTTTAATGTGGCTACTAGAAAATTATAAATTTCACTTCCAGCTCCCATTAAAATCCTATTGGGCAGGGCTGGTCTGAGCATTCTTAACAGTGAACTACTTCCCTCCCAGACGGTTAAGAAAAATTACCTTCACCAGCTGATGTGAATGTAATTACTCCTCTCTTTCTTCCCCAGATATTCCCCTTCCCTGCATTGTTCGTGCTCTTCACTATGGCATCTACCATATGTATTGGGTTTATTCTCAGTCTACTCCCAGATGGACAGGGATTCCTATGGCTCGTGTTCCCAGGACGTGGACAGGGCCCAGCACGTTATAGGTGCTCACTTAATGTTTGTGAAGTGAGTGAATACTCAGGCGATGCCTGCCATTTGCTATGCATGCCACAGCCAGTAGCTTCTATTGGCCAAGAAGGAAGAAAGCAACGTGCAGAGCCAGACTGGTGATTTATAAGATGAAGTTTGAGGAACCCAAATGACTATGAGAAAAGTTGTTAGAGGAAGAGAAAAATAGAGTAAATTTAATTAAAAGTTTCTTGTTTTTTTTAAAGATTTTATTGGGGAATTGGCAGAGGGGAACAGCGTTGGGGAATCGGGGAAGGAGAAGAGACAAGTTGCTGTCCTTTTGTTCTTCAGTCTAGTTGTGGAGGACATTGCTTCACTGGCCCTTGTTGGTATTATGATCATTGCACTCTTCCTGGCTGAGGCAGTCTGTCGCCGGCCATTGGACGGCCACTCACAGTAGCTCACGGCAGCCTACGCCGTCACCGGCCACTCACAGCAGCCCAGCTCCAGGTCGAACTGTTGTTCACCATCTTAGATGTAGAGGGCACAGCATCACTGGCCCATGTGGGAACTGAACTAGGGCCCTGCTGCTCAGAGCTCGAGCTCCCAAGCCAGCTCTTAACCAACGTGCCACTCAGCCGGCCTGAATTAAAAGTTCTTTGGTGTTGTATGGCATGGCTCCCTCCTATTCTCCAGCTTCATGGCAACATCCAAATTCCCACCATGACACCATCTCATTCCTTGAATTTGCCAAGCCTTTTCCCACCCCAGGCTCTCTATCTTGGCTATTCCCTCATCCTAGAAAATTCTTCCCCCACTGACCAGATTGCCCCTCCTCATCCATGCGACCTCGGCTTGAGACAGGTCCTCCCTGGGTCCCAGACTAGTTAACACAATCTGCTGTGTGCCCTCAGAGCTATTGCCTTCCAGCTCTCTCTAAGAATGCATCACAACTGTGATGGATTCATTCCTTGTATGCATTTTTCTGTTAAACATTTTTCTTCTGCATCAGCTCCATGAGGCAGAGAGGGCTTGTGTGTTGCTCTGCCCACCATATAGGACATGCTCAGATGCACATTTGTTGATGGTGGAAAAATAGACCAGTCTAACCTAGTTAATGATATACCATTTTCCTTTTTTGTTCTTTTTTTTTTTTTTTTGAGGGTAGTGTCACTGGCCCTCATATGTGGGACCGAACCAGGGCCGCTGGCGTCCCAAGCCAGCGCTTAACCACTGCGCCACTCAGCCGGCCCTAGACCAGTCTAACCTAAAATGCCCATCTCTGCTCTAGGAGTAGTCTTAAAAAAGTGTTGGGAATATCCCCTGCCTTAGTTTGGGGTACCCCCAGAATAGACCCTGAAACAAGGATTCAGGTAAAAGTTCATCTGGGGGGTGACACCCCAGGAAATGGGGAGAGGGCAGGGGAGTCAAGGAAGGATGCGTGGTTGAGCAGGTGACCCCTGTGGGCAGCTGGGATCAGTCCCTCTGGGAACCTATGTGAACTCCCATCTTAGAGCAATCTGGAAGGAGAGGCAAGGACACTGAGGAATTGAGCCCCCTCCTCCCAGCAGCCTTGGGTCGAGGGCTTCTTCCAGAGGGGCGTTCACTCCCTGGGCCTGTTTCAGTTTTGGAGAAAGCCCTCAGACAAAGATATGCAGATACTGATTGTTACAGGCCAAAGTGGTAAGGTCCAGACCCCTGGACAAGACTGAAGATACCTTCAGATTATTTGCAGGGCCACCATCCGCTGGTTTTCAGCATCTCTTGTCCATTGTCTGAAGCTCTGACGACAACCTCTTCTGTTGGGGGACTCCATGGTAGGCTTGTTCTACATCACATACCTTGGAAATTGACTCGTTCAGGAGACAGGTCAGGAAGGTTCCCCAGGCTGTCTGCCGAGGGGCTGCGGGACCCCTTGTCTCACTAGCAACACTCATAAGGGATAGGACAGGGTCTTTCCAGGTGGGTGTTTCTACAGAAGGCTCATCTCATCACCGTGATTCTTATTCACCTGCATTTGCAAGAGTGATTCTTTCTGACCCGGGGATTGGGGTCTGCAGTGCCCTTCTAGGGCTGATGCTAGCTGGTCCACACCATCAGGACCACACCTATTGTAGGTTTGTTTGTGTTTCCATTTACTTCCGAGTAGCTTAGTGCATTTCCTGTGTGCCATGCACTGTCAACCATTTCACAAGTATCAGTTCATTTAATCTTCACAATCCTTTGAGGGCTTCTGTTGTTTGAAGTGTACTTTAGAGATGTGCTGTATTCTAGAGTACTGTTGTTGTCCCCATTATATAAAAGGGGAAATTGAGGCATGGAGCACGGAAGTGACTTGTCCAAAGTCACCCAGCTGGGAAGTGGCAGAGCTGGGAATTTGAACCCGTGAAGTCTGGGCTATTAATACTGAACTGCTTTCCTGCCAGTTGGTAAAGAGCCCCAAGTTGCAAGGGTCTGCCACTCCCACGATCCCTCCCCATGGCGCCCCAGCCTCCCCACGATCCATTCTGATTGTAGTTGTGAAATGTATTGAACATCACCTTGACCACATGCCCTGCAGGAGTTTCCTTTCCTCTCAGTCCAACATCTATTCCCATGAGGCAGGTAACTAATACAGATGACAAAACAGGCCCAGTGATATAACATCACCTGCCTGTGGTCGCCCAGCCAGTAAATGACAACATCAAACCCCAAGCATCCCTGCCTATCTGTCCGACCCTGACCATGAAACCTATCCTCTATTTTCCATTCTGGCTTCTTTCTTCCAGCATCTTGGCGACAGTTGGGACGGAGTTTGACCTACGGACGCTAAGGGCAGTTCGAGTGCTGCGGCCGCTCAAGCTGGTGTCTGGAATCCCAAGTGCGTGAGTTTCTGACCCTGGCAAGGGGTTTGCAAAGGGCCCAGGAGTCCCCCATTTCCCCTCTGCAGAGCTTCTCAGGAGGGACCTCCAAGTTCTCCCCCATCCTGTGTCAGGACAGGCTCCACTTTGGGGAAGCCCTCCAAGGGACCCCCCAGGAGACTGGTTGCAGGTGTGGGTGCCCTCTTGAAAGCAAGCCAGGAGCCTCACCCAGAACCACAACACCCATTTATTGAGCGCCTACTGTCTATCAGGAGCCATGCTAAGCACCACACATTCAGCACTCACAACCCTATGAAGCTGATAGTGCTAAAAATCTCCATTTTACAAATGGGGAAACTAAGGCTCAGAGCAGCTGAATAATTGGAGCAGGGTCCATGAACTAGAAGTTGGCAAATGAGACCCCAAGCCTAGGCAGTAACACTGGTGGCAATGACTGTTACCGTTTATTGTGCCAACTGTGTACCAGGCACTGCAGAAAGAGCTTTACACGCATTATCTTAGTTTGTCCTTATAGTGACCCAATGAACCCATTTTACAGATGAAAAGGCTGAGGCTCAGGAAACTTAAACAACTCACCTGGGTTCTTAAAGCTTTTCAGTGATGAGCTCCAGAGTCCATACTCGTCCCATGCTGCTTTCTCGTTCTCCAAGGATGCTTCTGCTCCAGCCTTTGGCGGTGACTGCAACATTCAGGCTCAGCATTAGGTCCAGCAGCAAAAAAAAAAGAAAAACGAAATAAAACATTATTTCTCTCCTACTGCCTCAGTTAGCAATAATAATAATTTATAAGGGTTTACTGTGTGCCAGGTACTGTTTTAAGTGTTTGCCATTTTTAAACTCGTTTATTCTCATAACAGACCTGTGAGGTAGGGTCTATTATTATCATCATTTTATGTTTCATTGGCTTTGTTCTTCAAGTTCATTGGCATCTCGATTTAAAAAGTAAGATTTCCCAGAAAACCACCAGCAGGGTCTTTTTGTACAATAGAAAGAAGGCCCTTCTACTTAGGTAGCTGCAAGATGCCAGCAGGTGCCTGCATCATATTCAATTAAGGGCCATCCCAAAACTAACACTAACAAGAGTCTGTTTGGTGACCACTTCTGACGTGTCAGGTGCTTTGCTAGGTATGAGCTTTCTCATTAAATCTTGAGAGGGGGGCACTATTCTAACCCATATTTACAGATGAAGAGACCGAGGTTCAGAATGGTAGCTTGGCTTGCTCAAGGTCACATCACTAGTAAGCAGATGAGTAGGTCTGGTCCCCTAGAAGCAGACTTAGATTCGTGTTCAGATGCACCCTCTTTATTGGGTAAGGGTCGCTGCCAGGAGACGGGGAATGAGGACCACAGGATGGACCATGGGCAAATGCCAGGCAAGGATGCAGCCTCAGCCTGGTCCCCTGGAAAGTTCTAGAGTGTGACTAGCACCAGAGTTGTCCTCTAACTTGAGGCAAGGAGGCTGGTCTTTTGTACTTCTCTGGTCAGCTATTGGGGGCAGGAGGTGGGGCAGCAACAGCCTCCCAGGTGAGGCAGCTCTTGATGACCAAGGGCAATTCTATAAAGAAGAGGAGAGCTGGAAGCCATTAGCAGCCAGCGCCTACAGGAGCTAAGGTTGGGTGCACCTGCAGCGAAGGAGTTCTCGCTTGGGCACCAGTAGCATCCAGTGCCCAGAGCCTGACCAGTTTGCCACACTGCCTACACTACTATCACCTTAACATTTTGGACCCCTTGGAGTAGCATACTCCCCTAGGACCCTCTTGACAATTTCCCTCTCTTGCTGGGGTCTCCACCTGTCATGAGGTGCAAAGTTCTTCTAATCAAGAAGCAAGCCCCCAAGCAAGCTACATGTCGGAACCCTAATTTTAACCGTAGACTTTCCTAATATATAGCAGTGGTTAAAAAAATGAGGCCTGACACGACTCAGACCTGGGTTTGAATCCTGACTGTTACTTCTCCTGCCCTTGGGTGAATCACGGCACCTCTCTGAGCCTTGCTTCCCACCTCTGCAAAATGAGGATCATTTTACACGTGCACCCACCTCATGGTGGGGTTGTGTCAGAAACCAGTGAAATCATGTCTGGTTTCTGTGGATTGGAACTGGGATGATGACCCCGTGTGGGTTTAGCCTACACGGTGCCTTTGCATAAATTAGGAAAAGACGCCCCCTCCTGGTGGAAACAAATTAGAAAAAGGCGCCCCCCTCTAGGTGAAAGCCGTCCAACACCCAAGACCATGGCTCAGAAAGCAATGGATTTCCACTCCTTGTAGCCCAAAAGATCAAGTAACACAGCATATATCAAATACTTTTTAAAACATTTAAAAATAAAGAGTGCTTTTAAAAATTAAGAGGGATTGTTCCTATTATAATAATGACCAGCCTCTGTGTGTCCTTCATCCATATCCTTTCATCATCACCCCATCCCCAGCCTCCTGTATGCACTGGGTTCCCTCAGGAGGCAGCCTGGGGGCAGGGTTTGGGAGTGCCTGTTCACAGGGCCATGGGGCCTCTCTCTGTGTCTCCCCAGGTTTACAAGTCGTCCTGAAGTCGATCATGAAAGCGATGATCCCCCTGCTGCAGATCGGCCTTCTCCTATTTTTTGCAATCCTTATTTTTGCAATCATAGGGTTAGAATTTTATATGGGAAAATTTCATACCACCTGCTTTGAAGAGGGGACAGGTAGGTCTGAGCATCATAATGTTTTTTTTCCAAACTTCCTCCCATTTCTTTTCTTCCCTTGGGGACAAGCTCCTGGAAGGGCTATGCAGGGTTTGCTTCCTTCTCCTGGAAGCTGGGAGAACCCCCATCCAAAAGCACTGCAGGCAAGATGGGGCAAAGCAGCCCCCGAGATCTTGTTGTTGCTAGTGCCTTGTATTGGGGTCCCCCAGAGGCTATCTCAGATGTAAATGGTTTATTTGGGAAGGAGTTTCAGGAAGTTCCATCAGGGGCATGCATGGTGAAGTGAGACAGGGAAAGGAAGATATCTCATAAAATGATATTATCAAGCAAGTTACCACTGTGGGCAACCAGGGCTCAGTCCCATTGGGCACCTTAGGGAGACAGCGTAAGACTACCTCAGTGCCATGCCTCCTGAGGGGCGAGGGAACTGGGTATTTCTCCACTGACTTCTGTCCATCACTGGTGAAGATGGCTCCTAGGTGAGCATGAATGCCCTGGCACAGCTGGCTGCCCTGCTCGCTGGGTGCATCAAAGATGTTTTCAGGTGGGAACAGGCAGGGCAGGTGATGACAGGATATGGACAGGGTGCCGATTGCCTCTGTCTGGTTACCTTGCAGTGACCACAGCCCATGCTGAGTTCTAAGTAGGAAGAAGTGGGGGTGGCCTGGCCAGGAAGGAAGGGGTCTGATTACTTTGTGAATGGTGACCTATTACCTGAAGAAAAAGAGAGTAGGGGATGGTTTCTCCTGGTCTCGCCCAGAAAGTACCTAAGGACACCCCAACTATGAGTCCTGGCACCAACCAATCAGAACCTAGCACAAGCGAAGTCCTGGTCCCTCCCTCTTCTCCGTACATGGTGCCAGTGTCAGCTCCTTGGTGGCTGGGTCAAGAAGTATGGGCGGGGGCGGGGGGATCTGGCAGGAGACCCCCCTCCCCAGACTCAACTCTGAATCAGCATTGTGACAGGGCAGGGTCCCCCACTGTCCACATACTCAGACCCAGTAGCTTCCAGATACATTTTCAGTTAAATCCCCTGCTATCCTAGCCCTTTTGCCCTCTGAAACCCAAGAACTAAGTGGAATCAGATAAGGAGGGAAGCCTGTGTTTCAGTATTTAGACCACTGGCCATCTTGGCGCAGACAGGCAGAATAGCAGCGCTAGTCATGGGTCAAGGGCATGGACAGAGTAGACAGTGAATTGAAGGAATGGACTGAGTAGATAGTGAAGCTGAAAGGGAACCCGTATAGGAAAGGAAAGTGGTTTCAGGCCTGTTTTATTGGGAAAAGATGCTGTGCTGGAGTGGCTTCCCACCCACTTTGTCTGCCCAGTGACCCCCATGTGGCCAAGCCTCCTCCCCAGAGGAAAGGAAACCCCAGTAGGGAAGGTTTATTTGAGGTGCTTTTTTTCCTTTTTTTTTTTTCCTCTTGTTCCTCCTGTCTCCTCTCCTGGGCTTGTGAAGTTTGCTCAATATGGGATGTCCTAATTATTTCTTTCCCCGATGAAGAAGGTGTTAATTGAGGCAGAGTTATTTCTGCACCTGGCCTCATCACCTGGGCGAAAATTTCAGAAGGAGAGATACAGGGCAGGGCCCCTTGGAAAAATCAGCCACGAGCAGAGAAACCAGGATTCCTGGATCCTAGAGTTGGGGGTTTTATTGTTGTTGTTTTTTCCTTTCCAGCCAAGAAGGCACATGACTGGCTTGGGTCTGAGTGGGGTTGTAAGGGGACAGACGTGGGTGGGGCCACTGGGGGGTGGGAAGCCTCCATTTAGGAAGATGACTGAAAAGCTCACGATTAAAATTATAAGGCGTGTGAGTAAGAGACAGATATATACAGACACCCAGGCAGCAGGTTAATTTTAAAATATATTTATAACCAAATTCCTCAACTCTGGACTGTTGCTTTTCTAGAAGCAGCACTCAGTGTTTCGTGATGAGGGGTGGGGGTTGAGGGGGAATTGAAATTAAGAATGCCACTGGGCAAAGCTGCTAAAGATAGACAAGTTTTCAGTCGCATTCCTTCGTCATCAGGAACCCAGTTCCTGTGCGCCCAGCATTGTGCTAATTCTCACCAAGATGCAAAGATAAAGTCTCCACGCTATAAACGTGTGGGAGTTATTGTATCCCTGAGAAAAAGGGATCAGTGTTCAGTGGAGTAACAGAGGGGGCAGAAATTGAGCCAGACTTGGGCACAGGATAGAGACAGAGAAGGTTCCCAACAAAGGCGACCTTCCCAACAAACAGTGGTTCTCGTTTAGTGTAGGAGCCCATGGATTTTTTTCCCCTGCCCTGAGCCTTACGTTTAGAAGATTTTGTTTTCTAACCTGTATTTATTAAATCCTAGTCCCTGTACCAAGTCCAACCTGAATGGGGAAGGCGTTTCCAGCCATTTAAACCGTGGCTGACATGGTCATTGCTTCTTGAGCAGTGGGCGCTACGCTGCATGACCTAGGTTTTCTATTTAACTTCAAAGGCCAACGAGATTCATGTGTTCCATGCTGGTTTATTTCTCTGCGCTGTGTGCTGAATGGAGGTTTGGAATTGGTGCATGTAGCTTGGAACACATACATTGAGATATAGTTTTGTTTAGTGCAAAGCTTGAGTTTACACACTCAGCTGTCTGTTTTCTTGGTGGACAATGTCCCTCTGAAAACTTTCAAAAGTGTCACTCATTAAATAGGGCCCTCTTATATCTGCTGCTGTGGTCCACTGGGGACATACCCGGGACCTTTTGTGCCCACCGACTCCATGTGTTCGTGGAGGTGTCGCTCCTCCTCCCTTCCAATCAACCCCTTAGAATTTAAATCTGACCATTAGCACCCAGCCAACTTCACCAGGAAGCTGTCTTTGGTTTCCAGTGAAAGGGGCATCCATTGGCATGTCTCTTTACTTCTGGCATTTTCACAATCTGCCTCCTGCTTTTTGGGAAAAAGCTTTGCTCCTGTGCCTAAGGGTAAGTACTGTGTGTACTGGCCTCCATTGCTCCCAGAACAGCTCTCTAAGCCCAGCACATCTCAAGGGGAAAAAAAAAAAATCAAGCTACAGAAAAATAACGCAATGTGATTGACAAATTTGTCCTAATGGAAGTCTGGGGAACACTGCACCCAACTACCTCACAGTGCGCACAGCACATTTACCAAAATTGACTGTATTGGGGACCATAAAATGCATCTTGACAGATTTCAAAAGACTAAGTAATACAGAATATATCCTCTGGCCATAGTGCAATTCAGCTGGAAATCGGCAACCAAAAGACAACTCTGAAGGTGTTTAGAAATTAAGAGACATGCTTATTTGTGGATAAAATGATAGGATGTCTGAGATTTGCTTTAAAAATATTCTATTGGCAAGGCAAAGTGCGGGAAGGGGCTATTGATGAAACAAGGCTAATCCTGAGATGATAAATGTTGAAATTTGTGATAGGTACTTGGGAATTTATTATACTATTCTATTTTTTCATATGTCTGACAAGTTTTTTTAAGAGAAATACTTTTTGGTTACCCATGGGTCAAAGAAGAAATAATAGAGGAAATTGCTGAACATATTTTACTTGAATAATAATGCTAATGCATGACAAAATTTGTGAGATGTAGTTAAAGCCACACTTAAAGGGCAATTTATAGCCTTAAAGGAAGTTAATCCATCTCAAAAATGTAGGAATAATAATAAAACTTAGAGAAGAAATTAATTAAATAGAAAACAATGAATAGATCAACAAAAGCAAATGTTGGAGTTTTTTTTAAGACTGATAAATTCATTCCAATAGCCTTGTTTTGTTTTCAATAGGTTGAATCTTCATGGGCCCCTATTTCTCAGAGCTTGTTTTTCTGGCTCCTTCTCCTGACTTTTCTCCCCTTCCCTTTCATAGATGACATTCAGGGTGAGTCTCCGGCTCCATGTGGAACAGAGGAACCCGCCCGCACCTGCCCCAACGGGACCAAATGTCAGCCCTACTGGGAAGGGCCCAACAATGGGATCACTCAGTTCGACAATATCCTGTTTGCAGTGCTGACTGTTTTCCAGTGCATCACCATGGAAGGATGGACTGACCTCCTCTACAATGTAAGTGATGCAGGCTCGCAGGGAGTTGGCCCTCTGGGACCAACCAGCTCCAAAGGCTGCAGTGGAAGGACCCCCAACTGGAGAGGCAATCCAGGGACAACTCAACACTGTTCCAGAAGAGCCAGCCTGAGGCTCAGGCCTTTAAAGATACAGGGATGGGCGGATGAGGGCTCACCCTCGGAACTCTAAGTAGGGAAGGTCCCTCGGGACATAGAAATCCAGAGTGCACATGGATGCTAGTATTTAAACATAGTTTTAGATTTTTGAATACAGGCACACCTCACTTTATTGCACTTAGCCCTATCGTGATTTGCAGATACTGCATTTTTTACAAATTAAAAGTTTGTGGCAACCCTGCTTTGAGCAAGTCTATTGGCACCATTTTTCCAATAGGCTCAGATGGGGGTTAGCATTTTTTTTAGCAACATATGTTTTAATTAAGGTATCTGCATTGGTTTTTAGACATAATGCTATTGCACATTTATGAGATCACAGTATCATGTAAACATAACTTGTTATGCTCTGTGAAACCAAAAAATTTGTGTGATTTACCTTATTGCAATATTTGCTTTATTTTGGTAGTCTGGAACCTTACCAGCAATATCTCTGAGGTTGTGTGATTAAAAAACAAACATGGATAAAGAGTAATGTCCTTAAACCTATGCAAGGGGGCTCTGCACTGGGACTCACTGGCCCCCTTCCAGCCAGGCCCCTCCCTATGGGGTCCCCTTCACGGGACCGAGGGGACATGTCTACTAGAAGCTGGTGTCACTATGTTGGATTAGGGCCACCCCACTCCAGTACAACCTCATTTTAACTAATTACATCTGCAATGACCTAATTCCCAAATAAGGTCCTATTCTGAGGTTCTGGGTGTTAGGACTTCAATATATGTTGAATTCAATTCATAATGCCCCCTACATTCTAGACCACACTGTGGATTATCCAAGAGCCTAGACTTTTCTGTCCAAGCCCAGATTCCATGGACTTGCATGAGATTCTTCTGTGGGTGTGTTTTCCAACTGGACCGCCTGTTTGTATCCTCCAAGGGCCAAGGGTGTCTTAAGGGTGGCTGTTGGTACATGTGTGGCTGGAGCTTGGACATACAAGTGGGATTATCCACCCCCTGGCAGGACAGAGCCATGAGTGGGAAGAGAAGGTGGCAGGCCATGGTCAGGAGGCAAGGCTGGCGCTCCTCACACCATGATCTAGTCCAGATTCCAGGTTCTAATTTTTACCCTACTTTCCCAGTGCTTATGAAGGTATGTTTGTAAAGGAGAAGCATGCCGCATATTTTATTTAGTAGCTTTTCAATATTTACATATAGTATGTGGGCCTCCGTCAGTACTCTTGTCCTAGGTCTTGAAAATATTAGGGACAGGTCTGAAAAGACATATACTTGTACCCCTACCCACTCCCCCCTTCCACCTGTTTCCTATCCACCATCCTGGGCTGCTCCACACACATACTGAAATTTCCAGTTAAGGTCCTTCCTACATGATCCAGGGCTCCACCCACCAGGGAAGCAGCACCAGGTTTCCTCCTGCACGCAGAGGAGCTGAACTCTCCTCCTGGTCACAGTGTGTGTTCCTTAAGGAATTTCCCCATTGTGGTGGAGGGAGATTTACAAGAACCCTTTTGATCAGTGGCTCTTTTTAGGGTGGGGATGAGACTGCTGCTTGAGAGTAGGCAGCAAAAGTTGTTGCCATGGATAGCTGTGCATGTCACACACTGCGCAAGTCACCACATCTCGGGGGTGCTGTTCATATCATAGACAACATCGATTATTATGATAATTTATTGGCAAATGTAAAAGATGTGTGAAAGGGACATGGTGTCCTAATTCATCTGAAGACCTTGTCCAAGCATAGCATCCTTAGGAACAGATAGCAGATCTGAGAGATGCTCAGGCCCTTTCTTGGACTTCACCTGCATAGAGCTTGGGCAAAAACTTGCCAAAGCTTGCTGGGGGATTTTTATGAGGTTTTGGTTTTTATTTTGTAAGGCTGGCATAAGAGGATATTATAAAGGTAAATGAACCCTCCTGGGAGTGAAACAGAACTGGAAGACAGTTAGAAAATTCAGGAGAGCAGAAATGGGGAGTAGGCTGCAGGAGCTAAGAAAATTGTGAATGTGGAGAAGGGGTGTATCATGGGGCCAGATGTCCAGAGAAAGGGTCTAGGGTTCAAAGGAAGACACTGGGGTTGTGCTCAATGGTGGGAGAGAAAGTATGAACAGGACCATGAATTTCCAGAAGATTCTACAGTCATAAGCATCATTATCTGAGGGAATGTTTGTCCTAGGAGCTTAGAGCTAAGCCGCCTCCAGGGGAAGCAAGCTCAAGGTGAATAGTTTGAGAGCACAGAGTCAGGTGCCAGGCTGCCTGGTTTCCCATCCCAACTTCACCACTTCCTTGCTGTGCAACCTTGGGCTAGTTGCTTGGCTTCTCTGGGCCTCCATTTCCATTTGTGCAAAATAAGCAGAAGCACAGTCCTAATCTCACAGAGCAAGAGAATTGAGCAAGATGAATACATGTGAAGGATTTAGAACACCACCTGGTATTAGACAGGCTCAGTATAAGCCAAATTCTTCACCCAGATAGGCTCTTTTTAGAAACATGTATGATTTTCATCATAAAAACTTCAGCAGCACCTGAGGAAGTGGTGTGAGCTATAAAGTCCCTCTTTATTTCCCACTCTCACCCTTCCGGTAACTGCTGCTAACTCAGAGTAGCCTTCTAGAACTTTCCATGCACTTACATCCCCTGTTGTCCTTTGAGTAGAAGCCCGAGCAGTGATTTCAGCCTGATGTGAACCTTGAGCAGTAACAAAGTACCACAAATTGGGTGGCTTAAAGCAACAAACATTTATTGTCTCACAGCCTGGAAGCCAGAAGTTTGATATCAAGGCATCCGCAGGGCCGCGCTCCCTCCAAAGGCTCTAGAGGGGGATCCTTCCTTGCCTCTTCCAGTTTCTGGTGACTGCTGACAATACTTGGTGTTCCTTGGCTTATAAATTCTCTGCTCTCCACTCCAATACCCCATCTTCACATAGCCATCTTCCTATAAGGACACCGATCATGTTGGATTCGGGTCCACCCTACTCCAATACAACCTCATTTCCACTAATTACATCTGCAATGACCCTATTTCCAAATAAGGTCTCATTCTTCAGCATATCTTTAGGGAGGGTACACAATTCAGAACACCTCCCAAATCAACAACTTGCAACTGAACCTTTGTCTGGGGCTTCCCAAATTAAGACAACCCCCCCCCCCCAGTACAACCACTACCTCTCATTGCCAAAGACGGGCTTGGGTCTTTGAGCTTCTGCTGGCAAAGGCAAAGGTGTCATTTTCCTAGATTAACCAGGACCCTGCCCTTGTGCCCTGCCATCTGCCAGGCCTGTTCTAGGACACCCCTTGTTCTGTCCAGCCACAGGCAGGCACAGGGTCTGGAATCTACTTGTATAGAGTCAAGCGCCCTAGGCACGGCAGGTGAGATCCACGGGGAGAGCCCAGACACACCTGCTCCAAGTGTCTTAGAATCCACAGGCTCAGTTCTCAAACGGATGCTGCCCCCCCGGGTGGGCAGCACCTTATGATTCCAACCACTTGTTTCTTTTCTCAGCATCATTGAAATCCCTTTGTGTAGTTCGTAATTATTTATTGACTACCTACTTTATGCCAGGAAACAGGTGACTGGGGACACCGCAATGAAGATGACAGGCAAAAATCCCCACCTGGTAAGGGACAGACATGAACAATAAGCATAATAAATAATAAACGAGTCAGGAAATGGGAGATAGACAATAAGCAAATGCACAATGTGAGACATGGTGACATGCCCTCTGGAGACAAAAGCAGCACAAGAGGACAAGTGATGCAGGGATGCGCTAGTCTAGGTCAGGCAACAAGGGAAAGCTCCTTGGAAGAGATGACATTTTCCCAGAGAAGGAGGGAAGAGCATTTCTGGGAGAGGAAACAGTGGCAGCTCACCTAACAGCATGTTCAGGCCCCTTCCAGTTTTCCCCATTTTCACTTTGTCCCTTTTCTTTCCCTCTTGGCTTCCTAGTTGAAGTGCCTTTTGGAAAAAGCCTAACCCAACAAATCAGCAGTGCTGTCAAAGATTTATATCAGGATGTGTACCCAGTGTTATTTATAAAAAAAGAACAGGGCTGGCCAAGTGGCGCAGTGGTTAAGCGCTGGCTTGGGAAGCCAGCGGCCCTGGTTCGGGTCCCACATATGAGGGCCAGTGACACTGCCCTCAAAAAAAAAAAAAAGAACAAAACTGGAAGCAACTGTATAGTTAAATACCGTATGGGTCCCTCTATACAATGGAATATCATGTCGTTGTCAAAAGTCATTTGTTGGGAGAGTGTTTAAGGATGTGGAGAAATACCATATAATGATGAGTGGAGGGAATTGACTTTGAAAAACAAACAAGGTGAGATAAACCTTATGTTTTAGTCTTCCCAGGCTGACGTAGAAAATAGCATTGACCAGGCGGCTTAAACAACAGGAATCTGTTTTCTCGCAGTTCTGGAGGCTGGAAGTCTGAGATCATGGTGCCAGCATGATCGGGGTCTGGCAAGGGCTCTCTTCCTGGCTTCTAGATGGCCACCTTCTTGCTGTGTCATCACATGGTGGGAAATGAGAGAGAGAGCAAGCTCTCTGGTGTCTCTTCTTATTAGGGCACTAATCCCATCATGGGGCCCCCACTCTCATGACCTCATCTAACCCTTATTACCTCTCCAAAGCCCCACCTACTAATACCATCACTTTGGGAATTAGAACTTAAACACATGAATAGGAGGGAGGGGACAATTCAGTCCATAGCATCTTTTGCTCTCAAGAATGTAAATTTGAAAATGTAAGTAAGGAAAAAAACACTGGAAGACACCATACCAAGATGGCATTTAGTTGGTGGGATTTAGGAATCTTTATTTTCTCGATACTTTTCTATATTGTCAAATTTAGATGATGAGCACAGTTTTAGAATCAGGAAAAATATCTGAACTTGTCTTGCTAAACGTTCAGGAGGAAAAAAGATTTTTGGTCACTCTTAGGCTGGGTAATGGGGAGGAGCAGCGGGAGAATGAGAATTTTCTGGGTTTCCTTAATCTACATAATCTATCCAGAAAGAGTCCCAGCAAAATAAATAGATGATTGATTGATTGACTAATGTAACAATAATAAATGATCATTTTAAATTTGTTGTTAAATAAACAAAGTAAATGAAGAAGAGACAAATCTTCTTTACAGAAGAAGTCTGTTTAATTTATGTAGACACTCCTCCTCCAGAAATGGAGCTTAACCTCTCTAAACTGGAGGGTGGGCTGGATTTAATGACCCACTTCCAAGAATCAAGTAGGGGAGGAGATACAGTCATTTTACAGTGGAGAACCCTAGTGGACAATACCTTAACCAAGTGATGCAGGTTGACATCCCCAGTGAACATGTGATCACGTGACCTTTGAGTTGATATGATGGGGAGGGAATCTTACCTCTGTGGCTTTCTTCCCCGAGACTCATAACCCCAGTTTAATCATGAGGAAAACATGAGACAAACCCAGATTGGAGGGGGTTCTGCAGGATACCTGGCCAGTCTTCTTCCAGATTATTAAGGTTGTGATAAAGAAAGACTGAGAAACTGTCACAGACCAGAGGCACCAAGGAGACATGAGGACTAAATGCAGTGTGGGATTATGGATGGAGTCCTGGGACAGAAAGGGGATGTTAATGAGAAAACTGAGACAATCCAAGTGAAGTCTGGAGTTCAGTTTTTCAATAACCTGTGAAGGAGAGATTACTGTTTCCCCATTTTACAAATAAGTCTCAGAGGCTGAGAGAGAAGCTTAAGGTTGTCCAGCCAGGAAGTGACAGTGCCAGGCTGTGTGCCCTGATTTCCTCTTGCTTGTGCCCTGAGCTGGTGCCAGAAAAATAAATATGGAAGGAAGGAGAGAAAAAAGGGAGCATGGGGGAGGGAAAGACCAATTTAACTTTTAAAGGAATAATTTCTTAAAGCTCTCACTATAGTCTGGGGCAGAAAAAATGAAAGATTGGGAGCAGGAGAGCCTACCTCAGATTCTTTTTGTTTGTTTTTTTCAGTTTTATTGCTCTATAATTGGCATACAACACTGTAAGCATAAGGTGTACAGCAAAACAACTTGAAATACATATATTGCAAAATGATTGCCACAGTAATTTTAGTTAACATCCATCACCTCATAGTTACAAAAAAAAAAAAATTTACAGTGAGAACACTTGGGATCCACTCTCTTAGCAACTTTCCAATATCCCATACAGCAGTGTTCACCACAGTCACCATACTGTACATGACATCCCTAGTACTTATTTATCTCATAACTGGAAGTTTGTACCTTGGACCACCTTCACCCAATTCCTCCACCAAGATAACCCCTGCCTCTGATAACCACCAATCTGATCTCTTTTTCTAGGAGTTTGATTTCCTTTGATTCCACTATAAGTAAGATCGTACAGTATGTATGTTTGTCTGGTTTATTTCACTTACCATAATACCCTCAAGGTCCATCCATGTTGTCACAACTTGCAGGATTTCCTTCTTTTTTATGGCTGAATAGTATTCCACTGTGTGTGTGTGTGTGTGTGTGTGTGTGTGTGTGTTCGTGTGTGTTCATCTGTCACATTTGTGTATATGTGTGTCACATTTTCTTTATCCATTCATCAGTGGACACTTAGGTTGTTTCTATGCCTTGGCTGTTGTGAATAATGCTGCAGTGAACATGGGGGTGCAGATGCCTTTTCCAGTTAGTATTTCATTTCCTTTGGATTTATATACCCAGAAATGGAAATGCTGGGTCATATGGTAGCTCTATTTTTAAGTTTTTGAGGAGCCTCCATACTTTCTTCCATAGTGATTGCACCCATTTACATTCTCATTAGCAGTGCACAAGGTTCCCTATTCTCCACATCCTCACCAACACTTTTTCCCTCATCCTTCTGATGAGGTCCATTCTAACAGGTGTGATGTGATACCTGATTGTTCCACCTCAGAAATTCTTAGCCTTGTTGAGCCACAGACCCCTTTGTCAGTCTGATGATTTTAAAGGCATAAATTAAAAGACGTGAGATGACAGAGGAAGCCACATGCATTGACATTATCAAAATATTTTTAAAAACAGATTTGTGATGTAGTTTTTGAGTTTGTAACACATTACCTACAAGACCTCGAGACAGGTCAGATAACTCCTGTAATTTCACAAGAGTGTTAAGCTTCAAAGACTTTGCGTGTTACCTGTAAACTATGCGTGATTTCTATTAGGGATGGGCATCCCCAGTTATGCCCAGGCAGCTGCCATTTGCTGCCACCCTTCATAATGGAAGAAAATGCCCACTTCCAGTGCAGATGTGGGGAAATAAAGGTTAACTTTTTTCCATTCCAATTCACAGACTCCTTGAATTCTATCCTCAGGAACTTCAAGGATTTCCCCCTCAAGAGCTGAGACTAAGAGAATATCACAAGTGACTTCTCCAGTAGCTGCGTCTAGAAAAACCCTCAGAGGAGGTGGTAGTTTAAGTAATACCATGAGGGGTCCTCCTTATGGTAGTGCTTTTATAAGAGAGATGCCAGAGAACTTAGTGTGTGTCTCTCTCTGTCTCTCTCTCCTTCTCCTCCTCCTCTCCTTCTCATTCTTGCCTCTCTGTGATTTTCCCTTTCTCTTTCACTCTCTCTCTCTCCCTCCATTAATGTCAATTAAGAAAATAACAAAACAGTGTTTAGTTGGTGATTATAAACACATGGTCCTTGACAAATGGTCACTGATGGTTGAAAATGATCATTTTATTTTTATTTTTTTGAGGGCAGTGTCACTGGCCCTCACATGTGGGACTGAACCGGGGCCGCTAGCTTCCCAAACCAGCGCTTAACCACCGCGCCACTCGGCCAGCCTGAGAATGATCTTTGACCTAAGTATTTTGTCATTCGTAGATGTTCATTTTGGCCACTATCAAAGCATCATATTTTGGGGGACTCTAGGTCACACATTCATTCAACAAAACTTCTTAAATGCCCTCTGTGTGCAGGCACTCTTCTAGGCACCGAGGACCCCCAACAAACAGAGGAGACAAAAATCCCTGTTTGGGGGGATGCAGGCAATCAACATGATAATTAAGACATATCGTATTTTTATATGTAAAGGGCAGACAGCATCTTAAATATTTCAGGCTTTGGGGAGTCATGCAGTCTGTGTCGCAACTGCTCAGTCTTCTGTCGTAGTACAGTATCAGCCACAGACAAGATACATAATGAGTGGGCATGGCTTTGTGATAATAAAGCCTTCCTTTACAAAAACGGGGGCTGTAGCTTACTGACTGCTGTGTTAGAGAATGACGAAAGCTCAAAAGAAAAATAAAACAGTAGCAGGGTTGTGCTTTATCAAGGTGAGATGTTTCAGTTCTTCTAATAAGACCTGAAAGAGGAGAGGGGGAGCCTCGAAGGTCTGTAAGGGAAGAGACCCAGGCAGATGAGACCGCCATGCTAAGGGCCTGACGCAGGAGCATCTTGCTTTTGTGAGAAGCAGCGAGAGGGCCCCGCGTGGCTAAAGGGGAATGAGTGAGGGCAAGAGGGACTTAATGAGGCCAGGGGAAGTGACAGGACATCTCCTAGGCAGAGATACACTATAATGTATTGTTTAAACCAGGACAATTTTGAGAGTAAACAGGGGAAAGAGGACTCAAAAATAATTAATAGGAATTGCATGATCAATAATGGGTATAAGCGGGGCATACGACCTTCCTCATGGCCACTGTGGGTCAACACCACCCCATTTTTATGCCTTGTGCTGTGGAATTGGGTGTTCTCCTAAGCTGAGTATTTTTTTTTTACATCCTCTACATTTTTTCTGAATGAACCATGCTCAAAAAATTAGAGGAAAATAAACCATAAAACAGAAGGCACTTAAGGATTTTACTGGGACTCAGCCATTAATTTGTTTGATGAGTATTTATCGAGCGCTTGCTAAGCACCAAGGCGCCACACCAGGCACCGGCAGTGCTGGAATGAATCAGTACCTCCCCTCCCCTTTAAGGTTCTCACGGGCCAATCGTTATAAACACAAAATACCATGTATATGCAGCCATGGATGAAGTAGGGAAAAAATCGGTTGCAGGCCAGAATCACAGGTCTAGCCCCAGCCATGCCATCCACACCCTGTGTGAACCCCCGCAAATCACATCGCCTCTCTCAGCTTCAGTTTCCCCATCCACTAGGTGTGGCGATGGTGGAAATCAAGGGGTATTTTGTTAGCTCAAAAGGGCTATTCTACAAAAGTGATAGTGAGTCTGCCTGCCTCTCCATTCCCAGGGAAACAGCCTGATCATTGGGATATGGGATAGGTACATCTCCCTTTTGTAGTATTATTTAAACAATCCACCCACAGGGACCTCAGGATTGTATGAATTCACCATGCAGCCAACACTTACTGAGCACCTATGTGCTGGGTTTGTTCTGGGCACTGGGGAGATGACATTTTAGGGAGCAAGGAATCTGTAAACAAATAAATGCATAAATCGGCAACACAATTCAAAATGTAAAGCATCCTGGAAAGAGAATGAGATGCCTGGCTGTGCTGCAGAAAGAGGAAGACCTTTCGGTCAGGAGACCTGGGAAGGCTTCTTCTCTGAGAGGGGACTCAGTGAAGCTTAAGGCTGAGTGAAAAGGAGGAATCAACCAAGCCAAGATCTAGGGGGAAATTGGGCTCCAGACAGAGGCTCAGAGAACAGAAACAATTAGCTCATTGTAATCTTGAACTTGACCTTTTTGGGTACTGATTTCTCTGTTGGACGTACAGGAGACATTCTTTTTCCTCACATGCTTCACGAGATCTATATAAGGGTCAATGAGAAAGTGACATTTGAGAAAGAGGTGAAGGAGTGAACTAAGGAGATACCAGGGTGTATCAGTCAGGAAAGCTAGATTATGCTGCAGTAACAAACATCCCCCAGAGTCAATGGTTTTAACGACGAATGTCTTTTCTTGCTCGTGTGACCTGTCCAACACAGGTTGGCATTGGGGGAAAGGGGGGTTCTGCTCAACATAGTCACCTGGGATCTAGCTAATGGGGCAGCCACCACATAGAACATTGCCACTGACTGTCCCAGATGGAAAGAGAGCCCTGGAGGGTCCCACACTGACAGCTCAATGCTCTGATCCAAAAGTCACACAGGTATTTCTACTCCTCATTGGCCAGCACTTATCATGTGGCCCTCAGCCAACTACATGGGGACAGGGAAGGGCCATCCAGCCATATCACCAGAAATATGTAGTGACAGCACTAATGGAGAATAGCATTCCAGGCAGCAGAATTCTTTTAAGCTTTTGGAAGAAAGACAAGATGATCTTGAGAGCACATCATTCCCAGTATTATTAATGATTTTGACAAGTGAGCAAGTTTTCCAATCCCTTTCTCCTCCCTACACCCAAACTCCTGCACACTCCACCCTGAACTATCCAAAGAGATGAGACCCAGGAGGGGAGACTTGTGTTCCCACCCCCACCCCATTCTCTGCTATCACAGAACGGCCGTGGTAGCTCCAGTCTTCCTTCTTGGGAAATATATTTCCCTTTTTGCTTTCAAGCAAACCCCAGGGAAAGCCCACCTCCTACTTAAAAACGGCACCCAGGGCCAGCCGAGTGGCGCATTGGTTAAGAGCTGGTTTTGGGATGCCAGCAGCCCGGGTTCGGATCCCACATATGAGGGCCAGTGACACTGCCCTCTACAGCTAACAACAGCTCCATCTGGAGCTGGGCTGTGTGAGCCCCAGCGTCGATGTAGGCTGCAGCCCCTGCTACAGTGGGCTGCCATAGGCTACAGTGAGTGGCCGGCAGCCAGCATGAGCAGCTGGCAGCTAGTGTGAACTGCCAATAGTGGCGATGAGCGACATCCAGAGGCTGGCGACCGATCTGCCTCATCCAGGAAGAGCTCAATGACGATACCAACATGGGCCAGTGAAGCAATGTTCTCCGCAACTAGACTGAAGAACAAAAAAGACAGCAACTGGTCTGTTCCCCTTCCCCGATTCCCCAATAAAATCTTAAAAAAAAAAAAAAACGGCACCCAAGCCTCCACCAACTTCTTTTCAATCAGTTGTTGGACCCAGAGCATGGAATTGAATAATTGGGCTAGATTTGGAAGAGAACAAGTGTCTCTAAAATCAGGCAGCAGAACCCCAGTCCCCAGGAAGAGAAAAGCAGATGAGGAAAGAGGGAGGAGGAAGAGGGAGCACAGCTTAGGAATGAGGCTGTGGACTGTGCAGGGAACTTAGACCCTCCTCTCATTCAGTCATTCAACAGACATTTATTGAGCATGCACTGCCTGCATGCTAAGGAATACAGCGGGGAATAATAAGCACAACATCACTGCTGTTTGTGGAAATGACAGTTGAACTGGGGAGACGAACAGTGCACAGGAGAAATAAGTAAAGTATGGAGGAGGAGAAGCAGTACGGGAAAAAATAGAGCTGGAAGTGGGATTAGAAATGAAGGGTGAAAGTTTAAAGGCCCTTTAGAGAAGGTGACATTTGAGCAGAGACCTGAAGGAGGTGAGGGATGAGCCATGTAGGAATCTGGGGGAAGAGCATTTCAGGCAGAGGGAACAGTATGTGCAAAGACCCTGAGGTGGGACTGCTTGGTGCATTTGAGTAAATGTGAGGAGGCTGTGTAGCTGCAGTCGAGTGATAAGAGAGGGGAAGAATATGAGATCAGAGAAAGGAGGTGAAGGGGGTGGGGGCACCTCTGCCATTTAGTAGCTCAGTGACTGTATTCATTTTCTGTGGCTGCCATAACAAAGAACCCTAACTGGATGGCTTCAAATCACAGATGTGTATTCTCTCACAGTTCTGGAGGCAGGAGTCCGAAATCCAGGTGTCAGCAGGGCCTCGCTCTCTCAGACTCTGGGTAGAATCCTTCCTTGCCTCTTCCTGACTTCTGGTGGTAGCTGTTGATCCTTGGCATTCTTTGGATTGTGGCTGTGTTCTTCCATTCTCTGCCTTGATTGTCACATGGCTTCCTCTCCTGTGTATCTCTACCTTCACCTGGCATTTTTCTCTTCTTAAAAGGACACCAGTCATATTGGATTAGGGCCTATCCTCATGACCCCATCTTAACTTGATGGCAGCTGCAAAGACCCTATTTCCAAGGACACATTCATGGATACTGGGAGATGGGTTGAAGTACATGGGTACTTCACACAGTGCACCTCACAACAGGGACCTTGGGCATGGGACTTGACCTCTCCATGCCTCAGTTTCCCCACTTGGGAGGTTAGGAAGGATTATGTACCGACTTTTGGGGTTCATGAGAGGATTAAAAGTAGGCCGCATACCTGGCACTGTGGGTGTCTGTTATGCTGAGCAGTGTGTCATGGGGTCAGAAGGTCCTAAGCCTGTGGGAGAGCTGGGGTATAGACAGAGTCTGAGATGGGGGGCTGCCTCAACAACAAGGGGTCTCAGCTACTTCTCCCTGCTCAGTCTTCTCCTTCCTGACCTCTGACCAGCCACTCTGTTTGCATCCCAATCCTGATTCTCCAGATACCCAGACTTTTTCTTCTGTTGGCCAGGGAAGTCCTCTGTCCTGCCTTCTGTGCAGCGTCGTTCTCCTGACTAAATTCTTTCTTCCAGAACCTTCCAAAAGCAAAGCATAGAACTTTGAGGCTTGTTAAAACAAGGGTATGTTCTGGGGGCTGGCACATTCATTATCCCCAGAACCTATCTGTGTTTGGTTGGGTTTTTTTCAATTTTTTTATTGTGGGAAAATACACATAGCATAACATTTATCATCTTAACCATTTTCAGGTACCTAGTTGACTAGCATTAAGTGCATTCACATTATTGTACAATCATCACCGCTATCCATCTCTAGGGTTTTACGTCTTCCCAAGCTGAAACTCGGTCCCCGTCAAACACTAACTTCTCATTTCCCCCTCTTCTCCAGCTCCTGGCAACCACCATTCTACCCTCTGTCTCTATGGATCTGACTCCTCTAGGGACCTCATACCAGTGGAATCATACAATATTTGTCCTTTTGTGACTGGTTATTTCACTTAACATAATGTCCTCAAGGTTCATCTATGTTGTAGCGTAGCATGTGTCAGAATTCCCTTACTTTTTAAGGTAAATTTGACTATCTTAAAATAAAACAAACAAACCTTTTTTTATTGAAATAAAATAAACATGCAGAAAACCCCACAGATAATAAGTGAGGAGCTTGCTGGATTTTTCACAAAAAGAACCTATGTGACCAGCATCCAGATCAGAAAACAGAGCTTTCTCAGCCCCAGAAGCCCCCTCATGCCCCCACCCCAGTTGTTACCCTCTCCAACGGGTGCCCCATCTGGACCTCAAACATTGTCAACGAGTTTGCCTATTTTTATATTTTGCGTAAATGGAACCTTACATATGTACTCTTTTCTGTCTGGCTTCCTGTACTTGACAACTCTGTAAGGTTTCATGTGATGGGTGGCAGTCATTCATTGCGCTATATTCCATTTATTTATCCTAAGGATTCGGATTGTTCCCAGTTTGGGATAACAATGAAGATCATTCTATGAACATCCTTGCTAGTGCCTTTGGTATGTGCAGGCTCCCACTCCCAGGAGTGGAATTTTCAGGTGGTATTGAAGGTACATGATTAACTTAACTAGACATTCCCAACCCGTTACTCAGAATGGTTCTACCATGAATTATGGGTTGAACTGTGTTTCCCCAAAAAGAAATTCATGTGTTGAAGCCCTAACCCCGAATACATCAGAATGTGACCTTGTTTGGAAATGGGGTCATTGCAGAAGTAATTAATTACATTAAGATGAGGTTGTTAAGGGGGGCGGCCGGTTAGCTCAAGTAGTTAGAGCACAGGCTCATAACAAGGTTGCCAGTTCGATTCGCACATGGACTAAGGAACTGCACTCTCCACAACTAAACTGAAACAACTACTTGACTTGGAGCTAATGGGTCCTGGAAAAGCACACTGTTCCTCAAAATTTCTTTAAAAAAAAAAAAAAAAGATAAGGTTGTTAGGGTAGGGTGAGCCCTAATCTAATATAAGTGGTGTCCTTATAAAAAGGGGAAATTTGGACACAGACATGCATACAGGGGGAATATCATGTGAAAATTAAGGCGGAGATCAGGATGATGCATCTACAAGCCAAGGAACAAAAAGATTGTCAGGGGCCGGCCGAGTGGTGCGGTGGTTAAGCGCTGGTCTTGGGAAGCCTGTGGCCCCGGTTTGGTCCCACATATGAGGGCCAGTGACACTGCCCTCAAAAAAAATTTTAAATAAATAAAGTCACGCATGGGAGTCTCCACATTCTGCAGATGCGGTGACCCACTAGAAGGCTCCCCATCTTCTGGCTGTTGAAGCTGAGGCTTCCCCAGCACAGACGTTAGGTCCATGGATTCTGGGGCCCGGTCTCCTGCTTCAAATCTCCCATCTACCACTGTCTAGCTCTGTAACCTTTGGCTGGCAATTTTATCTTTCTGGGCCTCAGTTTCCTCAAATTGTATAATGGGCATTATGATAACATGGTAGAATCATGAGGATTAAATGATTAAATGAGCTTATACAAATAATATGCTTAGAAGATTCCCTAGCACGCAGTAAGTACTATGTAAGTCCTGGGCTATCTATCTATCTATCTATCTATCTATCTATCTATCTATCTATCTATGATTTTCTTCCCCTCTTATTTCCTTCTTGCCAGTGCTCTCTTCCCCATATCACAATAGAATGTTCTATTTGTGGACTTACTTCCCCTTGAAAATTGAGTTGGGTGCTTGTGGGAATTTTTTGTGGTTGACATTGAGGCAGCAGAAAATAAAGGAGAGAGACACTTCAGGGAAAGGCTTACAGCCCTACCATTTGGCTTGGTGATTTAAACTAGCCATCAGACCCTGCCATCATATACCTGTTCTAAGTGAAGAGTGTGAGTATTTTGAAAAGGGAGGAAACGAGGGGTTCATTTCTTCACTTCGGTCGACTTTGTTTTTTCCTTCTCCTCCAGGAGTAAGGTCTGGGGTGTTCTCCTGAGTGTCATGCTGGTTGTAGGTCCTGTGAGGACTACATGGTTAGGAGGGGGCTTTGTCCTTCTAATGGTACTTTTGGGTTTCCCTCACTGGTCAATCTTGTGCTCCATTTCCCTCTCTGGGCTGCCAGAGCTCCAGGACTCCACAGGTCAAGGACATTTGGGAAACAGCCCCAGTAGAACCAGGATTCCTACTACTCCCACTTGTTGGGTCAGACCAGAATACCCACTCAGTGTTCACTTCCCTTCCCTCCTTGCTTCCCACAGAGCAATGATGCCTCAGGGAACACTTGGAACTGGTTGTACTTCATCCCCCTCATCATCATCGGCTCCTTTTTTATGCTGAACCTTGTGCTGGGTGTGCTGTCAGGGTAAGTCTTTGCTACTCACCCATCCCACTCTCCCTTGTCATTTTCTTCCCAGGAAAAAGCCATCGAAGCTTTGTTTTGATTCTGCATGGAGAGAACAGGCTTCTTTCCTTGCTCATTAGCAAGCCATGTACAGCTCTGGAGGTTATGCACTGCTAGGAGAACCCAGCGAAGGGACTCATGGAGGCTGAAATCCATCCTAGCCTAGACTCATCCCACTGTGCCCCTGGCCTTGAGCTACCTCTACCCAGGGAAAGAAGAGCTTCTTTCTAATTCAGACCTCTCATTCAGAAGGTTTTCCCAAAATGTTCAGATCCACAACCCACCACACAAGAAAATTCTATAGAGCTTTACTTTCTGTAATTTACATTTTTTAAAAACCAGGGCCGGCCGAGTGGTGCATTGGTTAAGAGCTGGTTTGGGGATGCCAGCGGCCCCAGTTCAGATCCCACATATGAGGGCCAGTGACACTGTCCTCTACAGCTAATAACAGCTCCACCTGGAGCTGGGCTGTGCAAGCCCCAGCGCCGGTGTAGGCTGCAGCCCCTGCTGCAGTGGGCTGTCATAGGCTACAGTGAATGGCCAGCATCCAACGTGAGCAGCTGGCAGCCAGCGAGAGCTGCCAATAGCCGCGGTGAGCAACATCCAGAGGCCGGTGACTGATCTGCCTCATCCAGGAAGAGCGCAATGACAATACCAACATCGGCCAGTGAAGCAACGTTCTCCGCAACTAGACTGAAGAACAAAAGGACGGCAACTTGTCTGTTCACCTTCCCCCATTCCTCAATGCTGTTCCCCTCCCCCAATTAAAAAAAACAAAAAAACAATAGGTTGGGTTTTTCCCCCCTCCCCTGTTTTCCAAATATAAAATTATAGCCTACAGTCAAACATGCATTTTCATGACACACATTGTCCCTAATCCCCAGGATTGATTTTTTTTTCTGCTTAACATAAATGAGTTTCATTTTATTACCAACAAGAAATCTGGGGACTGGTATGGTGCTCCATGGAGCCATCAGGGACCCCAGTTCCTTCTAAATTTCTACTCTGACATTCTTATCAGAGACTTTCAATCTTTCGGATGCCTTATTGTTTCAAGATGGCTGCCTTACACTCACAAGATGACCATCCCACATTCCAAACAGGACGAGGAAGAGGAAACAGGGAATGGTGGGGCCTATATGAGGGAAGTGAGGCTGCTGCAGAAACTGAACTTCAGCTTATGTCTCATTGGCCTAACTTAAAACAGGGCTGAAATTAATCTGTAGCCAGAAACACAAAGAATGAGAGTGAAGTATGTAGCCAATAGTGTTTGGCATGGCATGGTTTATAGTTTTGCCTTTTTCTCTGGTTGGGTGCACTTGTTGGGAAATGTGGGAAGCTGGCAGAGATACCTACTCCTAGAATATTCTGATTTTCTCCCAGAAGACCTGATTCCGCTTGTTGAAATCCTTTGGCTTCCAAGAACTTCTGAACCCCCAAATACATACGAATGCGCGCGTGCACACACACACACACATATAAACACTCCCTAAAATTTATTGAACAGCCAGGCCTCACTTTTTTGTGCCTCTGCAGGGAGTTTGCCAAAGAAAGGGAGCGGGTGGAGAACCGGCGGGCTTTTCTGAAGTTGAGGCGACAGCAACAGATTGAACGAGAGCTCAATGGGTACATGGAGTGGATCTCAAAAGCAGGTGAGGCCCTTTCATCTTGGGACCCAGAAATCGACAGACATCCCAGGCCACAGAGCACCTCGTCATGCGTGCGGCTTACAAATGGAGGAGGGGAGGGTCATGATGGGAGGAGAAAGACGGCTGAACTGGTAGTCTCGATTTTTAGCAATAAGAATTCAGAGTATGATAGTAAAACTCCTGGGATAAAGCCAAGATACAAACACAAGACCAGGTCAGGCTCAGGAAGACACAGGTAAAGGCTCCCTCAAGGGATTTCAAGACCTCAGCACAGATTTGCATCTTCTGGCCTGCCCTTTCTGCCTTCACCATGTACCCAAGATAGGACACTGCATAATGGTTACAAGCTCTAACACCAAACTTTGATTTATGTCCCAGCTTCACCACCTCCTAGCAATGCACCTCACCTCCCTGTGCCTCAGTTTCCTCAGCTGTTAACTGAAGATAATGATAGTACCTACCTCATTGGGCCGTTTGCGAATTCAATGAGATAATCCAAGCTAAGTCACTTAGGAGGAGCAGTGCCTGACACACGGTGAACATATGTTTATTTGTTCAGCCATTCACCAAACACTTAGGTGGCACCCACTATGTGCCAATCACTGTTCTAGGCACTGGGGATATAACAGTGAACAAACAGACCAAATCCCTGCCCACACGGCTCTGATATTCTAGTGAGAGAAACAGAAAATAAACAAATAACATACAGTGTTGGGTGCTGCCAAATGTGTAGAAGAAAAATAAAGCAAGGCAAAAAAAAATTAAAAAATAAGCCAGGGTAGGAGGCAGATAATGGTCAGCGGAGACCAGGTGATTAGAGGGGGCTCTCTGAGGAGATGACATCTGAGCAGAGACATGAAAGAAGCATGTGGATGTCTAGGGGAGGGGCATTCCAGGCAGTGGGAACAGCAAGTGTAAAGGCCCTGGGGTAATAGGAGCAGAGTTGAGTCATAGCAAGGAATCCAGTATGGCTGGAGCTGAGAGAGTGGGAGGAGAGTGAGAGGAGAGGAAGACAGAGAGGTGACCGGGGCTGAATCAGGCAAAGCCTTATAGGCTATAATAAGGATGTTGGTTTTTATTTTGAGGAAAGTGGGAATAATTTGACAATTATTACTATTGCTGAAGTGGGGCTCAGAATCAGAAGTAACTGAGCAGCACATTTCTGGCTGATTGAGCTGTCTCCATCAGCAAGGAGAGAGTGGAGGTGGGCAGACGGACCCTTCTCCTTTCTGGTCCAAGGAAACCCGTCCCCAGGAGAGTCCTCCAGACACTGGAGTTTAACTCTGTGCTTTTCCTCCTTAGAAGAGGTAATCCTCGCCGAGGATGAAACCGACGGGGAGCAGAGGCATCCCTTTGATGGTAACTGTTCTGAACTTGGCTCTGGGGTGGGTTCTAGGGGAGGCAGGGAAATAGGCCACTTGGTCCAAAGGGGACTTCAGAGGATGGATGTTCAGGGCCCAGGTGATGCCAAGAACAAGCACAAGACCAGGTCAGACTCAGGAAGGCATGGAGAACAGCCGGAATCTACTTCCTCAAGGGATTTCAGGACCTTGGCACAGAGTTTGCATCTTTTGGCCTGCCCTTCCTGCCTTAGCCATGTGCCCGACTTCTGTTTTGTAACTCTATTTTTCTCATCTGCAAAATGGGCATGACCATAATAATACATACGAGTACATCACTGGGTTGTTTATGAAGGTTACATTAATTATTGTAAATAGAATGCCTGGAACAGTGCCCTGCGCAGGATCAGCACCCTTTGTATTTGCTAAATTTAAAAAATTAATAATCTAAGGCTGGCTGAGTGGCTCAGTTGGTTAAGAGTTCGCGCGAGAGTGTGAGCTGAGCTCTGAGCAACGGCAGTTCAATGCCCAGCCCGAGCTGAGCTGCTGCTGAGCTGCCAACAGGTGGCAGGATGGCTCAGCTAAAAAAAAAAAAAAATTAATAATCTCACCAAGATTTCATTGTCTCATGTGTTAGAAATTTGGCTAGATGGAATAACGAGTTTTGACTGAAAATAGTAGGAGAGAGAAGGAAATAAAAGAGCTGCGACTCCATCCCCATAGGTTACAAACTAGATTTTACTATCTGGGGTGGTGGGTAGGAAGATTACCCCTGGTGATGTCTAAGTCACTTTATTGGAAGTGGATGCCTCAGTTCATGTGCCCCGGAGAGATGTTGGGGGAGTGGTGACTAAATACTAAGGGAGGGCGTCCACAGTCGCAGCCTGCCTGGCAAGTCTGCTAAAGTCAAGGGGTAGACTGTCTTCATAGCAGTAACTATATTTCCAGTCCCAGGGCTCCCAGAGGAGAAGCGGTGGCTGAGATCCCAGACTTAAACTGAACAGGACTTGATTCTCATCTTTACCCGTTGGGCAAAGTCATGTGACCTTCCTGAGCCCCAATCTGCACATCTATATGAGTAAAATGGGCATACTGTTACTTTCCATCAAACTGGATTGCCACGAGGGTTAAATCCAATGACACATAGAATGTCCCTGACAGAGCGCTTCACCCTATGGACATACTTGGTCAATATCGTTGCTGTCACAAAAAGGGTCACGTCTTTTTCTCTTGCCATGTTTCCATTGTTGGAGCTCTGCGGAGAGCCACCATAAAGAAGAGCAAGACAGATCTGCTCAACCCCGAGGAAGCTGAGGATCAGCTGGCCGATATCGCCTCTGTGGGTGAGTCCTTCCTGTTTATCACCAATCACCCAAGAGGTGGGAGCTAGAGGCTTGGGCACCCGGTTGCCTAGATTTAGGTCTCAATTCTGCCCCTTTGCACCTATGTGTCCTGGACAGATGACATGATGATGGAAATAACAATAGTGCCTGTCTTTTAATATTGTTGCAAGGATGAAATTAAATAATCCACAGTAAGCATTTAGAACAGTACCTGGCAAAGAATAAACTCCCAATAATGTTAACTTGCATTATTCATTCATTATTCTTGAATACTAATATTATTCATTAAGGACTCATTGAGGGGCTGCCCTTATTAGGAGCCCAGTTGTGAACAAGACAAAGACCACATCCCTACCCACATGGAGCTTGCCATTCAGCACAAGAAGTAGATATTAAACAGATAATTACAGAAATAAACCTGTTGTGATAATGGCACTGCAAAGGAGACGCGCTGGAACTGGCTTGGCCTGCTCTAGGAAAGTGTGTGTGGTCAGGGAAGCCTTCCCAGGGGAGATGACACTGAAGCTGAGAATGAAAGGCTTGGTAGGAGTTCACCATGGCAGTGATAGCTGAGGGAACCATGTGGAAGCCATAGTCAGAGTATTGCCATTGGTCATCGCAAAGGGCAGAGTTTGAAGTAGGAGGGGACACCTACCCTTTTCCTGCTCATCCCTATTGAGACTGTGTTGCTTTTGACCATCTCCAAGGAGAGTATCTTATTTTTCCAAATGAGTTTTTAAATTTCCAAGGCTGGAAGTAGTGGTGGGAGAGCATCCAGGCAGAGGAGATAACATGCGACTCAAAAGGGAGAAGGCATTTAGGCTGATGGAGGAACTGTGTGGCTGGAGAAGACAGGAAGAAAGAATGGGAGAAGGAAGGAGGAAAAGAGAAAGAAAGAACAAAGGAGGGAGGGAAAGAGACAAGAAGGAACAGAAAGAGGGAGTTTAACATATACACATGTTTCTAATCCACAGGCACCAACTATTGTATACTCTGTGTTTTTTCACTCAACCCTAGTTTAGGACCTTCCTGTTGAGTTTTTGACATAATTTCCATTGCACTCCCATATTCCATAAGGGTGGCTACTCCAGTTTTGCTTAGCCGTGGCTCTATTATGTGATGTTTGAGCTGTTTCCATTGTTTGCTCTTACAAGGAGCACTGCTGTGAACATTTATGTACAGTTACTCCCCCCACCCTTTGGGCGTGTTTCCTTAGGGATAATTATAGGATCAAAGATATTGAAAGCTTTTCAACTCATTGTTCACAGAGCCCTTCTGAGTTTCAAAAACACTGAACCCATTTATAAACCTGCCAAGCATGCATAAGTTCACAGATTCCCTACCCTAGCCCTTGTGTGTTACCCTTTTCCTTTCCTTTCCCAGTGAAGTCGCTTTGTAATGATACCTTAAAGCTTGTTTTTATTTGCATTTTTAATTTCTAGCCAAAACACTCTTTTCCTTGTAATGATGAACTTGTCCTATTTCCACTTGTGGGTACATCTGTTTCTCTCCTTCCAGCAAGGATTATAGCGCTCCACCAGTGTTCAGCACATTCAGCTATGTCTGTCCTACGTGTTTTCCCAATAAGGTGGCTTTTCCACTTTTTAAAATGCGTTTCGTTATGAGGGCCAGTGACACTGCCCTCAAAAATAAATAAATAAATAAATAAATAAATAAATAAATAAATAAATAAATAAATGGGCCGGCCGAGTGGCGCAGTGGTTAAGCGCTGGCTTGGGAAGCCAGCGGCCCCGGTTCGGGTCCCACATATGAGGGCCAGTGACACTGCCCTCAAAAAAAAAAAATAAATAAATAAATAAATAAAATGCGTTTCGTTATATTTTGACAGGCAGATAGTTTTTGTTCTCACCACATTTATTAAATGCCAGACACTGAAAAACATTAGGGTATCCAAGTCAGGATTTCCACCATGACTAAGATTGGATACCTGCTCTTAATTAACAGGGAGATATTATTTTTCATCAATCATTTGAAAAAAGATGAAGTGATACTATCTAAAGTCAGCACAGATGTGGAAAATGGACATTGTCATATATTGTTGGCAAGAGTGTTAATTGGCAGTGTTTCTCATGTATGGTTTGGCCTTATTTAATTCTAGATGTTTATATTCTTTGACCTAGTGCTTCTACTTCCAAGCATTTCTTCACGTGTGTAAAAGATCTGTGTGCAGCTTCTTCTCAGCTACATTGTTTCTGGTGTTCAAAAAGTAAAAACCAATATTGTTTTGTACATCTGAAAATAATTTTAAAAAAGTAAAAAACCAGAAACAACGCACATGCCAAAAATGGGAAGATGGTTAAAAATATTACAGTATTCACATACAGGGAAATACTTTGCAGCCAGGAAAAAGAATGAGGTTGCTGCTGGCACAGAAAGATGTTTGAAATCTATTTTTCCAGTGAAAAAAGCAAATTGCACAAAATTATGTAAAATGTATGATCCCGTTTCTAAAACAATGTTGAGGTGTGTGTCAGCATAAGAAACATCCAAACCTGTAGAACATTTTTACACAAGTTTATCTGAGCCAAACTGACAGATGACATTGCCGGAAAGCAAGACCTCAAATGCTCTTGGAGATTGGCAGTTTGCAGTTTGTTTTTTGCATGTGAGATTAAGGAGGGAACATAAGGAAGATTACTGAAGGTGGAGGAAAGAAAGCAAGGCAGCGATTGGATTACAGTATAGTTAACAGGATTAGGTGGTCCCTTCAGAGTGGTTATGCCTTAGAGAGGCCTGAAAATGAGGCATTTCAAAGGTGTGTTAACTTAGATGGACAAAAACAATGGGCAGGGTTTGCTTGAGGCAAAGATAGACCTTTTACTAAAGAAGTTATAGTTCTAGGGCATGACTACCCTCCATCACCTGCCCAGTTAGGAATTTATGATCAGATCATGCTGTGAGGTTGCCTTGGTTAGATTTATTACAGCACAAGTGTAAAAGGTTCTTTTCATTCACAAGTGTAAGAGGTTCTTAAAGATTTAGGAACTAGAAAATTGTGAGGGATTTTCATGTTTTATGTGATACTTCTCTGAATTGTACAAATTAGTGACGTTTTACTTTTGAACTCAGAGAAGTCATTAGATAAATTTAAAGTTACTTAAAAGCAACAGAGACTAATTATAAGGGATCTCATGGCTGACCAATATAGGGAGGAGTTTGTTTGGTGGAAAAGCAAAGAAAGCTTTGTAAAGGAGGCATTTTCAAACAGGTCTTCACATGGAATGGGGAGAGTGTATTAGTTCTATAGGGCCATCATAATAAAATAGCACAAACTGAGAGGTTTAAACAACAGATACTTAATTTTCTCATGGTTTTGGAGGCTGAAAGTTTGAGATCAAGATGTCAGCAGAGTTGGTTTCTTCGGAGCCCTCCCGCCTTGGCTTACAGATGTCCATCCTCTTCTGGTGTCTTCACATGGTCTTCCCTCTGTGTATCTGTGTCCTAATCTCTTCTTATAGGGACACCAGTCATGTTGAATACCTAATACCCAACCTAATACCTCATGTTAATTTAATTACTTCTTTAAAGGCCTTGTCTCCAAATACATTGCATTCTGAGGTCCCGGGGGTTTCAACTTCAGCATATGAATTTGGTGGGACACAATTCAGCTCATAACAGGGAGCACACCGATCCAGGAGGCCATGAGAGATATTCACAGAGGGTTTGTCTGTGGGAGACCCTGCTCTTGAATTTGTGGGGCTAACATAAGAAAACTTGCTCCAGGTTCCAGGTATTTGATAAAAATGTGATAAAAGGACCTTGAGAGGGCCAGCTGAGTGGTGCGGTGGTTAAGAGCTGCCTTGGGACGCCAGCGACCCTGGTTCGGGTCCCACATATGAAGGCCAGTGACACTGCCCTCTAAAAAGAAAAAAAGGACCATGAGAAACTGGAATAAGACGCTGTCAGACTGTTGAGAGCTTACAGCTTTCTAAACAGACACAAAACACAGGCCAGTGGCTTGGTCTCCTAGGACCAAGTCT
This sequence comes from Aselliscus stoliczkanus, assembly GCA_033961575.1. Taxonomy (NCBI): domain Eukaryota; kingdom Metazoa; phylum Chordata; class Mammalia; order Chiroptera; family Hipposideridae; genus Aselliscus; species Aselliscus stoliczkanus. The sequence goes on from CM066735.1 coordinate 11,893,135, forward strand.
GTGACAGGCAAACCCACCAAAATTCAGTTCCTTTGCCTGCTTGTTCAGAAATACACAGGAAGGAGCCCCCACTCTAGCCAGTAGTTTCCTAAACCACCCGGAAAGAAACTTGTGGAATTCCAGGGTTCTGAGAGGGAAACACCTTATTTATTTCTGTAAAAAAAAAATAATAATGATGATGATGATGATAATGTGTTTCAAAATAAGGCAGACACTGTGTGGTGTTTGCCCTCATCTGTACCATAGTAAACACAGCCTTATGACATCGGTGATTCTCGTACAATGTTGAATCAGTTGGTAAATGCATCGTAAAGTGGTCTCAACTTACTCCTGAAATACGGAACTTGAGTCATATATAGGATAAGTTGAGCCGTGAATGGAAGCTGCTATCACAACTCCTGTTTTTATGGAAAATCAGATTCCATTTAGATGATTTTAATGATATAAGTTCTGTGTGGGCTGTATTCATTTCCTGGGGCTGCCAGCACAAAGTATAATACCATAAACTGGGCAGCTTAAAACAACAGAAAGTTATTCTTTCACAGTTCTGGAGGTACGAAGTCCAAACTGAAATCAAGGTGTCGGTGGGGCTACAGGAGAGAACCTGTTCCATGCTTTTCTCTTAGCTTCTGGAGTACTTGGCAGTCTGTGGTTTGTACGTGTGTCCCTCCTATCTCTGCCTCTGTCGTCATAGTCTCCTGTGTGTCTCTGTGTCTCTTCTCTTACAAGGACGCTAGTCATTGGACTTAGGACCCACTCTAATCAAGTCTGATCTCACTTACCTTAATGACGTCTGCAAAGACCCCATTTCCAAATAAGGTCACATTCAGAAGTACCAGGCGTTAGGACTTCAGTACACCTCTTTGAGGGACACAGTTCAACACACAACTTGGGCAGCTCCTATTTCAATGTACAGCAAATTTTAAGGGTATCTAAATAGCCCCAAATCCCCAGATTAATCCTTGATGGTGACATGCTGCTGCCCTCACCACAGAACCGTCCAGAATGGTGCTGGCCTCCTCTGGCTCTTGACTTCTTGAATGTGGATGGTCTGAACTGAGATGTGCTTTGTAATAATATACCAGATTTGGAAAACTTAGCACTTACAAAAAAAGACCATAAAAACTAGGGCCGGCCAAGTGGCTCAGTTGGTTAAGAGCTCACTCAAGAGTGCGAGCTGAGCTCTGAGCAACAGCAGTTTGATGCCCAGCCCGAGCTGAGCTGCTGCTGAGCTGCCAACAGGTGGCAGGATGGCTCAGCTAAAAAATAATAATAATAATAATAATATAAAATCTTTTTAATACATTTTTATATTGATTCCATGTTGAAATGATAATATTTTGGAAATATATTCATAAAATATCTTATTAAAATTATGTTTTTAAATCTAAGTATTGCCTACAATTACAGTTCTAGACCACAGAGAAAAATTAGAGACAGGAATGTATAGAGAAAGAGAGCGTGGGTCAAAGTGAATATGAAATACAATAAATAGAGGTGACAGTACACAGCTAGACTAGGGGCCTGGCATGTAGTAGGTGTTCAATTAATATTCACTTCCTTCTCCCTTCCTGATGAGTGGTATGCCTATTGTGGAATGTGTCTCCACGCCCAGTAATCAGGAAAGACTTCCTTGATGCGTTGGCCTGTGGACTGGGTCTTGATTTCTTGGTGTTCAATAGGAGATTTTATACCCAATAATATGCCAGCATCGTGCTAAGGTGTATTAACCCATTGATTCCTCCCAATAACACTGTGAGATGGCAAGTGTGATTGTGCCTGATTTATAGATTAGAGGCATGAGAGTCCCAAGATGCAAGTGACTTGCCCAAGGTCACTTACCTGTTGGCGATGGAGCTGGGTTTTCAGTGTGGCTCCAGCAGGGGTGGGGGCCCCGGGTCTTCAGCCCACTGTGAGATCTCTCTTTCTCTTTCTCTCTTGGCCCTTGGAGCATCCCTCCCTGACCCCTGAGACCTTCAAAGGTCTCATTCCTCTTTGCCATGCCCTGTCGACGCCTGCAGGTCTGAGCACATCTTTGGGATCTGCAGGAACCAGAAATACCCCAACTGGGAAGGGCCATGTGGAGCTTCCTTGGGGTTCTCAAGGTCTGTGGGGTCGGGCAGGTGATGGACATGAGGGAAGGATCCAGCCACTAGGCCTGGCCAATTGCTGCCAGGTGGGAATGCGGCCCCTCCCTATGGCCATATGTTCCAGGAAGGAGTGCAGTGGGGTGGCTGAGAACACCGGCTCTGAACTGACTCGATGCTTCTTAACAGTCACCAGACCCCTCTCAGCCTTTGTTTCCTTAACTGTAAAATGGGGTTGATATTGGCTCCTACTTCCTATAGTTGCAATGAGGAGCAAGCAGTTGATCGTGTAAAATTTGTCCCCCATGGGTGCCTGCTAAATGTTCGATAAAGGTCAGCTATTATTTTTACTCATGAGAAGCTGAAATTCATACTTTTATGGAAAATCTCCAAGTTTTTAAATGGGGACCAATAATTGCAAGTTTTGCCAACCCAGGATGAACTAGTCTAGCCCCTGGGATTCCAACTCACGACTTCTGTTTAGAATTTTGCTAACAGGATGCGGCATCCTGCAAGATATTTGCTGTGTCCCATGCCTGGCTGATGGGAGAGGGTAGATGACCATGCTGGATGGATGGACAAGTGAATGGGCAAATGAATGAATGAAGGAATTGATGGATGAACAAATGAATAATGGATAGATGGATGAATAAATAAATGAGTGAATGAATGAACCAATGAGTGCACTAAAGAATGAACAAACTAGTGAATAAATGAAAGAATGAATGAACCAATGAAGAACTAAACAAATGAATGCAATTGAAGGTTTTCAAGAAGAGGTATTTTAGAAGATAAAATTAATATCCAAAACTGACCTCTGACCCTCTCCCCAAACCTGCCCTTCTCAGTGAATGGCAGCTCTATCCCTGCAGGTGCTTAACCCAAAAACCTGGGCTCTTCCCTCTCTCCCACACCCCACTCGATCCATCAGCAAATGTTGAAATCTACCTTAAATCACACATCCCAAATCTGCCTAATCTTCACCCTTCTCAGTCACCAGAGTCCAGCCCCCATCAACATTTGCCTGAACCAGTGCTGGTCCCACAGCTCCTGCCCCATGCGCTCTATGTTCTGTTCTTCCCACAGCAGCCAGAGGCAGCCTGTGAGCACCTGAGTCAGGACACGTTCCCCCCTTCACTCAGAACCCTCCATGGCTCCCACCTCACGCAGAGCAAAGCCAAAGTCCTCCCTCAGCCCACAAAGCCCTTCATAACCTGCCTTGTCACCTACCTGTCCTCACCTCTTCCCTCTCTCCTCCTCAACCACTCCACTGCAGCCATACTGATCTCCTTATGCTATTTCCCAAATATGTCAAGCATATTCCTACCTCAGGACCTTTGCACTTACTGTTTACTCAGTTTAAGATTCTAAGGTGACAGGTCAGTGCCTTCACCTTGACCACTTGATTTAATACTGCAGCCTACCCCATGGCGTGTCCTGGGGCTCCCAATCCCCTTATCCTGCTCTACATTTTATTTTATCCAAAGTGCTTTTCACCTTCCATCACACTAATAGTTTACTTATTAGATTACATTTGCTGTCTAGCTCAACTGTAGCATCAGTCCCAGTATCCTCTGTCTGTTAACTAGAGTATCCTGAGCACTTGGAACAGAGCTGGACACACAGTAGGTGCTTCATAAATGCTTAAGAGTAAAAACATGTGCAGGCAGAGCCCACAGCTGGTTCATTTCTCAGTGGTCATTTCTAAAGTAAAGTGCCCATGGAAAACTAGGATCCTATCCACACGTCCTCCTGGAGGCTTTCCAAACATGCTCCATGCAGCTCTGCTTTCTACCCCTGCCCCTGGGGTCCTGAGCAGAGCCTCCTGCTTCATCCTGCCCCATGGCATGGTCCCCAGACTCATTGGACGTGGCCAGGCGGGGAAGACACAGAAGATTGGTTCTGGCAACGAGAGCCGTCAGCCTCCCTACTGACACCCTGAGCTCTAATTAGTTGTTCCCAATACCATTATTTTCAGGGACATTTCTTTCTCATAAGCTCCATCTCTGGAAAGCTAAGCCCTTGGGTCATGACTGTTCCCCCGGGCCAGAGGGCTTGCTGGGGAGGCTAATGGATCCCCTGGCCACAATCCGTGCCTGGGCCACGCGTCGGTTAATTTCCTCCACAGGAACACCCTGACATTCTCCATCCTTTCCCTGGCAGGGTCTCCCTTTGCCCGAGCCAGCATTAAAAGTGCCAAGCTGGAGAACACGACTTTTTTTCACAAAAAGGAGAGGAGGGTGCGTTTCTACATCCGCCGTATGGTCAAAACTCAGGCCTTCTACTGGACTGTGCTCAGTCTGGTAGCTCTCAACACGCTGTGTGTTGCTATCGTTCACTACAACCAGCCCGAGTGGCTCTCCGACTTCCTCTGTGAGTACTGCTAGCCCTGCCCTGCTGGCTCCCTGACCCCTTCCTCACACCCTTTTGCCAGTTCTCTCACTCGGGCCATATATGTTCCTTCTTTGGTCCCTGTTGACTCTGCCCTTTCATTTGGCCATGTCTACACCTGGGATTGGGGCTGATGTTGCTGCTGCCACAATGCCAGAGCTCAACTTATTTGGGCCTGAGAGCTGGAAGCTGCAATTTAGGCTACTGAATGCTACTGTGATCCCTCTCTAAGAGAGACATGGGGTGCTGGTGAGAGAGATATTGGAAGAGAGACAGAGAGAAGCAGAAACTGTAAGACAGCCAGATAGAGACAGAAACATACGTGTAATTTCTAGGTGCATCTCTGGGAATGTTAAAATAAATATTATGTGGTTGAGAGATGGTGGTGCCTTAGGGACAAAAAGTGGCCCCATTTTCTCTGTTCGTTTCTGACTGTCTGCTTCTCCCTTCTTCTTTCAAATCTTCTGCTTCTTTTCCCTTTCCTCTTCTGCCCTGTTTGACTTCCTTGTGTCTGGGATTCATTCCTAGTAGATCCCCTCCGACAGCTATAAGAGCATTCTACTCCCTCAGTAGGTACCAGGACCCCCAAGGTTTTGCCCTTCTGGGCCTATTCCCAGATTCCAGGAGTTAGCATGAGATAGTATCAAAATTGATGGCCAGATGGGGGTGAGGAGAAGCAGTGAAAGGTAAGGACTTAAAAAGTAAAGAGCTCTGAGGAATCAACAAGAGTAGTGGCTAGGCAGTGAGGAGGGCAAGTGGTACCCTGGCACTGGGTGTGGACCCCTAGTGAAGACTTCCCTAAACCATTTTTGCCTGCTGGCTGCCCTCCTCCTGCATCTACTGGCTTGTCTGACTTAGGTCTGTAGATTCTGTGCCCTTCTGATGTGGTTCAGAATTGACCCAGACAGCCACTGGAGACAGTCAAATCTTCAGCCTAGAAAGGCCTGTGAGCCTGGTCCAGGTTACCTGGTCCAGGTCTCCTTGTAACCCTCATTGTTCCCAGTCACATTGGCTGATCTCCCCAGGACACCCCCCAGGGGCCAGTTCTCCTTCCAAGAGCCCTGACCTAGTTCCAACCTTAGTAATTGCATTTGGTCCCCCTGGAGTCTCTTACAAATGAGGACTCTTCTCATCTTAACCTCCGCTGATCGTCTATTTTTAATCTTCCATATTCCCCCCACTAATCACCTTGCTCTGTCTGTCCTGGTTCAGGAACAGAGGGTTGGGGACTTTCTGCCCTGGCCCTCTGTGTCTGTAAACGTGCTTTAATTATCCCCACTTGAGAAAACTGAGACACAGAGAGGTTAAGTAACTTGCCCAGGATCACACAGGTAGTAGGTTATGAAGTTGAGATTTGAACCCAGACTCCTAGCTGTCTGATGGCAGATCCATGCCCCGGCCACCAGGAGACCTGGGGCCTCAATACCTGCCTCTAACTTGCCCTCTGCACTTGGACAGACATTACCATATGCATTGATTGAAGGCATCTTCAATTATAAGGCACTCTTTTATTTTATGCACCACTAACAAATAAAACAGTGCTGCTGTCTAAACTAGGACATGCTGATTTTAAGATACACCCCAATTTCGGAGATGTCAGAATGTGAACAAAAATATATCTTAGAATCAATGAAGGATAGTAGTTTCTCTGAGTCTCTAATGCCTCTTCTGTATGTGGTGGAAATTGGATTCGATGACTCTGAAATTTCTTCCAGGCCCATCAATGCCACAGACAATTCTCTCAGGTCTTGTGCATCACCAGCCATCATGTTTCCATGGTAACTGGAGAACATGCATCTTGGAAACTCTTTCAGTCCTCCCAGAGTTGCTTCTGGTGGTTCTTTGAATGCACCAGATGTTATGGACAGATTTCCCTCACTGATATTTTGGTCCTGGAGACCCTAGAATTTCCCTCAGACACTAGCGGCTCCCTGAAGTCCTGAAACTAAGGGAATGTTTTGATAGGAATGAGTGGGAAGGACCTTGACAGTCAGTTCAAACCATCTCTTAAAAGAATGATATAACAGGGCCAGCCAAGTGGCGCATTGGTTAAGAGCTGGCTTGGGACGCCAGCAGACCCAGTTCAGATCCCATATACGAGGGCAAGTAACACTGCCCTCTACAACTAAGATGGTGAACAACAGCTCCACCTGGAGTGGGGCTGCTGTGAGTACCCGGGACAGCATAGCTGCAGCCCCTGCTACAGTGGGCTGCCATAGGCTACAGTGAGTGGCCAGCAGCCAGTGTGAGCAGCTGGCAGCCGGTGTGAACTGCCAAGAGCCGCTGTGAGCAGCCGTCCAGAGGCTGGTGACCGATTTGCCTCACCCGAGAAGAGTGCAATGATGATACCAACATGGGCCAGTGAAGCAATGTCCTCCACAACTAAATTGAAGAACAAAAGGACAGCAACTTGTCTGTTCCCCTCCCCGGTTCCCCAATGCTGTTCCCCTCCCCCAATTCCCCAATAAAATCTTAAAAAAAAAAAAAAAAAGAATGATATAACAAACGCCCTTGACTTCCTTACAGAATTAGCTATGTGACCCAAATTGAAATTCTTGGAAGTGTGAGTCCTCACCTTTCTGTATACTTTCTTCCCTTCAGAAGCCCTCATTACCTCTCCTTTCCATTCGTTAGGTGAGTACCCATGCCCTTCCTGACTCTTCATCTTCCTGCCCCACCAAGAAGCCCTCTCAGAAGAAGACCTGATGTTAGCTGTTTCTTTGCCTATGCAAAGAAACACCCATGTAGGGCCGGCCGAGTGACGCATTGGTTAAGCGCTGGCTTGGAAAGCCAGCGGCCCCGGTTCGGGTCCCACATATGAGGGCCAGTGACACTGCCCTCAAAAAAAAAACAAAAAACACCCATGTGTTATGTTTCCCAGAAGCATTTGCACCTTTATGCTTTCTCACCAAAGAACAAAAAAGGCTTTCTCTTGCAGAAGACTCTAAGACATCAGGAAGACAGGAGGAGTTCCAGGGGATATCAAATAGGTTTTCCAAGCTGGGAGAAAAGCTGTACCTTAGATCAATTCCTTGTGATGCTAAATCCCTACCACCAGGAACTTACAAACAGGACAGTTTTTATTTCTATTTCTGTTTTTCCTTTGGAGCTCAGGCATAGAAAAATGGATTAATCATAATTCCTAGATTATGGCACACTGGCACCATGGGACCATTGTTATTTTGTTACTTAACCAGAGTCAGAGGTTATTTACCCAGTTCTTTCATTCATTTGTTTATTCATTCATTAGTTTTTAAAGTGTAGTAAGTTTTCAGGAACCTACCACTCAGCATAAAACCTACATCCAACCCTTTTCATCGAACCAGGGCAGCAACTGCAAGATGGATACCCGCTGAACTTTTTCTCACTCCTTTTAAGATTGGCCTGGCTTTGGTTGGTTGGAGGATGGTGGACAGTTATTGCTTCTCCCCATTAACAGAGGGGAAACTGAGGCCCATGGAAAGGAAGCCTTGCATAATCTTTGGCCAAGACCACCAAAGACCACCCTCTCTCTCCCTTTTTGCCAGGCTAGGCAAGGGACAGGATCAGTATTAACAGAAAAGTCAGAGCTACCTGATACCCTCCTCCCAACAAAACTAACTTTCTCCCTGTTTCCACCCCCCCCCACCTTCTAGACTATGCAGAATTCATTTTCTTAGGACTCTTTATGTCCGAAATGTTTATAAAAATGTACGGGCTTGGGACACGGCCTTACTTCCACTCTTCCTTCAACTGCTTTGACTGTGGGGTAAGTGCCTTGGTTTCTAAGGAATTTATTTCTCCAGCTCTTGCCAAGCATGGCTGATACCTGGGGACTTAGAAAAGGGAGAGGCAGGGTCGCCCCTGGATATGAAGGACTCAACTGAATGCAAATAGGAATGAGAGGACCATTGCAAACATTGGATACAGGCCCCCAGAACTGTCAGCCACTGCCGGTGGGAAAGCAAATGTGTGGACCCTCTTTGGAAAGTGGGGGTGACCTGACCTGCTAGGGATTTACCCTCGAGAAATTCACACAGATGCCCAGGAGACACATACAAAAATGTCCTGAGCAGCCTTGGTTGTAATAGTTCCAAACCAAATGACCCAAATATCCCTTTGCAGTAGAATGGATAAGTAAGTGGTGGCGTAGTCCTGTAATGGAATTCTCTGCAGTAATGAAAGGCAGCCCACCACAGCTACACCCATAGGCCACACAGTTTTACACAAAAGGAGGCAGACGCTGTCAAAAGCAGTCCATAGCACGTGTGTGATTCTGATCATCAAAGTTCAGAGGGACCAAACTAATCTGCTTTGGCTAAAGATAACACTTGAATACTTGAAAAAGGCAAAAAACTCAAAAACCTTATGATAAGCAAAAGAAGCCAGACACAAAAGGTCATGTGTTGCATAATTTCATTTATATGAAATATCCGGAACATGCAAATCCATAGAGACAGGAAGCAGATCAGTGGTTGCCAGGGGCTGGGGGGGGTCATGGCGGGGTGGAGAGTGACTGCTCATGGAGACAGAACTTCCTTTTGGGGTGATGGAAATGTTCTGGAACTAGACAGAGGTGATGGTTGCACAACATTGCAAACGTACTAAATGGCACTGAATTGTGCACTTAAAATGGTTAATTTTATGTTATGTGAATTTCACCTCAATTTTTTTTTAAAATCAAGGAAATGGTTCTTAGAAAATTCAGGATGATGGTTATGTCTAGGGGATGCCCAAGGCTTCTGGGGTGCTGACATGTCCTATTTCTTGACCTAGGTAGTAGCTGCATGGGCACGCATGTTGTAATTATATGTTTCAGGAATTCTTTACTCTCATGAGCTCTTAATAAATAGAAACAGAGAAGGGATGAGACAGGTGTGAGACTTTCACCCTGCTTGCATTTGAGGGTAGGAATTGGGTTGGGTTCCTGCAAGGTTCAGGCCCAGAGCATGTTTGCAAGGACCTTGGACACAAGAGCAGATCCTTTGTTCTAGGTTATCATTGGGAGCATCTTTGAGGTCATCTGGGCTGTCATAAAACCCGGCACATCCTTCGGAATCAGCGTGTTAAGAGCCCTCAGGTTATTGCGTATTTTCAAAGTCACAAAGTAAGTCTTTGGAGATAAGGGGGAGGGGCTTGTGGGAGGAGGGGAGGCAGACACCTCCAGCATGTTAGGAAAGTGGGCTCAGTTGCTGCCACCCTGGCCCAACCTGATCCCCTACCCCACCTCCGGCCTCTGTTGGCAGGTACTGGGCGTCTCTCAGGAACCTGGTCGTCTCTCTTCTCAACTCCATGAAATCCATCATCAGCCTGTTGTTCCTTCTTTTCCTGTTCATCGTCGTCTTCGCACTTTTGGGAATGCAGCTCTTCGGTGGCCAGTAAGTGCTCGGCAGCTTCTCTGACTTGTGCTTCCCTGGGGTCTGGCCCAGGGATACAGCCCTCACATGCCACACTCAGTACCTCCAGAGACAGAGGCCCATCTCCCTTGTGCACACTGCCCTCCTCGTGGCCCTATGCCTGTGCACTCGCCCACACAGAAAGGGCTCTGGGTACCACTCAGGCGTCCTTCTGGGGCTCAGAGACACTGGAGATGTTGCCCCAGAGACAAGATGCTGAACCACACCCTCAGACCTGGGGCAGGACCAAGGAGAAAAGTCTGCGTTCTCCCACAGGTTTAATTTCGATGAAGGGACTCCTCCTACCAACTTCGACACCTTTCCAGCAGCAATAATGACAGTGTTTCAGGTACGACCTTCACCCAGCCCCACGCCACGCAGGACCATACGGGAAAGCACCAGAGTCAGGAGGCAGAGGGAGGGGATCATGGGCAGCAACCTTTGTTGGGGGTTCCACGGGAAGGAATGGGGGAGGCAGGGAGAGCAGGTGTAGGATTGGCTGGTTTGAATAATTTCACGGGGTGCTGGTGTGTGGGAGCTGTCCTGAATTATCTGGTACCTGCCTGGCCTTGCGGTGATTCTGGCAGAGAGTGTTGGCCTTGAGCATAACAGTCTGATAGAGGAAGTGGCTGAGGTGTGGGCCCTGGATTGGTTGGTTTGCATTTGAAAAGCATGTTCATGGGCAAGTTGTTCACTACCTCTAGGAATTTGCTAGCTCTGACTGCCTCCAGGGTCAGCAAAGTCCCCAGATATCAAAGCATCAGAACACAGAAAATAAAACACATGGTTATGATACCCATCATCTCTCATATTGGAAGATACCTCGATCCCATATTTCAGAGCAGAGATTGACCCTGAGTAGTCTCCCCAAACCAACTTCTGCCCCCATGTGGACACATGACCTGAGGATTAGGACTGACCTAGCTGGGATCTCCGCAGCCTTTCCAATGGGTTCTGTTTCTTTGAGGTACAGACAGTGTATGGAAAATGGGACTTCACTCCCCGCAACTTCTCTAGGGGGATGGTTTCTAAATGAGACCCCGAGATGGGAGTTGGAAAGAGATCGTCCATGAAGCAAAGTTCTGACCTCTTACATTGATTGATTATAGTTGTAATTGCCACCCATAGATCCTCAGCACAGGGGTTCTGGCCCAAGAGCAGCTCTGTCCTCCAAGCCCACTTGGAAGTGTCAGGAAACATTTTGGGTGGCTGGGTGCTACTGGCATCTAGTGGGTGGAGGCCAGGGGTGCTGCTCAACACCCCATAATGCACAGGACAGCCCCACCCCAGAGAGTGACCAGTCCCAAATTGTCAGGAGTGCCAAGGCAGAGAAACCCTGCATTAACAGATTAGCATTTCTGCAGTTCTTTCCCATTTACTTGATCCTCGTGGATATTGCAAAGGAGGGGAGTGTGATTTTTTTTTTTAATTAGCGTGTGGACACCACACGCATGTCCCCTCAGACTTCCCCATAGGCATCAGCCCAATTTCTGTTTGTCAGCACCTGTGCCCTTCTGCCTGCAATCTTCTCTGGCCATCGGCACTCACCTTGCCCCAGGTACAGCAGCCCAGAAGGACCAGTGAAGATGTTGCTTAAATAATAGAAATTTATTTCTCACAGTTCTGGAGGCTTGAAGCCATGGTCAGGGTGCCCACAGGGGTGGTTCCTGTTGAGGGCACTTCCTGGCTTGCAGGCAGCCAGCTTCTCGCTGTGTCCTTACATGGGGGAGAGAAAAAGACAGAGAGAGAGAGAGAGAGAGCTCCCAAACTCTGTGGTTTCTCTTCTTACAAAGGCACTAATCCCATCATGATGGCCCCACCCTCATGACTTCATCTAACCCTAATTCCCTCCCATCTCCAAACACCATTGCATGAGGCCTTAGAGCTCCAACACAAGAATTTAGGGGGCACAACTCAGTCCATAGCAAACCCCGTTATCACATCAGGGAAGACAATTACAGAGAAGTTCGTGATTCCCTCAGGGTCGCCTTTTCCTAGAAGCTGAGCTGAGAGCTCCTCACTGCAGGGACAGGAATGCTTGGGCCCCACAGCTGCATCTCCAAGGGGCCCGTGGCTGAGAGGGGGGTTGGCTGTGTATTTCTCCCTCCCTTTCAGATCCTGACGGGCGAGGACTGGAACGAGGTCATGTATGACGGCATCAAGTCTCAGGGCGGTGTGCAAGGTGGCATGGTGTTCTCCATCTACTTCATTGTGCTGACACTCTTCGGGAACTGTATCCTCCATGGGGGGACGTGGGGACATGCCTAGGCCCAGGGCAGAGTGGATAGAGGGCACTAGAGAGGGTTCAGAAGACCCAGATACACAGGATCCAAGTGGCAATGTTTTCCCTGACTCCAGCGTCTACAGACACCCTCTTGAACGTGTTCTTGGCCATCGCAGTGGATAATTTGGCCAATGCCCAGGAGCTCACCAAGGTGCAGTTGGAGGGAGAATGTTTCTCTGGCAAAGTTACCACCTACTCATGGCAGATCAGGACCGTGTCAGGCATGCAGGGACAGGGATGGTCAGAGCTTTTGCCCTGGATACACCGTGCCAGGGAGAAGATGCTTCCTCCCCACTCAAACACACTGTCCCTTGTCAAGTGGATTCTACAGCAGAGGAGGTCGGAGGGGGTGAGGTACCGGGGTTGCAGGAAACAGATGGCAAACTCCACCGAGTACCTGTGGATAGGCAGTGGGGTGGCATCAAGGGACCTCCAAGGAATGGTGCATCCCCCAGGCTTGCAGGCACTGATGCTACTCTAGACCTGAAAGAATGGGACAGATGGAGAATAACCAACACGGCTTGACGTGCATCCTGCGGCTTGATGTGCATCTCCATGAGCTTGGAAGCTGGCCGGACATTACGCCAAGTGATAATTCTAAAGAATTCTAAAAAAAGAAAAAAGAAAAGGGCCAGCCGAGTGGCTCAGTTGGTTAAGAGCTCGCTCAAGAGTGCGAGCTGAGCTCTGAGCAAGAGCAGTTCAATGCCAGCCCAAGCTGAGTTGCCGTTGAGCTGCCAACAGGTGGCAGGATGGCTCAGCTAAAAAAAAAAAAAAAGAATTCTAAGAATTCTATTATATGCATGGTGCTAGGCATTGCTGTTATCACCCTTTTGCAGAAGGGGAAACTGAGGCTCAGAAAGGCAAAGTCACTGGCCCCAGCTGGCATAGTAATAACAGCTACTATTTATAGAATCATGCTATGCATGTCAAGTGCTTAGCACAGTTGTTGGTACACAGTAAGTGCTCAATAAAGGGAGCCTTTGTTTGTCATTGGGCACGAGTCAGGCCCTAGAACTACAGCTCTCATTTTATAGAACTCAGGATTCAAATCCAGACCTGGCAAGCTCCAGGACCTAAGTTCTTGACTCACACACCCTGCCACTTTAGTTTGAGCCCCAGCTGAGCAGATAATGATAAAAATAATAACCACAGAAAGTAATTTTATGCCAGACACTAGCAAGCATAACAGATAGGGAGTTAGTGTTATCTCCATTTCACAGATGGGGAAATTGAGGCCCAGAGAGATTGAGTGACCTTGCCACATAGCTAGAAACTGAACAAACAGAGATGTGACTCCCTCAGAGAGCAGAAAAGAGAGAATAGCAGAGGAAAGGTCAGAAAAGAATTTGTGGGGTGGGGAGTGAGAACTGTCTATGCAAGAAGAAGCCCAGTTTGTATTCATGGTCAGTGATATTGAATTATGGGCAAAACCTGGTGCCTGATGCCCCCTTTGGACAGCCATGGACTCCCTGGGAATCAGGTCCACCTCACATAGGCACACAGAAGGTAACATTGCTTTCAGTGACACAGCTCACATTTCTAGGATAGCCCACAAACAGGGCCACTGGGAATGGTTGTGCAGGTTGTGCACTGCACAAAAAAAGCAGGACGTCTTTTTTGCAATTTGAGTGGGGTGTATCGGGAACAAAGTCATGTTAGGAAATATCAGTTGTCCACCCTAAACTTTTCCCCAGCATCCCCATCACATTAAGAGTCGTGTGCAGCCTTCCTCCTACCCCAGGAGGGCCAGGCCTGGGGCCTCCCTGCAGCTTCACAGCCCCAGTGACACGAGGTATTCAGGACATGTTCATGGAACTGAACCAAACTGAGCAGACATTGCCAACCCTCCATCTGCTGACCCTGGCAGGAGGGAGAGAGAGTTTCCCAGGCCCAGTTCTGACTGGGGTGGGGAGGGGGGTATGGAAGTCTCTGCCACCCCAAATACAAGGCCATGGGCCTGGCCACCATGGAGCCAGCTGACATGGCTGCTCTGGGAGTTGATCCAGCCATGAGCTCATCCAAGCCATTGGGGAGAGGGGATGCCATGAGGGTAGGAGAAAGGAGCAGGAGAAAGGCACGCTCACCTCCTGTGAGGTATGGACATTCTTCTGCAGACCACATTCTTCCCTTCATTGATTCCACAAGCATTTCTTAGGTATTTAATATGTGGCAGATATCCTGCTAAGCCCCTGATATGTTTTTATGTCATCTAATCCTCACAGAAACCCCAGAAGGCACATTCTTTGAGCCCCATTTTACAGATTTTGTCATTCATTTGTCATCACCTAGGCCAGGCCTAGGAACCAGGGACATAGCCATGAAGAGAACAGGCAAAAATCCCCACCCTCATGGGGCTATTATTTGAGTGGGAGAGACAGACAAGAAGTAAATTTGTCAACTGGTGATGCGTACTAAGGAAAAAAGTGAAATGGAGCAAGTTGGAGAAAGCTGAAATGTTAAATGAGGATTATGAGGCACAGAGAGATTATGTGATTTACCCAAGGTCACACAGCAATAAGTGGAGCTGGGATTTGAATCCAAGTGAATCTAGAATTTGTGCTCTTAACCACATGCACTGGTGCTTAAACTTGAGCATGTTCCATACTCACTTGGGAGCTTATTGATAATGCAGCTTCCATTCCAGTGTCCAGCCTAGGATCTTTGGGGAGCCTGGGAATCTGTATTTGCAGTGTTTCTGAGGCAGGTGGTCCAGGGACCTGGCTCTGAGAAATGTTGGATGTAGTGCCAGGAGGAAGGGAGGCCTCGTGAGAGCAGGGGAGCTGGCTGGGTCCCACCTCCATGTTGTCAGTGACAGACAGTGTCAGACAGTGTCCTGATCTGACCATTTCCAAGGTGGTAAGGTTGCTTCTTGCTCCAGAGACCCTAGCGCAGGGGGTGAGGGGCCCTACAGCCACATGACTTTTCTTACTGGTGGGTTCGTCTCTGGCCTTTTCTTTCTCATTGCTCGTTCTTTGTCGGCTGGCTTTTCTATTTTACGAATGAGGCCCTGCATGAAGGCTGAAGAAAGATATAAAGCCCCAAATCATCTTTTTCTATATGTATTTTTAAAACGTCTTCCCCCATCCTCCTCTCTGAACCTGACTGAGAATATAAGTTCCTCTCCGGATTCCCTTCTGAAGCTCTTGGCAATGCATGGGATGGGCCATGTGATGCCCGGTTTTTCTGCACGTGGGGACTAGTCAGTGGTTTGTTTTTTCAGTCTTGGTTCAGAGAGCTTAAACAGCCTGAAAAGTAGAGAGAGAGGAATATCTTTGCGTTAATTTCCAGCTCCTTGAGATAGTGTGCAGAAAAATCTCCACTGTGGAAAGGGAAGGGAGTTTTTCCTTTTGTTTTATTCTGACTGTGTGCTAACATAGGGTTAATAATGAGCTGGGTATATAGTCTGTACATAAAGGGGTTAGCAGTACACTTAAGGGACATACGGCATCCATTCCAATTGGCAGGGCTTGGCTCTGATTGGTTGACACCCAGGCAAAATCTGTATGAAAAAATTCCCAGTGTCTCCCCTGCTTAGCAATAGGGTCAGAGGTGAGGCCCCAAGGCCCAGTACATATTTTGTAAACAGGGATCCCATGTGCCTTTTAGGATGAACAAGAAGAAGAAGAAGCAGCCAACCAGAAACTTGCCCTCCAGAAAGCCAAGGAGGTGGCAGAAGTGAGTCCTCTGTCCGCAGCCAACATGTCTATAGCTGTGTAAGTGCCCCCAGCTCCGGCATGCTCTCTGGCTCCTCAGCCTCTACACCTTCCCAGTCAAGGATGTGGGGCAAGGAGCAGTCCCTGACAGGGTTGAACCTTAGGATGAGGTACTTCTGCCCTCCCACCCATTTTTACACAATAAATAATTAATAAGCACCTACGATGTGCCAGGCACTGTTATAGCTGCTGGGGATATAGCATTAACAAGGAGTAAATGGGTGTAGGGAGTGCCAGGGGTGGAGAGAGTTGTGATTTTAAATAAATTGTGAGAGAAGGCTTCACTGAGAAGGTGACAAGGCCTGAAGGAGGTGAGGGAGGAATCATGAGGGAAACCTGAAGGAAGAGCATCCAGACAGTGGGAACAGCATATAGAAAGGTCCTGAGGCAGGCACATGCCTGACGTGTTTAAGGAACATAAAGAGGTCAGTATAACTGGAATAGAGTGAGCAAGGGGAGAGAGTGGTAGGAGATGAGGGCAAGGAGGTGATAGGGGTAGGCCATGCAGGACCGTGGGAACTGTGTGGAAGATTTATTAGATTTTGCTCTGAGTCAGGTGGGAGCCATAGAGGGTTCTGAGTCAGGAGGGAGCAGAGGGACAGGACCTGTCTGACTCAGGTGATCACTGGTGCCCTCTCGTTGCTGTCAGGGGAACAGACTATTGGGGATAAGGGCGGAAGCCAAGAGACCAGGTTGGAGATGACAGCACTGGTCTGTGCAGAAGAGATAGTGAGGGCTGGATCAGGGTGGTGGCCGAGGAGGTGATATTCTACAGCTTAATTCTAGACAGATGATGAAGTAAAAGGGGACAGTGTTTGCTGGTGGATCAGAGGTGGTGAGTTGGTGAGATTTAAGGTGTCTTCATAGAAGGAGGTTTGTTGACACCAATATTCTTTATTTTTTTGTTAAGAAATTTTGTTGGGGAACAGTGTGTTTTTCCAGGATCCATCAGCTCCAAGTCAAGTAGTTGTTTCAATCTAGTTGTGGAGGGCACAGCTCCTTGGCTCATGTGGGAATCGAACTGGCAACCCTCGTGCCATGAGCCCACACTCTAACCACCTGAGCTAACCGGCTGCCCCGAAACCAGTATTCTTAATTGTGCCTTTGTACAGTATCCTGGGGATTCTGCACACTGTGGGGCAGTGCATCATGGGACAATGGGGAGAGGAACTTTCTTTCCCAATGTGGAAGGAGGTGGCTGGGAAAAGGAAGCCCAGGAAGGTTCATGTTCAGACAGGCAAGCTTAGGAGAGCAGCCTGTGGAATATCAAGGTCTAGATAAAATTATCAGAACCTCTGGAAAATCTGTATGCCCCAGGTGGGGTTCCAGCCTTGCCGGCATTCCCAGGAGCAGCCCCACTGGCTGCTTTGTACCAGTGGGTAAATAGGCACTGCCCTCAGACTCCCCAGCACTCATTCTGGTTCTCCCTGGGATCCCCCAGACCTCCTAAGACTCAGAACTGAAGGATCTTGTAGGCAGCAGCAGGGCGGGGGGTCTGGGTGTCCCCCAGAACCTCTTCCAGGTCAGTATCCATTATGATTGGCTGTCTCAGAGGTTAAAATATTTTCAACATCAGGACTGCCCTGAGCTACAATACAAAGAGGAGTGAGAGGATGATGGGGATACCCACCTAGGTTGAACCCTCCCCCAACCATTATACCAAAATGCCCAGCTGAGATACACATTGCCTATCTGGACCAAGACACCCACTGGGGCCAAGACACCTGTAAGGCCGAGATGTCCAGCAAGGTTGAGTTTTCCACACAGGTTGAGACACCTGCTTGGGCCAAGATACCCACCTGGGTGGAGATGCCCGCCTCGGTGGAGATGCCAAGATGCCTATGTGGAAGGAGACAGCCATCTTAGTGGAGACTCCCATGAGCCTGTGTGGTCCATGCAGGTGCAATGCCCAGCAGTGCTCTAACCCCTGGGCCCTTCCCTTGCAGGAAGGAGCAACAGAAGAACCAGAAGCCAACCAAGTCCGTGTGGGAGCAGCGGACAAGTGAGATGCGCAAGCAGAACCTGCTGGCCAGCCGGGAGGCCCTGTACAACGAGATGGACCCCGACGAGCGCTGGAAGGCCACCTACGCCCGGCACCTGCGGCCTGACATGAAGACCCACCTGGACCGGCCGTTGGTGGTCGACCCCCAGGAGAACCGCAACAACAATACCAACAAGAGCCGGGCGGCTGAGCCCACGGTGGACCAGCGCCTGGGCCAGCAGCGGGCCGAGGACTTTCTCCGGAAACAGGCACGCTACCATGATCGGGCTCGGGATCCCAGCAGCTCCGTGGGCCTGGATGCCCGGCGGCCCTGGGCCGGCAGCCAGGAGGCCGAGCTGAGCCGGGAGGGGCCTTATGGCCGGGAGTCAGACCACCACCCCCGGGAGGGTGGCCTGGAACCTCCAGGGTTCTGGGAGGGTGAGGCTGAGCGGGCCAAGGCTGGAGACCCCCACCGGAGGCACACACACCGGCCAGGGGGCAGCCGGGAGAGCCGCAGCGGGTCCCCGCGCACTGGAGCTGATGGGGAGCCCCGCAGGCACCGGGCCCATCGCAGGCCAGGTGAGGAGGCCCCGGAGGACAAGACAGAGAGAAGATCCCGGCACCGCGAGGGCAGCCGGCCGACCCGAGGCTGCGAAGGCGAGGGAGAGGGTCCGGATGGCGGCGAGCGGAGGCGGCGACATCGACATGGCGCTCCGGTCACTTATGACATGGACACAAGGAGGGAGGACAAGGAGCGCAGGCACCGGAGGAGGAAGTAAGTGGAGGCCATCTCAAATCTAGGCAATGACAACAGTAGTAATAATAGTAACAGCCCAAGTGGCACCTGCTGTGTACCTGGCACTCTCCTGAGCAACTCAGTCTTCTCAACAGCACCCTGAGATCTCATTGTCATCACCCCAATTCACAGATGGGGAAACTGAGAGGTGGAACTGACTTGCCCAAGGTCACACATCTAATAGTGGCCTTGAACCCAGGCTGTCTGATGCCAGAGGCTACAGGCAGATAATCACACCCTCATGTGTCTCAGAAACTCCATGAGAACTCTGCCCCAGAGTTTACAGCTCTTCCATGTGTGATCCTGGGCAAGTGACTTCACAACTCTGAGCCTCAGTTTTCTCAATCTGTAAAATGGTGTAGTGGGTCATTACTGAAATTAAATGAAGTAAAACATGCAAAGGGCCTGAACAAACAGCTGACAGGTAAGTGACACGCAAGTGCTTGGTCAATTGAGACCATTTTTAGCTGTTATTGAGTGAACCATCTTTTTATCGGATGCTGTTCCTGGGGGCATTTGAAAGGCCACTCTGGGCCCTCAGAATTGAAGGGAGAGCAGAGTTCAAGGCTTTGGAGGCATCTTCCAGGCCAGCACCTTACCCGGTCAGCAGCAGAACCTCTTTTCCATAACAATGTTTTTTAACAGTCCTTAGAAGGTGTTATAGTGATTCTACACCTCGGAGCCCAACAATTTACAGCCTGAAACAGACATTGTTCTTTCATTAATTAATGTCCTTTTAGTCTCGTTTTATATCACCATTAAGGTGTCATTGATTTTTTTAAAGATGTGTTTAAGTGGTTCTGTTACACAACACGCCAGCACTTCTCAAAATTGGACGTGTGCATGAATCCCCAGGGATCTTACTAAAACACAGACCCTAATTCAGTAGATCTCAAGTGCAACCTGGGAGCCTGCATTTCTAAGGAGCTCCCAGGTAAGGCCAGGGACCACACTGTAAGGAATGAGACTCTAGAGGACAGAGTGACATAATTCTGAAGCAGGCACCTGTGCGCAAAGTCACCAAGAATATAACAGGTACAAATGCTGGCTGACTCGGGGGTGTACGAACAACTCACATGACATGAGGGCTTTGCCATCAGTGTCAAGATGTTCCAAAATGGTGAACACCTCTAGGTGAAGTTCCTTATGAAATAGAGTCTAGTCTTCCTTAATTTGTCCAATAATTGCTTGCATTCTGGGAAAATATGTGTATTTAAAACCTGCAAAAATACTTGATGCTCATATGGAAAAACTAAAGGCACAGATCGTTGCAAGCAGATTTTTTCACCCTGCCCTACGCTTGGTAAGACATTAGTGTGCTTACTTCCCACTTCCTAAATGCCCACAGTGCCCGCAATTATTGTATCATTGGATCTCCACATATCTCCACCATAGCCCCTAAAAATCATTGTTCCAGGTCATTCCTATGCTAGGGTTTTCTCTTACGGGCTTATTCATTCCATCAGTGTTTAGTAAGTGCCTACTATGGCCTAGGCCAGCACTATGCGTTCAATCAAGTAATTGCAGGTGACACGCATGCAGATGACAGGCTTCCAAAAGGAACAGTCAGAGAAGGAAGTAGAGTATTCTAAGAACAGCATATGCAAAGGCCCAGAGGTGGAGCAGAAGGAGGCCAGATTGCAATTTGGAGGATGAGGGAAAGATTGGCAGACAAAGAAATCTAAGGAACAGTGATGGGTCGGTCAGCAGGGCCTTGAGTCTCCTCGGGGCAATGAAAGGCCTCTGAAAGGATTTTAGATGGAATAAAGTATTTAGCACAGAACTCCACAATTAAGGATGAATACACCACTATTGCTGTTAACATATTGATAATATTATTATCATCCTTGGTATTATCTCTACTCCCATTATTGAAGGAGGCAGAATGACAGGGTCAGAATGGCGAAGGGCCAGGACTTGGGGGCCAGAGGTCGCACTCCTACCCCATCATTTCCTGGCTTTTTGACTTGCAGTGTGTCACCTCCCTTCTCTCGGCCTCTGTTTTCTCATCTGTAGAGTGGAGCTAAGTACGGTTCCTAGGGTCGGCCTAAAGTTCAAATGAGTTAATATATGTAAAATGCATTAGGTAGTGCCTGGCTTATAATAGGTATTTAGTAAATGTTAGCTATTATCAGTATGAATATTATTAATATTAATCACTCAATAAATGTTAACTTTTTTTTTTTGAGGGCAGTGTCACTGGCCCTCATATGTGGGATCCGAACCGGGGCCACTGGCATCCCAAGCTGGCACTTAACCACCACACCACTCGGCCGGCCCAAATGTTAACTATTTTTAATAGTAGTCATAGTAAGCACTCAATAAGTGTTAGCTATTTCTATTATTATTAAGACTCATTGATAGACATTTAAAAACAACTTTAGATCTGTAGCCTTTAGATTGTTCATTCACACTCCTTTTTATAGATGGGGAAACAGGCCCAAAGAGGAAAAAGGACTTCCTTAAACAGCCAGCTACTAGCAGTAGTATGATAACCCAACTTTCTTTTTTTTTTTTTTTTTTTTAAGAAATTGTATTGGGGAACAGTGTATTTTTCCAGGACCCATCAACTCCAAGTCAAGAAGTTGTCTTCAATCTAGTTGTGGAGGGTGCAGCTCCTTGGCCCATGTGGGAATCGAACCGCAATCTTGATGTTTGAGCCTGCTCTCTAACTACCTGAGCTAACCGGCCACCCCTAACCCAGCTTTCTTGAGTCCCACAGCTGGCCCCTGCCCCTCTCCTCTACAGATGAAGAAAGTACCTCACCACTTCCACCTGCAAATGCTCTGCTGGTTGGCTCCTATTCTAAACCAGGAGGGTGCTGCTAACTCCCTTATTAATAGATGTGTCAAACGCCTTGGCCAGGGAAGGCGTTATTCATTTGGCTGATGAAAAGTTTCTAATGCTCACTGGAAATAAAACATCCTGAAGATTCAGGCACTTTTAGAGAATAAAAAACCCACGATGAACCATTCATGTGCTTTAAGAAAAATAAGAATGGCAAAGGTAAAACTTTATTCAAGAATATAATACAGTAAATACAGCAAAGCTGGTGGCCCTACCTAAGAGGTCTGCCTCCTGCCTTTTTCCTCTTGTCATTCCTTAGGCCTTTTCCCAGGCACACTCTGTTTTTCATTCTCCGGAACATTGATAATATATATGATTGTATTCTTTCTGTTCCCTCTGTCTTCCCCCACTTCTCCTTCATCACTTCCTCTCCAGTTTCCCCAGCTTTAAATGCCCTCCTTCCCTAAAACTTTCACTGGCTCACCCCAGTGGAAAGTAAGCGGAAGCACATCTATTTCATATCATTCAGTAGTTGCTGGCCTCAGATCCCCCACACCAGTCTGCCGATCTCAGTGGTACCCTACGGCGACCAAAGTAAAGATGGAGTTTTCCCTGACTCCCAGTAAAAATCTGGAGCACAGTGTCCACCAGTCCTCTCAGCAGCCAGGCAGTGGGGGGACTCTGCTAGACCTGACTGAGCAAGGGGGACTCTGCCAAGACCAGTGCACCCCCATAATTAACATCTCAACTCTTTGCATCTTAATTCCACCTGCTCCCATCACCATGACAACCTACTCTCCAAAAGGAGCAAGAAGAAAGATACTGGACTTCTGAGCCTCACAATTTATCCTGCATGAGGGAGAGAGGGTGCTTTATTTTTTAACACCCTGATTCTTAGAGCACCCACTGGGCCTCAGTCTCCAGCAACCCCATTCCATTCACCCCAAGTTGTCTATCACCTCATTTTCTTTACTGACTGGTGTTGTAGCTTAAA
Source organism: Aselliscus stoliczkanus (assembly GCA_033961575.1). Classification (NCBI taxonomy): domain Eukaryota; kingdom Metazoa; phylum Chordata; class Mammalia; order Chiroptera; family Hipposideridae; genus Aselliscus; species Aselliscus stoliczkanus. The sequence goes on from CM066735.1 coordinate 11,915,543, forward strand.
ATCTCTATAGGACCAGAGTCCATCTCAGCCCTTTTCCAGCTGGGTAACACTGGGAAAATGCCTTTGCCTCTCTGAGCCTCTGTTTCCTCATCTTTAAAATGGACCTGATCCTAATACCACCTCCAGCGGTGGTGGTTGTGGAGATGAAATGAGTTAATATATGTAGATCCTCAGGACAATGGGGCACAAGGAAGCAGGACCACCCTCTGGGGGTCGGGCCCTAGCTTGCCCCAGGCGAGGTATCGGCAGCCCTTGGCAGAGGGATGCTGGCGTGATTAGCTGGCAGAGGGATGCGATGCAGGACAGGCATTATGCAACCAGCTGCCTATTCAGGGCAGATGATGGCAAATCCCCAAGAGGGAAGGGGAAAGGAGCCTGACTTCAGAGTTTCCTGCCCCTTTTAGGTTCTCCTTGGAGACATTTGCAAATGAAACCTCCTGGAGATTGATATGAGGCCTCTTCCAGCTGAGCTTCTTAAAACTGTGACACACAGAGCCAACAGAGAAAGCAAACACAAGACAAAACAAAGGCCTGCAGATCCCCTTTCCATCTGAACAGGGGGCTCTTGGTCCCAGGCAAGCTACTGTCCCTCTATTGAAATGTTCATCATGGTCTCAACTGCTGTGTCATTTAGTCCAACCACCTAGATGGTGGCCAAAGGGTTCAGAGTCTCTTTGAAAGGATAACTTTATTCAGCCTGCTTTTTGATAGGGCTATCTTTCTATTTAAAAACATATATAAAAATGAGGGAATACTCCCAGCCAGATTTTCATCGGAGGGACAACTTCGCCAGTGATGGGTTAGAATTAGGAACCCTTTTGCAGACTGTGCAAGATATTGGGGATATTCATTCCATTTCATCCACACCATTACAGCTGACGCTTACTGTCCCGGCACAGCATTCATTTCTAGGGCTGCTAGCAACCCCTGGTGGTCAGTATTCCTGGGCTGACACACACATCGCTCCAACCTCTGTCTGTCTTCACAGGGTGTGTGTATGTGTGTGTGTTTCTTCTCTCCTAAGAACACTTGTCATTGGATTTAAGGCTCACTCTAATCCAGGATTCTCTCATCTCATAATCCTTAACTTAATGACATCTGCAAAGACCCTTTTTCCAAATAAGGTCACATTCATATGTTCCAGGCAGACATATCTTTTGAAGGGCCACCGTTCAACCCACTACAGTTCGCCTTCTGACCCCACCCCAAAATTCACGTCCTTCCCATGTGCAAAATACATTCACCCCATCCCAATAGCCCCCAAACTCTTTACCTGTTTATAGCATCAACTCGAAAATCCCAAATCGCATCATCTAAGCCAGGAATGGGTGAGGTTCTGGGTATGACCCATTTGGTGGCAAAATTCCCCTCCATCTGTGAACCTGGAAACTAGAAAACAAGTTGTCTGCTTCCAAAATACAGTGTTGGTACAGGCACAGGATAAACATTTCTATTCCAAAAGGAAGAAATTGGAAGGAATAAAGGATCACTGGTCCCAAGCAAGTTCTAAATTTATGAGGGAAAATTCCACAGGGTTTCGAAGCCTGTGAGTAATTCTCTAGCCCTCACCTCATTCACACATTTACTCATATTCCTCACGATAACAATGTGGTTCCTGTGCCCATGTTATGGGTGCAAAACAGGATAACTCACCAGTGGTTACAGAGCAAATCAGCACCAGGGTCTTTACTTTCATCTCCCAAGTTCTAGGGAAGGTTCTACTACTATTCCTGATTTAAAGATGAGGGACCTGAGTCTCCGAGAGGTTAATCGAACTACAGAGAATCACATAGCTAGCAAGTAGCATTGCTGAGACTCAAACCAGGTCAGCCTGCCTTCCAAGGTGTCTATCCATGACTCCTGTGACTGAAGAGGGAGAAATTCTCCTGGGCCTGCCCTTCTTCCTGTGCAGCCTCAGAGAGACAAGTCTGAAAATAAATTACCTTGTCCCTCCTTTGCTTACTAATACCATGGACTTTTGCAAATTAAAATGCTTAGCCAGTGGGAGACCTTTCAGGGAGGCCATCTTTTTTTATTTGTAAGGATTGGGTATATTTAGGCTTCCGGGTTGGACCTGGGCCACCAGACCTGTGCTGTCCAGGGGCTTCCGTTCCTATGACTGCATCAAATCTCCTGGGCGTTCAGTGAACGGGTACAACCTGAGTGCTGTCTTTTGCTCACTTCTGGTCTCTTGAGTGAGTGTACATGATGACAGCAGCCTGGCAAAACCATTTTCTAGTATGACTTAGCTTCTCCGGGCCTCAGTTTCCTCATTTGTATAATGGAAGAATCCATGATCCCAGCCTGATACGATTGTTCAAGAATTAATGAGTTGAAATAAAACAGAAGTTGGCCCACACTCTTGGCCATTACAGTGAGTGCCAAGGATTCCCACACCCACCAGATGTGGGCTAATCCTTCTGAAAGATCTCAAATTGCTTCATAAGAGAGGTGCAGTGTCGGGTAGGGGTTAGCCCTACGGACGCTGTAGTCATGTTGTCTGGGCTCTAAGCTGGCTCTGCTACCAACTGGCTATGAGCCTCAATTTCCTGTCTCTGAGCCTCAGTTTTCTCATCTGTAAGATGGGAATAATAGCATCTGAAACTAATAATAAAAAAAAAATGGGAGTAACAGTGCTGCCCACTTCTCATAGCTATTCTGAGGATTAGATGAGCTGATATGTGTCAAGTCCAGCACACAGCAAGGTCTCAATAAGTGTGAGGTGTTAAGAGGATGTGTGGAGGACACAGGCTGCAGAATCAAGGGTTGTCTTTAAGTAGAGCCAGGGAGAAGTCTTGGACTGCAAATCCCTCTGGACAGAGAAGTTGTTAAGATTGTAAACAACAGAGGTCCTTTGTTTCCAGGAAACACACCAGGAACCAGTGCCCAGGGATTGGGGGAGGATGAGGCCCCTTATCTGAGAATCAAGGGTTCAGAAGGGGTGTGTGAAGGCAGGAGATGGCTGGGGAGCCAGGTCCACCCAAATCCATGAGTAGGAAGGCAGAGCAGGGGCCAGTGAGGACAACATGCAGTGAGTGGGGACTATGGCCTGGGAGGGACCTGACAGGCTCTGGATCCCAGCCGCCCTCACTGGGGCCACGGCCCGTGAGGGTCTCTGCCAAGTTGGGGGTGAGTATGCAGATGGGCGGAGGCATGATTGAAGGGAGGCCTAGGCCTGTGGAACTTCTGGGCCTCAGTGTCCTCATTTGAGAAATGGGGACATTCATTCATCATTTGACAAGAAGTGCCGTGTGCCAGACCTTGTTCTCGGCACTATAATCATAGCTATGAACAAGAGAGACAAAAATAAACCCCTTGCCTCATGGCGCTGATGTCCCAGTGGGCATTGAGGTAGAAAAAGCTCAATGAGGACCCTTAAAGTTTTTCTCTCTCCCTCCAAATGCACTTCTTTTGACTCTTCTTCTCATGTCTGTATTCATGGTGTGTTAATTACTTGAGTAATTGAGGCTCCTTCCTCATCACCCCCACTCTCCACTGCCAGCCTCACTGACCTCTTGAAACTCAGCAAGCTTGTCCCTTCCTCAGAGCCTTTGCACTGGCTGTTCCTTCTACCTCAGATGCTTTGCCCACCACACTTGTATCCCTGTGAGAAATTATCTCACTCATTTACCAACTGTATTACCTTGGGCAAGAGACAACCTCTCTGAGCTTCCATTTTCTCATCTTTAAAATGGTGCTAGTAATTGCCCCTCTTAGGTCTGAGCATGAAGAGATGATTACAAGTCAAGTGCTTCGAACAGCACCTGGGAGTCTGTGTTACTGAAGTGTCTGCTGTTATTATTTCTGTTGTTATTTTGTAATGTGTTTATGTGCATATATTGCCTGCTTCCCCTAACTGGAATATTGGGAGGGGACATACATACTACAGGCATTTAAAGCCATGAAGCAATCCCACCCCTAAGGAGATGGTGTCATTTTGTCTGCTTTAGCCAGTCCTGTAAACATTGTGTGCCCAGTCCAGCCTGGGAGATAATGGGGGACATGTAGACAGGTCTGGAAGTTTCGGGTTGGGTGGATGCAGGCTCTGGCAGAATGTTCTCTTTCCCCTGATTTCTCTCCCTTCAGGAAACAGCCCTCCTGGCAAGAGAAGCACCATGCTGAAACCTGGGAGGGTGGGTAGTTACCACTCACATGGGGACCAAGAATTGACCCAGCCCATCTCAGTGCCCAGCGCTGGAGAGCTTTGGGACATGGCCTCTCGATGTCCAAATTGTAACCTTGAATGATAGCATCTTAGGCAAGCTCCAGAAATGTTCTCTGTTATTCTCAGTTATGGATTCTTTTTCATTGGTCTGCCTTCCACAGAGACAACCAGGGCTCCGGGGTCCCTGTGTCAGGCCCCAATTTGTCTACCACCCGGCCGATCCAGCAAGACCTGGGCCGCCAAGACCCGCCGCTGGCCGAGGACATCGACAACATGAAGAACAACAAACTGGCCACCGCAGAGTCAGCGAGTCCCCACGACAGCGTCGGCCATGCCGGCCTGCCTCAGAGCCCAGCCAAGATGGGGAACAGCACCAACCCCGGCCCCATGCTGGGCCCACCCGCCACGGCCACCAATCCCCAGAACACCGCCAGCCGCCGGATGCCCAACAACCCGGGGAACCCCTCCAACCCCGGCCCCCCTAAGACTCCCGAGAACAGCCTTATCGTCACCAACCCCAGCAGCACCCAGACCAACTCAGCTAAGACTGCCAGGAAACCCGACCACACCACAGTGGACATCCCCCCAGCCTGCCCACCCCCCCTCAATCACACTGTTGTCCAAGGTGAGACCTCACTCTTGCACGTCAGTAGGTGGGGACCCGGTATCTCTGGGCTCAATCCCTAGAGGCTTGGCCAAGTGACCCTGGACAGTGACCCCCACCTCTCTGGCCTCAGTTTCTTCCTCTGGAAAATGGGTATTGATGTAGTTCCTGCCCCACAGGGCTGCTGGAAGCATTAAATGATGCTGGCCCCATACATGCTCAATAGGGTTAGTGATATTTCCTGCATCCTAAATTCCCACAGGGGAGCCAGCAAACCACCATATCTGAAGAGCAGTAGAGTCTCCTGATGGAAATTTGAGGGAGTCAGATGATTTTTTTCAGCCAGTGCTGTTCAAAAGAAATGTGACACAGGCCACATATGTAATTTTCAACTTTCTAGTAGCTATATTAAAAGACAGAAAAGAGAGGATAGCGGAGGGAGGGAGGGAAAAAAAAATAGGTGAAATGAACTTTAATAATAAATTATATTTAACCCAAAATGTTATTTATATCCAAAATGTTACCATTTCAACATATAATCAATATCTTAAAAATTATTAATGATAATTTTTAACGGTATCTTAAAAATTATTTGGCATTCCTTTTCTCGCACTCCGCCTTTGACACCTGTCTGACACATACAGCACATCGTCGTTGGGACTAGCCATGTTTCTGTGTTGGACCGTGCAGGTCTAAGCATTTGAGGGATTGGCAGTTCTCACCCCTGAACTCCACCCTCCACCAACCTCCATTTAAGGTTAGGACCAGAGAAAAACTAGGAATTTGGATATGATTCAGTGAGCTTGTTGTTTCCTAAGATGATAACAGTAACCCAGTTCATCAAGTGTCAGTTCTATGCAAGTGATTTCCATGAGTTTATTCCATAAATGCTCACCACAGTCCTATAATATGGATCTTGTCATTGTGCCCATTTTACAGATGGAAAAACTGAGGCTCAGAGTCTCAGCCTATCCATGGACACCTAGTCAGCTGGGGCTGCAGAATCAATGCTCGGGAGGGAGATGGCTCCACCCCCTGTCAGGAGAGGGGTGTTAATGGGGGAAACCCTGAGTTTGAGGTATGTGAGCTCAGTATCCCCATCTATAAAGGTGGCCTACTGAGACTCACCCTGCCCGCCTTCAAGTGACAGTATGAAGATCATCATGAGATGGGAGAAAGTCTATGTTAATAGCCTGTGAGGGTCCCTCCAGATTCAAGGCTGTAGAGTGGTTGAGAGCAGGCACTCTGAGGCCAGGCTGCCCGGGTTCAAATTCCAGCTCTGCTACATCCCAGCTGTGTGACCTTAGGCAAATTACTTCACCTCTCTGTGCTTCAGTTTTCTCATATGTAAAATGGGGATCATAAAGTACCAACCTCACACAGTCATGTGAGGATTAAACTGCATAATATGGTACCTGGCACACCGTACACACTTTATCAGTGTCAGCTGCTTACTGCCTGCTCCAGGGAGTAGACAGGAGCCCAGAGGCTTGTGGGAAATTGTGGCGGGAGCCCTGTGTTGGTTCTTGTCCCAACAGTGAACAAAAACGCCAACCCAGACCCACTGCCAAAAAAGGAGGAAGAGAAGAAGGAGGAGGAGGAAGACGACCCTGGGGAAGACGGCCCCAAGCCCATGCCCCCCTACAGTTCCATGTTTATCCTCTCCACGACCAACCCGTGAGTATGACCCGCAGCTGGGGCAGTGAAAGTCAGGCCAGAGAGCAGACACAGAGAGAGGGCAATGGGGGAGAGTGGCCTCCAAGACCAACCTTAGTCCACAGGAGACCTTTGAGCAAACTTAAAATTGAAGCCCTTAAGTCATATGAGATAAAAATTTGTTATAAAGTACTGATTTTGTTGGGAAAGACCCCCCTCCTGCCATCAGCTAGAAAATCATAAATATCCTAATCCACACTATGATGTGAGAAGCATCCCTGGCCCCTAAGCTTTGCTCCTAATCTCTGCTCCACAAGGCTTTGGTTTCTGGGCAGATGGTCTCTGAGTTCCATGGCCCCCTGTCTTGGGCATTTCCTCAAAGAGGATGGATGATTTAGGAGAGAAATTGATCACATGTATGTCATGGTGGCTCAGTGTTATTTGACATTTTTCCAAAGGGTATTCCTTGAAATTCTGCTCCCTCAAAATGCTCATTGACTTCTTAAAGAAGAATCATATCAAATAACCTGGGGAGTAACTGCTTTTTATAAGCTGCCTCTTAGGGACTTTTTTTTATTTAGTTGACTTTATCTGTTTTACTGGAGAGATACTTATGTGGCCCTTACTCTGTGTCAGACATGGTTCTGGGTGCTTTACAATTTTTTTTTTTTAATTCTCATAATAACTTTATGCAATTGGTACTATGCTTATCCCCATTTGACAAATGAAGAAACTGAGACCCAAAGATGTGAAGTCACTTGCCCAAAATCATACAGCAAGCAAGAAGGGGAGCCCAGAGACAGACTGACTCCAGCATCTCTGATCCTAACCACTCATTCCTGCGGCCATTCTTATACACTTATGACATATTAATTACTATTATTATTAGCTCCACTTAAAAGGTTATGTACTTAAGTTTTATTCTGTTAGCATATTAAAGGCTCTGATAAGGTCTACAATGCATAATTTAAGTAATTAACTTTTTGGAGTCTCTACCATGTACCAGGAATATATTAACTCTTTGATCCCCACATTCTTGTGAGTGAGGCCCTATTATTATGGCCATTTCACAGATGAGAGCACAGAGGCGCAGAGGGGATAAGTAACTTGCCTAAGGTCACTCAACTAATTTTTTAAAAAAATAAATTTACTTAACCCAGAGTTTCCCTGTTTTCTCTGACCATAGGACATTTTGTTCATGAAAAACCTTTTCATCCCCTGCAGAATCAAGGACAGCATTTCTTCAGTCCACCTGGGAATCAGATGTTCCAAAAGGGTTCTTTGGGAGTGACAAGAATAGGGCATGTGAATATCTTCCCTAACTGAGGACCCTTCTCACTTCTTGGGATTCCAGAACCCCAAGAGAGCCCCCAGATTTAGGAGCTTGAGTTTGTTGGGTTTAGGACTTTGGGAGTGAGAAATCTAAGGTAGTGGTAGGTGACAAAAGATGACAGAAGGCAAGGGCTTGTGAGCCCATGGTCTGAGTGCACCTCTGCACACCCACCTGTTCCCAACAGCCTTCGCCGCCTGTGCCATTACATCCTGAACCTGCGCTACTTTGAGATGTGCATCCTCATGGTCATCGCCATGAGCAGCATTGCCCTGGCAGCCGAGGACCCCGTGCAGCCCAACGCACCACGGAACAATGTGAGTCCTACCCAATGTCCCCTTCCCAGCCCAGCTCCTCTGTCTCAGGCTACTTTCTCCTCCATCTAAAAGCTCATAGCTTGGGTGGAAGGGATGCTGGTCAGGAGGGGAAGCTCCGATTCTTTGGGGATGCTCTGGAGTGCAGGATGTTCCTTAAAGAGGCAGTGGCTCAGTGCGCCTGGCAGGGAAGCAGTGGCCCAGAGTGGCTGGGGCTGAAAATTGCTGGAGTCCCTGGTGGGGGGAGTGAGACTGACAGGATGTGAAGTTGCATTTTCTCTGCGCGGAATGTGGGAGATGCTCCATAGGCAATCCCCTAGGCAACCACGTCTCACCAAGCAGACTCTTCCATTTTGACATGAAGCTTTGAAAGAAAGAATTATTATGACTTAGAAACACAGCGTAAACTTTTAGCTTTTTGGAGAGCTAAAAGGCTCTCCTTTTGGGAGGTCCAGGGTCTGCAAACGGCCCCCGTTAATTGAGCAGTTGTTGTGTTTCAGGTACCATCCTGGGGCATTGGGCATGTAGGCCCTCCCAGGTGTCCCCATTGGACACATGGGGAAACTGAGGCTCAGGAAGGTTAAGTGACTCGTCCAGGGTCACGCAGCACAATTCCAATTTGACCTCCCCTAGAGCTCCCGCTGCTTCTCTCAACCATCTCTGTTTAATAAGCACCTGCTGTATGCCTGGCCCCCCTTGAAGCCTGTCAAGCAGGAATGAGTGCATGCCAGTGGCTAAGAGGGGAAACTGAGGCGCTGACAGGCGAGAGCATGGCAGAGGCTGGACTGGCAGCAGTACCTCCTTCCCTAGCTCCTGTCCCTATCACCTGCCCAGCGCCAAAAGTACATTTTCCACTGAGGATGAATGAAGCCTTGCCACCCTTGCTAAGTAGGTTAGGAGCCTGGAGAGGCTGGAGCGCCCCGTAAATCAAGGCTGCCTTCGGCAGCTTACCTTGCGCTTGCCCTTCCTTAGCAGGCTTGGCAGGCCCCCTGGGGACCTGACTGCAGGGGCATGCTGGGAGTGCAGGGGAGCAAAATAGCAGGAAATAATTAGCACAGGGCTTCTGGAGGAAACTAGGTCCAGGGCAGGGCTGAGGCTGCACTTAGTTATCTCTGGCTGCCTAGTCCTCCAGGGGCCACAGGGACCCAGGCCCTGGGAAGACACCCTTCAAGAGGGCTCAGCATAAGCCCTTGCCTACTCTAGGAAACTGGAGCAGGCCTGTGTCCCGCAAGGAGGGGATAGACTTGGAGGGCTCAGGGGATGCCCTGCAGCTCCCAAGGCTGTAGAAACCTAGGGAGAGCTCCGACCAACCCCCATGCGGCTTTCTGCAAAGCATCAGCTCTGCTCCATCTCGCAGTTGAAACGTCTCACCTCAAAGCCCTCCTTCCCTCGACAAAAACACAGTGGCCCTGTACTGCCAGCTGATGCCCAGGTATCCTTCCCTGAGCTCTTCCTACTAGCTGAACTAGAACCTCAGAAAAGTATGTAGGAAGCGGCCCCAGTTCGGGTCCCACATATGAGGGCCAGTGACACTGCCCTCAAAAAAAAAAAAAAAAAGAAAGAAAAGTATGTAGGACACATAGGACCCATTCAACAAGGGTTTTAAAGTATATACACCCAAGAAACTACCACCCAGGGCAGAAAGTAGAACAGAACTACCCCTAACCACTGGTACCTCCTCGATCCTCCGTCTTCTTCCCTCTGGAGGGAGGTTCAAAATCAGGGACAACATCTGGAGACACGTTTGATTGTCGTGACGCGGGGTGGGTGGGAGGTGTTCCTGGCATCTAGAAGGTGGAGGCCTGGGTCACTGTTCATTGCCCTACAGTGCCCAGGGAAGCCCCTCATAGCAGATGACCTGACACTTAATGTCAACAGTGCTGAGCTTGAAACACCCTCCGTAGAGGTAACTACCACCCTGCTTCTGGAAGGAGCATTTCTTAGCTTCTCTAATGTCCCCCACCTGCATGTGCATCCTTAAACAGTAGAATTCATATTTGCGGGCCGGCCGAGTGGCGCGGTGGTTAAGCGCTGGCTTGGGAAGCCAGCGGCCCCGGTTCGGGTCCCACATGTGAGGCCAGTGAGTGACACTGCCCTCAAAAAAAAAAAAAAAAAAGCGATAGAATTCATATTTGCCCATTTCTAACACTAAACAGATGGAATCGTCCTGTGTCTCATTTCTGACACCCAGCATTGTGTCCACTATGAGATGAGCATATATGGCTGTGGGTAACGGCAGCTAGGCATTTTTGTTGCTGTTTAATATTCCACCATGTGGCATGATTCGTTTTTCCATCTTCCTGTTGATGGGCATTTGGAGTGTTCCCACTTTAAAACACCGTCACCACACCCCCCACCCCCAACATGTCCTTGAGGCATCTGGGCATGACTTTTTCCAGGGTATAAAACCTGAAACAAGGGCCAGCCGAGTGGCGCGGTGGTTAAGTGCTGGCTTGGGAAGCCAGCGGCCCCGGTTCGTTCCCACATATGAGGGCCAGTGACACTGCCCTCAAAAAAAAACAAACCAAAAACTCTGTTTTTGGTCATAGAATTTGCATTGATTGGACTCACTAGATGCGACCAGATGTTTACTAGATGATGCTGTGACAGTCGCACTGGCAGTGTATGGGGATCCCCAAATCCACAGCCTTGTCAACACTTGGTGCTGGCGGCTCTTTCATTTGGCTGACCTGGGGGGTGTGGCATGGAATCTCATGGGAACTTTGACTTGCATTTCCCTGGGATAAACGAGACTGAGAACCTTTTTGGATTAGACTGAGCCACAGAAAATTGCCACATGTACAGGTCAAAAGGATCTAACTATTAGATTTGGTTGAATCTGATTTGTTGGACTTTTTATTTCCTCTTGCTAAACTTTTTCAGCTCTCCAGAATTTGATTCACCTGACCACCTGGCCTGCCCTTCCCCCACTCCTTTTCTTCCTTCTTTCCCTCCTTACATTCATCGCTTTATTTAGTAGTTTTTTAATGAGCAACTACTATGTGCCAGGCACAGAGCTAAACATCAAGGATTGACAGGGTATGAGACAGTCTCTGCCTTCCCAGAGCTCACAGAATGCCAGGCCTTTGGCCAAACTGTGCCCTCTGCCCAATGCACCTGAAATGCTGTCCCTCCACCATCTCCTTGGCCTAGCCAGACCCTTCCAGACCCTTGCTTCTGCCACCCCGCTCCAGGAAGTCAGCCTCTGGCCATACTGGTCCTTGATGGCCTTTCAGATACCACACATAATGGGAATGTGAGCTGTGACCACACAAATCACAGAGGCCAGCTCCTGCAGGACCCAGTACAGCTCCAGCTATTCATTCAGCAAGCACTTCCTAAGCACCTACTGTATGCCTGGCCCTGTATGATTAAGAGGTGCCACGGGGACAGGCAAACATCCCTGTCCTCTAGGGGCTGACATTTGGGTGACATTTGAGATTGTTAATAACTGTAACAAGAGGTTTGTCAGGAAGTGATAAGTGAGAGGGGTGTGGGGAGGAGACTAGGTGAGAAAGATCGCAAGTGCCAGAAAGTGGCATTTTAAACAGCTGGTCAGGGGGCCGGCCGAGTGGCGCAGTGGTTAAGCGCTGGCTTGGGAAGCCAGCAGCCCCAGTTCGGGTCCTACATATGAGGGCCAGTGACACTGCCCTCAAAAAAAAAAAAAAAAAAGAAAAAAAGAAAAAAATAAACAGGTGGTCAGGGAAGGCTTCACTGAGAAAGTGATATCTGAACCAAGCCACAAAGGAGGAGAGAATCAGGTGGGACATGGGGAAGAGCATTCCAGGCAGAAGCAACAGCCTGTACAAAGACCCTGATGTGAGGACATCCAGAGTGGCAGGAACAGAGTGAGTGAGGGGGAGAGTGGGAGGAGGTGAAGGCAGGAAGGTGACCAGGCAGATTCTGCAAGACCTTGGGGAGGACCTTGGTTTCCATCTGGAGTGAGGTGAGGGCCACAGTGGGTTCTGAGCAGAAAAGGACCCTCAGCCAACTCAGGTGTTCATAGGCGCCCTCCGGTGGCAGTGCTCAGTAATTGTCAGGCCTTCCTTCACAACTCGGATGGAGTTACCTCCTGCTATTACCACTGTGCCAGCACAATCACATTTTTACACCAGTGTCACACCACAGACGGGTGGCCTGGAGAGGAGCCAGGCTGCAGGACATTGTTCATCCAGGCAGAAACCACCCAACCTTAACAAATAAAAAAGGTTCCCATTCCGTTGGTAAGCAAACCAGCCTAATAGTGATTTTTGTTAGGACTTTACTGCCATCTGCTGGACAGTTTCATTCACAACATACAAATCTACCCTAAGAGTTAGAGGGGCCTTTGTGCAATACAATCATTGCCCAACCATATATGGCAACTGTGTTCTTTCCTTGGGGACTTTGCTGGTAGCTGCACACCCCAGTGCACCATTGCTAGGTTCACAGGGGTCTTACTGGAGCAAGCCAGTGTCCCACTCCCCCCTTGCTTTTATCCCCTGCAGGTGCTGCGATATTTTGACTACGTTTTTACAGGCGTCTTTACCTTTGAGATGGTGATCAAGGTGAGTGCCAGAGCTCCATGGGATTCTGCGTCCTCAAGAATGGCACCCTGGTGCAGGAGGCTTGCCCTTCTGCACTTGGTGTGTTTGATTTGAAGAGCAGCGAGGAGCCAGTGTGATTGGAAGGACTGAGCAAGGAGAGTAGGGGAAACCAGGGCAGGGAGATGAGAGTGGGGAGGTGACAGTGTGGGTAGGGGGCAGGTCATGCAGGGGTTTGGCAGCCACAGGGAGGACCTTGGCTTTTACTCCAGGTGAGGTGGGAGCATGGAGGGTTCTAAGCAGAGGAGGGTCATGACTGGACTCAGGTGCTCACAGGTGCCCTCTGGTCTCTGCGGGAAGGACAGACTTGGGGCAAGAAGGCAGGGTGGATGGGAGCCATGGAGGATTCAGAGCAAAAAACAGAGGTGATTGCACTGGCCTAGTCAGGTGATGATGGGGGCGAAACGAGGGTGGTGGCGGAGAAGGTGGCAAAAAGTGGGCAGATTCTTGGAATGTTTGGAAGGCAGAACCAAGAAGGATTGCTGATGAATCCAACGTGAGGTGTCAGACGAAGAGTCAAGGGGGACCCCGAGGTTTGGGCCTAAGAACGAGCAAGTCATGAAGTGGAGAGGGGCCACTTCTCATCGTATAGGGGCTCCTCACTCCTCCCCTCGGGTCCTCTGGCCACTCTCCCATCCCTGCAGGACGAGGTGGTCCCATTAGCAACATGCCCCCTCCTGTTGCCTTTATCCCAGAGGCTAGAGGGGTGGGGGCTGCTCTCCAGGGCATGAGGGATCTGAACACCATCTCCTCTGCTCCCATAGATGATTGACCTGGGGCTTGTCCTGCACCAGGGTGCCTACTTCCGCGACCTCTGGAACATTCTCGACTTCATAGTGGTCAGTGGGGCCCTGGTGGCCTTTGCCTTCACGTAAGTCTCTACTCGAGGCCTTTATTCGCCTCTTTGGCCCCCTTCCCCAGCCTGGGGCTTCCCATTGTATCAGGGGACGTGTTCTCAGGGTGTAAAGGTGGGGAGCGTGAGATCTGGGGCAGTGGGAGGCATCGCATGCACCAGGAAGAGCTTCGATTGGCTTTTGCATGACGTCCACCATGGAGGAAGAAGGAGAAGGAACCCCACCTTCTGCCTCCCCATACAGCCCCGTCACAACCCCTCGCTCCGCTGCTTTCTGTAGACTAGCCCCACCAGGACATCTCATCTTCCTTCTGCTCTATAAACTCTGCCCAAACCACTGTCTCTTTGGGGAGTCCCTAAAAAGACAATCAGGAAATGAATGTGCATGAGAATTCAGACCCCCACCCTGTGCTTGAAGACCCCGTAGTTGTAGAATTGGTGACTCCCCTTGTGTGTCTTTTGCTTCTCCTGTAATCCTAGGGCACATGGCATCATCAGGCAACTCCCAGATGACACCCAAGGGCTGAGCAGCCATTAGCTCTTAGGGCCCTGGTAGCAAACTTCACAGGACCTTTCTCAAGTTGTAGGCGTTTGGATCAAGCTGAAAACCTAATCAGCCCTTAATCTAGAAACAAATATTCTTGGGGACCCTGTGTGTGCCCATCACAGTGGCTCATTCCCAGAAAGGAGTCTCTGAGGGATTCTGACCACCCCACCCCCATAAAGAGAAGTCCGGGGCTTGGTGTGTGCCCCTGCCTCCTGGCTCCCTTTTCAGCAGATCTGCAGGGTATCCTTGAATGGCCCCCTGACCGAACAGTGAGGGATTGGTTTGTTGTGAGGGTCAGAGTGATGACTTATTTCCAATTTAAGGACTAATGCCTCAGATTCTCCCCTGGGAACTCAATAAGGTCAAGTTGTGTTACAAGAGCAAGATATCACCACAGTTTTTGGAAGCCTCTGAACTGGTAGAGATGTATCATGAGTAGCAGGAGGCTGATTATGTTTCTGACTCTGGCCAGATTTCCCCACCCCCTTTTTCCTTTATCTGCTACTTTCTCTTCCTCTTTCTATCTGCTCTGTTTTTCTCTACTCTCTCCTTTATTTTCTCTTTCTTCTCTCCCTTTTCTCCTCCCTCTTTTTTAAGTAGTTGGATATTTATTTGAGTATTAGAGCAATGGAAGAGATTACTTTTTTTTTTTTGGCCCTCACATGTGGAATCCAACCCGGGGCCGCTAGCGCCCCAACCCAGCTCCCAACCACCACGCCACTCGGCCGGCCCAGAGATTACTTTTTTTAAATCAAAAATTCCAATGAGGTTGGATTATCATTAAGATGTTCTGTAGGTAAAATGATAATAATAAAATAAAGTAAAATGCACAGCAAAAGGGGCAATTGCCACAAATAAAGACTCAATGGCCTTCATATATAAAAAAATAATTACAAATCAATAAGAAACACTCTCAATAGATAAATGGGCGAAGGATTTAAACAAACATCATAGAATGCTGGTAACTAATAAAAATGAGTGGGGGGAAAATCCACCCTCATTGGAATTTGCAGAAATGTAAAATACAAACCAGATACAAGTTGGGCCAGCCAAGTGGCACGGTGGTTAAGCGCTGGCTTGGGAAGCCAGTGGCCACAGTTTGGTCCCACATATGAGAGCCAGTGACACTGCCCTAAAAAAAAAAAAAAAATTAAAAGTATATAAATAAATAAACCAGATACAAGTTTTTTCCCATCAAGTTAGCACCAGTTTCTTAAATATATATATATATATATAAAGATTTTGTTGGGAAATTGAGGGAGGGGAACAGTGTTAGGGAATTAGGGAAGGGGAGAAAAACAAGCCACTGTCCCTCTGTTCCTCAGTCTAGCCGTGGAGGACATCACTCCACTGGCCCATGTTGGCATTATCATTGCACTCTTCCCGGGTGAGGCAGTCGCCCGCCAGCCATTGGATGACTGCTCATGGCAGCTCACAAAAGCTCACACCTGCTGCCAGCTAGCCTACACCGTCGCCAGCGACCTACGACCGTCCACCTCCGGGTCGAGCTGTTGTTCACCATCCCAGCTGCAGAGGGCGCAGCACCACTGGCCCTCATGTGGGATCTGAACTGGGGCCCTGCTGCCCAGAGCCAGTGTCCCAAGCCAACTTCTAACCAATGCGCCACTCCACCGGCCCAAATTTTGTTAAAACAGGATTTTCAAAGATAATACACAGTATATGTGAGAATGTAATGAAATATACTCCCTCCTCCCGCCATCACCTATTTGAGCGGCACCTACAAGGTGTCAGGGAGGCACACTGCAAGGCTCTGAGAACGTTTAAATTCTGAAGATTCAAAACATTTTACTCCCCTCAGCCTAGAGTGAGTCTCAGATCTCCTTCACTCCCTTGCTTCTGTTTCTCTCTTCCCGCTTCTCTCTCTTTCCCCTTTTTTCTCCCGTTCTCATTCCCATTCTGGCTCCTTCTCCTGCTCTTCTCCTCTCCCCCTCTCCATCTTCCTCGCCCTCCCTCCTCCCACCCTGACCCCTGTCTTTTGGTGGTGTGAGCCGGACTATCTGCCTAACTTGAGTGTGACCTGCCGAAGGCAGAAACTTTGCCATATGCTCTGGCATCAGGAGACCCAGACCCTTCCTTGTTCTGACCGGGGTGGTCTCCATGACAAGGGGGGGACCAGCTCAAGCAGGCACCCCTCCCAAACTTTCTCAAACCTTTCAGAATGACATCTGCCCAGTGGCTCCCAAGTTGGTGGTAGGTGGGGAGGACCCTATCAGTCACATCCATTTGTCCACACACAACCCTGCATTGCCAGCTGTGCCCTGGGTGGTAGATTTTGCCCTCCATGGCCACCACTGGATGTGGCACCATAGAAGTGGTGTCAGATCAGGTCACCCTTGGCACTTCCTCCCGGATCTCTGTTGAAGCTGACATGCTGCAGCTCTAAGGTGGGGGCCCCACTGCCACCCCGTCCCACCTCCATCCCCCAATTTGACCTCACAATTTGGAGAAGGGGTAGCCTTCTAAAGACCTGGGAACAAGCCTTTCAACCATACAGCTTTTGCCATGATGGGCTGTAGTTTGTAATATGCTGTTTCTGGACTCCCTGGAGCCATAATTAGGCTCGACTTTAAGCAAATCTAATCTGCAAAAACAAAATAATTTTTCCACCAAATATCAATCTGCAGAATGATTCTTTGTGTTGCAAAAGAATCTGCGACAGGAAGCAGATTCTTTTTTAATATTTGAGTTTCCTTTTTAAATATAAAGTTAATACAAAGGCATTCAAAAGGAGCCTGCCTTGGGCCAGCCGAGTGGCGCAGTGGTTGGGCACTGGCTTGGGAAGCCAGCGACCCCGGTTCAGGTCCCACATATGAGAGCCAGTGACACTGCCCTTAAAAAAAAGGAGCCTACCCCTCACAGAAATCTGGCAACATACTTGTAGAGTCAACCTTTTAATCTGGTTTCATGAAGTTGCTACAGGCATAAAGCCAACCAGCCCATGACCTTGAACCCCTATTTCTAATTATTTTTTTAATTCCCATGCAAGGAAAGGATCCAGACAAAGATTTAAGATCATCCTGTGATCCGCAGTGGGCTCGTAGACCTCACAGGAACTGTGAGGTACAAGATTTTGCCAGTGGACTCCTGACAATTGCCAGGGACTCTCACGGGGTTTTAGAAAGGCTGACAATCATGGAAGCATCTTTATACATTGGGCATAGGGATGGGAGAGGTAGACCTAGAGAACCCAGCCCTAATACACCCTCCCCACCTCACTGCCAGGAATCCATCTGTTGCCACTCTTCCAGGTAAGGGCTGCAGGCCTGACACAGCTGGCTGAGTGCCTTGATCAAGCCACTCCTGCATACCCGTGGGGCCAAACTGCCAGAAAGTTAGAGAAGCAGCCCTCAGCCTGCAACTTTTTACCCCAGAAAAGCTTCAGAATCCTCCCCCTGGCTGCAGTGTGTGGCCTCTTTTGCCCTAGAGATTCTCTCACCCTACTAGGACTTCACTTACTGTCTTTCCTTGTTACCGCATGGAAGTCACTTTGGCAGGAGTAGGTTTTACTCTGAGGATGTCAGCATGAATAACTAACCCCAGAGTCCTTTCCTTCTTTCCTTTCTGGTGTTTTAACTTGCTTTATCTGTTCCATGTGCCCAGCTTCTCATAGACAAGGGTAAGAACCACGACAAGTGTTAGATTAACCTTATTGTCTTAAAAAAGGTTCCTGTAAGTTTGTCTGGTTTCTCTGTAGATGTATGAGTCCCTTAGCTTCTCTGTGCCTCAGTTCCCCAGTAAAAATCAAGAAACTCGACTTAGTAATAATGATACTAGCAGTCTCCCATTTATGTGAGCTTCACAATAACCCCATATGGGAAGTTCTTAGTGTTCCCATTTTGTAGATACCCAAACTGAGGCCCAGAGGGACATGAGTCTAGCAAGATCACTAAGTCAAGTTCTGCTGTCAAATTCAAGGTTGCTACCCATCTCCCAGGCTGATCATGAAGGTTTTCAAGTGTTGGCACAATGAGACTTGGCAGCCCAGCCAGCCTAGGTTCCTGGAGGTCCCAGCCAGGCCTGGAAATCCAGGGGGAGAGGGCAAGAGGCTGTTCCCTTCCTTGATGAAGGAATCTTGCTGTTCTGGTCTTTTGGGCTGGAGGCAAGGATTCTGCTATAGTGATGTGATCACAGCCCCTGTCTCAGATATGAGAAAACGATCCCTGTGGTCCTCCAGGGATGTGTCAAAGCTCTCTCAGCAGCTTCCACCCTTCCTGCATCTTGCCCAAATGTGTGTGTGTGTGTGTGTGTGTGTGTGTGTGTCCTGCTCCATCCACTGACCAAGCACCATATCCATGTGACGACCATTAACACACCATCTCATGAGTCATCACACATGATATCACGCTCTGTGCCCATGCATTGGGGCAGCCAACTGACATTTCTCAGCAGCTGGCGGATCGTGACCCTGCCCTCACTGCCAAGAGTCCATCTGGCACTGCCCCTCCCCCTCAAGGTGGGCCAGCATAGCTCCTGCAGGCTCTGGAGCTGAACTGCCAGGAAGCTAAAGAAGAAGCCATCAGGCTACCACTTCTTTTATCTCCATCCTCAAAACAGCCCCTGCCCCTTGAAGGCATTGGGTTTTTTTGCATGTAATGAAATGGAAAGAAGATTAGAGTGCAAGAATCACGAACCTGGGTTTAAATCTCAGTCTTCCCACCTACATGACCTGAGGCACATAACTGTCCCTCTCTGGGCCTCAGCTTCCTCATCTGGAAAATGGGCATAATGGTGTCATCTTCCCATGGATAGACACACGGACATTCAGAAGAGTTCCATATTACACCTAAAATCAGCAAGTTAGGCAAAAAGCATTGAACGATCTCTTAATCATCTATAAAGGGAAATCTACACAGTTCTGTGTATGCTATGATTCCTAGATACTTGGAGCTTTGAGAATCACTGAGCTAAAGGAAAAAAAGTAGTAGGGAGGGAAAACCCAGTGGGAACATTGATAGACATTTAAATCATTCTATATTTTTGAAGATAGCACTGACTTCAATAGAAGTGATGGGTGGAAAATTCTGTCGGGGGCCTACACCATTCTCCTGGCAGTCAAATCTTTCTCACCTTGATCTCCATTCATGGGTTGGAGGGTTATCATGATGCCAAGAGATTTCTCCAGACCCACTTTTTCTCAGAGGACTCTTGAGAGTTTCCCCTTAATTTTATCCCAGGTTGAAACTCTTTGCTGACCCCTCCTTCATAACTTAGGGCATAAAGCCAAGGCCATTGCCACTCTTCAGTGAACATTAGTGTCCCAAAGGCCTGCTTTACAGATGAGGATGAGATTTAGGGGCAGAGCTGCAATTCAAACCCGGGTCCCCAGCTCCAAAGCTCATAACATTCAAAGCATACTAAAACCTTCCAGCACCAGAACCTCTGGAGAAAAAGCAGTTTCTCCAGCTCTTGGCAGTGACCTTCAGTCGCAAATTCGCCTTTGGTCGTTGATGACCTTCTGGCTGTCCTGCTACTTGGAAATTTGGCTTTCTTGGTGCTGTTGGGCAGTGCCAGCAGCCTACCAAGGGCAGGGGACTGAGCGGGGGGGGGGGGCTTCCAGATGGAAGGATGGCCATAAGCCAGAGCCACGAGCCTGAGGCTGCCCCTCCCGGTGCCCGGGCAAGGCCAGGGGGTGCTCAGGTGTGCGTGCGTGTATGTGCGTGTTCTGTGTTCTTTCTTCTGAGGCCGCTTACGATCTGTCTCTCCCTGCGACGCCACCTCACCAGGAGCAGCACACGGTAAAGTCTCTCTCTCTCTCTCTCTCTCTCTCTCTCTCTCTCTCTCTCTCTCTCTCTCTCTCTCGTCTGTCTCTCGTTCTCTGTGCCCTGGTGCAGCCGCGTTGGTTCTGGGTCTGTTTCCTTGACCTTGTGTCCTTGCTGCCGTCCTGTTGCTTGCAGTGACCAGAGCCCCCCCTCAGCCTGCCCCCCAAGGGAGGAGGAACCCTGAAGGGTCTTGGTTACTGCCCCACACCATGACCACCGCTAGCCCACTTCTTGGCAGAGAACAGAAATTGGGGGGGGGCGCGGAGGACCAGGGTCTGATTTCAGTATGGCCATTGACCTGGGTGGTAGTTACCAGAGGAATGAGAGCGTCCACCTCCCAGATGGGAGAAGAGTGAACAGTGCAAGTAGCTGAGACTTGGGCTCTAAGAGGACAGAGTAACCACCCCACCCCACTTCCAGGAATATCTACACTCTTGGCAAAGTGGTTCCAAAACCTGGTTGTTTTCTGAGAGCGCATTGATCAAGCTACTCCTGCATGCTCGGGGGCCAAACTGCCAGCAACACTCTCCTCAGCGCCTCAGTCAACAGGATTGTTTCTCAGCCTCTTCAGAGGGCAGAGTGCCTCCTGGGAGAGAGACCCCCAACAACAACCATGGAATCATTTCAGATTAATGGATGTGCCCGGGAAGCGTGTTCCCAAATGTCAGCCATTCAGCATATCAAGATTTTAGCCAGTCTCATGTGCAACCTGGATGTCTATTTGCTTGACATTTTCCCCTCCAGCACACAGTCTAAACTTCATTTTAATTTTGCTAAGAAATTATATCATCTGCTTACAACTAGTATTGTTAGCTTCAGTCAGAACCACAGCTGCAAAGGGGAATCCAACCAGAGTGAAACAGTTGCACTGCTAATGGTTGCGTTCAAGCTGGATTCTTTGTTAAAAAAGAAATTAGTGAGTGTTAGGGAGGCGTTAAGGACTTAGTAGCAGAAACCTGAGACTTCGTCTCTTACCAAAACAGAAGGCCTGAAAGATACTTGCAGAAGAAATCATTGTCTCCCTGCATGATCCAATTATTTAATTGTATCCCTATTATGCCTAAAATGACCTGTGACTCTCTTGAGGTGTGTCTTACACTTTGGGGGCAGAGCCTTGAGATAATAATGATGACTTTGGTTTAAAAGAGAAAACACATGTTCAGGCTCTTGAGTCCTAGAGCGTAGCTGTACCTGGCAGGCTAACGTCCCGCTCTCCTCTTTATTCCCTGAAAAAATGAGAGCAAATGGTGGGAAGAATGATGGTTTTGCACCTGGACATTCAGACATACCATGGTGGGAGAGGTCTCTGGGAAAGCCCTATCCATAATCCAGGAGATAACTATAGAGATGATTGCTAGGAGACTGCCCCCTCCCAAAGAACTTTGATCTGGATCCATTCACATGTGCCCTGTGACCAGTTGCCAGGTATATACTGGGTGCTGGGACAAGAATCAAGATTAAAGGGGGAATGAACACATAGAAGAATAGATCAAAAGCCTCTGAGGAGTGTTCTGTCTAAAGCTAGAAGCAAAGACAGAAATGAAGATGATGCTGAAAGAGCATCCGGGTCCAGCAGAACTCAGAGGCAGGCAGGAGAGGCTGTGGGATGAAGGAGCATTTAACTTGACTTTGAGGACTGCGTAGTCCTGGGAGTGGAGACGTGCAGGGAGGGTGTTACTAGCAGCGTGAACTGTATGTGTAAACACAGAGGCAAAGAAGTATGGATGGGGCTTGGGGTGTGTAGCAATTGATGGGAATGCAAAGGTTAAGGTAAGTTGGGCTAGATTTCAAAGAGCCTTGAAAGCCGTGCAATAAGTTTGCATGTCTAGGAATTCAGATGTTCCTGAAGATTCTGAGCAGGAGAGGGACATGGTCATTGACTTTGATCACTGAGTGTAGAAAAGATGGAAGAAAAGAGAGACAGATGGCAGGAAAGTTGGGAGATGGGAAATGGGGGACCTAAGATGGTAGCCAGGGACAGGTGATGGGGATGTTTAGGAGAGGTCTGCACTGCAAAGACTCACACCCAATGGACTCTGGATTGAACCTCTATGCAGCTGTCTCACAAAGATGAGCAAAGAGCCCCTGGAAGAATGAGCTAGTAGTTCAACATCAGTACCTAATGTTCTGCTTCTTTCCACTCCTATGGACTCAGGGAATGTGGGGGTGGGGTCTTGGGTTAAGGGCTGCCTTAAGCATTTCCTGAATCTTGTTGGAAGGGTAAAAAAAATCTTATTTTCTAAGAGCCTGCCAAGAACACCTCCAAGGAGAGGGCACATAGGGCAGCCAGCTGCTCTGTGCTAGTCTGAGGGCCACCACAGGCAGCCGCTCAAGCCCAGCCAGATGATGGAAGGAACTCAACAAGCCCTGACACTAGAACCACAAAAGGCCATCTGCTTACTGGCTCCCGAGCCCAAACATAGCAGGGAACTGGGCCACTCTTCCCCAGCAAGAGCAGGACTGTGCCACACTCACCCCAGACTCCTAGGCCTGGGAGGGTGGGGTCATGTGGAGCTGTGGGCCACCCACCACCCAGTCTGACGTCTGCTTCTACTCTCCCCCTGTCCCCACCCTAACATCCCTCAACAGTGGCAATAGCAAAGGAAAAGACATCAACACGATCAAATCCCTCCGAGTCCTCCGGGTGCTACGACCTCTTAAAACCATCAAGCGGTTGCCAAAGCTCAAGGTGAGATTGGGGCATGTGGGAGGCCTGTCGAGGTTGTCATGTACAGTTGAGCAGGTTGCACACTGCTCAAGGATACTACATTGAAAGGGGTGCTGATAACATTGCAGCCATTGCATATGGATATATTATTACAACTTTCCAGCAGATGGCAGTGAAGTGGATCTAACAAAATCTATAGATTATGACAATTTTCCATTAAATGAAATGTCTCCTGCAAGATTGGAATCCCTTTTCCTAATTCACATGAAGTCATCATGAGGATGAAACAGGACGTAACCCTAATCTGGGAAGCAGGACTAGGTTTCTGTTCCTTCCCACATAACCTTTGACATTTCATCTACCTGTTCTAGGCTCCAAGATCTCCTGTTCAAAGATATGAACTAGCATTTCCCAAAACCTTATATTCTCCCCCTCCGAAAAAAAAGGAAGAAAGAGGGACGGCCGAGTGGCGTGTTGGTTAGGTGCTGGTTTACGACACCAGCGGCCCCGGTTTGGGTCCCACATATGAGGGCCAGTGACACTGCCCACTGCAGTAGCATGGTGGACGGCAGCTCCACCTGGGCTGCTGTGAGTCTCCAGGGACGGCATAGCTGCAGCCCCTAAAAAATAAAAATAAAAAATAAAAAGGAAGAATGAAACCTAGTCATTGAAGCACATCTTTTCAATTTACACTCCACCTGAGGGCCACCTGCATTATCTCTTACTTAATGTTTCTTTAAATCAAGTCACTTCATTTTATTTTATTTTTTTTACTTAAGTGGATTTATTTTAAAAGGAAATGCTATCTAGTTTCTCAAGTTGGAAAACCAGAACCCACTGTTAACCAAAGATGAAACTAAATATCTGTTCTTTAAAACAAAACAAAAAAAAGATATTATTAAAATCTAGCCAAATACTGTTGCCTGCCAAAGGCTTTGAGCATGGATGTTGCTCTTTCTTGGTTAAAAGGAAAAATATCAGTATTAGGTGTTAACATAGTGTCAACTAAGGAAGCCAGCACTCAAAATGATCTAAAGAGAATTCGAGTAGAATAATTTTGGTACCATGAGATTCAGTGGTACCTGTTGGGCTCCTATAAGACAGAAGAGTACGTCTCATATCACCAGGGGTGTGCCTCCCCCCATGGTTTTGGAAATATTGATATGAATACCAATATGTTGATGAATGTTAAAAGAGCCAAGATGTGGCTGCCCTTTGAATGTGAAAGCTTGCTTGCATTGAAATACATGGAATTCCAGCAGTATTCGGTTCAACAGTTCACCATTTTCTGGGTCACAGCCCCCTTGAAAGCCCCATGAAAGCTATGCACTCTGTCCTGGGGAAAGCTGGCAAAGCTAGCCCATAATTCCAGCCAGTTCAACAACCCTTGATGCCCACTTATGGGGAGGATCCACTGTGATTAGAAGCAGAATGGGTAGGGGACATTCCAGACTGGGACACCCCACCTTCTCTGGGGGTGGGCAGAAGGATTCCTTCTTCCCCAGGGCAGAATCTCCTGGGCACACGAAGTCATCTTTCAAATCCAGAGCACCCCCTACTGCTCAGTGGACAAAAGGGAAGAGACCAGAACTACAGATGATGGGGGATCAAGGCATGGCATGAGGCAGGGACACAAAATTAACAGGAAGTGACCTCTCAATTGAGGACCTTTCCCCTTGCACTTAACTTGGAGAGGCTCAGAGAAGTGGTTCCACTTCCCAAGGGGCTCTGAGATTGGGTGCTTTAGGTGCATAGGAGCTCAGGATCGGGTCCAGCCCCAGCACATACTTCTCAGAACTGTGTGATAGCAACACTTGGTATTACGGGCTGCTCCAGGAGGAGGCTGGCCGGCTCCCATTCCCTCACGCCCTCTCTCCACCCCGCCCACTAGGCCGTGTTTGACTGTGTGGTGAACTCTCTCAAGAACGTTTTCAACATCCTCATTGTCTACATGCTGTTCATGTTCATCTTCGCCGTGGTGGCCGTGCAGCTCTTCAAGGGGAAGTTCTTCCACTGCACCGATGAATCCAAGGAGTTTGAAAAAGATTGTCGGTGGGTCTCCACTCCCCTGGGCGTCCCCACTGGGGCCAGTGGGTGGGGCGTGGCGGAGGCACCAGGTTTTGGGCTTCGACACCCCTAGTGTTGAGCACGGGGAGTGACGCAGGTGCCACCAGCTTGAATCTGAAGTAGAAGGAAAACAGTTTTGTAACTGACGTCGCTGCCCACCACTTAGGGATGAGCCATGAACTAGTGGTTTCACTTTTCAGTCACCAGTTTTGTCAAGTGGGGAATATTAATACACCTCCTCATTCCCTGATTTGAAACCTTTACAGGGAGATGTGTTTCAAAATCAGAATAGTTGGGAGATTTTAGAAAGGTTGTATAGCGCATGTTTCACATAGGACGTAATACCCTTAGCTGGGTCTAAGCCAGCCCTGTAATCAAATACAATATTTCTGCTGGGAAACATGTAAATGTTTGTACCAAATATGATAAATAACAAGTATAAAGAGCCTCACATCCAATTAGGTCAAGTTTGGTTGCCAAACAAATTAGGTCAGAGGTGGGCAAACTTTATCAAGGGCCAAATAGGAAATATTATTGGCTGTATGGGTCATATAGTACCTATTTTGATTACTCAGTGCTGCGATTGGAGTTCAAAAACAGGCAGTTTTATCCTGATAAAACTTTATTTCTGGAAACTAAAATTTGAATTTCGTATAGTTCTTAACTTTTACTAAATTTACATGAATGATTTGTTTTCAATAACCATTTAAAAGTATGAAAAAAATAAAACCCAGTTTGTGGGCCATACAAAAACTAGTCCAGGTTTAGTCCACAGGCCACAATTTGCCCACCCTGAGTTAGGAAGAAAGTGTTTGGTTTTCATAACTTTCTAGATTTGGGAATTGTGGATAAGGGATTGTGGACCTGAAGTCCCCCCATCTTTGGATCATCCTCACGATGGAAAGCTCAGAACTCAGCTCAGTAAAGTACTGAGTCTTTAACTTAACTAAGCGCTCAGTAAACGTTATTGTTGCTGGCATAGCAAATGGCAGCCTGTTGTTGTTTTGGTGGCTATTTCCTAGAATTGGAAGGATCCCAGGCAACTAGGAATCTGGAGCTCAGCCTTGTTTCCTGCCCTGAAAAAGGGCAGCCACTCCCCCCAGTGGCCTGGTGAACCCAGAAATGTGCCTGTCTCTATCCATGTTCTTAACCCCCCAAGTCTGAGCCTGCCCCCTCAAGTCTAGAAGCTTTTAAGTTGGAAAAGAGTGCTAGACTGAGTTGGCTGTCCCACTGGTAGCAGGGTCATGGCATCATCATCTGTGTGTTTATCTCCAAGTGGATGCAGACATCCTCCAGGGAGAAATAGGAGGTGTTACTACTTCCCGGGCTGAGGAAGAGGTAGCATGAGCTGGTGGGCCCTTCTTTCTCCTCCTCCTGTCTCCAGTGGCCAAAGATGAGTGTCCAGAGCCCCTTTCCTCCTCTTACTAATGGTCCCCATTTTCTGTGGCAGTGGCAAGTACCTCCTCTATGAGAAGAATGAGGTGAAAGCACGGGACAGAGAGTGGAGAAAGTATGAGTTCCATTACGACAACGTGCTGTGGGCTCTGCTGACCCTCTTCACCGTGTCCACGGGAGAAGGCTGGCCACAGTAAGTGGCCTAACCAGAGAGCCCCACAGGAGGAGCTCAGGGGCACCAGGGAGCAGGAGAGGAAAGGGTCTGAGAGCCCAGTGCTAAAAAGGGTCTGGGAGGGGGCGGTTTGCTCCTGGCTTCCCAAGGTAGGGACACTGCTAGGTGGCTGAGGGGCTGTCACCAGAACAGCAACCTCCATGTGTGGCTGGGTTTGTAGGGATTAAAATATTGCAGTAAAATACTATTTATCTTAGTTATTGAGGATGTTGGCATCCCCTTAATTTGTGCCCCCAGCAAATGCCTCACTCTCCTCTCCTTAGTCCAGTTTCTTCTCTCAAAGGTCTTGGAAATGCCACGTTGAAGGCTGAGTAGATCCTAGCATGTACCCTCAGCATCCTCGCCTCCCTCCTCTCAGCAAGCACACCAACCCGTACGTCTCTACTCACCCACGCACACACTCACTACCCACACAGCCAGAGTTAGACCAGAAGTCACCTGTGAGTGAATTTTTTAAAGATACCTTTTCCTAGTACACCTGAAACTAATATAAAATAATATTGAATGTCAACTGTAACTGAACAAAAGAAATAAGTTTAAAAAAAAAAAAAGATACCCCTTCCTCAACAGACTTCACTTCCATCTGTCAGAATATCATTACAATATACTTAATGATTTTGATCAAATAAGGCATTTTCTGGCCACCTGCCAAAAACTTGTCGTGATAAATACACAAATCTATCATGTCTACAGTATGAATGGCACTGCTTAGACATGGAGCCCTTGAGCAGCGCATGACCTATACAATATACAGAGCAGCTGTGCACATACACACTCTTATGTGCATCCCCATTGCATGTCCTTAGCTCCCACCACCAGCAGTACTTAAATGACCACACACACGCGCACACACACTTGCCTACATGACTTTCTACTCATGCCCATCCGTCAGTACAAACCTGGTTTCAAATCCCAACTCAGCCATGTCAGAGTGGGCGATCTTCAGCAAGTCACTTTAAATTGCTGAACCTCAGTTTCCTTGTGTGCAAAATGGAGCCAGTAAGAACCACCCTGAGAGAGTTGCTGAGAAAATAAATAAAATGTTGAACATCATTTCTGGCACATAACAGGCTCTCGATACATGGCAGTAACAGTAACTGCCATTGTTGTCAATACTCCCCACAGACAAGGGGGTGGGAAGCCTTATGGCTTCATAAAGTAACCTCGGTACCTGAAGTCAGAAAACAGCGATTACTTTCATTTCTTGTCCAGTTCCTCTTAATATTTCCCTCTATTCCTGTTCCCCTGTCCCACTTGCCCCCTCTCTGCACCCCGCTCCTCACAGGGTCCTCAAGCACTCTGTGGATGCCACCTTCGAAAACCAGGGTCCCAGCCCTGGGTACCGCATGGAGATGTCCATCTTCTATGTCGTCTACTTTGTCGTGTTCCCCTTCTTCTTCGTCAATATCTTTGTGGCCTTGATCATCATCACCTTCCAGGAACAGGGGGACAAGATGATGGAGGAATACAGCCTGGAGAAAAATGAGGTGCCACTTCCTGCTTGCATCCCCCATGTAAAAACAGACACCATTGGCCAGTTGAGTGGCATATTGGTTAAAAGCTGGCTTGGGACGCCAGTGGCCACAGTTCGGATCCCACATATGAAGGCCAGTGACACTGCCCTCTTAAAAAAAAAAAATTTAAAAACGGACACCATTGACCCCAACTCCACACACACGCACACACATGCGCACACAAAGAAACCAGCTTCTGGGTGTATGTGAGGAGAGAACAGCAGAGTCTTCTAAGCAGAATCTATTCTGCAGGGCGGTTTCCAGAGGAAAATACATCAGACAGAAAAGGTGTATCTATCAGTCAGTTTAGACTAGCTTATGCTGCAGTAACAAACAGCCCCAGAATCTCAATGCCATATAGCCACAAAGAGGGTGATTTCTTGCTCACCCGGCCTGTCTAAATGGTTCTGCTCTACGTCATTATCCTGGTTCCCTCAGAGACACTTCAGTTAAAAAAGAAAAAGAGTATATATGGCAAATCATGGTTTAACTCTTGAGGCATGTGCCCAGAAGTGACACAGATCACAACTGCTCACATATCATTAACCAGAGCAAGTCACACATCCATATGTGATGTCAGTGGGGTGGGGAAGTAGAATGTACCCCAAGGAGGGGTAGTGAACATTTATGAATGAAAATCCAGTGCACCAGAGCATATAAACATGGTTCTTTGTCCTTCTAGTTTCAAGCTAGGTGCAGAACTAGACGTATCCTTCCTCTACTCTGTTGGCCCTTGAGACATCATAATCATGATTCCTCCCTGTTTCCCTCCTTCCAAGAGAAAGAGAAGGAGAAGCAAAGTGTTCAGTAGGAAAGAATGGTTAGGCTTCAAAATCAGACTGGTTTAAATTAGGGTTTGGCCCGCTTGGCAGCTGCGCCACCTCAGACAAGTGGCTTAACTTCTCTGAGCCTTTTTTTTCCTTATCTGCAAAGTGGGGCTGTTGATAGTACCCACTTCCCACATTTGCTAAGGGGATTCCATGAGATAATTGGAGACAGATCAGCGTGAGTTCTGGTACATGGTGAGTTCTCAAGGAGCCATGGTTGTTGGGAGAAGAACGCCGTCATGGTAAGGAACTTAGGGAAAGTCCAGGAATCCTGGCTGGGGGAAGGAGAGGCAGAAATGCAAACAGATGTGCCGAGTTAGTTGGAGGGTGCTCAGTGTCCGGCTCTGGCCTCCTCGGGCCCTCACACCACTGGCCTGTCTCCCTGCAGAGGGCCTGCATCGACTTCGCCATCAGCGCCAAGCCTCTGACCCGACACATGCCCCAGAACAAGCAGAGTTTCCAGTACCGCATGTGGCAGTTCGTGGTGTCTCCACCTTTTGAGTACACCATCATGGCCATGATTGCCCTCAACACCATCGTGCTCATGATGAAGGTGAGTCCCCTGGTCCTGTCACGTCCCTGCCCCTCACAACTGCCCTCACTCAGCAAAATGGAACTGTCTGCTGGGAATCTTCCCAGACACACCACACTATGTCACCACCCAGCCTTTGCTTCCACTGTTCCCTCTGCCTGACACACAGTTCCCACCACTCTGCCTGGCCAGCTCCTTCCAGCAGCACCTGCACAGCCCTTCCTCCAGGAAGCCTTCCCTGATGTCCCAGAACTGTACCAGGTGTCTGTCTTTGCAAGTACCCTATAGTTACCTCACATGCCCTAGTATCAATATGGGTTGCCTGACAGTCTCCCCCATCAGC
The DNA here is from genome assembly GCA_033961575.1 of Aselliscus stoliczkanus. NCBI lineage: Eukaryota > Metazoa > Chordata > Mammalia > Chiroptera > Hipposideridae > Aselliscus > Aselliscus stoliczkanus. The sequence goes on from CM066735.1 coordinate 11,944,953, forward strand.
CTGTGAGCTCCAAGCCAGACAAGTCCTACTCACCCCTGAATTCCTGGGGTTCAGCAAGGGCCTGGCTCAGAGGAAATGAGGCCCTTGATAACTGTTTGATGAGTGAAATGAGGAAGGAGGGGCAGGTAAGGACCTTGCCAACCTCAGGGCCACAGAGCCTCTTCAGGGTGAAAAGTCAGAACCTTTCTTTCACCCTGTGCTTTGGAGACCAAAAGCCTGGGTGCAAGTCCAGCTCTGCCTTTTAACTGATTGTTTAACTTTGCACAGTGAGCCGTGACTTCTCAGAGCCTCAGTTTCCCTGTCAATAAAATGGGAATGTTAATAATAGCACCTTCCTCCCCTCAAGTGGGGAAGAGGATTGAATGAGAAAGTTCATGTAGAAATGTTAGCAAGTTTCTCGACACTTCAAAAACACTCAATAAATTTAGATACAAATTTTTGAATTGGCAAAAAAGCAGTGCCTATTTTTGCTCAAAAACTCTTCTCATAAGCAAATTCTTTTATCTTTTCATTATGATGCTGAACAGTTATAAACAAACAGAAGAGAGACAGATAGTAGAGTGCTGTGCTTCTCACACTGTAATGTGCTCATGGACTCTCTGGGCATCTTGTTAAATGCAGATGCTGGTTCAGCAGGTCTGGGGTGGGCTTGGGACTCTGCCTTTCCAGCCCACATCCCTGGACCACACCCTGAGTATTCAGGTTCTCATGAACACCCAGTCACCATCACCCAGTTACCTATCTGAAACACCTAGTTACGTTACCTTCCTCTTTTTCCTTGAGATGAAATTCACCTCAATAAATAAACATAACATAAAATATACCATTTCAAAGTGCACAATTCAGTAGCATTTAATACATTCACCATGTTGTCGATTTCCAAAACATTTCCATCACCCCAAAAGGAAGTTGTGTCCCCATGAGCAGTCACTCCCCATCCCCCACCCCCAGCCCCTGGAAACCACCAATCTGTCTCTATGGATTTGCCTATTGCGGATATTTCATCTATGTTTTTTGAAGTATTCTAAATGACAGACACCACGCTCTTTCGCCCTTAAATTCTTCCTTATGCATTTCTTAAAAATAAGAATGTTTTCCTACATATTCTTATGCTTGACAAGATGAGTAATAATTCTCTAAGATCCATATTGAATGGTCCCCAAAATATCTTTCACAGAAAATTGTTTTCTGAGCCAAGATCTAAATGGCTACAGATTGCCTCTAGTTTTTGTCTTTTAAACCTCTATCCTCCCCATCTATACCTTTTGTTCTTTTTTCATGCTCTTGAATTTTGGAGGAAACCAGACGAGCTGAATGAAAACAGTTCCAGCTCTGGGTACATTGGTTTCCTTGGGGGTACTGTAACTTCCTTCTCTATCTGCCATATTTCCTATAACCTCATAGTTAGGTTATAGATTTGAGTCCGATTAAGTAGTTTGTGCAAGAATATTTCATAAGGAGTCAGAATAGTGGTTACCTCTGGGACGGGTGATAGACTGGGAAGAGATACAAGGAAACTCTGAGTTGCTGGAAATGTAAATCTTGGTCTGGGGAGTGGCCTCATGGGAGTATACAGGTAGGAATTAAAAGAAAGAGATCTGGAAAACCAAAGGACGTACTGCAGGGAGGATGCTATAGACATCCCCACGAACCCCATCCAGCCATGCTGTCTAGGATCTGAGATGCTAAGATAGGATTCAAAAAAGGAGTTTCTGTTTTGAAGTAAAGAACTTGCCTGGAGCCCGGGTCAGCTCCATAGGAGTCAACAGGGACACCAAGTTTGAGTCCTGCCTGCTCCAGAATAGGACAGCCACAAAGCCACCTCCCCAGGCCCCGCCATCCACTGATACCGCCACCTTTCCTCCTTTCTACTCTAGTTCTATGGGGCCTCTGTTGCTTATGAAAATGCTCTGAGGGTATTCAACATTGTCTTCACCTCCCTCTTCTCTCTGGAATGTCTGCTGAAAGTCATGGCTTTTGGGATTTTGGTAAGTACAGCCTTGTGGGCCAGAGCTGTGGGTTGGGGGGAAGCCCGGAGAAGTACTGGGTGCTGGGTGCTGGTCTTCTCCCCATCTGGCCTCAAGACCCAACCTCAGTGGTGGCTTGAGCATCCCTCCAATGCCCACACATTCAACTTAGACTTATGCTTGCCAAGTAACACCAATGATACCCGGCACATATTGACTGTTGCTGTGTGCAAGGCACATATTTATTCAGTCATTCCTCAAAATGACCCAATGGGTGAGAGTAACTCATCCGTTTTAGAGATGAGGAAACTGAGATCCAGGCAGGCCAAGTCCATGGCATTCAAACTGTTCTAACCACAATCCACGGTGAGCAATACATTTTAAAGTGGAGCCCAGCACACAGATGGGAATATAGACAACCGAAATGAAATTTTCACAAAATCAGTATCGACCCTTAAGCGTTCCCTGCACTCGATTGTCTACTCTATTCTACTCATTTCCATTTCTTTTTTTTTTTTTTTTTTTTTTTTTAGAGAGCAGTGTCACTGGCCCTCATATGTGGGACCCGAACCAGGGCCGCTGGCTTCCTAAGCCAGCACTTAACCACCGTGCCACTCGGCCGGCCCTCCATTTCCTTTTTTTTAATGCAGCTCATGACCCATTCACTTGATTTCATCTTCCACTAATGTAGATGGTCTTTACCTGAGGCCCACTAACCCCTAAAGATCTGTGGATCGAAGGGTCTGTGAAATTAGATATGAAAAACAATTGCATGTCTATTTTTTGCCAAATGCTAACGTTACCTTCCATTTTTAAGGCAGACAAAAAACTGCAGTATTACCAATATGACCTGTGTCATTGATCAAAATCAGATATTTTCCTAGTGCATTATAGACATTGCAGATACCTCTCAAAATTTGCTTTACACCCATCATTGCTTCAAAATTCTGGTCATTATGAAACCTACAGCTAGAACTTATTTAATATGTTACTAAAGAAGTGCATTCATCATTTGATCACCATTTTAAAAAATACTTTGATCATATTTCAACGTAACAGATGTCCTTGCAATTTTATTTATTTTATTTTATGCATTTTATTTATTATCCTTGTATTTTATTTTATGCATTTACAAAGCTTACTCTCAGAAGGTCTTCCCAGATATTACAAAATTTTAAAAAGAGGTAAAGAAGGTCTGAGCTTAATGGTTTGTGATTTGGGGTGACTTCAAGAAGGTCCCCAGTGAATGGCCAAGGTGAGACTTGAAACAGGATGTCTTCCCTCTGACCACCCACTTAACCTATTTCTCTAAAGAGAATGACCTACAGTGCATGGTCTCAGCCAGGGTCTCGGGGTCAGAGCCTAGGTTCTCACCTTGGCTTTCCGAGGTGGTAAAGACCATCAGCTTTAGCATCAGAGAGACTTTACTTCCGATCATATTCAGGCTCTGTCACCTCACATCTCTCTCCATCACAAGAAGGGCCCATCCTCTGCCCCTCTCTCAGAAGAGCTCTTGCAAACCCTAAACACAAATAATGTGTGCCTGAGACTGAGGGTGAAGCGTGGATACAATGAATGCTCAATAAATGCTAGCAAGGGTTACAGCAAAGCTCATTAACCTTTCTCCTCCAAAGCAGCGGCTCCCAGCCCTGATACCTATCCGAAGTACTTGGGGAAATTTCTTAGAATTGAATCATGCCCCAGACCTACTCTGAGGTTCTGATTCACTTGGTCAGGTAGGGGCTCCCAAATCTGTACTTTTAATGAATACCCCCAGGGGAGTTCAAGGTACAGCCCAGGCTGTCAGGCCCTGCACTGAGCACCAGCCAGGCAGGAGAGACAGCCTGCAGCCAGGGCAGTGGCACCAACATAGCATTCCAGTCCTGGGGATGCCACCAGGACAGGTCACAGAATGTATGCAGAAGAGTTTAGGCTCTGGCAACACCCATTCCTGGGTGCGACTCTTGCCTCAGCCCCTTTCTGGATGTGTGGCCGAAAGCAAGGCACTTGGCCTCTTTGCTCCTGCCCAATGTAGCTGTGTTGGGCGAATTTTCATTCCCAGGCATCTTCTGGTGGTAAAGTGATTTTGTGCCAGGGGCTGGGACTTTATCTCCCCTGCCCCTGGCAATCCCGCAGGGACCTACACAGAGTTTCCCCTTCACTTTCCGATGAAGCTCCAAGCTCCTCTTGTGGAAGTTAGGCCATTGAGGGGAGCCTTCTAGTCCAGGAGGCTTGAGGTCCATGGCCAGACACCTAGGAAGTTGTCTTCTCATGGGAACCCCCAAAAGCAGAGCCTGAGAAAAAGATTCAGTGCAAGGAATTTACCTGAGAGGTGACCTCAGGAAACACTGTAGAGTAGATGGGGAAGGAGGCAGACGTAGGAAGGTAGCCAGTATGGGGTGCACTAAGAAGCCATTTCCCACTGTGGGCAACTGGGCGCAGTTCTGCTGGGGAACTCCAGGCAGCAGAGAGCACATCAGCATCATCCCACCTACAGGGGAGGGAGCTGGGGTATTTATCCTCCAATGCCCCTGAGCCATAGTCAAGGCTGCTCCCTTGAGCAGGGGAGCTGTTAATTCCCCAGTAAATCTGCAGTCCAAGAAAGCCCCTGGGCAGAGTAACAGAGGTGTGCAGTCAAATATGAGGAGATGCAATCAAAATATGGGCAGGGCCCCAGCAACACCTGCTAAAATACCAAAAGTACTGCTTTTAGACAATTGTAGAACAGCAACAAACATCTATTGTCCACTTACTGTATACCAAATCCTTCTCAGACTCACATTCATTATCTGATTGCTGTTATACCCTGATCTTCCAGAAGAGGGCACCAAGGCCCACACAGTCCAAATCAGGACATTTAGCTCATACATTCTGAAAGAATTTGATCCTGGCAAGCAGAACTCCAAGTTCTGGGTCCTTTTCCTTGAGGCAGAGGGGCTACCACAGGGTTGCATGCACAGGAGAGGAGCTGAGCACTCAAAATGGGGCCTGAGCCCTGACCTGGTCTCTGCTTTGTGAGGATACTGGGAAGACTGATGTTTGGTATGGGTCCCACTGAGCCTTGGGGCTGTGGGAGGTTGTCTGTTGGAGCCAGACCCCTAGAGCCAGGCAGGGGTGGTGCTCAGTGTGCGCTCAAATCATGTGGAATATTTCAGTATTTAACAACAATGCGCTGTACCTGTGTGTCCCACTTGAGCCACCACTTGGTCAATCAGGACAGATCAAGTTAAGCTTCGGCAACAAACAACTCCCACATCTCAGTCCCTTCAATCAACAAAGTTTTTTTTTGACACTCAGCAGGGGGGCTCTTTGCTTGTAGTTACTCAGGGATCCAGGCTCATGGAGCAGACCCCATATCAAACACTGCAGGTTACCAGGGTTAAGAGAGTTCTGATGAGTCCTGCCTTGGCCAGGAAGTGACTCATATTGCCTCTGCTCGCAGCCCATTGGCTGGAAGTAGACACATGGCCCCATCTAATAGGATGAGCAGCCTGACCTGTGCCCAGAAGGCCTCTGCACCCTTGTGACTGTCCCCTTTCTCCAGATTAGGAAGTGGAGGCCCAGAGAGGTTTAGTCACTGGCCCACAGGTACACAACTGGATGTTAGCAGAGCTGGGATGTGAACCCAGAGGCTGCTCTCTTCAAGAGTGTGCTATAAACACAGTCCTGCATCAGTGGGGTCCTGAGCATAGATTCTGGACTCACCCAGGCCTGAGTTCAAATCCTGACCTTTCACCTCCATGCTGCTCACCTGCCAGGCAGGTGAGTGGCTTCTGTCTCTGAGCTTGTCACCTCATATAAAATGGGTGATAATCCTTCCTCCCAAGGGTCTTTCTCCCCAGCAGAGCTGAAAAGGGACCAGGAGGATCCCTCTGCAGCCAGGCAAACCAAGAACAGTCCTGGGGTCCCAGGGAGGGGGCACTCAAAGCAGCCCCTATAGCAGCATTTTGCTATGTAAATGACCAAGACTGTCCCAGACCTTTGGGCTGATCAGCAGCTGTGCCCCGGTCCAGCCATGTGGGGGCCAGGCATGGAGCCCTGCGTTGGCATCTCTGTCTTGTGGATTCCCATTCTAGAATTACTTCCGCGATGCCTGGAACATCTTCGACTTTGTGACTGTTCTAGGCAGCATCACCGACATCCTCGTGACTGAGTTTGGGGTAAGCTTCCCACTGGCTTCTCTCTGGGTAACTCCTGACTGGGAGGGGTGTAGGGGGGTCATCTAGAAGCTGCGGGTCCCAACAGCACAGCTGGCTTGGGCCAGCGCTTGGCCTTGATCAGAGAGGGAGAAAGCAGGGCCCCCAGGAGTAAGGGTGGTTCCTCAGGAGAGCGACTTGGGAAGACAGGGGTTCCCAAAGCCATGGCCATAGAGCCAGGGCTGTAGTGTAAACTCCCCTGCATCATGGCTGTTGGTTTATGAATAAACCATATGGCTGAGTGCATTGAGAGAACTGAGACCTTTGAAGAATCCAAGGCTGAGCCCCACCCCAAACTCCACAGTGTTGGGGTTCCAGAGGGAACCAGCTTCAAGTCCATTCTGCCTAAGCTAACAACCTTCTGGTTCATGGGCAGAAGGGAGCCATGGCCCTCAGGCCAACCAGGGGACTCCACTCCCAGGGCTTTAGGAGGGTCCCTAGCATATCCGTCTTTCTCTTTCAACCCGACGGTTCTCAACATGGGGGTCTCTGGACCTCTCTGCAGTGGCCCCACAGGCCACATTGTCCTTCTTCCTTGTCTGGAAGACTCAGGGCCCCAGAGCTCCTGTCCAAGACCCACCTCCTTGGCTGTCTGCCAGTGGGCCCAGGCTTTACAGCCCTCAGGTGATTGGGGGTAGGGTAGGAGACCCTTGCAGGGGAGAGCAAAAGGGTAGAGTATGTCAGAGCCAAAGGCGGGCGTGGTATCCATCTCGTAATAATAGCAATAAAAATAATGATGACTGACAAGGATGGCATACTCGCTGTATGCCAGGCACCGTGCCAAGTGTTTTACATGGATTAGCTCATGGTATAGGTAGGGGGCTTGTATATAAAAGAATTCCCTCGGAGGGTTCAACCGAAGGGATTAGAAAGCAAAGACCACTCAGAGGGGAAGGGACAGTGCCTAGCACCCAACCACCATGGGGAGCTGTTACCTGCCCAGGTGCTGGAGTGGGGAGAGAACCTGAGTTGGATTGGGGAGGGGCCGCCTGGTGGTAGCTGTGGACATGGAGGAACAGAACCCCTAAAAGAGACAAGGGCCAAAGCAAGAAGAGAGCATCATGGGAGCAATACCCCAGACTTTGTTTCCTGCCCTCTGTCTCCTGCCAGTACCTCCCATTGGCCAAGCCCAGCCAGAAGGAAGCCAGAGGGCCAGGGATCCAAGGGGGTGCTCAGAACAGGCAGAAAAGAGCAGATAATAGATTTGGGTGGGTGGTGCCCAAAAAAAGGGTATTGCCCCATTTCAGGGAACTAAGGCTCAAGAAAGTGGAAAGACCTGCCTAAGGTCACACAGCCAGGCCTGGTGACTCCTGAGGACACATTGGGATCTCCTGGGGTGTGCCCATCGGAGCCCCCAGCAGAAAGGGATCAATTGGCGCACTCTTCCATCCTGGAAGACTAGCAAGGCTCGGGAGCTACACAGAAAAGGGGGCCATTCTCTGATGAATCCCCCAACATCCCCCCCACCCAAGTGGTATCCTGGCCACACCTCTTTGCCTTCAGGTCCAAGGAGCCAGAAGTGTCCCCTCCTCCCATCCTGTCCCCCACACTTTCCTCTAGAGAGTTGATGCCCACATGGGGGCTATCCCTGTTAGGGTGCCCACCCCCTGCCACCGTCCCCTGGAAGAGAGCCAGAGCCTAGACTTCATCTTTGTCCTAAGTTTCTAAGAGGTCTGAGCTCCAACTGGCAGTCAGAATATCTTGCTGTCCAGCTGAGCTCAAGACAGCCTTGAACCAATGTCCCTCTGAGTCAAGAGATTGGAAGGAGTGGCCCACCAACCTAATAGGGCAGGTGGAGGAAGTTGGTTGAAACCTCCAGTTGCCAGTAAAAGATCCATAGGGCTGGACCCCAACAGCCAGTTCTGGCTGCAAGACAGGAGAGGGCTAGAGGATGGAGCACAGGGGCCAATTCAGGGACGTTAAGACTGTTGCAGTAGTCAAACAGCCCTCTTTACAAGCTGTTTGACTTTGGACAATGGTGTTACCTGTTCTTGTCCTGTACATGGAGATAATCTTCATAACCAACCCCATCAGATCCTTGGAAGCCGCACATCCATTCATGCATTCAATAAGCATGCATTGAGTGCCTACTGTGTGCCAGGCATTGTTATTGGTGCTGGAGACAGAGTAATGAACAAATCAAAATATACAAGAATGCCTGCTCCACATTGCAGGGAGGGAGATGGCCACTTTTAACAAGAAAGACCAATCGATGTGAAGTGCTTGGCACAGAACCCACCAGGAAATAAATAGTTCACAAATGATGGTTATTATTATTGCTATTATTACCATGAATATACTTGGGATTGTAGTTTGTTAGCCAGCCCCCAGGCTCTGAATTAGAATCATTTGGAGGGAAAGATAGAGGGTGATGTTTGGCCCCTCTTAAGGATGATAAACTCCCAACCTGGAGTGGGGGGAGGCCTGGCCTGGCCTGCCGGACAAGGAGCCCACAGCCACCCCTTTTCTGCCTCCCAGGTAAGCCCACTAGGTCTGAGGCAGAAGGAACCAGATCCTCAGGAGGGCAAGTCCCCGGGGTTTGGGGAGGAGAGGGTGTGGGACCCACTGGGCCTCAGCTGCTGCCCCCAAGTGGCTGGGGGTGATGTGGGTTTGCCCTGCGTGCGATGGATAATGACTGTGTTTCTTGTCTTGTCTCTTTTCATGCCTGCTCTTTAAACTGTATATTGGCACAACGCCGTCTGAAAAACTCATCCAATCAAAATGCACTATGAAATTCATTTGTTCATCCATGACGTGGTCTGTGTGTTCATACACCAATGACTATCTCCCAACCCACCACCACCACCCCACTCCCCGCCCGGGAACCGAAACCCATTGGTTTTTTGGCACTGGTTACAAATCAACCTAAAAAACGCTGAACACGCCTCCCCAACTGCCCCCGCCCGCCCGCTCCCCCTCCATCTTCAACATCTGCATCTAGAATCCGGTTGGTCTTACTTCTTTCTGAAGTCTAAATGCCTTACATTAACTGTGAACGCATCTTCTCGCATCAGCATTGCATGTCACACCCCGGGCTTTCTGACTGGGAACGCCTGACACATGCCCTACCCCAGTCTGTCTGTCTCTCCAACCCACCCTATCCCCTCCCTCTTTGTTCCTGCAGTCTCAGTCTCTCCCTCTTTCTCTCCCCACTCTCCTTCTCTGTAGTTGTTTTCATTGGATTCTGAATTGGGGTTTTCTGTTTGGCTTGGTTTGCATCTTTTACAGAGAAAAGGATGGGTTTGCCAGGACGAGTCGGAGGGGCCAGGTCTCCTACCCCATCACTTACACACATGTGACACTCAGAGCCCTCAGCCACCCTGAAGTCCCTCCTGTCCCCTGTTGAGCTCCATGGAGCCTGGGCCCCAGGAAAGCTTCTCCCATCCCTCACCCCATTCCAAGCACTGTAGCTCTTTGGGCTTAACCACCAGAGACGGAAATCTCCAAGTCTGATGGAGGAAATCTGAGGGACGGTCAGCATGCAAGCAAAGATTCTCAGATAAGGGAGACTAAGAACAGCTAAGGCTGGGGTCTGCTGCTTCCAGGCAGGCCTGCCAACTGAGGCCCTCTCCTGAAGTCCTGACCAGCACACGTACATGTGACACACACACACACACACACACACACACAAAATCATCACACACACGTGCCCTCTCCTCTTTCTTGCTCCATCTCTGACTGGCCCCTAGCCTCTCTCCCCTCTATACACACACAGGCACATACTACCCCTCTCCTCTCTTACATCCATCCACTCTGCACACCCATACACCCACCCCAGCACACACGGTCTCCATCTTTCTCTCTCCTTACTTATTTAGCTCCTTGCACATTTGCATGCCCCTCACTATTAAATCCCACCTGCCTCTCACCCACCCCTGAGCCCCTTTGAAGGACCCCTAATGGCATATTTGCACCTGGATCCCTCACCTGCTAGTGGCACACATGCGCTCATCCACCAAATGTTTAATGAGCCCCAGTTCAGTGCCACAGATGGAGGGGTGAGCAGAAGCAGACACCACCACTACCCACCTCACCTACAGTCAACCAGATTTGGTCCATCTGTGACTTCTAGTGCCTTGTCTCCCACCAGCACCCCCTGAGGCCCACAGTCAGGTGGGAGAGGGAGGCATTGTTCAAATCACCCCTCAAGTTCACTTGAAATTGTAACTGTGACGCAAACTGAAGGATGAGCAGTGTTAAGGGGGAAAGGGCATTCAAGGCTCAGGACAGCACATGCAAAGGCCCAGTGGCAGGATGGAGTTTGCAGGGGTCAGAGTCTTGAAAGTGAGGGGGTGTGGCTAGAGCAAAGGAAGGCTCACCCAGAAGAAATAAAGAGAGCAGAAGCGGGCATGCCTTCTGGGGGCCTTAATGTGGGAGCCTGGGAAGATTTGGAGCAGGGGAAGCATGGTCAGAAGTAAGATTAGACAAGATCACTGTGAAAAAAAAAAAAAAAAGATCACTGTGGCTGCAGAGCCCAGAGCAGTTTGGCAGGGACCTGGGCTGGAGATGGGCACCATAAATTCCAGCGAGGGATGTGGAGATGGCAGAGAGCAGAGGAAGCCAGCAGAGAACTGGCCATCCAAGCAGGGCCCTCCAGGACCCAGGGATGGGTTGGGTCTGGGCTGGGGTGGGCGGGTACCTGGAGGGACTTGAGTCTGGCTTGAATGGGGAGGTGGAGGTTAGGGAATACCATAAGAGGGCCAGATTGGGGAAAGAACATGAGTATGGGCATGGCAGGTTTGAGGAGCTTTTACAGACACCATGGAAAAAGTCAAGTAGGCAGGTGGTTATGAGGTCTGGAGCTCAGAGGCCAAGTCTGGGATGGAGGTGGCAGAATTTCCTGCAAATAGCGGGATTTTTCCGGAGCCCTAGGGTGGACAGTTCCCATGTCCCAGAATCAGGAGACACAAGGTAGAGTTGGAGGACAGGACAGCTGCTCCTTGTGGGCTGTGGACGGAAAGATGGAAGCTAGGAAAAGGGAAGTCGTCAGAAATTCTGTGAGCACTTGAAGGACTTGATGCAGACCCAGGAAGCGGACAGACTAGCCTCTTTCCCTCCCCCATCTCCCAGCCCTGTCTTATCTCTACCCCCTACCTCCCTGTGTGTCTCCCTTCTCCCTCAGCTCCAAGAAGAGCAGCATGCTCTCTGCATGTGTCTCCCTGTGAGACTCTTGCTTCTCCCGCATGGTGGCAGGCTTCCCCAGCTCTGTCCCGAGCCCCTGAGGCTGCTTCCAGGGCCCGCCTGCCTCTGCATGCTGAGCCATGTCCACATGTTATGTCCCACCCCAGGAAGGGATGGCTTGTACTCTGGGATGGATGGGAGGGGGCTGGGAACACATGAGCCATCAGCCCCATCCCCAGGTGGAGATAGGTGGCCAGGCAGGGCTGGGAGTCAGATCAGTGGGGCACAGAGTGTGACCCTCTCTTAGCCCAACTGGGTTTGGAGGCTTATTCAAGGCACTTGGGACATTGTCACAGCAATTAGGTCCAAAGGGGTCAGGGTAGGCTCTCCCAGCCCCTCCCCCATCCTGGAGACTTAATGTGGGCCAACTGATGTGTCCCAGAGAGTGTCCTAGACTTTGCCAGCAAACCCAGAGGCATCTTGCCAGCTCCAGAAATTCTCTGAAACCCCATCGCTGCCTCTCAGCTCCCAGGCGAGAGCTAGCAGAAGATACTGATCTGGTAGCTGGGAAGCCCTTGGGAACCAGCAAGTAAGATGCCCGTATAATTCATCACCCGAACTTCTGAGACCAAAAAGGGTGCTATGACTGTCAGGGCAGCCCATATGGTCACCACTGTGCCATTTGGGGGTGAAGGGTGGGCCAGTTTAAATCTTGCTCCATACCTGTGTTTAGGGCTCCTCCAAGTCCCATAGAGCAGAGTCCTGTTAAAGCCTTTCTGCCTCCAACCTGCTGGGTAATTGAGCAACAAGGGTTTCCACATCAGCCTGAGCCTGCGGTCTCAAACTCAAATGCCTCTGGGGTCCAAGCACATGCCATAAACTAGGAAAGCAGGTGCCATTTCTAGAACATGGGGACCTTGGCAAACTGGAGGACACATGGCCTGCTTCAAGGGAGGCAGCTGCATCTGAGCCCCAACTAACTTTCCAGGACAGAAACAGGTCCAGAGTTGCCAGAAAGCCAGATTTCGGGGCAAAATGTGATTTTTAAACACTGGCAACTTTTTTAATTTTTAAAAATTTTCGGCTCCGTAAAATAGCTTTGTCAACCAGATTTGGTTCATTTATGACTTCTAGCAGCTTGTCTCCCACCAGCACCCCTTGAGACCCCATCAGGCAAGTCCCAGGACAGTCAAATAATGACCATGGCCTGGGCCCACCATCTCTGGCTGGACACCTCCCCTCCCCTCCAGCTATCTGGCCCCAGGGTCCTGGCTTGGGTGGGAGGAGGTAGAGGCAGTGACTAGATAGGGGATCTTTGAGCTGAGGAAAGGGCCACCCAGGGAGGTCCTGGGGGCAGGGATGGCCCTACCTCCCCGCCCCCAGCACCAGCCCCTCAGTGGGCCTGGGCTGATGGTGAGCTCACCCACCCACGGGCGCTGCGTACTTCCTGCTTCCCGCAGACCTGGTCCCGTGCTACTCCACCCAGCCCCAGAAGCTGAGAAGCCATCCCTGAGAGGGGGGAAAAGGGCCCCAAATGCATCTTCTCCGACTCAGCGGGCAGCGAGGACTCGCCCTGCAGCCGAACAGCCCCAGCTCCCTCCCATCCTCCCCATGCCCGCTCGCCAAGGGGGTAAGAAAAGATGCTCTTCCACTTCTCCAATTGGCTCAAGTCCTCTTGGCCGTGGGGTGAGGTCAGGGCGGGCAGGAGCGGGTGGGCAGCTCGGCAGGGCAGGGCAGGGTGCCCGGTGAGTCCCACGACAGATGCATTTCTGGCCTGGAGCGTAACATGCCCTCGGAACCCGCACTCGCCCACCAGGCCTGAGCGTGCTGGCTCCCCCCACCCCGCCCTGGTGTTTGTGCATCGTACACGTGTGATGGATTCGGCAACTTGACCTGCTTGTGTCCTTTCGTCTCAGTGCATTTGGTTGTTGGGAGAAACAAAAACCATCTCGATTTTTTTCCTGATTGGATGATTCGGATATATTTTCTTTTCCTTGTTCTTTTGTTATTTCTTCCCTGCCCCCACCCCTGTTCCCTTCTCTTCCTTCCTTTTTCTTTCCTTTTCCCTGTTGTGGGTGGGGTTGGCAGGGAGGGCTTATGCTTTTTGAGTTGATGCCTTTTCCTCCTTCCCACCCTGTCCCCCGATTTCTCCACTCGGTTCTTTTTTCAAGTTATTTCCTCGGCACCATTGCATTAATAGTGCTTTCTCTCCTCTCCCTCCTTATTTGGGGTCTGGCTTGCTTTTTCCTGTTGGTTGGCTTCATGTAGGGGCCTCTGTGAGTGGTGACAGCTCTGAGCCCCTGGGGGTGGGTGGATGGTCACCCTCTTTCTCCATTTCCCCAGAATAACTTCATCAACCTGAGCTTCCTCCGCCTCTTCCGAGCTGCCCGGCTCATCAAACTCCTCCGTCAGGGTTACACCATCCGAATTCTTCTCTGGACCTTTGTGCAGTCGTTCAAGGTGAGCCACTGCCCCTGCAAGCATACACCACCACCCCCCAACTCTAGCTGAATCTAGAATGCAGGCTGTCAATGCCTCCGTGGTGATCCTTACTGAGAATCTATCTGCAGGGCTCTTGTCTAACTTCCTTCCCACCAGGCTCTGCCCTATGTCTGTCTGCTGATTGCCATGCTTTTCTTCATCTACGCCATCATTGGAATGCAGGTGAGTGCCAGTCCCCTGATGTTCCCAGAGCCTCCCAGAGAAGGGTCGCTACTGTTAGGCAGAGGTGGCTCTAACAAGCCCAGTTCAGAGATGCAGCAGCGGCCCTCAACCCACAATGGGGGTTGAGTGGGATTTCCCTGGAGCCACTTAGGGGCACTGCCGCCCCTGATCATCACCCTCCAATTCCCCAGGTGTTTGGCAACATTGGCATCGACGTGGAGGATGAGGACAGTGATGAAGATGAGTTCCAAATTACTGAGCACAATAACTTCCGGACCTTCTTCCAGGCCCTCATGCTCCTTTTCCGGTGAGAGGGGGTTGTGCACCCAACGTTTTCTTCTGGTTGGGGAAGTGTCCTTTTCTTCTCATCTGGTAAGGGGCGTGTTCTTTTCCTGTACGTGGGCAGAGGGGGTTGTGCCCTCTGCCTTCTATTTATGTGAGGCTCCGGATGGGCGTGGGGAACCCACGGACCCTGGCAGGGCAGTTCCTAAAGGCTCTGGGACTCAAACCTAGAAGGCATTTTCAGGCATTATCCCCTTAAATCCTCCTGACCATCCCGTTAGGTGGGGATTGTTGGCAGCCACATCTGACAAATGAAACTGAGGCATATAGACTCTGTGGCTTGATTCTTAATCCTGGCTGCATGTTAGAGTTCCTTTGTTCATTCATGGGAGGATTTTTGAGCACCTACTATGTGCCAGGCACTGCTCTAGGTACTGGGAACAAAGCAGAAGGAGAAAACACTCTCTGCCCTCAGGAAGCTTATATTCCTGGTGGGGAAGACAATCAGTAATCAAATTATAGAGGATACTAGAAAGAGATAAAATTCAAGATTAAGAGGGAAGGGCCGGGCGAATGGCTCAGTTGGTTTAGAGCTCGCTCAAGAGTGCAAGCTGAGCTCTGAGCAACAGCAGTTCAATGCCCAGCCTGAGCTGAGCAGCTGCTGAGCTGCCAACAGGTGGCAGGATGGCTCAGCTAAAAAAAAAAAAAAAAAAAATTAAGAGGGAAACAAAGGGCCAGCCGAGTGGCGCGGTGGTTAAGAGCTGGCTTGGGACGCCAGCGGCCCCAGTTCAGATCCCACATATGAGGGCCAATGACACTGCCCTCAAAAAAAAAAAAAAAAAAAGAGAGAGAAATGAAGGCACAAAAGAACAAATAATGTATGATTATGCTTATATGGGGTACCTAAAATGTGCAGACTCATAGAGGAGTAAAAGTGGAATAGAGATTGCCAGGGGCTGGGAAGAGGAAAATGGGGAGTTATTGTTTAATAGGCACAAATTTTCAATTTGGGATGATACAGAGGTTCTGGAGGTGGATCATGCTGATGATGGTTACACGTTATTGTGAATGTGCTTAATGTCATTAAATTATACATTTTAAAGTGCTTAAAATAATCAATTTTATGTTATGTATATTTTTGGCACAAGTTTGTGTTTTTCCCCCTCATTTAGCAACAACAAAAAAGGAATGGAAGGCTGGGATGTCATGCTTCCCTGGAAGGGGGTGATATTTGAGAAAAATAGCAAGGGAGGGAGCCAAGCGGCTATCTGGTGAAGGGCAATCTAGGCAGAGGGTACAGCAAGAGCAAAGGCCCTGAGGCAGTAAGGTGAGCAGCATGTTGGAAGGCAGGAAGGAGCCCAGTGTGTCTGGAGCAGTTACCTAGGGAAAAAGTAGTAAGAGATGACAATCACCTGAAAGGAAGGAAGTCTTTTAAACACATCTATGTCCTCAGGCCCCAGCCCAGACCAAATGAATCCAAATCTGTGGGAGTGAGGTATTAGTATCAGCATTTTCAAAGTCCCCCAGGCTTTAATGCACAGCCAGCCAAGAATGAAAATCCCCTCACAGAGCTCCCAGAGAAAAGAGGTGACTTACCTGGGACTCAAGCCCAATGCTAGTCCAGCTCCAGAGCCCAAGTGCTTCACCTCAATGCTCTGCCTCCCAGGGAGGCGTTGGTGTCCAGGGCTGGGTGCCCAGACCCTAATGCCACCTCTCTGTCCTCAGGAGTGCCACAGGGGAGGCTTGGCACAACATCATGCTTTCCTGTCTCAGCGGGAAGCCGTGTGATAAGAACTCTGGCATCCTGACTTCTGAGTGTGGCAATGAGTTTGCTTATTTTTACTTCGTTTCCTTCATCTTCCTCTGCTCATTTTTGGTGAGTCTGTGGACATGTGGGGGCGGGCTGCCTAGAACGGCTCCTCTCAGGGATATGGGTTTCTCTAGAATGTGGCTATGTTGCAGACTTGCTCCCTCCAAGCTTCTCTGAGAAAGCCTAAGATTGGACAAGCCAGAGTTTCTCATTCTCAGCACTCTTGACATTTGGCGCTGGATCATTCTTTTTGGTGGGGGCCGTTCTGTGCATGGCAGAATGTTTAACAGCATTTCTGGGCTCAATCCACTAGATGCCAGTAGCACATGCCCCAGTGACCTCCCAGTTATGACAACCAAAAATGTCTCAACATTGTCAAATGTCCCCTGGGAGAGGAGAGGGGCAGAATCTCCCCCATTTGAGAACCACAGGGTATCCCTAAGGGAAAACCCAGTGGAGCTGAGAGTTGGTACCAGGACCATTTAGTTGAACTGTAGGAGACTCCCACCTGCTCTCTGAGAATCAGATACTTTCCTCTGTACAATCAGGAGGTAGGAAAAAGTCAGCCACATAAACATTCTCTGGGGGCTTGGGGCTTCGAAAGGGATCAAATGGGTTTTCACTAGTAAAAGATAAATTTGCTGGAAGGAGGAGTCTCGTAGGACCCATGATAAGAAACACTGCAAAAGATTGAAACCAAGAACCAGGAAAGAAAAAAAAAAAAGGATGAATAGATAAAAAAATTAGATAGATAGACAGACAGGGAATCACAGCAGCTGCCTGCTCCATCCTGCTTCCTTTCTCTCTCATTCTCTCTGGGGCCTCATTTCTGCAAACCTTTTTTGTTCTCTGCACTCCCTGGAGCAGTCTGAAGAATAGACAGTCTGGGTATTTTAAGCAGAGGGGATTAAATACAGGGATTAGCTACACAGGATTGAAAGAGCAAACAGACAAGCAGAAATCACCAGGGATTACTGACTGCAGGAATGCCAGGGCTGGGGTATTTAAAGGAAAAGAGGGTGTTACTGATGGACCCAGCTGCCCCTGGCACTAGCTGTCTGCTGCTCCCGGACAACTGTAGACAGTACTAGTTTCCTGTGGCTGCTGTGACAAAAAACCACGAACTTGATGGCTTCACACAACAACAGTTTATCCTCCCATAGCTCTGGAAACTAGAAGTCCAATCAAGGTGTTGGCAGAGCCATGCTCCCTCCAAAGCCTCTAGGGAGGATCCTTCCTGGCCTCTTCCAGCTTCTGCTGGCCCCAGGCATTCCTCACTCGTGGCAGCATCTCTTCAGTCTCTGCCACCTGTCATCACATGGCCTCTCCCTGTGTGTTGATGTTCAGATGTTCCTCTTACAAGGACAGTCAAACTGGGGCTTAGGGCCCACCCTAATCCAATATGACATCATCTTAACTTGATGACATGCACAAAGACCCTTTTTCTAAATAAGGTCACATTCACAGGTACCAGGGATTAGGATTTGAACGTCTTTTACGGGAGACACAATTCTACCCACAACACAGACCCTTGCAGGAAGCAAAAGGAGTCTCCTTCCCTCCTCTCCTCCCAAGTCTGGCCTCCTGATTGTGGTTCCCACTAGATGTGGTTCCCAGCCAGCTGCCAAGGAAGTGTGGGACATGTGGTTTATAGATCCTGGGTCAAAACCAGCATCTGTCAGCAAAAGCCCAGAACACCCACCCTCTTCAGACCAGTGACCTCACACAGGGAGACCTACAGCTGCTGATCCAGAGGGTCCATTGTCCAGTTCCAGATTCCCAAAAAAGAGAGTTTGGGGCCGGCCGAGTGGCGCATTGGTTAAGCGCTGGTTTTGGGATGCCAGCGGCCCCGGTTCGGATCCCACATGAGGGCCAGTGACACTGCCCTCTACAGCTAACAACAGCTCCACCTGGAGCTGGGCTGTGCGAGCCCCGGTGATGGTGTAGGCTGCAGCCCCTGCTGCAGTGGGCTGCCATAGGCTACAGTGAGTGGCCCACAGCCAGCGTGAGCAGCTGGCAGCCAAGCGTGAGCCGCCAATAGCCGCGGTGAGCGACCATCCAGAGGCCGGAGACCGATCTGCCTCATCCGGGAAGAGCGCAATGACGATACCAACAGTGAAGCAACATTCTCCGCAACTAGACTGAAGAACAAAAAGACAGCAACTTGTCTGTTCCCCTTCCCCGATTCCCCAACGCTGTTCCCCTCCGCCAATTCCCCAATAAAAAATCTTTAAAAAAAAAAAAAAAAAAAGAGAGTCTGATTAGACCATCCCAGCCCTTGGTCAAATGTCCACCCTTATCCAAGCAGCTATGGGTGCATAGGATCAAGATCGTATAATGCAGTCTATCTAGGAAGGGCAGGCACCCTGGAAAACATCTACAAGACTTGACCATCAGCCCCCTCCCAGGGCAGGAATTCACTCACTGCTGTGTAACCAGCACCAAGAACAGTGTCTGGCACACAGAAGGTACTCAATCATGAAATGATGAATTAAAAATAGAGTCACTAAGGGCTGGCGGAGTGGGGTGTTGGTTAAGAGTTGGCTTGGGAAGCCAGCAGCCCCAGTTCTGGTCCCACATATGAGAGCCAGTGACACTGCCCTCAAAAAAAAAAAAGAGTTGGCTTGGGACACCAGCTCTGAGCAGCAGGGCCCCGGTTCGGATCCCACATGAGGGCCAGTGACGCTGTGCCCTCTACAGCTAAGATGGTGAACAACAGCTCAACCTGGAGCTGGGCTGCCGTGAATCACTGGCAAAGGCTAGGCTGCAGTGGGGCTGGCGGGCGTGTGCTTTCGTAAGCTGCCATGAGCTGCCATGAGCCACCATCCAATGGCTGGGAGCAACTGCCTCACCCAGGAAGAGCACAATGATAATACCAGTGAAACGACATCCTCCACAAGTAGACTGAAGAACAAAAGGACAACTTGTCTGTCCCCTATACCCCAATGTTGTTCCCCTCCCCCAATTCCCCAATAAAATCTTAGAAAAAGAAAAAATAGAGTCACTAAAATTAAGGATATGTAGGGCCAGCCGAGTGGTTAAGAGCTCGCTCATAAGAATATGTAGGGCCAGCTTAGTGGCGCAGTGGTTAAGTGCTGGCTTGGGAAGCCAGCGGCCCCGGTTCGGTCCCACATGTGAGGGCCAGTGACACTGCCCTCAAAAAAAAAAAAAAAAAAGTTCGAGCTGAGCTCTGAGCAACAGCAGTTCAATGCCCAGCCCAAGCTGAGCTGCTGCTGAGCTGCCAACAGGTGGCAGGATGGCTCAGCTCAAAAAAAAGAATAATAATAAAATAAAATTAAATTAAGGATATGTAGAATTACAGGTCATTTATTAATCCCCTATTATGTTTATATCTGAACATTTATTTACCTACTATATGCCAGGCCTTATGCTAGGCACTGGGGATTTAAGGAGAGAACATGGTTCTCAGTTTGCAGGGGTGATGGGCAGACAAGTCAGCATACAATAGCACAATCTTATATGTGTTTTTTTTTTTTTTAAGATTTTATTGGGGAATTGGTGGAGGGGAACAGCGTTGGGGAATCGGGGAAGAGGAACAGACAAGTTGCCGTCTTCTTGTTCTTCAGTTTAGTTGCAGAGGATGTTGCTTCACTGTTGGTATCGTCATTGCGCTCTTCCCGGATGAGGCAGATCGGTCGCTGGCCTCTGGATGTCGCTCATCGTGGCTATTGGCAGCTCACGCTTGGCTGCCAGCCGCTCACGCTGGCTGCGGGCCACTCACTGTAGCCTATGGCAGCCCACTGCAGCAGGGGCTGCAGCCTACACCATCACCGGGGCTCGCACAGCCCAGCTCCAGGTGGAGCTGTTGTTAGCTGTAGAGGGCAGTGTCACTGGCCCTCATGTGGGATCCGAACCGGGGCCGCTGGCATCCCAAAACCAGTGCTTAACCAATGCGCCACTCGGCCGGCCCCTTATATGTGTTTTGATGAGGGAGATTCAGACTAAGAGACAGAAGATTTCAAAGAGTGGCCCACAGGGATGGTGAGCAGGAATTTTTCTACATATTCCTCAAATTGGTTGCAAGTAACAGAAACTGACTGAAGCGAAATATGCAGTTCATTAACTTGTATAACTGAAAAGTCCAGATGAGGCTGGATCCAGACAAGCGGATCCCATCCTCTTTGCTGGTCTCCGCCACACCAGCTTTATTCTTATTCTTCTCCTTGTAGAGGCAAGATGGCTGCTAGAGTACCAGAAAAAATCCCAGGGAAGACTCTCATTGCCACCTAGGGTCATATGCCCCTCCCTAACCAATCACAAACCTCGGTTATATGACCACTATCTATAGAGCCATGAGATACAGGTCAGCTACACCCAACCACAGCACTTAAGTATAAAGGAGGGGGTTCCCCAGGTGCTGTTACCCAAATAGAGATGTTCACTAAAAGAACATTTGCAAAGTCTTGGAGGCAAGAAAGATGCAAGCTCCCCATGCTCTAAAGACTCGAACACATGAAAAGGAGCTATCAGAGGCAGATGAGGGCAGGAAAATCCATCCATCCATCTATCCAAGAAACATTTGCTGAGTGCTTACTTTGTGCTGGGACTGGAATACGACAAGGTTTTTGCCCATGTGGAGCCTTCACTTTGGCCCTAGTGGGGGCCCGGGTATGGGAAGATTTGGGGTCATGGGGGTCCCCTTGGTGTTAACCCCTATTTCACATGGCCTCTCCTCCCTCTCTATCTTTCTGACTCTGTCTCCATCTTTCTCTCTGTCTCTCTCCCCAATCTCCATTTCTCCATCTTTCTGTCTGCACTCCTTGGTGTATGTGTCTTTCCTACCTGCCCTCCCCCCACCTCTTTCTCTATCTCCTTTTCCCCATTTCGTCTCCCTCCTTCTCTCCCTCTGGGCCTCTGTGTATATGTGTTTGGGTGGATCTCACTCTCCCCCACTCCCTCTTGGCCCCCGGGGTCCCCACAGATGCTGAACCTCTTTGTTGCCGTCATCATGGACAACTTTGAGTACCTCACTCGAGATTCCTCCATCCTGGGGCCCCACCACTTGGATGAGTACGTGCGTGTTTGGGCCGAGTACGACCCCGCAGCGTGGTAAGGAGTCACCCCAAATCCTCCAGCCATCCCACCCACCTTTCTCTGGCACTGAAGCCCAAGCTATGTCAGGCTCCAGACCTTGGAACGTTGGATCCCTGGGGAGCTAGCAGGCATCTCAGGGGAGTCAGTCTAGAGGGAGGAAATGAGAATCAGCATCTTCTCACATCCCCGGTTAATGCTTTGGGTACCACCCCCATCCAAACCACAGGCTTTCTGGGAGATAAGGGAGGGAGTCAACCATGAGGAGTTCGCCTCCTATGAGTCTCTCCTGCCCCTCACAATGAAGCCTCCAGATGGTGAGGACAAGTTTGCCAGGCCCCAGGGAAGAAACCAGAGGCCTCTCAGCCTTGATTCTCCTGGGAGTGTGGGGAGAGGGGCTGGCCTAGCTCCCTTGGCAGACAGGATTGGCTGCAAGACCAGAGTGGTGGAACCTAGCTCCGGCTGGGATCCTAGGACCCTGGAGCAGGTGATCACACAAGTCCAGGGGAGACAAAACA
Source organism: Aselliscus stoliczkanus (assembly GCA_033961575.1). Classification (NCBI taxonomy): domain Eukaryota; kingdom Metazoa; phylum Chordata; class Mammalia; order Chiroptera; family Hipposideridae; genus Aselliscus; species Aselliscus stoliczkanus. The sequence goes on from CM066735.1 coordinate 11,966,563, forward strand.
GCCTCAGTGGCCTTTACATCTTCATGGGCATGAAAAGACTGAGCTCCTCTCCATAGGCACCATAATGCCCCCTCCTGGCTGACAGGCAGTGGTGCCAGAGGGTTGGCTCCATCCCAAGCACCTGCAGGACACTCAGGCGCCATCCTGATGCTCAGAGCCCATTAGTCACTGACTGAAGATTCTGGTTCAGGCTGGGCTCAGGGTCTGAGAAAACATTCATGGGTGCCCTCTGCTGCCTTAGCACTAGAGGGGAGGCCTCACGAGGAAGGCAGGGAGGAGTCGAACCTTGCCATTCCTGCAGCCCCAGATAAGTCCTCCATGAGACCCAGAGGCTGGGGTGAGCTGCGGGTCTGGGACTTGACTTTCAGCTGGTTCCTAACTCTTCCTCTTTTGATTTTAGGTCACAGCAGTTGGATGCTGTCCCCCTGTCCTCTATTCCACGAGCCCACCCACCCCAGTGTAGCCCATGTAGATTATGGAAGAGGGAGGTGCAAGGAGAGCCCCCCAGCCCAGAGCTCCTGGCATACCCCAAATGAAACCCTCTGCCCACTGGGGTCTGCGAGTGTCTGGGAAGGTCTCAGGGACCTTCACTCATCCCAGGTCTCCCCAATCCCTTCAAGCCAGGGGGTCCCCAGCCCCTGGCATCACAACCTCACTGTGTGTGCAGGGTGCCAGCGTGAAGGCAGCTTGACCCCTGTGCCTCCACTAATCCCCTCTCTTCTCCTTTCAGCGGTCGGATTCATTATAAGGATATGTACAGTTTATTGCGTGTAATATCTCCCCCTCTCGGCTTAGGCAAGAAATGTCCTCATAGGGTTGCTTGCAAGGTTTGATTTCCACTAAAACCTGCTAGCATCCATGGAATGAGTGTGGCTTGGGGTTCTTCAATATATATATTTCATATATATATATATATATATCTATATCCAAAAAACAGAGCCATCTCTCTCTCTTGCATTAAACTAGAAAATTCTTTTAACCAACAGAATGCAGTCACATAGACTCAATGAAGCATGGAACATACCTCTCCGTTCCCTTCAGCCATTCTGCTTGCTCTTAGCTGAAGCTGCCCATCCCAGGGTCTCAACGGCACCCCAAATCAGACATATCCGGGGGGGGGTTGTAACTTTGCTTTGGCCCCCCCACACTATCACCTCCACTCTCTCCCCCTCCAACCTTGGCCTCCTGAAGCCCCCAGTCCTTCTCCCACAACCCTTGGCCCCTCCCCCCCATCCAGGCCCCCTCAGAGACCAGCCTCAGCCAAACCAGAGAACTTTGCCCAATTTTTAAAATAACATCAAATGGAAGGATTGCTCCAGGCCCTCCAAAATGAGAAACCCTCCCCACCATTCCCTCCACATTCCACCAGAACCATAGCTCAGAGTCAAAACTGAATCTGACTTTTCTCTTTTCTCTCTCTCTCCCTGCTCGTGAGCAGTGAAATAATCTTTTTTTATTACTTTTTCTTCCATTTTTTTCCTCCTCTTTTCCATTTATTTGAAATGCCTATTTTATCGTTCTCCGCATCTTTCTCTCTATATTTTTTGGCTCGTATGGTTTTGGTTTTGGTTTTTCTTCTGTTTCTTCCTCTCCCTTCACCTCCCCTTCCTTTGGTTCTCTGTCCCCACTCCCGTTTTTGTTTTCGGTGCTGCCAGGGGCCGCATGCCTTACCCGGACATGTATCAGATGCTGAGACACATGTCTCCGCCCCTGGGTCTGGGGAAGAAGTGTCCGGCCAGAGTGGCTTACAAGGTAGATTACCTTTGCTGACCACCGACGGTCCGGGCACTGGAGATTTTTCAGTGCTGGCCAGGAACAATCAGCCGAGTCTCTTTTTCCAGCATTCCTCCTCTTTTTTTTCTTTTTTCTTTTTTTCTTTTTTCTTTCCTCCTCGAGTAAATGGATCATGACCATCTCTTGACTCTAAGCAGTACACTGTGTCCGTCCTTTCTGATGAGTGTGTCTTGGTGTTTTGAGACTCCATTATGGCCGACATGGGAGGGGGAGAGGAGCCCCTAGGTTCCCTTGCACCTGGTCCCCTGGAAACCAAATTGGACACAAACATACTTCGGGGCGGGGGGGTTGCCACCATGCCTCCTTTCTGCCCACGCAGAGCAGTCCCCACACCCAGGCCAAAGCAGGTACCCTTCAGCAGGAAGGCTTTGGCCCCCAAAAAGGCAAGGCCCTGGCTCCATCTTTTGTATCTTGAACCCCCAGGTCCAGCAGCGCCACCACCCCATGCACACCTGAAGCTGATCTCTGACCTAGGGCCTTGGGGATCCAAGACCTCCAAAGGAATACCCACAGCCTCTCCTCACTCCTCCTTCCCCTCTGGAGTTGCTTCCCCAGCCCCTGTTCCTATGCCACCCACCTTCTCACCCCCCCCCCGAGACACCCGAACATGCCTCTCCATTGTTCCAGAGTGGGCAGGCGGGCCGCAGCTGGACCCCTGGACCGTGGCACCCTGATGCAGGCCATGCACGCTGCCTTGGCGGGAGCCTGGGGCGGGCAGGCACCATGGCCGACTGGGGAGGTGGTGCATGCTGGCTGAAGGAGCAAGGGTCCTGCCGCCAGGTGGCTGGTCCAGGCCACCCCTCTAGACCCCTGTCCCGGAATCTTCCTTGGCATCCAATAACAGATGCTCTGTTTCCTCCAAGAAGTTAAGGAATGACCTGTATATGTCCCCCCACTCCCTGTACAAAATTAAAAAAAAAAATAGATTACCCCATCATCCCATTCTCCCATCCACCTTAGTCCCCCCTGTGTCTGCAGGAGTCCTCCCTCTCCTTCTGTCAGTGTCACTCCTTCTGCCTTATGTAGCTGCCTCCCCACAACCTCATTCCTTTTCCCCCTCCATGCACCCCTCCTTCCAAGTCAAGATCTGGATGAAGCTGCCCCATCAGCATCTCAAAATCCCTGCACCTGTCCCTTCTCTCTCTAGTTGTCCTCTGTCCCTCCTCTTGGTCTCTCCTTGCCTGATAGAGAGAGAGAGAGAGAGAGAGAGAGAGAGAGAGAGAGAGAGAGAACACATGCAAACGTGTGCGCACACAGGAGAAGAGCCCTTCCCTTCCCGGCCTCTGTGCAGGGCCACCAGATTCATAAGGCACTTGGTGCAAATTTGAAAAGAGCATCTTTTGTAATCCAGTAATGTGGCCAGACACTTTTCTGCTAGCAGCTGGGAAGTTGTCGTTTAAATACACAAATCCTTGATTTCTAAGACAGGAATCCTTTTGTGCAGTGTACAACCTGCACAGCTGTGCACAGAGGCCCAGTATGTGTGTTTCTCTATCTACTGCCTCCCCCTCATACCGTTCCCCCACTCATCTTTCATGTTCTACCCTAGGTTTGCCATCCCTCTTCCCAACTCCAACTCTGTGTTTTCTGCTGACGTGTCTGAAACCCCAAATAAACTCTAAACTCAGCATCAACGCCCCTCTCCGTGCCACCTCAGCCTGGGCTGGTGCACACCAACCCAGCATCCTTTCCCATGTCACCAAGCACAGGGTTTAGAGCCCCTGCCTGGGACATGGAGCCTTTTTTGCCCTGGGCCATGGGAACACCCCTCACCCCTTCCCCTACCCTCACACAGAGCCAAGATCCAGACTTGCCCTGAGATACACTTTCCACGGAGCTATGAATGAGTCTCGAGATTCCGTCTGCATGCGCCTGTCTGCCGTTCTGTGTGTCACGGCTGGTCTCGCTGCATGTCTGCGAGGGGCCTGCCCCGTCAGAGGGGGGCCACCTGCTTGCTGCTGCTCAGAGAAATGATGTTGTCTGTGCCCATCTGGTCTGATCTGGGCAAGGGGGTGGGGGCAGGGAGCCAGCGGCCCCAGGCGGCTGTGGCCGTGGATCCCTCTGCCTGGCTGCTGCATGTCTGCTGTGATGCGGCTTGTGCGCTTCTTCTTTGGGGTCAGAACGGAACGGAGCCGTCCAGAAGAACTCTGGGGCAGGGCAAGGATCTGGACCTACCCAGCTCTAGGATCCAGCGGGCGGGCGAGTAAGGAGCAGGGGGTCATGGCATGGGAAAACACCCAGTGCCCTCCCTACGGGCCACCAAGGGAAATCGGGCAATGGAGCACTGGGACAAGTAACCTGAGGGTGGGGAGCACCTTAGCTGCTGCCTTCAGAGTTCTTCCTGGAGCTCCCAGGGTAGGGTGGGTCTGGTTCACAGGGGATGGGGAGGGGTGCTAGGGAATGACTGCCCTTGCCTTTGGTTTTCTGCAGAGGCTCCTGCGGATGGATCTGCCTGTTGCCGATGACAACACTGTCCACTTCAATTCCACCCTCATGGCTCTGATCCGCACAGCCCTGGACATCAAGATCGCCAAAGGTAGAGGGCGGGGGCAGGGGCCAGAGCTGAGGGGTGGGACAGGGTGGAGGCGGGGCCTTGGAGGGGAGAGCTGTGGGCAGCTAAGGATCCCTGAAATGAAGGAGCCGCTGCTCCCTCCTGGTCTTCACTCGCTGGCGAGTTCACTCACTTGGCAAACATCTAGTGCGTATCTCCTGTGCACCAGCTGCCACTTTAAACACGGGGGTCACAATAGTTTACACTTCCGGTGGGGGAGGCCTCTCCTAGGATGTTCTGAAAGGAGTGAGTTGATGAGTCATGTGGATACCTGCTGGAAAAGAACCCCAGGCAGAGGGACCAGCAGGTACAAAGGCCTTGGGGTAGGAGGTCACCTGGGGCTGTGCTGAACTGACTTGCCCTCTGAGTAAGGGAGGTGCAACGCACGCAGCATCTGGAGAAGAGGAAGGACCTGACCCTACTCATATCTGAACAGGCCTGTCTGGCCACAGTGGGGAGAGTGGATGGGAAAGACGCCAAAGTGGAGGCCACTGACCTAATCCAGGTGAATATAGGAGGGTGGCTCCAACTGTTCAGATTCTGGACATTTCTGGGAGCCAGGCCAACTGGATGGCCAAACGATTGGATGTGCAGCATGGAGCAGGGTGGCTACAAGGAGCCAAGGCCATTCTTGACTTGAGGGTGGGGCTGTTGCCTGAGACAGGAAAGAGGCAAGGTTAGGGACAAAGGAGCGCAGGAGGTCAGCGCTGGCTGTGGCACGTGAAGACATGGAGTAAACAGGGGGCTCTTAAGTTACACTTCCAGTGGCGGGGAAAAGGGGGCTCCTTGAGAAGGTTCTGAAGGAGGTGAGCTAGACAGTCCTCATTCTGGGCTGGAGATGAAAAGTCAGGAGGAGGGCCGGCCGAGTGACTCAGTTGGTTAAGAGCTTGCTCAAGAGTGCCAGCTGAGCTCTGAGCAACAGCAGTTTGATGCCCAGCCCAAGCTGAGCTGTCAACAGGTAGCAGGATGGCTCAGCTAAAAAAGAAAAAAGAAAAAAAGAAAAGACAGGAGGCATCAGATGCTGATAGATGTTAAGCCAGAAAACTGGATAAGTTCTCCAAGCGGGTGAATGCGAACTAAGAGATCCCAAAGACCAGGCCCAGGCCCACTGTAGTGTTAGAGGGGACTGACAAAGTATGGCTAGGAAAGTGGGCAGAGACCTGGGCAGCATGAACTCCTGGAGGGCATCTCCAGAAGGAGGGAACCAGTGTGTTGGGCTGCCCAGCAGCCAAGAAAGATGAGGACCAAGAGTGATAGGTGGATTTCGTGACAGATCAACACTGGTCACTCTGACCAGAGCATCTCTAGTGGAGAGATCAGGGTCCCTCACCTGGAAGTGGGTTTCAGAGGCCTGACAGCAGATTAATGTGATTTGGCAGCTGATGGAACAGCAGATCAGAGAGAGAAGACACAATCAGCAGAGAGAAGGAAGTGGGGAAAGGAGCTGGTGGCAGAGAACTGGGTGCCTCCTCCTGCAGAGTTGGAAATTGGAGGGCTGAGGATGGAGGTGAGGGCTCCACCCAACTGAAGCCACTGGGATGTGAGGAGGAAGGCAGACCGAACTTTAGGGACACAGGCTCTTTCCACGGTCCTAAGGGGAAAAGGAGGAGAAGCCAAGGCCGGAAGTTGGGGAGGGAGGTCAGCAGCTTCCAGTGGGACAGTGGACGGTGGAGAGGGTCAAGCTGAGAACAGATATTGTTAGAAATGAGAAATATGCAGGTAAAGGTAGAGCAGGAGGAGCCAACAGAGAGAACAAGAAAGAATCACAGGGAATGAGGATGAGGTTCAGGGGACAGCATAAGTGGGGGTGGGGACCAGGCCCTTGTCTAGCACACAGTGGAAGTTTCCTTCTCATGCAACAAGTCAGAGGTGAGCAACCCAGATCTGCCAGGCACCTGGGCATACATCACCGGCCAGGCCCAGGTCCTGTCTGTATTGTGGCTCTGGCCACCCCAAGCTGTCCTCTCATCAGCATGGTTGAAGCTGGTCTGGGTCCAGCCCAGGGAGGTATGGAAGTGTAAGATGGGCAGTTTCCTTGTGATCCGGTGGGAGAGTCATGTTCTATAGGCTCATCATGCCCATCTGCCCTGTCTTCACTGTAAACCTTGGCAGGCGACCTCACCCTCTCCAAGCCTCAGTTCATGTAGCTAGCTATGCCACATAACAAATTATCACAAATGTAGCAACTTAAAGCACACCCATTTATCAGCTCACAGTCCTATGGGTCAAAAGTCCAGGCAGGTTCAACTGGGCTCTTACCAGGTAGAAATCAAGGGTAGGATCTTCTCTGGAAGCTCTGGAGAGTACCTGGACTAATACCAAATGTCTCCATGCCTGCCTGGCATTCCTTGTGCCCATGTGTCCCTCAGCCCTGGCATGCCACTGGCTGCAAGGGGAATTTCAGCTTCAAAAAACAGGAGTGCCTTTTGCTATTGTCTTTAAAAGGGCCAAATCCAGGCTAACCCCACTCAGGGCTAGCCCAGACTCTCATTCAGGACTCCACATGGCTGACCAGTCAAAGGGCACTGTCTCGTTCTATAATCCCTTCAAAGACCAGTTTCTGTCTGAAGACAGGGTCTGCAATGGCCTGGAAGATTCTGGGGTGGGCCTCCTGGGAGCTGAAAGGCTTTGACCTCCCTGCACCAAAGAGGGATGTTCTGGCAAGCTATCTGCCTGAAACTGGTGGCCATGTTGGCCACAGGTCATCGAATGAGTGCACTCATGGAGTGCCTGCTGTGTGCCCAGCCCTGTCCTCAAACGTGGGACACAACAGTGAAAGACAGGCGAACCTCTAGCCCTTGTGGCCCTGCAGAGAGTCAGGCAACAAAACAGTAAAGATGGTAAGTTGACTATCTAACGTGTTTGAAAGTGAGAAATGCTGTGTAAAAAGGGATAGCAGGGTTGAGGGTTGGGGAGCAAGATCAGGCGCTAAACCCTAAGTCAGTGGTTCTCAACCAGTGACCATTCTGCCCCCAGGGACATTGGGCAAAGTCTGGAGACGTTTTTGATTGTCACAGCTGGGAGGGGGCTAGTGCTATTGGCATCTGGCATGTAGGACATGCAGGACAAACCCTGTGACAGAGACTCATCACCAAAAGGCCTGCAGAATGAGATGGGGGAAGGGAGGACCCTTGAACAATAAATTCTGGGACACCATGTGTTCATGGGTGACTGTTGCCCTCGTCCAAGGGGACCTCCTGTCCCTGGGAGCCCCAGTGTTAATAATTTCATAACTGGAGGAGGAATAAACCTGGAGCTCAGACTTGAGCGAACCCCTTGACCCCAACAGAGAGCCACCTGGAAATCCCCTAAGGATTTTCCCTTTGTTTAAATTGAATGAAAGTCCTGAATGCAAGGCTTCCCAGTGAATTGAAGCAGAAAGAGCCTAAGGTGGCTGTTCTCAACCGGGGTGATCTTTTTTCCCCCAAGAGACACTTAGCAATGTCTGGGGACAGGTTTGGTTGTCAGGACTAGAGGAAGGGAGTGCTTCTGGTATCTAGTGGTTGTCGCTCAACATCCTACAATGCACAGAACGGCCCCACAATCAGTGACCCGGCCCCAAGTGTCTACAGTGCCAACTGAGCCCAAGGAACACTGCCCTGACTCTCTTACCTAATTCAGAAGCCAAGGGCAGGTGTTTAAGTCAGCTTAGGTGGCTATAACGAAATACCACAGATTGGGTTTCTTAAACAACAGGAATGTATTTTCTCAAATTTCTGGAAGTCCAAGATCAAGATGCTGGCCAGGTTGGTTTCTCCTGAGGGCTCTCTCCTCGGCTTCCAGATGGCCAGCTGCCTTCTTGCTGTGTCCTCACATGCCCTTGCCTCTGTGTGTGTGCACCCCTGGTGTCTCTTTTATAGGACCAGTCCTGTTGGATTAAGGATCACCCTTATGATCTCATGGAACTTCAGCTCTTTAAAGATCCTATCTCCAATTATATTCACATTGGAGTTTAGGGCTTCAGCATGAATTTTGGGTGGACACAATTCAGTCCATAACAGATGTCTTCCTTTTCTCCACTAGAAACAGTAAACATCTACACTGTCAGGAGAGAGTGACTTTTTATTTTTATTTTTATTTTTTCCCCCCATTGGAAATTTTTTATATATATATATATATTTTTTTTAATTAGCTTCAGGTGTACAACAAAGTGCAATAGTTATACTTTTTACCCCTCACAGTGACAACCCCTCTCCCCCAATTCTCCCCTCCCACTCCTCCCTCCCATATCATACTATCTATTACAATTCCTTTGACTTCCTTCCACCATATAATCCACTCCCATGACTGTCTATATATTCAATTACAGTTGGCATACAATATTATACAACATCAATTTCAGGTATACAGTGCAGTGATCAAGCCTCTACTCCATCCATGAAGTGGTCTCCCTAACAAAACGTGTGACCATCTGACACCGCACAAAATATTTACAACATTATTATATTCCCCGAACTGTCTTTCATATCCCTGTGGCAATACTGTAGTTACCTATTTATGCTGTCTAATCCCTTCCCCTTCTCCCTCATCCCCACCCCGCTCCCAACTAGCAACCCTGTTTTTCCTCTATATCTATGAGACTGTTTCTGTTTCTTATGCTCATTCATTCAGTTTTTCAAATTCCACATATAAGTGAGATCATGTGGTTTTGTCTTTCTCCGACTGACTAATTTCACTCAACATAAGAGTCTCTAGGTCCATCCATATCGTTGCAAATGGTACAATTTCACTCTTCTTTATAGCGAAGTAATACTCCATTGTATAAATGTACCACAGTTTCTTAATCCAGTCATCTACCGATGGGCATTTCGGTTGTTTCCAAGTCTTGGCTATTGTAAATAGTGCTGCAAGGAGAGAGTGACTTTTAACAGGAAATGCCATGTTCTCTTCTTTCCCTTCCCATGTGTCTGAGAAGGAATCTCAGAGACCCTTGGCACCTTGCTTAGCTACAGTGGACAGCAGATACAGCTATTAATTCCATCTGCTTCCCATGAGGAAAGAAAAACTGACATAGGTTGGTGTTGAGAGTCTTGACAGCCCAGCTACATGGGATTTTCCAAAGGGTCTCCCACAATAGTTTTGACTTCAGAACCTGAGGCCAGGCCCGTGGATCAGCCCCGCCCCCCTGCAGCCCAACCCCAGCGACCACAGCCCCCTGCATCACCAGTGGTGAAAAGAGCAGTGCATGGAGCGTGCCCTCTAGTGGATGAGATAGGGAACAATGACATGAGATGATAAGTATGGAGAAGAGAAATCACGCAGGAGAAAGGTATAGAAGGTGATGGGGGCGTAGCTACAAGGCCTCTTTGATAAAGGGTTTAAGCAGGGACCGTGGAGCAGTGCACCACATAGATATTTGTAGAAAGAATGATCCTGACAGAGGAAGCAGCCTGTGCAAGGCCCTGAGGCCGGACTGTTCCTGGCATGTTTAAGAAACAATGAGGAGGTCGGTGTGTCTGGAACAGAGTGAGGGGGAAAGTGGAAGAGATGAGGGCAAATTGTGCAGAGCCCTATGAACTTGGGCGATCACCCTAGGTAAGGTGGAGCTCTGAGGAGGGCTCTAAACAGAGGCACCTGACTGACTCAGGTGCTCACACATGCCCTCTGACGGCCGTAGGCAGGACTGGGAGACCTGGGCAGAGGCGACTGCCCTGATCTAGGCAGTTCAGCTCCCCATCATCTCAGTATCCTCCAGGGCAGGATCTGACCTTTACCTGTAAAAATGCCCTTCTGAAGAATTTTTCCCAAAATAAAGACCTGTCTCCAGAGTCACTTGAGCAGAAACGAGTGAAAGCTCTGTGGAATGCCTGGCAGATGTTTGTGCTTTGACCCATCTCTGCTGAGAAGCTGGGTGGAGACACTATAGGCAGCCCCAGGCTGGCCATGGGAAAAGGAGGAGTGAGGAAGCCTGAACAAGGAGAGGCCAATGGGGAGTGGAGGCAAAGCGTGATATTGGGGCTGCCCAGGTAGGGCAGGTAGTCAACCTTCATGCCCCAGTAGATGGGTGTTAAAACACTGAAATACTTCTCTAGTGACTGGTAGCCAGCCCCTGCCCCTCCCCCAGATCTGGGCCTCCCCACACAATCCAGCAACTACAAAGCTAATGTTTGGCCCATTAGGGAGCCTTGGTACCCTTGTCCTAGCTCTGTGATCATTGTCCCTTTCATACCTGCTGTAAGTGTTTGGAACACAGGATTGGGGGCTCTGAAAATGGAAGTAGGATCAGAGGCCAGGTTGGTGTGTCAGTCACGATAGACAAGAATGTGTTGCCATTACAAACATCCCCATGGTCTCAGGCCAACAACGGTTCACTTCCCACTTCTATTCATGTGCCCTTCCTGGGTTGGCAAGGGACTCTGTCAGTCACTTAGAGGCCAGGCCTGAGAGACCAGCCACTGTCCCTAATGTCACCAGCCTTCGTGACAGAATGAAAGAGAACTCAGGAGGGTCCTTCCCTGGCCATTAAATGCCCAAAGTGACACCTCACTCTGCTCATACCTCAACATGACCCCAGCCAACCATGGGGCCCAGGACGGGTCATACTCTCATGCACTCAGGCAGGAGAGACCAGGAATTGCTGGCATAGATTCTTAATGACCACGATGGCTGGGATGAGGGACCAGGGATCAGCGACGTCCGAAGGGCACCTCCATGGGAGAGGAGACGTGGTTGAGGGAGAAACCTCCTCCATCAAGACTGCTCCGTGGCACCCCAGCCTCCCTGAGGCTTACCCCAGGCCTCACCCCAAATCCGTGGGCTGCTGCAGTAACAATCCTATGGTAGACACCGTCCTCAGACTGCATGCATCTTAACTTCTTTCATCATCAAACAACTCAGCGAGGCAGGTACAATTGCTATCATCCCCATTTCACAGATGGGGAGACTGAGGCACAGAGCGGTAGACTAACACCTAAGTCAAGCAGTTGGTAAGCGGGAGTCAGGTTTCCACCTGAGCCATCGAGCCCCTCCCGATGCTCCGATGCTGGACTGTCCCCCACACAGCTGCTCCACGGCTCTGTCCCTGCCAAGGACCAGAGTCCCCACGGTCATCTCTCCTCTGGGCCAGCCCCACTGAGCAATGGGACCCGTGGGTACCAGGACTCCAGAGCAGGAGCTGCTGGCTTGGCAGCTGCCCCAGAAGCCGGCAGGCGCCCAGGCAGGCAGTCAGGGCCTCTCTGTGCCCACGTTGCAGGAGGGGCCGACAAGCAGCAGATGGATGCCGAGCTACGGAAAGAGATGATGGCCATCTGGCCTAACCTGTCCCAGAAGACACTGGACCTGCTAGTCACCCCTCACAAGTGTAAGAGCCCAGCCTGGCCAGCCCCGGGCCCTGACCTACCAAGATGGAGAGGGAGGGAAACAAGAGGCACAGGGCTGGAGGTCTGGTGCATATGGGGATCCCCACCCACGGCTAGCTCGCTGTATGCCTCCAGCCACAGACCTGACAGTGGGGAAGATCTACGCAGCCATGATGATCATGGAATACTACCGGCAGAGCAAGGCCAAGAAGCTGCAGGCCATGCGTGAGGAGCAGGTATGTCTGGGCCCTGTCAGCCCTCCCCGGCAATATCCTTCACTCTGGGGCCACCCAAGCTGGGAGATGGTGGCTTTCTTGTCACGGTGAGGACCAAACAGAACAGCGGGGTGTGGCTAGGCCCCAGGACAGATCATTGAAAAGTAAGGCTGTGCCAAGGAGAAGTAGCCTGGAGTAATTCATCTGCTCCACCAACACTTATTGGGCACTTACTGTGTGTCGGGTGCTTTTCTCAGCTCTGGGGGCACAGCTGTGAGCAAAACCGACCAGAATCTTAGTTGGGGAAATGCCAGCAATGACAAATGACTAAATTATAAAGTGTGACAGAACACGGTACCATGGGAAAGAGTGACTGGGGGAGAGGGGTGCAATTTGAAATGGATAGTCAGGGGAGGCCTTCCTGAAGAGGTGGCATCTGAGCAAAGAATTGAAGGAAAAAGAAAGATTGACACAAGCAGATACCTGGGGGAAGAGCATCCTAGGCAGAGGGAAGAGCCAGTGCATAGGCCTTAAGTCAGGTCCATGAGGTTTGAGTTTGGGGAACAACGATGTCATATGGCTGAACACAGCAAGCAAGAGGAGCAGTGGGAGGAGACAAGGGTGCAGAGGTGATGATTATGCAGGGCCTTAGGAGCCATGGGGAGAACTTTGACTTTTGCTCTGAATGAGGGGGCTCCTCAGTAGAAGAGTGTAGTGACCTCACTCAAGCCTGAGTAATGGCTGGAGCCGGACGACCTAAGAGGAGGTGACTGCACTAGTCCAGGTGGGAAATGATGGGGTGAGACCTGGATGGGTCCATGGAGATGTGAGAAGTAATCCAGTTATGGATGGATTTGGAAGGAAGAGGCTAGTGGGGTGGCTGATGAATCTGACCTGAGTGTGTGTCTGTGTGTGTGTGTGTGGCGGGGCGGGGTTTAGGGGTTTGTCATGAATGTTTTCTTGGGTTTCGAGCCGTGGGTGGGCTTAGCATCCCTTCTGCAGCCTCCCTCATTGTCCCCAGCCCCTTTCTACCCAGTGCACAAACACTTCTCTCCACCTCCCCAGAACCGGACACCTCTCATGTTCCAGCGCATGGAACCCCCATCACCAACACAAGAGGGAGGGCACGGCCAGAATGCCCTCCCCTCCACCCAGCTGGATCCAGGAGGAGGCCTGTAAGTGTCACTCTGGCCAGGAGGCGGGGATGGAGGGGCAGGGGTCGCCAGTCCCAGATGCAGAAGCCCCCAGATTGCCCACTGCCACCCTGGCCTGTGTCCCACATACAGGATGGCTCACGAAAGTGGCGTCAAGGAGAGCCCTTCCTGGGTGACCCAACGAGCCCAGGAGATGTTCCAGAAGACGGGCACATGGAGCCCAGAGCGGGGGCCCCCTAACGACATGACCAACAGCCAGCCCAACTCTCAGGTGCCTCTGTCCCCCCACTGCTCCAAAGGCTCCAACCCGAGCAGTACAGGAGGGCAGGGTCTGGGCCCCCTACCTGCAGCTCCACACGCACCAGGCTGTTGTCCCTGGGGTCTGAGTGGCCAGCCCTGGGGCTCACCCAGACTCGCCATCTGCCTGCAGTCTGTAGAGATGCGAGAGATGGGCCGAGATGGCTACTCGGACAGTGAGCGCTACCTCCCCATGGAAGGCCAGGCCCGGGCCACCTCCATGCCCCGCCTCCCTGCGGAGAACCAGGTGAGCGCTTTTACCCACCCACCCCACCCCACCCCCCGCCGGTGGACTTGGGCCCCAGAGGCCCTGCCTCCTGGAGTCCAGGGGATGTCCTTCCTCCAGCAACCAGGTCTGGGTGGGGTCTTCTGCACTCTCAGCAGCAGCATGCAGGCCCCCGCCTGGCCCTGCCTGGGGCCCCCCCGCAATGGAAGGCAGAGAGAAAGGGGCACCCCTGGGGCAGTATGCGATAGCCACTGCCAACTGGTTTGTCTCTGCCCTGTTTGGGGGTGCTGAAGCGGGAAGATGTGGAGGACACGTACGGGGGTATGCGAGGTGATTTGTGAGACTGCAATCAAGAATACAAACATGCACACAGACATGCACAGGCATGCACGCACATGCACAAATATACGTACATACCACATTGTGTTTTTATACACATGCACCCGCATGCACATGTGGGTCTGCTCCCAGGTGGCAGTCTGGGGAGGGCTGGAGACTGCTGGTGTTCATCCTGTCTGGTCTTTGTGGGGCCCGCTGGGGAGGAGCAGAGTCTTGTGCCTGATGTGTGTGGCTGCTGTACCCAGCTGCAGGGCCCTCTGGGGGTGGGTGGGTGTAAGGATCCCAATGGCCCAGGCCCATGGGTCAGAAGGCAGAAGCATGGCTGGCTGCCTATCCGGCCAAAGAGGCAAGGCAGCATGTCTGACTGTGCCAGGCTGTCTGTATGCTGTGCTGGGACATCTGCACGGGGTAGAAGGCTGTGCTGTGCCTGGCTGGGCCAGGGTTGCCCAGGGGCCTGGCCTGTGGCTGCTGGTAACTTGGGGGGCACCTAACCTGCATGCAGCTGCCCAGCCCCATCCTACCGACCTCCCTCCCTGCCCCAGGACTTAGCTGGTGAGCCCCAGGAGAGAGTTGGGACAAACCGAGCTGATGGCTACTGTCTCTGCCCCCAAGCTTGAGTGTCAGCCCCCAAGCTTTGAGTGTAACTGAAGCCAGGGCTGGGGGCATTGCATGAGGCAGAGCCTGGGGCCAGGGGCCTATGGCCATGCAGTCCCATCTGTCTGTCTCGTGCCTCTGCCATCTGTCTATCTGTGGTGTCTCCTGTCTATCTCTGTGCCTGTGGGAAGACCACCGGCCAAGCCAGGGGTCACCCACTCACCAGGGACTTTAACCTTTCTCTTCCTCCATTCTCCTCTTCACTCCTCAGGTCCATGTACCACCTCTCACTCCCTTTCTCGGCTTTTATATTTATTTTCTTCTTTCTGTTTTTTCTGTGTGCACCATCCCGTGGGGCTGTGACAGAGGAGAAGGGGCCGGCCACGTGGGAATAACCTCAGTGTATGTACCGCCAGCCAGCCCGCCACACAGCTGGGCTCCGGCCCCCTCTTCCCGCCCACCCCCCCTCAGGGCAGTCCTGTCATCTCTGCTGTCCCCAGACCCACCTTTCTCTGTAGATTACACCCCTCTCCCATGGAGCCCCATCCTCTGTGTTGTGTTCACTTTGTGCCTCACATGTGCCCTGGGGAGCAGGGTGGTGGGGGGGGGATTGGAATCCTACCCAACTCGCCCTTTTCCCTTTCCCTCCTCTACCCCTTTCTCTTCAGAGCCCCCAAGCCAAGGGGTCCATCATTCCAAAAATCCTGACCTACTCTCCCATACCTGGCCCACTCTTTCTCATTCCTGACCACCCCTCACCCTCTGGTCCTACAGCCCTGTGTCCCTTAAAACTCCTGCCTCGGGCAGTGCCACCAGCCAGTCAGCTGGGCCAGGTTCTAGGGGATGGCCACCCTGTCCTCCTGCTTCCCTCTCCCATCCTCAGAGAACCCCAGGACCCTCTCTCCAAGGCTTGACCCAGGGGGTGCAGCATGCACAGGCTCCCAGGTTGCAGGCCGAGGATGAGAAGGCAGGTGCCTCCGGGCTTCAAGGGCCAGGGTGGCCCATTGGGTAGGCAGGAAAGCCTGGGCCTGGCTGGCCGAGCACAGTGAGCTGGCCTGCTGGGATCAGGCTTCTCACCCTCTAAGAGAACAGGCAGGGGAGAGGGCAGGGCATGCTGCCCAATTCCCCCAGCTCCCAGGTTTGCACTGGATGGGAAAGCTCTTCTCTTCAGCTGGCCTGTGTGTCCCTGGCTGGACCCTCAGGGCCAAGAGGGACCCCAGGGGTGGTCCTGAGAAGCAGCAAAGGTAGATCAGATGGAGCCTCCTGGCCAGAAACCAGGATGGACCTGGGAGGGCACAGAATGCTGTGGGCCCTGGTTGATCAAGAGCCAAGCCCCCCCTGGACACACCATTACTGATGGCCAATGGAGCAGGACAGACCGGGACCACTTGGTACCAGCCACTGACCCCCACCTGCCTGCCTGTCCCCCACCCCAGACCATCTCAGACACCAGCCCCATGAAGCGCTCAGCCTCCGTGCTGGGCCCCAAGGCCCGGCGCCTGGATGACTACTCCCTGGAGCGGGTGCCACCGGAGGAGAACCAGCGGCACCACCAGCGGCGCCGTGACCGCAGCCACCGCACTTCTGAGCGCTCCCTGGGCCGATACACGGACGTGGACACAGGTGGGCAGCCCCTCAGGACTCAGGGATCAGAGGGAGGCTCTGCCAAGGGACAAGGGAACAGAGAGAAGAGATGGCACGGGGGTTGGGGTAGACAGAGAAGAAGGGAAGGCCTGGATGGGACCCAGGGGACCACACTGGGCCATCGGAGTCTGGGAACCAGACCCCCAACACCCACCATAGGTTCTCCTTGGTTCAGGGGAATGTGCCTCTCTCTCAGGCCCACAGACCCCCTTAGTGGCCTCCTCTGTGTGTGTCCTGCTCCACCCCTCCCTCACGGCCATCTGTCTGTCTGACCCCCCACCCGGCCCAGGCTTGGGGACAGATCTAAGCATGACCACCCAGTCCGGGGACCTGCCATCGAAGGACCGGGACCAGGAGCGGGGCCGGCCTAAGGACCGGAAGCACCGGCAGCACCATCACCATCACCACCACCACCACCCCCCACCCCCTGACAGGGAGCGCTATGCCCAGGAGCGGCCTGAACACCGGGCCCGGGCCCGGGACCAGCGCTGGTCCCGCTCCCCTAGCGAGGGCCGAGAGCACATGGCACACCGGCAGGTGCGTGTAGCAGGAGTTGCCGCCAGACCAAGCTATGGGGAAAAGGGAGTGGGGAGGCTCACACCCCACAGCCACTCTGAGCAGGGTCCTCAGTCTGCACTGTAACCTCTGACCCTGCCCACCATTGGGCTCCTTCCCAAGCCAAGGGGAGCCTGGGGAGCGGGTGGACACTGCCCCCTGCCACTCTAGCCCCCCACTCTGCCCTCCAGCCCCCTGCCCGCCTGCCACCCCCTCCCTGCCTGCAGCTGCTTCCTCTTTGGTTATGGATCACGTTTGAGTTCAGGCCAGCCTGGTCCTTATGGCTCATGCCGTGCTGGCTGCCGCTGCCTTTTGCTTTCCTTTAACCCGGCTTCCGTTTTTGTTTCAATTATGATTTCTGTCCTCTGGACTCCTGTGAGTAATTTTTGAAACTTCTGCTATTTTAACCCCGAAACTTACAAAACTCCATTTCTCATTTCTCTTTTCACTTTGTTGTGTTGGTTTTCGACTTCCCCTGCCCTCCTTGTCTCTCTCCCTCCTCCTCTTCTTCCTCTTCCCCATCCTGCCCATCCTCCCCCTCCTAACCCCTGTGGCTGTTGCTTTTTTTCCTTTTATTCCATTCAAATGTCCTGTGTCCCTCTCCTCCTCCTCCTCCCTCCCCACACACCCCTGGCCCCTCTCCTGTCCTTTGGTTTTCCTTTGCCCTCCCCCTCCTCCTTCTGTCTCCACCTGTCTCCTTCTGGTTGATTTTGTTGTATCTTTTTTTTTGATTTCCTTTGTTTCAATTTTCGTGTAGGGCAGTAGTTCCGTAAGTGGAAGCCCAGCCCCCTCAACATCTGGTACCAGCACTCCGCGGCGGGGCCGCCGCCAGCTCCCCCAGACCCCCTCCACCCCCCGGCCACACGTGTCCTATTCCCCCGTGATCCGCAAGGCCGGCGGCTCGGGGCCCCAGCAGCAGCAGCAGCAGCCGGTGGCGCGACCTGGCCGGGCAGCCCCCAGCGGCCCGCGGAGGTACCCAGGCCCCGCGGCTGAGCCTCTGGCCGGGGAGCGGCCACCGGGGGGACACGGCAGCAGCCGCTCGCCCGCAATGGAGCGGCGGGGCCCAGCCCGGAGCGAGTCCCCCAGGGCGTGTCGCCACGGCGGGGGGCGGTGGCCCGCGTCTGTTGCGCACCCATCTGAGGGGCCCCCGGGCCCCCGGCACCACGGTTACTACCGGGGCTCTGACTACGACGAGGCTGATGGTCCGGGAGGCGGCGGAGACGACGGGCCCTACGATGCACCGCCCCCTGCGCGACACGCGTGCTCGCCCAGGACTCCCCGGGCCGCGGGCCCGGCCTGTGCGTCGCCTTCCAGGCACGGCCGGCGACTCCCCAACGGCTACTACCCGGCCCACGGACTCGCCAGGCCCCGCGGGCCGGGCACCCGGAAAGGCCTGCACGAAGCCTACAGCGAGACGGACGATGACGACTGGTGCTAAGCCAGGGCGAGGTGGCACCCGCGCCCGCCCGGCCCCCCCACGCACCCCATGCACACGCCCCACGGGGAGGAGCCGCGCCCGGCCGCGGGGCCACCTCGCTGCCACCTGCCCAGCACACGGGGGAGGCCCGGGAGAGGACCTGCCGGACTCCCCCGGACTCTGGAGGGAGTCCCCAGGGCCAGGACACGCCAGGGTGTCCCACAAAGACCCTCGGCACCCCCCCTACTCAGCCCGGGCCCCCCACAATGGGGGCCCTCGGGGACAGACAAACCACACAGCCAAGGGATTCTAATTAACTCAGTCATTTTTGGAGAACCTTGGGGAAAATGGAGATTAAAAAAAAAAAAAATTTTTAAAAGAAAAACCGGGAGAAAAAAAAATCACTTCTATTGATGAGTTTTATCATCTCAATTGAATCTTTCCTTCCCCTGGTAAACGCGAGCTGGTGGCCCATGTGTGGCGTTGAAGCGGAAACCCAGCGTCCCACACAAACCTCCACCAGACACGTTCATACCCCACCACACACGTTCTCAGACACACAGGAGTGCTTGCTGGTTATACCAAACCCTACTATTACTGCCTGCAGAAATCGATTTAAAAAATAATTTTTAAAAAGGACAAAAAAATTAATGATTGAGAAAAGAAGCATTTTTTTCTGACATTTGGTCCTGCTTGAAATAACAAAAGAAAAAAGAACAACAACACCAATTTCCTTTGCTTCTTTTTGCCTTTTTTCCTACCTTGTTTGAAAACTGTGGGCTTGGGACTGTGAATTATTGCATGACATTCAAAAAGAAAAAAAAAAATAAAAAGTTGAATCAAAGGGCTTATGGATTGGAGTGATCTTTATCCCTCTGCAAAGTGTTCCCTGGATGTTTTGTTTTGTTTTGTTTTTTGGGGGCGGGGGAGGGGAACAGGAACCATGGAAGGAGCATTTTGAAAGTGGCTAAGAATGAGAAAGCTGGAACTTGCCAGTCATATACTGTTTGCAATGTCTGGGTGTTCATATCCAGCAGAGAACAAAGAAGAAAAGCTCTGCTCCTCACAGAGCTTGGTGGCCAAAGCTCCAGGGATCCTGGCTGCCTTAGCAGGCCCAGGAGAAAGCCAAGGCCAAAAATGCTAACCAAGTCCTTGCTGGCTGTCCTGACTAGGGGAGGGCAGTGCAGCCCACTGCCACTCTATGCCTCTATCCGTGTCCCCAGGTCTTTCAGTCTACTGCTGCTGCCTTTGCAATCCAGGTTGTACCTAAAAGCAACCATCCTAGATCATAAAGCATCCTGGACCAAAACCATCGTGGATGATCAAGCAGCATCTGTGAGGCCCCATACATTTGCAAAATTATCACAAACACCCTGCAGGAGGCACCTGGGAAACCCAACTCAGGTGTCCTGTACCCAGAGAATTTCCCCTCAATGGGAGGTGAGCCCTACCCAAGTCCCATGCCTCTGGCACCCCACCCCACCTTTCCCCAAAGAGCTGCTTCAGAGGAGCTCCATCCCAAACTATAATCCACTGCACAGACTTTCCTGTGATGCCCCTAGTTATCCACAGTCCATAGGGAGTCCCAGAGGTCAAAGATCAGAGCAGCCCATGGGTGGCAGGGGACAGTCAAGGTAAAGGCAGCCTATCACAGAGGTACAGGAAGGGGTTCTTATGTGGTGACTGTCCTTTCTTCACCTTCCACCTCACACAGTGCATCTGTCCATTTGCCCACAAAGCACCTGCCGTACACCCCCACTCCAGCCTTCCAGAAGCTGGCCCTGAAAGTGAAGGTGGTAGAGGACCCCACACACACACATATCCTGGCCCCAAGGGCCTCACCTCCCTACCTATTCTGTGAATGTTTCTGTAAATATGGTTGATAGCCTACAAAACTGTAGTCAGTAAGGTTCAGAGGTGAGGAGGTTGAGTTGATTCAGGTGAACATAAGGGCTGTTCTGTTATACTCTTTGTTCCAGTTGGGGTGAAAAGCCTTGGCCTGAAAGAGCAGCTCCTGGTCCTCCCTAGAAAGACCTTCAGAGAATCCCATATAATCTTCTGATAAGAAGAGGGGAAATGGTCCTCGGGGAATATCCAGGTGCTATTACAAGAAGAAGGGGAATGAGACACCAGGCAGGGGGAGATTAACCACAGGCACCTACCACACCCCAACTTTTGGGTCAGTCATTGGGCCCTGAGGGCTGTGGCACTACCACCTCCCTTGGAGCTCCTCCTGTCAGCTCCAGACTCACTGGCTGTGTGACCTTAAGAAAGTAACTTAATCTGAGCATAAGTTTTCCCATCTGTAAAATAGAAACAATAATAAGACTATGAAGATAAAATGCATTATTCTCCATCAGGTATCAGCAAACTTTTTCTTTTCTCTTTTTAGAGATTTTATTGGGGAATTGGGGAAGGGAACAGCCAAGTTGCTGTCCTTCAATCTTAGTTGTGGAGGGCGCAGCTAGCTCAGCTCCAAGTCCAGTTGCCATCCAGCCACCCATCAGCAGCTCACAGCTGCTCAGCTCAAGGTGCTGTGTTCAATCTTAGTTCTTAGGTGCTGGGTTGGGGTCGGGGGCACGTAGCCCACCATCCCATGCAGGAGTCCAACCAGCAACCTTGTTGTTAGGAGCATGGGCTCCCACCAGCTGAGCCATCCTGCCACCTGTTGGCAGCTCAGCAGCAGCTCAGCTCCAGTGCAGCTCACTGGCCCACGTGGGAATCGAATTGGCGACCCTGTTGCTCAGAGCTCACGCTCTTAACCAACTGAGCCACTTGGCTGGCCCAGAATTTTTCTTAAAAGAACAGAAAGTAAGTATTTTCAGCTTTGGGACACAGATGGTCTCTGTCAAACTCTTCAACTCTGTTCTTGTACCAGGAAAGCAGCCACAGGTTATATGTAAATGAGTGAGTGTGGCTGTGTTCCAGTAAAACTTTATTTATAAAATGGGCCAGATTGGGCCCCTGTCCTACATCAGTTCTCAAACTTTCTGTTCTCAACACCCCTTCACATTCTTTTTTTTTTTCTTTTTGAGGGCCCTCATATGTGGGACTCGAACCGGGGCCACTGGTTAAGCCAGCACTTAACCACCATGCCACTCAGCCGGCCCCCACTTCACATTCTTAAGAAAATTATTGAGAACCCCAAAGCATGTCTGTTTATATGGGTTATATCTACTGATATTTATCATTTAGAAATTAAAACAATTTTTGGGGCCGGCCGAGTGGTGCGGTGGTTAAACGCTGGCTTCGGAAGCCAGCGGCCCCGGTTCGGTCCCACATATGAGGGCCAGTGACACTGCCCTCAAAAAACAAAACAAACAAACAAAATAAAATGCTCAGCATGTGATATTTCTAGGTTGAACTATCTACTTATTAAAAAAAAAAAAAAAAAAAAAGAAATTAAAACAATTTTTAAAACTATGTATTAAGTTGTTACATTTTTCTTTCTTATTTATTTTTTGTATTCATTTTTAAATTATAATCAACAATAACCCTACTAATTATAACATTTTTGATGGAAAAAAATTTTCCAAAACAAAGAATTCCATGAAAAATGAGGCTTTGTTTTACATTTTTGCCTCTTATTAATGTCAGCTTCACAGAAGATGGATTCTCACCTCCACTTCTACATTCGACTTGTTTCAATATCCAACAGTCCCTGGAAACTCTACTGTCCACATGTGAGAGAATGAAAGTGATAAAGGCAAGGACATCTTAATATTATTATAAAAATATAATAGTTTGGTCTTATGGACCCCCAGGAAGGAGCTCAGCAACCCCCAGGATTCCGGACCCCTTTGAAACCCTCTGTCCTCAGAACAGTACTTGGCCCATAGTAACCTATTATTTACTATTGTCATTATTACCATAGCATCAAAGTAGAACGTTTGAGGGGTCTTGCTCCAGATCCCAGGACTTTAGTTTAAAAGAAGGCTGAGGGGGCTGGCCAAGTGGCTCAGTTGGTTAAGAGTTGGCTTAGAGCGTGTGCTCTGAGCAACAGGGCCACCGGTTCGATTCCCACATGGGCCAGTGAACACTGTGACCAAACTGAGCTGTCGCTGAGCTGCCAACAGGTGGCAGGATGGCTCAGCTTGTGTAACAACAAGATTGCCTGTTCAATGGTGGGCTATGCCTGCCCGCAACTAACGCTGAACTCGGTACCTTAAGCTGAGTTCCCGCCCAGATGGCTCAGAGGATAGAGCATGCACTCTTAACAAGCCTGCTGGTTTGACTCCCGCATGGGATGGTGGCTACGCCCACACTCAACTAAGATTGGACACAGCACCTTGAGCTTAGAGGCCACGAGCTGCCAACAGGAAGCCAGATGGCGACTGGTGCCCTCCACAACAAAGATTGAAGAACAACTTGGCTGATCCCCTTCCCCAATTCACCAACACGGTTCCCCTCCCCCAATCCCTCAATAAAATCTTTAAAAAAATAAAAAGAAGGCTGAGGGACTTCCAATAGCAAGGCAGGCAGAGCTCCTTCCATAATGACATCTAGGAAGTAACTAGTCCAATAAGAAGCTAGAGAGTGTTTTAACTTCCTACACAGGCAGCTTGACCAATCACAACCCCAAAGACTTGCAGACCAGCTGCCTGCTCAAGGCAAGGTTGACCCTCTGGCAAAGTTCCCCCTGCCTCTGTGCTGGGGCTGTTTCAGGAGGGGGTGGGCCCATGCAATTCGCTCCAGAGCCAGGGAAACTGTAGCCATCTGTCTGCCAAGGAATGAGGCCACTGCCGGAGCACCCCCATGCCCCTGGACCCAGAGGCTAAATCTGTGGCATAGCCCATACCTTTATGTTGGAGCGAGAGTAAGTTGCCCAGGAGACACAGAGTGGGGGCATTCAGGGAATGAAGAGGCAGAGTGGAACTTAGTTTAGGACTTGGTCTCATATCTCCGCAGTCCCTGGTCTGAACCACATCACCTGGAAGCCTGTAGAAAGGGCAAGGAAACAGGCTCTGAGGGTCAGGGATGCTGTGCAAATGCCCCTGGCAGCTCCCTTCCTGGGGCACAAAGGTCCTAGAGACCCAGGCTCCATTTCAGACATGTCCTCAGGGCTTCAAGGGATCGCTATCCCTTCCCTGCAATCCACAGCCTCCAATTGCTATTTCTCAGAGCCTTGATGTCCTATCTGTGAAACGGAACCCACTGCTATGGGGGGGTGGAGGGGGAGTGGCGGAGAGTAGCAAAATTTTTCCGCTACCCTCTCAGGTTCAGTGACTGGGGCCCAAGACTTAAACTAACAAATGACAGATTAACAGGAGAAAAGGCACTCCATTTTTATTAATATTTACAGAAAAGAAGTGAAATTCTAAGAAGCAGTTCAACTCAGGAACTTATATACTATTTTAACAAAGGAAAGGGTATAGGGGCTTCAAGATACTGTGAATTGTAGGGAAATTACTAGAAAATATATAGGGAAAACTAAAAGAATATAAGGGTGATTTTAGTAAGGTTTGTTGATGCAGACTCATCTCAATGCTGACTTTCCATCTCCAGTGATAGGAGTCACTCTCCTCTTCCTAAAACAGAAACTGAGGACATCTTCACAAAGGGAAATTTATGTCACCTTCCTAAAGGGAAATTTAGTCCCTGCTTTTAGGGAGAAAATGGAAAGGCAGAGAACTCTCCCTGTGTCCGCTGATTCTCAATTGCCTTCAGCTCAAAACGATCCTGATGCTAAAGTGACATATTAAGGGAAGGTGGGGCATATCCTGACCCCTGTCAGCTACCATCAAATAACTCGGTGTCATGGATAGCTGACGAGCTCAGCTTGAGGGAGAGACAGATCTGTGTGTGGACACCAAGCGAAGCCCCCCCCCCCAACTATGTTGTCTGCTGCTCAGGAACTGGGGTGAAGTCCTGATTTTAGAGAAACAACCAGAAGGGGGAGTCTGGGGACAGCACACTCAGCCAGGAGGCTGTTTGTCACCGTTTATTTGAAAAAGCCTCTCCAGCACAGCAAAGCCAGTATCTATCTTATAATGACCAGTGCTCGGAATGATAAAACATTTTAGTGAAAAAAGAAAAACAGGGCCGGCCGAGTGGCGTGGTGGTTAAGAGTTGGTTTGGGACGCCAGCAGACCGGGTTCTGATCCCACATATGAGGGCCAGTGACACTGCCCTTAAAAAACAAAAAAAGAAAAGAAAAGAAAAACAGGAGCCGTCCGAGTGGCTCAGTTGGTTAAGAGCTCATTCAAGAGTGCGAGCTCTGAGCAACAGGGTTGCCAGTTCCATTCCCTGCCCGAGCTGAGCAGCCACTGAGCTACCAAGAGGTGGCAGGATGGCTCAGCTAAAAAAAAAAAGAAAAAGAAAAAAAACAGATGGCTTTTACAAAATTAATGACATACTATAATATGGGTCTCCTAGGGCGGCTACACCAAATTACCACAGGCTAGGTGGCTTAAAACAACATAAATTTATTCTCTCAAAATTCAGGAGGCAAGAAGCCTGAAATCAAGGTGTCAGTGGGGTTTCAGGGCCACCGAAGGCTCTGAAAGAGAATACGTCCCCTCTCCCTTTCTTCCAGCTTCTGGAGGTGGCTGGCAGTCTTCAAGGTTCCTTGGCTTGTGGCTGCCTCACCCCAGTCTCTGCCTTTGTCTTCACACAGCTTTGTTCCCTGTCTCTATGTGTCTTTTTCTCTTTCTTATTTTATTTTATTTTATTTTATTTATTTATTTTTTTTTTTTTTAAGGGCAGTGTCACTGGCCCTCATATGTGGGACCCGAACCGGGGCCGCTGGCTTCCCAAGCCAGCGCTAGCTTAACCACTGCGCCACTCGGCTGGCCCTTTGTCTCTTTCTTATGAGGATACTTTCACTGGATTTAGGGCCCCCTCAATCCAGTATGATCTCATTTCCATCCTTACCTTAATTATCTCTGCAAAGACCCTATTTCCAAATAAGTTCCCTGTGGTTTAATAAGAAATATATTTGTTCTTTGTCCCATGTTCCTGGCACAGAGCTCCTAAAACCCTTAGAATTTCCTGAGTCATAGGAGTGTCTTTTGTTATTAATAAGGAGCCCCTTTAGAACACTTGAGTTTATGCTAATGAGGTGACTTAGGGTGGGGACCCCTAGGTAGCTTTAGGATAGGGCTGGTCCTCAGAAAGACCACATGATTAAAGGGTGGGAACTTTCTCTTCCAACCTCTGGAGAGAAAAGGGCGGGGCTAAGGATTGGTATAAAAACAAAGACGTAAGAAGAGAGCCGGCAAACACATCCAGGTACCGCACTGGGAGGTTGGGACATCCCAACTTCATGGGGTCAGATGCTTCTGCTCTCAGGACCCTTCCAGATCTCACTTCATATATCTCTTTCTCTGGCAGTTTATTTGTATCCTTTATGATAAACCAGTAATATCAAAAGTGCCGTCCTGAGGTCTGTGAGCCATTTCAGCAAATTATTAAGCTGGGGGTGGGAGGGTCCTGGGAACTGTGGAAGTCCAGAATGAATTACCCCACGATGTCCCTCTGTGGTATGCAGATTGTTTTGAGATAAAGGCAACTTTAGCCACAGGCTCAAAAGAATCTTCTGCCTCCTCCCTGTAACTACCTAGAAGAATTTGAAATAGAGGTCTCCCATAAGAGATTATCAGAGATAATTTCTTTTTTTTTTTCTTTTTGCCCCACCCGGACCCTTCACTCCAGAATAACTTCTTTTGACCCATCTACAGAGCAGGGCAAACTATTTACTAAAAGGTCTGCTCTTATCATCTTGCAATGACCTTTTGAAACCCCCAAGTCACCTTACCTCATCCCTAACTCAGAATGTCTTACATACCCATGTTCCCTTTCTATCTCTGAACCTCTCATGCATGTGGGATCTCTGACTTACATGTATTTGGGATTCCCATACATAAGTATGTATTCAATTTGGTTATTTTTTTCTTGCTAATCTGTCTCATGTCTATTTGATTAGTAGACCAGCCAGAATAACCTTGAGGGTGGAGGAAAGTTTGTTCCTCCGCTACAGAACCCTTGATTTATAGCCAGTTTGTCAGAACTATAGGTGGCACAGGACTTGGGACTGGTGTCTGAAGTGGGAGTGTAACTGAGCCTCTTAACTTGTGGCACTAACCCCAGGTAGATAGTGTCAGAACTAATTAAATTGTTGGACACCCAGTTGGTGTCAGAGAATTGGTTGTCATGGGAAAACACACACACACACACACACACACACACACACACACACACACACAGTGTCAGAAAACATTCCAGTCCCATTCTGAGGTTCCAGGTGGACATGAATTTTGTGGGGAAGGGATACTATTCAACCCATGACAGGAAGACAAGCAATAAAGTAGAAATGGAAAAACTAAGATGATGATGGTGCCATGAATGACCAGAATGTGGGCACAGCCAGACAAGGAAGCCTTTGATCCTGACTCTGTCACACGCTCTGTGACCTACAAAAGCTGATTTCACCCTGAGCCTGTGTCTTGGGTACACAATTACAGTGACCAAGAGTCACCCATTCACTTGCCAATGATGCCCAATGCTATAGACTAAAAGTGTATGCCCTCCCAAAATTCCTATGTTGAAATCTAACCCCCAATGTGGTGGTTGGGAGGGAGGGCCTTTGGGAGGTTATTTAGGTCGTGAGGGTGGAGCCCCCATGAATGGGACTAGTGCTGTTAAACAAAAAATTTTAACTTCTACCTCTGAAAGTCTTATTAAAAGAAAGGATTTATCTGGCTGGCTGAGTGGCATGTTGGTTAAGAGCTGGCTTGGGATGCCAGGACCCCCGGTTCAGATCCCACATACGAGGGCCAGTGACACTGCCCTCTACAGCTAAGATGGTGAACAACAGTTCCACCTGGAGCTGGGCTGCTGTGAGTCCCCAGGACGGCATAGCTGCAGCCCCTGCTACAGTGGGCTGCCATAGGCTACAGTGAGTGGCTGGCAGCCAGCATGAGTGGCCGGCAGCTGGTGTGAGCTGCCAATAGCCTCAGTGAGCAACCATCCAGAGGCTGGCGACCGATCTGCATCACCCAGGAAGAGCGCAATGATGATACCAACATGAGCCAGTGAAGCAACATCCTCCGCAACTAGACTGAAGAACAAAAAGACAGCAACTTGTCTGTTCCCCTTCCCTGGTTCCCCAACGCTGTTTCCCTTTCCCAATTCCCCAATAAAATCTTTAAAAAAAAAAAAGGATTTATCTTCAAATATATGGTGATAAAGGAGAACTGACTCTGGGTGGTGAACACACAATGTAATTAATATGTAGATGGTGTATTACAGAATTGTACACTTGAAGCCTATGTAATTTTACTAACCATCGTCCCCCCAATAAACTCTAATTTAAAAAAAGGATTTATCAGGGCCGGCTGAGTGGCATGGTGGTTAAAAGCCAGCGGCTCCGGTTCGGGTCCCACATATGAGGGCCAGTGACACTGCCCTCAAAAAAAAAAAAAGAAAAAAGGATTTATCAGATCATTGCTAGGAAGAAAAAAAAAAAAAGAAGGCTGATCTTGAGGCATAGAGTCTAAACCACCAACAGCATGGCTAGGTAGGAAAGACAACATGGCCATCATCACAGAGTTTTGCAAGCATTTTGTTTGTTTTTAAAGTTTTTATTTATTTATTTATTGTTGGGGAACAGTGTGTTTTTTCCAGGACCCATCAGCCCCAAGTCAAATCGTTGTTTCAATTTAGTTGTAGAGGGCATATCTCAGTGGCCCATGTGGGGATCAAACCAGCAACCTTGGTGTTATGAGCACTGTGCTCTAACCAACTGAGCTAACCGGCCACCACTCAAGCGTTTATACGTCAAGTTGGGGGAAGAAAGATGTAAGCCATTCTGAAGGGATTTACATTAACTAGAGACACAGAGAGTGGGAGAAGCTGAAGCAGGGCCAGCGCTGGGATGGACACACCAGAGTCCTCAGCAGAGTGGCAAAGCTCATGTGTAAACAAGAAGCAAAGGCTCCTGCGATTCAAGAGCGCCTGGCTAGTCTCTCTTCTCAAATAATCTCAGAAACAGCCACCTGACAGTTAATAATTCCAACACTAAGGAGTGTGAGCACTTGGGGTTTTGCACTGCAGTTGTGAACTGATTAACCTGTTTGTCTCTGGCCTGCAGTAATTTAGTTTAGGACATCTCAGAATTTTCTCCGTCAGTGCCCTTATAAAGGGGAACCCGGAAAGCTCCCTTGTCCCTTAGGCCATATGAGGACACAGGAAAAACAAAAAAAGCCATCTATGAACCAGTAAGGGAACCCTCATCAGAAACCGAATCTGCTGGCACCTTGATCTTGGACTTCCAGTCTCCAAAATAGCAAGAAATAAATGTCTGTTGTATATAAGCCAAACGCAAAGGTATTCTGTTATAGCAGCCTGAAGGAACTAAGACAGCTGAATCCCTGCTGAAGGCCAGGTGGGGACGCTGCAGAGGATGAGCAGACAAGTGCTGCTGGCCGAGTAGTCTGCAGACGGGATGGACGTGGAACCACTGTCATTCTACCCCTGCCCTGGATCTGCCATGACAGCCTCATCCGCTAAACGTAACACGCATGCTCCGTCCGGCTTCCTGAGCCTGCCCAGAATGTGGCTCATGCCCCTCTGCAGTCCCCGTCCCACCCACTACCTTGGGGTCCTGCAAGCTATGGAGCTCCAGCAGGACGAGTCGAGGTGCACCAAGCAGGTAGCGCCACGTAGAGGCTAAATGGCGAATAGCCAAGGCAGTGATCGCCGTAACTAAACTGGTCTGGGAACTCTGAGGGTGGAGCCAGAAGAGGCAGCGTGGAGCCTGAGAGCGAGCACCTCTATTCGCTTCTCCAGGGACGGAAGCAGGATCGGGAGGGACACCACGGACGTAAATGCCCTGCCGCTCTATCGAAAGAACTCTCTAAGGACTACTCAGAGCTGAGCCGATGGCTCAGGTGGACCAAGCATCCTGCTGGAGGCCCTGTGAGCCTTTAAGTTTTGCCTCCACCTTTTCTCAGGAATTCCCAGTGAAGAGAGCAGGCGTGCAGAGGAGCTCCCAGGAGCATTGTGAGAGAAGGGGCTGCTAGGAGAAGCAGAAGATGAGGGGGACACTTTCAGATATGAAAACTAAGGGTCAGAAAGTTTCAATCATTTGCCCAAGGTCGTGTCCCAGGTCATATAGAGGTAGAGCGTAGACCCTTGAATCCGCACCCCCTTGATTTACCTCTAGTCAGCACTGTTGCCTCCAAGAGGGTGAGGACGGTGCCCCTCTTGGATGGAACCTAGTTATCTCCTGTCACCCCCACCCCATGCTGTGCCCACTTTTCTGGTTCTATGGTCATCTCATCCTAAACCCACTCCCAGGCTCCACCTCCCTGTCCGCCAGGACTGCTGGGAATGCAAACCATTAAACCACCAAGCAGGAACAACAGTCTCCAGGTCTTTGAACTTCTGGTGGTCAAAAGTTCAAGGTATTGCACCAATCTCCATCCTCCAGCCCTCTCTTTGCCAGGCAGAGCGAGGTCATAATGCCTCATGACTGGAAGAATGAATCAAAAGGACCCCTGGTGTACAGGAGTAGACAGTTGAAATATTTTCCTATTTCAACTTCTGCCACCCTCAGCCTCCAGCACAATTCGTCTTTTCCCTGCTCTGGGTCAGCAGTGGGCCTGAGGGTTTTCACCTGCTGGGCAGAGGATGCCAGTGTGACCTGAATCCCCTGGAGTAACAGTGGTCTAGACCAGCCACATTGAACAGCGATTTAAAGTGAGTCATATTTAAATATTCTAATTACCACAGTGAAGAAAGTAAAAAGGAACAGGTAAAAAAATTTTAAAGTTTTTTTTTTTTAATAGAGATGAAATTCATGTAAAACTAACTGCTTCAGATGTATAATTCTGTGGCATTTAGTTACATTCACAGTGTTGTGCAACCACCACCTCTCTCTAGTTTCAAAATACTATCATCACTCCAAGATAAACCCTGTTCCCACTGTCAACGACTCCCCACCCCCCAACCTCCAGCCCCTGGCAACCACCAATCGACTTCTGATCTCTATAGATTTGCTTGTTCTGGACATTTCATATAAATAGGATGTATAATATGTGACTTGTTAGTCTGGCTTCTCTCACTCAGCATAATGTTTTCAGGGTTCGTTCACGTTGTAGCATGTGTCAGGACTCCATTCCTTTTTATGGCTGAATAATAATATTCCATTGTGTGGATGGGACACAGTTTATTTATTCATTCATCTATTGATGGACATTTGAGTTGTTTCTACCTTTTGGTGATTGTGAAGAGTGCTGCTATGTGTATGCATGTACATGTTTTTGTTTGAACACCTGTTTTCAATTCTTTTGAGGTCTAGACATAGGGGTGGAATTGCTGAGTCCTATGATAACTCTGTTTAGCTTTTTGAGTAAGGTAAAATGATTTTGAATAATACATGAATTTAATGCAACATAGCCAAAATATAATCATTTCGATATGTAACCAATATGAACATTACTAAGATCCTTTACATTATTTTTCTTTTTACTAAAGTTTTTGAAACCCAGTGTGTATTTTTCACTCAGAGCACATCTCAATTTGGACTAGCCACATTTCAAGCGCTTGATGGCTCGTGGTGACCATCCTGGACAGCTCAGGTTTAGCCTCACACCTCTCACTCTGGGATCATGCTCAATCTCTGTTGTATCTGGGCATCACTCCCACCACTGCCCACTGGTGTCCAAGTGCAGGATCCCACTCATTTGTGGACTTTGGTGCTGGGGTAAGTAGGTGACACCTGCAGAGTAGGGTCCTCCAACCCTGCTCTTCCACCTACAGAAACATGCACCTGCTATAGACTGAATGTTGTGTCCTCCCCAATTCCTATGTTGAAATCCAACCCCCAATGTGATGGTATTTGGAAGTGGGGCCTTTGGGAGGTGATTAGGTCATGATGGTGGAACCCTCGTGAATGGGATTCGTGCCTTTATAAAAGAGACCCCAGAGAGCCCCTTTGTCCCTTCTACCACGTGAGGACACAACAAGAAGAGCGTCCTCATCAGACACCAAACCTGCTGAATGCTTGATCTTGGACTTTCAGCCTCCAGAACTGTGAAAAACAAATATCTGTTGTTTATAAGCCACCCAGTGGTATTCTGTTATAGCAGCCCAAATGGATTAATACTTGTCCTAACCAGAGACCTCAGGCTTCTAATTAATAAACTAGGAGTAAGATTGGGAGGACACCTGTGTGCAGGTCCCTGGGGGCTACCTGGCACTGCGTGTGTGCACACGGCACCAACCACAGCAGCACATGATGATGCTATAAAAGCAAGAGAACATGACCGTGTGCCTACAGAAAAAGGTGGGTGCCTCAGGAGTCCTGCAGGAGTTACCTGGCTATGGGCAACCTATGGGCAACCCTGAGTCAGGGGTCATCCACTGGCCTGGTGCAGAGCTGGGTCAGGGATGGAGGGATGGAGGAGGGTGGCCTGGGCAGGGGAAACCCCAGGTCAACATGGGCCCAGCTGGAGCTTCTGCAAGATTGCGTCTTGGGGAAATGTTCCCAGCTTCTCGGGGTGAACGGAGCCAGGCCTTGGGGCCACACCAGGCCTCCCTCTGATTCATTCATCCTGGTGAGGACCCCACAGTGGAGGTGGAGAAAGTAGCCTTTAAATATAGCTCAGCACCATCTGATGCTGTGGGGCTGTTGGAAGGAAGCCAGCAGCAGCCCCTGACCTGGCCAGCTTCCCTCTGTTGGGTACACACACACACACACACACACACACACACACACACACACACCACTTCTCTGTTTCCCCCCTTCCCTTGCGGCCTCAAACAGCCCTTGCCACCAGGCCCCGGCTCAGTTGTGTAGGCTTTCTGTAAATGTGAGATATAAAAAGAACTATGGGGTGGGTGCAGGGGTAGGAAATGGCCACTGGCTTGCTAAGAGATGCCACCCCCACACTGCCCCTAGAATTGCAAACACCCTCCCTCCCCGCTAGAGAAGAGCGGGCGTGCGCTTGCATGTACACTCTGACAAGCCGGCATTTAGAATCAGGCATAAGGAGGCCAGCCAGTTGGGGGAAAGCCAAGTCTGACTTTATAAAGGCCTCTCTCCTTGGCTGGAGCTGGGCCCTGGAAATTGCAAATTGTGTGATGCCCCCAGCTGAGGAGGGTCAAGTCTGCCCCTAGAAGCTACCTTCCTCATGCAGGATACCAGGGCTCCAGCCCCAGATTGGCTTTCCTAAGCTCTGAACACACATTCAGGACAACTATGGGTGCAAGGGCATCATGTACCGGATTGCATCTTCACCCAAACCCTCTTCCATTCCCCCTGTTCCCAGATCCAGGTAACTGCAGCTCCCACCCAGCCAGCCCCCAGGCTGTCTGCTCAGAGGCCCACCTCCCGCCTCAGCCCACCCACCCTCTGGCGCTAGCACTTTCTGTCTGTTCCTTTAAGTATACACTGGGCACCAGCTATGTGCCAGGCCCAGGCCCAGGAGCTGGGGATGCACAGTGATAGGCACTGTCTGTATCCTCATGGGCTCAAGTCAGATAAAGGAGGCAGAGAGCACATCAACAAAACTATATCAACAAACCAAATAGAAAAGGCACGGAAATTATGATTCACAACTGGAATGTGTTCTGTGGAGGAGCAGCTCAGAGTGCTGCAGAGAGGCTGACCTTCCTAGGAAGGGGAAGGGAAGGTATTCACCAGGCCTGAAGGATGAGGGGTTAGGTAGGAGAAGGCGGAGTGTGTCTCTTGCTTTCCTGCAGGTCTCACATCCAACCTGGCACAGGCTAAATTGTGTACAGAGTGCTGCATTAATGAAAGAAGGCACGCATGAATATGGCAACAGAACACTGGCTTTGTAGCTAGCCAGGCCAGAAAGCAAACCCTGGCACCTTCACCTCTTTCCTGAGCAACCTCAGGAAAGCCACTTAGCCTCTCTGGGCCTCAGGTTTTCAGCTGTAAATGATCCTAGTCGTGAAAACTATAAATGTACCTGGCGCTGTGCAGGGCATGCCTTCACTTCTAGAGCTTCCCTCAGTATTTCCACTCTGTCTCCAGCTCCAACCCGCCTTCCCCCCGCTCCCAGAACTCTGTCTTTAAGAGGGAGAAGGTAAAAGCCTCCCCACACTGGCTCAGGGCCTGGTCCTCAGTCCTTGTGCCCGCCAAGCCAGCACTGGGTGCTGCTCCTCCAAACCACACACACACACACACACACACACACACACACACATACACTGTCCTGGCCTCAATATATTGCAACCTCAGAGACATTCCACGCCCCACACTCATTTCCGCCTTCCTGCCCTAATGGGGTGCCAAGAAAAAAAAAATTCCACTGGAGGTGAGGGTAGGGAGAGAAGGAGGAGGAGGGAGAACTGGAGTGATCCATCTGAGGTGTGCCTCAAAAGGGTCCTGGTCGTTATGGAGATGCTGAGAAGGCTGAGGATGAGGGGGACACCCCCACACCCTGCACCCTATTTCTCTCCTCAGTTCAGCAGCTCCGAGTCACCATTCCAGCAGCTGCTGGCCCAGAGCCAGGGCTGGGTGGGACTTGAGGGCAGGAGGTGGGTGGGGAGACCTACTTTAGCCTCTGTTTTCTCCTCCCAGCCCACAGGGGCCTTGGGTCTCAGAGCCCACACCCTGGCCCACACCCAGTTAATCCTGGAATCCTCACATCCTCTGGCTCTAGAGCCACTGCTACCCTCCCTGCCAACCCCTGGGAACCAGGAAGGAAGAAAAGGGCTGCCTGTCTCCACCCACTGGGGCTCTGCTGACGCCACAGCCACCACTCAGCTCAGCAAGCTCACCCAGCTGGGGAGCTGCCACCTCTCCCTTCAGGCAGAGGGGATTCAGCCCAGACTGGTAGTCCTACTGGCCCCACTGACCCCTCTCAAAGATGCCCATCATTTCCACCATCACACTCAAGCCAAAATTTGAAGCGCGCGCACACACACACACACACACACACACACACACACACAGCGTTACTTTGCAGCTGGGTGTGTGTAGAGGCAGGACAGTGGAAGGCAGATGATAAGCCTGCCCTCTCCGCTCCCCCATGTAGCAACACCTGGGAACAGTTGGGGTTGCCATGACTGTAGGTGGAGGTCCTACAGGTACCTAGTGGGTGGGGCCAGGGATGCTGCTCAACATCCTCTGATGAACGGGGCGGTCCCCACCACAGAAAATGACCCAGCCCTCCGATGTCAATAGTGGAAACCCTGGCATAAGCCTAGGTTCAAATCCAGGGTCTGGCACTTTTTAAAGACTCCATATAGCAGCAGGCAAACTATCAACTTCACTGTGCTTCAGTTTCCTCAATATGAAATGAGGATAATCCCACAATAAATCTTTGTTGTAAGGACTCCATGAGCTCGTAAAAGTGAAGTGCTTAAACCAATAAGCAATAGTTGTTATGATTTTTTTTTTTTTTTTTTTTTTTTTTTTTTTAGCTGAGCCATCCTGCTACCTATTGGCAGCTCAGCAGCAGCTCAGCTTGGGCTGGGCATCGAACTGCTGTTGCTCAGAGCTCAGCTCTCACTCTTGAGCGAGCTCTTAACCAACTGAGCCACTCGGCCGGCCCGAGTATTATTATTATTATTATTTATTTTTTTTGAGGGCAGTGTCACTGGCCCTCATATATGGGACCTGAACCAGGGAGCCAGCACTTAACCACCGCGCCACTCAGTGGGCCCCGATTATTGTCATTCTTAAGCCCTCAGGCTCCAAGACCTGAATTCAAATCCAATACTTATCAGCTAAACTTGGACAAGTGCTGTGGCTGCCTGTCTCAGGGGTGACATACAGCCTAGGGGTATACTGGGGACATAGTGATGCTGAGTAAATGCTTGCTGGCTCAGAGGTGCCTGTCTGGGAGAGGCATTAGGAGGCATAAGACCTTCTGGTTTCTGGGCACCACAGATGCCATGGCAACAGGAGAGAATGGGTTCAAGATGCAATAGCAGTTAGAGGAGGAGGTTTGGGGAAGATTCAGGCTGGCCTTGAGCGGGAGGCCTGGCTGACCCAGGGGTGGCCAGCAGAAGGATGGCAGGAGTATCCAGCTGAAGATCTTCCCCTAACTTTCTGGAATATACAGGCTGGCTGCAAGGAGGGGCAGTCACCAAGGTCCAAGAGCAGGAGACAGGCACACTCCGGTAATCCAGGACAATCAGAGGGAACTTCACTGCTTCAGAAGGTGGGGCAGTTTGCTAGGAATTGTGTGTGTGTGTTTGTGTGTGTGTGTGTAACCCGACAGGCCTAGACTCAGCCCAGGATGCTGAGGTCAAGCCCACCCATCTGTCTGGTCTGACTAGAAACCCAGGTCCATGCTTGGGACATGTTGCCCTGGAAAGGGCTCTAGCCTTCAGGAAAGCTGGCTTTAGTCATAGTGTAACCACTGGGAGGTTGAGCAACAGGTATGCACCCTGTTCCCACCAATGTCCAGAGAGTCAAGAGAGAGGGACAAGTCTGTGGAGTAAGGAAGGAGGCAAGGGAAGGATGAGGATGCCCAGGCTGCATTGGGAGACAGAGACAAGTGGCTTACTGCAAAGCCCCCAAGGGCCCTCCCTTGCACACTCCCTCCTCTGTGGTCTCATCTCCAGCAGGAAGAGGGAAGGAACACTCCTACCCTCCACCCCCAGCTTGAAAGGAAGGCTTTGGTGGTCCTAGGGTTCCTTCTCACAGCCTCAGTTTCTGACTGGCTTCATCCCTCTTGAAAGGGAATGCCTTGTCCCAAACAACATGACAGCATTTTGAAAATTCCAATATTTGTTTATAAGGCAGCATTTGCAGGGATTTGGAGGATAGCTGGGGAATACATGGAACACAGTGCTGCAGATTTGAATCCAATGGGGAGAGGGTCCCCATCCTCACCCCACACTGAGTCTGGTTGATGTAGCTGCCAAGGACCTGGCAATGAATAACTGTAGGATTACTTTGGCCTTCCTGGTGGCAAGAAGCCAAGATAAGGTTCCGGAAGGATGGGCCAAAGCAGGAGAGGGAAGAAAGAGAAGGGGTCTCAGGTGGGGGCTCGTCGGTGGTGGGTTGGCCCAGAGCTCAATGCAGCTTGGACCCCAGCTGCTGGGCCGAGGCCCAGAGCCCTCTGGCCTTACCATGCCCCTGAAGGGGCTGGTGGCCTCCGATGGCCCTCCCTGCCTGCCCTGAGGTCTAAAGGGTGAAACACTGAGCCACTTCCTGTTCCAGACACCAGCTAGAGGGCCCCACAGCAGCCTTTCCAGTCTAGCAATTCAATTTCGCTCAATAAATAATGATCACAAAGAAATAAAAAAAATAAAAAAAACTTTCTTCTTATCGAGCCCCCGGGGCGGAGCATGCACAAATTGGTCCCTGGGGATGTTTTCACCTGAGAAAGGGGGAAAAAAGTGGGTCTGAAAACCCTAAACAGGAGGAACCTGGTGGGTGAACCTGGTGAGAGTTCTGCCCGGTAGGTGCAGGGAAAGGGACAGAGGGAGGGAGGGAGGGGAAGGGAGGAAGGGAGAGAGAGAGAGAGAAGAGGCTGCCCACTGGTGGCAGGGAGACCTTGGCTCTCTTATTTGTGAACTGGAGATTACTACTTACTGGATATATATATATAAGCAAAGGTCTGCTGGTCTGGACAAAGGTCCCTACCCACCCCTACTCTTGCTGCCAAATCCAGGAGAGAGAGAAAAACAATGGACTTTATTTTATTAGAAGTACATTTGAGGCCGGCCGAGTGGCGCAGTGGTTAAGCGCTGCGGTCCCACATATGAGGGCCAGTGACACTGCCCTCAAAAAAAAAAAAAAAAGAAAAAAGAAGTATATTTGTTCTGTGCCTCAATTCCTTCATCTGTAAAATGGGGCTAGTGAAAGTGCCTGCTTTAATTCTGACCCAGGTTTGGAGGAAGGTTAGCTAAGTGAATACAAGCTGCACACCTGTCCTCTCTTCTTAGAAAAGGGAGTGTCATCAGGGCTGTCACTAACCGGATGCTGAGTCTCCAGGGGCCTTTGAAGGCTTCCGGAATCTTCTGAGGGCGTTTCTCAGGCTGGCTCCGTAAACTGAGGGGACTTTGCATGAAGCCTCAATTAACACAGTGGCTAATTCCCCACCCAGGGCTCCAAGGAGGAGCAAAGCGGCCAAGACTCCTGCTTGGCTCCCTCCAGCTCCTTAGGATCGCCCTGTGCTCCTGTAAGGCCCTTGAGAGAAGTTCCCAAACTGAGGGAAAACTGAAGCCCAGAACAGAGAGGAAACTCAGGCAGGTATGACCCCCGGCTAACCGGGCAGAGCAGCTAGGACAGTGTTGGCAGACATAACTGTGCCTTGCATTCACCTAGGATGTTTGGATCCCCCAGCCCAGCCCAGCCCAGAGACCCTCCGATTTCTCAGAGGTCAGCATGGAGGCTTCTCCCTGGAGCCATGCGTGGTCCCCTGGCTGCACAACCCTCAGCCACTGAGGGGAAAAGAACCAGGCCCTGGGAGGCCAATGAGGGCAAGATCTGCATCCACCTCATTGTTTCCGAGTACTTTTGCAAATAACACTTGTAACAGAAAAGATGCTGTGTATTGGCTTGTTTTGTCAATCCGCTGTGCCCCTCATCCTCCAAACAAGCTGGGCCTCAGAGGTGCTCCCTGCAGCTACACCTCCATGAAAGGGTTAACAGGAAGCGACTGGCGTCGTGCAACCACAGAAGCCCATTGTTCTCCAGATGGTCCCCTCCCCCTCATTCAGGAAGACCCTCTGGAGAGTCCCTTCAAAAGGGCTAAGCTGGTGTCTCCAGGCCGGTAGCAAGCACAGGAAAAGGAAACTCCCCGAGCTCTGGCTAGGGCACAGCTGTCACCGCCGTCTCAGGGGGTTTCCAAGGAAGGGGGGCTGAGGTGTGCAGCCCCTGAGGGGAGACAGTCCCCATCTGGAAGCCAGAAGGGTTTGATCTAGAACCTTTAGTTACAACTTAAGCTCCTGCCTCCCTCTACCCAATTCCCCCCTCTGTACCCCTACCCTTCAGCATCTCTGGCTCAGAAAGTTTCACACGCCACCCCTCCTCCCCTTCATCTGATTTCAGATCTTCTCTGTTCCATGTCCTAACTGTCCGCTTCAGTTTCGTAGACCAGGAGGGGGATGGCGTGTGCTTTGGCAGGGTGGCATGTACTTCGGGGGAGAACAGAGAGGAGGAGAGCTGTTAACAATTCCCTGGGAGGGCTGGCCGAGAGGCGCGGTGGTTAAGTGCTGGCTTGGGAGGCCAGCGGCCCCAGTTCGGGTCCCACATATGAGGGCCAGTGACACTGCCCTCAAAAAATAAAAGGCCCAACAATTCCCTGGGAGACCCTTGGGGGCTGGCAGGGTGAAGGCAAGCAGATGGCAACCAGGTGTGGATGGACTGGCTGAGGAGGAAATTAATTGGTGTCAGTCGGGTGGCAGGCAGGGAAGGCAGGAATCCAGGGGGCCCAAGAGCTGCCTAGATGCAGGAGAGAGGGTGGGAGGTAGGCATTAATGCTGAGATGAATTCTTAACTGACAGTTGACAATGTGCTGGGGGGGGGGGTGTTTGATCTAGGTCCAAGCTGGAAGGCAGCAAGATTTCTGCTAAGAGAGGCTCCATCCACAAGGGTCAGGAGCGGAGCCAGGCCTGGGAGGCCTCAGGCCTGAACGTGCTGGTGGAGGGCCTCAGTCCCTGAGCTCAGTTTCCAGCAAATTCCAGAAGACCTGGGGCTGGCCAAGTGACATGTTAGTTAAGAGTTGGCTTAGGACGCCGGCTCTGAGCAACAGGGCCCCAGTTCCAATCCCATATCAGGACTTAAACTGCACCCTCTACAGGTAAGATGGTGAACAACAGCTCGACCTGGAGCTGGGCTGCTGTGAATCCCCAGTGTTGGCAGAGGTTGCAGTGGAGCTGCAGTGGGCTGCCCTGAGCTACCAGTGAGTGGTTGGTAGACATCATGAGTGGGTGGCAGCAGGTATAAACCGCAGTGAGTGGCCGTCCAATAGCCAGCAAGCGACTGCCTCACCCCAGATAGAGCACAATGATAATACTAACATGGGCCAGTGAAGGGTTCCAACATGGGCCAGTGAAGGGATGTCCTCCACAACTAGACTGAAGAACAAAAAAATATAATAAATAAAATGCCCTCAGGAGAGCAACTCTGGACACATGTGGGGGCTGTCTGGGCTCCCTGGACATGGGTGGGGGTCTTTGAATCCCCATGGACACAAATGGGGGGCTCCCTGGGCACAGGTGGGGGACGCAGGTATGTGGATCTGTTTTCCATTGGACACTGTTGTGGGGGTCCTGGGCCCACCTGAGCATAGATGTGGGGGCTCTGGGTTCCCCTGGACACATGGTTTCGGTAGCCTCCACTCCACGGGCGGGTAGCGTGAGCCTCAAACTCTGGCAATCCCCATTTTCCCTCAGCTTATTACACCTTTTTCCTGATTCCCAGTCGACCTCTATCCCCAGACTCCCCCAATCGGGCCTCCGCCTCCCTGTGCGGCACCTAAAGCCTCGCCCCTGCATTTGTGGGGCACGGGGGCAGTTTGGGGCGCTGCCAAGCGCTGAGGGTCTGGGTGGAATCCAGCAGTGTACGGTTTGGGGGTGAGGGACATAGCCCAGCCCACCTACTACACTGGGAGTTCTTGCAGTGGGTATTTGAATGCCCCACCCTCCTGTGATTGACACCCAGATCGCTGCAACCCAAGCGCCCCTCCTGAGGCTTAAATTTCCTGGCAGAGATCAATTTTCCGCCCTGCCGAGTTGGCAGCTACGCCAAAGCCGGCGTCCTCCCTCCCCGGGCGGGCACTTCGCCCAGGCTCCTGGAACAGGGTAAACCGGTCTGGGTGCTGCTCCTGCGGTGGTCCCGATCTGTGGTCCGGCCCTTTCCAAACTCAGCCGAGGCTGAACTAGGACGCCTGTCCCTCGGGGCCCTTGCACAGCAGAGAAGGGGAGGGATTCTCAGGATGGGGGAAATGACTAGAGTTGTTTCCTACTTGGCTCTCCGGCAAGGCGAGCTTCTCTGGGCCTCAGTTTCCCGGTCTGTATAAAGTGGATGTTAGAAGGACTGATCTCAAAGGAAAGTTGCAAAGGCATCATCACAAAAACCAAGTAGTAAGCACCTGCTAGACTCCTCTCTGCCCTTTTGGAGGCCAAAAGCTAGAAGAGGAGACAAACCCAGAAACGAATGTAAAATGAAGTTGTGATAAGTACTACACAAAAAAACAAGCTCTTGATCCGAGTGTCAAATATAGGAATCTTGGACCAAAGTAGGGGCAGACAGGGAACAATTCCTGATGATTTGCCCTAAAGCTGAGCTGACTAAAGTGGGTGAATAGGGAAGGGAAAAGCGCTTAAGGAGAGCTTATATACAAAGGCACTGTGGCTGGAAGATTGCGGAAGTATGAAGAACAAAAAACAGGTCAGTGGCAAGAGGGTAATGCAAGATTAGGCCAGAGATGGGCTGGGCCTAGATCCTGCAGGACAGTCGTAGGGTTGTTTTCCCTCTTTCAGAAGCAGAATTTTCCTAACTCTGGGACTGGGGGCAAAGTGATTCAATGTTATTTAAATAACATGGAATGCATTTCTCAGAGTCTCTCCCTTTTCAGCTTTCAGTGCCAGCTAGTCTGACTTAAGGATATATGAGTAGGCTTTCTCCTTTGGCAACAGTGTGTCTTTAACCTTGCTATCTTCCTCTGTAACTAAGAAAGCTGTCTGGAACCTCACACTTGGCTACCATTTCAGCAGGATCTTATGACAGTATATAATTTCACAGTAACTTTTATGAACCGTTAACTTCTAAGTATAGTGAGTGATTAACCAGTAGGTTAATTTTTGTAAATTACACAAATAATAGTACATTTGTTATGCAGATCTGATAAAAATCCTGATCCTCAACTGTCTGAAGTTTGGGAAATTCTATTCTAAGAGCCATGGGAAGGCATTGATTAAATGAGATAATAAATATTAAGCACTTAGC
The DNA here is from genome assembly GCA_033961575.1 of Aselliscus stoliczkanus. Classification (NCBI taxonomy): domain Eukaryota; kingdom Metazoa; phylum Chordata; class Mammalia; order Chiroptera; family Hipposideridae; genus Aselliscus; species Aselliscus stoliczkanus. The sequence continues at coordinate 12,007,529 of CM066735.1, forward strand.
ACCTGCTTACCCCAGACAACCTCATTCACTCATTTGGGACTGGCCTGGCCATTCATTCAAGGAATTGACGTTTGAATGGGGGCACAAATGCTAAATAGAACATAAATATACTCTTTCAGCCGGTGAGCAGTGCTCTAAGGAAGGCTAAGTTGAGTGGCAGAGTGGGGTGCTATTTTAGATCAGACAGCCAAAGAAGGCCTCCCCAAGGAGGTGACATTTCAGCAGAAACCTGAAGAAAGTGAGAATGGACTTGTGGGTATCTGGGAAAAGAGCATTGCTGGCGGAAGGACTAGCAAGTGCAAAGATCCAGTTTGTGTTTTATAAGATCAGTGCAGTTGCTGTGTAGAATAGATTGTGGGGGTCAAGGGCAGGGAGGGAGCTGCTGCTCTAATCCAGGTAAGAGGTGATAGAAGAAGGGGAAAAGCTTGGAGTGAGATGGTAGGTCAAGTCAATAGCTCCTGTGACTGGATGGAGTGTGAGAAAAGAAGAAAAAGGGATTTAAAGAAGATTCCTCAATTGGAAGGCCGGCAGGAAACAGCAAGAATTGTCTTTGGAATTCCTGTTCTGCTTGGACTACTTTAGACCCCGAGGAGAATGGAATGGAGAACTAAATTTGGAAGTTAGCATAGAGATAGCATAGAGATGGCATTTAGAGTCCTAAGACTGAATGAGGCCGCCAGGGGCCAATGTACACAGAGAGAGGCCCAGGGCCAGAGGCAGGGGTCACTGGTAAGGTAAGAGGAATCCATGAGTATAGGACCTAGAGGAGAAAAAAATCAACTCTGTCAAACCACTACGATTTGGAGCTGGCAGGGGAGGCAGACCCTTGTTCACACTGAGCTACTGGAGGGGTGGAGGTGCGGGTGGCTGCTTTCATACTCTGGACTTAGCACAGCATCTGTACACACTTTTACACACACACACACACACACACACACACACAGTCTTATAGTGCTGTATGTGTTTATAAATGGCCAGCACTGTTGTTGTCCTGCCTCTAACAATTAAAAAACAAAAATAGTAACACTGTGTACCAGGCACTTTACTAAGCGTTTTACATATACTATCTTGCTTAATCTTCACAATAAACCTAACAGGTAGGGACTAGTATATTCCAAAATTTATAGCCTGGGAAACTGAGGCCGAGAGGAAGTAACTTGCTCAAAGTTGCACAGGAAGCTGGCTCTCTGGCTCAGGCATCTGTGCTCTTTAACCCACAACTTCTGCACTGGCCTTTGTCACCCAGCGTCAAGGTTCTGAGTTATCTCTTTTGCCTGAGCATGTAGATCTGTCAGGCTCTAGCTTTTTACCTCGAGGGAGAGGGGGAGAAGGAGGGGGAGCCATGGATAGTCCACATTCTACCAGGCCAGTCCCAATGGATGGGTATGTAGGTTGTTTCAAATCTGTGCCAACACTGTCATGAACACCCTTCTGGAACCTCCTGCTGGTTCCCTGGTGAATTGGCTGAACACAGGATATGTGACATTTTTAGTTTTCACAGATATTGTCCAATCGATTACTCCCCAGAGGGCCTGTCCCAATAACCGAGTGCTATATAATGGCCTGGAAACTCTAGGCCCCATCAAGTCGGTTGTTGTGACAAGTTTTCGATTTTCCCTATTCTGACTGGTGAAAGGGGTCTTGGGGCACGGTATATCTTAAAGGTATGTCTGTAGGGGATTGCTGGTCTGTCTCACACCACATCGTCTCCAGCCCTCAGCTCCCGTGGCCGCCACCGGAACTTCCAGGCGAGGGCGGGAGTCAGCCCAAGCCGCTTCCAGCGGAAGGAAGGGACCGGCGGTTCCTGCGACAGGATGCGCAGTGAGGGGCCCCCTCCCCAGCCACTAGGGACTTCCCTGGGCCAGACCAAGTTTGCGGGGGAGTTGCTCCCACGCGGGCTCATTGAGCTACCGCTAAGAGTGTGGGGCTGCAGTCTCCCACTGGGGAGCTCTGGGTCAGGCCTCCAAATGGGTGGCGCTAAATCTCTCGCGTTTCCGGGTCATCAGGCGGCTGTGGAGGCAAGCTGGGTTAGATTCCCCGGAGGACCCAGAGGGAGGCAGGGAGGCGGAGGGAGGTGAACGAAGCAGGAGGGAGCTGGAGGCGGGCGTTCTGGGGCGGGCCCGCCCTTCCGCCCTTCCGCCGCACCCTCCTCCTTCCACCCTCCGGCCTCGGGATCAGGTTCCCCGGGGTCGCGGGAGGTCCCTATTGGCGGAGCCGTAGGTCCGGAGGCCTGGCTGGCACTTTCCCGGAGTCACTCCTCCCTCACTCCCTGCACCTGCGGTTCCTTTGTCCTCCCAACAATCCCTCTCTTGGGCCTGTAGTGGGTAGATTATGAGGATTCTCTCTCCCGGAGTGGCTAACCTGGAGCAGGGGTGGGGCCAAAGCAAATAAGGGCTTTCATGGGCATTCCTAAACTTAGTCTTCTCGTGGGGAACATTTTTAAAAGCCTACTCCATAGATGAGGAAACTGAGGCTGGGAGCTGACCTCCCTATCTCAGCCACACAATTACACCGCCAGAGATTGGAACAAGGCATAAAAGGCTCTCCGAAGCTCACTTTCCCCGGGGGCCATGAGACCTCTGCCAGAGCGAATTCAGTTGATGAAGTGCAACAGGGGCAAGATCTGCGATCGTTCAAGTCTCCCAAGGAGGCGTGGCTCCCCAACTATGCTTGGGGCACTGTCCCCAACAGTATCCCCCACCAAACGTCGGCACTTGGAAAGCTCTCTTCCCTCACCAGACTTGTAGGGGAATACCTAAGGAATCCCCCAAATCCCAAAATGGGGGGCGTAAGAATCCAGAGACCTGGTATCCAGCGCGGAAGTGCTCCAGCTGAGAAAAGGAGGCCCAGCCCCCTCCCGCCCACTCTACCCACGTGGGAGCCAGTCGGACCGGTTTGTGGGGCCCCGGCAAGTCGCCGCCAGCTTCTGACCCTTTAACCCTGCCCCTCCCCCACCAAGGAAGGATACAAGGCAGCAGACTTTTTATTCAGATGGTCTTTATTTTCCTACCTGGCGTTTCTAGCAAAAGTCCAGACAGACGGAGTTAAACAGAATCCACCAGAGTAAATAAACCGACCCTCAGAACGCCCTGGCAAGAATCTACCCCTCCCCAAACTGGCCCCAGCTCTGCTTTACAGCGATCTGAAGGTCCCCGTCCCCTCCTCCCATTTTTGTGATTCAGACCAAGATTGTGGTTTGATTGTGTCTTTGTCTTAGGGAGGGTCACGCTCGAGACTGTGAACATCATCCCCTCCTCGAACGCACCAAATGAGAAAAATTTTAACCTGAAATCAGATCAGTTTCCCCCACCACAAGGCGCAGGGGCGCAGGATGCCGGGGCAAAATGACTCAGGCCGCCCTCCTCCCATTCCCCACGGCAGTCCACACCCCAGGCCCTCCTCCCCGGCCCCACACCCACGCAAGGCAACAGGAAGCTACCCACATCTGCCCCATGACGCAACGATGATCGCTTGCATAAGTATGTCACTGGAGGGGAAAGCAGAGTGCCTGGAATGCTGAGCTGGGAACGCGAACATCAACTATAGAAAAACCTTGAAAGGGCAACACAGCCCCCAGTAAAAAATAAAGTCCGACCCTGAGAAATTGCAACAACCAAGCCTCCCTCTCCCAGTCCCAGAAGGAGACCGAAAGGCCACGTCCCTATCGGTTAAGACAGCACCTACGGGCGAGGCAGGTCTTGGCGGAAAGCGCCCTCGCCCCCCGGCTCAGGCACCTCGGCGGCTCTGCCGCGGCATACAGGTGGCAACGGTTCCCCGAGGGGCAGAGTCCCTCTCCGGGCTTCTCAGCAGCCCCGGCGGCAGCTCCTCTCCATCGTTTCCACGAGTACTCCCGCGGGGGGAAACCTGACCTCGTGTCTGCGAACTCTAGCCGATGTTCGGCCGGCGCACTGGGCTCCGGCAGCGCCACTCCGGGACCCTCAGAAGGCCACCACAGCCCGCACGAGCACGTTTAGCATACTGTCCGCCGGGCGGCAGGCCGGCTTCGCCTCACACGAGGGTGGCGGTGCCATCGGGGAGACAGCGGGGCTGCAGTTCAGGAGGCCTGAGAAGCGCCTCTGTAGGACACGCGCCAGGTTGGGGAAGGCGCCCTCCGCTTGCGCGGGAGGGGGCTGCAGGCGATCGGGGACCGCCGAAGACGCCCCTTCTTCTGCCTCCTCTTCTAGACGGGCTTTCTTGCTCGGAACCAGTCCGGTGTCCCCGCCGTCGCTCAGGCTGCTGCTCCGGCGCTTGCGGCTGATTTTGGCGGGGTGCGGGGCACAGCAGGCAGGAGTTTCCTTGGCTCTCGGGGCCTCCTCAGTGTCCATGGGCTCGGAGCAGGGCTGCTCACCGTCGAGTGACTCGGCTGCGGCTTGCGCTTCCCGTGGCGGGTGCAGGCGAGGATCTGGAGAAAGGGCGGGCAACGAGGGCACCTCGGGCTGCTCGTGGGCTTCCACCTTGGCGGACAGGTAGAGATCCCGGGCGCTGCGCATGACCAGCGACAGCTGTAGACTTCGGTGCAGCCGGAGGCCCCCGCGCTGCATGCGTGAATGGTACATCTTCCACACCGATAGGGTCATGATACGTTGCGCTTCCTTCTGCACCTCCATGGCAACTCGACGGCAAGGGCGGCGAGGACCCTCAGGTTGGGCAGTACAGGGAACAGGTGCACTACAGACAACGCGCTCACTCTCGTTTCTCTCCGCACAACAAGTTACACCGTAACGCTGCTAGGACGTTATGCCCGGGTACCCGCTACCCCGGCCCTTTTGTACTCGGAGTAACGTCATCGAGTCGCCCCGCCCAATCAGAGGGCCGCATCCGGGCTTTCCACAGGGCCCGGGCCGGAGACGCCTTAAAGCCACAGGGTGGAATTTACCGGGCGGAGGAAAGGCACGCCAACCAAGAAGAGGAGGGGCGTTTCCCAGTCCACGATGAGCTCCTGAGGTGGTCTACTTTTTCAGCCCCCACCCCAGCGCGCCCGCGCGCAGTCCCAGGGGAGGTGGACCCACCCACTTGCTAGAGTCGCAGGCCCCAGCAGGTCATAGGTGGCTGGTTTCCCTTCCCACCGAGCAAGACACGGGTTCGAGTGGTACTTTCCCCGTGAACACAGTTCCAGGCATCTCAGTGTTTTTTTAATAAATAACGATGCCAACGCTTATTAAGCGGTTACTGTGTTCCAGGAGCTGTTAAAGGCTTTCCTTTCATAAACATCTCACTGATCCCTCACCACTCCGCGAAGGGTAGTTATACCTGATTTTGTCACATGGGGAAACCGAGGCAGAGTGACTCGTCCAATATTTGCTAAGCGAATAAACGGGCTATTGCAGTGAAAGGGGACCACTGGGGCCTTCAGCTCATCATTCTCCAGCGTCAGCCAGCCCTCTTCACTCCCCTTGTCTGTAGATGATAAGGAAGTGAGTGGTGATGGCTGACTCCAGTGGCAAAGCTGCCGTTTCCACGCACGGCGGACGTCTGTAGACACGAATGCAGTGTGGGCTGCCACCTCTATACTCCGCATCCCCCTCCCCGTTTCCTTCGGCTCCACGGGTGGGCTTGGCGTTCGCAAGGCGGAGGACCGGGCCGCTCGAAAGTCCAGGTGAAAACGCTGCCGCCGCCCCCCCTGAACGACACAGACGTGCTCCACCTCTGCAACCCAGGAGGCGCAATTGGGATAGGAGTTGAAGACTGAGCAAAGCAGAGATAGAGCAGATAGAAAACATCGGCTTCACCTTCCGCTACGAGTTATCGCTCCAAGAAAATCTATTTCAAGTTTCTCCAAAAAAAGATGCAAAATTGTTTGCTTGGCTCCACGCATTCGTGGCGCGGACCCTTTAAGCGGAGACTCCGCCCGCCGGAATGGCACGCAGAGCCTTCCCGCCACTGGGTCAGCGCGGCGTCCTGGACTAAATTCACAAGTAATGACGTAGGGCAGAAGAGCGAGTCGCTTCCGGCTGCCCATATAAGGACAGGGGTCGGGCTCTCCATACTGGGTAGTAGAGGACTTCTTCCGGGAGGGCTTGGGTTGGGCCTCAGCCTCGAGGCATGCTCTGTCCCTCAGAGTCTCTCTCTCTGGGCAGCTAGGGCACGCAAAAGTCCCCGGCTTCCGGACCGGCTTCCAGTGGGGTAGGCGGGGAGGGCGAGGAAGGTTTGGCTTCCTTCCGGGGAGGCCTGGAAGGCGTGACGCCCCTCCCGGTATGCCCAGCAGCCTAGGGGAGGGGCGACCTCAGGGCTCTCACGGACGCCACCTCCCAGAGACCCTGCGGTAATTTCTCCCTACGAGACGCCCTCCCAGGTATTCCTGCTCTTCCCCCTAAAACTGATCCTCTCATGCGTCCTTGGAGGACGCTTACGTCCCTTCCACCGCACATGGAGACTTATTATTCTCCCCTAAAACACTCCTCCAAAAAACCGCTCTCTTTCGGCGATCCTTCCTGCCACATACTGCGACGACCTGCTGAGAACGTCCCCAGTCCCTCCGTGGAGGCTCCAGAAAATCCCCAGCCCAGGGGCTATCTCTGAGACCGCACACAGCGACTCTGTGTATCAGACTTCCCGCCCATCCTCCAGAGGGAGTTCAGGACCTCACTCAGGGGATAGCTTCTCCGCACCCCCCAAAAAAGTGCTTTCCCTAAGACCCCACACAGAACGCCCGTGTGACACAGCCCCTCCCCAGACGGAGACCCCACACGCAGAGGACTCTGAGACAATCCTCAGAGCCACAATCACATCCCCTCCCGCGACCTCCAGGCTCGCAACTAGTAAGACCCCATCCCCAGAAGCATCTCCAGGACTCCTAACCACCACCCCGCCCCAGGGCGACCTCGAGGCGCCCCTCCTCCGCAAGAAAAAAGGAGGGAAGAATCCAGAACTCCCCACAGAATGCCCGCGCCTCACCCCGTCCCGTGGGAAGGTAGGGACGGCCACCTCTCCCTCACCACGTTCCAAACCTGCCATTCTCGATCCCTGGGCTGGGAAGATGTCCCAGGACAGGATCCGGGTGCAGGTTCAGGGAGTCCGCTAAGAGGATCTACGAATCGTACGAGCCCCTTCCCCAGTCACAATCTCGTCTAATCTTAGGGGGACTATTATTATTTACATTGCCCAGGAGGAATAGGTTGAGCAGCAACAATTCGAGGGGCTGTGGTTTGAACCCAGATATTCATAGTTCGGACCCACACCCCACCACACAGAACTACAGCACTACTGAGGGCAGACCAGTACGGAGACGGGAAGGGGTGGGGCATGCGCACAGGAAGCCGTCTTTGCCCACAACTAAGATGGCCACAGAGAGGGCGGAAGTTCTGCACTTCCGGCCTCCAAGGCCTCTCTTTCTCCCCTGGCGGTCTTTCTCGATGGTGGCATGGGTCACGTGACGGGGCGGGGGTGGCGGCGCGTTCTTCACCGCTGGGAGGGAACCAGCTACCAAGGCCGAGGGGGAGGGGGCCCGGCCTCCGGCCGCGGGTGGACTGACATGTCTCTTGAAGACCCGTTTTTTGTAGTTCGAGGGTGAGTGACAGCGATGGGGGAGGGCACAGGGTGCTCGGTCCCCTATCAGCCAGTGCCTGGGTACCCTCTGCAGCGTGCCAGGCGGTTCGGGCTCGACCGTCGGGGTGCACGAGTTAGGATCGCCCGGTGGCCAAGTGGGAGGGATGTAGGGGGTCGTCCCCTTAACCAACTCGTTTGAGAGCGCGGCGGCTGGAGCCCCGCCTGCGCCCAGCCGCACCCGCTGTGCCCTTCCTTGCAGCGAGGTGCAGAAGGCGGTGAACACTGCTCGTGGGCTGTACCAGCGCTGGTGCGAGCTCCTGCAGGAGGGCGCCGCGGTCGGACGCGAGGAGCTGGACTGGACGACCAATGAGCTGCGGAATGGCCTGCGCAGCATTGAGTGGGACCTCGAGGACTTGGAGGAGACCATCGATATCCTGGGGAATTGGAGGGCGACCTGGGAGAGCCCATTGCGGTGGCAGGGGGAGCTGGGAGGCTGGACACCAGGGAAGAGTTGAGAGCTTCGAGGCAGAGGAGAGGGTTGTGACTGGCATTGGCCTTGACTTTTGACTCGCGGCCTACGGATAGTGGAAGCCAACCCAGGCAAGTTCAAGCTGCCAGTTGGGGACCTGCAGGAGAGGAAGGTGTTCGTGGAGCGAATGCGGGAGGCAGTCCAGGTGAGAGGAGTTTCCGAAGGACTCAGGGTGGGGAGGGGAGGGAGCCTTTACTCTCTGACGCTCTCCTCATCCCCAGGAAATGAAGGATCATATGGTCAGCCCGGCAGCCATAGCCTTCCTGGAGAGGAATAACAGAGAGGTAAGGCATCCTGAGCCCACATCCTCACCCGGTCTTTTAGAGTGACCCTCTCCTTTGAATGCAAGCCTGATCTCTCAGTGTGTGTGTGTTTGCTTGTCTCTTGGAAATCAGTGTACATCTGTCCCTTATGTATCAATATCCACCCTTTCTGTGTGTTGTCTTGGCAGTCTACTTGCCTGCTTTCTGGGTGTGCACACTTGAGCCCTCACTGTGTGTATACTCCCTTCAGCCCAGTTCTCCTGGGAGTCTATACTGGTTTCCCGGGGTGGGTGGCTGATGTCCATATACCTACCCCCTTTTTTGCTCTCTGTGTTACTGTTTCCAGCATATGGTTCCAGCCTACCTTTTTTTCTGTGTGTATGCACTTGACCCATCTGAACACGTGAACTTGGCCTCTTGAGTGTTTCCTGTCGGCCTTGTGCATGCACACCATTTCCCTCTGTGGGTGTGCTTACCTGTGTGTGCGCCCGCTTATGCCTTTTGTGGGCACACTCCCTGCTGCCTGTCTGTACACCTTTCCCCTCTGTGTTGTGTGTCCATTCTTTGAATGCTGTGAAACAACCAGTCTCTCCCTGTCCTGTCATGGGGTCTGGGAGGATGGTAGTGCTGAGGCCCGCATCAGCTTGGGAGTCCTGTAGCAGTGCCTACGTGCCTTCCCGGTGTCCTGCCTTGGGGATTAAAGTCCAAATTTGTGGGGACGGCCGAGTGGTTCAGTTGGTTAAGAGCTTGCTCAAGAGTGTGAGCTGAGCTCTGAGCAACAGCAGTTCGATGTCCAGCCCGAGCTGAGCTGCTGCTGAGCTGCCAACAGGTGGCAGGATGGCTCAGCTAAAAAAAAAATAAATAAAGTCCAAATTCGTAAATACACCTGGTTAATTCATTAATTCATTTTCTCATTCCAACCTCAGGAGACAGGGATTATAGAGCTCCCCATTTTACAGATGGTGGGTCTGGGGAACCCAGGCCATCCCACTTCAGAGACTCCCTCACTGACTAACCACTGCCTAGATTTGCCACAAACTTGTCTGGCTCCATGGTGAGTGGGCATCTCTGCCTGAATCTGTGGTCTGTGCCCCCATCAGATGCTGACAGGCAAGCCAGCCACCCAGAAGTCATCCAGTGATCTGCTGGATGCCAGCGTGGTCTCGGCCACCTCTCGCTACATTGAGGAGCAGCAGGCCACACAGCAGGTTTGTCTGGGTGGTCTAGGCCACGGACTAGAAGAGCCTGCAGAGAGCTCAAGGCTCCCTGCTGACAGCAGTTCCCTGCTTCCAATCTGCAGCTGATCATGGACCAACAGGACCAACAGCTGGAAATGGTGTCTGGAAGCATCCGGGTTCTGAAACACATGTCCGGCCGCGTTGGGGAGGAGCTGGATGAGCAGGGCATGTGAGGCCAAGACTCCCAGGGTGGGATGGGAGCCCGAGGCTGGCTGCACAGGGGAACCCTTTGGGGGCTAACACCATCCTGGTTTTGGCAGCATGTTGGATGCCTTTGCTCATGAGATGGACCATACCCAGTCCCGGATGGATGGGGTCCTCAGGAAGATGGCAAAAGTATCCCATATGACGAGCGGTGAGTCCCTTGGGGGAGGCAATTTGGAGGATGGGGGGCATGGGGTGTGGGTGGTGCCACTGCCTCCCCCATGACTTCTGACCCTCTCGCCCTCAGACCGCCGACAGTGGTGTGCTATTGTGGTGCTGCTGGGGGTGCTTCTCCTGGTTCTCATCCTGCTCTTCTCTCTCTGACCCCGGCCCCCGCCCCAGGGGGCTGATTCCTCATGCTGGGGGAGCTGGCAGAGCCCTGCCCCCTGGGAGGAGGGGGTCATGCCTGGGGAGAGGTCCCAAGGTTCTCATTCAGAGCCAGTGGTACCCTCAGGGCCCTGCGCCAGATCCCTGGTCACTGGTCTTGTCTCAAGTGCGCTTAATGGGTAGTGGAGATACAGGGCCCTCAGACACACCCTGTTCCATTTCTATTTCCAGTGCCCCAAAGCCATTTATTTGCCCCTGTGCCTTCATGTGCCAACTTGGAAATAAAATGCCAGCCCTTTTTATACATACTTGTATCATATGGTGTATTGACTTAAAACTTATGAGTGCCCCCTGAATGGGAACTCCATTTCTAACCCCCGTGTTTGCACTCACTGTGGCTGTGTGTGTGTGTGTGTGTGTGTGTACGTTAATTTCAATGGTCAATATTGGATGCATAGAAGACTGTTCTGTTTTTTGTCTTGGGTTTCATGACTGATAATTTTATTACCATTGAAAATTCCAAACCCTAATTCTTTCTTGAGCTTTTGAAGTTCAGCCTAATTACCTTCTACCTATTGTGCCCAAGGTACGATAGATAACTTTCGGAGCCATGGAGCTGAGCGGTCACTTCTGAGGGGCCTCTGAGTAATACAGGGTGCCACTGCACACCTGGTCCCTTGTTCCCTCTGTGATGCATCACTCTAACAAGCAGCATTTGTTAATTTAAGGGCTTTGCCCTAGAGTTTTCCGAGTATAAAGTGATGCCTATAAGCTGGGTAAACTTGTGCAGGGAACCTTAGATTATCATGTCAAAAGACGTTTCCAGGGCTGGCCGAGTGGCGCATTGATTAAGAGCTGGCTTGGGATGCCAACAGCCCCATTTCGGATCCTACATATGAGGGCCAGTGACACTGCCCTCTACAGCTAACAACAGCTCCACCTGGAGCCAGGCTACGCAAGCCCCGGCAATGGCGTAGGCTGCAGCCCCTGCTGCAGTGGGCTGCCATAGGCTACAGTGAGTGGCCGACATCCAGCGTGAGCGGCTGGAAGCCAGCGTGAGCTGCCAATAGCCGTGAGCTGCCAATAGCCGCGGTGAGCGACCATCCAGAGGCCGGCGACCAATCTGCCTCACCCAGGAAGAACAGGATAATACCAACATGGGCCAGTGAAGCACCATCCTCCACAACTAGACTGAAGAACAAAAAGACAGCAACTTGTCTGTCCCCCTCCCCCAATTCCCCAATAAAATCTTAAAAAAAAAAAAAAAAAATACGTCTCTATCATGCACATTAGGTAATCAGACTTGGGAGCCATGCATCTCACTTGCTCATGTGCATGTTGTAAAGTGTGTGTCATGAGGATGTAATTGCCTTATGCTGATGTGTCAAAAATCTCAAAAAGGAACCCAATAGATTCCTTTTTTTCTATGAAACCACTAAAGCTATGTATGGTGTTGGCGTCTCTTGATCCAGTCTATACTTAGTTCTAAGCTTTCCTGGGGTTAAAAGATATGCTTCTGGGAGTTGGATGGGGCAGTCACCTCTGGATTTTTGTTGGCAATGCTGTTGGCCCTCAAAACGCCTTTTTTTTTTTTTTGAGGGCAGGGTCACTGGCCCTCACATGTGGGACCCGAACCGGGGCCGCTGGCTTCCCAAGCCAGCGCCTAACCACCGTACCACTCGGCAGGCCCAAAACCCTTACTTTCTTGCCATTGAAGTTGGACTTCAGGACTCCAAGGAGCTGATTTTATTGAAACATACCAGAGTCACCCTGGACATTGTAGTACAGTTGACCTTTGAACAACATAGGTTTGAATTGCACTGGCCCATTTATACATATATTTTCAATAAATACTGTAAATGTATTTTCTTTGATTTTAATAACTTTTTCTCCTTAGTTTATTCTAATAGTCTGATATATATAACATACAAAATTGTGTTAATTATTGGTAAGGCTTCTGGGTCAACAGTAAGCTATTTAGTCAAGTTTTGGGGGAATCAATAGCTATATGTAGATTTTCGACTGCATTGGGTAACCTGTGTTGTTCAACTGTCATCTGTGTTTAGTCATCTTCTCCATGGGTATCAGGAGCTACCCGTCATCACAGGGTCCAAGTACCTGGCCTGGGTGGAGATGTAGCCTCCTTGTCCACCTCCCAGAAAAGATCTGTTAACTTGATGGGGATCCCTCAGATAGGTAAATAACTTTCCTGCACTGCTTGAAACATCTCTCAATCAATGGGACCCTAAGGCATGACCATGTCTTTTCTCTCTCGATAGAACCTTTTGTCCTTTTACATCCTTAGGACCCTGTGGCCCATGTTAATCTGTGGCTGAATTTACACTTGCCACCTGAACTTTTGTGTCCTCCTCCTGATGCATGAGCAACTTGGCTCAGTACATGTTGCTGGGGCTGGGGTGTCAGACCACAGGACAGTGTGTCATGCAGCTCATTTGATGGAGCTGCTGCCTTTCTAGCTTTGGAGGGGCTCCCATGGGACACTCAGGCAGGAATTAGGACTCACATGTGTGCAGGAACAGCCTTGGGGGTGTTGTCTATTCACGCTGGGGTAACCAGAAGGTTATTGTTAAGTGGAAGTGGTTGGTGGCCTGGGCCTACACCTCAGTGTTCCTATCTGAAAAGAGTACACTGTCCCTGCTCTTACAAAAGATGGGACATTTGGGGCCGGCCTAGTGGCGCGGTGGTTAAGCGCTGGCTTGGGAGGCCAGCAGCTCTGGTTCGGGTCCCACATGTGAAAGCCAGTGACACTGCCCTCAAAAAAAATAAAAAATAGGGCCGGGCGAGTGGCATGGTGGTTAAGCACTGGCTTGGGAAGCCAGCGACCCCGGTTCGGGTCCCACATATGAGGGTCAGTGACACTGCCCTCAAAAATAATAATAAAAAAAGATAGGACATTTGGCATGGCCCCTTCCTAGCTTGCCTTGAGCCAGAGCTCTGCTGCAATTGCCAATGTGAAGCCCTAGGAAGTGGGGGTATTGCTGTGGAAAGATGGGGGAATGCGAGTGTGCAAGGAGCATCCCTTCCCAGTCCCCCTGCCCCAGTGAGTAGCATGCAGCAGGGCTGTTACAAAGGCGTTTAGTTTATTCTCATCATCAGTGTTACTGATGTTCTCATGTTCACATTTCCCAGTGCGCTCCTCTCCTTACAGTAGTTAATGTGCAATCTCACTTACGGGCCAGGGCAGGGGGGGTTCGGCCCACAGCGGGGCCTGTGTTGGCACTCCACACGGACATGGCAGGTGGCCTGTCCTGTGGGAAAAAGGGGTGGCCAAGGGAGGCAGAGGGGGCCCCCAACAGTCTTTTTTGCGTTGGTCAGTGATTCTCCATTCGTGCTTCTTCCTGGCTGCCTGGGGGTGGGGGGGACCATGCAGCTCAGAGCAGCGCAGGGCAACGGGGGGAGAAGAAAAAGCAGCAGGCTGCCCGGGAGGGCAGGGTGGGGTGGACGGGCACAGGGGTGGCTCCTGGGGTAAGGCACGACCCTGTCTTTGGCTCTCCTGGTGAGGAATATCCTCCCCTGCACCCCTGCCTGTCCCCTCCCCCACACCCCCAACCAACAGTCCCTGGAGCCAGGGGTACCTCCTGGGGTCCCTGAAACAAGGGGTCTCTGCCACCTAACCCAGTGCTGCAGGAATATGGACAGGGGCAAGCCCTGCCTGAGGACAAGGCAGGGAGGGGCTGGACAGGGGCCTGCCCAGGACAAAGGGTGGAGAGGGAGAGGACCCCAGTCCCAGGAGCTGGCCCCCCACTAAGGCCTGGAAGGGGAGAGCGCCTGGGAACTCCTGCTTCCTTTTGGGGGCTGGCTGGTGTCCCAGCCCACCCCTCTGTGGCCCAGGGCCTCACCAAGTGGCCAGGATATTGTGCTTTGGGATGATGCTGGGGCAGGAGGTCAAGGCCAGGACGAAGGGGCGGGGGAGGTGAGACTAAGGTGCTTGTGCTTTAGCTGGGGGCATCAACTCCCCCCCATATACTCGCCTCCCCCTCCTCAGGCCAGAAAGAGGAGTGCCAGGACCCCAGCTGGACCCAACACCTTCTACCCCCACAACAAGCAGACACTGGAGGGAACCCCTCCCCACAGACTGGCGGGGCTGCTGGGTCAGGGGGAGGCCTCCAAGTCAGATTCCAAGGGTCTGCTGGGGTGGCCCTCACCCACCTCTGGCAGCCCCCTGCCTCTGGAAGCAATGGGCCATCAGACTTGGAGAGGAGACCAGGGATGGTGAGGACAAGGGCCAGAGACAAAAAACAAACATCGAATGACACCCAGCATGGGTAGATGGGAGTAAAAAAAAAAAAAAAAAAAAAGAACCCTCCAGTTCACATGTAAAACTCAAACCAAAATCACTCGCACTGGGCGGGGCTATGGAGAGGAATGGTTAGAGAAAATTCTGCAAACAACTGTTAATGGAGTAGGCCCTGCCCTGTCCCCAGGAGCTGGGCTCAGCCAACAGGCCAAGACCAGAGACACGCTTCAAATGTAGCCCTGTGGGGGGAGCTGGCCAGACCCACGGGAGTCCCAGCAGCGGCTGGGCCTGGGGCCCCACCTCAGAAATACACACCCACATTCCACACGCACACACGCATTCAGCCTGCCCCTGCCCCTCCACCCCATCCTGCCCTCCATGGCTCCCGGGGACAGAAGGGGACATCACAGTCCCATTGGTTTGAAAAATAAAAGGAAATCTTATACTTCAGTATTTCATTAGCTAAAAAAATGTTTTAAAAAGTTATGTACAGGGGGTGGGGGCTGGGAGCCCTGCCATGGGGCAGGGTGGAGATGGGGGAGGGCGGGAAGGGCAGCAGCCCCCCAGCCTGCACCCCTGGGTTCCAACCCTGGTCCTACTGCCTCTCATGTCTTCATTTGTTTAAAAGCAAAACTACACACACGCCCGCACACGCACACGTTTCTGCAAGCTCTGGAAACCTCCCATCCCATCCTCAGAGGCCCTAGGTCTGCACTCCTAACTCAGGACCTGCCCCTCTCAGGCCCCAGGGCACTGATGGGAGGCAAGAGAAACTGAGCACAGGGTCAGGGAGAGAAAAGGGCATGGGCCACCACAGCCTGCCACCTTAGATCAGTCATGAAATTTTTCTGAACCTCAGTTTTCCTCAGCTGTAACAAGGGCAGTCCCCACAGCCTCCCCTACTCCAGCCCCAGATGCAGGGACAGAACCAGGGAGACAGGAAGGCGCTTTTGGAAAAGTGGAAGCACTGGGAGATGGTGGCAGGAGGGGTCCTGAGCACCCTAGGGCCCCTGCAAGTCCCAAGGGGCTGCAGTGAAGGGTGGAGCAGAAAACTGCCCCCAGGCCGGTCCCTCCCCTGCCAGGCCTGGTTAAGTGGGGAGATGGGGAGACAATTGCTAGGGGTTACGAGAGTGGGAGCAAGTGCTCCCCGACTACACAAGTGTGTGCAGAGTGAGAAGGCCACACAGAGCTCACACCACTGCCGTCCTCTCCCAGCCCGCTTGGATTGGGGTCAGGGGTGGGACAGGGGAAGCCGAGGGGCTGGGAGCATGCAGTGCCCCACCCCCCGCAGGGCCTAGGGGGACAGACAGTAGCTTGTGACCAAGATGGCAGGCAGGTGTGTGTGTGTGTGTGTGTGTGTGTGAGACAGACAGACAGACAGGAGGTGGAGTGTGTGTGAGTGTGGCAGGAAGGGGAGTGTCATGGCCCCACGGAAGGCCAGGTGAGGGCTGTTACTGGAGGGCCTCTGCCGAGGGGCCAGCCTCGCCATCATGGCTGGCTGTTTCAAAGCTGTGCTCCACACCCATCATGTCCGGCTCCAGCTTGCCCGTATCGTTGATGAAGGTGGTGTAGGTGTCGCCCTCAGGCAGCTTCACCTTGGGGACCCAGCTCTTCCGCACCACCCGGCGGGCGTTGGTGCACATGTCAGCCGCAATGGCGTTCATCTCGCTCTCCTTGAAGTTTTGGGCAAAGTTCTGGCAGTAGTCTGTGCAGGCACAGCAGATGGCTCAGGGTCAGCATGGCGCTGCCTCCCCTGGCCCCCCTACAGAACGCCCCGGAACACCGCTGGCTGAGCTCGGCCACATGTGGGGGATGTGCGGGCTTGATGGGGTGGCCCAGTGTTCTTGAAAATGTGGATCGTTTGCCAGAATTTAGGAACTGGGAGATTCCATGTGGAAACCTAGAGTGTCTTCCTGACAATTGGCTGGGGCCTGGCTGCCTCCTAACTCCCATGACCACCTTGAGTTTGAGGATTCCTCTACCACATCTGACATGGGCTTCCCTTCAGTGCCCTGCACCCCCCGTCCCCCGCACCCAGAAGAAATCTCACCAATCATAGCCCTCTTCCCAAGGCTAGATTCAACCTCAGAAACTTTCTTAACATCAAATCCTACCCATGTATTGGGGCCAACACCAGAGAAACGGACCATCTGCTCACCCCAGGCCCCACCCCAGCCTGCCTCCAGAAAGCTGGACACTCACACTTGACAGCATGGAGGACGCGACTGTCCAGCGGTTTGCGTCTGGGGTCGTTGGTGGAAGAGCGGATGCCAGTGCCACAGCTGTTGGCCAGCGTATTCCTGGGGGGGGGGGGGAGAGAAAAGTCAGGCCCCCTATGGTGGTGGGAACACACCCCACTCCCTGGGATCTACCAAGGACCTCACCGGTCAAAGAAGGATGCCAGGAGGCGCCGCAGCAGGACCTTGTGCCGCGTGCCTGCGCTGACATGGCAGTTCATGAGCTGTGCCCTTGTGATGTACACGTTGGTGCCTGGAGGGGAAAAGAGGATGGTGGCTGGGGGCCCCAAACTGCCCCATTTCCCACATGGCCAGTCCCACTTCTTAGAGCCCCAGAGCCCCTCCCGAACAACTCGCCCCAAGGCAGCCTTGTCAGGGCTCAGGTGGCGCCACCCTCCACAGGGCACTTATATCACACTGGGCCCACCTCGTACACGTGCGGCTTTTGCCTGCACAACCAGCTGGGTGTCAGAAAGAATAGGCAGCAGAGGCTCGCACCCAGGCACCCTGATTTAGAGGGCCCAATTTATTTTATTTTTTTTTTGAGGGCAGTGTCACTGGCTCTCATACATGGGACCCGAACCGGGGCCACAGTGCTTAACCACCGCGCCACTCAGCTGGCCCGAGAGGGCCAAATTCTTAACCACTGTGCAGTTGATCGTCACACCACCCTAAGAAGCCACTCATCTACTTCCCTGCGGCCAACAATGCGAGCCAGCGCTTATAAACCTGCCTCCAGGGTGGAAACCTAGAGGCCAGTCTTTGATGTGTATCAGTGCTGAGGGGAATCAACTGCAGCAGGACATGACCAGGAGGTGACAGGGCTGCACTGGACCCCAAGGCTGTGCCGTAGGCTGCTAGCACAAAGGGCACTGAGGTCCCTGGTGAGGGGAGAAGGGGATTCAGAAAAGAAGTGAGGCCGGCCCACCTGCCACCAGCTCCAGCTTCTCGGAGGGGTCGCCCTCGTCATAGAGCTTGGGGTGGCAGCGGTTACCAATCTGGTTGATGAGCTCGGCTGGGAGAGATGCCAGGTCTTGCCGCACCCGGATGCGATTCCGGGACTCGGGGGTCACCTGCTCAGGGAGGGCCTCCACCTTCTCAGCTGAGGGGGAGAGAGGGGTGTGTGTCGGGAATGGGAGTGACAGGGGTGGGGGGTGAGGGTGGAGGGGGTGGGTGGGCACCTCACCACTCTGGCCGACATTCATCATGCTGTACATAGTGTACATGTTGCAGATCTGCCGGTACTGCTCGTCCGTGCCTTCCTCGCCTGCATCCTCCTCCTCATCCTCCTCATTGTGGTAGGAGCTGGGGCTGTCACTGGTGTAGGCGCTAGAGGTGCCTGGGCTGGTCCGCTCCGACATGCTGGGCCCGCTCACCACACCCCCTACTGCCGCCGCAGCTGCCGCCGCCACCAGGGCCTGCTGGGGCGGCCGGTTGGCAGCCAGGTCCAGCGTGGAGAACCTGGCCATCTTGCGGCTGCCATTGCCACCACTGCCGCCGCTGGCCCCAGCCTCCTTCTGGCTGCTGTCCCACAGCCGCTTGGCCACAGGTGTGCACTGCACGGAGTCCGACTCCTGCTGCTCTGTCTTGACGCGAGACACGAGGGGCAGTGGGGTACTGCAGGCCATCCAGCTCGATGTCTGTGCCACGGGGCTCTGGGGCTCGGATGACGGTGCCTCTTCGGCGTGCAGACCCTGGGAGTCGCAGCTGGGGGAGCTCACCTTGAGGAAGAACTCGGTGCCCTTCTCCATGATCTCCTGGATCTGCAGGAAGCCAGCTGTGTACATGAGCAGGAACTGGTCCCCCATGTTCATGCTCAGCCGGCCTGTGTAGCAGAAGCTGAGGATCTGCTGGAAGGACTGGGGCTGCACAGCCGCTGGCAGCTCCACCACGGCGCTCCGGCTGCTGTTGAACAGGTCCCGGAAGTAGGAGCTGCTGGCGGCCAGCACAGCCCGGTGGGCCTTGAAGGCATGGCCCTTGACCACCACCGACACATCACAGTACAGGCCCTGTAGCCGCTGCTCGTTCAGGCACTCCAGGATGCTGTTGCCAAAGTTCGGGATCTCCATCTGTAGGGTCTGGGCCATGGTGGCGGCTGTGTGGGAGACGAGGAGACAGACAGAGGGAGATAGTCAGACGGCCGGCTTAGCCCTGCTCTCATGGACATCCACATGGTGGATTTGCAGGGCCGTAAGAATCGCAGGAGACATCCCTTTAGGACAGACTGTCAAATCAGCCATAGCAGCTACAGGCCAGGGTGGCCACATGCTGTCCCTTGTAAACAAGGGGGCAAAGGTAAACTTACACACATGTGCTTAAATATGAAATGAATGAACACAGTGAGCACTCATGAGAATTAAAGCATCACTCACACATAGGGTGATTCTGAAGGGCACTGGTATGGAAACTCCCAGAGGGCAGTCATCCAATTTTTCCTATGGCGCCTGCAGTACTGAACACACGACCCTCAACCAGTCTGTTGTATGACTTAATGAGCACTCAAGAAACCCTGAAATTGCATGAGAATACCACTAATCATCAGGGAAATGCAAATCCAAACCACAATGAGACACCCGTTTCATACTCACTAGGCTGGCTGGCAAAAAATAAAAAATAAAAAAAATAAGAGAGCCAGCCAAGTCAGTTGGTTAAGAGCTTGCTCAAGAGTGCGAGCTGAACTCTGAGCAACAGCAGTTCGATGCCCAGCCCGAGCTGAGCTACCTCTGAGCTGCCAACAGGTGGCAGGATGGCTCAACTGAAAAAAAAAAAAAAAAGATAAGTGCTGGCAAGGATGAAAAATCAGAACCCGCCCACACTGCTGGTGGGAACCCAAAACAGTGCAGCTATTGTGGAAAACCATCTTGTGGGTCCTCAAATGGTTAAACATGCAGTTGCCATATGGCCCAGCAATTCCATTCCTTACACTTACACCTAAGAGAAATGGAACCATATATTCACAGAAAAGCTTGTACATAAATGTTCACAGCAGCACTGGTCACAATGGCCAAAAGGTGGAAACCCGAATATCCATCAAGTGATAAACAAACAAAATGGGGTCCATCTATACAGCGGAATATTACTCGGCCGTATAAATGAACCAATACATGCCACAACTTAGATGAACCTTGAAAACATCATTCTAAATGCAAGAAGCCAAACAAAGGACCACATATTATATGATCCAATTGATATGAAATGTCTAGAACAGGCAAATCCACAGAGACAGGAAGCAGATTAGTGACTGCTAGGGGCTGGGGGGAATGGGAGAACCGAGGGAAGTGCGAGCAAATGGATGCAGGGTATAATATTGTGATTTAAAAGAAATACATATTTGGTCATTCAGATAACCAAAATATATCACACATTCAGTCTTTGTCCACAATTTCTAACTCACTGCTCCAGGAACTCTTGGAATTTCCCAAGTGTTGAGACTGGAAAAGGTCTTCTGTTATGTTAAGGAGGTGACTTTTGGAAGCACCTAAGGATGGGAGCTGGTTGTTAATGGACCCAACCATGTGACTAGAGGGGTAGAACTGTCAGTGCCCCACCTCTGGGGAGCGGAGAAGGGCTGAAGATTGAACCAATTGCCAAAGGCCAGTGATTTAATGGGTCAGCAGATGTAGGAAGCCTCCATAGCAACCCAAAAAGAGGGCATGGAAGCTCGGCCCCCCTCCTAGCAGGCCCTCTGCATCTCTTCCATCTGGCTGTTCCTGAGTTTTACAATAAGCCCAGTGATCTAGTTACGTGACATATTCGATTCTGTGAGCAGCTCTAGCAAATTAACCGAAACCAAGAAGTTTGTGGGAACCTCTGATTTATAGTCAGTTATTCAGAAACATAGGTGACAACCTGGACTTGTAACTGGCATTCTGAGTTGGAGGAAGTCATTGGAACTCCAATCTGTGGCCAATCAAAAGCAGCACAGGTAATCTGGGCTTGTGTTGGCATCTCAATTGTGTATATGTGTTGTTGGGAAGGGGCAGTTTTGCAGGACAGAGCCTTTCACCTGTGGATTCTGAAGCTATCTCCAGGTAGAGACAGAATCGAATTGAATTCTCAGACACCCTTTTGGTGTCTGAGAATTGCTTATCGGTGTGGGGAAACCACTCCCCCAACGTGGAATTGGGTCCAAGGACCCAACTTACAGGGTTTCTTCTTGACATAATGAAATATGTCAAATATAGTTGTGATGGATTCACAACTGACTACACTAAAAACCACTAAACTGTACACCTTAAATGAGTGAACTGCATGGTATGGCATCTCAATAAAACTGAAACTGCAAAGCTTCTGGCAGAACTGGGGATGAGACTTGCCACATTCTATGGGTCTTTTGAATTTTGAACCTGGTGAATGTATTGCCTATTTACAAAAATAGTTTTATTTTTTATTTTTCCCTGCCACCGCCTCGCCCAGACTAAAAACAAATAATATTTTTAAATAAATAAAATGTGTGAAATCATACCACACATATTTATGTAAATTAACCTCAAAGTGCTGCGGGGTGGGTGGGTGGGAAAGAAATGCAAGTTTAAGGAACTGCCCAGTAATCCTCCTGCTCAGGGAGCCCAGCCCCTTTCTGGACCTGTGGGGGGAACCACCTGGCAGGCCCAGGGTGCCCTCAAATATCTGCACTTCTGCATCAGGGACAATTCCATCAGTGCACATTCCAACCCAGGAGAACTGGTGGGGTGGCAAGGGCACGTCCCATACTCTGGGGGCAACCATAAAAGGGCTCTGGAGGATCATATGGCTTTACAAGTGCCCCCAGGAGTAAAAGTATCCCCTGCAATTCTATAGGATGGAGAGGGCAGTGGTCCTAAATGGGCAGGGGAGGAGTGAGGAGAGAGGCCTGAGCAGTTAAGACTGGCAAGAAATGATGAGAGTGCATGCAAAGGTCCTAGGGCAGGACCTAACTAGAACCCTCAATTGGTCTTCCCTCATTTCCATGTTACCTTTCATCGTTTTCATTCATTAGCAAGTTCATTCTCAGCTGCCTGCCTGGGCTGAGCTCTGAAACACAGTAGAGACTTGGGCTCTACCTGGTAACACCAGGTTCATTCCAAAGGCTGCTCGGAGGAACAGAAGCAGCCATATGCCAACAGGCTCAGAGTGACACTTTGGGGCCAGCATGAACCCAGGCTCCAGAACTGACTGGTTCCTGGGATCAGGTGCTCCAAACCTCTACTCCATTTGGAGATAGATGCTAAGGCCAACCTGATCCTGTATACTCAATCTGGACTCACTGAGTTGCTCCATGTGGCAGAGCTAGAGGGAGATGGCAGGTCCTGCCTCTCCCTGCACACAGGCTACCAGAGGAAGAGCTGACAGGTGACCTGCATGAATCCTCTCAGCAAACCTCTGGAGTAGATTTCATACTCCCGATACTCAGCTGGGAAAACTGAAGCCATGTGGAATTTAACGACTGTCCCAAGGTCATTGGTGAGTAAGTGGTAGGGACAAGATTCAAACCAGGGTCTATCTGGGCACTGAAACCCATGATTTCCCTTGGCTGTGCCCTCCCTTGGCTGTGCCCTCCTTCTAATTGTCAAAGTCACTGTCACCACCAGGAAACACTCAGGGCTATTAGAGAAGGGAGGCAGAGACAGGGAATACCATGTGAGGGAAGCACATACCTTCCAGGAGCTGTCCCTCTGCATGAGAAAATGGGGGAAACTGAGGAACCAAGTGGGGACAGAGCCCAGAGAGCACAATCCAGGGGCTCAGCAGCCCTAACACACCTCCCCAGGCTGCCAAACAGAAAGTGCTCTGGGTACTGGGACCCAAGTGACCAGGGCCAAGGTGGTCAAAGAAGGCTGGCCCCAGTCCCTGGAGGGGTGCTCCAGACCCCCAGTTTGGAAGGCTCACACCACAAGAGGGAGGACGAAGGCAGGACAGGCATGCCGCAGAGCCAGAGCCCACCCCCCCTACCTGGGTTCTGATGCCAGCCTGCCACTTTCTAGCTGTGTGGCCTCAGGCCAGCCCCTCACTTCTCTGTGTCTCAGTTTGGTCCATCTGTAAAATGGGGATGCATGTTTCCAACCCACCCAATAGATTGCAAGGTGCTGGGCAGAGACCTGAAGATTCTCACAGAGTTCACTGTCTAGTGGGGAGACAGGAAGTGATTTAGTTACAACTGGGATGAATGTCACTGAGCAGCCAACAAGGGGGGTGAAGCACAGACACACAGGGAGAGCCATCAAATCTTGGGCAGGAAGGATCCCAGTGTGGCTGGAGGGCAGGATAGGGAGACAGAGCTGCTGGGAAGGGTGTAGAACAGGTGGGGCCCTGGCCTGTTGAAAACAAGTATCTTTGAGAATGAGTACTGGGAAGCTCAGAAAAAGACAGACTCGGGCCCAGACCGGCTCTGGAGAATTCCCAGCAGCAGTGTGGGGACCAGAACACAGGACAAGATACTGAGGATGGGCAGGGGTTCAAGGTGACAGCAGCAGGGAGGGAGAGGATGGTCAGACTCAAGAGTGAGCAGCTGTGGGGAGAGGGATGAGAGAGAGGAAGGAGGGGAGGTCAGGGTGGGGACAGTCCCTGGTACAGGGAGACACTAGAAGAGAAGCAGTTTCTTCATGACGCAGAGGATACAGGGGCTCTCACGTTCCATGCTGCAGCGGTCATCAGCCCCGGACAGCGAGCCACCCATGCTGTCACCAGATGCCCTGGAGTCGGGGGGTGGGGGAGGCAGCATTTTAAAGAGCTGTATGGGGCCGGCTGAGTGGTGCAGTGATTGAGAGCTGGCTTGGGATGCCGGCAGCCCCAGTTCAGATCCCACATATGAGGGCCAGTGATACTGCCCTCAAAAAATAAATAAATAAATAAATAAATAAATAAATAAATAAATAAATAAATAAATAGCTGTATGTACAGTTTCTCCTCCAAGGAGACTGTCCACCCACGAGGGCAGGCATTCTCAGATTTATTCATGATCAGCAACTCAGAACAGAGGTGGAGACTCAATAAATATTTGTAAATATGTTAAATAGCTCAGAGGGAGGTGAACACACAACACCAAGGCAGGAAAAGGACGAGTCCAGTGTGGGACAGGGATCATGTGCAGGGGGAAGAGAGGGCCAAGGCAGTGCAGACGTGGATGCTTCTGGGGCTGCAAAGGGTGTTTCAATGGGTCCCCCTAACTGTGCTTGGTGTGTCAGGCACTGCAGCAAGCAGTCCAGGAAGGCTACCCTCCGATGTGGGTTTCTGGGACTGCACCACTTAATGGGTGTGGACCACAGCTCAGCAACAGGGGCACTGATGGAATAGAGATGTAGGGAGGGGAATCCTAAGGGCGAAAACCAATCTGACATTCAGGCTGGGTTCCCCATACCTTATGAACCCCTTCTTCAGAGCCCAGTACCCAGGACTTTGAAGCTTTTGACTAATAATGAAGGGTGGGGGTGGCATATGAACAGGATGAGAATTAGTACAAATGGCTCAACCAATCAGTACACAGGGCTTAGCAGTGAGGTGGCGGGTCTGTGAGCTAGAGACTGGGTACAGCCTTGCTGCCCCTGAAAGGAACGGGAGATGGGTGCTTAAGGGACTTTGAGGCCACAGTTAAGGGGCCACAGGGGACCCCAGAGATTGGACTCAGAAAGATCCACCATCTGTGTGTAGCCCTTCACCCACACTAGCCCCATGAGGGAGGGGCCATGGAGTCATGATGGGCTCCCAGAAGAAACGGGTTCTAAAGCAGCTGGTGCCTGGCCAGCTGGTGCCTGGCCTAGGTCACCTGCAGGCTGCAAGGTAGTGGGATGGAGCCAGGGTCACAATGCCATCCAACAATTCTGTCCCCACCAAGCTGAGCCCCTCACCCCCATCTACCTCAGGCCTTGGGCGCATGGTTCCCCCCACTGGCCAGGCCTTTGGCCAAGCTAGGCACCCTGCCTGGAGTGCCCTTCTCCTTCCACTGCCCCTATCTTCCTCCTCAATCCTCAGCTACACCCCCTACTCTGAGCAGTCTCCAGCCTAGAGAGGTCACCCCTCTTCTTCTGCACCTTACCCCCAAACCCCCTATGCTCACCTGAGAACACAAAAGTCCACTTCACTATAAACTCAATTGCAGAAAACTGTATTTGAATTCTCTCTCTTCACAACTTGGTATGTCAGGCTGCCCATTTTCTGGGGTATGCAGAACCCCCCAGGAGAGGAGGGGCAGCCCCCAACCCCACACAGTGCCAAGGAGACCCTCCATATCTGGGGCCATTGTTAATCCTAGCCCCAGATGTGACCTGGTCTCCTAGCGAGACATGAGGCCACGGCACATGGTTTCCATGACCTCCCAACACTCAATAAATATTTGCCAAGCACCTGCCTGGGCCAGAAGTGCCCGGGAACCTGGGGTTAGCCTCAACCAAGACAAGGCTGTCTCTGGGAGCAGGTTCAGCGGGGGACACAGTCACTCAACCAGGATCACAGTCAACATGCTGCACGCAGGGGACTCTCACCCTGCCCAGAAGAGCTCAAATCTGGGGTGGCACAGGGAAGGCATGCAGAGCCCTGAGGGAGAAGCAGGTGTGGTCCTTCCAGAGAGTGAAGGAAGGCGAAGGCTGGAGCTGGGCTCAGTCCTTGGGCTGCTTCTCTCCTCCAGGGCATGGCATCCAGTCTCAGAGCTCTGCTATGGATGGAACTGGTGTCTCCCCCACCCTAACCCCTAATGTGCCTGTATTTGGAGACAGGGTCTATAGGAGAATATTATGGTTAAATGAGATCACAGAAGTGACGCCTTAATCCAATAGGACTGGTGTCTGTATAAGAGAAAGCTATTTCTCACTCCAAAAGCACACACAGAGGAAAGGCCCTGTGAGGACACCAGAACCCAACCAGAACCTGACCACGCTGGCATCTTGAACTTCCATCCCTCCCAGAACTGTGAGAAAATGGGGTCTGTTGTTTAAGTCTCCCATCTATGGTATTTTGTTATAGCTGCCTGAGCTGAGACAGGCTTGAAACACCACCTACTCACCCAAAACTCTGCCATGGAGCCCCCGATGCCAACTCAATGTGCCTACAACCAAGCTCCAATCTTCCAATTCTGCTGTGGCTGTAGCTCTCGCCAGGAAGTTCCCCATTCAGGTCAAGACCCTTAGATTCATCCCAGATTCTTTCAAAACAAGTTTTCACCACCAGGACCCCTACAACGCATACTGGGGCCTTATGCAGTAGGACCTTGCCTGCTCTCGAGCCTTTAAAAAGGATGTCCCCAAGATGGCCACAGCTCTTCATACCCTCCCAGTCACCAATCTCAAGTTTCCAAAGACGAAACCTCTCCCAAACTCCTTCCAGTCCCTTCTCCTGTCTGTTTTTTCCTCCTTGGCACTTCCCACCATCTAGCAAATGAGATGTGTCCTTGGCTTTGTGTCAGTTCCTCCAGGGCAGGGTGTTGGCCAGTCTGGTTCATAATGCTGTGTCCCCTGCGCCTAGGAGCGGCTGGGCAGCCGAGCGCACAGTGTTTTCAATAGTTGTGCGCTCAAAGGTGTTTGCAGAATGGACGAATGAAAAATTATTTCCATTACTTCCAACCTAATTCCCTTTCTTGTTCCATATTAATGGGACTAAAACAGGAATGGGACTTGGAAGGGGGTCTTTGAGGCTGGGCAGGGGCGCCTGGTGCACTGCGACGGGCTGCTGGAGCCAACATGGAGGGTGCTGTGCAGACAGGCAACCTCCTCTGAGGGTTGTGCCAGCTGGGGGGCTGGCAGTCAGGGTCCCACTTAGGGCTCAATGTATAGATATGTAAACCGCTCACACTGCTGCCAGATGAGGCTGGGGTGCGGGCAGAGCAGGCTGGGGTATGGCAGGCTTGAAAAGGAACCACTTGTATGACAGGGCAATTCCTCAGAGTGGAGACTGCCAGCTCTTTGGGAAGGAAGCTCTGAATTCCCTGGCCAGCTGAGGCTGGCGGGACTGGTCTGTGCCTCACCAGGGACTGTTGAAGGCCCTGATCTAGCTAACTTTCCAGGGAAGCTGTGAGCTGCCCATTAACACGTGAACTAGTTAAGGGAAACCAACTCCAAGTCTAAGAAGGCGCCTAAGGCCCCTTGGAAATCCCCGAGTCATTGGGACCCTCTGTAGGGACCAAATTGAAAGGCAGCTCAGGCAAATGTTTGCTAGTGAAGAACAAAGTGCTATCTGACTATATAAATTCTATTGTTGACATCCGTTTTTTTTTTTTTTAAGTACGTATACATTTGACTCGCTTTCTCTTCCCCCGAAAAGCTGCTACTAAATCCAGGGTGGAGGACAGGATTTGCAATAGTACCTGGCATTCACCCCAGCAAGGGCTCAGAGGAAACACTTCAATTATGCCTCAGTTTTTGAGGAAGAAATGAGTCTTCCCACCATTTAAAGATGAGAAGAGTGAGGCCCAGGGTTACACCCAGGCCATCAGACTCCTGTCTGAGAATCAGGAGACTTCCTGACCACAGTCGGCTCACCCTCTGCATGATTGTCGTTCTTCGCAGCAGGCAGCCAATGTGACTAGACCGATTTCACTCACAGACGGGAAAACAGGGACTCAGAAAAGCCAGAGCAGGGAAGAGAAGCCAGGACAGGCCAAGGCTACCTAGAGCAAGTCTGTTTATACTCGCTAGGCATGATCTCTGTAGAAATGGGGTCTACTGCCCAACTGGAGGGCCCCCACTCCAGGGTCTTGAATGCCCTCTGAGGGCCAGGTGCGGTGCTGCTCTTCTGTGGGAGCCTGCCTTCCTTTGCCCAGTCTCCCCCAGCTCTTCTCCACTCTTTCTCCTGTCACTGGTATCTCTGAAGATGAGCAGTCTAGCCTGCTGCCTCTCCTTCCTCCCTCCTCCCACTCTCCTGGCAGCCCCAGAGAATCTAGCCTCTGCCTGAAGCTCCAGGAAAACCCAGCAACAGCCCTGCCCACCTTCCACAATGACCACAAACCCTCCATTCTGAGTTATATCCACTCCCTGTGTGCATTCACACCCAAAGGACACATGGGCAGCGGCTCTGCAAGGCCCTGAGGTGACATCACTGCGACTAACACAAAAGAGGCTGGTGAGGCTGAGGTCAGGTGTTTACTGGGATAAGGCTTGCTAAATGTACTTGGACATCATACAAGGTTTGGCAGGGCCTAAGAATTGGAGTCTTACTATTTTACTAGGCACTAATATCCCTTACAAAGCTTCCTACTTAGAATTTTACTTCCCTTCCTCTTCGCTCCTAGGAACATTTTTATCACAGCGCTCACTCCAACATCAGTGTTCCCAACTATAAAATGGGCCAATAGCAGCAACCACTTCACAAGGCTGTTTCAAGGATTAAACGACCAAGTAACCTGGTAGGTCAGACTCCACCTTGCGGTCAGTGCCCAGTAATGCCAGCTGTTATTAGCTATGTCCCCGTCTGTTTGCCCCCGGCCCTCGACAGACTATAAACTCCCTAACGGCAATGGAGACATCTTGCACCTGTTACCATCTCCCAAACCTTACGTTACAATGGACAGTACTCACTGAGGGCTCCCCTGGTGCCTTCACAGCATCACCTGATCATACTCAAGACACTAACCTCTCCTGTAATCCTCACAATAACCATGCAACTGGGCAGATGGTTCCCTGTGGTAGGGGCTGCCCAGTACATTATATGACATTGAGCAACACAGTCTGCACCCACTAGAGGCCAGTGGCACCACTAGCCCAGCTATGACAACTAAAAATGTCTGGAGACGTTTCCCAAGGGGGCAGAATCGCCCTTGGGTGAGAACCACTGTGGTACAGGCATGCCTGCTTGTCCCCACTTATGAGATGAGGAAACAGAGGCGCCGAGGTCAGGACCTTTGCCCAAGGGTCTCATTGGCTGAGCAGGGGGCACTAACCAGGGAATGTGACTCTCTCCACTACAATGTGTTAGCTCACCCTCATCCATAGCCTCCACTTAAGTCACAAAACAGTCACGGTCCTCATAGACAGCCTGTGGGTGACCTTTACAGAGGAGGCAGCACAGGAGAGATGGGACGATGACCACAACCCTAGGAGAGGGTTGGCACCCTAGTGGAATAAAACTGCCCCAAGGGTCCCTTTACTTGTTGCACTTGCTTCCCCGGATTATTATGGCCTTGTCTGGTGCCCCAGGTCTGTGTACTCTAAATCCTCACAGAAATGCAGTTACTTATTAAAAGGGCCTTTTCCTCTGGCTCCAGGCACAGACTCAGACCCACTGCCCTCTTCTCGCCATCCACACACTATGGCCAACTACCACCAGTCTCTGCTCCTGTTTCAACTGTGTGACTAGAAGTAGCCATCCCTGTCCTCAGTACCCAGCCCAGAGCCCAGCCATGGCCTGGGAAGCCCCAGCCTCAGCCCAACCAGGCAGGGGTAAAGGCTTCTTTACTTGGGGCTGCTGGTCCAGTTCCCACCCCTTCCCAGAATCAGGAGGCCAGCCAGAGAGAGTAGCGGGCCAGGGCCCAGAAGGAGGGCAGTTCTAGGAACTATGGGGAGACTGAGGGAATGCAAGTGACAACCCATTATTAAACCCAGGTCTGGCTGACACTAGACCCAGCAGTCTGTGGGGGCTCCTACCTTGGTGCTGAGGCTCCCAAATCAACGTTCTCAGGACACATTGGTAATAGCAATGCAATTAGTTCAGAGAGAAGGACTGAGAGCTAAGGCAGTCTGACCAAAATGGGGAAAAGACAAACAGGGCAAGCAAAGCAAAATTCAGCTCCAGAGCCCAGCCCCATCCTCATAACTGCCTCCCATTGCCAGCCCAGAACTCTGTCACCCCTGACCTCTTGACTCCCAGAAGGGGAATGGAGGATGAGGTATGATCAGGCCTCTGAAAAAGAAGTTTCCACTGTCCCAGCCCCCTGGGACACCAGGAAAACTCGGTCTGTCCAAAAGGGTATTGACCCATTCCTTGGGATGGCAAAAAGAAAGAGAATTCCTGCCAAGGAATCCGGAACATTGGGGAGCTCCTCCAGTCATGACCCTCAAATCCCAGCTCTAGGACTGGGCTGAGGATCAATCCCAATAGCCGTGTGTAGTCATGTGACTTAGGACAAGCCACCCCAAGCCTCAGCTTCTGTACGGAGAAGTAAGCTGATCTGATGTTGATGAGCAATCAATGAGCTCATCTGACCAGCAAATTCAGTACAGGGCCCGGCCCAGGACAGCACCCCAGCAAACCCTGGGGGCCAGTAACCCCAAGGGCCTGGAACAGCCATCACCCCCTTGTAATCCTCCAAGACACAATGCACAAAGCATTATATGTTTACCTCTCAGGTGCCTCCAGGGAATTGTTGCCTGGGAGGCCACAATATAAGATGGTGGCTGTGAGGTCCTATCCCCTAGGTTTGAACCTCAAGACTCCGGTCACAAAAAGTGGGGAAAGAATCTAGGACCCTAAGAAAGTCAGGTAAGGGTGGCTGCGCTGCCTCTCTGCAGATACATGGGAGTGGGGTGGGGTGTGTGTGTGTGTGTGTGTGTGTGTGTGTGTGCGCGCGCGCGCGCAAAGGCCACCCCCATGGTAAACAAGATGCCCGAGTTAGGTGTTCCAGGCTATTTCCCAAGCTGCCCACACAAACACCCACCTGGCGGGCCAGCACCCTGAACAGCCGGTAGAGGCTTGCCTAAAGGTTAGGCTGGGGACCCAGAGCCTGAAGGGAGTGAGGTGTGGGGAAAAGGAAGCCACCAGGTTTGGCCCAAAGTAAACACCTGGCAGGGAAAGGGGCGGGGGGGGCACATCTTGGCACGCGCCCTCTTGATCAGCACTAATTTCTCGGGACCTGCCATCGCATCCCTACTGGCCTCGCCTAAAAGTCCTGCCAGCCCCCACTCCCAAAGCTCCTACACTAGGTCCTCCACTTACCTGATCGCACGATACCTGGCCTCCCCCAACATCTATCCTCCCCTAA
This sequence comes from Aselliscus stoliczkanus, assembly GCA_033961575.1. Lineage (NCBI taxonomy): Eukaryota > Metazoa > Chordata > Mammalia > Chiroptera > Hipposideridae > Aselliscus > Aselliscus stoliczkanus. The sequence goes on from CM066735.1 coordinate 12,037,949, forward strand.
CCTCACGTGACCCCGGCGACCAGCTCCAGGCTCTCCGATCCGCCCGCCCCCTCACCCCGGCCCGGAACTAACTCCGCCCACACCCACCCTGCCCCACTTCCTGGGCTTCTCCTCAGCCGCCCCCAGGCCTGTAACCTGACCCACCCACCTCCTCCAGCGACAGTACCTGCAGGCCGGCCCCGCCCCGCCCCCCCTCCGGGCCATTTCCCTCCGGCCGCGCCACCTCCCCCTCCTCCCCCACTCTGCCCGCCCAAAGCCCGACTCCTCCTCGCCCTCGGGTCTCCCCAAGCGCCTCCTCACTGTACCCCCTCGGTCCCTCCAACTTCCCCCGCTCCCCAGCACCTGCCCCGGCCCGGCCTAGCCCCGCCACCCCCTCCGCCGGGAATGAGGGGAGGAGGTCTGGGCCGGATCTCGCCGCCCCCAAGCCTCGCGGCCGGGTCTGGGGGCTGGACACTGAAGGCCGCTGGCAGGGGCTAGGCCTCGCCGTACTCGCCGGCCCGGCCACAGTGCAGTCTGTGGGCCTGCTTCCCCTTCTGTCGGAGAAGCTCCCCTCCATGCTCTCCTATTAAGCCCTCAACCGGACCTCGGATGCCCTCGGGCCGCCCCGGCGAGAGGAGGCCGGAACAGGGCCTGGGGTGGGCCGCCTCACCTGCGCCTTGGCCGCGCTTCGGGGGCTCCCGGCGGGCTCCGCAGCGGCGGCTGGGGCCGGGCCTGAGCCCGGGGCGCGCCCCCCTGCGCCGGGGCCTCGGCCTCCGCCTCCGCGGCCTCCGCGGCCTCCGCCTCAGCAGCAGCGGCAGCCGCGGCGGCCATTCATTGTGGGCCAGGCCGCCCCAGCCGAGCGCCGAGCCAGCGCAAGCCGCGCCGCCGCCGCAACCGGGCTGGGGAGGAGCGGCTGCGGCCCCGCCCCCTAGGCGAGGCCAGTCGAGCGCCAAACGCGCCCCTTTTCCTGTCTCAGCCTCCTGCCTCCGCCCCTTGAAGTCCCCTCCAGTACCTCGTCTCTGCTGGAAGTTCGAATCCCGACCCCTCCAGCCTTCTAGTCCCGCGACTTCAGACAAGTCGCTCTGCCCTTCGGAACTTTAATTTCCTGTAAAACGCAAACAATGTATGCTGTTTATTGTGTCAGGCACTGTTCTGGGCTTTTTGTGGGAATGATCTTTAAATGTCACAGTAACATTTTTTACGTAAGAATTATTTTACACACACTTTACAGAAAATAAGAAATGGGAGCATAGGGAGATAAATAAACCTGACCAAGATCACGCAGCGAGGAAGTGGTGGCAGGTGGCAGGATTCAAACCCAGGATCAAGAAGCCACAATAGAAAACACGTGATGCCAGATTCCGTTCTAAGCATTTTACCTGCACTAACTCGTTTAATTGTCATAACAACCCAGTAAGGAACCTAAAAGATCGGTCCATTTTGCAAATGGGGAAACAAGCACAGAGAGGGTTGAGAACAAGAAAGAAGGCGAGCTGGGAATGGAACCCAGGCAGTCCAGACCACTATGCTCTCCTCCTTTCCAACACAGGTTAGAACCTACTGAGGGTTTAGTATGTGAGAGGGGCTGCTTAGCACACGTTCCAGGTATTCTGTCGTTTAATCTTTGCTCTGTCTTGGAAGCTAGGATTCTTATTTAACAAGGAAGGAAAATGAGGTCCACAGAGTTTAAGTAATTTGCCAAGAGCATGTGATAGGGCTGGGATTCAAACTCAGTAAATCTGATTTCAGGGCCTGAGCTAGGATGCTCTGAAATAATGTTTAGGGCAGCCAGCACCCCAGGAGACGATCACTAGGTGTTGGGTGTCTCCGCTTACCGCCCCTTTTCTGCACCTCACCTTCCTCATCCGTGAAATGGGCTGGTGACTTGTGGCCTTAATTACAAGGGAGCCGCTGTGATTAAGGCCAAGGCCACCGGCAAAACATGTACAGCACTTTTCCACTGTGAATTTTGGTCCCGGCCGCCCATTGTAGGTTGGGCCGAATCCTGCATCCTACATCACTGATTGGCTGAATCCTGCCATGTGACGTACCCTGTGCCAACATGGCGGCGCCCAGGTCCCATCCGGGAAATGTGCACCGAGACTAATTCGGTTCTCCGTCCTGCGAGAGAAGGTGAGGGCCTGGGCGGCGCGGGGAGACGTCTGGATCAGGGGCGGGCCCACTGTAGGCCTTCCGGTTTCGCAGGGGCCGGTCCTCTGAAGACAGGGGATGGTATCAGCTTACCGAGGCCGCAGGGTCTCCTTAGCCTCTGTTTTACAGACGTTTTGGCCACGGGCCCAGGAACGCAGCTCTCTGATCCTCTCTATGCCCTCCTGATCCAGGCTTGGCGGGCTGAGGCTCCCGCGGATGTTCGATGCGAGGATCGTTCTATGGCTAAGCCTGACTCTCCGCTCCCCCCGCAGTCTCCGTAGACCTCGGTTTATGGAGGGGCAGCCCCGAAGGCCGACGAATCCATTCTCAATGGAGAACGGCACGGTGCCCTGCGCAGAAAAGCGCCCAGCTGAGGCCAAGGAGACGACGGTCACCGAGGGGGCCGCGAAGATCGCCTTCCCCAGCGCCAACGAAGTTTTCTACAACCCAGTGCAGGAATTCAACCGGGATCTGACGTGAGCAGGGGTCCGGGATCAGCTTGGCAGAGGGCAGTGGGTCTGTGAAATGAGGGGATGCGAGCTGAGTCTTCGTCTTCCACAGATGTGCTGTGATCACTGAGTTTGCTCGCATTCAGCTTGGGGCCAAAGGAATCCAGAGTGAGTGGAGGTCCAGCCTCCTAGTCGGTGGGGGTCACACAGAGCTCTCTTCCTGCCCGGCCCCCTATCCCCTAAAGTCTGGAAAGGCTCCCGCCACATAGCAGGCCTGGGGCTCTGCTCCTTCAGCCTTTCTCTAGGGACTTTGGGGGAAGATTTCCTTCCATGAATCTAATGTATTCTGACGAGTAGGAGGAGATTTTTCAGGGAGAACTTTGGTAGTCCCTGACTTGTGCTTCTGGGTGGCTACAGTCAAGGTGCCAGGTGAGAAGGACGTGCAAAAGGTGGACGTGGACTTGTCGGAGCAAGAGGAGGACAAGGCTGAACTTAAAGAGGGTGCAAACGTCGCCCCCGGAGACCAACCTCGAACGGCCGCCGTGGGGGAGATCTGCGAGGTGGGGCCTGGACATAGGATGTGGCAGCCCCAGCGTCTAGTGGGTGATGGAGGAAGGAAGCCTCCTGGAAGGGGAGAGCTATGGGGGGGGGGGGTCCTAGCAGAGGATGGAGGTACTGATGTGAGTGGGGCTCCCTGCTTACTCCAACAGGAAGGTCTGCGAGTACTGGAGGGCCTGGCAGCCTCGGGCCTCCGTTCCATTCGCTTTGCCCGAGAGGTGCCTGGGCTCCAATCTGTGGTTGCCAACGATGCCTCTGCCCGAGCTGTGGATCTCATACGCCATAATGTGCAGCTCAACAAAGTGGCCCACCTGGTACAGCCCAGCCAGGCAGATGCCCGGTAGGTTCGGGGTAGGGCGAGGGTGGAAGGTGCATTCTAGAGCAAGGCTGTCTGGGGTCAAATCCTGGCTGTGTCATATTCTTGCTCTGTGACCATGGGAGAGTGCCTTAGTCTCTCTGAGCCTGTTTCCTTGTCTATAAAATGACGACAATTTTATAGGAGTTGCTGTACTGATTAAATGAGAGGTAATACTTGTGTAGCCCATACTTGGTGTCAGATATAAGTGCTGTTATGGTTTCCATTTTAGACTTAACTTCTTGTACTTTTATTCATTCAAATGAACCTACGTATATCCACTATGTACCAGACACCATTCTCAGTGCAGGGAATGCATCAGTAAACAATACAGACAAAATCCCTGACCTTGTGTAGCTCACATTCTAATGCAGTTTTTCTTGGCCTGCAGCCTAGTGTTTTATGGCTTGCCATCTAAGAATGTTTTTTATATCTTTAAAGGTTTTTTAAAAAGAAGAAGACTATGCAGTAGGGACCTACAAAGCCTAAAATATTTACTGTCTGACTCTTTACAGAAAATAAATAAGTAAAAAATGTTTGCTTTTTGGGCCGGCCGAGTGGCGCGGTGGTTAAGCGCTGGCTTAGGAAGCCAGCGGCCCTGGTTCGGTCCCACGTATGAGGGCCAGTGACACTGCCCTCAAAAAAAAAAAAAAAAAAGTTTGCTTTCCTGACTGTATTAAAATCCAATAGGAGGGCCGGCCGAGTGGCTCAGTTGGTTAAGAGCTCGCTCAATAGTGTGAGCTCTGAGCAACAGGGTTACCGGTTCGATTCCTAGCCCAAGCTGAGCTGCCAACAGGTGGCAGGATGGCTCAGCTAAAAAAATAAATAAATAAAATAAAATCCAATAGGAAACACAGATGATAATAAATAATCTTGACAAATAAGTAAAATTACATAGTAAACTGGAGGTGAGAAGTGCTCTGGAAAAAAATGTACAGGAGATGGAGGAAGGTGGCAAGAGAGGGGATTGCAAGTTTAACATGGTCAAGGTCGGCCATGTTAAGAAGGTAGCATTTGCTTTTCCTTACCTGAAAAGGGAACAATATAATTCCAAATCCATCGAGTTGTTCGAGATAATTATGTGATTAAATGAGTTAATGTATCTATAAATTGCTTGAACTATGTCCGGCTACATCAGGACAGCAGATCCTTGAATAATGTCCTTATAATGCTGATGAGGAAAAAAAAATTGATTCCCGGCTGGGGCTGCTATTTGTGTTGAGTTGGCACATTCTCCCCATGTCTGTGTGGGTTTTCTCTGGGGACTCCGGCTTCCTCCCACATCCCAAAGATGTGCATGCAAGGTAAACTGGCATATTATATTGTTCCATTCTGAGTGAGTGTGGGTGGGTATGAGTGGCCCTGCAATAGAATGGTGTCCTGTCCAGGGAGGGTCCCACCTTGTGCCCTGAGATGCCTGGATAGGCTCCAGTCACCCATGACCCAGAAATGGAATAAATGAGGTGGAAAATAATGATTTGATTTGTTTTTATTAGTCTTTCTTAAACGTATGTAGAGCTCGCATTTATTTCATTGTTCAATATCAGAAGTGTTTTGGGTATTTAGAAATTGGATGATGTTTTTATGACCAAAAATATGCAGTAAGAACTTAACTCTTGTTTAGATCAATTAGCCTATGGTAAAATTGATTTCATTATACATCGTTTCGCTTAAAGTTGTAGTTTTCAAGAACCTACAACGACACTGAGTGAGCACTTACTGTATTGGCTATTATTTCCATTGTTAGAAGTGGGTAGACTGAGACCCGAGGAGGAAAAGTCATGAAGTTAGCAAATGGCCAAACCAGGATCTGAGCCTGGGCCACTGGCTCCCAAGTTCAGGCCCAAACCGTCATACTGCATAAGTGAACATGGGTAGGGGACAGAACAGGTCCCTGGTATATGGCCCTCTCTACCCCAGGATGTTGATGTACCAGCACCAGCGGGTATCGGAGCGATTTGACGTCATTGATCTGGACCCCTATGGTAGCCCTGCCCCTTTCCTGGATGCAGCTGTGCAGGCTGTGAGTGAAGGAGGTAAGGCCAGGTAGATGCAGGGGTACACAGCAGAGGCTGGGGTGTTTGAAGGATCCTCACTGTCCAGTCCCTCCCTGCAGGGCTGCTGTGTGTGACCTGTACGGACATGGCAGTGCTGGCGGGGAACAGTGGGGAGACCTGCTACAGCAAGTACGGCGCCATGGCCCTCAAAAGCCGGGCCTGCCACGAGATGGTGAGGGGCTCCCCTACACCTCTTCCCCACCCCACCCCCTGACCTGCTCAGCTTCTTCCATCCCAGCATCTCTTTAACCAGCATAGTTCCTAAGAGCATGGGCTGCCTGTCGTAGTCATTTGCAGGTTAATGGCTTTGCCCAAGGTAGGAGTGGTGGTTATACTATTCTTTCTAGTAGTCTCTATTTTAACAACTTTCTACAATTTTCTTTTTTCTTTTTCTTTTTCTTTTTTTTGAGGGCAGTGTCACTGGCCCTCATATGTGGGACCCAAACTGGGGCCGCTGGCTTCCCAAGCCAGCGCTTAACCACCGCACCACTTGGCCGGCCCTACAATTTTCTTTTTTAAGGCAGGTTTTCTAGGTCTGGGTTCAGATCTGGGTTCAGGTCCTAGCTTTGGGCAAGTGACTTCCCCTTTCTGGGCCTCAGATTTGGCACCTGTGAAATGAGCGTGATGATAGTGGCCCAGACTACATTGGGTTGCTGTGGGCCGGCTGAGTGGCACAGTGGTTAAGAGCTGGCCTGGGACGCCAGCGGCCCTGGTTCGGATCCCACATATGAGGGCCAGTGACACTGCCCTATAAATAAATAAATAAATAAATAAATAAATAAATAAATAAATAAATAAATAAATTGGGTTGCTGTGGGGATTCAAGAAGGCAGGGGCTGGTGACATTGATGGGCTGGGAAAGGAGGAGCTCTGTTCTTGTTCCTGTCCTCACTCCAGGAAACGCTGTCTTTTCTGTGTTAGAGGGTCACAGCAGTCCCCTTGAATGGAGAAGGCCCCAGCAGTTCTGCAGCACCCAGTGTCCCCACTTCCTGCTGACAAAGCCCATAGGTGCCAGACCACAGGTCCCTGAGCATGGCACGGGGCACACTGAAAATGCCAATTGGAATAGGTTCCATTTACTGGGTCTGCATGCTCTTTAATCACTTAGTGCCCACGACAGGACCATAGAGACAGAGACTGTTGTGATTTCAAAGATGAGGGAACTTAACACTTACTTGCCAAGGGTGCTGGGCTTGGAACCCAGGGAGCCAATCCTTACCCTTTGCTGTGAGCACCTTGCGTGGAGGCAGGGATGATGGCTGCCATCTCCCTCACCTCCCACCCCCCGCCCCCCAGGCCCTGAGGATTGTCCTGCATAGCCTGGACCTCCGCGCCAACTGCTACCAGCGCTTTGTGGTGCCACTGCTCAGCATCAGTGCTGACTTCTATGTACGAGTTTTTGTTCGTGTCTTCACTGGCCAGGCCAAGGTCAAGGCCTCAGCCAGGTTAGCACAGGGCAGGGATGTGTGATGGACTGAGAGAGGCAACAGTGCCTTTCCTTGGGGTGGAGGGTGTTTTCCTGCCTTGGGGAAATGGGGATCCTAAAGGGGACTGAGGCAGCCCAAGGAAGGAGTTGGGGTATGGTGGCCACTTCTTTCCCCCCCACAGCAAGCAGGCACTGGTATTCCAGTGTGTAGGCTGCGGGGCTTTCCACCTTCAGCGACTTGGCAAAGCATCAGGGTCCCCTGGTGGCCGGTAAGCAATGGTGAGCCGGAAGGGAGGTCAAGGGAGCGTCCCAGGGTTGTTGCCCCCTAACCACCTCCGTCTGTGCAGGGTCAAGTTTTCTGCAGCCTGTGGTCCTCCAGTGGCGCCCGAGTGTGAGCACTGTGGGCAGCGGCACCAGGTGGGGCCAGGCCAAGGGAGGTGAGGGGCTCACGAGGGTCCCGGTGGTCTTGTTCCCTGCCCATGTGGCCCTTGTGTCTGCAGCTTGGTGGCCCCCTGTGGGCAGAACCCATCCATGACCTGGATTTCGTGGGCCGTGTCCTAGAAGCTGTGAGCGCCAACCCCGGCCGCTTCCACACTTCAGAGCGGATCCGAGGAGTCCTGAGCGTTGTCACCGAGGTGGGGGCTGAGCCATGACAGGGGGAGGGCTTGCCTGTGCCCTGCTTCTTCTGCCCTATGCCCATCCCATTGTCCCCCTGGCAGGAGCTGCCGGACGTGCCTCTGTACTACACGCTGGACCAGCTGAGCAGCACCATCCACTGTAGCACACCTAGCCTCTTGCAGCTGCGGTGAGGGCTGGGCCAGAGAGCAGAGCCTGAGTGTTAGGTGCCCTGGGCAAGTTGGGCCCCTTTTGGGCCAGAGTCCCTTATAAAATGGAGATCAAACATCACTCATGTCCAGGACTTCTCGTGTACAAGTGCTTAGAACAAAGCCCAGAGGCCAAGAGCCCTGGCCAGGGAGACAGTCTAACTATTACAGTCACTGGCATTACACTGGCCACATAGTCACTGTGTGATATGTAGCCAGCCTCACCAGTCTATGTGACATGATTCACACCCCCACAGGTCAGCTCTGGCTTTGGGGTCCAGCCTCCCCCTCATGGCCCCTTTTGGTCCCCAGGTCGGCCCTTCTCCATGCTGGCTTCCGGGTCTCGCTCTCCCATGCCTGTAAGAACGCTGTGAAGACGGATGCCCCTGCCTCGGTCCTCTGGGACATTATGCGCTGCTGGGTGAGGGCTGGCCTGACCATATGGGGGTAAGAGGTCAGGGGAGGGCAGGCACAGCATCCTCTGTCATCTGACCTTTGCCTTCCAGGAGAAGGAGTGTCCAGTGAAACGGGAGCGGCTGTCAGAAACCAGCCCAGCCTTCCGCATTCTTAGTGTGGAGCCCAGGTAGGGATGCGGACCCGGCTGCCACAGGCGTGGACGCTTGCATGCATGCCAATGACACAGATACTTCCCTACACAGCAACGTTCTAGTTCTTCAAGTGAGATCCAGAATCCACCTTTTCTCATCACTTCTCCAATGCTCCTCTGCTTCTACCCTGGTCCGCCCCCATCACTCCTCACCTAGACAAGTGTAGTCACCTCTGTCCTGGTCCCCCAGCTCCCACCCCACCCCCCAAGTCTGTTCCCCTTACAGTAACCAGAGAGTGCCTGTAAGCACGAGTCAGATATGTCCCCCTCTACTCATAACTCTCTGTGGCTCCCACCTCACTCAGAAACAAAGTTTCCCCTGCAGGCCCTGCCCCATCTGCCTGTCCCCTCCTGCCCTCATTTACCCCCACCCTCTCCCTTCTCTGGCTCGCTCCACACTGGCCTCCTCACTCATACCAGGCACAGCCCCACCTCAGACCTTTTGCACAGGCTGTTCTCTACCTGAAGTACCTGGCCCTGGGTGCCCCCCATGCTCTTCCCCCACTCCTTCAGGTGTCCCTGACTGCCCTGTCCTGCATTGCACCCCTTCCTTCTACCCAGAACTCATCTCATGCCCTAACACAGCATGATTTGCTGATTGCTGATTTGGTGATTGCTGATTTGCCCTGTTACTTGTCCATCTCATACATTACAATGCCAGCGGCAGATTTCAGACATACAGTAGGTACTTGATAAGTGTTTATTAAATGAATGAGAGAATCCTGATATGGACAGACACAGTCTTCCCAAGTCACACTGAGAGGCTCTAAGGCGGTTTGGGTGGTTTGTTGTGCATGTCTCTGGCGGCTGCCCCCCAACCCCAACCCCCCTCCACAGGCTGCAGGCCAACTTCACCATCCGAGACGATGCCAACCCCAGCTCCCGCCAGCGAGGACTCAAGCGCTTCCAGGCCAATCCTGAGGCTAACTGGGGCCCCCGGCCCCGTGCCCGGCCAGGGTGAATGAGAGTGGTGGTGGTGGGGCTTGGCCAGGGCCACGGTGTAGAGGCCAGGTGGGGTCCAAGCTCCTTCTCCCTATACAGGGGCAAGACGGTAGGCGAAGCTATGGAGGACAGACGCAAGCTGCTCCAGAATAAGAGAAAGGAACTGGCTGAGGACCCGGCCCAGCGGGCTGCCCGTCTTAAAACATTTCCTTGCAAGAGGTTCAAGGAGGTAAGGCACCCCCCTTCCCCCACCTCCCACTGCAGCACAGACTGCAACAGGACTAGGAGAACTAAGGATGGGCAGTAGTCTGACAGTCAGCTCCCCATCCAGGAAAGAAATCCAATGGAGGCTGCTGAGCTCTGGGCCAGGGCTCACACCTACCATCCTCTCACCAGGGCACCTGTCAACGGGGGGACCAGTGCTGCTACTCCCACAAATCTCTGACACCCAAGGCTACTGCTGAAGCTACCTGCACTGATTGTCCACAGACTCCCAACCAGAACCCACCTGGACCTGGGGCCACTGCTGGTCCAGGCGTAGATTGAGCCAATAAAGAGATGTCACCTTACCCTGATTGTCATTTGCCTGAGTGGAGGCTGTCTGTGGTTTGTCTGTCCATCTGTCCAGCATGTCTGGGGCCTTTTCCCTTTGTTCATCTGTTTTAACTCCCTGGGGGAGCTCTGTGCATCTAGGGGTTGGTTTGTTTCTGCCTGACTGAGGTATTGTCAGTATTTCTGCCCAGGGCTTCTGTCTGTCCCTCTGCAAGAGGCACTTGGGCACCCTATTGCTGGCACCTGCGGTTCCCAAGGCGGCCACGGGGTGGCAGCCATGCGCTCGCATTCGAGGCGCACCCCCCACCCAGTTGGCGCGTTCCGGGACACAGGCACTCAAGCAGGCCTGTGCCACCGAGGCTCCCACGTGGCCTCACACCGCCCCCTCCTTGCTGCCTGGTTTCTCTGGCCCAGCTCCCCGCGGGGCCACGGTAGCGGAAGCCTGACCGGAACCAGGCGCCTTGTGCATCCGCTCCAGACCAGGTGCTTCCTGCCCTGTGGCCCCTCGGGCGGGGCGCACATGGAGGCACCGGGCAGACTGCTGCATCCTACCCGCAATGGCTTGCCTTAGAAACGTTAACGGAGAGGTCTGGGTCAGAGTTCCCACCCTGCCACGTGGTAACTGTGGGACCCCAAAGTTACCCTTCACCTTGCTCCATCCACAAGAGTAAAATGAACCTGATTGTAGAACCTGTTTGATAGGGACATCAGTTCTCTCAGTGCTTAGAACTGGACCTTCACTTCTCTGAGGCAGTAGAATGATTGATGATGGGGACCTGCTGTCACCTGGTTCCTGGGAGGGTGGTGGTAGTGTTGGCACTGGGTGGCTGCTGAGGGCCGACCTGGCAGCTACCTCTTCCAGTCATACAAACACAGGACAAAATACGACTGACCCAGGTGAGAGGATGCTGGGGATCAGGAACAGTCTTGTCACTGCTAACTAACCGTACCCAGAACTCCTCCATTTGTGAGGCTCCATCTGAGTCTTGAGTTTCACCACCACCCGGGACATTCACCCAACATCTCTTTTATCACCATCTACCCTGAAGTAGCCTGGCTGTGGGATAAGGGCCAAGGACCACCAAGGTGGGGGGGGGGGGCTATGTGATCTGGTGACCTAAAGGACCAGGGTTGTGCGGACCTGCTAGGGGCACCTATTAGAAGATTCTGGCAGCACTGTCACTCTAGGAAATCTCCCGCAGCTGTGGCCCTTCCTGTCACCCTCCTGGACCTGGAAAGGTGGTGTGGGTAGTATGCTGGGGACCCAGGACACCTGCCATGCTGGACACCCAAGATCAGACTGTTAGAATTGCCCTCCCACCAGTGCCCCACACTGGGGTGAGGATGGCAGAAAGGCTGGGAGGGGCTCTGTAAAAAGAGGAACCAGGCAGCGGGGGGAGAGGAGGAGCAGGAGGGAACTCTGGGTCGGGTCACGAGGCCCCAGCAGGGCCGGAAAGGGCTCTCCACCCCCATCAACATGGACATGGCTGGGGGTGTTCAAAGTTGTAAGCCAAACCCAAGCCACATAGCCACTGCTTCCCTGCCTCAGTTTCCCCTCTGCATGCATCCAGGCACCTCACGCTCAGCTGTGCACTGGGGCTCGGTTCTCAGAGAGCCAGGGTCCCTCCAGGAACAGGGGAAAGGGAAGGTGAGGCCCTGAGGGGTGAGGGCCAGGCCTGACTGCTGGGGGGCGGGGCATGAGGTTGCTCTCGGAGATCCCCGCCCTCTGGTTTCCTCCGGGGTCAGCCCGGCTCCTTATCAGTCTCGGCCAGGCAGCCAGGCCCTTTATCTACACTGGCCCGGCATCCTCCAGCCACTGCACCGGGGGTGAGAGGGAGGAAATCGGGCTGCCGGGGGCGGGGAGAGGGCGTGCCAGCCCGGAGCCGCTCACTTTCTCTCGAGGGACCCAGGCTGCTGCCCTGAGGCCCTTGGGAGCCTAGGAAGAGGTGAAGCCCAGACAGGGCAGCCGGCTGCCAGGGGCACAGAGTGAAGAGACGGACGGACGGAGCAGAGCCACCGAGCCTGGCCTGGAGCTGGAACCACATCTTGGCTCTGATCAACAGAGCCAGGGCACTCAGCAAGCAGCAGGACCAGCACAGGGGTAAGAGGGGAGCGGCCTGAGGGTGGGGGGATCCCCAAACTGCCTGCATTCATTCATTCGTTCCCGTCTTTATTCATTCATCTGCAAGAATTCACTAAGCAAGAGGCCAGGTCAGCTTTCCCAGGGACCAGCTAGGGAAGATAGGACAGAGGGACTAGGTATCCCCGATATTGCTGGGACACTACAGGCCATGGAGCCAAGAGTGAACAGGGACATCTAAGCAGGATGCAAACGGGTGGATGCTGATCCAGCATGGATTGGGTGGGGGTGGAAGGGGTCACCAGGGTCAGGAGGATTGGGGCATGACTGTATGTACTGGGCAGTGGGGTCACAGGGTTAGTGAGGTGGACATTTTAGTGGGAGTGGTGATCATTGGAGTGATTATGGAGGATGTTCAGGGTTTGACAGGGAGGTGATGGGAAAAGCCTCAGGATCCTAGTTGAGGGGCACAAGGTCCACCTGGAAGAGAAGGGGGTGGTCAGTGAAAGGTCAGTCAATTATAGAGATTCCAAGGTCACACAGTATCAATGAAGGTTGTCAGGATCAGATCTGAGGGTTACAGGGTCACCCTGGGAGTCCCAGGGTCTGGCATGGGTCACAGACAGCTCAGAGACATCTGGCCTCATTGCAGCACAGAATCTCATTGGGCACCTCCTGCCTTGTATTAGACCCTCCTCCCATGTTCTGGCAGTGTCTGGGCCTACCCCTCTACCTGTCTTTGCCCACTGAACTGTCACCCCCCACTATCCCTTCCATTTGAGGCTCTGTTGGGCTAAGGGAGTGTGTGGCATCTGATCCTCCTCCCCACTGGCTTCCTTCTCTTCCACAGGTGAGCACCCCCCTGGGGTCCATGTGCCCACCCCAGGCCCAGGCAGAGGTGGGCCCCACCATGACTGAGAAGGCTGAGATGGTGTGTGCCCCCAGCCCAGCACCTGCCCTGTCCCCCAAACCTGCTTCATCTGGGTCCCCGAAAGCAGAGGAGTTGGGCCATGGAGGTGCCTCATCCCCCAGGTTGCCCCCTGGTGTCCCGGTGATCAGTCTGGGCCACACAAGGCCCCCAGGGACAGCCATGGCCACCACGGAGCTAAGTGCCCTGCGGCCCCCACTGCTACAACTCTCTACCCTGGGAAGCACCACAACCCCTCTGGCCCTGCATTACCATCCTCACCCCTTCCTTAACAGGTCAGTGGGGGCCTGGGGCCTGGAGACAATCTGGGGCCAGGGTCCTTGCCCACAAGGCGTTAGTGACCTATAAACCGTTACAGCTTCTACATTGGGCCGGCAGGACCTTTTGGCATCTTCCCTAGCAGCCGGCTGAAGCGGAGACCAAGCCACTGTGAGCTGGAGCTGACTGAGGGTGAGTGTGGGTTTGTGTCAGCATGGGGCCTATGTCTGTTCCACACCTTTCCATACGGAGAGGTGTGCTGGTGCACACAAACAGACACACACAGGACAGCCCACACAGGCTCAGTACTAATGTTACATCCATGCACAAAACCACAGTCCCATGGCCAGTCCCACACAACCACAGTCACCCAACAAGTCACAAAGAGTCTTGGCAAACAGCATGACACAGGGGACACAAAATGACAGCTCCACTTGAATGCACAGCTACCCAGGAAGCAGCTATCAACAATCACCATGCAAGAGACTGCCACGGAACCACAACCACACAAGAAACAGCCACACAGCCACAGCCACTTAGGACCATGGCCACACAAGAGTCATCCGCACAACCACAGCCACGCATGACACAGCCACATGGCAACAATCACACACAATCACAGCCTTTCAGACAGACCATGAGTCACACAGCCACCTGTGACACAGACAGGACCACAATCACAATAAGGGTATCTCTCAGACCCATGAGTACCCCCAGCCAGGAACAGGGGCACACCCAGAATGAGTACTACAGGGACAGCTTCCTAGACTGGCAGCCACAAGGAAACATCTCCCTGGGGACCTCAGCCACTGACATAAAGAAGCAGACAGTCAGAGGTACAGAGGCCCCAGCTATCTGCAGTCTGAGTCTGTCCTTGTCTAGGTGGCTGAGGGTGAGGGGCGCCCAGGATTGCTAAAAGGCAGGGGAACCACACACGGATCCTATACTTCGTGGATCCTTTGGGTGGAGAAAGCCCCAGCTCACCGCCTGTGTGAAGTCCCCACCAGGGTGCTGGGTGCCTGAAGTGAAAGCAGGAGGGCACGCCCCCTTGGCGACAACCCTGTCCCTCCTGTCCATAGGGCACCAGCCCCAGAAGGTGGCCCGGCGTGTGTTCACCAACAGCCGCGAGCGCTGGCGGCAGCAGAACGTGAATGGCGCCTTTGCGGAGCTCAGGAAGCTGCTGCCGACGCACCCGCCCGACCGGAAGCTGAGCAAGAACGAGGTGCTCCGCCTCGCCATGAAGTACATTGGCTTCCTGGTGCGGTTGCTGCGAGATCAGGCGGCCGCTCTGGCTGCAGGCCCCAGCACTCCCGGGCACCGCAAACGGCTGGCACAAGGCCCGGACGAGGGTGCCCGCCGCGGGCCGTGTCGCCGGGCCGAGGTGGTAGTGCGCCCCCAGCCCGCGCCCCCGTCCTGCCCCGATAGCAGCCCCGGGGGGGCGGCTCTGCCCATCAAGACGGAACAAGGGGCTGTGAGCCCGGAGGTGCGGTGACCTCTGAGGTGTTGCCTCTGAGCCGATGAGCACTGGGAACTCAGCCCAGGGCCGTCGAGGAAGGCGCGGACCACACACTGGGCCTACTCCGGAGCGAAGTCCCCCGAAGAGGGACCACCGAGGACGTCCCCTTAAGGGGAAAGGGCCAGGGGTCTGCCGCCCTGAGGGGCCTTGCAGACCTGTTTATCACCCAACGCCCGCTGGAAGTGGCCTTGCCCGCGTCCCCCTCCCGGAGGCGAGGTCCGGAAACCAACATGGCAGAGCGGTCATCGGACCCAAGTGGTGCCTCTTTTTTGAGGGCTGGGGTGGGGGTCACCTAGAGGTGGGGAGCAGCCCGGGAGCCTTCCCCTTCTCGCCGTCGCCGCCTCCTGCAGACACAGGGATATACCCGCCTCCACGGCGTCTGCAGCACCCCTGGCGCGTGGAGAGAGACACGGAGTCCACGCGGGGCCCCATCCCACCTGGTCCGACTCAGGGCCCCGCACGATCGCGTTAGCGAAGGCTCATGCGCTCTTGCTTTTGTTTTCTTTATTTCTTTATTTCACATACACATTAGCCATTCAATGGAGAAGCCGGAGAGTCAGGCAAAGATGGTATAACAGAAGCGCAGTGACGGGGGCGGGGTTAGGGCGGGGCGGAGAGGGGACAGACGGGCTGGCTGCCTACTTGCATTCCGCTAGGACACTGAAAACCCAGAAAACAAAACAGACAGTAAACTACCCTTGTTTCTTATGTATCTCAGTGCAGAGACGGGGGTGGAGGGCAGAGAGAAGGGGAGACCAGGCTGAAGGAAGAGAGGGGGGACAGGGGACGCTAAGGGGAAGCACACCAAATCCATTAGTACTATATATAGAGATACTCGTATATACTGCGTTTCTTAGCCTAGGAAGAAACTTGTTTGACGGGACGGGCGGCCTTTGCGGTCCGCGATGCTGGTGCTGGTCGGGCGCACGGATCTCCCGGGAGGGGCCGAAGCAGGGCTGGCCCAGGCTGGCTTGCGGGGGGGGGGAGGGGGGGCGCCCCGCGGGGGGGGCGGTAGGGGGCGCAGAGGTGGGGCTGGGGTGCCCCTCGGGCTCTCGATTGGGGGACGAAAGTTCTCGTGACTTTATTGCTCCTTTATTTTCTTTCGTGTGTGTGTGTGTGTGTGTGTGTGTGTGTCCATTCAGCACGGTCGGGGTGGGGAAGTGGTGGGTCGTCTGAGCCACCCGACCCCTCTGGAACCCAGAGCGCGGCGTCCGCTCCGCCAGCACGGGGGTGAGAACAAGGCACTAGGTCGGCCGGCCAGCGCGGGGGCGGGTGCATAAGGCAGTCAGTCGACAGGGCTGGTTTCCGGGTGGGGTGGGCTGTGTGCGGACCGTGTGCGTGCGTGCGTGCGGGCGCGGGCCTGGGCGAAATCGACCTGTCAGCTTGGCTGGTTCAGTCCTGGAGCGTCGAGCCTTTCCGGTGCTCCCCGGAGGGTGACGGTGGAGGGGGTAGGGTGAAAGGAGTGATGTTGAGTCGGGGGCGCCGGGGAAGGTGGGGGAGGAAACTACCAACTTGCTGAGCGCGCTCCTGATAATGCTGGTGAGGGTCAAGTTGGCGTCTGGCTCAAAGAAGGGCGCTCAAGGCGGAGAGGGAGGGAGGGAGGGAAGGGACATTTGTTCGTTGGCATTGACCTCTGCGGGGGAGGGGCAGGGGACCCCCGCCGCGCCCTCGCGCCCGGAAGGGGATGGGGCGAAGAGGGGGTGCCGGGCCCCGGGGATGGGGCGCCCGAGGAGACCCGCGGCCAGAGCAGCCCCGCCGCCGGGCGCACGCCGCTGTCCCGTTCCGTTAAACTCAACAAAGAAGGGATATGCGTGTTCCTAACAAGTGCAGGATATTTAATTGATTCATAAACTTATGTATAATAGTTTGTGGGTTCTTAAAAACGTACTTTATAATGTAAGAAGCACCAGGGTTTTTATGTTGAATTATCTTAAAAATAATTTTCTCTCGTCCTTTTCCTTTTTGATCTTGTGTTGATTTTTTTTAAAATGTCGAGGTGTTTTTATTTTTTTAACTCTAAAATGTGAACGTTTCCTTCAGCCCTCCCACCGAAACCGAGAACGAACGACGAAACAAATAAAAACCCCAGATCATCCTTGTCAACGCAGGAAAACGACTTAAAAAAAAAAAAACTGAAAACGAACAAAAAAAAAAAAAAAAAAAGGAAAAAACACTCAGCTTTCGTTATCCCCGCGAAGGGCGGGGCAGGCCCGGTTCTTTTAGCGTCCCCAGAGCCGCGAGGACATTACAACAAAAATAGAATTTTTTCTTAACAATCTCTTAAAATACAAAGATAGGAAAACTCTCTGATGCATTGCACTTGGTTCAATGAAAAAAAAAAAGTTCATTTCCCCCATATATATTTTTGTGTTTTTTTTTTTTTTCCTCTTCTAACACGTCCCCACATCTCCTGTAGCCCTCATTGCCTCTCGCCTGCCCCTCACAACTACACTTGGGAACGGAGCGGCACCCATCCCCGTCCGCCGGGGCAGCCCTGCCGGCACGCTCCGTCCCGGCCCAGCTGGCCTGCAGCTTCCGACCTCGCCGGGGCGGGCGCCCCGCAGACCCCGGCTCCCGCGGGCCCGCCCGCCCGCGGCCCCGATTGTCTTCGAGGGAAGGGGCACATGCGGCGGGGCAGGGGGGTCCCTTCCGCTCCCCTCTCAGCTCTGACCCTGTTTAGCCAACCAAACTGAAAAATCATTGCACTTTGACCGCGCGTCACGCCCGGCCCACCCGGCCCCCCACCCCCCACCCTACTCCCACACCCTCCAGGCTCCCGCAGGACCCACAGCCCCCGCTTCTCAGTCCCCGTCCTCCCAGAGAGCTGCACGCGGATGGGGAGAGGGCCTTCGCTCAACTTCCAACAAAAGCCACCCTTGGGGCCAGCCACCTTGTGGCTTCCAACTGGGGAGGAGGCCCCACCCGCTGGCCCCCTCAGCCCCAGGTGAGGGCCCTCCTCCCCACCCCCAGCCAGTGCCCTCCCCTCTTTCCTTCCCAATGCCTTCTCTGCCCACAGCCTCACACACTAGATTCACAATAAATAAAGCCCATAACCCACCCCTGCGGTGCAATGTTGGGTTGATTGACTTTCCGAGGATCCTGACCTGTGCTTTGTGTTTTCATACAGTTAAGAAAGAGAAAGAGAGGCACAAGGACTTAGAAGGGGACCAAGGAGGGGGAGATGCAGGGAGGAAGGAGTAAGGCACAGAAAGACAAGCCAGAGGGGCCAAATCACACCCTGGAGCCTGGCTGGGCGTGCTGGTGCTCCCTCCCTCCCAGAGGGGGGCTTCTGAAGACCCTCTGGAGAGACCCCCAACCTTTCCTTGGGGAGGTAAGGGCTGCAGTAGGGGGGAGCTACTTCCTGTGGTGTGTAACCAAATTGTTCCCAAGTTGCTCAAATGGAGGAGTTCCCAATCGCAACAGCAAAAGACCCGAACAATGAATGCCCCACCCCGAAATAAAGAGTAAAGACATTACAGCTGAAATCCAGAGAGAAATGGCCACGGCGGTGGGATGGTGGGGAAAGTTGGGGAAGGGGGACAGAGAAAGCTCCAAATAAACACTTTTGAAAAAGGACGACACCCAACACCCTCCAAAGGAACTGAAAGTGGGCGAGCAGGATGCCTACCTAGCGCAGGTGGCGGCTTAGCAGAGGGCAGCGGTGACTGCCCGATTCCTCGCTCGGATCCAGGGTCCCTTCCTGCTCCACTCGCCGGGCCTGACCACAGCAGGGCTATCTGCATGAGGGGCAGGAGCAGGGACCAATGGGGTGTCAAGAGGGCACCTGCATGCGGGCTGGGACATTGGGGTGATCTGGGACCCATCTCCCCTCACTTGGGCCATGGCAAGAGGGTGACCTTCCCAGCCTGCCAGCAGAGAGGAAAAAGGGGCCTGTTCCAGGCTGCGGGATCTTCAAGAACATTCTGACTTTTTTCTATGGACTGTACAGAAGGGTCTGGGGTTCCGGGAACTACCCCTGTGGCTCAGAGTGGGGTGGCAGAACAACCTCCATTCTGGGAGCACGAAACTAGCTCCAGGGGTCACTCCCTGCCCATCCGGGGCTTCTAGCCCAAGGGTGGGGCAGGGGAATGCGGAGGCCACCCTGCTATACCCAGTCCGGAGCAGCTAGGGGAAGAAGCCAGAGGTGAAAGCGGTGTGGGAGGGCTGGGGATGGGGTCTGAAGGGGGGCACCCTCTGGATCTGCACCCCTCATTTTTACAAGCTGGTCCTCTGAGCTCCCTAGTGAAGCTCTGGCCCCAGTCAAGAGTGGGATTCCCCCAGGAAGGGCGAGGATGGGGTATAGGCCCCTTTGGAACGGTGCTGGTTGCTTTGTTTGGGGATTTCCTTCCTTCCCCAGAAGGCCGGGATGGGATGGGGAAGAAGGCAGTTCTGCTGCATCCTTTCTTTTTTTCTGTCCTCTGCTTGACAGAGTCCGTTTTGCATGTTTCTTTCTGCTTGGCTGCTGGTGCACAGCTCCACTGAGACCTCTTCTGAGGGCTCTCTGAGAACTGGGCTGCTTCGGGGGGCCTGCAGGGATCCCTGGGCTGGAGGAGAGAAGGGCTGAGTGGCTGACGACGTCTAATTTTTGTTTTTCGGTGGGGCTGGGCTGGGCTGGGGGATTTTTTTCCACGTCTCAAAATTTCTTCTCCCCCCGTTTGAGGAACCTCTTCTTTTCATTTTGTCATTTCTTTTGTCGATCTTATCAGAGGAACCAGGACTGAAGCGGGACAAAAAAGAGGCAAAATTGAGAACAGCAGGGTCAGGTCCTGCTCACTCCCACCTGGCCCTGTGACTGTAGGTGGTGCCTGAGGCCCCTGGAGGGCCAAGCTACAGTGGAGCCAGGGACACCAACACCCCATGCAGAAGTATATCCCCATTCTGTCAGTCCCTCCTATGGGAATCCTGGCCCCCCTCCAAAGACTCTGCCCCCCAGTGCTAGAGTCCAGCTGGCCTTCCCCTGGGCGCTATGCCCAGCGGGTGGGACCCCCGTGACTGGCGCTGGCACAGGCACAGACCTGGGATCTGGCCATGTTTCCAATTGTTTAGGTTTTTGTGTGGGTCCTAGAAGATGGGGTGGATGCCAGGCTGGAGCTTTTGTCCCCAGCAGTGTTTTGGGAGTGGGGTGGGGGTGGCCCAGGTTCTTGCTGAGTTTTCTTTCTGTCTTTTTGGATTAAAAGCAGAAATTCCCGTTTGTACACCCCAGCCAAGGTCCCACAGGCTGAATGGCTGGGGAGAGGGGGACACTACATGGCTTCAGTCTCCAGCAGTGATAGGCCTGTGGGAGGGGCTGTAGACACTCACCCCTTTGATCCTCTATCCTCGCTCAGGGCAACTGCACTGGGGAAGGACCCGAGGCTTCCTGGGGCAGGTGTCACTTCCCTTAGGGTGCCAGCAGGGGGCGCCGCCTTCCCACAAACGAGCCTTGGTGGCCACTCAGCACAAAACACACCAAGGATGGACACCCTCTCCCCCCCCAACACTGGGATGCCTGGCAATGTCCTTCACCAAAGGCTCTGGCCACCTCGTGGCCAAAGGGCAGGGCGGGGGCGGGGGCATGTCTTCCATGGTCAACAGTGCCTGGGTACACCTGGTGGTATGCTTGGGGCAAAATTCCTGAAAATGCATCCCAGGACCTCTCCTAAGCTCTGGGTCACAGACTCAGCTCTGCAGGGGCCAAGCAGAGCTGCCACCAAGCACACAGCAGGACCTAACTCACTGAACCCTCACTCCAATGCTGCACAGAAGCAGGTGAAGAGAGAGTGGCTCACCCTCACTCCGATGCTGCACAGAAGCAGGTGAAGAGAGAGTGGCTGACCTGCCTGAGGCCACACAGGCCGAGCCATGACTCAAATGCAGGAGGAAGTTCAGAGTAGATGCTCCTAAATCCTACATGTGGCATGCTCACAGGGTCTGTGGTGGCCAGAATGCCCGCACCCTGCCCAGGGCCAAGGCTGCCACATCACACAGTGAGGGCCTGGGGCGGTGGCTACATCAGCCACCTTTTCAAAAGAAACCAAAAGTCCAGATAGAATTTCATGTGAAAATTTCTGATATTTAAAACTTGTTTCGGTCACACAGATTATGCCTGCAGACCAGACCTGCCCCTTCAGGCTCTGGTTCGGAACAGCAGGTTGTTGTTTACTGTGAGATGGAGGATGGAGACATTGAGCTTTACAGTTAGAAAAAAGCTTCAGAGATCATCTATTGAACTTTCTGCGACAATGGAAATGTTCTCTATTTGTGCTGTCAAGTACAGTAGCTGCTAGCCACCCGTGGCTTCTAAGTACTTGAAATGTGACTAGTGTTACCGAGAGATTAAATTTTTCTCTGGTTATTTAATTTACATTTAAACAGCCACATGTGGCCAGTGGCTGGCCCATTGGATGGTGCAGCTGGAGAGCATTTGGACACATGGGAGTCTGGGGTCATCACAGTGATTGGGGTGCTGTTGGTGCTTACTGGGTGGGCAGAGGTGCTAAATGTCCTGCCACATGCTGGACAACATGCACGGAGACCTGCCCAGAGTCCAATCCCATCAACTGACTAAAGGCCAAAGGGAGATTCACAGGGGCCTGGCAAGGCATGGGAGAAACCCAGGCCTGGGCATCCTCAGTGTGGAAGGGGAGGGTCAACAGCCAGCTCCTGGGCTTCCAGTTCTAGATGGCAGAGGTGGGGAGCTGTACCCAGCCTTGGTGCTCTCTGGAACCCCCTTTCCAAGGAAGGCTGCACTGGAACCTTATACCAGTGCCCTGGCTGTAAGCCTGCCCCTCCCTCACTCTGTGAGGGGAAAGGAGGCTTGGGGACAATCAGGACAGGGAAGACCTGCTTTGCCCCTCTGCCCTTGGCTGACCAAGCCAACACCCTAGACTGACCCCTTTGGGGGTCTCCTGAGCTGTAAGGCCGGGGGACAACCACCAGTGCTCCTTCAGAGGAGGAAAACTTCAGTTCCATGCCTGGAGTTAGGGACAAACGCGGCTCCAATGGGGTCCCCAGCACCTCCCCGCCAGTCCCAGGAATGGGGATCTGCTGCCAAGCTCAGAGTGGCTTTTCTGCTCACCCCTCCCTGCTTCCTGAGCCAGGTCCAAAATTGATTAAAACTAAGTAAAAAGCACTGCCCAGGGAATGACAAAATTGCTAAAATTTTCTTTTCTTCCCTCATTCTATTGTTCTCTCTCCATCTGGTGCTCCAGAGATCAGCTAAAGTCACTGGTTACTGTGGAAACCACCCCCCACTGTACTCCTGGCGCCCCTGCCCAACACAGCCGCTTGCCTGCCCCCAGGCCCAAGGGCTCCCAGCTAGGCTTGTCCGCTCTGGTCCCCCCACCACCCCTGGACACACCTGCCTGCTTCAGGCTCCGAGCCCAGGCACCTTGTGGGAACAACAGGGAGAAAAACTGTTTCCCAAACTTGCTTCAAACTCTGACTTGGCCCCAACGTCCAAGCAAAGTGAGCAGAGAAAGTGCAGAAGGGAAAGCATATGGAGGCAGAAACAGGGTGAGCAGGGAGTGCTCGCGGCCCTGGTCCCCAAGAGCAGTGGAGAGCAAGCAGGAGAACATAAAACTGCAGGCAGCCAGCCGGCAGCAGGAGGGAGGGAGGGTAGGAGCGATGGAGCCCTGCTGCCTGGTGCCAGCCCAGAACTGGGAGGGGAGGCCTGCCCGAGGTCCCTTCCTCTGGCACCCCCTCCTGCTCGCTGCCAGCAGGGCTCTCTCGGGCTCCCTGGCACAGAACGGAGGGGGCTGGCTCCAGCCTCTGCTCAGAGCCATTGTTTTTCTTCTCAACACCCCCAAGTTCAAGTTCATCTGGGTGTTACATCATGTCTGGTTGCTCCTGGAAACCAGACGGGTCAGACGTGACTCTGGGGAAAGGGGGTGGGAAGCTGGAGGGGGCTGAAGTTTTCCCCTCCCCTCCTTGCCACTTGGGAGCTCTGAAGTTTGACAAAGTTTTTGCTTTTTTTTTTGAGGGAGGGAAAGGAAAAGGGGGAAAAAAACCTCAAACCACACATACAAAACTATCCACTAACTTTCTCTGGACTCAGGCCTCAGAGCAGAGAGGAAGCAGGAGCTGAAAGAGGTGGCCCAGGGCTCTGGGCCCAGGCGGATTTCCTGGGACTAAGGAAGCCTCCAAGGCAGGCCCTGGGCTCACAGGACGGTGTTTTTGTAAAATGTGCAAAAAGAAGTCCCACACTATAAAAGCTGCCTCTACACTGTTCCTGAGGAGAGTTTTCCCTGTGCCCTAAGAGCCCCGGGCTCTGCAGGCTATTCCCAGCCTCTTGGGGACAGGCACAGGAAAGGGGGGAACATGTGTGCATGTACAGATGCCTATGCAATGCGGGGCCTGGGGGGTGGTTGTGAGAACTGGGGGCAGATGGGAGGAGGACTTGGGACTCCAGCAGTCCAGCTGCCCTTCTGAAGGGATTCACAGGGACTTGGGGGCGGGACCTCCAGGCGGCAATGGGCTTTGCCCTGCCCTTGGTGCCAAAATCTCCAGGCACGTGGCCCACCAGAATGGCTCTGTCTCTCCTCCACCCTTCACCCAGCCCACCCAAAGCCAGGGTAAAGGGGAGGGTTGGGGCCAGGGCTTCCAGGGGAGGAGGAGAACAATGGGGCAGATGCTGTCCTCCTCCTGATGAGGACTCCGGCTTCCATCAGGCCTAGCCCTCTAGCCTTGGGTCCTTGGTCACTTTCTCCAAGGCAGGGGTTGTCAGAGCTAATTATCCAATTAGCCGATTAGCCAGGAGTCCTGGGGACTGTCTGAGGAGGCCTGCTCAGCTGGCCTTGCGAAAGCCTGGGTCCTCTAGCCCTGCCCCAGCCTCCTCCCTGGGACTGGCCCCAAAGACCCTGGCCTCTTCCCTGATACCAAGATGCCCCCAGCCCTGCTTGCTCCCCCTGTGCCCACCTCCATACTCCTACCTGAGACTGCTGTGGGATGTTCAGAAAGTTGCCGTCCCGGGGTCCGATGCTGACAAACCGGTTGGCAGAGGAGGCGCCTGTCGTTGCGAATGCTGTGGGGAGCAGGGAAGAGAGGAAGAGACCCTGTGAGGCCTTGGGGCCCAACTGGGCAATGCCCTTTAGGGCTGCTGAGAAAGGGAGAGACTAGGTTAGACCATGCTGCCTAGGCTTAGGCTGGCAATGGGAAGGACAGGCCGGAGGGGCCCCCTCATCTTCTCACTGACCGGAAACACACAGTGTCCCCCAACCCTGGCACTCTGCCTCAGCCAGACGTCCTCTTTCCTGGCCAGGGATGAGGGAGGGGTCCTGGAGGCTGCAGCTGAGGTCCTATAGACCCAGTGCTGTCCCCTAATCAGGCACTGGGCAGGGCTGGGGATAACCCTCCTCCTGAAGCACCCAAAGGAGTGCTCTTGCTTTCCCACTGGCCCTCTCAGGTCTGGAGAGGAGGGAGCTTGGGAGAGTGGGAGCTCTGGTGGACTGGCTCCACCCTGCTTGGAGAAGGCCATCTCAGCCAGGCTACCTCTCCAAAGGGGAGGTTAGTTGGATGCTGTACCACTTACCATCCTGGGCAGTACCAAGCACTGGACCAGTGGCTTAGGGAACTTGAGGGGCCCAAGGGAGGGCTAGACTGGCTGGGATGGGGTCAGAAAGGGGCCTAGGATCTGGCTGCCAGCTCAGGCCTGGCAGGCATTCTCCTCCTCTGATGGATAAGCCAGGTCCTTTGGTCTCCAGGGCCTAAGATGGGCCAAGGCACAAGAAGAGAAGGAGGCTGGAGGGCCTGGCACAGCCCCTGGGCTTGGGTGTCCAGGGGCAGCTGTTCCAGGGCCTGAGGGAACAGATGGGCCAAAGACCCCTGAGCTCTTCTCGGGAAAAGCTTGGGAAGCTCCTAAGGGAAAGAATGAGCCCTGCATCCCCAGGAGGGAGGACACCCCCAGAGCGGAAAAGAAGGGCCTAAGGCTGCCTGGGAGTACCCCCGCCATGCCCACTCTGAACTAGCTATATAGCCCAGGGACCCCATGCTCATCAGATTGTGTCCACAAGTGCCTCCCAGCCACCCTATAGTCTGGCTCCCCTCTCCCACCCTGCCCACCTCCAATGACCATGACCATGACTTGATGTCTTATGGCAGATGCAAATGGGAAGATGGCATGAAGAGGATGGAAAGGGGAAAAGAACTCAAACCATGAGAGAGAAGGCGAGACAGAGAGTGCGAGACAGAGAAAAGTGGTGAGATGGGCCACCCCTCCCACCGCTGCCCTGGAAATCCTGGCCTGCGGCCTGCCAGCCCCAGAGTGCCCAAAGTGCTGCCCATGCCCTGCCCACAGACGGCACGCCTCCATCTCTCCTGTCCCTCACATCGTCGGGTCTACTTTGGGCCTCCCACCTCAGATTTTTCTCTTCCCTTGGACAAAAGTTGTCATTGGTTTAAAAAAAAAAAAAAAAGAAAAGAAAAGACAGAGAGAGAAAGAGATGAAGTAAGCCAAGGCCCAGAGCCCTCCCTTGTCCTTGGAACATCCAACCTGGGGAAGGAATTGAGGGAGGGTAGAGGGATGGGAGGGGGAAAAAAAAAGAAAAAAAAAGAGGAACAACGAGAAACCAAATGTGAGACTGAAGGGGAGGGGTCAGGGGCTGGCCTGCTGTACCTTTAGAGGCCTGAGGGCCCCGAATGGAGGGTGGGGGGCACGGCAAAAAGGGGGATGGTGGTGGCGTCGCCTTGTGGTCACATTTAATTTTCTTGGTGTGGGGGCACAACAAAACAACAACAAAAAAAATAATCAAAAAACAAAAAAACGAAAAACGAAAAAAAAAAACAGCAATCAGGCATGAAGATGGCATGGCTGCGCCTCCCTGTCCCCTCCCACCCCAGCCAGCACCTGGCCTGTGCCCCACTGTGCTCCCCCTCCCGCCCCCCCAGGGCCCTGGGCCAGGGGCCCAGGCTGGGAGCAGCGGGCCGGGCAGGGGGGCTCGTGGGGTGCTGGCTGGTGCGACTGAGGCCCGGGCGGCCGTGGTTGGGGGGGTTCAGCTCTGCTCTCATCCGCACAGGAGGCTTCGTGGTGCTCTGGGCTGGGGGGGATTTGGTGGTGGGCGGGGCAGGGGGACTTTTCTTTTTGCAGTAGAGACTGTTTGGATGGGCTGGGGACACTGGGCGTTGTGGTTTCGGTTTCATCGTCCACTTACAAGGTGATGGAGGAGTCAAGGCGGCGCCGTCTGGGGCAGTGCTGGTGGATTTGGAATCAGGCATAGGAAGGGGCACAGGTCTGGCCACTGGAGGCGGCGGCGGTAGCAAAAATGACCCCGGGACTTTGCCCTGGCCGCTACCGTTGGGCTGCGAACAACATAAATAGAGTGACGCATGAAGGCACATCACACACAGACACACGCTCCCCTGCGCGGCCACGCCAGCTCGCTCCTGAGAGCCGGCACTCCCGGCAGAAGGTGCAGGACAGGGTCCTCTCCTCCAGGACACGGGGTGCGTGACGGTGGGAGGCCTCGATTTGGTCTCTCAGGTGTTTCTCTCTTTTTTTTTTTTTTTTTTGTGATCCTCTTTTGAAGTTGTGGGAGGAGGAAGGGGGGTGTCCGACGGGTGGTTTGTTATTTCTTAGGGAATGTGTTTGAGGTACCAAAACGTGCCACCTAACCACAGAGCAGCTGCACCTTGAACACTCATGCTCCTGCAGACCTTCTCTTATGACAGGAAAGATGCACCAGCTTGCGCTTTCCCTTGTGTCCCCTGAAAACACACACAAGCCCCCCTCTGTGGGCCTGCGGGGTGGGGCCAGCTGACCAAACTGAAAACTGAAGGCTTGCCATCATCTACCCCACATCATGGCCTGGGGTGGGAGGATGCTGGGCACTGGGGACTCGCCCTCAGCTCCAGCAGCCTGAGGATGGTAGGCTACTGGCCCATTTGCTACAGAAGAGCCCAGAAGGGCAATCCATTGCTGCCACTCCAGTTCCCAGGAGGTTGTTCAAGCAGACTTCCTTGTACAACTCTCTCAGAAGCCAGGGATGCCTGGTCACTAGATCCACTCCTTGTCCTTTATTTCATCTTATGCCCCAAACTCCAGTGTCCTCCTCCAGGCCCCCTGCGAGGCCTCACGTGCGTCAGCCCTTGGGCTTCTGGTGCCATCAGTGCCACGGGGTATAAAGGTCCCCAGCCTCTTGTACGCACAGCTTCCCTACAGAGACCTCCCTGGAGTTCTGGGCACATATCTCCCCATGCTCTGGGCAGTGTCCCCAAGGACCATCTACAGTCAGGGGTCAGGGGTCCAGGCAAAAGCTCTTTGTCTTAAACTGGTTCCTATTCCATGGGGCAAAGCTCTGCCCTCCCAGCTAGCCTGGTGCGAGACCTTGGGAGGCTCCTGTGTTCCTCCTTCTGCAGGTGGGCAACCCCTGTGGAGCCCACCGCATTCACGTCTCTAGCCAGCCCATCTTTCATGGTTTTGCCAGGACGGTGACAGTGAAACTTGCAAGGGGTCTCCTCTATGCCGACAGCATGCTCATCATTTCATTGTCCTTGGCACCCGGCTCTGTACCAGGCATTTTCCTCAGTTTTTGTTTGGGGGCACGTCTGCCCCCCAGGGGGCAATGGCCATGTCTATAGGCATTTTGATTAGCATAACCTGGGGTGGGAAGTGCTACTGGCATCTAGTGGGTGGAGGCAGGGGATGCTGCTTAACATCCTACACACCCAGGACAAAAGCTCATTGATCCAAATGTTATCAGTGCTGTGGCTGGAAACCCTGCTGCAAGGGAAGCTCTATTCTCCCCCTTTCACAACCGGGAAAATTGAGGCTCTGAGCAGCTAAGTGGTTTATCCAAAGTCACCCGGCTGGAACTGGATAGGCCTGACATTCACAGACATGTCCGTCTGACTCCAGGGGTCCTACAGGCTCTCTCCAACAGGCTAATCAACCCTCTCTTCCCCAAATCCAAAGGCACTCAGACTTCTCCTATCCCCTGAAACCTTCCACAGCTCTGACTGCATCTAATGTAAAATACAGTCCCCCCAGTTGGTCATTCAAGGCCCCCATGGCGGAGACCGAGGAGGTCTCCCAGCACTCATGCCCCTATACTCTCTTCTCCCAAGTATTTCCCATTGCAAACTGCCTGGGGCTTCCAAACACCGTCTAAGCAATTGGGCTGCACACTTGCTCCCTGAAGAACCCTTTAAGGCCTGCTCTGAGAACACTGTCCCCAATATGGGGACCAGCCAGACTCTCTGAACGACCATCCATCTCTCTCTCTGCCTTGTTTTTCCAGGATGCTCTTAACCTCCACTAGAGCCTTTGAAACAGACTGCCACCAAGGCTCCCCAGCAAACAACAGAATGCCACTACTGTGTGGCCCAGGCATGCAGCAGACAAATCCCACTAACTGAGTTCAATCAACAAGTCCATCCTGCTGAACTTTAAAACCACAGGACCCCACAGCTGACCAGTGCAGGCCACGCCCTTCTGAATTCTGGCCGTTCCACCCACCATCCTTCACCTCTAATGACCAGCATAGGTTTGACACTGTCCCTCCAAATGGTTCCCTTGACTTGATCCTTCCTGCCCACTCAGAGGCCCCTGACAAAAGCAAGGCAGTGGCTGCTGGTCCCTGTCTGTGTCCTAGGCTGGGAAACGCCTTTGTGCCAAGTATCATTTTGGAAACAGACCATTCATTCCTAGGCACAGGCCAGAAGGACTTCCAGCTTTGCAGGGGTAATGCTGAGATATGACAAGCAACTATCTTCCCTCCATTCCATATCCTATCTGATTCCTATCTCATTCTTCCATCAGGGCAGGAAACCCCACAGATCACAAGCCTCACTCCTCCTCTCCAGGCTATCCTGAGCCTGGGCCCCCAGTGTGTGTGTGGGGGGGGCGGGGGGGTTGTAGGTTGGGACACGGGGGCTCCCATGGAGCGGCCTCTGCTTCCTTCTAGTCCCCAGAGTCTGTCTTCACCCAGCAGGATCTAAATCGCTAATCCCACTGGTTAAACTAATCCCAGCCCATATGGCAGGACATCTAACCTGCTGATTTACAACATTCAGTTTCTAGAAGCAACTTCCAACTAGGTTAGGGTGTCACAGCTCTGGTTGGGGTACAAGTTGAGGTCTTGTGACTTTGCAACACTTTAAAACCTCGTGAGTTAAGAGGTAGAAGAACCTAGAGGCTGGATAGCTCCTCACTTTCATCTGACAGATGAAAAGGAGGGCCAGGCTGCTCCAGTGTTGGTGATGGAGGCAGAGCTAGGACCAGGCCTCCTGCCTCCCAGAGTCACGCTCTCCTATTGGCCCCTGTGACTTCTCCATTGCATTTACTTGGTGGTCTCTTCTCTCTGCCAGAAATATAGCTAACCAGGAATCTTCTTTCTGCCCTTTGCATCCCCTCTGAGTGGTGTCTCCATTTGACCTTGGCCTTTATTGATGTGGTTCTTGTCAATCAGGGACTTATGCTGGGGTCTGAGGACAAGCCATAGGGGCACCTGGGAACCCTTCTGCAAATCATCTGTAAAATTTTTGTTTGCATATATTTTTCTGCAAAGATGACCTGTAACTTCAAATTCTCATGGAAGTTAGGAACTGACTCCTTTAGGCTCTAGATCAGTGGCTCTCAAAGTGGGTCCCCTGACCAAAAACAGCAACACCATCTGGGAACTTGGGGAGAAATACAGATTCTCGGCCCCACCCCAGAACTGCTGAAGCAGAATGAGGTGAGGCCCAGCCATCTGTGTGTTTGCGAGGCCTCTGGGTGACTCTCATGCATGCTAAGACTGAACACTACTGTTCTGGAGGCGGCCATGGAGCAAGTACAGCCTGTTATGACCACCCCCTGCAGCCAGGTAAGCTGCAGAGTGGGGGCCAAAGGCTCTCTCCTCCTCCACAGCATGGTGCCATCTCTACCCTCTTCTCAGAAACTGGGTCCCCTGGAACAAGCTCACTGTAGACATCCCCTCCTCTCTTGGGCATAAAAGGCCACAAGAAGAAACAAGAGAGGCTGCACCCCAGCTGGACTAGCCTCCCTGTTTAACCAGGGTGGCTGTCTGTCCTACTGTCTACAGTGCTTTGTCTACTCAGAGCAAGCACATGCCTCGAGAAGAGAACTTTCTAGGCCAAGTGAGATCCCAATTTTGAACACTCGAGTCAAGGCTCAGGACCCAGCCGTCAAAATGCCCAGGGGATGGGCTGACTCTCTGGGCTAAAATGGTTCACCAGGTTGGTCTCAACCTCAGCTGCCTCTATAGGTGAGAAGGCAGGGTTCCTGGCCTCTCTGATCTATACTCCAGACCCCAGACCCCTTGGGGGCTGGGACTTGGGACTGGCAGTTCCCATAGACACTGCCAGCATTTCTGGAGGAAGTGGTCAGGGGTCACATTCACTTTTCCCTGAATGCCCCTAAAAGTGAAAGAGCTTGTCCAGAGACGCAGGCAAGGAGGCTCTAAGTGTGCTAAGTAGCTGAAGAGCTAGCAAAAGAAACCCTCACAGGGCAAAGGGTTAAAGGAGCAGAAAAGCAGAAGGAGGGAGAGCAGGAGGGAGGGAAGAGGGAATGAGGAGACCCTTCCCCATAATACACCAGCACTTAGCAAACTCCCACCCTGCACAGGGCACCCAGAGCTGGCACTGTTTTCCCTGGGCATCCTCTAGTGTGGGCTTCTGACTGGCTTCCTCCATTCCAGTCCTTTGAGCCACCTCCCCATCCAACCTCTCACAGTAAGCAGGCTTCCAGGCTGGGCCGGCTAGGGGAGAGGAACTGGGCCTCTCATAATGCAGCATGCTGCTGGGGCTCCAGAACCTTCCCAGAGACCAAGAGACCACCATGTCCCAACCCAGAGTGGTCTCCCAGGCACTAAGTGAGGACCACTATCCCACACTGAAGGACTGCCTCTGGACTATCACTGTCTGCGTTAATTCCTCTGCTGAGCAATCCCAGCATTTCTGCTCATCAGTGACTAGGCCCTAGGGCTCATTGACACAGAAGGGCAGTGCCCCCCTACTCCCGCAGAACACCGCAGAACTCTCCCAGGCTGAGAAGCACGGCTTTGCTCCAGAACCATATACGACCTGGGAACCCCTTGTCGAAAGTCCTGCCAACAGGAGTGACATGACAGCCCCTGTGGACTGGGGCCTCTCACCCAAGGGAGATGCTGCCCCCAGGGTACACTGAAGTCTGGAGACATTCTTGATCATCAGAACTGGGGAGAAGGCAGTGCTGCTGGCTTCCAGTGGGTGGGGCCAGTACCCCAGTGCTCAGGATGGCCCCACACCACAGAGAGTGAACAGCCCCAAATGTCAAGTACTGAGGTTAGGAAACCTTGGTCTAGAACCTACCGTATTCTTGGCAGCCCTGAGGTTTAAGAGGGGTGTTAGGAGGTAAGGGGCCTGGCCTGAGTTGGATGGCTCACGGGTGCATTCCTGCTGGGGGAACAGAGACCGTGAGGAAGGGCAAGGGGCCCAAACGGGGCCCAGACACTGCGTCCCTGCCCCCACCTCTCTGTGTCTTCTTTTTTTTTTCTTTTTAGCTGAGCCATCCTGCCACCTGTTGGCAGTTCAGCATCAGCTCAGCTTGGGCTGGGCATCGAACTGCTGTTGCTCAGAGCTCAGCTCGCCCTCTTGAGTGAGCTGTTAATCAACTGAGCTGAGCCACTTGGCCGGCCCCTTGCCCCCACCTCTCTGGACAGGAATGGAGAGGCCCCAGCAAGATACACAGACCCCGATCCCAGACCATGAAGCTGAGGTATTCTCACTACTGGCTCTCTGCTACTCCAGCCCCAGGCGGGCTCCTGGTTCTTGGGCCCTCTCCCTGTGACCCTGACACAGACGGACAGACGCAGAGATGAGCTGTGGCGGGGCTCCTGGGCCTCTGGGCTCACCTGTCCAGTGGCCTGGCCCGAGCCATCTGAGCACACGAACTGCACAAACTCCTTCAGCGAGTCCTGCCCGTGGTGGTGGTGGTAGCGGATGGTCGGATGCGTGAAGTACGGACTCGACTGCTGGATGATGGATGTGGAGGGGAAGTGCAGCGCTGAGGCTGTGGCCCGAGGGCTCCCTGCATGCACGTGGGCAGGAAGAAAAGGGCGTCAGGGGATAGAAGGTGAGGGGAACTGCTGCTCAGGGCACTGAGGATCCAGAGGAAAAGAGAAAGTGGGCAGGAGCAGGGCTGGGACCAGGGTCAGGAGAGTGAGGCTCTGGCCTCTGGTGCGAAAGTTGAAATGGCGCCCAAAACCCCAGTAATCAAGGTAAATAACATTTTAATGCAATATTTTAAAAAATCAAATTGGCGAACTAGGGCCTGCATGCCAGCTGCTTGTCTTCATAAATAAAGTTTGATTGGAACCAGGACGGGGGTTAAGGGGAGGCAAGCAAGGCAGGGTCATGCAAGTGCAGGGTCAGTCCCATCTTTTGTTTAAAATGTTGAATATTTGCTCATTGTCTATTTTTCCAATAGCTGTAATTTTTAAAAAAATACTGCATTAAGGCATTATTTATCATGACATTTTGTGCCAGAGGTAAGTACCTCACTCCCCTCACCCTGGTCCAGGGCTTCGGTGGGAGACTGGATGAGGGAGGAGAAAAGGCAGACACGACCCCACACCTGTGCAGGACAGGCCCCTGCAATGCACACACGTCTCCTGCATGTGAGCGCGTGTGCACCTGGCCACTGCTGCCCAGGCCACATTCCTGTGTATTCAGCCCTATTACACTTGCACATGCATCCTCACACACCAGACCTCGCACACACAATCCCACCCCGGCACTGGCCCCAGCTCTTCCCCAGCCAGTCCTCCCACTCCTGTCTGTTTTCAATCAGCTTGCTCTTGCTCTCGGTTTCATTAGGGGGCTGAGGAAACTTGGCTTCTCTCTGGAGTTCATAAAAGCTGAGTGGAGCTGGGCCTGCTGCCTCCCGCAGCCCAGGGCCTGGGCTCCCTGCCCCCACCTTGAGGCCACCACGCCCTGCCCCAGCACAGGCTGCCTCTGGGCTCTCAGCCAGGAGGCCCTGAGGAGGAAACTGGGAGAGTAAACCTTGCTATTCTCTGTGTCCTACTGAAGGGCCCAGGCTGACACAGGGCAGTGTCCAGAGAAAGTCCAGGCCTCTTTCTGCCAGATGGGTGCCAAGGGCAGGAAGAAACAAGTTAGGGAGTGGCCAGGCTCCCACAATTTCCTGCCTGATTCCATCCCCTCAGGAACATCAAGGTGTTCTCCCCACCAAGCACCTTCTCTGGACACTGAAGCAAGAGAGCCCCCAAATCAGTGGGCAGGCTCTGTTCCCAGGAGAACAGCTCAGGAGCTGCCTTTGGTCCTCTTGGCCTAGCTCCTCACTTTCCGAAATGGGCAGGGAGGCCCCAAGAAGGAAACCTGGGCTCCTATGAGTGATCTTGTCATCTGCGCCCCACACCAACCTCGGTTGGTTCTGGGAAACAAGACCCTGGAAACCAGGCCAGGAGCTAGGAGAAAAGAGCTGAAAGGAGGCCAGAGGGAGAAGCCTGAGCTTTCCCACCCACAGCTGGCAGGAGGAGAGGAGAACGGGCAGGCCTGAAGACTGCAGTCTGAGGGGAAGTCGGGGGAGGCCTTAAGACAGGCCTGTGCCACACACAGCACCCATGTGTACATATATCCACGCGCATTCACACGTGCACTCATGCTGACACACATGTATGTACCCATGTGATACATACACCCAATGAATGCACACACACAGCACACGCACAAGCACGCACACACATGTGCACATGGGGAGTGAGAAGCAAGTGGGAGGGTGCTTGGGAACAAAATGAGGAGGCCCAGGGGCCGGCTTGGTGGCTGGTTCTCCAGTTGGTGCTGCAGTGGAAGGAGGGCCCATTCCCTTGCCCACCCACTGCCATACCACAGCCCCCTCAGAGAGCTTGGGGCTGTCATTTGGGTGGACTCTGGCCCCTTCACCTGGCCAGCTGCCCCTCAGTGTTCTGCCGCCTCCCCCAGGTCCCCTTGGGGGGGCCCCCATTTCTCACCTGGTCTGACTCCAGCAAGCACAGGCAGCGGGTGGTGAGTGAAAGCCATGCGCGGGGAGCTGCCCTGAGAGGAGAGGGCACTGCAGAAGTCCAGCTTTCCTGACTTCTTTAGAGAAGCCGGGCCTGGGGGGAGGAATCAGCAACACAGGGCAGTTTTAACTGGGCCGGGGCGGGAGCAGGGGAAGGCAGGAAACCAGCAGCTCACTCCTTCTTTCCTCCACCCCCTCCCGGGCTGCCCCTTCCCCCACTGTGCTCCTTCCTGCCTCCTTTGCACCATCGGGGGCGGTGGGTGCTTCTCTGCTAGGAGAGGAAAATGAGGCTCTTGGTAGCGCTGGGCAGGGAGTAGGGAGTAAGCGGGGAAGGGGGAACGATGGACCATCTTGCCCCCCTGATAAGTGGATAACAAGCTGAGGGGGCACAGATGAAAGGGGGCCAGGAAGGGCACTGGAGGCAGAGGCAGATAGGAAAGGACTCCCTCTGAGTCGGTCCAAGGCTTTATTTTTCTTCCGGTGCCAGAGACACGGGGTGGCATTCAGCAGGAGACAGGGCCACAGAGAACTCGCCTCTAGGCGCCTGATGATGCCAACCAAGGTCATCTCCATGCCATCGGCACCATGTACAAATGATGCTATGACAAAGCAGTGCCCCGGGGCTAGGTCCTCCAGGTGAGCTTGTCTTGCCTGGACTGAGCCTCAAGGCTGTGCCCAGGCTGGGAGAGGTAAGGTGGAGTCCGGGCAGATCTCCAGAGCTGCCATCTTTGAGGCACAAATCAAGTCAGTTTGGGTAGGGGGTGGGGGCTGCAGAACAGAGAAATAAGAGCCATCTTAACCGCAGAGGGAAGGGGGTGGGGAGCGAACTCCCAGCCAGAAGAGGTGTTATCTGGCGGCAGCTGTGTGCCACCTGATAGCTGGCACGGTGTGGGGGGGAGTGCCCCCACCAGCTGTGCACAGCTGTTCCTGCTGCCGCACAGTGCCTCCCCAGCTGTTCCCAGTCCTGCAGCTGGGCTGCTTAATTGGTGATTTGTCTCAGCACAGGGAAACAACATGGGAAGGGTGTAAGAAGGAAAAGAGGGGAAAGCAAGGAAGCTGGGGTGCTGCAAAAGAATGCTGGGGGCCTTGCATGGCAGGACTGCTGGCCTTCAGAAATGGTAGGCTCTACTGCAGACAGCCAAGAAAGGAAAGAGCAGGAGCCTGGAGGGGAGGGCTCCTTGGGAACCAGGTCTGGGCAGAAGGATCTCAGGGCCACCAGTCTTGGTGGGGGCATGTGAGGCCTTGTGGAAGCAGTTACTTAACTGAGACCCTGGCTAGGGAGTCCTCTGGGCTTTCTCAACCCCTTCTCTCTGCACCTCCGGAGGTTCCTTGGGGAAGGAACCACCACCACGAGACCACCACGAGATCCTGGGAGGGGCACCCAAAGTCATGTGGAGCAATGTCCCACAAAGGTGAGCCTCAATGGTGGTCCACAGCCTGTTCCCTCAGCCCAAGGCCTGGAGGCGAGCCCTCCTCCCCTCCTCCTAGCAGCCAAGAGCAGAAGCTGATTCTGTGTCTGGGGCAGCAAAAAAGCAGGAGTGTCTCCCCACCCTTCCACCTTGCTTCTCCCCCAGCCCGGCCCCTGCCCATCCACTTGGCCTTTCCCAATAGAGGCACATTTGAAAATCACCAGGCAAAGCACCATCGGGTCAGACCATCATCTTCCTGCATTGGAGATCGAAGCTCCTGTCCCCAGGCCTGAGCAGAGCAGAGGTGCCCTGTGCACATTCCACACACTCAGGGCTGAACTCCTTGGCCCCAGACACCCACATCTCAAGGACAAACAAGGCTGCACCACCAGTGTGTCAGGCAGAAGTATCCTGCAGCCAGCCTCCTCATACACACCTGCATGCACACATGCGCACACGCACGCACACATACACACATGCGCGCGTGCGCACTCGCACAACTCCATCTATTCCACCTGGGCTCTCCAGGTCAGCCCAAGACTGGAAGTGACAGTGGGTGGGTTCACTGTCTGACCACAGGAAGAGGGTGGTCTGTGGGGTTTGGAGGACTGAAGACAGCTCCCCTCACTCTTTACCAGACTCTACTCCTCTCTGTGAAGCTGGGCTTTTTAGACCAGCGGCTCCGAGCTGGGTCAGCTCAGGGAGATTCTGTCCCCTGCTCCCCATGGGACATTCAGCAATGTCTGGAGACATTTTTGGCAGTCACACCTGGTGTGTGTGTGGATGCTACTGGCATCTAGTGGGTGGAAGTCAGGGACACTGCTCAACACCCCAGAGTGCCGGGACAGCCTCACCCCAGAGAATGCCAGCAGTGCCCAGTTTCAGGAACTGCTTTAAACTATAAAGACCAAAGGGCTGGGACAGCCTCTCTAGGGAAATACCAAGAGAACAAAGCTGAGAAGGCTCTGAAGAGGCCATAGCCCCCACTTCTTCCCACCATGCCATGGGCTCTGCTACACACTCAGTGACAGCCCAGCTCATCTCTGCTCCCTCCTTCGGCCTACATCTTCCTCTGGAAGATCAGGAGATGAGAAGCTGGGTAGTGCCATCAACAATGGGAGAACCGCCAGGTAAACTGAGGGGGAAGAAGAGGCTCTGGGCTGCCCTTACTCTGGGTCAGGCCCCATGGCGCCCATACCTGCATCCACATCATTGGGCCACCCGCTGGACTGGCTGCTGCCAGCTGCTGGGGAACGGCCTGTCCCAGGATAGAAGACATCATCGACAGGGCTCTCCATCTCGCTGTCATCGATAGACTTGGGGCGCTTGGTGGTGCTGGGAAAGGAGGAGAGGAATCAGGTGGGCCAAAGGTGGACCAAGGTACTAGTACTGAGGCCAAGGAAGCCTGCACTGGTGGCCCTCTGTGTTAGGAGCAGGTGTCTTGTGACAGCAGCGCTTCTGGGCTTTCACTGTGTGTCCACCCCCAAACCAGCCCTAGAGCCCCTTAGGCCCAGCCCACCTACTCCTCCTCTTCCTCAAGCCCCTTCTTGGTTTGTGACACCATCATCCACCAAGCTGCCCAAGTCAGAGAAGCAGGGCAAAACCCTCGACTGCTTCTTTGGCCCCCACCTTCTACTTCCCATCAGTCCCCAGAACCAGACAAGGTGACTGAGGCACTCGCCAGGGATAAAAATGCCAGTGGATGCCACAAAACTCTGTCACCAAGCTATTATTTTATATTAAATATTAAATATGAAAATATTATATTTTAATGCAATATTTAAACAAAAATGAATACCAAAAACCTCACAATAACCCAAAATATCCCAGTTTTTTTTTAAAAAGAGTCAGGATCCCATCCTGCCCTTCACAACTGGCTGTGACCAGGGGCTACTGTGTCCACCCGCAGACATCTCTCAACTATATCCCGCTCTCTCATGACACTCCCCCAACTTCAGGACTCAGCCCTCTTCCACTCAAACCATGGACAAGGGCCTCTAACTGGCAATCAGTGGTGCCTGTGCATGCGACTGCTGCAGGTGCTTTCTGGAACACACATCCCCAGATCTGCGTAAAAGCCTTCAGTGGATTTTAAGTCTAAGGGCTTTCCTCTAGCCTCCGAAGCCCTCTGTGGGGTGGTCCTGCTAGCCTGTCCAGCCTCAGCTGGGAGAGAGGGCACTGACTGTAGTTGAAGTCTCTACCCATGCCCTTACCAGCCCCCTGTATATCTGGGCTCAAATGTCACATTCCCAAGAGACAGATCTCAGATCCCCACTGGGAGTGCCTTCCAGGCAGAGCCATGCCTTGTTTAGGTTTATGTTCCAAGGGCAAGTGTTCAGGACAGCACAAATTAGGAGCTTCAGGCGTTGGGGAACACAGTGGGCCCTGGCTGTTCTGGAGCCAGTGCCCTCAACAAGGGGTGACATTTTGAAGCATGCAGGAAACTATGGTACAGCTGTCCACAACACCCAAGATGGTCTGAGGGGCAAGGGGAAGGCTAGAGTACTGGGCTTACCTGGTGGAAGGAGGGGAGGTGATGGACCGCCGCCCCAGGGTCACCTGGTTTATGTTGTAGTAGCTGGGACTCTCCAGGTCCGCCAGCGAGAAGTTGGGCCCTGATGCTGTTGCAACAGGAGCTGGGAAGAAGAGAGAGGATGATTAGTTTGGAAGGTGCGGGTGGCCCTATGAGGCCTGTTTTGTTGCCATGAGCAGCTTCCCAGAAGCCCCAGGGCAAGTTCACTGGGAAACTTGCTGAGGAAACCTCCTCTGGCTGAGGCTCACTGGAGAAGTGTCCTTAGTTGTGATTTTTTTTCCCTCCAAAGCAGGAGATTAGAGATGGGGCTCTCTGGACGCCTCCGCCCACCGAGCCTGGTGCCAATGAGGCAGACAATGTCCCAGGAAACCCTGTCTGCCCCTCCTCCAGCAAGATCCCATCAGTCGGGAGCCACCTCCTCACCCCATCTCTGCTGACTTAAGTCTTGACCCCGAAGAAAGGACTTACTCTGTGATACTCTGACCAGC
This sequence comes from Aselliscus stoliczkanus, assembly GCA_033961575.1. Lineage (NCBI taxonomy): Eukaryota > Metazoa > Chordata > Mammalia > Chiroptera > Hipposideridae > Aselliscus > Aselliscus stoliczkanus. The sequence continues at coordinate 12,076,010 of CM066735.1, forward strand.
TCCGTCACATTCCAGACCCCAGAAGTCACAAAACAGTCCTGGAAACTTAAGTGCCCTGAGGAGGGAAAAGAGGGAATGAGTGGAGGCAAGGCTAGGAGGGGCTGCCTCAAAGCTCTCCCCACCTCCCCACTTGCTCCCTCCCAAGCCCCAAGTCCCAGCCCCAGGCTGGCCCTCAGGGGTCCTCAGGTCTACATGGAAGAGGGGGTATGCTTCAGGTGAGCCCCCTCCCTTCCAGCTGGCAGTTCACCTGAGGGACAGCTGTGTAAAGGGGAAGAACTGGGGAAGGCAGATCAGCCAAGGTGTGGGAGGGCAGAAGAGGGCGTGGTGGGTAGGGTAGGGAGGGAGGTTGTGGGTGGGAGGGCAGGTGGGCCAGGAACACTGACCGTTGGGCAGTGGTTTGATGTCCGCATCTCCTTGCTGGTTTGAACTATCTGATTGTCCGGATTCTGCAGGAGACACAAAGGGGGGATGGGTCAAAACCAAAGTGCCCCTCATACAGCTATTCCTCCGCCCCGTAACCATCTTCATCTTTCCTCTCCGAGCAGCCCACGGACACCCGAAAGACCTGAAGAGAGAGAACAAACTACCCTACTGTGGTGGGGAGTCCTGGGCACTGCAGGGTGTTTGGTAGCATCCCTAGCCTCCACGCACTACATGCCAGAAGCACCCCAGCTGTGATAACCAAAACTGTCTCCAGAAACCAGACTGATGTGCCCTGGGGAAAAGTCGTCTGTGGGTAAGCAGCATTGTTAGAGTCAGGGCAAGGTGGGCACTCAGGAGAAAAGCCAATGGCCATCTCTGCACAGCTGGGATGGATCCAAGGATCCCCCATCCTCCATCCGGCTCAAGCGCCCAGAGGAGCAACCCCTTCCTTCCCTCACTTCATTAATTAGAGCCATTCCTGTCTGCCTGCGCCACCCCCCACCTCACCTTTATGCTTATAGGCAGTGCCTGGCAACACAGAGGGGGGAGGTCTGCCCTGACGCTGTCGCCCGCTCTGTGCCAGCCTGTCTGGGCTGTCTCATGCCCCAGTGCCACAGCTGCTCAGAGGGAGCCCCGAGACAAGGGCCCATTGTGTGGTGGGAGCTCACAGAGGACTGGGGGCAGGGTGGAGTGTGTGTGTGAATATTTTGCTGAGCTTGGGAAAGCCCCCTGCCCCCGCCCCCCAGGTCCCCAAAGCTTTGTGTGCCAGGGGCACAACGGGGCCCTCCAGAATGCCTGCCTGGGCATGACAGCTGGAGAGAGAGTGGCAGAGGGGGGCCAGGGTAGGTTGTGGGGCAGGAGGAAGGCAGACACTTGGTAGAGAATCAGCTGCTCACAGAGGGACAACACAGGGTGGCATTGCGAAAACTGGGCACTGGTGTTGGCCAGGGCTTTGCCCGACTCTTTGGAGCAATCCTGGCTCCTGGGTCTCACCTACCACCCTGCGGTCAGTCTGGTGGCCAGGAGTCCACCCCCCACTGCCTCACAGCTGAGCTGCTCACATCGGGGAGTGACCAGCAAGGAGATTCCTAAATGGTAACATGGGCCCCCACTGGGGCTGGCATGCAGAGCAGAAGCCTTCTCAGAGCAAAGGCCCCACCGCAGCTCAGACCAATTCCTGGCTACCTGCCTCAATGGGGCCAGTTGTTCCCAGTATGGTTTCAGGCTCCATTTCCCCCATTCTTACCTTGTTCGATTTTTTTTATGCCAAAAATAAATAATAAATAATAATAATAAATTAATAATAAATTTTGTCACAAATCAAGAAAATAGAGGTTTAAAAGGGAAGTGCTAATGGGAGTCCCTCACCCCCTCCTGTTTGGGGTACGTCCTCCCCTGTGGTGTGTTTGGAGATGACTAATCCCACCCCAGGCCACCTCTTTGCTAGTGGCACTCTCTGCTGTGGAAAGAACCTACCGAACCTCCTCCTAAGTTCTGGGGAGGGCAACCTCTCTGCCTTGGCATCTTGTGGATGTGAATTTTTTGTCACTCTCTCACCTTGGCCCATTCCTGGCTTTCTAGGTCTGATTCAAGCCCTAGCTGGGCCAGGAGGGAGAAGATGAGAGCCCAAGGCAGCGGGCAGCTCACCCTAGGGCCTCACTGGACCCAGGCCCTGAGCGTGCTGCCTCTCAGGGCTGCCCTCTCCCCAATTTCTAACTCAGGAAGAGCAGAGGCCCAGGGCCAGCTTGTAGAGCCTAGCAAGGGGCACCTACTCCAGCCTTTGCTGCCCAGAAGTCCCTGCTACCTAACCCACCTGTGCCAGGACTCACTCAGTCCCCACTCAGCCCTCCAGGCCTGACTCAGTGGAATGGGGGAGATGGAGGAGGTCCTGGAGTCCATCCCACGGGAGTGGTTCTCGCCCTCTGAAAATGGACAGGTGGAGATGGAAAGCCTTGCGCACGCGCACATCCAGCATAGGGACGTGAAGACTAGCGAGAACCCGACAAAGAGATGGAGGTGGGCCAGCGACTGAGGCAGAGACAAATGGGGCTCCAGGAGAGTGCGACAGACAGGAAATCCTCCTAAACCAGGACACTGCCCCAAACGTTATTGCTGTTATTACTATTAGCTCCATGTAGAGAACCAAGCAGGAAGGAAGATCGGCGCGGGTAAGGCGGCTGCCACGCGCCTCTGGGCGCTGCTCCGGGCACTGCTGGCAGCCATTTTAGCCCTTGGCAGCCATCTTACGGCTGGCGGCCCCACAATGCCACCACCGCCGGCCGGGCATGCTCAGCTTAGCTCCAGGACAAAAGGCAGAGACACTGGAAATCTGGACCCAGGCTGGGAGGCACAGGAGCCAGCCCTGCGGCCTGGGCAGCTGTGGCCAGGGCCCCACCATCCTGCTCAAGCTGCACTGGCGCAGAGCAGAACGGGCAGGGAGGGCTGAGCCCACCTCGCTCAAAGGCGGCTGAAGCCCCAAGGGCTGTCCTCAGGCCCAAGGGCTCCACTAGTTCAGCAAGAGTGGACCCCTGTCCCCACAGGACAGTAAGGGACGTGATGGGGGCAGACTGTGTCTACCCAGTCAGTTTGGGAGGGTGCCTTGGACAGACAGGGGGCGTGAGCTGGCAGGAACCCAACCAGCGGCTGCAGGACCCAGACAGGCTGCAGGGTCCAGACAGGCTGCTGGGCCCATCGTGCACAGGCTCCCTGGGAGGACATGGAGAAGACGTCCCCGCCCAGAGGTGGGGGACAGCCCAGCTCTTTGGCGAGGCTCTGAGGTCAGGGCCTGCTCTGGACAGCCCCTGGGGAGCATACAACACCCCAGCACCTTGACCCTCTTCCCTGTCTGGTCTCTCTAGGGGAGGGGATAACCCCAGGCCTCGGGACAGACAGGAGGAAGGCTCCAGGCCCTGCCTCATGGCTGCTCAGCTTTTATCTGGCAGAATGGGGCTTATCAGAACCACCAGCTGAACAAACACACAAATCCACGGTTAGTGAGAGAAAACCCTCTGCCTGAACTCTTTATCTCCTGTTCGCAGGCCCCACGCACTGCCCCCTGCCAACAGCACAGGAGGAGACCTGACTGCTACACAAGCGGGGGCTCTTCTCTCCGCTGCCCCCCTTCTCCCCTCGCCCCTGACCCAGCACGGGGTGGCTCTCCCCTGGCAGTCCCTGCCAGGCAGGCGTGCATGAGTGAGCTTCTGCCACATAGGAGCCCCCCTCCAGTGTCTGCTTTCTCACCGGGGACAATGGGCCAGCTGGTGGCCTTCGGGCCAGTGGAGGGGCAGGGATAGTGTTGGCTGGCACAAGGCAGGCAGGTGCCTGGCTCCATCTTTTATCCTCTCCCACCCAGCCCACATCCTGGAGGCTGTCACTCTGATTTCCTAGCCTTCCGCGGCCACATCCTCTGGCAGCCTTTCCAGCCTCAGCCTTCTCTCTGGCCTGGTCACCCTAAGCACACACCCCCAGTTCAGGACCACACTGACTAAGGCCAGCACAGAAACCAAGGCCCCCTACCTGCACCTCTCTCCAGAGACTACTGCTGCCTTCACTTCCTAGAGAGATTGGAGATATCACAGAGACAGAGGGGCTGGGGCACCACTCCCTCCCCTCATCCCCGAGACAACTCAACGTTTTCCTCCATCCCACGTCCTGCGTTGAGGACCAGAGAAAGCCTTCTGTGCTCTAAGCTTTCTCCCACAATGCCCATCCTATGAGGCCTCCTCAAAACCAAATCCAGCTGCTATGTCCAATGACAGATGCCTGGGCAGACAGGAACCCCCTGCCCCTGGGCCAGGTTGGGGATGGAGAGAATTTTGGAGCCCACAGCTTGTTCTGGTTGCTGCCAAAGGGTCAGGCTCGCTCATGCCTCTCTCTCTCTCTCTCTCTCTCTCTCTCTCTCACACACACACACACACTCACACACACACACACACACACACACATACACACCAGTGGTGCCTGGGTGACTCTAGCCACTGAGGAGGCTACCAGAAGGGAGGACTATGCAGGAGCAGCTGATGAATCTGGACTGTCTCAGCATGGACTTGAGTGGGCTCTTCAGAGCAAGACTCTGAAATGGGATTTGGCTTCTAGGTCCAGGGCTGCTCCCATTCACCCGCACGCGTCATCAGTCACCCCCATGTCAATGGCTTGTGGACTGGTGGGCATATGCGGCACCCAGACCTGGGCAAGGCACAGCTGACAGTTGGCAGTGTGGGCCCCTCTCCCTATATCCCTCTGTATCCCCTGGAACAGCCACAAAGCCCCGCCCCAGTACTGTTTCCCCCCCACACCCCACAAGCTCTACCTTCGCAGTCCTGGAAGTTCCTACCTCATTCATTCAGCTTTTAGCCTTTCCCTTTGGAATCTGCTGTCTGGACTCTGCACCCCGACTCTGTCCTTCCTTCTCCTTCACTTTCCCTCTCTCCGGCCTCCTTTCCTCTCCCGCTTCTGCCTGTTTGCATGCATGTGTGCATGTGCACACGTGTGCATGTTTCCAAAAGGACTCTGCCTCTTTGTTGGAGCTCTGGAGCTCTCCAGCTGCCACGAGGAGCCCAGCACCGCACATGCACCCGACTAACAGCACATTTTTTTATATATATTTTTTCTAGTCACAGGCGGGGAGATATTTATGGCTCCCACTAGGTGAGGGAGGAATTCCTGCTAGCTACGGCGAACACTCTGCCTCAGCTCCCAGCCGAGACAAATTCTGAGAGAAGGCCAACATGTAATTCGCGGGCGGGCCGCCCCCACACTCATCACACTGATGGAGCAAGTTTTTCAGGGCTGAGAGGGGCACACAGACCGGGCTCAACTACACTCACATATGCGTACCCACGCACATGTGAACACGCGGGTGACCCCAACTTGGAGATGCTACCAGCCACTTTCTGCTGTTCTGCAGGGGTGGAATGAGTGGTGTCCCCAGAGCTGCGGTCCTGCTGTGCAGAGCATACTCGGAGCTAAGCAATGGGCCAGAGAGGAACCACTCTATTGGCCTTTAGGGGCTGGAGAGGAAAGACCTCAGAGTGTCCTTGTCCTTCCCCTGGCTCTCCCCAGGCCTAAGGTTCAAGAAGCAGGTGGGGTGCGCTCTATTCTGGGGGTGTCATCCTCTGAAGTGCTGATGCAATTCAGGAGCCGATCCTGGCCCTCCCCAGCATGGCACACCCCTCCCCCACTCCTGTGTGAGGAGCGTCCAGGGCACTGGAAACCCAATCTCAAGGGGAACCAGAGGCCCGGCCTGCAGCAATCAGAGCTGGAGAATGTAACTATTGTGCCTCTTGAAACCTAAGTCCGAGAATCTGAGACACCCTAAGGAGGGGAGCGGGATGGATGGGGGGCTTGGGGGACGGGTCACAGAGGGGTTCGCCCCATCTCAACAAACAGGAGACTGGGGACCAGGAAGTCCTTGAGAACACAGGGCAGCCAGAGGGCAGAGCAGGGTGGGGCTTAGCCCGGGCCTGGCCCAGGGGGCTTCTAGGATCTTCCCCTCCTTCCTGCTACTCCTCACTCCACCCCCAAAAGCCAGCTGGCATTGGCACAGGCCCTGGGGCCATCCTGAGGTTTCTCCCTCCTGTCATCCCTAGACCCTCACTGGGTTGGAGACAGAAGCCTGACCTACAAGCACTGTCCTGAAGCTGTGGGTGGGAAGACATGTAATCCCCTGTATTACCCTCATCTCTCCTTTTCTCATTTCCCCTCCACTCATGGATCCAAAGGGGCTTGAGCCTTTGACCTGAGTCACCTGCGCAGAGGAGGAGGAGATGAGTGACAGGAAAGAAGAGGCCCAGTCACATCTGAAGCACACAGGTGGTCTAGATCTGTTCTGGCTGCCCCTGAGTCCGGGCACATGAAAGGCCATCAAAGGGGAAGGCGGGAAGCAGATCAGTCCACAGGGACCCGGCAGGCCAGGGCCAGCGTCTGGGTGGGACATTCCACTATCAGTCTCTGACCCCAATGGCACTTCCTTCTCCACCTCAACCCAGCCCACCTCCACAGGTGCTGTGCAGGGTCCCCCAGGAAAGAGGGCCAGGTCTGGCTACTGCAGTGAAGTTACAGGAAGGGAGGAGAAGGTAAGTCTGTGGGCTCGTCTGGTGCCCGGAAGACCAGCAGAGTGAGCTCAGTGGCAAGAAACCCTGCAGCTTCCAGGGTGCTCCTGTGGTGTGAGCTGCTCAGCATTCCCCACCCTGCACCTCCCAGGGGAAACTTCCTTAGCATTGCTCCTAGCCCAAGGAAAACTAGAGATGGGGCCTGGGCACTGAAGCCTAGGGGAACTGGGTGCCCAGTTGCTCATCCCCTTGGGATAAGACCGTGGCCAGCAAAGGAGAGAGGAGGAACGCACCCCAGTGCAGAGCAAAGCACCCAGCAGGCAGAACCTTTCAGCTGCCAATCCAAGCGCAGCCCAGCATTAACGAACGAGCCCCCCTACCCATAGCAGCACTGGGAAATGAGACGGGGCTGGTAGGAGACCCAGTGCTCACCAGCACCTCAGATATCAGGGCTCCACGGCTGTCTGTGGAGTGAAAGGGCCTGGAAGTAACACCATCCCAGGTGTTCCAGAGGTGCCCAGAGTAGGAAGTCCCACCAAAAAGGGACTGAAGGTGAAGCAGCCACTTCTGAAGAATGCAAATGGAGGGACCTACAGGGAAATGGAGGGCGGCAGGAGGTCCTAGCTCCAGGCCTGTCTCCACCGAGGCCCTGAGCTTGCAACCTGTGGCCTGCCCAGGGAGGCGTCCTTGGTCTGGACTCCATGTTTGCTCAAGGGGGACACAATGGTGCTCTACCAATAAGGACACCCCATCCTGGGGAACGCTGGCCTTACCCCAGCAGAGCGGGGCAAAAGGGGCAGGGCGAGGGGAGATGGAGGCAGGCAGCCAGCCATAGTGACAAGAACTCCCCATTCACATTGTGCTCCAAGACCTACCGGCCCAGTAACCTTGGCCAAGTTCTGAACTGTTTCCTCATCTGTGACATGGAGATACTACCCATCCCCTAGGGTTCCTGGGCAAGGAATAAATGAGAAAACAGGTATAAGGTGCTTAGTCCAAGGCTGGTTCACAGTAGGGGCTCCATGAACACCAGCTGTTCTTCTGCCTGGATCACCATTTCCCTTCACCTCCATTGGCTGAAACTCTATTCCTCATTCCCAGCTCAGCTCAAATGCCTCCTCAGTGGGGTAGCTGTGCCTAACCCTCAGCTCCCCTCCCACAGGAGCTCATATGCTATGACACATTAAGTTTGCCCTAGATTATAGTTTTTAGTGTCTAGCCCCAGAGACTATAGCCAGTGAGCCCAGGGGCTTCCTTGGATCCTGGCCCATTAGTATCTGCAAAGAGGAGCAGAGAGGTTTCCCCACAAATAAAAGGCAGAGCGAGACACTTTCTACAGGTATATCCCTCTACAGTATCAGCAGCTGCAGTAAATGGTCTCAGGATGGGCACCACATTGGAAATGGTGAGAGACAGGCAGGGGAAGGGAAGGCCAGGAGATGGGCAAGGCCAACAGGGAAGGGGAGAAAATGCTCATGGCCCTGGATTCTGAGGGTGTTGGGCCCAAGGCCCTGCCCATCCTAGCCCAGCCCTGGGGATAGAGAGAGCTAAGGACACATGAGCATAAGCACTGCCACACCAGCTGCTGGGCGCCATTCCTGGCAGCACCTGCTGGTGCCACAACTCAGCTGCAGCTGGAGCCAGCATTTCCGGGAGGGCTTGGGGCCAGGAGTCATATGACAGCGGGGTCCAGAAAAGTGGCCCCTAGGCCCTGAAGCCATCAGGTTCAAGTCCCCTCTTCAACCTGATGGATAGAAACTGACAATGGAGAATGCCCCCATATCCTGTATGTCAAGAAAACACGGGGGCCCTATGGGGCAGGTGCCCACATCCAGGCTAGAAGCCTGCAGAGCTGCTCCCGCACTCCCACCATTCTATTTCCAGCACTACCCTTGCTGGCCCTTTGAGCTGCCCAGGCCAGGCCAGACAACGGCCCCCACCCCCAGCTGCTCTTAGGACTATTAATAGTGTCCCTACCTTCCAGGGCCAGGCGTCACCCTCCTCCATCCCCCAAATATACTTGCCCTTGGTCTAATTATTTGTAAAGGGAAAGAGTCCTCCGGACACTAATGCCAACCCATGATGAGAAGGGGGAGGCAGGGGCTCTGGAGGCCACTTTAGGGACAGGCCTGGGACAAGCAGTAGTTTGGGGAAAGGAGAGAAGGAAGCATTAAACCCCAGAGCAAGAGAATGACAAAAAGACAAAATTAAAACTATGAGAGAGGGAGGGGCCAAGATTGAAAATCAGGGCCAAAGCAAAGCAGTTCAAAGAGAGAAGGCTAAATTAGAAAGGATCAGAGAAGTAGAAGGTTCCAAGAGAGGCAGGGAAAAGGGGAGAAAGCAGAGAGAAAGAGAAAGCAATAGAGGACATGACTCCTTTTTAAAAAACAGAAGGGGAGAAACTTTCCTAAAAAAATACTTCGGAGTGGCTTCGTGAGCTCAACTGCTTGGGCTGCATCCAGCTGCCAACATTTGTCTGGAGGGTGCTCGGCAATGGGAGACCCTTACAATGCTCTGGGGAAGAGAGGGGAGGCAGAGGACAAGGAGGAGGTACAGAGCAAGAACAACTGACCAGGAAAATAAGGTGGTAAAAGCAAGTCCACACAGAGAGAAAATTCACTCTCAGCCCTGTGGAGGGGAAGACCCCACACTCAGCACCTCCTCACCTATGGAAAGAGGGCCAAGTGGGCCAGAGGATGGCAAGGGTAAAGAAAGAGAACTCACCTACCTCCATTCACCCCGTGGCAAAGCAGAAACAGGCCAAAGCCACCAGTCTCCCATCCTCGGGTGCTCTAACTTCCTCAGCACCTGGTTCCTAGGCCAGCAATCCCCAAAGGAGCCTCCTCTACTGGGGACTTGCCTTGTGGGGGGAGATGGACTCTGGCTCACAGAAGAGCAACAAACACAAAAGAATGCCATAATCAAATGTCTAAGTGGAGCCCTTCTGCCTGGAGACTGGAAGCCCAGCAGCCCTTCCTTCAAATGCCCCTCCACACTGAGAGCCTCTGGATAGCACAAGAGCTCTAAGGACCTGGTCACCAGGCCTCCCAGGCTGGGGGGTTCCTGGCCAGGAACACGCCACCAGACCATCAGCCCTTTGGGGTCGAGGCATGTCCATGTTGTTCACTACTGTATCTCCCACACCTCAGAGCACAGTTGGAGTAGATAGCAAGATTCTGAAGAGACACTTCTAGATCCTTCTTCCAAGCATGGCTACACTGACCACCCAGGAGATAGAGGAGCCAGTTAGTTGGCACCTTCCCCCGTCCCGAGAAGAGAACATCTTTCCTGCAGACCCACCTTGATACTTACACCCAAGGAAGTGATGTGCAAACCCCAGTACTGCTAATCCTTCTGCAAAGCCCAATTGTGCCCCAGGTGCAGGATTGGACACACTCCCTGAGGGATGGACAGACCACAGGAAGGAACGGAAGTCTCCCCGTGAAGGGCCAGGCAGGGTAGCACTCTCACAGGCCTGCTCCTTTCCCCACCCTGGGGGCCTTAAGGCAACTGCTGTCCAGAGCTGTCCAGATGAGACATGAGGAATTTAGGCCTTTGACTCCAAATCTCCAACTCAGAGCCCTGAGAGCCCAGGCTGGGCAAAATGGGTGGGCGGGCAGGTGGCCTCCCAAAGAGCTGAACGGGTCTGAGTGCCTGGAATCAGGAGCCTGGGGTCCGAATCCTAGATTTGCTGCTATTGGGCACCCAGTGCATCTCCTGGGCCTCCTCTCCCTCCTTGTGCAACACAAGCCAGGCTTGCCTCAGACAGCAGGATGAGACGTGAGCAGGTTTTTACAGAGCAGGTTTTTACCGAGAATGAAAGTGACGGTTTTACACACCATAAAGCACCAAGCATACGTAAGGACGACATGATGGGGCAAGAGGGAAAGCTTGCGGGACCCTATATTTCAGCATTGCTGCAATCCTGAGGAGCAACCAAGGGGCATCTTCCAGAAGCCTGGACCCTGAGTACAGAGCCTGGCATTTGGTAGAGGACAGCTACCCAGGCTCAGGACTGGGGCAGCCCAGGCTGCTGAAACGACAAAATGACATCCTCCAGGCTGGCAGATGCCAAATTCCCCACTCATAACGCCCTGAAGGATCAAAAGCTTTTCAGGGCAGCGGGGCAGCAGGGCTCAGAGACCGCACCTCGCGAGAGCCGCGCGATGCACTCCCGGACGCCGTAGCTAGGTGGCGCAGCGAGTTAACACTAACTGCCCTTCGCCGCCGCCAGCGGGGTGGGGGGTGGGGGCGGCGAACCTGTGCACGGCCCGCCAGGCTAGGGGCCCGGGTTCCCTCTGCACACCCACGAGGCCGGAGCAGGGAGGAGGACCTGACCAGGCCCAGGCCACTCGGATCCCGGTTGTGCCGCCCAAGGCAGCGGCTCTCGCTGCTGCTGCCAAGCACATCCCGTGATGTGATGTGAGGGCCGAGCTTCCCGTTCTCATTGATTAGGAACAGCTTGCGGTGCGGGGGCCGGATAGAAGGGGGCCGGGGAATGGCGAGCGAGGAGAAGCGGGAGGTGGGGGGCTGCCAGGTGCATGGCTGCGGGGATAATTCAGTGAGCCCGGGCCCGCCCTGCGCAGCCGCCACTGTGGCTCTGAGTCCTGGCATGCCTCCCCCAGAGCAGGGCTGCCCTGGGACAGTCTGCGGCCGCATGACCCCAGGAGTGTTCCCCAACACGCCCACGACGCCCCCACCTTTTGGCTGCACATACCTGCCAATGCGACTGATAAATGTTCGAAGGGGGAAGATTTCCTTCCCCCCACCCCACACTTCTCAAAAAGTGAAAAATGGAAGCGAGAACTCAGAGATCAGGAACCAAAGAGGGAGAGAAATGGAGAAAAGTCAGGAAGAAGGAAAAAAAAAACACACACCAGCGCTTTCTGCAGTGGCAGCAGCAGTTGGGCAGGCACACCCTCCCGGGGCAGGCGTGGAGAAAGGCCCCTTTGTTCAGCAGGGAGGTTAGCTGAGGTGAGGCCGCCCCCCCAAACCCTCCCCCTGACCCTGGCCAGTGCAGATTGCTTCTCAGGGCTCCCGACTGGTCTGGCTGCTTCCCCGGCCCCCCAATCCTTCTCCCAGTCCTCCTGCCAGCCTGTGGAGCAGCCCAGGGAGAACTGCTCCCTACCCCATGCCTTGCCCAAGCACCAAAGGTCACACATGTGGGGCTGGGCTGGGCTCCTCCACTGGGCCCAATGGATGCTGGAGCTGTGGGCCATTAGCAGCTTGCCCAGGCCGCTCTTAAGCTGTGTGGTTGGGGGGTTAGATTCTGCACTCAGCAGGCCCCCAAAAAAGGCATGGCCTGCGAGGATAGTAAGTGCTAGGAGGTGGCCCCCAGGAGGCAAGGGCTGGCTGACCACGCCCCTCTCACCCACAGTGAGGCCGTGGGGACTTCTCCTATACCCTTTTCAAGGCCCTTGGTTAAGGGTGGCTCTTCCCGGCTTCCTCAAAGCCAGGGCTGGGCTCTGGTGCTGGGGTTACCCTCAGATAAGAGGCAGAGCCTGAGCTCATTCCTTGGCTTCCCGAGGAGGGGCCAGAATGGAGTCATAAAGCGGGGCTGAGAACAGTTTCACCCCCAGAGACTACCAAAGCAGAGGCTGCAGAGGGGGTGGGCAGAGGTGGAAGGGGAAAGATACTGAAAAGCACCCTCTTTGCTCGGCAGCACACCCCACCCATATCACACCCACTGGCTAAAGTGGAGGGGGGGACCTGAGAGATGGCAGTCCCCCAAACACAGTGTGCCTTCCATTGGCACCCCCAACCCATCCACTAGCGTTTCTGGCCACTCTTGCAGGGATGCAGGCTCTCCAGAGCCCTAGGATGTTTCAGGCAAAGAGCTTAGTGGCTTTACACTTGGCCAAGTGCATCCCATTCCCAACTCCTTCCAGCTTCCATCCTGTACAAGGGCAGCAGAAAACCTGGAATGGGGGATTGACCTGGATGGTTCTGCTCCAGACATTCCCCAGGCTTCCTTCATGCAGGAGTGGGTACTTGCTCCTCAGGAGGCCCCAGCCTCCTTCCAGCAATGATGGAAATCAACGTGGTGATAGAAAGGAGGAGTGGGGTGTCACAAACCTTGGCCTCTGGCTGGGGAAGTGGGGGAAGAGGAGAGGGGAGAGAAGCAGCAGCAGCTGAAATCGCAGGGAGCCCAAAAGATCCTGTCCGGTGGCGGCACTGCAGCTCAGATACACAATGTCCTGCCAAATCCCATGCCTTTAATTCAATTAAGCGCAGGACAGACTTCCCAGATTTTTCTGTGTGTGAGTGCATGTGAAAACCTTGATGTGTTTGACTCTCAGGATCTCAGTATGCACCCATGTTGATGTGTGAATCCTGATGGTGGACGCAGGAAGACTCAGGGAGAATGGGTACTTAAATGTTTAGGAGGGCCAGACTCCAGACCAGGGTTCTCAACCCCCGCTCCATGGATCATTCCTGATAATGGGGCCGTCCTGTGCAGGGGTAGGATGCAAGTATCTCTGGCCTCCACCCACTAGATGCCAGTAGCATCACGCCCCCTCAGTCGTGACAGCTGAAAATGTCTCTGCCATTGCCAAACGTTCCCCTGGGGGCAGAATCAGCTCTGGTGAGACTCGTTGCTCTGGGGCACCAAATGAAACCGCTTGTGTATTTACCACTGGCGCCTCACCTCACCTCTCCTGCTTTGGGCTTAAATCCCAGTGTGCTTGGCTTCCCAAGTGTCTCCAGTCTGGCTCTTTTTTCGGAGATATTCTCCCCACCTTACCCATCTGGCCAGAGGAAGCCTAGAGCAACTTCTGTTCAGCAGTAGTTTTATAAAGCAGCATGGTACTGGGAAGTGTCCCTTTGGACAACAGAAAGGAAAGCTCAGAACACCTGAAGTCATTATAAGGTCATGTCTGAGTCCAGACAGAAGCCTGAGCTCTACATTGCTGGGGGCAGAGCCCACAGGAGAGGTGGGGACTTGCCTGAGGACAGACACCTGGGAGGGTGCCCTGCTCTGCTAGTCCCTGGAGGCCAGCGGGAAGCCCCTGCACAGCCCTCTCTCCATCTTGACCACCCCTACTGTTTGAGGGCTCCAGAGAAGCAGGAGCAGAAGACAGTTCAGTCCCAATCCAGGCCAACTCCCCTCCCTGTTCCTGGGGTCACCTGTAGCTGTCCTGGCAGGGGTTTGGGGGGGGTACCCAGTTCTAGAGGCTCATCTCCCCTCAAGCCCAGGGAGCTTGCCTCTCTCCCCAGCCCTCCCAGGAGCCCTGAACAGCCCCTTTCTGGGAGCAGAGCCAAAAAGATGGGAGAAGGATGTTTATAAGCTGCTAAAAGGGAAAAGGGAAAAAGTGGGAGGTGGGGCAGAGAGGCCCAGGCCTCTGGGTAGTGTGGACTGGGGCCTTGGTGCGAGAGGGTGAGGGAGGTAGCCTTCCCCAGGGAGCCCGACATCCACTTAATCAAGCAAGGTGGCACACCCCTGCCCTGCCCCATGGACCACAACCAGGCCTAACTTACAGGCACATGCAGGGGTCTGTCGCCCCACAGTGCCCTACCAAATGACAGTTTCTTGACATTCTTATCCTGACCCACAGGACTTTGAGACAATACTGATATTAGCTTGTCAAGGGCAGAACCAGGGAAGGGCTCAGGGCCATGGGGAGTAGGAACTGGGGATGTGGCAACAGGAGCCAGGCTCCGCAGGATCGAAAGCTGAGTCCCCAGCTCTTAGGGCTCCGCACACAGCTAATGGGAGGCTGGCAGCAGCAAATTGTTGTTTACTTTTAATTAAGTAAACAATGTCGGCTTTCCGCCTCCTCCCCTGCCATCCCAGCCAGTAATTTGGGGGATGACAATGGGGTTGTTTCCTTCCTCCTGCTTTCTTCCCTCCCTCCAAGCACTCCTGCTCCCTCCTGCTCATCTCAGCGGTTGTAACTTGCCCATGCAGGGTGAGGCTTCACTCCAGGGATGGTAGGGGACAGGAAAGTCCTGGTTGACCCACTGCCTGCTGGCCCCATGGGAAGCAGGTTTCACCATCAGGTTCACCAGGAGTGGCAAGGGCCACATTGCCCTGAGAATCTCTAAAGATGTGGCCCATTTTCTCTCTGCCTCTTCCCCTCACAACCCTCTCTCTAACCATCATCTCAAAAATCCAGAAACCGGGCATCAAGAGTCTGAGCGACTCGCAATAGAGACCAAAGCCCCAGGTGAGACAGGTTTTCCCAGGAGTTAGATAGGTCTGCCTCAGAGGTAATCAGAAGACAGAACCTTCTGGTCCACTCAAGCAGGGGAGTGGCTGGTGGATCCGTGGGGCCAGAGCTCACTAAGCTACCTGGCTGCTGGGATATTGGGTACCAGCTTTCTTCAGAAGCAGGGCTGACTTCATGGTCTTGATTTCTGCCATTCCTTGATATTTTAAATTTCTGAACAACGGGCCCTGAATTTTCATCCTGCAATGAGCTCCACAAATTCTATAGGTGGTTCTGCTCAAAGGCCCAAGTGAGTGAGGAACAGGAAGGAAAGAATGTTAGGTCCCCCAGCCTGAGGTAGGGGCATTGGGCTTTCCTGAGCTGAGGGGCAGGCAAGAGGGGGAAATCATGAGTCTCTGGGGTAGGCTGAATTTCAAATGAAGCCACGTAGACAGACAGATTCATTCGAACACAGAATCTATGCAGAAACAAAGTGCTCCTCGTGCCCTTTCTCAGTAAGACTGTATAGGGGCCCACCTCTCCAAGAACCCTCTGCACAGTGGGCACTCTGCACGTGCAACGAAAGTGAGAAGGGAGAGGAGGGAATTTGCTCCCTCCTCTCTCCTGCCTCCCAAAGATCCAGCAGTCATGTCCCGAGCCAAGCCTGGCCCTGGCGCTCACTCGCACCCCCTCCTCCCTGAAAGGCAAAAAAGGAGTCTCTCCAAGGTGTTGGGGGTGGGGAGGGGGGTGCTGAGTAGTGTGCAAGCCCCGCTCCTCCCCCGCCCGGCTGCTCCCCCACCTCCTTCCGAAGGGCGGGGACTGGACTGCGGCGGCAGAATTGGCTGGGGCTGGATGCAATTTCAGCCGCAGAGCAGGGCTCCTTGGCTGGAAGCAATTTTCTCATTAGGACCCCAGGCCTGCCTGCCCGTTGGTTCTCAGCCCTCACTCCCCTCCTGCGAAACCGCACCCCACAGGCCTCCCCACAGACCACTCACACGCACAGGGAGCCACACATGTATGAGTTGGAGGGGCGACAGTGGGGTCACTGCAGTGAGGCCCGGGTGCAAAGCCCCGCCCCCCCTCCGCCGGGGAGACCCAGGGCGAGGTCAGGACTCCTCACCCAGCTCCTGGTGGCCCGTTTCAGGCTCTTCCACCCTCCTTGCCTGCAACAGGGAGAGAGGATCCCGGGACCCCAGGACTGAAAGGTTCGGGGATCCAAAGCCCGGCAGAGCACAACACACTCGAGAGAAAGCTCCCAGCGCTCAGCCGTCCCTGGCCCATCCCCTTCTGGCTCAGCAGGGCCTCGGGCGAGCAGATGGGCTCTCGGGAGGCAGCCCCCCTCCCCCAGCCCCAAGGCTGTTCCGAGTGGAGGGTGGTCTCGGGCAAGGGAGGGGGACCGAGGCCCTGTGAGGGGTGGCTCCGCGCTCCACAGACACATGTGGTTGGACTTAAAAAGCTATTAGGGAGTGAGGCGCTGGCGGGAGTGCGGCAGCCCTCGCACCAGGGGCGGGGGGAGGGCAGATGCCGAGGTGGTGAGCTCAGCACCTCCCGCTCCCTCCCCGGCAGGGCCCCCGGACTCGGGGAGGACTCGGGGGACCCTCACTCAGCAGGAGAGTGGGGCAAGCCCTCCGGGGAGGAAAGGCAGGCTGCTGGGCGTGGGTCCCCCCGGCATGGAGTTGGGGAGGCGTTGCCATCTAAGGTATTCAGGGCCGTGATGGCAATCTCTGGGGGCAGAGGGTAGGGGGCTTGGCTGGAGCCCTGGAGGCACAGACAAGTCCTCGGCCTTCCTTCCGTTTTCTTGGGGTGACAGCCGGCTGGAGGTCCCCTAAAGGGTGTGTGTGTTTGTATGGGCTGGGGAGGGGGTATTATTAGGAGAGCGGGAAAGGGAAGGGAAAAGTGGGCCCCACCCATCACGAGGCCAAAAAGAACCGACGGAAAGTTCCCTAGAGCGGCCAGCTTGTAAAAAGCTCCTTTTCTTTCCAAATTATGAACATTTTTTTAACGAGGGGGGTAAAAACCCAGAGCAGCAATCTAGGACTTCATCAGGACCCTGTGTGACTGTGAGTGGCTGGTGACTGGAGGTGGCAGGGTGTATCTGCAGACCTTCCAAAATGTTCTACTCCAAAAGCCTGGCCTTCTCTCCCTGAGGCTCCCTACTTTCACCTTCCTCAGGTCCCCTTATTTTCAACATATAACCACCCTGCCCCATACCTAATCCAAATAGGGCAGCCCCTTCTGTTATAAATCAAGGTGGGTGCCAGGAGAGGTGGGGGCACAGTGAGTAGGACAAGGCCTGGGATTGGTGGGCCACTTGCTAAGGACCCAGCTCCATCCCTTACGAGGGGAAGGAATCCCTGGGGTACTTGCCTCAGTGCCCCCCCCAGGAGTAGGCCTTAAGCTCCAGGTCCCCCAAAAGACTTTAGGGAAATGTCCCACTCAAGGCTCTCAGGACCCTCCAAGCTCCTCAGCCATCCACCCAGGTCACCACCAGTCTCCCAGCCCCCCAGGGATCAGTGTGGAAGTGGGAGCTCGAGTTACACAGTGCCTCCACTGTGTGAGCTGGGTGTTTGGGGGACATTTAATCTGCCTGACAGCCCCATGGGGTGGCTGTTATTTTCCCCATTTTTATAGATGAGTACATGGAGGCAAAGCTGGATTGAACTAACCAGATCAGCCAGAGCCCGGATGAATGGACTTGCCCACTTGCCCCTGATGGCTGGGCAACCCTAGAGGCCACGCTCCTAGGGCTCTCCCTTCTTGGCCCAGATCCATTGACAGGAGGGGATGTAAGCTGTGGGAGGACCCAGAGCAAGGTGGCAAAGTAAGGACTGCTCTGAGTCCTGAGGAGTCAGTCGGCCAGTGGGGGAGGAGCTGACCACGGAGGGAGCGGGAGCCGGGATCCGAGCTCAGGAAACACGCAAAGAATGCAGCTGGCAGCAGGCCAGTAGGCCAGGACCACAAAGAGGCCTTTGTTTTAGGAGGTGTCCAGGGAGTGGATGGACAGAACAGCAAAGGTGGGGGAGTACCCCTTGGGGTGAGACTGGGGGACGGAAGTGATGCTTGTGCTATCCCCACATAGCGCGCCCCTCCTGTTGTCCCCTCTCACTCCTGGCCCCTATTAGAGTCTCAGATCAGGCCCCAAACTCCAGAGGAGGGAGCTCATAAGGCCCAGTTCACCCCCTTCTCAGCTTCTGACCTCCCTCAGCTTAGGGGGTTGGTCTGTCCCAAATCCTCCCTCTGAACCCCAGAAGTCACTTCCCTTATAATGAGAAGCTGCAGTTCTTAGAAACCCCTCTGATATTCTCCTCTGACTCTGCCTCCCCAGCTAGCTGGGGGTTTTCAGAGTGGGGATGGCTAAGGGGCTCTCTGACCTCCAGGTGGGTTATCTGAGGCACCAGAGTCACCCTGCTCCCCTAAGTGTCTCCTCCTTCCACCAAGAAAGGGGGGAGGGAAAAGCCTTGGAACATGTTCCCTCTTCCTCCCCATTCTGCAGTTGCAGGGTTTCTCTGGCCCCTTCTTGGCATCTGGAAAAGTTTGGAAAACTTAAAAAAATTTTTTTGAAGAGTTTCTCTATTGCTCCCCAGCCCTGCCAGGGAGCCACAGCCAAGAGGAAGAAGGGAAGGAGGGGTCTGGGGGAGTAGGGGACAGAGCAGAAAGTCGCAAGAGAAGCAGAGCATACAGGAAAGGTGGGCAGCTCTCAGGGGTGCCCTGCCAGCCAGCCAGCCTGACCCCCAGCTGGGTTTCCTGGGCCTACTAGTGTCTCACAGCAGGTACGAAAGACCCCCCATAAAACACTGTCAAGCACACCCAGTCACACCCCACCCAGAGCTCTGCTCAGCACCTTCTGAGGGCTACCCTCTGCCAGACACTGTGCACTGTGGCTGTGGACCCACAGAAGGAGGATGGGCAGTAACAGCAGCCCCAAGTGGGGATGGTGGACAAGCAGGGGATCTCTGGACCTGTGGGGTTTACATCTCCATATCAGCATGAGGGCAAAGTGGAACTCCAGACAGGACAGGGACAGTGGTCAATGTCCCTGTGCCCAGCATTCTCCCACTTCTGGGGTGTGTGTGTGTGTGTGTGTGTGTGTGTGTGTGTGTGTGTGTGTGTGTATGGGGGCAGGGGCTGCCCCAGCAGCACAGGGTAACTGGGCTGGCCTGAGATCACCTACATTTTGGTTGTTCAAATAAGGGTATATTATAAGCAGAATTTTGGGTTCGTCCCAAGAATGGGGCAACATGTGACACATGGCTCTTTCTCTGAGAGGACCCGGATCATCTTGCCTAAGTCGGGACGGTTCCCCCTTCACCCTGACATGGCTACCAGCAGATTGAGGGCCCGGGGTGGCAGGAGGCTCCTTTGAATGACGCCAATGAAACATGGTGGGCCCCACCTGGCAGCCCCTGCGTTGTCACCAGGCTGTCCTTAGGCGACCCATCCCTGTGTTACCAGAATGCAATGCTCAGGGAAGCTCATACCCCACCTGGATGGCTCCCATCTGAGCTCCCTGCCCAGGTGGCCAGCAGTATGCCCCTCAGCAGTAAATGGGAACTAGCTGGAAATGCAGATGCTCTGAGGAGGGCCCAGGGATCTTTGTTGTAACAAGCCCTCTAGGGGACTCTGATACAGGCTCTGGCGTGAGAACTGCTGGCCCAGGGGGAGGATCCTGACTGGGACTGCAAATGAGGGGGGGGGGATCGGGAGAGAGAGAGAGAGAGAGAGAGAGAGAGAGAGAGAGAGAGAGAGAGAGAGAGAACACGAGAACGCAAGCTTGCAGATGGGGGGAGGGGACAAGGGCAGTACCACCTGTGCACAAGGGGGCATTTGGTTCCAAATCCTACAGACAGAGTGGAGAGCAAAGGCAAGACAAACAGAAGGGAAGTGGTTGCAGAGAGGAGAAAACAGTGGGCAGGAGAGGGTCTGCAGAGGAAAGACAGAATCCTAGAGAGCAGGACAGGGGGACTGGGAGGGCAGGCGCAGTGGTGTTGTGGAGGCTCCTTCCTGCCGCCTGCACTCCCAGGAGCTGCCCCGCCCCCTCCAGGCACCTGCTAAGGCAGCAGCAGCAGCGGGTTGTGTTTCTTTAACCCCTGGGGCCTGTTGACACAGATTAGTATCGCTGGTCAGGGGTCAATAGGGAAGGCTCTTGAGGTCAAGACCTGAACAACTGGAGTTGTAATGAGCCACGTGGGGAAGAGGCCCAAGGAGAGGAGAGGTCTGGAGAGGGGAGGAGGTGGAGAGCCTGGCTGCAACTAGCAGGCGGCTGTCACCAGGAGGGGGGCCACTGGGCCTCCAGCTCGCCTGGGGAAACTGCCCCGCTTGGGCCTTGGAGACAATGGGTATGAGAGAGATGCGGTGCTAGGAGGATCCGTGGGAGGAGAAGACAAGAGGTGAAAGGCGGTTCACTTGACCACTGACTGGTGTAGACCCCCTCAGATGCAGATGGCATCTTCCTCCAGTCTCTCTCCATCCCCCATCCCTTGAAACGGTATACCCATTCCTCCCTGGGCCTGTGGTGGGGTGGCTGGGGTGGCGCTGCAACCACTTGAGCTGCCTGCTTGCCTTGGGCCACTAGGCAGAGTGTGAGCTAGGCCACTCATCTGGAGCCTGAGTAGAGCTGGTGGGGGGCGGGGGGAGGCAGTGTCCCAAACACCTGGTGGAGCCACTTCAGCCCTACCTTCCTCTTTTTTTTTTTTTTTGAGAGCAGTGTCACTGGCCCTCATATGTGGGACCCGAACCGGGGCCCAAGCCAGCACTTAACCACCGTGCCACTCAGCCGGCCCCAGCTCCACCTTCTACATTGCGGTCTGAGGTGCAGCACTTGCCGAAGCCCAGGGCAGCTGCTCCCCAACTCCGCTGCTTACCCCCATCCTGGCGTCAGGAAGGTCCCAGAAGTACACAAGGTGGCAAACAACACCGGGCTCTGGAGGCTGCTCTGGGGCCCCTCCAGAGGGGCTGGTCTGGATGGGAGGAGAGCACAACCTCTCTGTGCTTAGAAGAGGAACAAAGGAGAACAGCGAGAAACCAGGGCTCCTGTGAGGTGCTGTTCACCTATTTGGGTTAGAGGGGGCTGGATTCCCTCTGAATCACCTTTGAAGCTCCTGGGCTCCTGTAACATACACTTCCTTTACTTGCTCCTGGGGGGCCATGGAAAGCACATGCGAGGACACTGACACCCCAGGGCCCAGAGGGTGATGGGAGGCACACTGCATGCACATGTTCATTTATAGGTCTGCAGGGGCACTGGAGTGAGTACACACAGGTCTGTGACATGCAGGGGAAGTGAATACAGTGTCTTAACGTTAATTCGACACGGTTGTTAAGCACCTATTACCTGCTAGATGATGCAAATACAAAACCAGAGAAGCTGCCCTGGGCAACTCTCCCTGCAGTTGGAAGCTAGATGCATAAGGGACAAAATGCAAGGCCCCTCAGAGAAGGAGGGATGGGCTCCAAGGGTGAGAAATGAGGTGGGAGAAATCTGCACCGAGGAGGGTGACAGCTGGACTGGGGTGAGAAAGATGGAGGTGTTTGGACAAAGCGGGAAACAGAAAGGCAGGCTGGAAAGAAATGTGAGCAGAAGCACAGAGGCATGGAACAGCACGGCACATGCAGTGCCTGCAGAGAGTTCTGTGTGCTGGAATACAGTGCCAGGGGTATGACGGGAGATGATGCTAGAATGGACAGCAGAGGCCCAACTGTGAGAGACCCTAAGAAGACTGCACCTCTGGCAGATGGTGGGATCAGCTGCCCATTTGAAGGTGGTTACAAAATTCCAGTCAAGAGCAATTCCCCTCCTGGGTATATACTCAAGAGAATCAAAGACATATGTTTGTGTAAATACGTGTACACAAAATGTTCACAGCATTATTCACAATTGTCCAAAAGTAGAAACAACCTAAATGTCCATCAATAGAAGGATGGATGAACAAATGTGGTCTGTCCATACAATGGAATATTACTCAGTCACAAAGAGGAATGAAGTTCTGATATGTGCTACAACATGGATAAATCTTGAAAGCATTGTGCTCAGAGAAAGAAGCCAGTCACAAAAGGCACATTGTGTGTGATTCTATTGATATGAGATGTCCAGAACAGGCAAATTCATAGAGACAGAAAATAGATTAATGGTTGCGAGGGGCTGGGAAGAAAGAGGAATTGGGACAAACTGCTAATAGGTATGGGTTTTTTTGGGGGGTGGGGGGTGATGGAACTGTTCTGGAATTAGACAGTGGTAATGGTTGCACAACATTGTGAATTGTGCACTTCAAAATAGTGAATTTTATTATGTGAATTATATCCCAATAAAAAACAAATCCAGAAGAAGCAGCTGAATTCAGAAAATGACAGTGGTAATGAAGGGGCAGGGACGCTTTGGAACCAGCACATGGTCACATTAGTTTCTCTGTGAGGGCTCATGAGCTGAGGTAGCTGGTGACACCCCCCACCCCAAACAGAGACAAGTCATGGAATGGAGAGACAAGAGGGGAGCCAGGAGTGTGGTGAGCTCCCTTATGGATACGGGACAGGGTATGGACTGGATGTCTGCCTGGGAGCTGGAAAGAAGAGTTTGGAGAAATCAGGCCTGAGGATCAGCAGTGAGGGGCAGATGGGCACAGGGGTGACAGGCCACGGACTACAGCTCCTTAGTGCATGGTCTCCGGGCAAGGTTCTTTTGTCCACCAGGCTTCGGGGCATAACTCGAGGATTATAACAGCACCTAATTCATCAGACTGTCATGGGCTTAAGTGAGATGGGGCCCAATGACACTGACAAGTAGCATCACCCCAGGGAAACCAATCTTTTTTTTTTTTTTTTTTGACGGCAGTGTCACTGGCCCTCATATGTGGGACCCGAACTGCGGCCACTGGCTTCCCAAGCCACACTTAACCACCGTGCCACTTGGCCGGCCCGAAACCAATCTTCACAGGGCAGACGGAGCAAGAGGACCCAGGCAAGGCAAATGGAAAGAAAGGGCCGATACCAATATACAGACCCTATCTTCCATGGGTCCAGGGACCAACCAAACCATAAGCAATTGCAGATGGAAAGGCAGGCCTGGGAGAGTAAGACAAGTGGCAAGTTCTCGGATCCTTGACTGGGGCACGTGGGATATGTGGGAAGCAAGACTCTCATCCTCTGAGCCTCCTGATCCTACGCTTCCACCCTCCTTGCCCTGAGCAGCAGCCCTGCCCACGGTGCTGGGCCCCGGAGCTCAACACATGGCACCACTCAATGGTTTCTGGCACCAGAGAGGAATTTATTTCCTGGACGAAGCAGCCAAAATCGTTCTGCACCTTTGTTCGCGAGCTCGGTGCAGTCAGAGCCGACATTTTCTAACGGGGCCGAGGAAGAGCAACTCAAAATGGATTCAGGGAGGGTGTCGGCTGAGGAGAAGCTGAAAGGCAGAGCATTCCCAGGTCTGGAAGGCTGATGGTGAGAAAATGGATGTGGCCGAGCTTATAAAGTCAAGTACACCAGGGTTTTTAGTGAGTTTGCTGTAAGTCAAATCCTGGGATAAGTAAGCCACCTGAAGCTTTAAAAGGGGCCAGTCTGGCATCCAGTGAAGATGGCGAAGTAGGCAAATGCTGTGCTCACCTCCTCTCACCACCACATCAAAATTACAACTAAACTACAGAACTGCCATCATTGAGAATCACCTAAAGTCTAACGGAACAGAAGTCCTATAAGGATATACAGAAGAAGGCACGTTGATACTGGTATTAGATATTATTTTCATTGTCTTTAAAAATAAAGAAATAAGTAAAAAATAACCACAGAAACTAAGGAAAAGGGCGGGGGTGCATTTAAGGCTACAGTCTTACTTAAGAAAAACACAACAGGGAGTAGCCTTGAAGACAGTGCTATCTAAGAGACAGCCACGTGTCCAGGGAAAAATGGGCTACCATTCTTGGGTGGAAGAGCAACATTGCTCCTGAGAATACAGGATGATCAATCGATGCTGAGCAGGAGGAATAATTCCCTCGACAACCAACCTCTCAGGGCCTAAAGGGAGAGGACAGGTCCCCTGTCCCATTCCAGCTCTCTGAACAGCCAGCCCAGTGACACAGTGCGGTGGCTTCTTTTTTGATGTTCTTGGCCCTTAAAGGATCTGAGCCTCTGGCTGTCTCTGGATCAGGGCCTGTGATTTATATCAGGACAATGTCCCAGAAGGAAAAGAACAGTCACAGGGCCCAGAAGCCATCCCTCTCCTCTCTCCTCCCTTCTTCTTCTCTTCCCTTTCTCTCTCTCCGCTTCTAACATCCACACGTGCCAAGACGTGCATAGACACAATAAGATGCTCTCGTGCACAGGGACCCGTGTAGAATCACCGCCTTGCAGCCTATTTACAGACATTTTACCAAACAAAACATCAACTCCTAATGTTTGACAGGAGGCCCCTCCCCTCTTGTCAGGAGCAATCCCTCCTAAAGGGGGTTCCCTTCGATGAGCAGCAAAAACCCAAGGAAAGGGAGAGGGAAGAAAAGGAGCATGTATGAGGCGGGAGAAGGTAAAATTATAAGGTTGGAGCTGTCAAGGCAAAAAAAGGGGGGAAAAGCAAAGTGACTCCACTATTAGGGACTCGGTGTGAAACCTGGAATTCACAACAGCTGAAAATTGCCTCGCTTTGTCTGCAGAAAACAGAGACACAGAGGCCTAAGGGCTGGGAGGACATCAGAAGCCTCCCCACCCCAGCCCCCCCACTACCAAACAGGGCCTGCACACGGCCCACAGGGCCTGCACACGGCCCACTGGCAAGCAGTGCACATACCCTAAGATATAGAGCAGAGTGCCTGCAACCACATCGACCTGCGCCGCAGACCACTCCCGTAATGCCACCTAATTGGCCATCCTGTCCTCTCCTCCCAGGGTACACCTAGGAGGGGGCCAAAGTTGAAAACAAAAGTGGGTTCGAGGCCAGCCCGAGCTGAGTTGCCGTTGAGCTGCCAACAGGTGGCAGGATGGCTCAGCTAAAAAAAAAAAAAAAAGTGGGGACCAGCAGAGTGTCACGGTGGTTAAAGCGCTGGCTTGGGAAGCCAGCGGCCCCAGTTCGGGTCCCACATATGAGGGCCAGTGACACTACCCTCAAAAACAAACAAACAAACAAACAAAAAATGAAAACAAAAGTGGGAAGGGGACAGCAGTGCTGGCCCATAGCAGCACCCCTTCTGGGGATAGACACAAATGGTGGAGGAAGGCTTCCTGTGCGTACCCAGAAAAGTGCACACTAGGGTTTATTGGTAAGGCCTCCACCCTGCTCGGATCCATGCCTCAGAGCAGAAGCCAGGCCAGATGTGGGTTCTAGAGAAGCCAGGGTGTGGCCGGTGTCCTTGCAGGATGGGAGTGGGAGGGCACAAGCCCTTCTCATCCCTGCACACCCTCCTCCCGACTCTTTCCACCCAGAGGGGCCTATGAGGCTGAGGGACAGGGACTGAGCCTTTCACTCCCAGCTGCCACAGTGGGCAATGATGACATGGGCGGGTATGAGGGGGAGCAAGGGCAAGTGCCCCAACCCAGATTCAGCTTTTGCTGCCCAAGGTGGGTAGGGTCTGCCAAAAAATGGGACGGGAGGGCCGGCAGAGTGGTGCGGTGGTTAAGAGTTGGCTTGGGACGCCAGCGGCCCTGGTTCGGATCCCACATATGAGGGCCAGTGACACTGCCCTCAAAAAAAACAGTAATGCCCATGGCCTGTGGTCCCCTGAAACTCACCAAGGGGTCAATATGCTGGGGTTGTCGGCCTGGGGTACCTGCTCTCCTACCTCCCCTGTGACAGACTTGCTGAGCGCACTGGACTGAGGTCTCCAGACATAGCACAAGGAGGGCCTGAGGCCCTCCTCAGGCCTTCCCTGCCCTTTACTCTCTTATGGTCAGGGTTCCCCACTGTGACACCCCTGGTATTGGGGCAGGATAATTCTCTGCTGTGAGGGGCCATCCCTTTCGTTGTAGGACAGTTAACAGCATCCCTGGCCTCAATCCATTAGATGCCAATAGTGGAACCCCACTCCCAGTAGTGACAACTAAAAATATCTCCAGATATTGCCAGAAGTCCCACAGGGGCAGAATTGCCTCCACTGAGAACCCCGGTGCTATAAGATCACCTGTGTCCTCTTCTCCAAGGAGCACATAGCACACAGATTAAGTGCCGGTACAGACCACGGACTTCTGTCTGTCCACACAAATCATCAGGGGCTGGTGGTTGGGGAGCCCCTCAGAAGACAGCCATGGCCCCACCCTGACAATGCCACCATGTCTCCTCCATTCTGTGCCTCCGAAGGCCTGTTCCTTCAGTATGGGGCCTGTGAGGTCAGGGTGCCACAGGAGGCGTCCTCTGCTGTCCCTGTCCTCAGCCCTGCTGACCTCCTATGTCATGCCAGAGCCCATAATGGAACCCCAGCCCGCGCCCCCACCCCATGGCCTGCCCAGCTCCTGGGGAAAGGTTGTTGTCCCTGCACCATATCAAAACACAGGGCTTTTAATAACAGCTTCCTGTGGGGCTGGTCTCTCCCACCCCTCTCCTCTCACTCAGCCAGACTCCTGCCGGTGGAGCCACCACAGCGCCCTGTAATTACAGCAATTGTAATCTCTTTTACTAACAGGTAGATTAATAGCGAGGCAGGTTCACAAAGAGCCCCAGAAAGGAGCTGCTCAGCAGCTGAGCAGGCAGGAAGGGCCTGACACTCCACAGCAAGTGCGCACACTGCCGACACAGACACTCACTCCAGGCCCAAGGGGTTCAGGGCTTGGAGTAGATGGCTGTGCCCCTGGGTGACCCGAGTACTCACTGGGTGAGTGGGGTGCTGGTAAGTGCACTCTCCCTGGGCTTCTGTGTCCTCGTGAGGGCAACAAGAACTTGAACCTTGTGAACCCTCAAAGTTTCCTCTTATATCTTTGGAGTGTGATTTGCACTGACACACACAAACGCCAACCCATACTGGTGCGCGCACGTACACATGTGTACACACACACACACACACACAAGGCAACACATGCTGAGTGCCCACAGAAGAAGAGAACGGATCAAGCTTCATAAACACATGAGTCCCACCCATGATGGTACGGCCACAGGCCTTCTAGGCGCTGGATGCCTGGCACTACCACTACAAGAGGCAAGAAAGGCTTCTTCTGTTGCCTCTCCTGACTTGCACAGTCTCCTCCACTGCTGCACCCCACAGGCCTCCCACCAGGTCTCACCATGTAAGGCCTAAGGACAGTCAAGTTCTGGGCAAGATGGAGCATCGACTAGGCAGGATGAGGGACAAGGGGCACCAGAGACCCAAGACACTGAAGCTTTGATGGGCTAAACAGATGTAGAAAGTGATGTAGGCCAGGTTCTAGGTCAACAAGCGCACATGTGGATATGAGGGCACACAGCAGGAGCCAGCAGGGCAGAGCCTGAGAAAGCACTCACACATGCATGCCTAGGGACTTGGCAGGGAAGGAGACGGTCCTGGCCCTGGGACATGCTGTCTCTGGGTCAAAGGGTGTGTGTGTGTGAGTGTGTGTGTGTGAGTGTGTATGTGTGTGAGTGTGTATGTGTGTGTGTGAGAGCGAGTGTGTGAGTGTGTGTTGTGTGTGTGAGTGTATGTGTGTATGAGTGTGTGTGGAGTGTGTGTGTGTGAGAGTGTATGTGTGTGTGTGTGAGTGTATGTGTGTGAGAGCAAGTGTGTATGTGTGTGTGTGTGTAGATAGTCCAAAATCAGAGGGAGGGAGGGAAGGGCTTACACTCCTTTAGCCTCCTCTCCAGTCATAGGAGGACATGCACCTCACCAGATAGGCCTAGGGTCCTGATGGCAGACAGCAGGGTTGCCTCAGGGGTCGGTGGCAGCTCTTTCCTCAAGAATTCTCTGGATACATGCTGGTAGCCACTGTAGGCTTGCACCTCAGAGGTGGCACTGGGGGATGGCAGTCATTAAAATGCCTGGCCAGCACCTGCTCATCGCCAGGTAGTCCCTGGTCTCTCCTGCCAGCTCCTGGCCCAAGGGAACCAACACTGTAATGTTGGGAGCCCTGAGGGCCCCTCCCCTTCTAGCAGTGCTATCAGAGAGGACTGCAAGGATGGACCTGACACATATAAACACGAGTTTGAGGGTGCAAGTGTGTGGGGTGAATCCAAGATTAACTCTTACAGAAGATGATAGCATGTGTCCATCAGGGGACATGTGAGCCAATGCAACCAACATTCACCTATGACAGGGCTCCTATGTACATAATAGGTACATGATATGTATGAATGACGATAGTGTCTTTCTGGGGCTCTGACATGAAAGGGGTACAACTTGGGATGTGGTGACATAGGCCCTCAAGTACCATCTGTGGGCATCAAATTTCCAGACAGCAATTTAACAATATATATGAAGAGTCTTCAAAAGAGTCTATACCCTTTGTCTTGTAATTCAAGTGCTAGGAAGGCTTGTCTGAAGTTCATAAACAGAGTTACACAGCTTAGTGCACCAGGATGTCCATCCGGGCAGAATTTACAACTCAAAGGCCACAGGTGAGGGATTACATCAACTCTGGCATGCTGAAGTCTCAGGCACCTGTTTAGAAAGCATGTTTGTATGTTTTAAAACAAACACTATTGCATTTACAATAAAAGATAATTTATCATTTCCAAAATGAAAAGGGGATAGAAATCATTAGAGATATCGAGAATTAGGGGCAATGCAGCTAATAAGAAGAGACGCTAAACTACCAAAAATTAGTTTTTGAAAAACTGTGATGTGGTAAAATACACAATGGGTTAAATTTTAAAAGCAGCCCCCAAAAGTGTTTATATCATAAACTCTAATTTTTAAAAAATAAAATATGTACATGAATAGGTATAAAAATGCAACAAGTGGTTAACAGTGGCTGAGAGGTAGAATTCTGATAACTTTTTTTTATCCCTCTAGACTTGGTACTTATTTGGTATTTTTATGATGGTATAAATGTGCACTAGTCTTATAATCAGAAAAATACCTTTTTAAAAACAGTGCATGGTGGGCCGGCCGAGTGGCGCAATGGTTAAGAGCTGGTTTTGGGATGCCAGCGGCCCCGGTTCGGATCCCACATATGAGGGCCAGTGACACTGCCCTCTGCAGCTAACAACAGCTCCACCTGGAGCTGGGTTGTGTGAGCCCTGGCGATGGTGTAGGCTGCAGCCCCTGCTGCAGTGGGCTGCCATAGGCTACAGTGAGTGGCTGGCAGCCAGCGTGAGTGGCTGGCAGCCAGTATGAGCTGCCAATAGCTGCAGTGAGCAGCCATCCAGAGGCCGGTGACCGATCTGCCTCATCCAGGAAGAGAGCAATGACGATACCAACATGGGCCAGTGAAGCAACATCCTCCGCAACTAGACTGAAGAACAAAAAGACAGCAACTTGTCTGTTCCCCTTCCCCAATTCCCCAACGCTGTTCCTCTCCCCCAATTCCCCAATTAAAAAAAATGTTTAAAAACAAACAAACAAAAAAAAACAGTGCATGGTGAGGGCCGGCAGAGTGGCTCAGTTGGTTAAGAGTTGGCTTAGAGAGCGTGCTCTGAGCAATAGGGCTGACGGTTTGATTCCCACATGGGCCAGTGAATGCTGTGCCCTAGCTGAGCTGTCGCTGAGCTGCCAATAGGTGGCAGGATGGCTCAGCTGGTGTAACAACAAGATTGCCTGTTCAGTGGTGGGCTACGCTCACCCGCAACTAACACTGAACTAGGCACCTTGAGCTGAGCTGTTGCTCGGATGGCTCAGTGGATAGAGCGTGTGCTCTTAACAACAAGGCTGCTGGTTCGACTTCCACATGGGATGGTGGCTACGCCTATCCACAGCTAAGATTGAACACAGCACCTTGAGCTTAATAGGCCACGAGCTGCCAATGAGAAGCCAGATGGAGACTGGCGCCCTCCACAACGAAAATTGAAGAACAACAACTGGTCCTTCAACTGGAGGAGGGGACAATTGGCTGGTCCCCTCCCTCAAATCCCCAATAAAATCTTTTTTTAAAACAAAACAGTGCATAGAGGAGCAGTATGTGACTGTCTCCCCAAATTGTAGAAAAACATAATGAGGTGAGGGCAAACCACAGCCCGCGGGTCCAGCCGCATTCCCGAGCCGGGCAGCCCTCAGCCTCCAGAACTTTCATGCTCAAGTGGACTCCAGGCCAAATGACACAGAACAGGAAGGAGGGCGACACCCCTAAACCACTGTCACGCTGCAGCACATCACACTCCCACATGCCACACTCCTGAGACTGGGCACTGGGCCACCCCTCCACTGGGCAAGAGGGACTTTGAAGGGGAAAATGGCTTTCCAAGAATGTCCAGGACAGGCACGTGGGGCCCAAAGAAAGAGATTCAGGACCAGAAGGGAAGTGGCTGGCTGCAGAGTCTTACGGTGGAGAGGGGAGAGCTGGGAATTCACTCAAAAACTAATGAGGCCAGCTCTAAGGTCTGAGATAAGTGAAGGGGCAACAACAGCAGAATTGACTTTGCGGCTCCATTCAGAGAAGTGGCTATGCATGTGCAAGTGTGAGAAATGCACTGCTTGCATTTCTCTAGTAATTCATTGTTAAGAACCAATTCCAGCCACCAGAGGTGGGAGTACATGTTCCAGCGAGGGGACAGCAGCCATCTTCCAAATGGGACGCAGAGGCCACAGCGATCCCCAGGAGAGAGAGGGCAGGAAGAGCCGGCCATGTGTCTGCCTCTGCATCCACATGAGGAACCTGAAGACCAGGGCTTCTGGGACAAGGGATGGGGGCCGGGGAAGCCTGTGAGCAAAAGGCAAACAATCCTGACTGCCCTTGACTGCTCCCTGCCAACCCATGCCTCAGGGCACCTGTTAAGGCTATCAGGGAGGGGAGGATCTGACGTGGGAGGAGATCCTGTCAGGAGTGAGTGAACTTGGGGCACTCTGTATCTGCAGAGGATATGTGGGCTGGAGGTCCTTGGGCTGGGGTCCCTGTGCTGAGTGGCCTGGGAACGCCCTTCTGTCTAGCAAGGCCAGCTAAGGAGACAAAAGGAAGGTCTGGATGAGGGTAGGGCAGGCTGAGCCGGGCCTGTGGTCCACCCAGCAATGGCCCCTCTAACAAGGGGCCAGGGAGGAGAGGAGGAGGCCAGGAAGAGGGCTGCTCTTTCCCCATTTCCTGACACTTCATTCCCATAAAGGGAAAAAAAATATTTGGCGAAACCAGGTCCCTTTCAACCCATTAACCCATAGCTTTTCACTTGGCTGCCACATCCTCCCCCCGCCACCTTCCAGAAACTGCCACCACCCCTTATCTGTCAGGATTCTCTGCAGCGCGTGATGTCCACTCAGAAAGTACACCAGCCGCTCTCCCTGCCCTCACTCCCTTTCTTCATCAGCCTTGTTTCTGATTTTTATGACATTTCATGCCTTTGTGTCCTCTTAAGGATGGGCCCTCGGCTGCTTCTCATCTGAAGGTAATTCAACATTCAAAATGGGTTTATGGAGTTGTACAAAACTATATGCGGGGCAAGAGACAGATGCAAAGGCAGATAAAATATAGTCCCAGTTCCAAGATTCCAGTCCAGTGAGAAAAACCTACAAAAGTAAATGCAGAGTGTCACGGGGGGATGGGGATTCGGGGGTAGCAAAATTAATCAGCCCCCAGCCGAGCCCTGGGGCCACCTTGTGTTCAAACAGGGCCTCAACCAGCTGACTGCTCACTTCTGCCACAGACACTCCAGAGGGGCCTGTCTCATGATGAGATACATCAAGGCAGGACTTGCCACCATGGGAATGCCCAGCCTCTCCCAGAGAGGGTACACCAAGAAGGACAACACATGCCTCTGCCCAATGTCCAGATACCAGGGAGCGGGGTTCTAGCTCACCAGGGGCATCCCTGCAGCCAGAGTGCTTTGTTGGAGGGGAACACAATTCAAGAGGCCTTGCCAAGCCAGGCTGGCATCTGAGTAATTATATTAATGAATCTCTGAGTTACAAAATCTAATATTAGACGGTGGCTTCAGGACCATCATCCTCAGTTACTGTCCCACGTGACTGGGAACACTCCTGGGCAGCAGCACGCCTTGAACAGACTGTGTGTGTGTGTGTGTGTGTGTGTGTGTGTGTGTGTGTGTGTGTGTTCGCTCATGCGCACATGTGTGTTGTTTAATTTAAAAGAAATGCATGTATTTGAAACTATGCCCAGAGATCTGTGTGCTGGGCCCACTTTATAAACCACAATACCATAAATAAGTGAGAGAAATCTGGCCCATCCTAGGGGCAGGGGCCTCTTATTTGGCCCTACCTCTCAGGCTGGCAATCCCCTAAGGAGTAGTGGAGCAGTGGTCTTTGTGTTCAAAACCAGCACTTCTCCCCACTGAGTTCCCCTTGGTGCAGCAGGGCCTTGCTTGCAAACCTGTGGGCCCTGCCCTCCCATTGTGCCCATTAGCTGTCTTGTTCCCAAGTCCAAACTCAAAAGTTGGGCTTGAGGGCCGGCCGAGTGGCGTGGTGGTTGACAGTTGGCTTGGGATGCCAGCAGCCCTGGTTTGGGTCCCACATATGAGGGCCAGTGACACTGCCCTCAAAAACAAAACCAAAATAAATAAATAAATAAATAAATAAATAAATAAATAAATAAAGCTGCGCTTGACACACACAAAGGGCAGCCTGAGGCCCAGCTGATCCTGCTGCTCTGGCCAGCTACCCAGTGCAGACCAGACTACCGCACCGCCATCTTAGCCATTGTCTGCAGCCTTGTCCCAGGCCAGCAGAAACGATGACCCAGTTGGCTGCACTATGCATATGGTCAGGGCCAGAGGGCACCAGGCAAACTGCAGCCATGTAGTAAACTAAACAGGCACTAAACACAGGTGAGTAAGAAAGTGTTTGCTGTAGGCTCGCAATTACATTTCACATATCCTGTGCACAATGTAATCTGCTATAAATGACATCAGGTAGCTTAGAGCCCAGATTTCTGGGAACTCCACATGCCAGAAGAGGATTCAACTCCTTCATCTGTACCATTTGTGAAGTATCTTTGGGTGGTAGCGTTTTGCCCTGGTTGCTGGGTCTGGGAAATGGGCTTTCGTGGACTGGTATACTCAGGTGGCACTGTGGGCCCAGTGGCCGAAGTGGCCTGCTCAGGTCTACACAGGAAGAGCGGGCCTGAAAGGTATGGGAAATGGACAGAGCTTGCCTCTTGGCAACTATCTGGTAGGCAATTAGGGATTGCTGTTTAATGATTTTTCCTTTATTATGTTTTTTAATAACAGGCAAAAGATCCACACCAGTGCCACGCTTCCTCGCAGGGCTTACACTCAGCACTGTCTTAGGTTTGAAGGGCCTCTGAGCTTTGAGAAGGGGCAAGACCCTCTCAGAAGCCCCGTGATTCCCTAAAAAGGTCCCTCAGCCCCAGAACACTACACACAACCAATCAAATCATGTAAAATAGAGCAGCAAGAAATTCAAAGAGGCCAAGAGGCCCTTCCGCCAGCAGGGAGGGGCAGGGGCCGTCTTGAGGAGAAACATGGAGGTCTGCTTACCCCCCTTCCAAGACAGGGCTTCTCGGCCTTGCCACTAGTGATGTTGGGGGCCGGATGAGTCCTTGTGGCAGGACTGTCCTGCGCATTGGCCTCGACTCACTAGACGCCAACAGCACCCTTCCCTGGGTTGTGACAACCAAAAGTGTCTAAGGAAATTGCCAAATGTTCTCTGGGGGGCAAATAGACCCTGTTTGAAAAACCGCTGTTCTATGGTAACCAACCATCTGGTTTGGAAGACAGAAGGGTTTCCGAAGGAAGAGGGACCTTCAGTGCTGAAACCAGGAAATTCCTGGGCAAACTAGGATGAGCTGGTCACCCACCCTCCCTCTCAACTAACTTCAATGCCCCCACCTGCCAACAAACTTTATTTCCTTCTCTACCCTCAGGGATGGGAAGAGTAGCTCTTCACTGCCTTGGATGAAACTACCTCTCATACACCTACAAAGATTAAACCCCACCCCCATAGCTTCTTCCGCAGCCAAAATGTTATCCTTGTCTCCTCCTTCTTCTGGGCGCCATCTCCCAGCACCATGACTTCCACCAGGCTCTCTCAGTCGCACGCCAAATTGCTCACATATTTCTTATATTACTAAGGCTGAAATTGGCCTAAAACCTCTGGTAAAGGAAACAGATCCGCCCTGGGGAGGACTTGACTGAGGTGCAGAGCTTTGGTTTGCCCACGTTCAGCTCCCCTTCGGTAAGTGTTCCCAGAGCCACAAAAAAGCCACCTGGGAGAGGAAGGGACAGGGAGAGACCATTTGGTTCCCCTCTTCTCCCTGACACAGGGTCTTGCATGATCTGCTACACCATCACATGGGAGGCGACTTGAGACACTCGAAAGAGGCGATAAAAAGAAATAGTTTCCTGCCCTGGCTCTGGTTAGACACCTGAAAGTAGATGGCCTGTCTTACCTGACTCAGTCCTTCACCCGGGAGACCCCACCCCACTCAGCCCCAGGTTCAGCACCTCCCACCCAAGCTTTCCATCCATTTGCCTCCTCCCTTTAAAGGCCTCTCGTCACTTGGTCCCCCAGGAAGCATTCTTGTTACTACGGAAACAATGATGTCATATGGCAGGGTGAGGCTGCAGGTCCCTCCTACCTCCCCCTAACTAGGTACCATGCCTGCCTACATCATCGCTTAGAAATTTATAGCCCAGCACCGAGTATTTATAAGGTGGCTCTGGTGTGACCACAGATTCAGTGCACGGCTGGTGACTATTTATAGCCAGAGGATATACACTTATTACACCCCCTTCCCCCGTATTCTGGGCCATGTGTTATATAACTGCCATTATGCAATAACGCCCATTATATAATAATTATGCGCTAATGGGGATATAATCTGCAGGTATAATAAGGACACACTCCCCAAGGGCTGCACTCAGTTGGCCTCCTGCAGGCCGCCTCCAGGGATCTCCTGATCTCTCCGTACACTCCACCCAGTCCAGAAGAGTCACCAGGTGTCACCCTTCTCCCGCCTGTCATCTGCAGCCTCCCCTAGACCAGCCGGCCCAGCCGCAAAGCTCTCTCCAGATCCCTTCTCCCTGTCTTGTCCCTGACCTGGAAAGAACATTCTTCTCTCTGCAATATCTGTAAGCCTGACACAAAGCACTATGAAGGGATAAATTCTGGGAGGCTGAGGGACACTTCACCCCCATTTTAAAGAAAGGAAACAAGCAGCAGCCACCCCTGGAAGGAGCCTGTAGGGCCTAGAAAAGTCTTAGGATGCCAGTCCAGTTGGAGGAGGGTCAGCCCCACCCAGAGGAGCACCCTGGCCCTCCAGGAACAATCTGGAAAACCGGCTCCAGAGGTAAAAGTTCGGGGCCCCGCAGGGTGAAGCCAAGCAGGCCACTGCTCAGCAGCCCCCTCCTTTCCTCAGCTCCTCCCCACCGCTGCCTCGTGGGGTCTTAGTGCTGGCTGAAGCTGGAACCCTAACTTCCACTGTCGGGAGTTACCCCATTACACCACCACCAGGAATGCCCCAGAGCAGGATCCTGGCTGCTCAGACACCAACACATGCTCTGATGGTGGCTGCTCAGACACCAACACATGCTCTGCTGGTCACCCTGCTCCCAGGCAGGACAAACTGAAACTGTCACCTCAAGGGAAAAGAGGACAGGGACATCGGCGCTACACCTGGGGTGACAGGGACACGGTTAGAATGGGCAAGGGAAAAGTTAAGACCACAGTGGCACTTGATGGAGCCAATTCAATTAGTCCAAACATACTGTCTGCTCTTACAATAGATTACCTCTTTATTTAAGTTATTTGATATATGAATTGATGAAAAAAATTAGACAGACTTGGGAAGTTGCTCTCTGGCGCAGGAGGGTGGTTTGGGGAGACTGTCTGTCTCTTACATTTCTCTATTGTTTGAATTTTTTACAAAGAGTGTTTTGTACTACCGTAATTTAAAAAAATCAAATACATCATTAAAAAAGAAAAGTGCTTTGGCTCAGGTGACATTTCTGGTCACTGCATCCCATGCTACAGAAACAAATGCCTCCTGCTCTTTGGGGTCTGGGATGGGCTTGAAGAGGTCCCTGGCTCACCAACTAGACCTGGGTGGGTAGAGTAGAAGATCCCTTATTCCAGTCCCCAGATCAGCAGCCCTGGCACACAGATGGACCACGAAGCAAGATATCAGAAGGGATGTTCAGTAGGAGACTTGGACGGGGCTTATGATTACCTCGAGGGGTCCTGCAGCCCAGAAAGAAGAAAACAACACAGGACACTCAGAACAGCCGGGTCTCAGAGGTTCTGTGGCCATGTGAGAAGAGGTAAGTGAAGTCCTAAACTGGAGGAGAGGCAAGAGGTGAACGCAGGTGACGTTCTGTCTGAATCCCTGTTTCTCTCAGGCCAGAGGTTCTCAGCAGGGGAATTCTATACCCAGGGACATTTGGAAATGTCTGAAGATATTTTGGTTGTCACACCTGGGGTGGAGGGTTGCAATTGGCATCTCATGGTCGAGGCCAGAGACGTTGCCAACCATCCTGCAATGCATGGGATGGTCCCCATGACACAGAATAATATGGCTACTAAGTCAACAGTGCTGTGATTGGGAAACTCTGCTCTATGGGAACTGCTATCAATGGTTAGGAGGTTAAGTCCCTGTCTTATTAGCCACGAAAATAGGAAAATCACTAGCCATGAACAGCACGTTGGGAGAGTTTTATACACACAGCCTCAAAGTTTGCAAACTTTAAGAAAGACATAATGGGGGCTGGCCGAGTGGCACGGTGGTTAAGCACTGGCTTGGGAAGCCAGCGGCCCGTTCAGGTCCCACATATAAGGGCCAGTGACACTGCCCTCAAAAAAATAGATAAATAAATAAATAAAATTTTTAAAAAAGAAAGACATAAGGGTGAGAGTTTATGTGGAGGATTATATAAGGCAATGAAGAGCACTTTACTGCAAACTTCCAAGGATCCTCTGGTTAATTAAAACAATTACATTTTTATTTCAAACCGTTATTCCAAGCAGACTCCCAGGGAAAGGGCGTGACAGAGCAAGGATCAGGGATCCCAAGATCCAGCCGAGCCCTCCTGGCCCCGCGCCTGGACTTCCTGCACACTCTACCTGCCCTCCCCCATGCTCCAGGGAGAGGGCCAAGAAGCTGAGCTGGCTGCGGCTGGGTGGGGTGTCCAGCTGACCTGCCCTGTCTATGCAAACATGCTGCCCTCAGGTGGGAGGCAGGGAGCTGGAGGAAGGTGAAGGAGGTCCCTGTCAAGGACAGGCCAGGTGCCCCCTCACTGTCTCCACGTGACCTGGTCAGCAGCTAAGAAAAGCCCTTGAGCGAAGCTCAGTCTGGGCTCAGTTCCTCCATCACAGCTCCTAGAGAGCAACGGAGATCATGGGGTTCCATACGGCTTTCTCTTCTGAGACGCCGCCATGGCCAGCAATCCTGGTGAAGTCCAAGAGCAGCCGGGCCCATGGAGGGAAGGCAAGGTGCTCAATGACCTAGAACCTGGGGTCCTTCTGCCGAAAACTCATGGTGTGACCCAAGTACCTTACCTCTCTGTGCTTGGGTTCCCCTCTCTCAACGGTGGGGATAATAAGACCAGCCTTGCCTATATCACTCAACCACTGTGAGGAGGGACTCAGCTCCCAGGCTCGGATAGATGACAAAAATGAGCTAATTCCTCCCGTCTTTCAAGGTGTGGTTCAAGCACGTCACCTTCCGGGAAGCCTCCCAGGTTCCTGGGTCTGGTTCACCAACTCCTCACTGCACACATGGAGACCCCTATGTGTGCCACCTGAGCGCACACACACACACACACACACACACACACACACAGCCAGGAGAACAGGTCTGAAGCTAGAATTGGTGTGAGAATCTGGGTGATTGACACACGTACCAGACTCAGTACAGTAACTTGGACATACTGGGCTTTTGCTGGAAAACTGGAATTGAAGCAGGAGACGGAGACCAAGGGTAGCGCCCTCCTCCATCAATAGGGGACAGGGAGTTGTTGGGAGCTTGGACAAATGGATGCCCCTTAAACTATTGGATGTCCTGAAAGAAGAGCAACGATAGCCCTGAACCTGGGGCAGTGGCATGCCAGGTCATCAATAAGACATCAAAAGTGAAGACAAGAGCCAGAACATCCCTCACCGATAGACAGGCTATGGTGGCTGGTGGGGGGACAAGTCACTTGGAAGACAGGCTCACAAAGGGCAACCCCAAAATAGTAAATAAAAAATCCCCAGAGGGTCAGAAAAACCAGACATTAGATACCCATGTGGACAAAGTTAAGGAACCCAGGCATGCAGGGTGGTGAGGCCCAGTCCAGCCAAACCTCCCTGCCACAGCCCCAAAGCCTGCTGGGACCCTCCTGTAATGCCAACAACCCTTCGGCTCAAACATGCTTAAAATGGCGACGACGGTCTGTGGGGCCAGGCGCTTGTCGTGCTGTTTTCCACAGTGCCCTTGGTGCCAAGAAAAACCTATCATCAGAAATGCCATCAGCTATATTTATCTATCTCTCAGCCCCCCAGCCTCCTCCTCCCGTCTGCCAACCAGGCCCTGCGGAGCCCCCCTCACCCAGTGGGCACACTTCCCTGTTGCTGACGCCCGTGA
Source organism: Aselliscus stoliczkanus (assembly GCA_033961575.1). Lineage (NCBI taxonomy): Eukaryota > Metazoa > Chordata > Mammalia > Chiroptera > Hipposideridae > Aselliscus > Aselliscus stoliczkanus. The sequence goes on from CM066735.1 coordinate 12,114,186, forward strand.
CCACCTGCCCAAGCCTCACTCTCCGGCGCTCTCTTCCTGAGTCCCAGCAATTGGGCCTCCACACAGGCACGACAACCTTCTTACTTGTGTGTCAGGGCACACCCACATATACTTAAAGTATGCACCCCGACAGGCACTGGGCTGGGTATTTCTAGCCCCAAACCACAGGCCCAGGTGGCCCTTGGCCTCCTTTCAGCCTCAGCTCCCTGCTTGTCAGGGCCTCGGCACTTCTCAAAGTCCTCCACAAGCCATGAGCCGGGTCATCTGGGAGGGGTACCCATGCTGAAGTGTCTCACAAACTGGTCATCGTGGAGAGACAGGAAGCACGGTGTGAGAGAGCAAGCCTGGAAGTCAGTGCTCCTCCTGGGCCTGTGGGCACCATTTCGGCAGGACGCCTGGCTGCTGGATAGACCTCTCACCCCTCCATTTCATTCCCTGATGGAAAATGGGGAGCCCCGGTTGTATTTCAAGGTGCTAAGAATTTCCGAGGTGTGCGTATGCTAGAAGGATGCCCACCCCTTTCCCATCCAACCAAGAGGGAAACGACAGAATCTGGGAAAATAAAGAGAAAATGGTCAAGTCAAGGTTCAGAACTACTCGAATCCTCCAGCTGTGACCAGGCCTCTGCTAGGGGAATGTCCTTTGGTGCCAGGCACTTCAGACCTTTCCCTACCTAAGCAGCGGGATCCAGCCTGACCCTTCCCACCCTCAGGCCCAGCAGAGAATGTTTGAAGGTGAATCAATGACGATATTCTAACCCCCACCCATGCACCTCCTCCTTGCACTTGGGGGGCTGCAGTCCCCACTTCCTGCCCAAGCTTTCTCCCTGGAAGGCTGGCCCTTGCCTCTGAGCCCCCAACTCAGAAAGGAGTTCCAGGGAGCCGGCCTCTCTGAGAATGAAGCAACCCAAATAAAAATTTTAAAACCCAGAAGCTCTTTCTCTCCTGCCCCCTCCCCCTTCACTGGCAAATGAAAACAAACAAGAAATCAAAGAGGCCTTTTGTGTGAGCACCGCGCTGACACGGCTGGGGCCTTTGAAAGGACTTCTGAATCGGACACTGAAGGATAAAATAACTGAAGCGTGGCGGCTCCTGGGGGGAAAGTTGGGGGGGGGCTGACGCGCACGGAGAAAGAGGGGCAGGAGGCAGGAGGGTTGGGGGGCTGACGCAAGGAGAAAGAGGGGCAGGAGGGAGCCACCTTCTTCCCTGGGGGCTTGCAGGGGTCTCCTCTCTGTCCAGCTGCTGCGGGACACCAGAACAGAGGGAGACCATGGCACAGCCCTCTGCCCTTCCGGCCCACTCTTACTCGGCAACCCAGGTCTCTGCTATACTAGAAGGTTGCCCAGATGGGCCCTGCCTCCTTCTTCACGGCCCATCGCGAGAGCTGCCCCTGATGAAGCTTTGCCGGGTCTTCCCTCCCCTCCAGCACGGATCACTGCACATTTCATGCCTGCAGGATGGCGCCTTCTAGAAGTCATCATGAGGCCTTCACCCAAACCCTGCCGGCAGCCTGCAAGATTCTCATTCTTAGAAGGGCCCTGCTCACAGTAGGTTCACCAAATGAGTATTTCATGAATAAAGGAAATTCAGCCATCCTTGGGCAGTGCCAAAAAGTAAACAAAATCCTCAGAAAGTCCTTCTGCGTGTCTGGACCCCAACACTCCTGCTGCAGAGTGGCCCTGTTTCCTCTGAGTGGGTGGTAGAGCACAGCTGGTCATCATGCTCGGGCATACAGTTCCCTCTAGCTTATCCATGGCCCACACTCTGCCAGCTCATGCTCAGACAAGGGTGGGTCCTTTTTGCCTTCAGCTACAGCTTCCAATTCAGCCAGCAGAGTGAGCACTCTACCAAGGCCCTGCAGCCAGCGGGGACCCCTGACTGGTTGGGCAGACATGCAATGGACAAAAGGGACAGAAGCATGTGGTCAAAGAAGACCCACAACAAGACCAAGCCCACGGACAGCTTCTGGGCATTTCTGATCCAATTTGGGGTCACACTCCTTCTGAGGCCACCCATCACCCTCCCACACCACCCAGAGCCAAGAACCCATGTTACATTAACAGAGCAAAGGTGACCTGGGCTGGCTTCATGGGTGTGCGACCTGGGCAGTTGTCCAGGCCCTGTGCTTGGTTTAATGCTGCAACTGTTGTCATTTTGCAACTCCTAATCGTTTTGAACTAGGAGTCCTTTATTTTCATTTTGCACTGGGTCCGCAAATTATGTAACTAGAAGGCCCCACAAATCGTGTAGCAGCTACCGTGGAATCTGGTTGCACCTGCAGTTTCCATATTCAATACTGAGTGATCCAGTTTAAGAGGGCCTCCAAGGGTGGTGACCAAAATGGCAAGGGCACGAGAAGCTGCGTAAAATGCGGGAAGCGTGAGGAACTGGCAAGTTGAGACTGGAGGAGGGACAGCTTTCTAGGGAGATGGGTGGGAAGGAACCATGAGAGCTGTCTTAAGCATTTAAAGGGCTGCCGTGTTACATCTGGGTCATCCCTTAAGACAAAAATAAGACTGACAGGTAAAGGTGAGTGGAAAACGGCCTCAGACTCACGACATCGTAACAACAGTAATAGCAGCAGTAATCCTCTGCTTGCTATATGCCGGCCAGTATTTTTACATATTGGCTGGTTTAATCCTTTAACCATCCTCGGAGGTAGATGAATAGAAAAATTTTACAACCAAAGTTGAACAACAGTGACATCTCTTCCAGGATGTTCGAAAGGGGTTAAAAGATAATCGGTGTATCTTGCTCACTTTATGAATCTGGTTCCTGGGTCCTGCAGTCTTCGCTGGCCCTGGCACCAGATGGCGCTGCCTCAAAGACACAGACTAATGGCATTTCTGGGCCTTGAAAAAGGAAGCAGTGGGTGAAGTGGCACAGTGACCACGGTAGGGGTTAGCCTTCCCCCACCCCCAGGGCAGCTGGTGCTTCTGTGGTCCTTCCCACGTACTCGCATCAGAGCCACCAGACAGGCTGGACGTCCAGCAAAGGCTTGGGGGAGCATTGCTGGCAACAGCCATATCTTGGCACAGCTGACGTGGCCTCCACTGCCGAGAAAGGACGCAGATCAGGAGCCCTCCTCGCTCAGTCCTAAAGACCAGTGCTCACTGCAAAGACCCAAGCCCTGAAGTAGGCAGCGAAAACCAGGGAGACCTTATTATACTTGAGAAGGGAGACCCTGCACTCAAAAAAAGTTCACGTAGACAAATCCTCAGGTGCTAATCCATTTCCTTTGACAGGTAAGGCCTGGAGGCGAGGAAAGAAGCAGAATCTCTTTTCATAGCAGTGCACAGACTAACAACCCAAGAGAGCCTGCAGAGTCTAGACAGGGAAACTACAGGACAAATGCCGCTCCTTCAACAACCACCACCACCAAAAAACTGTTAGAAAAGAAACCAGGAGGAAGGAGGAAAAAGAGGATCACCTAGAGATTATGAGTCTTGAAAGACAGATCAACCCATTGCAACGCATGGACCTGATTTGGATTCTGATCTAGACAAACAAAATTAGGAGATAATTAAGGAAATGAGAACATTGACTATCTGATCACACTAAAGGAATTAATGATTATTTTTAGGTTTGACAGTGACATTGCGGTTACATTTTTCAAGAGTCCTTAACTTTGGAGACAGGTACAAAAATATTTACAAATGACAAGCTACGATGCCCAGATTTTCTTCTGAACAACCCTGTGTGGGTGGGCAGTGGGGAGTATGGATAATCGAGACTGGCCATAAGTCGGCAACTGTTGGCACTGGTGATGCGGGTTCCTTCTACTTGGAAATTACTCCTCCATGAAAAAGCTGAGCTAAAGAAAGGAGCCACCAGTCGAATACCTGGACTTCGTAAGCCTTCGCTGCAGGCCCATTGGAGGGGAGAAGCTGACATCTCCATTCAGTAAAACATTTTGTTACTTTCAGAGTGTTTTTCTTTCCTAAATTAGGGCCTAGGTTAAGGAAGGTCTAAAGATGCCAGTTCACCTTCAGAGCCCTGAATAAGCTTTGGAGATAGTTCCAGTAGCACTTCCAGACCAGCTTAGCCATCCTTTCTCACACAAGCAAAGGCCTCCCGGCGCCACGCTCCTCTCCACCTCCAGCCACCTGCCCTGGGACACCCTCTTTGAATGGAAGGCCATCACCACAAGGCAGTGCTCTCTGACCCTGCTCTGCCTCAAATTTCCCTCCTAAACGGGACACACAAACTTCGAGTTCCTTCCCAGAACGAAGGCTGCCCTCACAGAGGTACAGAAGCCGCAGCACACTCTGGGCCGCCTTTTGGACTCCGTATGCTGGGAGCAGACATCACACTTGTGTCCTTTATTCCCTCTCAACTATGCCACTTCTGAAGCTTCACATGGGGCAGAACAAGGGCCTCCAAAGGCCACAAATGACGATGGCGCCTGGAGGTAAAGCCGCACTCCATACTTTCCATCGTGTCAAGTTGGGCTTGTCATCAAACCCAGCACCATCAGCTCAGCCCAGATCTAGTTCTTCAGCCCAGTTTTAAGAAAAGAAAACACTTCTTTTTTTTTTTTTTTTTGAGGGCAGTGCCACTGGCCCTCACATGTGGGACCTGAACCGGGGCCGCTGGCCTCCCAAACCAGCGCTCAACCACCGTTCCACCTGGCCGGCCCAGAAAACACTTCTTTTAGAGTGCAAAGCAATTCTTGTCTGAGCCCTTGACATCCCCAATCCACACCCCCTCATTTTATGCTGGGAGGAAGGAGCATGTTTTCGAGTATGGGCATGGAGAAGACCATGCTGTCAGATCGATGCTATTTGAGGGCTCAGCCAGGAGAAGACATTTTCTAGCAAACTGGGGTAACTTGGAGAAGCCGTTTCTATGGTGACCCATGCCACACCAATTCACCCCCATTCTTTCAGAAAGGCACATTTGAATTAAAGCAATTCCAGCAAGAAAAACCTTCACTGAAACACTCTGGAGGCCAGGGGCCTGAATTGTAGACATATTATAAAAAAATCCTTAGTTCTCTACTCAGCTTTTGTCAAGGAACTCATCCTCAGCCCAGAGAGAGATGGCCATGGCTGCATGAGATGGGGCATAGAATTCATTCATATTCCTGGGCAAATGATCTCATTACAGTTGGGGGCAGGCGGGGGCACCTCTCTTCTCCCAACACCTGCCTGGTCAGTCCAGGAGCCAAGAGGCAGGCCAGGAAATGGTCTCCTTTCTCTCACACACTTCATAGTATCTCAGCCCCATGCTGGCAGCAGTCAAGAATTTGGCCTAAAATAAGAGGCCAGGAAAACAGCTCAGCTTCAGGGACCCAGCTAGAGAATGAAACTAGGAGGAAACTAGCTCAGGAGGAAGATGAGTATTAATTTCCATCTTAGAGGCCCTAGTTCTAAATTGGAAGGTACAGAATCCCCTCATGGAGGAGCTAGCTGACAGACACAAGCTTGAGGCTCTAAGCCTTCCTCAGGCCACCTCCAACACCATCAGACACACATCCTCTCCACTCTGACTTGCTGTGAAGATGAAGAATGAGGGGATAACTTTAAAATTTTCTTTAGTCTCTTTTCTGGTGGGAAAAAAGAGGACTAACAGGGGAGAAGATTGGCTGTTTCTCATTCTTTGTGAGGGGTCATGATAGTCACCCAGGGCTGGGTGCAGGCCTGGAAAGATCCATGGAGGGAGGTAAGGTGTGTGGGGGGGAGTCCACTGCCTCCTAACTACCAAAAACACCTCTCAGAACAAGAGAAAATGAACAAGAAGACAGGCTTCAAATACCACCTTTTCCTCCCCAGAGTTCTCCAACATATACACTCTTAGTGCTAAGATCAGTTGAGGTTATGTTCCTGACGCAATGCTGAAAGCACCCCAAAAATTCATTTTTTGATTAAGTCATACCACTCCTCCCAGCTTCCCAAACAGGCAAGGGGGTGACCACGGCAGAAAAGTGAGTTGCTTTTCTTTTTTGTGAATGAACAGGAAGGAAGACCCACACACACATATACACGGGAAAGAACATTCACTGGAGTTGAAGTTAAGCCACATTCTCTCACATTCGCATAAAGAGAAAAAAGGAAAACAAGGGGAAAAATTACTGGAATGGTGGAAAGGGAAAAACACACACGCGCGCATACACACACACACACACACACACACACACACACACACACACAGAGAAAGGTTTGGTAGCCCTCTCATTACAAGTTGGTTGGGCATAATGTAAACACACTTCTGCCTTGCTTAATCACAGAGTGCCGCCCGTTTAGGTTTGAAAGGCGGCAGTAAATTGGGCGTAGCTGAGTGGAGGCTAAAAATTAACCAGCCATCTCTGTTTCAATTTGTAAGAAAACAAAAGCGGAAAGAAATTATAAAAAGGGAAAGAGTAGAGGGGAAAAAAGGGAAGAGGAGAACTGAACCACTCTGACCCAAAATGCAAAGTAAAATTGGAAAAGCAAAGAGGAGAACTGGAACTACTTGGAACACAAAAGAAAAAGGAAATTTTACAGTTTTTGACTGTTTCTTTAAGACCTCTCCTATGCTCCCTGACATGCCTGTGCAAGCCCCCACCCCACCCCACCCCAGCAGAGGGCTGCTGGGCACCCATACTGGGGTCTCACCTATTCAGCAAAACACGGTGAAAGGGAAGAGCATAAGGAATCTCGTGCTCCTTTTTACTCTCTATGAAATCAAATGACTTTCCTACTCTCCCACAGCCAAATCCCAGCTAAAATAGGTCCCGTCTGGGCAACTGGGCCCCAGAACCTGTCCGCCTCTGCCTTCTCTCCTCTTTTCTAGTCATTGTGTCTCATATCCTGCGGTTTTACACACCTCTTTCTCCTCGGAGCTGCTGTCCGTCCCGCTTGTGCCAAATCCAGCTTTTCCCCAGAAGTTGAGGGGAAGCGGCAGAAAAGCCACTACCTGCCCCCTAGTACTACTTTTGACTCATTTAAAATCAGAGCAACCAGTGATTTTGTTTTTTTGGGGGTAGTGGTCATCGGAAACTCTCACCATCATGGGTAATTCTGGGACATCATGGCCCCAGTCCTAAGACCTGAAAAATCTTTTGGGTAAGATGAGTCCTCCAAAGATGGAAATGCAAGAAAATCAAGGACATGACAAGGAAGGAAGAATGGAGAGGGTGGAGGTAAACAGAAGGGAAAAGGGAATGTCAAATGTGCTGCAGGCCTCCACAGGACGGGGCACTCGGGCACTCGGCAGGCCCATTGGGTGTATCATTTGGACAGAAGAAGAACAATAAACAGAACAAATGCCAGCAAGTAAAATAAAATGGGGGAGGGGGAGGGGAGGGGCTGAGAGCGACCTACCCGGAGTGTGGACAAAATAAGCCAGATAAAGATCCAGTTCTTTGATTGTGACTCCAATGTGATGTGGCTGGACGCACAGGCCGGGGTTTGAGCACTGGGGCGACTTGTAGAGCCGCTCTCCATCAGTACTTTCCAGGGGGATCCCCTTAAACAAAATCACCATGACCAGGTCCAGTCGCCACACCTTGTCGGCCTGGCGAAGGCAGTCAATCCGCCGGATCTTGCCTTTCTGGTCGGGGTTGGAGAGCACGCAGCAGGGGGGCTTCTTGCCTGTGATGGTCAGCACGAAGTCCTCTCGGAACTCGGGCCGGATGTCTTTGCGCAGCTTGGCCAGCAGCCGGGATGCCCACTTCTGCTTGATCTCGGGCTTCTCGCCCAGCAGCTCGTCCTTCACCGCCCGCTCCTCGTCCTTCGACATCCGCTTCTCGTGCTTCTTGAAGTACTTGCGCTTCCGCGCCTGCAGGTTGAACCAGGTGTAAGAGAAGGCGCGGACGTGAGGCAGCAGTGCCTCGATGAACGGGTGGAACTCATCCTGCAGGCGGCAAGCCGGGAGCATGCGGGGCGAGGGAGGATGGGAGGAGGGGGAAAGAGAGAAGGAGAAAAGAAGCGTTAGAAGGGGGCACAGGAGAAACCCTCTTCTCCTCCTCCCCCCCAGCGACAATTTCCTCTTGCGATTGTTCTAGGAAAGTGTGGTCTGGAGCCACCACCAGTCTAGCCGGCCGCTTGCTCCCATCTCAGCCTCAGCAGCCAGACAGAGACATCCGGAGCCTGAGCACACACCTATTCTCTCTCTCTCTCTCTCTCTCTCTCTCTCTCTCTCTCTCTCTCTCCCCTTCTCCCTCTCCCTCACTCACACACACGCGCGCACAGACAACGTTGCGGTCCACACACACACGCTGCTGGTATCCCCGCCAGGCTCTGTCGCGCCCATGACATCTCCATGTTCTATCGCAGGCTGGAACTCGTGTCAGCTCGCCCCAGCGCGGTGTCCGGTCTGCACGGACGCCCGTGGACGCACACTCGGGGCTTGTGGAGGCCGCCTCGAGCCCCAACATCAGTCGGTTTTTGGCCACCCCCAAAAAGAGAGAACATGACATCCACCAGCGAGAGAGGAAGGAAACGGATTTGGCTTTCCCCTCCCCAGCCTGTTTTCATTTTCTTTTTTCCTGCTCCAACTGGAACATCCACCCCAGCATTTTTTAAAATCAGATCTAAATTCTAAATATGTGATTTCAGCTTTGTTATCGACACCAATACTAATGTTAATCACACTAATAAGGAACAAAACACTTCTTGTTAGCACAAATAAGGTGGTTGTCTCGGCCACATTAGGGTTAAAAGCTCCAAGGGGTGTCCTGCACCCCGTCCCCACTGACCCCTTCACCCTCTTTCCCACTCAGGTGACAGAGGGCCAGGCTCTCTTTGGGTTTTTTTTTTTTTGCTTGTTTGCTTGTTTGAAGTTTAAATAATAATTGATTTCTGTTTACAAAAATAAAACTGGAAAAAAATAAATAATTACCATTGATCTGAAGCACCCGGCAAAGCCCAACGCCCGATTCTGAGCTTCTGGACTCAACAGAGTTGTGAGTTGGGGGCGGGTGGGGGGAGGGGGGAGGGGGAGGAGCAGGGGAGGAAGGTAAATGTTTTAAAGGGGGTTATTATTGGTGTTCTGGGGAATAGGGGCCGGGCTTGGTTGGATTCTCAAACCCTCCCTCCTCCCCCCCCACGCTCCATTGCACAGAAGGGGGAAATTAATATTTTTTTTGAAAAGGAGCAAAAAGAAAGAAAGGTCAGGGATAGCAAGCAGTGAGAGGGAGCGAGCCAGTTGCCACACACGCCAGGTAAACAAAAGCCAACACAAATTTTTTTTTCAATTTTGCCCCCTGTGCATCCTCTTCCAGTTAAAAAAAAAAAAGAAAAATATGCAAAATTTAAAAATCAAAATCTACCTCACAACGCCCCCCAACCCACAACACGCCCTACCCCACCTCCCCGTGCAAAACAAAACAAAAACAAAAACCAGGAGAGGGAAAAGCAGCAGCTGAAGAAAAAGGCTTTCGGCTTTGGCAGCGGCACAGGGGTGTAAACTTGGAGCTGCCTCCCTCCGCCTCTGAGCCTGATCGCCGGCAAAGGGGGAGCTCGCAGATTCCCGGGGAAGGGGACGAGTTCGGACCGGCTGCAGACCGTCGCTGGCAGACGCGTGCTAAAGAGAGAGGGAGGGAGGGAAGAAGAGAGAGAAAAAGAGGGAGAGAGCCAGGGAGGACGTGGATGGGATGGGTGTGTGTGTGTGTGTGTGTGTGTGCGCGCGCGCGCGCGCGTGTGCGCGTGTGTGTGTGTGTGTGTGTGTGTGTGTGTGTACGCGCGAGGGCGCGCGCTGGTTGGGTTTTGGTGGGGGGGTTTGCTTCTTTTCTCCCAAACTCCCTCTCTCTCTCTCTCTCTCCCCTTTCATGCTCAATCCCCATCCACTTGCTTGTGCCAAAGCCAGTAAAGGGGGGAGGAGGGAGGAAGGAGAGAAAGAGAGAAAGAGAGAGAGAGAGAGAGAGAGAGAGAGAGAGAGAGAGAGAGAGAGAGAAGGATCCACCTATTTGGCAATGAGACATCCTGGAGCAGCCAATGACTGCGTCCAAGGGGAGGAGGAAACCCAGCGAGCAGGGAGGGTGGGGAGAGCCCCCGGCAGTTGGAGACCAAAAACAATTTGCCCAATCGACAAGTTCACGTCTAATGAACAAGCAAAGTCCAGCAGTTATGAATTTTTCATTCCAGGCTCCCACTCGGGTCCATTTGGCAGCAGCCACTCAGCAAATTTGGAGTGGGTGGGGTGGGGTGGGGGCTAGGATCGAGGAAGACTTGGAATTTTTTTTTTAAGCCAGAAAAAATAAATAAATAAAGCCCTGACTCCCGTGGGCTGGCGGGCAGGAGCCCCAGAAGGCCTTGGGGAAAGCAGCTGCGCCTTCTCTCTGTGTTTTGGTTTCAGTCTCTTTCTCTCAGGCCTGTACACTCTTTTTCTGGTTCTATTTCTTTTTTTATTTATGGAGCACACAGGGGCGAGTGGAAGTTTTCCTCCTCGGCCATACAGGAGCCGTGCTATGAATAGAAAGAGAAGAAAGAGAGCTCCAAAGTGTCCATACCAGCAGGACTTCCAGGGCAGGGACCCGGTGACCAGGGTGCAGCCACCTCTTGTCTTGGGGTTTGGCTGCTGCTCACAGGAGCACTCCCAGACCAGGCGGCCTCCCAGCACCCCACAGCTCCCTTCCCCAGCCCCCCATCAAGCTCGGCTGCCTCCCTGGGCCCACACCCAGCCACGCACGCTCCATTAGCAGTGACAAGGGATGCCAACGCAATGCAGCTCAGCTCGAGAAACTGCAACAGTTTATGAAAATAGCCTCCTGTCACAGCACTCCGCTGACAAGCACTCCATGCAGCCACAAACACAACAGCCAACCCCGGGAGAAGTGACAAAGGCAGGAAGATGGACACTACTTCCCAACACTGAGTCCTACTGACGCCTCCCCCCACCATCCAGAGCTTAATTCTTTTCTTTCTCTAGCTCTGTCTCCTCCACTTGACTGGTGTTTAGTGTTTCTTGGTTGGAGGAGGGGAACACTCATCGGTCCCCCAATTCAATTCAGACTCAAGGGCCTGAATCATATGGAGCAAGGTGCAAGGGCATAAAATAAGAAATCTGCAGGGAGAGAGCTAAGACGGAAACAACAGAACAGAAAGGAAAGGAAAACTGGGACAACCTTGGGGAAACTGAGTCACAGAGAATCGGCCCACCATGGAGTCCCTGTTTCTGGACCTTGCTCCCAGGCAGGACAAAAGATGAGCACTGAGGAGGGAGGCTGAAGGGTTCTCTCTGGGAGGGGCTATTGAGAAGCCTTGCCTCAGGCCTTTGAGAAGCAATAAGAAGGAGACAGTTATTAAACAACTTGCAGGAGGATGAGAACACCAACAGGAAGAGACTGATCCTGCTCTGGAACCATCCCTGCAGCTGCCCTCTGCCCAGGTGAACTCAGCCTCAGCTGGCAATGGAAAAAAGGTCACTGCTCACTGGCACCCCTTTCTTTCCCATGTGAAACTCTGTGCTTGGTGGCCTTTATGCTCTGCGAAAAGGTTCCCAAAAGTGGCTGAGGTGTGCCAAAACAAAACATGCAGCCCTGGACTGGCGCTGAACCCTGACAATGGGAAAGGTGCTGCCCAGTACCTGGGACCCCAGACCTGGGACTCCAGTGTGCACCCTGAACGATATGTAGTAAGCTCATGGCTGACCCTGACTGAAACCATTAGAGTTGAGAGAGCGGGAGGCAGGTGTCATTTCGGACAGGCTTCTTCGGATGGTGTTCAATAATTAACGTCATGTTAATAATCAGCTTCGGTCCAATTAGCCAAAGATGTTAGCTGAGTGACATTAGATACCAAACCGTGCCTCTCCACCTTGAGAGAAGCAACTTTACTTTCTAAAGTCAAGACGATACAGTAGAAACTACAAGTTGAGTTTATATTTGGCACGGGGGTGTTTTTCTAGTATTTTGATTTATACCAAATATTAGACACTGAACAGAAAATGGCCAACGTGAGCCTCCTGGAGCATTCTGGCATGTTCAGTCTCATAGTGCTGAGTGGAAGAGACTCGCTGAACATGGGTTGATTCTGAATCTGGTGGTACAACTAGGTAGGTGGCGGATGGAAGGATCCATGTGGAAGTTAGAGGACCAGGAGGAGATCCATAATTCACTCCTGGATGGAGGGAGGGATCAAAGGTTGAGGGAGTGGTGGAGAGACTGGACACAGAAGTGGTCTAGAAGGGTCAGTGGAGTGTCTCAATGGAGCCTCAGAGACCCATGCAGAGCCCACCTCGCCCCCTCAATACTCCCTTAACAGGAGGAGCAACAGGCCCTTCCAGGGACAATCATCAATTGTCCTTCTTCTGTCAGTGTCCATAACCTTGAAGGTGAGCAGAGAGGATTGCCAGGCAGCGCTTTCCCCTCACCCAGTTCCCCCGGTAAAAGAGCAGCCAGAGTATTTGGAATGCTTGGGGAGGGAGGGCAGAAGGTCTCCCTCTTTCTCCTGTGGGCACACACAGAGACGAATCTCGCTCAAGTTCCATCAGAAACACTTGGCACACCTCCACCTCTGCAGCCCCCTTCTCCTGCATGCCACTGGCGGTGGCTCTAGGCCCTGGACACATCCCTCAGGAGGGGGGGGGCTGTACCCCTTTTGTTAAGAGAGTGGAGGCTCCTTTTGGAAGATTACCTGTCCCAGACCCAGGCTTCTTCCCTTCTCCCCTCCTGCAGTCCCCTGCCCTCCTGCAGGGAGTTCAGATGCTCAGCACCCATAACCCGGATTAGAGCCAAGACAAAAACCCTCAGACAATTCAAGGTTTCTCCAGGGCTGAGTTACCAACAAGTGCAAGGGTTCAGGGGACAGACGGAGCAAAGGGACAGACAGGCCTCTAAGGAGAATCAGAGGGAAAGGGGAAATGGGAATGAGCAATAACCAAAAACCAAGGGGAAAGGAAGTTAGTGATACTAGTTAGAGTAGAGAGCAGAAAAGAAAATTAAAAGCGAGAAGAAAAAAATAAAGGAAAAGCAGGGAAATTTGAGGAGTAATTTATTTTCTCCATTCAAAAGAAATATCGAGAGGCCAGAGATAAGAATTTAAAAATTCACATGAGCTTTTGATTTGTGGAAAGCAAGTTTTCTGCTTTTGTGAGGGAAAGGTCTCTCTTGTTTTTGTTGAGTATATAGAATTTGATTTAAAAAAACAGCAACAGTTTACACTGAAACATTTCTAAAATACCCATGCTAGTTTCAGCCATCACTGGGAGAAATGTGCTCCCAAAAAGAAAAGACTGAGCAGGCCACAATAAAAATAAAAAAAAACGGAATATATAGAGAAAGACAGAAGGAAACCAAGCCTGGAAACAGAAAGCCAAAACTGCAAAGAGAGAGACAGAGAAGGACAATGATGGTGGAGAAAAGTGAGCAGAGAAAAGACAAGGGCTCTGGGACCAGAGGTGGGGGGGGTGGGAAATGCTAAGGAAAATGACTGCTTCTGTCGCAAGAAAGTGAAACATGTGGTTTTCCAAAACTCCACAAAACAAATGAGGCCTTGTGGATTATTTAAAGGAAAATAGAAAAATAAGTATAGAACCTCACATCTACAGTGTTCAAAAGTATTCAGGAAACAAAATTAATTTCCCAGCCTGAGATCAGCGTCTTACCTGGCCCATACCTGCCAATAGTGAAACATCTAGAAGCACAAGAAGTTGTATCTTTAAAGACAGGGCCACTGTTTGGAGGTCTCTTTATCTTTAAAAAAAAATCCTATTTATCCACATCCTGCTTGCTTTAAGGCCCAGGTTTATTTTTTTAGACCCTGGACACATGTTAATTATATATATATATATATATATATATATATATATATATATATATATACATATATATATATACTGATTTGGATAACTATACACAGTTAGTACAAATAATTGACAAAGCCTACATAGAAATTATGAGATATTTCACTATCTATTTTACTACTGCATATCGGCAGTCTGAGTAAAAAAGGACACAGGAGATTTTAAAAGGCCCCAATTAGTCTGCCCAATTCCTGGCATTTTATAATTCAGTCTTTGGACCAAACTAAAAAAGCAGACTTCGACTTCGTATCTCCAAGATCTCCCATCTTGTCCCACAGCAAAAGGGACACAAGAAGGAAGTGGCCAGTCCCGGGGACAGAGATAGAGAGAGAATCGTAGGCAGAAAAAAGAAGGATCCCGGCTGCTTGTCTTAGAGGTGGGTGGGGCCTACCCTCTGTGGGGGGGGGGAGGGGGGCAGGCTGCAAGGGGCTTTGTCGCCAGAGTAAAATCATCCAAGAGTCTGGAAAAGCCAGGCATGGAAACCAGAAATGTACTTTGCGAGAAGGCTCGGGAGAATTTGGATAAAGCGGGTTTTTGGCTGCCTTGGGCCTGTTTTCCTCCGCTCAGGAAAGGCGGCCCCACAAGGTTTTTCCAGCGTCCTCACGCTGGCTGAATGGATTTGCCCCACACCCCAGGGCTGGGTCTAGGACTGGGCCTGCCCCAGAACCAGGCTGCACTCTCCTCTCCTACAAAACCTCCCCCCTTTCGGTTCCTTTTCTCCTCCTGACTACAAACCGGGAGCGGTGGTCTGGGATCGGGCCAACAGGCAGCCTCGTTCTGGCTCTAAACACTACCCTGCTCCAGGCACATCTCCCCTCACCCTCCTGGCACCGAATGAAATAGGGTAGGAACAGGGGACTGGGGAAGACAACCTATTCTCTCTAATGTAACTGGAAATTGTTTACTTTCATCCTCTACAGGGGATGGGAAACAAAAACCCTAGTCTTTAATTCATTATTTAGCTTGAGACTTCCTTGTGTCACCAAATAGAAGTAAAAACCTGGAAGACCAGAGCCCTCTTCTCCAGCCAGGGGGGCTATGTGGGGATGGGACCCTCCGCAGAGCACACAGGACAGATAACAGCCACGAGCTTCAGAGGCAAGGGCAGTGCAGAGCCTGAGCCTCACCCACCTCTCAGGCCTGGCAAGTGTCACTCCATGGTGGCCAAGGGCCTGGGAAGAAGGAAGAACTCCCGGGCCAGCTCCACAGGTTTCTCTAAAAGAACTGAAAAACTGACAAAAGGCCTAGGAAGGGAAGCCCAGCACATGAAGATGAGCTCTGCACCCAGCACACTGTGAAAGTATCCATAGGGCAAGAGAGAAGGCCAGAGCAAAAGACAAAATGTTGAAAACTTGCTGGAGGCGAGCTGCCAACTACTGGCCCCCAAAAAACGTCTTGGGAAGCCTATAGGGGAGATCTTCCTCTCCCTACCCCCAACCAGGAGTCCTGAACCTCAGAGACCCCTCCTGCAACCTTGCCGGGCTTTCTGTGAGAGCTCCACCAGAATCCGCTATGATACCCCTTTGCTTTATTGGGTCTATTCCCCCTGCCACAGGAAAGAAGGGTCAGGGGGAGAGAGGAGAGTTTCTCTGAGGCCCTGTGCCCTCGCCTGGTCTGCACTCCCCGCACCCTTGGCCCTGAGAAAGCCTCTTTCTTGCAGTTGCTGCGGCAACAGGCAGTGCCCAGAGCCCAGGGCAGACAGCAGGAGGCCGGGATGGGAACAGCCCAGGGTTTTCACAGCTTCAGGGCTCAGGAGAGCTGGGCGGGCCCTGTCTGGGCAAGTGGCTTCCCCAAAAAGTACAATTTTAGGAGTTGGAAGGAAGACATTTTTCAATCCCTCAAAATGTATTGCTCCCCACAACTATTTTATTATAAGGATTACTGCCAAAGAAACCCAAGAATCCTCATTCCCCTGGTGTCTATCCCCTGCGGAGGCTGGCACCGGGGGTGTCCAGAACTCAGGACCGTGCCTACCCCTCGGCCACAATCCGTTCCTCCGGGGCTCCCTTTCTTTCTCACCCTCTCTCCCCCTGTGTGCTCCAGCTTCAACACAAACTGTTTGCATGGGAAGTCTCCCTCTATGACCCGATTCAGCACACACAAGAGAAAACTGTGGGCGACAGACCCAACGTCCTAACGAACTTGAGTTAATTAATGCTAAGGAAGAAAAGAGGCTCCCTCGCTCTGTTGAATCACGGTTCACTAGCCCTTTCAGTTTGCTGTGGGTGGAGGAAAAAAAAAAGAACTTTTTGGTTCAAATATTTTTGGGGGGCGAAAGGAAAACAAAAACACCGCAGAAGGGCCTCAGAGGGCGAAGCTGTCAGTACCTGCCGGGAGGACCAGAGGCAAGGGCAGCGAGTGTTCTCCCTCAGCTTCTGGCCTGAGCGACAGCACTGGGAAGGCCAAAGAGTAAAGAGAAGGGAGGGGATTATCAATTGATTTCAGACCTGTTCAAATAAATTGCTCCAAAAATTATACTGTCAGACTATAAGATATATATATATATATATATATATATATATACATATATATATATTTTAAAGCCCAAACCCAACAACTCAGTTTGAGTAGAGCCGTGAAAATGTTTTAACAGTGCAGAAAAACGAAGTATGTATGGCACGCATACAAAAAATTTAAGTGTGCAGAAAAAAAAAGAAGAGGTGGTAATGGAGGGGCAGAAGAACAGCTGCAATTTTGCTTTCCAGATGTTGACAGCAAAATTTAATTGGCAAGTAACTTCCTTCTTACCACTTTTTATCCTTTGGTCCTGAGATGTCAAGATACTACAGCTAGACTTAAGTCTGCAGGCGGTCTCCAGGCACTCTGCACACGTGGACGGGTCAGGAAGCCTTGTGGACCACATGAGAGGGAGGGCATGCGAGCTTTTATCAGCCCACTAATTTTTTACAAGCCCCTCCACCATCCCTTAGCAGCGAGGCCTGAGCAAAGCAGGCTGGAGGACATTCTTATTTAAATTATTATTATTATTATTATTGTTTTGTAATGCACAGCCTTACTTTTGAAACTAGGCCTTCCCTTTTTTAAAACTAAACTTTTTAACTGACGGTGTGGCACGTATAAAGAAGAGCACACAGTTCTAAGTCTGCAGCATGATACATTTTCACAAAGTGAACACACCTGTGTAACCCCACCCAGGTTAAGAAACAGAACATTTTCAGCACTGCTGAGCGGGCCTTGAGTTTTTAAGCTATAGCGTTCTTGCAATTTATATGCCTTCAAAAGAGCGCCTGCCCAACACTAACGTCAAATTTGAGCACCTTTGTACATACATGTGTTACAAAGCACGGTGCAGTACTCATGTGACCACAAAAACCCATAGTAAAAAGAAGCCCCTCATCTCCTCACTGCTGCAGAAGGGTTTCTATGCCTCTCTCCATTGCCTCTGATCCCATCCACAGGGTAACCAACAGTGCTGCAGGTTTAGCACGTTAGCGGATGTGGGGGAGGGATAAACAGGGCCCACCACGCTGAAAACCTGCACAGCCATAGTGACCGAGGGGAGTAAGCAAGCAGGGACTGAAGGGCCTCGGTATGTGTGGGTCATGCGGGGAAAGAGGCTCTGCAGAATCTGGGGTTCCTGATAATCAGGGCAAGCTGCCCTCAGCTCAGTCCAAAAGAGACTTGCCGGGAGAGGAAGGGGATAGCAATGGCAAGAAGGGGGCCTTGAGAGCCCTGGGGCAGGGCTGCCATGGGAAGGAAGGTCCAGCCCAGCAGCATCTGCCTCCCCCTTCCCTGGCTCCAGCCCCAGCTGGCTCCCCCCTCACTTTCACTCACACTAAATTTACTTTATAATTTTAAAATTAATTTTTTTTAAAAGCAGGAAAGAGAAAGCACTAGAAGGTAAAATACCTCCCACAATATCTCTCAGAGAAGAGGGAAAAGTTTCTGCTTATGTAAAAAGACGAATGCAAGGGATCGCTGAAAAGTAAGCACCGAATAACAAGGAAAATAAAAGAGAAACACATTTAATTAAAAACACCTGAAGCAAATAAATAATTCCTTTTGCAAGGCAAAGGCACTGCACTGCCACTGGCACCAGTGGGCACCAGCCCTTACCCCCATTTCTTACCCACTGTCCCCTTTTTTTTCTAGTGGGCAGCTGTGTCTTCCCCAAGCACTACAGAAGCCTTTTCCTTTCCAGCCGTCCAACCCACACCTGGGGGAAGGACCAGAGCAGTTTTTCAGCCTCCCACCAGATTGGAGCAAACCTCTGCAACCCTGACAAAGAGCCTGATCCTCTATTTCCACATCTTCTCAGACGGTGCCCACCGAAAGCCCTGAACCGTGAACTTCTGCTCCAAATCTAGACCCTGTGGTTGGTGGCATTGTCCTGGGGCTAGACGCCAGGCCCAGCCTAAGTGGGTAGCTCTCTCCCCTATCAAGTGCTTGGGGCTCCCAAGGCGGGCTCTTGAGGACCGCATTTTCTTTCCCTATTGCATATGGGGCCGGGAAGAAAGAGCTGTTCAACTTAATTGAAAATATGACATGGGATCTGAGCTCTCTGAGCTTGTGATCTTTAGAAGCAGTTGATTACTTGATCCCTTTTTTTTTTTTGGAGGGGGGTGCAGAGAAGTCGTGGAGACTCTGCATCTGAGACCCCCACCGGTCTGACGCTCCCACCAGCTCCGCCGCCTGGGAAACGCGCCCTCGACTGGCACGGGGGTACCAGAGCCCAGAGCCCGGCTCCTTTCTTCCTTTCTTTCTTTTTTAAATCGCTCTAGCGCAAACCAGGCAGTGGGTCAGGGCTCAGAGGTGGGGGAGGGAAGAGGCGAGGGTTGTCTCTGAAAGAGGGTAAAAAAGGAAAGCGAGGTTCCAACTCCGGGAGAAGAAATGCCGCCGCAAGTTTCCCGGCTTGTGCCAGTTTGGGGATTTGCGAATCAGACCGGAGCGGAGGGAAAGGCGGGTGAGAAAAAAAAGCCCGCATTAAAACCAACCAGCTCTGCCTAAAAGCGCACTTTCCACTCTTAAATAAGACAATGCTGAAAGGAGAAGGAGAGACGAGTTGTTTCTCACTCTTTAATTATTCCAATGCTTAGCATTATTTAAAAAACCACACACATTAGCCAATGATATATTCTAACCTTCAACAAAGCTGGTATTTTTCTCTGATTACAGACTTTGCCGTGGCAAACCCGGACTCCAACGACAGAGGCAGCGCAGAAGCGCGCTCCTAAATGGGACACACTTTTATTAAAATCGTAATAATCCTTGCAATTCTATAGTGCCTTTTCAGCGGCGAAGATCCCAGGTGCCTCACGCAGGGTTCTACTAGGGAACCGGCGACCAAAAGCTCAGTCCAGAGGCAAGCAAGGCTCGCCAGCTCCACGGAGTGCCACGGGCACGTATTTTTCTTTCTTTAACAGCCTGTTTCCATCATTCAGCCTTCCTCTCGTGCTTTTTTTTTAAAGTAAAACTCCTTCAAATTTTTAAAAAATATTTTTAAGAGGGAAAAGGTGACCCAAAATATAAGGGGAGAGAAGGAGCTAAGTGTGATCTGGGAGCTTGAGGGGTGGGCAGGGGAGTTGCTGCTGGGATGAGCAGTCTCTGGGTACAGGGTGCAAAGCACAGGGTCAGCCGCTGCCCTAGGTCACCTCCCCCGGTGCAACCGGAGCAGGGTGAGTCATTTGCACGTGGAAAAGGACAAGGACCTAACACCACCAACGCTCATTTAAGTAATTCGGGTGATGAGAAGTTGGGTTTATGGATGGCTTCCGATGGGGCCGGTTGGGAGGCCCCTGGGAGCTTTCTCTTAATGTCCAGGGGCTTCTCGAGCTCTAGCGGATGGCTGGGGGTGGGCATTAGCCGGACACCAGCCTCCTCCGACAGGTTAAGTCGGGCCAATTGGGTGCACACCATTCTTTTTCCATTTTTCCACCTCCTCCCCAAGCCTGCCCAGGGAATACTGCAAAATAGTTGGTAGCAATGGCTTGGGGGAAGACCTTAGCACCCCAAATTCAAGAAGCCCACCTGAGAGGAAAGGCGGTGTTGAACAGAGAGGATCTGGGGAAACTTTCTTTTTTTTCTTTTTTTTTTTTTTAATAAAAGGTTCTTGGAGGCTGTGCAACTGCCGCGCCCTGAAGGCTGAGGAGAAAGGGAAAGCGCATTTTCTGCCACTTAGTCACATTTCTTCCCTGTGCTCGCTGGGGGCCAAACGCCCCCAAATCCAGCCAACCTTCGAAACAAACAAAAATCTCCCCTGGTAAATTTCCCCATCCTTATTCCCCAAAATGAGGCGGCTTAGAGTTAAATGGAGAGGCTCCTGCGAGTTCTGAGGTCTGGAAGCGATGACACACACCATGCGGCGCAGAAAAGGAAAAGGGGACCCTCTTTAATCGATGTCTCCAAGTTGCCCTCGAATTCCGGAGCACTTAAAAAACCAAAAATCCCTGAAGCAGCCACAAAATAACGGGGCTCATCAACATTGCATTCATTTCCAAAGCCCCAGCGCGCATTATCCCCTCTGGTATCAGAGTGGGCACAGGAAGGAAACTGAGGTACAGGCGGCCCTGAGCCCCACCCCGCACGCCTGGGAACTAAACCAGTCTCGAGGCCAAAACGCCCGCCTCCGTTTGAGCACCTTGTGGCGATGGCCTTCGATGCTGCAAAAGGGCAGCGTTCCAGAACGCTAACTAGGAGGGTTATCGACGCCTACATCCGGAGTCATGTTTTTTAGGGATCGCTGTGAGGGGTGACGCGGCGCAGGGCAGTAGGGAGCCGCGCCTGCGCAGTGTGGGGTCGGAAGGACGCAACAGGGGACACCACCTCACCCAGGGTCTACAAGGTGACACCATTGGGGTGCCCCATCTATCGCAGCAGCTCCTTTACACCTGTTCCAAGTGTCCTGTCACCTGCCCGCAGGGGCATCAGTCTGCATTCCTCACCCAACGCCTTAAGCAGTTCGACCCTCGCGAGCCAACCCGGATCCACAGGCGCTTCCCACATCAGGGTTCTCCATGCGCCGCTTCCCGCCTTTTTGCCTCTGCACCCATGAGCACTTCCGACCTTGCTCAGGGCCTGCTGGTGGCTGGCGGCGCTCTAAGGCCCCATAGCCAGCTGTCCGTACCGTCGAGGCTGTGCTCTCCCCTCCCACCCCGTGGTGAGCAGTGCAAGTGACCTTGACTGTCATTACCCGCGTTCTGCAGGGTGGAAAGCACACAGTCCTCCCTCTACCTGAAGTTTCCACACTACCCCCACCCACCTGTGCTCCCCTCTCTAGGCCTGAGCTAATTGCAGTGGGTCCCGGAAATACCACGAGCAAAGAACACCCGGGAGGTGACAATGAAAGGAACCCACAGGCAGAGGGCACCTGCCGATGGGCACACAGAGCACAGGCAGTATGTCTCTACTGAGGTTTGCACAGGCACATGATGTAATTGATGCACACGTGGATTGGGAGGCTTCATCGCAACGTGGGGAGCTGAGAAGGGAGTCCTGAAGGGCTGTTTACTGTAACTTTCTTCAGCTGGGCTGAGGCACCGACGCTCTATGTAGGGCAGTGGGGCCATCTAGGGAGTCCTGGGACACCCCCACACCTACGCTAAGGAATGTGCTTATATTTTAAGATATTTCCCACACCTCCAAAACCCACCCACACTTACTCCTGAGGTCCATGGTTTGCCCAGGGAACCCACCTCCACGCCTTTGGTGCACCTGAGGGGAAAGCCAGGAGAGCTAGTAGCGAAGGGCCTGAGCTGCCAAGCTGGACGCAGGGGGGCAAATGGAAGTTTCGCCTGAGGAGGGGAGAAATTAAATGGCCTCTTTGTGAAGAGGAATTGCGGCCGTCACTCAGGATTAATTTAAGCAGCAACAGCAAACACACACCAAAAAGCAACATCTCACCACCAGGCACCAGTACCCACCCCCGCAATTGTGTTTCCGGGAGGACCTTTTCAGGGGAGGGGGTGTCCCTGGCCTTTAAAAACGTGGGGCGTCCACAGTCGGAAGGGGAAAGGCTGCTCCCCCCTGGCCCCACATCCCTGCTAGGCGAAATGGGTTTTGCAGGTTTGGGAGGAAGCCGAGTGAGGGTGGTAAAAATCCAAGTACAGAAGTGGAGCGGGAATGGGGGGAGGTTCTTAACATATAAAAATATATATAAAGGTACAATTTTCCAATATAAATATAGCACACGCAAGGGCGCTACTGGGCAACTCTGGGGCATCTCACCTGCGCCCCCAGGGACTTTTGGGGTGGCGGTGTTCTAAGAGAAATGGGGGCTGTGGGAATTAGGCCTCCACTTCCCAGTCCCCTCCCCCAACAAACTGAATGCGGCTTTGGAGCCAGGTGCCCAGGGCGGCCTGGCAGGTGTGCGATTCACGTGAAACACACGCATGTGCAGGCTGGAAAGTTGAGGGCCCACGTGGGCCTGGAGCCACGTGCGTGGGCACCAGCGGCTTGTGTGGGGCTCACCGACCCACCTGAGCCCGGGACCCCCATGGGGGTGTAGGGCAGTACCTGTGCTCTGAACCCCGAATAGATGCAAGCGGGGGGGGGGGGCGGGGGGGCAAGAGGGAGAGAGGGAGAGGAGGAGAGAGGGAGGGAGGGAGGGAGTGTGTGTGTGTGTGTGTGTGTGTGTGTGTGTGTGTGTGTGTGTGTGTTCGGACCACGACGATCTGCTGTCGGGCAAGGGCGTGTTAATGGGCGTGTGCTACCCAACAGTCCCATTGGGCTGTCAGGTCTAGTTGTGCATATAAGCTGGCGGTGCCTGGGATCTCAGTCGGGGCGCCGGGCATGCTGGACCCCAGGCAGAGCCACACTGCAGGAGCGTGCTCATGTGCGTGCGCGAACCCAAGTGCCCGCTGAGGTTTCGGACATGGGCGCACGTGCGCCCGGGTGTCCCATCCGGGCCGCCACGCAGAACTGTGCGCATGTACTTGCACGCGCCCTAGGAGTGGCCACGTGCGCCCGGGGCCACCGTCGTGGCTGGGCTGAGCCCGGATCTACCCCCAAGCGGGCCAGGGGGCAGGGCCGGCCGCCCTGCGGGCTTTGGCGGGATGTCGTTGGAGCAATGTTGGTTTTGGCCGGAGCAGCTCTAATGGGGGAAGCCCCGGGGAGCAGGCGGGGGTGGAACAAAGAAGAAAAAAGCGAGGGAAGGTGGACTGCAGAGGAGGAGGAAGAGGATGAAGCACGTTGGAATGCGGAGGGCCCTGGGGAGTAAGGGTGCAGGGTGCCTGAGGTCCACGGAACTGGCTTAGACGGAGGGGGCCTAGGAGCTCATCATGGCTGCCACTTCCCCCATGTGGACAGAGACAGCTTTTTAGGACCTGGAACTTTTCTGCCTCCCTGGCAGAAAAAAAGCCAAGTAGCAATTGGGGTGGAGGGCATGGCTCAAATTTCCTCAGCCGAGGTTAGACAGTTTGAGGGCCCGTCTCCGTTTCTTGGCTGGGCTGCTTAGAACCTCAGTTTTCCCAATCTGGAGAATGGGAAGGGAATTCCCATGGGAAAGGTCAGGAGAGGTAGCTTCAAGTAGATAGGAGTGGGCTGAAAAGCAGGATGACCTGTTTGAGTCTTGCTTGCCCCTGTGGGCCTGGCTGAGTAATTCCTGCCACCCCACTTCTAGCCCCATGACCTTGGCACTTGACTTTTTGGCCTCTGTTTCCTCATCTGTAAAATAGGTTACTCATACCTGCCTCATATTGGGAGGGTTACAGGAGGTCATGTGCACCCGCCCACTGCCCTGGTATAACAGCTCTGGAGTTGGTAGCTGTTATTTTTATTGTGAGGAGTCTATGGCTGTGACAAGCTGTGATGCTTGGTGTGATCGCGTGAGGCTGGCTGTGTGTGCGACTGTGCTGCTGTGTGTGTGCGCGTGTGACAGGTTGTGTGTGAGACTGTGCGTGGACGACAGATTGTGCCGGTGTGTGGCAGTGCCTGTGACAGGCTGTCACTGTGTGACAGACTGCGGGTGGTGGGGTGTTGTGAGTACTGACTGTGAGTAGAGATGAGGCAGTGTGTGGGGCTGGGACAGGGGGACCCCAGCAAACCTACCTTGGTGAGGGTCTGGCTGACAGTGAGACTGGGAGGCTTTTGGGGACTGTGGGGGAAGTCTAGTGTCCCCTGGGACCTTGGCCTTTCCACTGTGTTAAGTGGGACCCCACCAGCTTGCAAACCTCAGGAGGTGACAAGTCAGAGGGACCCTATGATAGTGCCTCACCTTTACCTACTGTGTTAGCTCAGGTGCCCACCCCCAGCTTTGTGCCTGGTTTGTGGGACCCCAGGAGGGTCATCAGTGACCTCCAGGCATGGAGGACGACTGGCTTGGGTGGCTTTAGTGAGGGACACACACCCTGAGCCTGTTTCCCACACTTTCCCTGAGCTTCAGACCTGGGCAGGGCTGGTGAGACCAGGGGAAGGAGGGATTTGGGGAAAGATCAAGAAAAGCCGGGAAAATGGAGAGAGAAGGTGAGAAAACCCACGGACCTGGAGAACCAGGAGTTGCTTGGAGTCCAGCCCTCTAGTCAGGTGGATGTAAATAAGGTTTGGCAGCCATGCCAGCAAACACTATGAGCCCTGCTTGTACCCCAGACCCCGTGCTCAGCCCCTGCCTGCTTTTGGGGACTCACTCCTCAAGTCAACCCTGGTGGAGAGGGAAAAAAAACCCAGGCATTCGCCTAATCAGTTTGGGATTCTACTTCACACACTGCCGAGACCCACCAATTCCTTCTACAGTTGGGAAAACTTGAGGCTAGGAGAAGGAATGGGACACTTCCCAGCACTCATTCATGCCCAGGAGACCAAAGAATATAGGACTCCAGGCTCTGAGAAACCTTACTAGCTGGAAAAATCCCGGGGCCCATGGGCGGGGGTGGGGGGCGGGAGGGGAGGGCAGCACCCTGTGAACCTCGCCCTCCCCCAGTTGGTGTGTCAATATGTGTATGTTGTGTATGTTAGGGTGTTTGCTGTGGTTCACAGCTGTCATGCACCTGGTGTGCAAGCCACAGCATGATGTGTGTGTCCCTCTGTCACAGCGGGCCTCTGTGTGTCTGTGTGTCCATTCAGAGCCAGCCCCTGCCACCGAGGGGGGAGAGGCATCGAAGCACCCCCCCCCCCGAAAGTGTGTCTTTGATACTTGCAGCCTCGGCAGCGAAAAGCAAGTTTCCACAGGGCCGTCTTGGGCTGAGGCCAGGCCGTCCTCAAATAACATTTGAAGTTACTTAGCAAACTTTGTTTAGTGCCGAGAGAGGCGCAGGCAGCGGGCTGGGGAAGGGGGGGCAGTAAACCGGTTCCTCCAAAGTCCCTTGGCCCTCTGGGGGCACGAGTGCCCAACATGGGGCTTGGTTTCCCACCCTAGCTCTGAAGAGGAGAGCAGGAATCTTGAAGCCTTGGGGGGAAACTTGGGGGAAGAGGGGTCGGGGCATCCTACAGATGTAGCCTTCCTTTGAAAAGTCCAGGTTCTGGCTAGGGCAGAAATGCTCACCCTGGTCTCCAGGTGGCCCAGAGGCTGACACTGGGTTTCAAGGGCTGATCAGAAATGGAAGGGTCTGCACTTTCTCTGCCACCCGTTTTCTGCAGCCCTGCTCTGCCAACCTCAAGGCAGTGGCACAAGCTGGTCTGGAGCATGTGTCCCTGTCCAGACGCAAACACACGAGCACTCAGAAAATCCTTGGTGCCCACCTGCCCGGCTCCCCAAGCTCTCATTCCCAGGATCCCAGCCCTAGGCAGCAGAGAAGGCCAGAGATTGGCGATGATGATGGCGGAGGGTTTGGGAGTGAAGTTGGCGCCTATGGGAGGAGGAGGGGAGGAGATGCCAAAATGGTGAGCCATTACAGGGGAGAAGAAGAGGGAGGGAGGAAGTGAGCAGGAAGATGGGAGCCAGGCAGGCATCATCACCGAGCTCCGAGCTCCGGGCTGCAAAGGGGCAGCGGGAAAAGTAGCCTGGGCCAGGTAGCAGGCAAAGGGGACAAGCCCCAGGTGGCACAGGACAGGCAGGGGGCAGGGAAACACCCAGTGTTCCCCTACCCCCACCCTAAGCTTCAAAATGGAGACTGGCAGCAGCAGCCGCTCGGCTCTGCCCGGGCATAGGGTGGGGGTGGCGGGCAGGCAGGGTGCCAAACCAAATGCCACCAGCCTGGGCACGGTGGTTGCCAGCCAATAGTGCCGACCCCACCAGCCTCAGCCCCGGGTCCTCATGCCTGGAGCTTTCGGGGTGGAGAAAGATGGGGGCCCAGCAGGAATAAGTGGTCTGGCAGACAAAGCCAGATCTCCCCCAGGCCGTGAACAGGTCACCAAGACCCTACAAAGATGGCACTGCCAGGGTGACGGGCTGCGGTAAAAATAAACTGGGCCCGCCCCGGGGGAGCTAAATCGAGGGGCCCAGGTGGAAGTGCCACTCCAGGCCGCCAGCTGCCCCTGCCCCACCCCCAGGCTCAGAGAAGCAGGGTTGAGAATACCCGGTGCCCATCGAGGCCCAGTTTCTGCACAGGAGAGGCCCCAGTCATCTTGTCCCCAGGTCTTGGGCGGGCAGCATACATCGTATCTACAAGTACAGATAATGGGTGACCTCATGCGGCAGCAACAACAAGCCATGTGTTCAAGGCAGAGGGTAGAGTGACCATGCTAAGCCACATACCTTTGACCTCCATACTGCTTTGAGAGAGAGAAAAGGGCCTACACTTGAGTTCTGGCAGAGGGATGTTGAGTTGAAAGTCAGCCTCGCAGACCACCTCTGCTAAAACCGCAGCTGGCCAGCACTTCCGTGGGCACTACCTGTTCTCTCCCTGTACATCTATTGCTGTCTCAAGTACTGGACACTCCCTTGTTTATCAGGTTCATTGCCCTCCCACCAGGGCTAGCACTTTGGCTGATTTTGCTCCCTGCTGAGCCCCCAGGGCCCAAAACAGGGCCTGGAACCCAGGAGGTACTTGGTAAATATTTGTTGAAGGAATGCACAGGCCCCCGGCTTGCACCCCCAGCATGAAGGCTCCGGCTAGGTGCCCAGCAAGGTGTGGGAGAGGGCGTCAGGCCCTGCTGGGGTGAGGACAAGCCTAGCCAGTGGGGGTGCAGGGCGGTGAGACGACCATCCACTCTTATTCTGAGCACTGGACGGAAGATCTGACGGTCAGGGTGGAAGGAGGGCTCAAGGGCCGACAGCTGGGCCAAGCTTCAATTGGGGGTATGAGGGCACACAGGGTTACTCTGAAATTTGGTAAAGGCCAGAGAACAAGCTGCAATTCCTCCCCACTAGTGGGATTTGAGATGGTGGCGATCAGAGAAGTTGCCCAGGCTCCACCATCTCCTAGCCCTTGACCCTGGCACTGGATGCCTCTTCTCTGAATATGTTTTTCATCTATAAAAGCAAGCACTTACTTCACATCAAGCACTGTTTTAAAGCACTTTCTGTAAACCAACTCCTCTAATCCTTACCACAACCCTGTAAGAAGAAACTGAAGCCCAAAAGAGTTGAGTGACTTGCCCAAGGTCACACAGCTAGTGAGTAGCAGAGCCAGGATTCAAACCCAGGAAGTTGTCTCAGACTACACTCTCCTAATAATGTGTAAATGTCCCAAACGTCAACAGTGTCAAAGTGGAGACACCCCGCCTTAACATACTGTCAGATACACACAGTTACACACACATGGGCACAGTTAACCCCTACCACACCTGCCTCACATGGAAGGACCGAGGAAGACAAGCTGGGAAGGCCCTTAGCATAGGGTGCAACAATGCAAGCACAGTTTAGCCATCGCTCTGATTTTTAGGACAAATGCTCATTTCATTATTATCCTACAAAAGGCTTTCTCCCCGTATGATTCTACGAGCCATCTTTCTTCGCTCTTATTCCAGAATCAGAAATGAGGATACGCCAGAAAATTAGCGAGATAGCCGTACAGAGGACAAGAGTCTCAGAAGTTAGCCCCGCCTCCACCCCGACTGTCTCGATGGCTGCTAGAAGCAAGACAGGGAAAATGGAGGCTTCGTCCGCTGGGCCCACCTCTGGGTCCAGAAAGCCAGGAGTGTCCTGGGCAGGGATGGCATGTGGCCTCCCAGGTTTGAACAAACCCGTGCATGCAGGGATTCAGAGCTCCAAATCCCATCAGAAGAGGTCAGGGTGGTTGCATTTGCTGCTCAGAGACAGTCAGAGGGCCTGCAGATGGAGGGGAGATGTGAGGAGGGCAGGTCTCATCTCTCAGGTGCCACTTCCAAGCAGGGCCAGGTGTGGCCCAGGTGTGAATGCATGTGTGGGTATGACCCTCATCCCAGTGCGCTGAAGCAACACGGGACTGTGTACACAACAACCTTTGTGCCTGAACTTGGGGAGGACTGCATTTGTAACAATACCTGGGTCCTGGTGAGCAAGACTGTGTGAGACACTGTGTCAGCTGGCCTCCTGTCCGTGTGTGTCTGTGAGTGTGAGATGGGTGTCAGGAGTTAGCTGTTCCCATGTGTGCGTTACTGTGCGTCTCACAATATTTTAGGGCTGACTTTCTCCACTTGGGCACTGTTGACATTTGGGGCATCCTGTGCACTGCAGGCAGCACCCCTGACTTCCACCCACTAGGTGCCAGTGGGCAAACCACCCTCCAAGTATAACAACCAAAAATTTTCCAGACACTTCAAAGTGTGTATGTCTCACCAGGAGTCTCAGAATGCACTACTACGTGTGTGCAAGCATGGGCTCCGGTGTGTCTGATGGTAGTGGGGGCAGCGCTCCTGTGTGCGTTTCTGGGGTCTGACAGTATTATTACATGTGTCCCATGTGCTTCTCACTGAGTGTCTGTGGGTCCATGCACTCCTGTGTGTTTGGCAGTGGCAGCGCATGTGTCTGTGTTGTGTATCTCATGGCATGTTATTGTGTGACTTGTGTGTGCCTAAGGGTCTGCGCCCACATGTGTGTTCCTGCGCCAATGTGTTCGAGTGTGGAGGATGTCTCTAGGTGTCTGTGTGTGAAGATGAATGTCTTTGTGTGGGGATGCCTGTGTCTGATGTACTTGATTGAGAGAGGTGTGTTGTATGTGCCAGGGTGTGCCATGCCTGTGTGTAACAGCATGGTTCTTTGTGCCCGTATGTGCCACTGAGAAAGTGTGACTTGGTGTGAGATGGACCTGGAATAAACCCCCTGAAATGATTCCACCAAAGCCCCTATGTGGGCAGACCCCTCCTCGATGATTTGGTCCCTACTCCCAACTCCTGCTGCCTCCTGAGGCCAAGGAGGTGGGGTGCACCTCTGAGTTCCCCCTTCCTGCAGCTTGGTTCCCACCAATTCAGGTAGGGACAGACCCCCGCCCTTTGCCCTATCTGTGCCAAGAGGGCTGACACCAAGCTGTCAGCCAAGGAGGCAGCGTCCTCTGCAGTGGTGATGGCACTGCCCCCTACTCACTGCTGGCCACCACCCCTGGTTCCCCTCAGGATGGGGCCCAGTGGGGGGAGAGCTCCCAGTGCAACACCGGCTTCCAATTGGCCACAAAGTGCCGCAGTGCCCGCCACCCACCTCCCCCTCCCCGGCTGGCGCAGCCACATCGGTAGTGGTGGCAAATGCAGCTCAGAGTTCTGGGCACAGCTGCGCCTCACAGAGGCCTGCCAGCCCCACCAGAAGCCAGACACCCCAGCTCCATGCCCCCAACCCCTCCCCACCTGCCCGCCTGCTCAGCCGGGTAGCACAGTCACCCTGGCCGCTGCCTCTAAGGCTGCCAGGCCCAGTCCTCCCAGCCCCTCGCCCACCAGGCCTGTACCCCCTTGGCCAAGCCCACTTGGGGGGGCCTAGGCCCCTGCATATGGCCACTCCAGCCCTCAGAGGGGCTCTTCAGGAGTGGGGAGGCGGCAAGGGGGGGCAGGGAGGGAGGGAGCTAGCCCTTCTTCTTTTAGTGAACGCGCCCAGAGCTGGAGCCAAAAATCGAGGAGGAGAGATATTCAGACAGAGCCAAGACGCGTTTGGCAGGAGGAGAGAGGGAGAGAGGGAGCGGGAGGAGGGGAAGAGAGAGGGAGGAAAGGGGGGGAAGAGGAGGACCTCAGTTTCCAAATCCACGCTCTCAGAGCCTCAGAGGGACAGCCTTGGGTGTGGGACCCAGGGCAGGCCTGGCTCTTGGAGCAGTGGGCTCAGGCCCATGGAGACAGCCGGACACCCCAGCTGGCCAGGCCAGGACGGACACAGGCAGAAGCCAAGATCAATGCACACCGGGCAGACAGAGAGAGGCCTGTGGGCGGCCCAAACACATACCCGCACCTCGCCACACAACGGGCTTCTGTCCATGCCGGGCCAGGGGCACAGGCGGGGCCCAGAGCGGGGCTACCACGGCCGCCCAACCTCATGGGAAGCTATGGAGAGGCAGGATTGCTCCCAGCCGCTCACTGGCCTGGCCACCATAGTGGGCATTTCACACTATGCCGAGAGGCCAAGGCCAGGGAGAGGGGCCTGTGTAGTGAGACACACATCGATGTTCACAGGGATAAGCCCAAGATGCACAGTGCCATGAGGGCAGTACCTGTAGGCACACACATCAATACATGTGCTGACACAGTTGAACATGGACAAGTTGACATGCATGGTAAGGCACATGGATACACTCCCTCCCCTGATGGTCTGACACCCAGAGGATACAATTAGTTGTACAGTAACACGTCACAAGGGCACCATGACACAAAGACCGTATCAGGCACCTAACACACACGGTGACACATATCCCTGACCCCACCATCACCCAAATACAGAGACGGAGCTTGGGGTGACCGGCAGGCAGGCACGAACCCAGCGACCAACACTCAGAGACACAGGGACACTTAAAAAGAGACCTACACAGACATGCACAGCCACATGGCTCTGCGAGAAAATGGTGGCTCTGGGACCCAAGAAGCTGATGAACATACGCAAATCTGGGAGAACCCAGGTAGCAGCTCATAGCTGGCCACTGGCCCCTTCACCTCCACATCCAGGACTCTGGGGGGCAGAAAAGTGAAGATACTCACCCCCCTTTCCCCAACCCAGCGCTATACTGGAGGGAAGCACAGGCTTTGCGGAGTCCTCTCCTCTCTTGTTCCAGCTGGAGGAAAGTGCAAGACCCCAAATTCACGCTTCAAGAGCAGAGGACAGGGACTAGGCAAACAAAAAAGGCTGGGTTCCCAGCAGGTTGGATGTGAAGCCCAGCAGTCAGACGCTAAGCACCGGAGGAATTTTGCCACAACCACGGCTGCATGCCCACCTCTGCACACACCCACAAAGACCAATGGACCCTGAGAAGTGCCCACACAGGGTCCCACACATGCATCCTGTCCCCAGGTGATAAGGCCTGGGTACAGATGCAGAAAAGCCTCTGGAGCCATGCAGATGTCCCTGAAGCCACTGTCTGGACCCATCCTCATCCCCAGGCTCTTCACCCCATTCACACTTGTAGGCACACATACTCTTGCACACTCCAGCACAAAGCTCCAGAGATCAGACCCAAAGCGCACTTGGTCGTGCTCAGAGTCAAGATTAGGGAAAAGGCTGGGGCAACCAGAACCCCCCAAAAAGGTATCTGGTCCCCACAGGGCAGCACAGGCCTTGTCTTCTCCCTCCTTCCCCGTCCCCCACCATCCCTGCCTTGAACACCTGCTGCCCTATGCTTGGCATATAGGACCCCACTAGAGGAAAAACTGCTGGGCCATGAACTGGCCTCCCTCCTTCCAAACTCTTCTCTTGCTTCCTCTTCCAGGTAGTCCACTTGTATTTCTACAGATGAGAAGTGTTCAACGCTGCCTTCCACCCCACTGACGTAGCCTTTCCTCAGTTTGGAAGGCCTGCGGGTGGCCTAATGATGGTAACGAAATGACAACCAAATGTCATGCTGTTTCTTGAGCACATGCTACATGCCTGAGCCTAAAACAGCCTGAAAGGTAAGCACTACTATTAACTAATTTACATACCAGGAAAATCCTTTGCTTCAGGTCACAGGATTAGAAGATACAGAGCTGGAGCTCAAACCCTGAGCTGTCTCATGGTAAAGCCCAGCTCTCAACCTCTGCTCCCTCTTCTATCTGGGAGCCCTTGAGGCCACACAAGACATTCCTAGCTTGCCCAGGATGCCTAGTTCCAGGCCCCAGGGAGAGGGGAGCACCCTGCCTCCCACAATAACCCAGCAGAGCCCTTAGCTCCGAGCTCAGCCTGGCCCAGCCTCAAATCATGGAGCCCATCCCAGGCTCAAGTGTGGCCTTACCCCATCCCAGCTCATGCTGCACACACCTCCCACCCCAGTCACGGGCATGAAGCAGGCAGGGCCAGCGCCAGAGAGAAAATGTGCCATAAAAAGGGGGCCCCATGCGGGTGCCAAGACAGGGAGTGAGAGCTTCACAGGGACAGAATGGTGGACACAGTGACCCAGGGAGAAAGCAAACGGGGTCCGGGGGGCGGGCATCAAGGAAGCCCCAGCCCATCCCCCTCCTCTTTTGCGTGTGCAGCTTCATAGAAATAAGGGTACATAAACATTCTGCTGCTTGTGGGGCTATGTGGCAGGGAATGTCGGTGAGCATGTATGTCTGAGTATACGCATATCTGTGTACACACCTGAGTGAGCCAAGAGCATTGTGTAAAGGTATGTGTCCATCCATCCATCCATTCTTGGGTCTCTGTGAACAAGTGTGAAGGTGAACACACACTTGGTTCAGCCTGTACCCGAGGTAAGGCCACGTGTCCATGAGCCGACGTCAATACACACATCCCATTTTGAGGGGTGTGTGTGTTTATGGGTGTGTTTTGGGCAGGGAGGGAACACAGATCCACCATCTTCTGTGTCTGTAGGTTTGTCAGTGGCCATGTGTATGGACATCAGTGTGAGCATGTCGTTTATGTCCCCATCTTGGCAGTGGCAGTGGTGTGTGTGTGTGTGTGTGTGTGTGTGTGTGTGTGTCGACATTCTGGTGTGCATCTCTGTTTATTGGAGGGGGAGTCCCATCCATCTGCCCCCTCCCCTCCACTGAGGACTCAGGTCTGTGGCTGCAGCCGGCTCAAGCAGCTCCAGCAAGCGCCCCGCCCAGCCGCCCTGGATTTCGATGCTTTTTCCAGAAGGAGATTTTCCCCCGCCGCCCTTCCCCCTCGCCCACAGAGCCTTTCCCCGCCAGGGCCCCGCTGCTCCAAGCTCGTTCCTGCTCAATCATTTATTGACTTTAAAATCGAAGCCAATTCTGGTTTGAAAAAAAATTAAAAAGAGAGAGAGAGAGACGGAGGCCAGAGAGAGACAGAGTCCAAGATGCAGAGGGGAGGGGAGAGCAGAGATGGGGCTGGAATCAGAGACAGAAACACGGAAAGACAGGGACAGTCAAAGATAGGACAGAAACAGAGAGAGAGGCACAGAAACAGAGAGAGAGAGAGAGAGAGAGAGAGAGAGAGAGAGAGAGAGAGAGAGAAAGGGAAAAAGAGAAACTGGCAAGGTAAGCTACAGAAGCAAAAAAAAATTTGTAAAACCAGAGACTCTGGATCCAAGAGATGTAGTTGTCAGGAGGGATAGACCCTGCTGACCCCCAGACAACGGCCCCCCTTTCAGACAGTGCCCACTCTCCTACCCAGCTGCCTTGGTACACTCGAGCTGTCGAAACCTGGGCTGGTGACAGAGCTGAGCCCTTACTACCTTCTGGAGTGTCCTAGAGTCAAGCCCTGGCCATCACCCTGGGTCCGAGGCTTGCCCCAGACCCTTCCTAGTCTTGTCACAGTGGATGGATTGGCATTTTCTTTCCCAGGGTATTGTGAAATCTGAGAGGCCAGAATCTCACCCAGGCCTCAGGGGGCAGGCCAGGGAGCTGGGCTGGCAGCTGGTGGTCAAGGGGCTGCTTGAGTGTAGAGTTTTGTCCCACTAGGCCTCAAACCCCAGCCATGCAATCTAGCCAAGCATAACTCCAAAGGCAGCCACAGCTCAGACCCAGCTAAGTGGGCAGGATCATCATGCAGAAGCCCAAGATAGGGTGAACGGCCCCATCTGTGAAAAGCACAGATGTGGGGGTCCCCACACTGCTGCAGTGGCCAGAGTGCCTGCTCACACTTGCATGCACACCATGATACATACATGTGAATGTGCACCTCACTAACATATACTCACACCTGTACAGGAAAACCCGCTCCCTGGGCCACATACACATCCATGCCACGCAGGCCTGCCCACGGCCAATCCACAGGAGCCACACAAACCCGAGATGGACTCTCTGTCTGTCTGTCTGTCTCTCTCTCTCTCTCTCTCTCTCTCTCTTTCACACACACACACACACACACACACACACACACACACACTTGCATCTGTTGACGCACACAAGAGCGTGGTGTGGCCACAGCTGACACTGATTCCAGAAATACCCTCTTGCCCATGGCCACACACCAGGCCCGTGTATCACCCATATTCACGTGCACTCCTGCTCCCAGTGTGGGCACACTTGGCATACAGCTAGCAAGGTTCAGACTAGCAGAGAGGGCAATTAGGACCCCTGGCCTAGAGATTCCCCACACAAGCATGTCCTGATGGTGGGCACCGCTGGGCAGCCCCCTGGTGTTCCCTCTGCGAAGTCTGTGTTGCCAGGGCTGCTGTGGGATTCTGGTCAGTGCCTGTGCCCTCTCTGGAGCCTGCGGCCACAGCCCAAGGAGGGTAGGGTAGAAGGGCAGGCATCCCCAGGGCCTTTGCTTCCGCGGAGAGCTGCGCAAGGAACTTCGCTGGAGGCGGGACGCGCTCTCGCAGCGCGCCAAGGTCGGCGCTGTTTTGCTCGCTGCTGACCCGACGGCGTGGCCGCAGCACTGTAGGCGGCGTCCAAGGCTGCCTCCCGCCCTCGCGCCTCCGGGCGGCGGGACGGGATTCCCCGGGGCCGCCTGATCCACCGCACTGCAGCCGGAGTAGCGGGGGCCAGAAAGTTTGCGCGGAGAAAAGTTGGGCGGGGGTGGGGGGAGATCGGGAGGCGGCGACGTCCAGGGTCGGTGGAGAGGCGCGGCCCCGGCTGGCAGCGCGCCCATTTCTCCCTCCCTTCCCCTGCCCCTCCGAAATTTGGGAGCCCCGCCATTTTCTTAGCCCCGCTCCCATGTGAGGCCTGAACAAAGACTTTGGGGAGACGCCCGGGCCGCTCGGCCCGCCCCGGGCACCCCGGCCGTACGTAGGGGCCGCCGCCACGCACGCCGGCCGCTGCCACCCTCGGGAACCGCTGCGCCCGCCCCTGGGAGCTCGGCCGGACAGAGTGCCGGCTTTGCGCCCTCGGGATCACCCCCTGCCATTCTGTCACCCCCGCAAACACTGCCAGCGGCCGCGCTGCCCGGGTGCCGCCACAGTCGCCCACAAGTCGGCCGGAGTCCCGCTGCCCACCGCACCCCAGCCGAGCGCGCGCGTACACACACACACACACACACACACACACACTCCCGCTCCGCGCTCCAGGGCAGCGCCACGCACGCAGCCGGCCACCCTCGGATCCCCCGACAGGAGTCTGCCGGTGGCCAGGGTCACAAGCGCACGGTGGCGCCGGCACGCGTGCCCGGACTCCCCACGGCACGGTTTGCACCCCTCCGCCGCCCGCGGGCTGACTCCCTCGGCCGCCGCACGGCCCCTCCGCCCGCCCGCCCGCCCGCGCTGCCGGCCGGCCTCCTGCGCCCGTTCCCCTCCCCGGTCGCGAGGGGCGGCGGCCGGTACCTGGGTGAGGCAGTACGGGGAATACATAGCTGGGCGCCCGGGCTAGAGCGCGGCGGCCGGCCGCGGCGAGGGGAGGCCAGGCAGGCGGCGGCCGCGCTCGGGCTCGGGCTCCGGCTCGGCTCCTCCGGCCTCCGCCGCGCGGCTCCCGCCCGGCCCGCGGCCCCTCTCTCGGCCCGGCGCCGCTCCTCGCTCGCCGCTCGCAGGCTCGGCCCCGCCGGCTCCGGGTCCGCCGCAGCCGCCGCGCTTGTCGCTGTCTCTCGCGTCCGCCGCCGCCGCCGCCGCCGCCGCACGTCTACTCCATGCCGCCGCCGCTCGGCCGGTCACCCTCGCCCGCCGCCGCCGCCGCCGCCGCCGCGCTGTGAAAGTGAAAGTTTAGACAAAGTTTGGAAGCGGCGCACTCCGGGGAGAGGGAGCGGGCGGGCGGGCGGGCGGGAGGAGGGGCGCGGGGAGGGGCGGGCTGGCGGGGAGCGGCGGCCGGCGCGCACACACACACATGCACGCACACACATGCACGCAGACACACACAAGCGCGCGCGGGGGTGCACACCGACACTACCATCCCGACACGTGCTGGCCCGCGATACAGCGCACAAACGCTGACACGCAGCGGGGCTCAGACCTCGCCACACATGTCATGTACAGAATGCACTGCCACACGTACCACATTGCGACAACAAAGCACAAGGAGACACCTACACACATACATCATGGACACACGCCAGGCACACAATTCACACACATGCACCCACACACCAAGACTAGGAAACCAACCCACGACCCACACACTGAAATGCACACAGACCCACGATCACATGATGAAACCTGTACACATGCATTCCAACAACGAACCATGTTTAGACACTCAGATATAGACATACACCAACACAGACTTCACACAGACACCACCAAGACACACACCAGTACCTGCTGACACATACAGATTCACATTGCCACACTGACACACACACGCAACCACATCTTGACATGTTCCAGACACTCAACTCCTGTACATAGACACACAAAGCCTCACCAAAACATCTTGGCAGTTGTGGCAACACAGAGGACACACCCAGGCATGCAGAATGACACTGATAAAAGGAAGATGCACTAATGCACCATCACACAAACACACATCATCAGCACCTGTACAAATATGCCAAACAACACAAGGAACACCCTGACCCTAATACAAAGAGATACAGTGTCACTGATATTGGCAGTCACGACAACACACGGCACACACACCACACACCTGATGCCCAGATGTACCCCCAGGCCTCAGGCATGCTGACCAATAGTCTTGATACCCAGTTAACTGGCAATCCCCCTTGGGGGAATCACCCAGTCATGCAGGCAGGTGCCACACACATGCATCCAGGCCCCTCCCTCATACATCCTCCCATACACACATAACACACACATTCATACTTGGCCCTGATCATGAGCATACACGGGTATGCTAGGAGGACCTGCACAGCCCAACCTGCAAGGACAAAAACGGACATGAAGGCCTCAGATACATGTATGCACATCCCCTGGTGAGGTTCCGAGCCCTCATGCAGGCCCCTGACCCCCAATTTTGAGAGCAGAAAGGAACTGGGGGAGATTTGGTGCTGGGGAACCTGGCATGCGTGCAGGGGGAGCCCTTGGGTGACACCCGGGGTGAGCAGGGAGGTGGTGCTACAGCCCCAAGAAAGCTCCTACTGCCAGGTGCAGCCAGCAACT
The DNA here is from genome assembly GCA_033961575.1 of Aselliscus stoliczkanus. Taxonomy (NCBI): domain Eukaryota; kingdom Metazoa; phylum Chordata; class Mammalia; order Chiroptera; family Hipposideridae; genus Aselliscus; species Aselliscus stoliczkanus. The sequence continues at coordinate 12,151,213 of CM066735.1, forward strand.
TCTCACCCTCCCAGGCCAAGAAGCTGTGGCAATGTTCAGCTATGCATTGTCTGTCAGAGAGGTGTTGGTGCCCAGGTGTGTGTGGGGGTGTGGGGGTGTGTATATACAGAGCTAGTTGTGTGGGGACATGGTGTGTGTGTGTGTGTGTGTGTGTGTGTGTGTGTGTGTGTGAGAGAGAGAGAGAGAGAGAGAGAGAGAGAGAGAGAGAGAGAGAGAGAGAGAACGTGCATGTCCCTGAGGTCCGGGAATGCAGGATGGTTGGAGTTGTGTCCTCAGGTGTCTGGGTGGGTCTCGGTGTCCTCTGGGGGAAAACAGACACAGGTCAGTGGACATCCAGGAGTCCCTTTGTGTGGACCAGTGTTGTATAGTGGTAATTCGGATCTGACTGTGTGCCTGGGAGGTGTCTGTGAGTCAGAGAAGGTGAGCATCTGTCAGGCCCTGTGCCAAGCATTGGGGACCAAAACAAAAGACCTGTCCTCAAGGGGCTAACATTCTAGTGGGAGTCAAATACATATGAGGTCTGAGTTTGACAGGAAGTGCTGGTAATGGGGGTGCCTAGATGAGCATGTGTGTTTCAAACTGACTGCCATGTGTGCATCAGCTCTGAGGATCTTTCTGTCAGAAGGTGTCAATGTGTGTGACAAATTTGTATATGTGTCAGGGATGTGGGTGGGTTCTCTGTGTCCTGGAGTGTGTGTGACCAAGTGGGCAAGCAAGTGTTCAAGAGTCCCAGTTGGTCTGCCTGCATTCAGGGTCTGTGTGGCAGAAAGAATCAATGGGTGTCACTAGAAATGTGTTTCTCTCTGTGGGGTGGTCCCTGTGAGTCTGGAGCAGAGGTGATCTGTGTTTTCCAGAGTACATGTGCACAAGTGTTTGTGTGTCAAGGAAAGGGGCTCTGTGTCTTTGTCAGGGGTCAGGGATGTTTGTGTGTGACAGGCTGTATTGGTATATGTGATGTGGGGGTGTGTGTGTGTGTTTGTATGTGGAAGGGGTGTGTGTGCATGTGTGTCAGGGTATATCCGGGTACATGTGTCTGTCATTCCTTGTTTGGGGGGCTCTGTCCCCAGGATCCCTGGGTCCAACCCAGCCCCCCCCCCCCCCCGCATCAAAGCCACTCTACTGCAAGGCCCTGGCGGAGGGAATCGATACGTCCTTAAAAATTCAAGGGCTTCTCGTAAACAGAAACTTTTAACACCGTTTAAAGTTTCAGGGCCACTGTGGCTGCCTCTGCAGCGCTGCAGGGCCAGGGCAGGGGGGGCAGGTTGGGGAGGGTTGGGGGAACTCTGAGGGGAAGGGGCAGGGCTACCAGGTAGGGGAGTGATTCAGGGAGGGGACTGGGGACTGTGAGGGGCTGAGGAAAGGGGTTTGGGGATCAAGAGGGGCCTGGATGACTCAGGAAAGGGGCAGGGTGGGGGATAGTTCAGGGAGGAAAGGGGAGCTAGAAGAGGCAAGGATGGGTGTAAAAGGGTCTGAGGGCCTTTGAGGAGGCCCAAGAGAGGCTGCAATGTCTGGGAGAAGAAGCTGAGGATATGTGGGCCCAGAAAAAGTTTGGGGAGCCAAGGGGAAGCTTGGATGGCTAAGGGAAAAGGCAGAGCATAGGTTTCCGGGCTATGGAGCCTGGGTGAAGTGGACACTGGAGCAGTGTGGGCCTGTAACGGGCTTGAGCGGGGAGCAGTGGGAAAAGTCTGGGGAGGGGGAAGAAATGGTGGAGGAATTTGGGGTGTCTGGGACTTTAATGTAGCTAGGGACTTGGGGGGAATCTTGAGATCCAGAAGGACCCTCCTTGGTCCTCAGCAAATGAGCCACAAAGGGGGCATGTCCTCTGAAGCCCCCCACTTGGGCCTAGTCTTCACCCCACCTGCCTGCCTAGCCTGTCTTCCCAGCCCTGTCCACAAGCCATGCCAGACCCTGGGGTTAGGGTCTGCCTATTTCCTCCTCACCCTCCCAGTCCTGCATCTGGCCCCAAAGCTGGGCTCTGCTTGAACCTGCATTCCATTCCCATGTCACACACACACTCACACCACACTTCCACTTATACACACAACACCCATCCTTCATTCATTCACACACACACTGACACCATAATATTCAACCCTCCATTCACATACACATAGGACATCCACCCTTCCATTCAGACACACACACCACAACATTCATCCCTTTGTTCATACACACACACACACACAGGACATCCATCTTTTAATTCAGACACATACAGACATACACAGCATCCATACACACAGGGCACCCATTCTTCCATTCACACACACACAGACACACACACAACACTCATTCTTCTATTCTCACACACATACAACACCTGTCCTTCCATTCAGAAATGCAGGAACACACACAACATTCGTGCACACACAGAGGACACCCATCTTCTCTCCTCTCCCTCCTTCTCTCTCTCTCTCTCTCTCTCTCACACACACACACACACACACACACAACACTCATTCATCCATTCAGAGACACACACAATACCCATTCATCCATTCAGAGACACACACACACACACACACAAAACATCCATCCTTTTATTCATACACAACACCCATCCTTTCTTTCACACACTCTCAGAACACAACACCCTTCCTGTATGCACACATACACTCTTCCTTACGCTCACCATTTCTATTCATAATCACACAAACAAAACACTTGCCCATGTTCATATATATATCCATACTCAGAATTCTCTCCACACACTCAGACCCCCCGTACCCACAACACACCCCCGGCCCCCCACACACACATACACTCTACTCCCTCCTCCACAGCTGCTAATTTTGGGGGGGAGGCAGAGGGACTGCTCTGGAGGACACCCTTGCCTCTATGTCCCCACCCCCCAGAACCCAGGTCTTAGAGCACACCTGGCCCTTGAGAAATCCCAGGGGAGGGGGATGCTGCTAGGGGGCTAGGCACAGCTGGGATGCCACAGCTGGAAACCCCACATTCCTCCATGCCAGGCTGCCCACCTGGCTGCATCTGGCAGCGATGTGTTCTTCCAATGCAGGTGTGTGGGAAGAGAAAGAGGGGGAGGAGCAGGAACCAGGCCCATAGAACTACCTGGCCAGGATCTTGGTGGGGAAGGGGCACTGAAACATCTGGGCTCAGGCAGCCATGTCCTCGGGCGCTGAAGGTGGGGTCAGGCATTGCTGGGTTCCAGCGCAGCTGGGCAGGCCTCTCGGGGGAGGTGGGAAACATCTGCCACACAGGATAAGTGAAGAGCTAGTCTGTGGATGCTGCTGGGGGTGAGAACAGGGAGATAGGTTCTCTAGGGCCCTCCTGGCAGGACTGGGGATCCCCACTCCCAAAGAGGGCCCAATGCCTCCCCTGACCTGCCTGGTAGGCATGGTTTGTGCCCCAGACCTGGGGTCCTAGCCTTGCACTCACTGTCTGAATCCTGGGCTGGGAGCCCTAGTGGAGTGTGAGCCTGAAGTGTTATAGGCCCCACTCTCAACCACACCTGACCAGGCACCCGGGACCACATCACACACATACACAACATCACAAAGACGCACCCAGGTGTACTCAGACATACAAAGATACAGACCCTCCTCCTCTTCTGGGGAGTCATATTAAATGCCATAATCAGGTGCTGGCCGAGTGGCTCAGTTGGTTAAGAGTGCAAGGAGCTCTGAGCAACAAGGTCACCGGTATGATTCCCACATGGGCCAGTGAGCTGTGCCCCAGCTGAGCTGCTGGTAAGCTGCCAACAGGTGGCAGGATGGCCCAGCTGGTGAGAGCATGTGCTCCTAACAACAAGATTTCTGGTTCAACTCCCGCATGGGATGGTAGGCTATGCCCACCCGCAACTAAGATTGAACACGGCACCTTGAGCTGAGCGGCCACGAGCTGCCGATGGGTAGCTGAATGGCAACTGGACTTGGAGCTGAGCTAGCTGAGCCCTTCACAAGATTGAAGGACAACAACTTGGCTGTTCCACTTCCCCAATTTCCCAACACTGTTCCCCTTCCCGAATTCCCCAATAAAAAAATCTTTTAAAAAAATGCCATAATCACACACAGACACAGGATCATCCAGAGATGCTATCACGTGCCCTTTCAGAATAGCACACAGACACAGAAATAAACAGCCACACAGACCTTCCTAGAGCTGCTCACAGAGTGACACCAATAGCAGCACCCCAATCACACACAAGGACCCTCACCATCATATGGACCGCCATAGAGACTCAGATATACACCAACTCACAAAGACACACCCAGACACAGTTACATGGATTCCCGGAATCACACACTAAGTCTAATTACACAAATACACACAAGGCCACATTCAGTCACATAGAGACACAAAATCTCACATAGGACAAACCCAATTGGTCACACACACAAATACTCTCAAAATCATCCATAGGTTTGGCACAAACAAAGTCACACAATGATATGCAGATGACACCCACACATGGATATACAAGATCACTCATGGTCACAAATGGTCACACACGGAAGGTTGGTCACACAACACCTGAAAATACATGCAAGCACCACCAAATCACAAATGGGGACACATGGGCCAGCCTGCAGCTGCATGCAGTGTCCTACAGGCACACACTCCCATGTGACCTGGAGGCACAGCCTGGCCAGATCCCAGGACAGGAAGGAGGCAAGGCCCTGGTAGCAGGCACTCATCTGAAGGCAAAGCAAAGGAGTTGGGGAAACATTTCATTTGCAGCAGGCAGGAGACCCACCCACCAGCCCTGGAAACCTGGCCCTGGCTCCTGAATGGGGCCTCTGTATGTGGCCACCACCCAGCCACCCCAGGGAGTGGATATGGGGTGGGGGGTGAACCGGCTGTACCATGTCCCTTGCCAAGCCTCAGGGGCCACCCAGCCACACACCAGGGCTCAGGCTAGAGTCCCCCAACCCAGAGGAACCCTCCTCACCCCTGTCCCTGCTGTATCTAGAGGCCACTCCCCAAACCCAGGCTGCATAGGGAAACAGAAGGGCAAGGCCATGGCCCCATGTGTTGAATACCCAGGTTTCCCTGTCTCAGGCCTATGTGCATCCCCAGGCTGGGCAGGAAGCTGTCAGTCCCATGCTACAAGGCCTCTCATTCTAGCATGAAGGTGTGACAGCATGGCTGAGGATGTGACAGTGTAGTTGTGTGTAGTGGGGCTCCCTGTGCAGCATGAGGGTGGGGGCAGAGCAGGCATAGCCCCTTGGCTCATATCAACACATACACTCACTGTCACACCATTGATCACACAGCCACACACATAGCCACCCAGTCTCATCTTCAGTCACACTGTCATGCACAACCACACTGTCACACATGCTGTTATACACACCATGCTGTCACACCTTTAACCACACACAGAACCACATCATCACACCTTCAACCAGCAACACTTCACACCCTCAGCCATGCTGTCACGCACAGGAATACTGGCACACCCACAGCCATGCTGTCACACACAGAAATACTGTCACACCCTCAATGATTCTGGTCACACATGCCTTCAGCCACATGGTCTCACACATCTTCATGGTTAGCCTGACACACTGACCCTCCTACTGTATCAGTGTCACGCTGACCAGCAGAGGCACACTGACATACTTGGTCTGTGTGCCCCTGCAGCTGTGTTAGCCACATGGCACATGGAGTCACTGCCCCACTTAGTCACAAGGAGGGGAAGCAGATCTGATCACTTCATCCCCAGGGTGTGGCACACAGCTGTCCCTAGATCAATGTTTGAACCAAACCAGTCGCTCCAATAACACAACAACACACCCTCACTGTCAGTATCACAGCAGGTAAGGCCACTACAAAACTGCTCAAAGATACTCTGATGACACACACTCAGGGCCTTACTGTTCAGGTGACAGGCACACATCTCACTCTGTCACACAAGACCCATAGTCCCGGGACCGAGCTACTAAAAACAGTGGATGACAACCACACTACCATTATAAGTACGTCCTATCACACAACAGTTGCTCTCCCCAGTGTCTGTCACAACATTGAGACAGCCCCTTAGCTGTCCCAACAGGCAGCCAGGCATGCTGACATGGCACCCACAATAGTCACTAGGCTGCCACCCAGCCCCCCAGTCATGGAGAAAGGGACAGGCCCATGCTGACACCCCTCCTCCCCACTGGGAGTTGGTACATGGAGAGTGTGTGTGGGGGGGCTAATGGATGCACAGCTGTCAGCAGTGGGTGCCAGCCCCCCACCTCATGAATATTCATCATCTGGGGCTCTCCTGAACCTGTAGGGAGTCTGAGGTCCCAGGCAGCTGGGCACCCCCTGCTGTGCCAGGAGGCCCTCAGGTGAGGGGGGTCGCTCAGCAAGGCCCCAACAGTCCTTGGAACCTACAACCAGTCCCACACATAAACACACAGGAGTTTGTGAGCACAGACTCCCCCAGACACACAAACAACAGTCACATAAACTCATAGCATACACACACACACACCCCTCAGGCATGCAAATACAGGCACAATCACATGAACTCACAAACACACACACACACACCCCAGGTATGCAAACACAGGGGCACATAAACTCAGTCACATGACCACAAACATACATACACCATCACACCCAAATGACACACTCACCATTACACTTAGGAATGAAAATACACATTTCCAAACACACGGACCTATAGTCACCCCAAAACTACAACCATTTTTCATAAAACACCCACACAAGTGTGCAAACATGGACCCACAAATTTGCACATACATTCCCACTGAGTCCCAAATGCACTCACATACTACCATCCTAAAGAGCACCTTCCCCTACCAACACACACACACACACACACACAGACACACACACAACGATCTCACTCAGCCGACCCCTGACGGTTTACAGAAAGGGAAACTGAGGCACTGAGTGGCTGAAGGCCCCTTGGAGGACGCCCCTTCTGACTCAGGGCAGAGGCTGCGGCCCGGCGCCCCCTGCCGGTCAGGCCCCTCCAAGAGCTTGCGGGGCGGCGGCGCGCGGAGCGGGCCTGCGCCTGACGTAACCATGGCATCCTCTCGGCGCTTGCGGCCCGCGCACGGGGAGGGCGGGGCGGGCGAGTTGCCATGGCGCCGGCAGGCCGCGTGAATGGGGCATTGTTCGCCTCGGCGCCCTGGCCGGGCTGTCCTGGACCCACCCGGACCCACTCCGGCGGGTAGAGACGGAGAGAGACAGAGATGGGGGAGAGACAAAGATAGGGAGAGACAAGAGATGGAAAGAGACAGACAAAGCTGTAGATGGGGAAAGAAAGACATTTAGAAGCCAAGGAGAGACAGAGACCGGGAGAGACAGGTGGGAGAGACCTGAAAGATGGAAAGAAACGCACCAACGAGGAAAGACGGACAGAGCCAAGAGAGCCAAGGAGAGGCAGATACGGGGATCGTGATGTAAGACGAAGGGCTGGGGGGTAGGAGACAGGGTAGGACCAGCCAGCCAACAGTGTCAGAGCCCACTGTGCCTGGCGCTGTGCCTGGCAACCGGACCAGGCAGAGGACCAGAACCCCCAGACAAAGTCAGAGACTCTGAGAGGTGGGAGGACACAGCCACAGAGAGACCCAGTGAGGTGGAGGTTCAGAAATACAAGGAAGGGAATGAGGGGAGTGCCTGGAGGGTCTCTGGCCCCACCCACCTGTCCTTCCTCCATTCCCCTTTATTTATTTATTTATTTATTTATTTATTTATTTATTTATATTGTGTTTTTTTTGTGTTGTTGTTTTTTGAGGGCAGTGTCACTGGCCCTCACATGTGGGATCCGAACCAGGGCGACTGGCATCCCAAGCTGCCTCCCAACCACCGCGCCACTCGGCCGGCCCGTCCTCCATTCCCCTTTAGACAACAGGCCTCCTCCAATTTGACACTCTTGAAAGGCATACCTCTCTCCTATACATCTTCATGCACCCATTAACAAGACACCATCAACACAGGGACCCAGTCTTTGGTGACACTATCCCAGACACTCCAATACACCCTCATGGACCCAGTGACACCTACAGATACACCCACAGACACCCAGTGACACAGTCATGGTCATACACACCCATTTGCAGGGACTCCAGAGTAACAGAGATACAGCCGCATACATGCATTGTCACATGAGGACCCTGCCAGAAATGAGGTTCCACACATGGCCACACACCATGACAGTGGCTCATGCTCCATGAGAACACTGTTATATGTGGCCACCCCAACCGTGGTGCACCCTCAAACCTGCACACATTTCCCTACATTCATTAACACCATCAGGGATACAGGCACTCTTTATACCCTGCATTTGACCCAATGACTGGGTTCTCTGGTCCTTGGCCCAGATGCTAGGCCCAGTTCTCCAAGTTTGACAGACATCTGTCACCAGCCCAGATGGGGAAGGGAGGTGAAGCTCCACCCTCCCTTCCCTCAAAGGGCTGGGTCAAGTAAGGCTTGCATAGTCCCTGAACTCCTCCATGTCTGAGTCAGCTTGGGCCAAATCTGGACCAAGGGTGTCCCCTGGTGGCCATGTGTGGTCTCTGCACCCATCTGGTGGGGCGATGGCAGGCAGCCCAGTGGCCCTGCCTGAATAGAAGGGTGGAGAGGAGAGACCCAGGTTCAGCACACAGAGCCTAGAGACGGGAAGCCAGGGTCTGGAAGCCAGAACTTAGAGCCAGAATTCAGAGCATGGATCCCAAAATCCAGAATCCAAATCTAGATCTTGTCTTCAGAATCTAGAATTGATTCAGAATCCAGATCCAAGAACCCAGAGCCCAGAGGCCTCCTCAGAGTCAGTCCCTTGCCTTGCCTGAGCCCCCAGTTTAGAACAGGGCAGAGGGGTTGGTTGGTAAGGACAAGAACAGACTGAAGGGCAGAAGAGGAGCCCTGTAGTGACCACACAGAGCCTCTCCTGGCTGCTGCCCCTGTGTGTTTACACACACATACACACACACACAACAGGACCTTACACACAGACCCACATGCCCAAACATGTAGCCTGTGGCCATCAGATGTACATCACAAAACACCTGCAGATGCATACACATAATCACACACCATCATATACACACCCTGACACACCATTACCCAGACATCCAGACCCACCATTCACTCCTCTCCCAGCACATGGACACACTCTCATCTGTGTACCCAAACAATCTCAGAGCTGCTCCTCACTCTCAGCCATTCCACTAAATTTGGACATGTAGCACCCATACCCAGAGACACATAAAAATCCAGACTCTCAACCCCCACACCCTGACAAGCCCATAGAATTGTGCAGGCTGATACACACATACACACACACACACACACACACACACACACACTCCCCTAAGTGCAGAGAAGCCCCATGCCTTGGCAGCCACAAAGCCCCTGGGAACGGGACCCCCGGGATGGGGTTTGCCTTGCACCCCCATGCACACTCCAGCCCTCCCCTGCCTGGCCGGCTGGCGGGCTTTAATACAGATGCCAAACTCATAATTGTAACTGAGGGTGACAGGGTCACCTTGAGCCCCAGATGCTCGTGTGGTGACAGATGGCGTTGGCAAACCTGATTAGCAGCCCCTGTGCCAGTGCCTGTGGCACCTGCATCCCTGCCCCTCCCCCACTCCCCCAGCACTCATTACCCACCCATTACTGGGCCTGGGGGGGCAGGGGTGGGGGCCGGCTGGCACTGCCTGAGAGGGGGCAGGGACTCCAGGGCCCCCCCAGCACCAAAGTTCCCAGCTGGTTCTCTGGCTGGCAGGAGGTGGGCACAGCTGAAATGGGGGGAGCAGGCGCTTCAGATGCCTGCTGAGAGAGGGGTGCCCACAGTGCCAAGGCTGAGCTGCCCACTTGGACAGGGGTTTGGCACAAAGCCTTGGAGGGAAGAGTAAGAGTGTACCCCTCCCCTCCATGGGCCCCTGATGACCCTCCCCCCACCAGGGCCCTTGAAGCAGGGCCTTGGGAGCTGCCTGCCTGGCCTATTCCCATCCCTCTGTGCAGACCTGTGGGGTCAGAGGTCACAGGCTCCCACGCCCAGCTGGCCTCACTGGCCCATCTGTTTCCTCCGGTCCCCTCCTCCTGCTCCCCTCACCTGAGGCCTTCCTTCCTGAGGCAGGAAGAGGGCTGAGGGGGACAGGCCGCCAACCCCCTCCTCCCCGCACGCTCCGGGGAGCATTTGGAGGCAACCCTGACAGCGCCACATGTCCCTGTGTCTGTGCCAGACGGGTCCATCTGCTAGGGCCCTGGTTCCAGCCGCCCAAAGCCAGGTTGCCCTCATCCGCTGCAGACCCTGCACCCCAGCTGAGGAGGGAGTACTCCCCATGCCCACATTCCACAGGGCCACCCACTCTCAGAGAACTTCAGTTGGAGAAGCAAACATAAAATACACACATATACACACAACTGGGCTTGGCCAACCTTTATGGTCCCTGTAGAACCCCACACTGGGCATGGGGCTAGGTGGAGACTGGGAAGGAGGGGCAGCTGGGAACACATGGGTCCTGCCTCTGACTTGGGGAGTACAGGTTTCCCCTAGCAGCTACATCTGCCTTCCTGCCTTTGTTACTCAGGACAGGGTCGTCACTGTATCTCCTAGTCTGGGTGGGGCCATCTGTCCCCACTGCAGTTTGGAATGTATCTTTGACTCATTCTGTGAGTGGAAGTCTAGCTTGGTGGTTAAAAGCAGGCCCCATACTGTCTTAGGTTTGAATGACGGCTCTGCCACGTACTGCTGTATGGCCCTAAGCAAGTGGCTTTGATTCTTGGGGTCTCAGTTTCCTTCTCTGTATAATGGGGTGATATCCCTATGTCATCAAGCAGCTCTGAGGATATGAGTAAGTACATATTAAATACTTAGAGCCAGGCCTGGTCAACAGTGAGCGCTCAATAAATGCATGCTATGACTATAAATGGTCCACCTCTATAGCTGGGTCTGTGTCTGGTGTCCTTGGGAGCAGGGCAAGGACTCTGGAGGCCCATATGGCTGTCCCTGCATGTCTCTATGACCCAGTGTACATGATCTAGGTCAGCGTTATTCTTGGCCCATCTCCCCACATCTCTCCAAGATACGTGCATCTGTGTGTCTGTCCATGATGCTCAGCTCATGCCTTCGAGCTGCACTGACACCCCTCGACCAGCACTGTGGATGTCTTCATCCGCCGACGGGAGGCTGGGCTGCCCACTCGACACCAAAGGACCACAGGTGCCCAGTGCTTGCGAGTGGGCACACAGCTGTTGCAGAGGACAAGTGGGGTGGGGTCCACACCGGGGACGTAGATCGAGGAGCAGTGGCCAAAGCAGAGGTGATTGCGGAGGCGCACTGCTGTACAGCCCAGCCGGGAGAGCACCTGGGTCCAGAGGCAGGGAGATGGGTCAAGGGCAGTGGAGTCTGGGGCTAGAGTGGCAAGAATAACTGCCCATCCACTTCCACCCCACACTGAGAGGCATAGATGCCTAGGCTCAAATCATGACTCAGCCATCTGCTGACTGTGCGACTTGGGTAAGTTACTCAACCTCTCTGAGCCTCAGTTTCCTCACCTTTGAAATCAAAGTTCACACACTCTAGGCCCTTCAACAGAGAGGATTAGTACAGAGCAGGGCTGAGGGACAACAAGAAGGGGTGGCATTACAGGAGTCTGAAGGGGGTTACACAGAAAGCCCTTAGCCAATTACCTAGAACACAGTCGGTGCTCATAAATGTTAGTTCCTCCTATGATCCCCTCTAACTAAGTGGATCTATCAACTCACCCCCTGATCATGGCCCTTCTCTATTTAAACCCTGCACTCCTGCCTCTGCTCCTCTCCCACCCCTAATCTCCCACCCTCCCCCTCACTCTGCCCTAGCCACCCCAGCCTCTTGCCCTGAGTCATATAGAAATGGGCAGTTAAGGCAGACCTTGCACCCAAGTACACGTGGCTCCAAAGCCTGGGCTATAGACAACACACAGTATGAATTCCTACAGCCCTTATGGAGCATCAAATGAATGTAGCTGTGAGAGTGCTGCCCATAGCCCTCTCATTCAGGCTGCCTGACAGTGCTTAGGAGGCAGCTACTACTATTATTCACCATTCAACAAACACGGAGTTCCTGCTATGTGCCTGGCTCTATTCTAGGGCCTGGAGACAGGAATACAGAAGTGAACAAGCTATAAAAATCCCTGCCCTGGTACAGCAGACATTCTATTGAAGGAGACAGACAATAAATGCAATTACAGAATCAATTTCACTTGTTAGGTGATTATGTGTACTACAGCAAGAAATAAAGCAGAAAGGGAGGAATAGGGTGGGAGGTGCTGCATTTTAAAATGTTTGAGTACAAATCTGAAGGAGGTGAAAGAAGGAGCCATAGAATGTGTGTGTGTTGGGGCAGGGGTGGGGCGAGGGTTGCTAAGGCAAAGGAACAGCTAGTGCAAAGGCCCTGAGGTATACAATGTTGATGTGTCTGCAGAAAAGCAGGAAGGCAGGTGTGGCAGGAGTAAAGTGGGTGAAAGGAAGATGGGAAGAGGTGAGGGCAGGGAATGGACAGGCAGATGGTGCAGAGCCATGTGGGCCAAAGGAAGGTCTTGGGCTTTTGCTCTGTGTGAGGTGGGGGCCATGGAGTGTTCTGAGCGAAGGAGGGTTGTGATCTGACTCAGTTGCTCACAGGCGCCCTCTGGCCACTAAATGCAAAACTAGATTTGAGCAACGGTGATAGCAGAAGCTGGGGGACCAGGATAGGGGCAACTGCGTTGGCCTTGGTAGAACAGGCTTAACCCCCATTTTATAAGGAAGGAAACTGAGAATGAGAGATGGTTAGGTAACGGATGCAGGGCTTGAGCCCAAATCTTGTGCCACAGCCCCTGTTCTCTGCCAAGGCTGAGACCCAGTCTTCTCCTTCCCTCACCCACATACTCACCTGAGTAAAGGGCACAGCCTTGCACATCTCCTGGGCCACTTCCTGTGGATCCAGTGGGAGAGACATAGTGGTAGCCACCTCCTGCCCACGCTGCAGCCCACCTGTTCCCAGTCTCCCAGTTTTTTGCAGGTCCAAGAAGGCCTTCCAGCTGCTGAGGGCAGAGGATGTCACCGAGGAGGGTAGGGCCCCTCTGCCCAGAGTTTGGGTCTGATTGGTGGCAGCCCAGGGCTGGAGTGAGGGACCATGGGGGCCAGGCCTCCCCAAGCCTATAGGCAGCCAGGCCCCACTGAGCAGGCTCAGGAGAATGGTCAACTGGCCAAGGAACATGTCTGTCTGTCTGTCTGTCTGTCTGTCTGTCTGTCTGTCTGTCTGTCTGAGACTGGGCTCAGGGTCCCAGGCAGTCGACCCTGCTGTCTGGTGAGTGGAATCTAGGCCTTCCAGACCTGTTTTTAATGGCCTACCCTCCACCTGGGCTGCCTGGGAGGTGCCTCTGCAAACCCACCATGGGGAGGAGAGTAAACCCAGACCTGCTGGGTTCCCAGACTTGCTGGGTTCCCAGACCTGCTGGGTTCCCATCCCTCCCTCCCCAGCCTGGTAGGGGATCTGGGGGCTGGGCCTGTGGGTGTGTGAGCTGGGGGACCAGGAAAGGCAGGTCGAGAGACAGGGGCTTGGAGCACAATACTGAAGCCCCTGAGGGCTCCTTTGCCTATTGGGGTCCCATTCATCCATTTAGTAAAACCAGACTTTGTAATTAAGCTACTCTGGTTTCAATCCCAGCATTACAACTTCCTGGCTGTGCAACGCTGGTCAAGTCCCTTAACCACTCTGGGTTTCAGCTTCCTTTTCTGGAATATGGAGAAATAACAGCCCTTACATAGTAGGGTGATTCTGAGGATTCAAGGAGATACATAATTTATGTATGTAGTTTAAATTAGAGGCTGGTACACAGTAGCACCATGAGTAAGCTATGATTAACATTATTGCTGTTGGTTTTCCTTTAGCGCCTGTTAGAGGCCAGTCATAATCTGAGCCCTAAGGATACAGATGGACAAGACAGAAAATAGGTCCCACGGCCCGGATTTTATATTGTAGTGTAGAAAACAGACAATACAAGATAAATACGATAATTTTTAGAGTCTTAAAGCGTAAACAAGATATTAAAAAGGGATGTGCCTTGAGGTGTCTTGGCAGAGGTGGTCAGGGAAGGCCTCCCTGAGGAGGTGACATTTTTGCAGAGTCCTGAGATGCTGTCGCAGGCGATATAAACAGCCTGGTTGGGAGAGGAATGGGTTGCAGTGCTTGAAGCACGAGGGGTGGGAGTCGAGTACCAGGCTTTGGGGCCCCAGGGGATCCCGGCGGGTCCTGACACCTCTGCGGCCCCCATCTCGCACCCAAGTGAGGCTCTGCAGGCCGCCGAGCCGTGGGAAGCTGCAGGGCGGGTCCTTCCCGCGCCCCACAGGCTGCGCGTGCGATGGGGGCGTGCTCGCCCTCTGGCGGCGGCTCTCGGGACTTGCCTCCCAGACGACCCACCTGGAGGTGCGCGGGCGCCTCCCATGCACCCCGCTACATCTGAGCTCCTGAGCGTCCCCCAGCTTGCCTTTTGGCTGTCCTCTAAGTCCAGCTAACGGCAGTTCCTTTCGGCCAGTTGCTAAGGCTTCAAACTTTGGAGCATCCTTGACTCCGCTCTTTCACGGACTCCACCCCCTCCCCAATCTGATCTGAGAGCAAGTCCCGTCCACTTCAAAAATCTACCCAGAACCTGCCCTCTTTTCACTCTTTCCTCAGTCCCCCACCTGGACACGGCCCGCCTTATCTCCCACCTGAACCAATATAGTCCCTCAGCCCTGGTCCCCCATCTCCCGCCCCCAAAGTCTGTTCCCTGCCCCAGCAGCCAGAGGGCGCCTATGAACACCTGAGTCCGGGCAAGTCCCTCTCGGCTCAGAACCCTAGCGGCTTCCAACTCACCCGAGATAACAGCCGAATTTCTCACGGCAGCCCACCAGGACTCGCGCTGTGTATTCCCATCACCTCCCACCCTTGTCTCGCCCCACTTTCTCCCGCTAAAGCCACACGGGCCTCCTCGCTGTTTCCCCCACTCAACAAACATAATCCCAAAATACTGCATAAGCTGTACAGGGCTGCGTATAGTTTCAACATGGAAAGATACCCAATAAAAATGAACTTAAAAAGTTTCTCTGCCGGCCGAGTGGCGCGGTGGTTAAGCGCTGGCTTGGGAAGCCAGCGGCCCCAGTTCGGTTCCCACATATGAGGGCCAGTGACACTGCCCTCAAAAATAAAAAAAAATTTTCTCAAAACAGTGTGTGTATTATGCTCTGACCTGCTGGGAGAGAGGGATAAGAATTTACAGCTACTGTTTACTTGTATTTGCATATTGAAAAATACAGCAGGGGGGCGGCCCAGTGGCTCAGTGGGTTCAGTTGGCTTACAGTGCGTGCTCTGAGCAACAGGGCCACCCGTGGATTCCCACATGTGCCAGTGAACAGTGAGCAGGAGCTGCCAACAGGTGGCAGGATGGCTCAGCTGGTATCACAACAAGACTGCCTGTTCTATGGTGGGCTCCGAGGGGGGAAGGGGGCGCCCCCACACACACTAAGACTGAACTCGGCACCTTGAGCTGAGCTGCCACCTGAATGGCTCAGTGGATAGGACGTGGCTCTTACCAAGGCTGCTGGTTTGACTCCCGCATGGGATGGTGGCTACGCACACGCACAACTAAGATTGAACACAGCACTTGAGCTTAGAGGCCACAAGCTGCCGACAGGATGCCAGATGGCGACTGGCACCCTCCACAACGAAGACTGAAGAACAACTTGGCTGATCCCCTCCCCCAATTCCCCAATAAAAATCTAAAAAAGAAAAATACAGGGCCAGCCGAGTGGCGTGGTGGTTAGGCGCTGGCTTGGGAAGCCAGCGGCCCCAGTTCAGGTCCCACACATGAGGGCCAGTGACACTGCCCTCAAAGAAAAAAAAAAAAAGAAAAATACAGCAGGATCTTCCTGTTGCTGAGGGGCATGGAAATGGGTGGATGAGATGGCAGGAGCTTCAGTTTAGAGTTTAAAATTTGTTTTAACCATGCAGAAAGAAACTTCAGAAAAAGAAAAAGCACAAATGAAAGCAATTTATACTTTTGTCCTGCCCCTTGCTTTTTAAAAGAACTATTTTGGGCATTCAAATAAGTGTAGATAAAAAATATCCCCCAATGTACGCATTACCCCAAATAAGAAATCAAAGATTACAGATATGAGAGAAACTTGCTTTATACTTGTCCCTAATCCCTGAATTTGCCAATTATAATCCCATGGCTGCATTAATAGTTTTACTACATATATGATGAGGTGTGATTTTTAAAAATACGGTGAATGTTTAAATATACATTCTTCTCAAGTATACATGGAACATTTTCCAAGATAGACCATGTTAGGCCACAAAACAAGTCTCAGTAAATTTAAGAAGATTGAAGTCATATCAAGCAGATATAAAGGAAAAACTGATGGTTGCTGGCTGGGAGGGAGTGGGGAAGAGGGAGAGGGGGAAGGTTTTGGACAGTGTACGTGGGACTACAATGTTGCCGCAGGGATATGGGGGCAGTTCTGAGAATGTAATTGATAATATTGTGAAGAGACTATTATGTTGTGTGAAATTAGTCAGTCGGAGAAGGATAGGTACCATGTGATCTCACTTGTGTGTGGAGTCTGAAGAGCTGAGTGAACGATCAAAGTAAACAGACTCGTAGATGTAGAGGAAAAACTGAGGGTTGCTAGTTGGGATGGGGGTGGGGATGGAGGGAAGGGGAAGGGATTAGACAGCATAAATAGACAACTACAATATTGCCACAGGGATATGAAATACAGTTCGGGGAATATAACAATGTTGTAAAAATTTTGTGGTGTGTCAGATAGTCACATGTCTTGTTAGGGAGACCACTTCATGGATGGAGTAGAGGCTTGATCACTGCACTGTACACCTGAAGCTGATGTTGTATAGTATTGTATGCCAACTGTAACTGAATATGTGGATGGTCATGAGATGTGGAGTATACTGTGAAGGGGACTCAGGGGAGTTGTGATAGATATGTATGATATGGGGGGGAGTGGGGTGGCGAACTGGGGGAGGGGGGTTGTCACTTCGGGGGGTAAAGAGTATAACTATATGTGTTGTACACCGGAAACTAATAAAAAAAAAAAGAAAAAATAAATAAAAATACGGTGAATGTTTACATTTTAAAAATTTGTTACAGGGACGGCCAGTTAACTCAGTTGGTTAGAGCACAGTACTCATAACACTAAGGTTGCCGGTTCCATTCCCAAATTGTCCACTGAGATGCGCCCTCCACAACTAGATTGAAACAACTACTTGACTTGGAGCTGATGGGTCTTGGAAAAACACACTGTTCCCCAATTAAAACAAACAAAAAAATGGTTACAGTAAAAGACACATTGCCATTAATCCCCCTCAAAATACTCCCCCTTGGGCCAAGTGGCTCTGTTGGTTAAGAACTTGCTCAAGAGTGCAAGCTCTGAGCAACAGGGTGGCCGGTTCAGTTCCCACATGGGCCGGTGAGCTGTGCCAGAACTGAGCTGAGCTGCCACTGAGCTGCCAACTGGTGGCAGGATGGCTCAGCTGGTGAGAGCACGTGCTCCTAACAAGGTTGCCTGTTTGAGATGGTGGGCTATGCCTGCCCACAACTAAAGACCGAACTGAGCACCTTGAGCTGAGCTGCCACCCGGATGGCTCAGGGGATAGAGCGCAGGCTCTTTTTTTTTTTTTTTTTTTGAGGGCAGTGTCACTGGCCCTCATACATAGGACCCCCGGGGCCACCAGCTTCCCAAGCCAGCGCTTAACCACCGCGCCACTCGGTCCTAGAACACAAGCTCTTAACAACGAGGCTGCTGGTTCCACTCCTGCATGGGATGGTGGCTGCACCCACCCGCAACAAACTGAATACAGCACCTTGAGATGAACGGCGCAACTGGACTTGGAGCTGAGCTTGCTGCACCCTCCACAACTGAGATTGAAGGACAAGTTGGCTGTTCCCCTTCCCCAATTCCCCAACACTGTTCCCCTCCCCCAATTCCCCAATAAAATCTTAAAAGAAAAAAAAATACTCCCTCTTGCTTTGAACACACTTATTCCAGAATTCTTGCCACTTTCTGAAGTAGTTCTGCAAGTCTTTCATGTCTTTAGTTGAGCTGTTGTGGCTGCCTCGATGTCCCGAATCGATTCAAAACGTTTACCTTTCGTGGTCATTTTGACTTTGGGGAAAAGCCAGAAGAGGCATGGTGCCAGATCCGATGAATAAGGTAGATGAGGACACACTATAATGTGTTTATTTGACAGAAATTGCCATACCAGAAACAATGTATGACACGGAGCCTTTTCATTGTGATCAAAACATATTGTGAATGCTGCTGCCGAATGCCATCCAACAGAGGGGCAGTGATCTTTAATAGGGGAAGCAGTGCGTTGAACCTTAGTAACAGTGTGTGACAAGTTTCAACTTGTTCCGTGCAGTTAGTTGGGTGTGAGCTAAGGTTGAGAGGTGTGTTTTAAAGTGTGCCGTAAATCATCCTCGATCATAACAATGCTCTGTGTCACACATCACTTCTGGGATATGGCAATTTCTGTCAAATAAAAACATTATGGTGTGTCCTTATCCACCTTATTCACTGGATCTGGCACCGTGCCACTTCTGGCTCTTTCCCAAAGTCAAAATGACCATGAAAGGTAAATATTTTAAATTGATTCAGGGGCCGGCCAAGTGGCGCGGTGGTTAAGCGCTGGCTTGGGAAGCCAGTGGCCCCGGTTCGGTCCCACATATGAGGGCCAGTGACACTGCCTTCAAAAAAAAAAATTGATTCGGGACAGTGAGGCAGCCACGACAGCACAACTAAAGACACTCATGAAAGAGGACTTCCAGAACTGCTTAACAAAATGGCAAGAACGATGGAATAAGTGTGTTCGAAGCAAGGGGGAGTATTTTGAGGGGGATTAATGGCAATATGTCTTTTACTGTAATAATTTTTTTTATTTAAGCATTCACCGTATTGTTTGATCACACCTCATATATCCATTCAGAAAAGATACATAACATTGGTTTGTGTATTTTAAACTTAATATCATGGTTTCATAATGTATAAATCCTTTTAAACTTCATCTGTCCTCTACTTTGTATTCCCTACTTTTCACTGCTGAAGAGTAGTCCACTGCACATACATACACCAAATTTATTTCTCCATTATCCAAATTTTAATTATCACATTCCTGCTAAAAACATTTTGGAACATGACTCTTTTGCACCTGGCTTTTTGCACTTACTTCATCTGGCAGTTTGTTCCATATCAGTGGTTCATGTTCCTGGCTGCATATTTGAGTCACTTCTAAGTGGGGACTTGATGTCCCCACCTTATTCCAGATCAGTTGTGCTAGAATCATTGGAGATGGGCGCCAGGCACTGATGTTTTTGAAAAGCGCCCCAGGGCTGCTGTGAACCCTGGGCAGTATCGTTATACAGCAGTAGGTCTCAAACTTCAGCCTGTATTAGTGTCATCTAACGGGCTTCCACACAGAAGGCCCCACCTGTAGAGTATCTGATTCTGTGATGGAACCTGAGAACCTGCATTTCTAACAAATTCCCAGAAGATGTTGATGCTACTAGTCTGGGGACCACACTTTGAGAACAAACTATGACACAGAGAGTGTTTTTATTCTTTTTTAACAGCTGTATAGTATTTCATCATATGGCTATTCAGACATTTCTTTAATAAGTCCTTTATTCTTGGACATCTAGGTTATTTTCCATCTTTTGTTATAAGAAAATAAAATCCCATTCAGCTATAAAAATCAATAAAGTAGTGTATTAATTTGCTAGGGCTGCCCTAATAATGTACCCCAGACTGAGGGGCTTTACCAACAGAAATTTATTGTCTCACGATTCTGGAGGCTGGAAGTCCAAGATCAAGATGTCAGCAAGGTTGGTTTCCTCTGAGGCTTCTCTCCTTGGCTTATAGATGGCTATCTTCTCCTTTGTGTTTGTCTGTGTCCAAATTTCCTCTGTTTATAAGCACACCAATCATACTGGATTGGGGCCCCTCCTAATTACCTCATTTTTACTTATTTATTTAAAAACCCTATTTCTAAATATGGTCATATTCTGAGGTACTGAGGGTTACCACTTTAACACATGAATTCTGGGGGGACACAACTCAGGCCATCACAAGTATTGATATGTTACAATATGGATGAACCTCAAAAACATGCTAAGTAAAATAATGTAGAGGGCTGGCTGAGTGGCTCAGTTGGTTAAGAGTTGGCTTAGAGCGTGAGCTCTGAGCAACAGGGCTGCCGATTTGATTCCCACATGGACCAGTGAACACTGTGTCCGAACTGAGCTGTCGCTGAGCTGCCAACAGGTGGCACGATGGCTTAGCTGGTGTAACAACAAGACTGCCTGTTCAATGGTGGGCTATGCCCACCCGCAACTAAGACTGAACTCCGCACCTTGACCTTAGAGGCCACAAGCTGCCGACGGAAGCCAGATGGTGACTGGCGCCCTCCACAACGAAGACTAAAGAACAACAACTTGGTTGGTCCCCTTCCTCAATTCTCCAACACTGTTCCCCTCCCCCAATTCCCCAGTAAAATCTTTAAAAAAAAAAAAAGAATCTAGACACCGTCACATATTGTATGACTCCTTTTTTATGAAATGTCCAGAATAGGCAAATCTATAGAGATGGAAAGTAGATTAGGGCCAGCCGAGTGGCGCATTGGTTAAGAGCTGGCTTGGGATGACAGCGGCCCCAGTTCAGATCCCATATATGAGGGCCAGTGACACTGCCCTCTACAGCTAACAACAGCTCCACCTGGAGCTGAGCTACGTGCGCCCTGGCAACGGTGTAGGCTGCAGCCCCTGCTGCAGTGGGTGGCCATAGGCTGCAGTGAGTGGCCGGCAGGCAGCGTGAGCTGCCATTAGCCGTGGTGAACGTCCATCCAGAGGCCAGCGACGGAGCGCAATGATGATACCAACATGGGCCAGTGAAGCAACGTCCTCCGCAACTAGACTGAAGAACAAAAGGACAGCGACTGTCTGTTCCCTTTCCCCAGTTCCCCAACACTGTTCCCCTCCCCCAATTCTCCAATAAAAAATCTTAAAAAAAAAAAAAGGAAGTAGATTGGTGGTTGCCAGGGACTGAAGGGAGAGGGGAATTGGAGTGACTGCTAATGGGTATGGAATTTCTTTTTGGAGGTGATGAAAATGTTCTAGAATTAGATAAAGGTGGTGGTTGTACAACATTGTGAATGTATCAAATGTTACTGAATTTTTCACATTAAAATGTTTAATTATATTGTTGAGTGAGTTTTACCTCAATTTAAGGCCTGCCCTCAGAAGGCCCTGTCCCATGATTATTTGGTACCCACTGTGAGCAGAGCCCTGGCCAACAGCTGAAACTCAACCCAGGCTGATTTGACATCAGAGTGCCTACTCTTAACTTCTAGGTTGGTGTTTCGCAGAGTGGTTCCCAAATTTGCTCATCTGCGAGAAAACTGCAGCTCAAAAGTCCCACATCTGACTGCCTATCAGCCCCATTCCGGGCACTTTCTTCCTCTTTTACCTCCATTATAATTACTGGTGGTCTCACCCACAGACTGTGAGTTGTTCCAGGTCAGGGACCATCTCTACTTTATTTCCTATCTCTTCCAAAATCCAAGAAGTAGAGGAGGGATCCTCTGACTTAAACCTGAATGACAAGAAAAAGCCCACCATGTAAAAGATCCTGGGAGAAAGTTCTAGGCATGTTAACAGCAAAGGTAATGCAAAAGCCCTGAGGACAGAACAGGTCAGGACCACACAGCCACAATGGCCCCTTCTACTTCCTAATGGGTCTTCTTGTTTCTACATGTTGACCCACTCAGTGTCTTTTCTGCTCAGAAACCAGAGGAGAATCATAAATCATTTCCATCATTCCTCTGCTCAAGCCCTCCCATGGCTCACCACTGCCCTTGGAATAAAACTGGAACCCCTCACCATGGCCTATAATGCCTGCATGGCTCGCCCCTGCCTAACACTCTTCACTTCACCTCCTCCCTCAATCTGCTTCATTCACTGGACCTCAACCACACTGGCCATCTGTTCTTCAGCAAGCCCTCGGGAAAAATTGTGATTTGTTGAGCAGCCCAGAAAAACTTCCTCATGAGCACATGGGGACACAGACAGGGAGGCTCAATGCAGCATCACAATCGAAAAAAAAAAAGGGAAACAAATGTCCATCAAAACAGCCTCACAGAATAATTACAGGTTATTCATACAATGGACAATATTGAGCAGAGATATTGAGCAGAGATTTTTTTCAAACTTTTTTAAAATTTTTTTTATTTTTACCATTAAGCACAGTAAGGAATACATTTGATTTACAGGCCTGACAAAGTGACCTTGACAATCCTTTGATTGACCCCTCCCCTTGAACCCAGATAACCTTTGTGACTGGCTTGACCAACAGAATACAATAGAAATGATGTCATGTGACTTCGAAAACTCAGTCCTAAAAATGCCTGCACTTTAGCCTTGCTCACTTGGGACTCAGCTGCCATGTTGTGAGGAAGTTCAAATTGGCCCATATGGAGAGACCACTGTGTAGATGAGGCTCCAGCCAGCATCAATCACGAGACATGAATGAATGAAGATGCTTTCTGATGATTATGGTGGCCAGGTGTCAAGTTGCCCAACTTTGAATTCTTCCCAGTTGGGGCTACAGGTAGCATGGATCAGAGACAAGCCAACCCTGTTGTTGTTTCCTGCCCAAATTTCTGACCCACACAACCTGTGAGCATAATAAAAATTGTTGTTTAAGGGATATTTGTTAGCATTTGCAACTTGATTACTAGTATATACATACATGTATATGAACAGAAACAAAAGTTTTACCAAACAATACTTACCCTTATTACATGTGATATGATTATTTTTATTTTTTCCACTAAAAATTACTGCTGTTGGGCCGGCTCAGTGGCACGTTGGTTAAGAGCTGGCTTGGGGCCAGTTCTGAGCAGCAGGACCCCAGTTTGGATCCTACATATGAGGGCCAGTGACACTGCCCTCTACAGCTAAGATGGTGAACAACAGCTCAACGTGGAGCTGGGCTGCCATGAGTCGCCTGAGACGCGTAGGCTGCAGCCCCTGCTTCAGTGGACTGACAAAAGCTACAGTGAGCAGCTGGAAGCTGGTGTGAGCTGCCATGAGCCGCTGTGAGCTGCCGTCCATAGGCGGGCAACTGATATGCCTCACCCGAGAAGAGTGCAATGATGATACCAACATGGGCCAGTGAAGCAATGTCCTCCACAACTAGACTGACGAATAAAAGGACAGCAACTTGACTGTTCCCCTTCCCCGATTCCCCAACGCTGTTCCCCTCCCCCAATTCCCCAATAAAATCTTTAAAAAAAATAAAGGAATGTGTAAAGCAACTCTGTACGATACATACAAAACTAAAACAAGTTGGGAGCTGGCTGAGTGGTGCGGTGGTTAAGCACTGGCTTGGGAAGTCGGCGGCCCCGGTTCGGGTCCCGCATGTGAGGGTCAGTGACACTGCCTTCAAAAAAAAAAAAAAAAAAAAAAAAAAACTAAAACAAGTTGGGACAGGAAAGGGGGCAATGAGAGACAGATGGAAGCAAGACTGCTCACTGTTTAAAGCTTGTATTTTCATTTGTAACTTGTGAAATATAATAAATCTACAGGAAAGTGCACAACCCACACAAATATGCAGTTATTTACAACTTAAAGAATAATTATGTGGGCCGGCCGAGTGGCGCGGTGGTTGGGCTCTGGCTTGGGAAGCCAGCGGCCCCGGTTCGGGTTCCACATATGAGGGCCAGTGACACTGCCCTCAAAAAAAAAAAAAAAAGTGCTCTGAGCAACAGGGCCGCCGGTCCGATTCCCACATGGGCCAGTGAACAGTGCGTCTGAGCCAAGCTGTAGCTGAGCTGCCAACAGGTGGCAGGAAGGCTCAGCTTGTGTAACAACAAGATTGCCTGTTCAGTGGTGGGATAAAGACTGAACTCGGCACCTTGAGCTGAGCGGCCGCCATGATTGCTCAGTGGATAGGGCGTGCTCTCTTAACAACAAGGCTGCTGGTTAGACTCCCGCATGGGATG
Organism: Aselliscus stoliczkanus; assembly: GCA_033961575.1. Taxonomy (NCBI): domain Eukaryota; kingdom Metazoa; phylum Chordata; class Mammalia; order Chiroptera; family Hipposideridae; genus Aselliscus; species Aselliscus stoliczkanus. Next base: position 12,175,220 of record CM066735.1, read on the forward strand.
GTGGCTACACCCACCAGCAACTAAGATTGAACACAGCATCTTGAGCTTAGAGGCCACAAGCTACCAACGGGAAGCCAGATGGCGATAGGCGCCCTCCACAACAAAGACTGAAGAACAACAACTTGGCTGGTCCCCTCCCCCAATTCCCCAACACTGTTCCCCTCCCCCAATTCCCCAACAAAATCTTTAAAAAAAAAAGTTGTCTTGTGACACCAGCTCTGAGCAGCAGGGCTCCGGTTCGGATCCCACATGAGGGCCACTTACACTGTGCCCTCTACAGCTAAGATGGTGAACAACAGCTCGACCTGGAGCTGGGCTTCTGTGAATCGCCAGCGCCGGCTGCACTGGGGATGGCCAGAAACCGGCATGCGTTTTTGTGAGCTGCTGTGGGCAGCCATGGATGGTCGTCCATTGGCCGGCGAGCGACTACCTTGCCCGGGAGGAGAGCAATAATACTGACCAATGGGCCAGTGAAGCAATGTCCTCCACAACCAAACTAAAGAACAAAAGAACAGCAACTTGTCTGTTCCCTTTCCCCAATTCCCCAATACTGTTCCCCTCCCTCAATTCCCCAATAATATCTTTAAAAAAAAAAAAAAGGAAGAACATGGAATATATTCACTTAGAGAAAAGCAAACAGAACAAACATGTTGCCCAGTTCAGTGACCTGTCATAAAGCGAACTGCCTACCCCAATGAGACCACCACCCAGGTGTCCCCTCATCCCCACCATCTTGACTTCTAGAATGAAAAGAAATAGTTTGGTACTGCCTCTGTTGTTGCCTCCAATGTCTGTGAGACTCATCCACATTGCTGTGAGCAGCTGTAATTTCTGCTGTTGCATTCCTGTCTAGTGTTCTATCAGCTGAAACATCAAAATATAGGTATCCCTTCTAGTGAGTAGATGGACTTGAGTGAGAGTTGTTTCCAGCTTAGGGTTGATTATATATGATACACATGGTACTGCTAGGAACTATGAACATCCTTATCCAGCCTTCCTGGCTCACTGAGCAAACTGCAATTCCTTTCTTTTCTCTCTCTCTTAGTGATAAAATATATATAGCATAAAATTTACCATTTTAAATGTACTGTTCAGTGGCATTAAGCACATTCATTCACAATTTTGTGCAACCATCACCACCATCCATCTCCAGAATGTTTTCATCATCTCAAATTGAAATTCTGTCCCCATTAAACATGAATTCCCAGTCCCCTCCTCCAGGTCCTGGCACCCACCATTTTATTTTCTGTCTCTATGAATTTGACTCCTCTAGAGACCTCCTACAAGTGGAATCATACAATATATTTCGTTTTTGTGACTGGCTTGTTTCACTAAGCATAATGCCTTCCAGGTTCATCAATGTGGTAGTATGAGTCAGAATTTTCCTTCCTCTTTAAAAAAGGTTGAATCCTTTCATAAAATTAGTTTTAATTTCTGCTCCATAATCAAATATTTTGAACATTTTAGAAATATAAAACATTAAAAGACATGGTGCAAATATTTACAATAAAAATTTTAAAAGTTGTACATAAATATCTTAATAATTACATATAACATTAAATAAATGTTTTAAATAGATATTTAAAATAAACGTCTAGGATGGACGGGTGGTAGATGAGGATAAAGGGGATCAAATATAGTAATGGAAAGAGAACTCACTCTGTGTGAACACACAACGTGATATATAGATGATGCATTACAGAATTGTACATCTGAAATCTATGTAATTTTGCTAACAATAAACTTGAATTAAAAAAAAATAAACAGGGGCTGGCTGGTTAGTTCAGTTGGTTAGAGCACAAGCTCTGAGCAACAGGGTTGCCGATTCAATTCCCACATGGGCCAGTGAGTTGCGCGCCAGAGCTGAGCTGCCAATAGGTGGCCCAATAGCTTAGCTGGTGAGAACGCATGCTCTTAACAACCAGGTTGCTGGTTTGACTCTCTTGCGCCCTCTACAACTAAGATTGAAAGACAACAACTTGACTTAGAGCTGATGGGTCCTGGAAAAACACAATGTTCCCCTTCTCCAATTCCCCAACACTGTTCCCTTCCCCAATTCCCCAATAAAATCTTAAAAAAAAAAAAAAAAAAAGTCTAGGTAAGGTTTTAAATAATTATTTAAAATAAGTTTGTTGTTTTTTTTTTTGAGGGCAGTGTCACTGGCCCTCATATGTGGGACCCGAACCGGTGTCACTGGCTTCCCAAGCCAGCGCTCAACCACCGCGCCACTCGGGGGGTCCTAAAATAAGTTTTGAGATATTAAAAATCAAATTAAAAAGCATAAAATATTCAATGTTGTGAATATTTAAATATTTAAAGGAAAATGTAAGTATTTTAACGATCATTTTAGATTTTAAATATTTAATTAAAATATAATATGTAGATTGATTTAAAATCGAAATATTTTAAATATTCAAATGATTGTTTAAAATAAAGTTTAAATATTTAAATTTAATATAAAAATCAAATGCTAAATATATAAAATTAAAATACCACTTTAATAAATAACTGCTAAAATAAAGTTTAAAGTTGTCTTTGAAGGTGTGTAAAAAATATATTCCGGGGCCGGCCGAGTGGCGCAGTGGGTAAGCGCTGGCTTGGGACGCCAGCGGCCCTGGTTCGGATCCCACATATGAGGGCCAGTGACACTACCCTCAAAAAAAAAAAAAAAAAAAAAAAAATATATATTCCGACCCTCTTCTTACCCATGCGCAGAACTGAGGAAGCGGACACTCCGCCGGCCCCCCTGGGGAGCTTCCGCACAGGCAAGGCCGTGGCCAGCCCGACTTGCCAGCGAGGACCCCTCACAGACAAGATGGCAGCGCCCGTGCGGCAGGCTCGCAGCCTGCTCCGGCCTACAGCGACCCTGAGCCTAGGCTCCCGTGGCTACCGGGCGCCGCCGCCCCCGCGCCGCTCGCCCGGGCCCTGGTGGCCGGACTCGGATGACCCACTGACCCCGCGCTGGCAGCTGAAGCCGCAGTACGCGGCCAAGCAGTTCGCACGGCACGGCGCCGCCTCCGGGGTGGCCGCCGGTTCGCTGTGGCCGTCCCAGGAACAGCTGCGCGAGCTGGAAGCTGAGGAGCGCGAATGGTACCCGAGCCTGGCAGCCATGCAAGAGTCATGGCGGGTGCAGCAACTGGCTGAGGAACAGAGGCGTCAGGCCAGGTGCGTGTGGTCGAGCAGGAGCTTGGTTATAGGTCGCCTCCTCTGCGGCCGGGTGGGTGAACTGTAACCGAACGGTGCTTACTCCATCGGCGCTTATGGACCGGGGGGGGGGGGCATGCTGTAGATTTACGTGCATGCTCACCTAGCTGCAAAACAGACTTCTGAGTAGCAGCTAATTTAGTCATTCAACAACAAAACTTGACTGAGAGCCTACTGTGTGCAAGGCCTGGTACCAGGTACTGAGGACACAGCAGGGAACAAAACAGGTCATTTCAGATGGCAACAGAGAACCATTAGGAAGATGAAATTTGGTTAAGAGTGCGTGCCAGAGGGTGGCCTTGGTTTTCCCAGGACTTAAACTTAATGTTTAAGCAGAGACCTGAGTGACCAGACAGCCATGGGGAAATCTTAAAAGGAGTGTGTTCTGGGTAGAGGGAACAGCTGGTGCAAAGGCCCTGAGGAATGAACCCGTTTTAAGTAACAGCCAGGCCATCACAGTGACTGAGGAAGAGTGGAAAGTGATGGGGTCTGGAATCAAGGATAGAGGTCAGGCCCTGAAGCAGGTCTAAACCAGTATAGACTTGACAGAAGTATGGAGGCAACACCAGGGGCATTGGGATGATGTCACTTCCTGGAGGGAGGGGCTAGCCAAAGCAGGCAGGTTAGAGGAGCAGGCCAAGTGTGTTCCAGGTGTTGAATGGCCTTGCCCTCACGACAATTCTAAAAGGAAGAGGGGATCGCCTTATTTTTAGAGATGAGGAAACTGAGACCTGGAAATGTACAGCCACCAGTCCGGAGTCACCCAGTGAACCGTAGATCTGGGATGTGAACCCGTCTCCCGTCTCTGCCCCATCCCAGCTGGATAACCCCGTCACATGGCTTTAGTTCTTCCAGCTTCACCTTTCTACTCCTTAATATGGGGCCATAACTGGCACCTACAAACTCACTCACAGGATTGGAGGGAAAAGGTCCATTCCTTGCCTTCACTCCTGTGCCTAGAACGGCCTGGTTGGTATACAGGTGCTCGGTGACGTCTATAGGATGGAATGAACTGTGGAATGGCCCAGCATGGTGTGCAGCACTCAGATGCCTCAGTAGACCATTCGGTGAAATGTTGGGTTGACTTAGGGTCTGTTCCTGGGGGTTATTGAGGCTTGGCCGTCATGCTCAAGGCCATACATGAGTTAGTTCATCTCTCTTGCCTGTTTCTTCACTTGTCAGGGACTTTTCCTGACAGTTAATGGCCAAGATAAAATATTCCCAGTTTTTCATCTCCTTGGAGAAGTTGGGAGGCAAGATGTGGGCAAAGGCTTGAGGGTGGGATGTGGGTAGATAAATGCTGCTCTGACTGGGTACCACTGCCCTCACGGCCCACCCTCCTTTCCCTGCAGGGAGCAGCTTATCGCAGAATGCATGGCCAAGATGCCACAGATGATTGAGAACTGGCGGCGACAGCAGCAGGAGCGCAGGGAGAAGGAGAAGGCAGACAAGGAGCGGCGAGCCCGGCTACAGGCTGAGGCCCAGGAGCGCCTGGGCTACCACGTGGACCCGAGGAGTGCCCGCTTCCAGGAACTGCTGCAGGACCTGGAGAAGCAGCAGCGCAAGCGCCTCAAGGAGGAGAAACAAAGACAGAAGAAGGAGGCGCGAGCTGCCGCAAAGGCTACTGCTGCAGCCCAGGACCCAGCAGCCTCTGTGCCACCCAGCTCATGAACTTTGTTCTTGCTCAATAAAATTTGCCTGTCTGCCATCTCCTACCCCAGAGAGCTCTGCTCTCAGATGAGTCTTCTGTGTCCTCCCTGGTTCCTTCCCTAACACCTGGGGCCAGGGAATCCCCCACCTTTCCCTGCTCACTTGGGGACTCTAGGCCATGCTGACTGACTAGGGCTTCAGGGGCAGAGAACTAGGGGGAGGGGGGTACAATGGGGAAATAATGGAGGAGCAGATGGTAGATGAGAAGAAGGCTTCTGTTTACCAACATTAATCTCCAGTAATTAGCCAATTACCAGGGGGAAAGTGTAGCCAAAATAGACTGGTGGTGGTGGAAGCAGGGAAAAACAGCCCTTCCAAAGGCCAAGTTAGGGCTGGGACCCACTACCTGGAATGAGAGTTTCTGAGGGGGCAGGATATACTGGGAGCCCCAATCTGCAGAGGCTGACAAACACCTCTGCCTCTTGGAATTCCCAAATCGCCTGTGCCCAACTAGCCCCCAGAGCCAGACGAGCTGGAGTGGGAAGCCCCAGCAGGCACAGACCACAGGACAGGCTTTTAAAACTTTATTCACTTCAAAACCTTTATCAGAGACACAGTTCTGTTCTAGGGTGGGGGTGGCCTTGACCTCCAGAGCAGCTCTGATGTTACCCTTTTCCCAAGCAGGACAAACCTGGCTGCTTCCTCGATGAGGGGATACAGGCTGGAGGCCAAGGCCAGACTGGAGGGGACCCTGGACGTCTGAGTGCTCACCCCAGATGGGAAGATTTGGGCCACTCCAATAGATCCAAGTTTGGGGCTCCAGCTTCCCCTCACCCTGAAAGAGGGGGGGGGGGTCTCGGGCTCTTCAGGAGATGGGGAAGCAGGCAGCCGCCTCTCCATCTGGCTGCAGGGAGCTGGGACAGAAGCCAAGAGGGGCCCATCTGTTGCCTCCATTCCTGCCAGCTCCTTGGAGCAGGCTAGGCTGGGCTGGGGGGGTTTGCGGGGAAGACAGCTGTCTGGCCTAGGTCTTCTCAGGCCAGGTCTTCTCAGGCCAAGATGGGGACGGGGGCCATTTCAGGAGAATGGGAAGTAGGGGTGTGTTTTTTTTTAAATGTTTTTGACTTTTTTCCACTTCTTAAATAAACATGAATATATATATATATTTTTTTTCTTTTATAAAACTTTAGTGGAGTTTGGGGTAGGGTGGGAGCGGTTAGCAGCCTGGCCTCCCGGCATCACTCGTCATCAAAGTTCTGACTCAGGAGGAAGTTGGCAGCCAAGTTTTCGTTTTTTTCACAGGCAAAGTAGGCCTGGATCACTAGGCTCTCTGGGAAGCCCAGGGCCTTCAACTGTGGGAAGATGAGCAGGTATTAGCAGAAGGTGGGGGCCTGCCCACCAGTCGCCCCTCAACCAGTCCTCTTACCCTCTCTATAGCTTCTTTCTCCTGTGGTGTCACTTGGATGTAGTTCATCTGTGGGGCCTCCTCGCCTATGGCGCCCACCTCACCCTCCACATCTGAGATATCCGCCAGCTCCCCAGGGGGCTCGTTCAGCATCTGGATGAACTGCTCCTGGTGCCGGCTTATTTGCTGTGGGAAACAGAGCAAGGGACGGTGACCCACAGCCTTTATGCCCCCTCCCCAGATGCCTATCACAGTCCTTGCTTTTTCATCCACTCAGCAAATACTGCAGGTGCCAAAAAAGTCTACAAGTGGACACTTTGGTAAACATGGCTCAAGCAGTAGTTCGCCATAATCAGAAGTGTCTGGATGCTGATGGTAACCACTTGGAGCACTCTTGTAATTGCAGGAGTCAAATGTGATTTGTATTCATCTTTTGTTATTGGTATATATTATTACAATTGTTTTTTCCTTTCTTAAAATGTGTATACATTTTTTTGGCACCCTCTGTATTTAGAGGGTGCCCATTCTGGCTAAATAGCAACAGTGGTGGATACAGGCCCTGTCCTGGTGTAGCTGATGTTTCAGGGTGGGCAGACAGGCCCTAAACAAATAAATGGACATTTACAATGTAAATACTGGTCCTGGAATATAGTAGAGCATACATGGGGCTAGGAAAGACACTTTAGGCCAGGTGGAAAGGAAGTTTCCTCCAATTAGAGCAAATAGCCAAGTGCAAGGCCCAGGGGTACGGATGCTTTTGGCAAATTCTGGAAACAAGGTCCTTGTGGCAAAACCGAGTAAACAAGAGGGGAAGAAATAGAAAATGAGATCAGAGAGGAAGGCAGGGACCAGATCTGCTCTCCTCTAGTGCCTTTTAGTGCAAAGGGACACCACAATAGTGATGATAACTCTGTGGACCTTTTTTTTTTTGAAATTTTATTGGGGAACTGTGTTTCTCCAGGACCCATCAGCTCCAATTCAAGTAGTTGTCTTCAATCTAGTTGTGGAGGGCGCAATCTAGTTTTGGTAACTTTGGTGTTATGAGCCTGTGCTCTAACCACCTGAGCTAAGTGGCCGCCACCTCTGTGTACCTTTTAAAAACATTAACTCATCTGGATTCTAATACAACTGGGGTTTAATACAACTCACTCTACTTTTATGTAGTCTGACAATTTTCACATCAATTACAAAAGGGCTTTTCAGGACTCTGGCTCCTGGTGGAGAATGTACAACAGGGGCTGTGCAGAGGCAAAGGCCTGGGCAGTGACTACTAAGCAGCCAGATGGGAGACTGGGTATCAGTCACGGAGATGGGAGTGCACGGCTAGACTGACTGAGATGTTCTGGAAGCAGAGCAGACATGAGAGGTGATGGATGACAACAGCAGGCCTCCAGGGACTGGGGCTCAAGCAACCCCAGGCTGGTTTGTGGGCTGGAAAGGGCTGGGAGGGCCTGTTCTAAAATCTTAGATGCCTGGGCCAGCCGAGTGGTGCAGTGGTTAAGCGCTGGCTAGGGAAGCCAGTGGCCCCGGTTCGGGTCCCATATACGAGGGCCCGTGACACTGCCCTCAAAATAAAATAAAATAAAATAAAATCTTAGATGCCTGAAAAGTACTTTCATGGAGGCATCAAATCAACCATGGAAGAGCATGGCATCCAGAGGTCTAGGCTAGTTACATACACTTGCAGGTCACCACAGACTGAAGGCCCCAGGACAATACATGGGGAGGACTGAGTGCAGATAAAGAACAGAGGTACATAGCCTGGGCCCACCAACATCTGGAGGAGGTGAGCAGGAGCCAGCACAGGGATCTGAGAAGTGGAGAGAGAAGCAGCAGACGACCGGTCCTGAACCCTGAGAGGCAGGCCTTCACAGAGAACCCAGAGGACCCCCACACCCAGTGGCCACTGCCCCTCTGCCTAGGAACCATCAAGGGCAGAATGGAGTCTTGCTGAGCACGATGGTCCCAGGACCAACTGGGACACAGTGAAGGTCCTCGGCACTGTCATGCAACCCTGTGCACATCTATGAAGCGGTATGTGGAGCCAAGCCACAGTCAGAGCCACAAGATCCAGAAGGCAGAGCACAGGACCCAGAGGCTGGAGGCACACACTCCACCAGATGCCAGGCTGCTCCAAGCCTCTGGGGTTCTTCCATGAGGGTGATGACAACAGCACCCAACCCACACAGGATGGTTGGGAAGATTACATGAAATGGTATAGGTCATCAGGTCACGTGGGCAGCACCAGAGTAGCCCACTTTCCAAGTGTAAAGGAATTCCTACATTCGGCCCCGGGCCAGGCTTGCTGTTCGGGGCTGTGGTTCCCACAGGGAAGGGGAGGTGGTACCTGCACTGGCTCCCTCTGCCCCCAGGGCCACACCTGCAGAAGCTGTGGATTCTCCTGGCCCAGCTGCTGGAGCAGGGCAGGCAGCAGCGCTGGGTTCTGCTGAATCACCTGCCGCATGTTCTGGAACTGGGGCTGGTCCCGCAGGAACTCCAGGGGATTCTCTCCCACTGGCAGAAGGATGGCACATAGTTAGACCCCAGGCTGGGTTCCCAGAAACATGGGAGTTTCGGGGAGAGAAGTCAGATGCCTTGACAGCAGACACCCCACATGCACACATCCCGGCTCACTCACCTGCTTCTGTAGCTGGCTGCTCGGACACCTGGCTCTCCTGGACAGAGCCGTGTTCTGGCTCGGGGCTCCCAGGAATTCCCTGTCAGGGGTCCTATTTAGTTCTAATGCACAGACCACCTGCTCCCTCCCTCCTGCACATTCAGCCCTGGCAGGAGACAGGTGAGGCCTCGGCCCCGCCCTCCATAGGCCCACCCCTCTGTTCACATCCAGCCTCCTGCAGGAAGGCTTTCCTGGCTGGAACTATGACCCAAAGGCTTTTGGGGGCAGGTTTTACCTCCCTGACCACCTATCAGGGGGCTAAAGCCCACATATTCCCTGGAAGCCTTCCTAGGAGGCAGCAGCCCCACCTCACCGTGAGTAGATACTCCACAGCTCGGTGGGGGTTGTTGTAGCTGGCTCTCAGGGCGGCCACGACCCGTTCCCGCTCATAGCCCATGGACATGATCTCTGTCAGCATCGTCTCATACTCGGAGCCAGTCACTGTGGAGGGAGCAGCAAGGCCTGGGTTACCCACAAGAGGGAAGGGCAGCTCCCACGCCCTCCCAAACCCACACAAGACCCAGCTGATGGCTGGGGCACCCAGTCACTTCTACCGTCGCCGGGACCACCCACCCACCTAAAGTGGAGGCCGCGTCTTCCTCTCGCCCGCTGCTACCTGAAGAAGGAACAGAGCTGCAAATTCAAGAGAGAGAAATCGGACCCTGACTTCTGGCGGCTTACCCTCCCCCAGGGTGCGTGGAACCGGGTATGTGGGCACTGCCATGTGCTGGGATAGGGCCCAAGATGGGGTTGCTGCTCCCTGCCTTACCCTGACACAGACTCTGGGGACGTCGTGGGGACTGATTCCTCCGATGGACTCTTGTCCTCTCTGGCGGCAGGTGGGGGATGGGACATGCCTGAGGCAGGGGCTGGTGGGAAGGATGTGGAGGACTCTGGGGCAGCAGTGGGTGATGCCTCTGGGGGTAATGAGGCGCCTGGGCTGGTTTTGGCCTATGACACCCAGAAAAGGGGAACAGGCATCAGTATCCCTATCATGCCCCAACATCGCACCACTTCCTGGCCCCGCCCTGTTTACAATTAATCTCTCCAGGGCACACAAGCTCTTGTCAACTCCCCAGCTAATCAATGTACCCTCCCAACCAGCACACTTCACCCACCTTTGTCACCATGACAACCACAAAATTCTTCTCATCTATGCGATAGTCCCTGATGGGGACATCATCGCTCAGGATCTTGCCAGCATAGATGAGTTTCTGTCCAGCCACAGGGAAAGCATCACGTCCCTTCTCAGCTTCTATCTTCTCCTTTAGCACCTTCACCTGGAGGGAGGGGTACAGTCATTGCAAACCCCAAGATTCTCTCTTCCCTTCTAGTTTGGTGGTGGGGGAAGAGGCAGCAAGCCCTAACGATGGAGAGGCAGGCCAAGTTTCAGTCAAGCATGCTAGATTTGAGTTCACTGGATCATCCCAACATTCAACGTTTATTGAATACTTTTAATGTGCTAGGCACTGTTTCAGGAACTAAAGACACAGCAGGGGACAAAACCAAGTCTCTGCTCTCATGGAGATGAGAAGTGGGGAAACAAAAAAACAAGTATATATTTCAGATAGTGTAAAGTATGAAAAATAAAAGGGAGACAGGAAAGAGTTCCTCATTCCACAAAACAGACAGTGGTCAGTTTTTACAGAAAACATCTAAGTTGACAGGGATATCATAAATGTATATGCATCACACTTTTAAAGCCTCATAATTCTATTAGATAGATACCATTAGCCTCATTTCATATTTAAGAAAAAGGAGACACAGAAAGGTTCAGTAATTTCCCCAAAGTCAAACAGTTAAGCAGGTCAAAAAACCTGAGTGTTTCCTTTTCTATAAAAAGTGGATGTCAATGTCTCCTTTACGGAGTATTGTGCAAAAAGTGTCAAATACATAGTTAGACACTCAATATGCTGGTTAGGTCCTAAGTTTCTTTTCAGCTAAAAAGGCAAAATAATGTTTATGCCATGGGCTCTAACAAGAGGAAGTGCCAAATTTGAGTCCTAACTCGGCAAATACTCACTGTATTTGACCGTGGCCAAGTTCCTTAATCCTAGGTTTCTACATCTGTAAAGTGAAGGGAGTCAAGAGTCCCTAAATGACAAGCCTGTTTTGTTTTAGCAAGATAACAACTGTAAAATGCCCAGCGATTAGCAAAGAACAAACGGCCAACAAACACGGATCACTGAAACTCAGACCGTTTATTTTCATTATCATCATTGTTGCAGTCATCAGTCGGCATCTCTAAGCCACTACTCCCAGATTCGGCCACCATCGTGCCGAGACGACGTCTGGAAAGCTGGGAAGTCAGAGATTCCCCGTTCCGCAGAGCACAACCCAACTGAGAATCTGAGCCTGTGGCTCCCGCGCTCCGCGATGGCGCTGACATTGGAGCCGGGGCCTGGCAGGCGTCCCAGGGATGGGGCCTCGACGGGAGACCGGCCCATGAGCACCACCCGAGCCGCCAGGGGCTAGGCCGGAGACCATCGCGGCAGGGGCGAGGGGAGGTGGTCCCGGAATGTCAGGCAGGTTGGGAGGGGTGACCCGGGCCCAGAGAACGCTATTCTTCCAGCCCCTCCCGCCGGGATCCCGGCCTCCCCGCCCCCATCTCTCTCCCGGCACCAGTCACTCCGCCTCCGGGCTCCAGCCTGGCTCGCACCGTCTCGTCAGGCTCCATGCGGATCTTAAAAGTCTGCTGCTGCAGCGTTTTGAGCGTGATGGTGACGGCCATGGCGGGGCCCGAGAGACGCGGCGGCCCCAAAATCTTCAGACAACATGCAACTCACGCCGCCGCCATCTTAGCGCTCAGCCGCGCCGCGGACCGACCGCTTCCGGGGCAGGCGCTGCGCGCGCCGACTATTAAAAACCGTGACCTGCGCACCTTTTCCCCCCCCGCCCCCCCACCAAGCTAACTTTCGTGGGCATGCGCACGAGAACGCCCTAGGGCCAGGCATGTGCAGAGTAAATTCTGCTCGAGGGAAGGGGAGGGTGCCTCTCTCTGTGCGCGCACACTCGTCACGTGATTTCCTGCCAGTGACGCCATACCCGTTTGCGGTGACGTCATACGGCCGCAAAATGGTTCCGATGTCCCAACTTTCACGCCCTTATGAGTTTACTTTCACGACTTTGAACAAAAATTTTCATGTACTTGTTGTAAATACTTGTATTTCTTTGTAAAGTCTTTGTTCATCTTTCTTGCATGCTCCAAATGAGTTTTAATCTGGTCCACCACCCTGACAGGAACTTTGTCAAGGCCGAGAGTGGAAATTGCTCAGGACTGGAAAAGATACTTGAGAGATCACCAACAATTAAAAAAAAATGATAATTCTTAAAAACAATAAAAAATAAAGCATTTGGCTGTGGAAGCTGGAACATGGGCTCTTTTGTGGCCTCATTTGTTCATTCCTGAAGAACTGGATTTTTTTGAATGAGCCCTACAGTTCAAGTTATTGGGTCTCCCATCTCTGTACTGCTCCCTCCCCAACCACTTTGTTCACATCACTATATCCAGTCGGACCCCAGAAGTATCTAAGATGTTAACTTTCAAGGCCTCCATACGTTGAATACAGAATTCTCTCCATAAACCTGCCCTGGATACACCAATCCTGGAGGATTTCCAGAGGGGTGGAGCTGGGCCACAGGACACAGGATGGAAGCTTGAAGGGGCCAATCCAAAAAACAAAGACTTGAGGGGTTGGTTGGCCAAAACCAAAGAGGGTGTTTGGGAGACTGAATGGAGGTGCGGCTGGGTTTTTCACCCAGCTATTGGGTGGAGATAGTCTCCCCACCCTCCTGAACTGTCCAGTACCTGCCTCTAAACCTGCTCTTCTCACCATTCCTATCCAAGAACTCACCCAAGCCTGGCACCAAGCAGGCAGTCACATCTCAGGAACACCCAACTATAACCAGGTCCTGCTGCTTCTTTCTTCACTGTGTGCTGAGCCTAAAAGCTTCCACCAGGGTAGGCCAGGCCCAGTAGAGGACTTACCTCTCCTGCAACAAGGTGATCAGCTGCAGACCACCTACTGGACGTCAATGGCAGCTTTGTGGACCCCAAAAGAGCAGATCCTGAGGCCAGCCTCAGGAGCCGACCTTCCTCTGCCACCATCTCAGCCTCTGCACCCTCCCTTGAGGCCATTACTCCCTTCAAGAAGTTCAAATTCCAAATGGCCATTTAAGTTCATGGGTAAGCTATATACACCTCCTCTAAACCTACTTCCTTGATTACAAGTATACAGGAATTAATAGCTTTTACTACTGGCTGGCATTAAGGTTTAAAAATTATCCAATCACTGTATGTAGTTTTGCTCTGTAATAGGTATAGAGGTACATATGCTTCAGTGTAGGGCTGGCCAAGTGGCACGGTGGTTAAGCAATGGCTTGGGAAACCAGGGGCCCCGGTTCGGGTCCCACATGAGGGCCAGTGACACTGCCCTCAAAAAAAAAAAAAAATTATAGTATGAGGTGGTGTTTATGGTGTAGGTTTAAATCACTGGTCCACCTCTTACTAAATTCTGGACCTGTCTTCTCATCATATATATAACTTGTACTAGAATCAACACTCACCAGTTTGGTACAAGGACTCCATGAGTTAATACATGGAGTATTTATAACGGCACTTAGTTCATCTCCCACTGCTTTGTAGGGGTAACAAAGGCCTCTGTAACCTTATGGGACAGTCAGCCAACACTTTAGTGACTGAAAAATAAGCGTTACTCAAGGGTCATTCCCTAAAAAAAAGGCCACCTTTGGTTCCCTAATGCTCATCCTCCCCCAGAAGGAGACACAGGAAGGAGACACAAAACTTAATTTAATAGAAATTTGTTTGTAGTTCTTACATTCTCAGTGTGAGCTGAGTTGGAACCCACTGCCCTACCCAGAAGTGGCCCAGTCCTGGAGGCAGGGAGAAAGGGAGGGAGTAGGGGTGTGTGTGGGGGGAGGGGTCAGAGCTCAGGCCCAAGGAGCCCCATTCTTCCTCAGTGCTGGGGGGCTGGGGCACCACCCTGCATCACTCTGGGATCCACGAAGGCGAACAGATGGAATCTTGGGCCTAGGGCGTCTCCTCCACACTTCCCCATGCCCCCAGGTTGGAGGGGAACTAAGGGATATTGGGGAGAGAAGAGGAAGTCAAAATGTCAAGAAAGATGAGGATCAGAGGTGAGGGCTGAAGGAGAATCAGAGACAAAAACACCAGTTCAAAAAACGAATAACAAAAAAAAAAGAAGGGGGAACAAAACCAAAATCCACCCCAAATCCGAACCCGCCTGGAAAAAAAAGAAAGTTCTCCAGTCTCATAGAGACATTATTTGGCGTGGCCGGCTCTGCTGCAGGAGCGCTCAGGCCTCAGTTCAGCCCAGGAAGCAGCAGTGTGGCCCCTACAGCTCATCCTTGGACTGGCCTGCAGCAGCATCTTCCTCCTCCTCCTCTTCCTCCTTATCATCGTCTTCCTCATCTTCTTCCTTGTCTTCCTCATCATCCTTGTCTGTCTCCTCCTCCTCCTTGCGCTTCTTGTCCTCCTCCTCCTCCTTCAGCCTCTGCTCCTCGTCCTGCTTGTCCTTCATTTGCTTTTCTGCTGCCTGCATGTAGACCACACACTCAGGGCCTGGCCCCCACCTGCCATCTCTGTCCACCCCCAAGCCCAGGACTGGACCCAGATCCCACCTTTGTGACACCCCACGTCTCATTGCCAAACTCCTCGGCATATGCCTCGTCGTTGGTGATGAGGAAGTTGTCGAAGATGGTGCCAGACTTGACCTGGGAAGGGAAGGATGGATGGAGGAGTGGTCAGAGGAGGCACCCCAAGACCCTGGCCTTCAGTTCCATAACCACTACACAATGCCGCAGCCTAACTTCACAGTTAAAAAACAGGCTGAGTTCAAACCTCAGCTCTGCTATTTCCCACCTACATGACCTCGGGCTGGTGACTTGTCTGCACCTCAGTTTCTCTATCTGTATAATGGGGTCTCACCCCCTTGTTCAAATATTTTTCCAGTACCTATTACTGGCAGGTACTGCTCTTGGCACAGAAGGTATATTAGTGAGTAAAACAGACAAAAATTTGGTCCCCATGAAGCTAATTTTCTAATGGGGCTATCTAACTACCTTCTAGGTTGTTGGGGGAAGTTAATGAGTTGGTTCACATAAAGGTTCTTTGGCGAGTGCCTAGAATAGTACATAGAACCTCAAATGAGGTGCTGTGAGAATTCCATAAAAAGAGACCAAGAGGGGGTGGTCGATTAGCTCAGGTGGTTAGAGCGCAGGTTCATAACACCAAGGTGGCCGGTTCAATTCCCATGTGGGCCAAGGAGCTGCACCCCCCACAACTAGATTGAAGACAACTACTTGACTTGGAGCTGATGGGTCCTGGAAAAACACACTGTTCCCCAATAAAATTTCTTAAAAAAAAAAAAAAAAAAACCCACAAAAAAACAGACCAAGAAATTCTTCAAAAAAAGGACCATTTAGAGGTCAGACCTACCTAGGATTGAATCCTTCCCCTGTCCCTTTCCTTCTAGGTGACCTTGAGCACTTGAGGTCCCCTAGGGATCCTCCTGTTCCCTCCATGTCTCACCTGCCAGAGATCTAGGCCCAGCACAGCGAAGTTTTCATAGGCATAGATAGTGCTATCAGGAGAATACTCAGGGTTGTCAATCTCTGGGTGGATCCAAGTGCCCTTGTAATCTGGGTTATCAATCTGCCGGGGCTTCCACTCACCCTGCAGAAGGAAAAGAGAGCTGGAGGTTAGCAGAGGTCAACATGTTCCCCACTGACTATCCCCATCCTGCTCGGGAGCCCCAGGCCCACCTTGTATTCTGGGTTCTGAATCACAGGTGGTTCCCACTCTCCATCCATCTCTTCATCCCAGTCCTCGGGCTTCTTAGCATCGGGGTCAGGGATGTGCTCAGGCTTGTCCCAGTCCTTAATGTACACAAGGATGTCAGAGTCAGCCCAACTGTCTGCCACATCCTCTATGGTAGGGAGCCCCTGCCCAAGCACCAACCTCAGGTTTGGAGTCTGTGGGGTCATCAATCTTGGCCCGCTCATCCCAGTCCTCAGGCTTGGAAGCATCAGGATCCTTTATCTTCTTAGGTGGCAAGAAGTCCCAATCGTCTTCCAAGGAGCCCGACTCCACCTGGCTGTTGTCTATCTTCACTTCGTAGGTATTATCAGGCCGAACAATCAGTGTGTACAGGTGTGTAAATTCATCATCCTGAAGAGGACGGGAAGTGAGTGGCCCCACCCACCAGGATGGCCTCTGAGCCTCCCCAGGCAGCCATTTGTCACCACCCCAGGCACACCTTACAACGGATGTCCTTATTGATTAGCACATTCTTGCCCTTGTAGTTGAAGATGACATGAACCTTCTTGGTGCCAGGGCCACAGATATCAGGGCCTAGATGAGAAGCAGGTACAGTTAAGGGCCAAAGGCTACCCACCACTGCCAGGCTGCCCACCATTGTCAGGCGCCCCACCGCTCTTTAAAAAGGAAAACTTGATTCTTAAACTTAGGTCTGTAAAGACTCAAGAGGCAGGACTCAGACCCTGACTCTAAGGGACCGGGGGGGTGGAGCCTTGGAAAAAAAAAATTCATGCTCTAGAACACAGTACCCTCACTTGTAAAATTGGAAAATACCTACATAAGATCACACAAATCAACAGACTTAGACCAATAATAACAATGCAATAAATTGCTGCTGTGACTATCTCATCTTCCTCCTCAAAGAAAAGCCTGACTATGGGTTTCCTATGCTCTCAAGACCATCTTTCGTGGGATACAAAGAACCCATGGGATCTCAGTCTCCGTCTAATCAGAGGTCAACACCAGGGTGGGGCCCCTCACCAAACATAATGTTGTATTCAGAGTCTCCATGCATGTCTGTCTGGTCCAAACTGTCTGGAAATAGCTTCAAGTAGCCGCCCCCACAGTCGATGTTCTGCTCGTGTTTCACCGTGAACTGCACCACCAACGTCTGGTCCTTATTGCTGAAGGGCTCAAATCTGGCCGACAGGGCGTAAAAGCGGGCATCCTGGCTCGTCTGCAGCCCTAACAGGGGATGGCAGTGAGGTCACAGCTGGCCCCAACCCCCAGAGAACCCTAAGATAATCAAACATACAGACGACTCTCCCAACTTCCTCTGCCTGTCCTGCTCCTGGAGATGCCCAGGTTATACTAGTGCTTCCTCCAGGAAGTATTCCTGGACCTAATCACCCATACCCAGGGTCTTACCTTTATCTTTGTCCAGGTCACCGTAGAACTTGCCGGCACTGAGAACGAATTTGCCAAAATCCGATTTGTGTTTGGATTCAATCCATCGGTTGGTCCACCCGTCTACGGAATCAGAGGGGCAGGTCAGCGCTGCTGTGCTGATTCCGCCCAACACCACCACCACCAAACATCTGCCAGGAGCCACAAACTGCTGCAGGCAAGGAGATCTCCCTCCCACTTGAGTGCCCCCATCCCAACCACCGGAGGTTTGACACCTCCGGTGGCTTAAAAGATTCTCAGTTGAACGCTAACTCCCGCCGCGGGAGGCCACTGCGCCCTCGATGCTCCCCAGGGACAAGGAAAGAAGGATCGCCTGCGGCTCCAGTCCCCGGGGACCACCGTGTTGGCCCTTAGAGCAATAATTACAGGCCACAACGCAGATCTGGGCTGGGGGGCCGGTCGCGTCGTCGGGGCGGCCTCGAGGCGTTACCTCCGTCCAGAAACTGCTCCTTAAAGTAGACGACGGGTTCAGCGGCAGCCAGGCCAAGAAGGCACAGCATTAGCGGCACGGGTAGCAGCATGGCGGGCCGAGGGGGCGGCAGAGCGCGGGCCCTTTAAGCAGTTCCTCGGACAGCAGCTCTGCAGCACGGACGGACGCTATCGCTGGCCGCGCTCTTTTATACCCGACCGCCCCTCAAACAATCTGGCCCTGCCTCTTAGCCCGCCCTCCACGCCTTTTCATTGGTCAATGGCTACATCTCTGCCTTCGCATTGGGCTCTCTTCGGCTCAGCATGTTCGGCTGTGCCTCGGAACACTGGGTTCCCAGATGGCCGATTTCTATTGGCCGCCCCGCTCGCCAATGAGGGTCGACCACGCGTTGTGGGGGACGCCCACCGGTGGGGTAGGGGCCTCCAACCCCTCAAACCAGATCATGTGACCACTCTTCAGCCCAACCCCGCCCTCTCATGCGTGCATTTCTCCGGTTTTGAGCGTTTAAAGAACCCGCGCGATAGCAGGTATCATTGCGCAGGACTAGGACCCTACCCCAACCTCGCCTTCTCTCATCCTCTCTGCGGGGAGCGGTGGGCAAGGTTTTCCTAGTCTTTTTCCGCCCTGCATTTGGGGAACTCCCACTACGACGCGCTGTTTCTCTCTCTCCTATCCCTCCCCTCTGCGCCCCCCAGGCTGAGGCAGAGGGCACCAGAGCCCAGGGGCTGGGGCCCTGGAGCTCACTTCACCCCGGCGCCACAGCCATGCAGGCCAGCGGGAAGAATGCTAGCTCTCTCTTCTGTGTGGCCCCTATTGCCTGGTAGCCTGGTGGACTGCTGCTGTGTGACCTGGGGCAAGTCACTTAGCCTCTGAAGTCACAGGCGTTCCTGGGAGGCCAGGAGGAGCGACCCAGGGCAGCTGCTGCCCAGCAGAAATGCTTTCAAAGTTTTTTAAGGATGGCCTGGGACAGATGGAAGGAAATCCAGAAGGCGCAAAGATGTGACTATAAGACTTGACTCCTAGGGAGGAATAGAGTTGTTCCCTAGTTGCAGCCTCTCCTTTATCCTCCACCCCCATCCAGAAAATGAAAGGGGTCGCTGCCTTGTGGTCTCCCACAAACTGCCTGGCTTTTGCAATTAAACGGCTAAAGAGGAGAGGGCAGGGGGATCCCTTAGGGAGGGGGGAAAAAAAAAGAGACAGATGGTGAGGAAGATAAGATCCACGGGCAGGGGTAGGACCCCTGAGTCTAGAGGCTTCTTCTGAAGCCAGAACCATGTGACTGACAATGTGAGACACCAGCTCCCTGCCTTCAGTATGCAGGAAGGAGGAAGGAGGGCTGGGCGTTTCCCACACTCCTGAGCAAACAGGCCCTAGACCTGGAAACTTGGGAGTGGACTGCAGAAGCGGAGGAGGGAAGGAATCCTGGCAAAATATTGGGGAGGTGGTGCTTCCACAATAGTGATGGGGAATCAGAAAAGGGAAGCATGAGGAGTCTGGAGAAGTTGGGATTCTGACTCTTTCCCCAGGCAGCATCCGGTATGGCCCAACCTGGCCCCACTTATGAGGAGCCCCCAGTCTGGGATGATCACTTCAGGCCTGACACTGACCTTCTTGCCTTCCCTCCCTTCAACCAGGTGTCACAGACACATGGGTTTGGTGCTTCCTGCCTGGGGGTAGACACTGTGTTTGTCGTGTTCACTTCACTATCCCCTAGTGTGTCCTGCAGTACCTGGCACACAACAGGCTTAAAACCTATTTGGTCTGTGACAGAAGAAAGGACTCTTGAGGAAATTAAATAAACAAAATGGAAAAAATGCTTTGAAGGAAAAAAAGGGATTTTTAAGGCATGCATCCTGAATTTTTTTATCAGAACTTCACTGTAGGTAGGGTCAGGATTAGGGGATATTAATAACTTCATTTTCTGGGCTCAAATAACAATTGTGATGGTTAAATGAGTAAATGCGTACTGCTTAAAATAGTGCCTGACACACAATCCACATGCAATTTAGTATTAACAAATACAGTGTACATGAGTGGACACTATTTCACTTAATTCTCACAATAACCTGGGCTCATATTATCTACATCCAGATGAGGAAACTGAAGCACGGGAAGATTAAGAGATTTGACAGAGTGACATAAATGGCAGATCTGGGATTAGAATGCACTTCTGCTGTCTAATATAGTCTCCACTGGTCACATTGTTACTATTGGTCATTTGAATTTCAAGACTTAGTATGAAAAAAGAGGGTGAAATATTTCATTAGTAATTTTATATCAAGTGTTTAACTGATAAATGGATGTATCAGAATGAGTAGCTCTTCAAATTAATGTCACCCATTTTGTTTTTAACGTTGCTGCTAGAAAATTTTAAATTATGTTAGTGTCTCACATTATACAAGTATATCTATATGCCAGAGTTGATTTAGACCATGCATTATTGCCCTGACATTGATCTCCTCAGAGCATGGGTGGGAGGTTGGGTGGGATCTGGGGTGTTTATAATTTTTGACTCCATCTCCATCAGCTTCTTATACATCCATGGGTAAATCATATCACCCTCTGAGCCTTAGTTTCCACATTTGTTAAATGGGGATTATACCAATATCTACATCATAAAGTTTCGGGGAAAATTAAATAACACACCTGAACTACTTAGCACTGGGCTGGGCACACGGGTGGATGTCTATAAAGGTTAAATGCTACCTGGATTATAACTACTATTCGGAGAGCCCCTCTCCCATCTATAAATAGGGATGGTCCCTACCCAACCTCCCTTTGAAGATTTGAAATTTATTGACATCAGCAGAATGGCTATGCCTAGAGCCCACCGCCCACAGTCTTCCACAGGGTAAGAGAGAATCCCAGAAGGGTTAAGGGCTCCAAAGCTCAGGGAACGGAGAAGTCCAAGGTCACACAGCCCCCTGCAGCTGGAGCTGGATGAAATTTAAAACAACACTGATTCTGTCCTTGAGGTCATCAATTTGACCTCTCAAGTCAAACAGACACCACCACACTAGTGCAGCTAAGGTGGAGGTAAGGACTGAGTTCCTTCCACCCTTTGAGGCCAATTGACACACTCAAGATGGTGAAGCTCTGGGCCCTGAAACACACACCGCCACGTTCAAGATGGCGGGACACGCTTCGGAGCCTGTTCCGGTTCCGGTGGCTTTAGCCCAAGCCGGTACACGCGGAGCGCGCTGGGAGTAGCTATGGCTGACGGTCCGGTGGCGGAAGCACTGCTGCGGCGCCTGGAGGCGGCCGATGGCGGCCTGGACAGCGCGGAGCTGGCGGCGGAGCTGCGTGTGGAGCACCAGGCCGTGGTGGGCGCCGTGAAGAGCCTGCAGACGTTGAGCGAGGTAAGCCCCGGGCCGTGAGGCCGGCCCTCCTGGCTTTGGCACCTGCAATGCCCTCGTCAGGAGGGCCCTGGACTCCAGGCCATACTGCCTCAGGCCTGGGTAGCGTTAACTAACTGTATGTGTTCAGTTCTGGATGTGCAGGCAAAGAATCAGGGACGAGTGAGGGCCCCGGGCGCACAGACGTTGCTAATGCAGGAAACGTCTATTGAGGGCATGATTAATATGGTGGTTACGATGGTAAGGAAGACGCGGTTGTTGCCCTTACGGAGATTGCGGTCTAATATGGAAAATACTCAAGTGACCAGAGTGATGGAGGAAGCACAGGGAACCCAGAGGTGACAGCTGACCCAACCATGGGAGTGAGGGATAATGTCCCAGTGACAGCTGAGTGGGGTCTCTGCACTGAGGAGGAAAGCCATATGGCACTTTAGGGATCCATTGGGGATTGCGGGTCAGGTGGTGAGAAAGACCGCAGAGCCAGAATTTGCAAGGCCTTGTAGATCCCTCACAGAGGTACTGGAGAGCCATGGCAAGAGCTGGAGTTAGTCAGATATATGTGCTGCTTACATGACTTTGGGAATAACTGGCAGGGGGAGGATTGGAGACGAGGGGACAAGGGCAGAGGCTGGCATATCCTCAAACTACAGGTCATGGTGTCTGGCTGTAGGGAGGTAGCTAGAATGGAGAGGTGATTCAAGAGAGGGAATGAAATGAGATTCATAGCAAGGCAGGGGGAGCACAGATAAAGCGCAGCCTTCTGACTTGGATAAGTGAAGCATGATGGAGCCACAGGAGGATGATGCTGAGGGGCCTGTGGGCCACCCAGGAGAGACCAGATCCAGGAGGCAAAGACTCAGAACACAGACCTGGGCTGTTTATTCATTAAGCTCATGTTCTGTGTCCCACTCTGTTGTCAACTTTATTTATGGTCCAATCCTTACCGTAACCCAAGGATGATGGCAGTGTTATTATTCCCATTTGGCATATGTGACCACTCCTGAGTACTTGGTCAGTGTCACTAGAAGGGACAGGCAAACTTGGATTTGAAATGAGGAGCTCATAGACAACAACAGCATCAAAAGAAATTAGGTGTTGGGCCAGTCGAGTGGTGCGGTGGTCAAGCCAGCGGCCCCGGTTTGGGTCCCACATATGAGGGCCAGTAACACTGCCTTAAAAAAAGAAGAAAGAAATTAGGTGTCTGATTACAGAGCCCAAGGTTGTCAGTGAGGGAAAGGGATGGAAGCTATGGTGTGTGGGATGAGAGTATCTTGATTGATGTGAAATTGACATTTGTGTACATCACAGAGGGTTAACTAATGTCTATTTAATGTGGTTCAGCCTAATGATAATAATGATAATAACATTAGGTTGTCGGAAAAGTCATGACGCATTTTTGCAACGAAAAATATGTCATGACTTTTCTGACAACCCAATAGTAGTAATTAGGATTTACATAGCATTTGCTGCATGTATGTCCTTTCTTGTGTATTAACTCTGTTCTCATGGATAAGAAAATTTGATCGGGGGTGGAGGTGGGGAGCGGCCGGTTAGCTCAGTTGGTTAGAGCACAGTGCTGATAACACCAAGGTTGCCAGTTCAATCCCTGCATGGGCTACTGAGCTGCACCCTCTACAGTTAGATTGAAATAGCTACTTGACTTGGAGCTGATAGGTCCTGGAAAAACACACTGTTCCCCAATTTAAAAAAAGAAAGAAAAAGAAAACTTGATCGGGGAGATTAAGTGCCTTTCCTGAGGTCACGCAGTGAATGAGGATCAGAGCAGAGCTGGGAATTAGAATGAACGGGGGAACTATGACCTGTGGGCCCCATCTATCCTTGCCCCTGTCTGTGTGACCTGAACCTGTCCTCATTG
Organism: Aselliscus stoliczkanus; assembly: GCA_033961575.1. NCBI lineage: Eukaryota > Metazoa > Chordata > Mammalia > Chiroptera > Hipposideridae > Aselliscus > Aselliscus stoliczkanus. The sequence goes on from CM066735.1 coordinate 12,198,081, forward strand.
GGGAGCCTCAGGTTTCCATGTGTAATGTGGTCCTCTGGGGCACTTCTGACACTTCGGGCACTGAGATGCAAATGCATAAACGTGGAGATGTCAATCTACCTGAGATTTTAAAGAAATCTTCCCCAAGTTAAAAAAAAAAAGAAAGTTCTTTCCTAGGTTCAAAAGCGTTGGGAAAAATTTGTTCTCTGTCAGTTAATACCTTTAGTACTTTAACTCACCTTGGGAGTTAGAACCGTATTTATCATTATCCTTGTATCACAGAAGGGAAGCTAAGGCTCAACAAGGAGAGCTCACTCGACTCCACAAGTGGTGCAGCTGGGATGTGAAGCTAGTTAGCTTCAGTGGTTGTGCTTTGACGTTGGCCCAAGTGCTGAGGCAAGGGGGTGCCTGGCTCTGAACCCTGTCCTCTCCTATGTTCCCTTTTCCCTGCAGATAATTGAGGCTGAGCTGCGCTCCACCAAGCACTGGGAGCTTACAGCAGAGGGCGAGGAGATTGCCCGGGAGGGCAGCCACGAGGCCCGGGTGTTTCATTGTGTGCCCCTAGAGGGCCTGGCCCAAAGCGAACTCATGGTAGGGGTTGTGGGGTGGACATGTCCTAGGGAGGTGATGGGGTGAAGGCAGCCCTCATGCCCACCTCACTGCAGCCTTGTTTCCCCAGCGACTGCCCAGCGGCAAGGTGGGCTTCAGCAAGGCCATGTCCAACAAGTGGATCCGCGTGGACAAGAGCACTGTTGACGGGCCCCGGGTGTTCCGAGTGGTGAGTCCCTGTGTGTGGGCGGGTGAGCCCCTGGTCTGCACGGTCCCTCATGCCCATCATCACAACAGGTGGACAGTGTGGAGGATGAGGTACAGCGGCGGCTCCAGCTCGTCCAGAGTGGACAGGCTGAGAAGCTGGGTGAGAAGGAAAGGAGTGAGCTCAAAAAGAGGAAACTGCTGACTGAAGTGTGAGTGGCTGTTCCCAGGCTCAGACCCATATCACCTGCATGGCCCTAGGGGATGGGGAGGGAAGGGGGAACCATTCTACCCACACTGGGCCTTGGTGCTGTCAGTCTCCTCCCAGGCCCCCTTCACACGTGGTTGTCAAGCAAACTGGTCAGGCTCATGCCACCTCGGCCTTGGTACATGCTGTGCCTTCTGCCAAGAACTTTCTATTGATCTTCAAGGCAGGCTCTGGCATCCAGCTTCTGCTCATGTGTCACCTTACGGGGGTCATCTTTTCTCCCTGTGAGTTCCACAAATGCCGTTCACTTCTAGTTTTTGTCTCTTGCTCCCTGTTTATTTCCTTCACAGTCTTAAGCACTGTCTGAAATTGATTGGATGCTGGGACCTGGGCAGGTTGGGTTCTCTGCTCACAGAGCTGATATCCCCTTTGAGTAGACACCGAGTGGACGCAGACTGTCTGATCCAAGTCCCAGCTCTGCCATTTACTAGCTCTGTGACCTTGGCCAAGTAAACTGATCTTTCTGGGCCTCAGTATTTCATCTGTAAAATGGCCCCTTTTCACTAGATTGTGGGGCAACTTCAGTGGAACAGAGCGTGGCACAGAATGACATTATTTCCTAAACTTGACTTATTATTTAAAAAACAAACAAACAAACAAACAAAAACTGCCTATTACTATTACTCCCAGCTTTGTGTAGTGCCTTGAACAGGCCCTGGCACATGGTTGGCTCTCAGTAAGTATTTGTTGAATGAATAACTGAATGAACACAGGATTTAGGTGGGAGCCAAATAAAAGAATTTCAGGTGACAATAAATGTCAGGAAGAAAATAAAGCAGTGTGACTTGGTGGGTGGCGTTGGGCAGCATCAAGAGGGGAGATCAAGGAAGCTTCTTAGAGGAGGTGACAGTGGTGCCCCCTTCCCTCTTCTGGCTGTAGGACCCTGAAGACCTACTGGGTGAGCAAAGGCAGTGCCTTCAGCACCAGCATCTCCAAGCAGGAGACAGAGCTTAGCCCAGAGATGATCTCTAGGTAAGGGTGCCTCCAGGGTTGGGGATAAGGGTGGGGTTGGGAGTCAGAAGCCCCCACCAGGCCAGTGTACCCTGCATCTCTACCCACAGCGGCTCCTGGCGGGACCGGCCCTTCAAGCCCTACAATTTCTCAGCCCACGGCATCCTCCCTGACAGCGGCCACCTGCACCCCCTGCTCAAGGTCCGCACCCAGTTCCGGCAGATCTTCCTGGAGTTGGGGTGAGCATGGGACCAGGGATGGGGTAGGGCTAGCCACTGGGCACAAGCAGGGCAATCAGGCCAACTCTCCCACCAGGTTCACCGAGATGCCAACTGACAACTTCATTGAGAGCTCCTTTTGGAACTTTGATGCACTCTTCCAGCCCCAGCAGCACCCAGCACGCGACCAACATGATACCTTCTTCCTGAGAGGTGGGTCCCACTGTGCCATTAGAGGTACCAGATGCAGGCAGAACCTCTCGGGTTGGTGTACCGTTTTACAGAATAAACTCCATCCTCTTCAGCATGGCCAACAAGGCCTGTGTGAGCTAATCACATCAACCTCTATAATCTCCTCCTTCCACCTGCCCACCAGAGGGCCTTTGCCTGTGCTGTGCCTTCTGCCGAGGACTGTCTTTTCCCAGATCATCATGGCAGGCTTCAGCATCAAACGTCCATACACGTGTCACCTCAGGGAGGACATGCCTTTGTACCCCTGAGTTTTAAAAGCCTCTCATTCTCAGTCTTCAACCTTGGTTCCCGTTTCTTTCTTTCACAGTTCTTAGTATTGTCTGATATTGAATGGTTTTCCACAATAATTGTCTCTCCCACCCGTAGGCAGGCAGATGAGGCCATTAGGTGCCTGTTACCTGGCTGGGAGCAACAGCATCACTGCTACCATCATTGCCATGGCACCCCAAACTTACGAAGCACTTACTACTAACTAGTCACTGTTCTAATCTTCCTGTCAACTATAGGAACTAGCACTGTTCTCCCTTTTTACAAATGAAGAAACCGGCTCAGAGAGAAAGCAATGTTTGCCCAAGGTCACACAGCTTGTAAGTGGTGGAGCCCAGATTCGATGTCAGGCTTTTGAGGCACACCTAAATTGTGCCTCTGGAAAGGGATTTTGAGAATTTACACATTCATGCAACAAATGTTCGCTGAGTCCCGCCTGTGTGCCAAGATCTCTGTTAAACACCTGGGTCACAGCCATGAACTAGACAGAAGTCTAGTTCATCCTGGTGGAGTAGCCATGTGTTAAATCCTGAGTACACTGTAAGTGCTGTAATGCCAGGTGGTGGTAAATGCAATGGGAAAATCTGGCATGTGGGGAGGGGCCATCAATTTAAAGTAAAGTCTGCTTAAGCAAAAACCAAAGGAGGTGGGGAAGGGAGCTATATCTGAGGATGGGAAGTACAAGGCAGAGGGAATGGCCAGTGCAAAGGCTGTGAGGCTAAAACATGCCTGGTGTGTTTACAGGTCAGCTGGGAGGCCTGTGACTAAAGGGAGTAATGAGTTAGGAGTGAGAGGGACGAGAGCCAGGAGGACTTTGACTTTGGCTTTTTCTCCCAATGAGATGGGAACTATGGAAGGTTCCATGCAGAGAGGGATGTGACTGAGTTAGATGTACCCAGGTGCCCTGTGGCAATGGGGGGCGAGGGTGGAAGCTGCACCTGTCACTGTTTGTCCTCTGCAGTGGCTGAGAAATGTTCCTTAACTAACCAGATGATGCTTTGTCCTGTCCAGATCCTGCCGAGGCCCTGCAGCTCCCCATGGACTATGTCCACCGGGTCAAGCGGACGCACTCCCAGGGCGGCTATGGCTCGCAGGGGTGAGGCAGGACCAGGACTTTGGGGTGTCAGAGGGAAGGAGGTTGGGGCCGTGAGAGCATTATCATGAACTTTTGATTTCCTCCTGAAGGTACAAGTACAACTGGAAGTTGGACGAGGCTCGGAAAAATTTGCTTCGTACCCATACCACAGCGGCCAGCGCCCGCATCCTCTACCGCCTGGCCCAGAAGGTGCAACCAGGCTGGGCAGTGTGTGGGCAGGGAAAGAGGTATCATGCTGCCCTTCTGACCCATGCCTTGGCCTTGCCTGTTTATCACCCCCAGAAGCCCTTCACTCCCTCCAAGTACTTCTCCATCGACCGTGTGTTCCGAAATGAGACCCTGGACGCCACACACCTGGCTGAGTTCCACCAGATTGAGGGTGTTGTGGCTGACCATGGCCTTACCCTGGGCCACCTCATGGGCGTCCTGCGGGAGTTCTTCACCAAGCTCGGTGAGCAGGGAGGCTGGGGCAGGCAGGGTTGGTGGGTCCTTTGCAGGATACCTGCGTCACCAGCCTTATCCTGCTTCCAGGTATCACCCAGTTGCGCTTCAAGCCGGCCTACAACCCCTACACAGAACCCAGCATGGAGGTGTTCAGCTACCATCAAGGTCAGGGTGGGACCCAGTACTGGGGCAGGGAGGTCTACCTTCTCTCAGCCTGGGTCTTGTTACTGCCAAGCCCACACCCCTGAGCTCACTGCCAGGCCCAGCATCACCCAAATAAGCCACCCCATCCTTCTGCCCCACAGGTTTGAAGAAGTGGGTAGAGGTTGGGAACTCCGGGCTCTTCCGCCCTGAGATGCTGCTGCCCATGGGGCTCCCCGAGAATGTGTCGGTCATTGCCTGGGGCCTCTCCCTGGAGCGGTGAGTGTCCAAACCACTTAGGGTGTCTGGCTACCTCACTCAGTCAACTTTCCAGGCATGGGGGCTTGCAGACCTTTAGCATCATCCATTCTTTCATTTATTGACAAACTTTAGTGAATACGTGCTGTGGGCTCTGCCCTATGCTGTGAATAAACAGCACACATCCCTGCCTCCACAAAACTGGGGTCCTAGTGGAGTGAGAAGAACAATAAATAAGTAAATTCAGCAAATAATGCCTAGAATGTATCTGAGCACAGTACCTGTGATAGAGAAAACACAGCAGGGAAGGCTAAGGAGAGGAGGTGGTATTTGAGCAAAGACTGGAGGTCAGTGAAGGAGTGAGCTGGGAGGATATCTGGGGAAGGAAGTACCAGGCAGCGGGAACTGCCAGTGCAAAGGCCCTGAGACTGGAGTGTGCCTTCTGTGTTTGGAGTGAGGGCATTGTGGCTGGAGGAAGAAAGGGAGTGAGGGGGGAGCACAAGGAGATGAGGGTGGGAAGGTGATAGAGCAGATCATGCAGAGCCTTGTGGACCACGGGGAGGACTTGGGCTTCTACTCTGAGGAAGGTGGGAGCCCTCAGAGAAGTTCTGATCAGAGGAGAACAGGACCTGACCTAGTGTTAAACTGTGTCACCTCTCTTCCTCAAGCCCTACAATGATCAAGTATGGCATCAACAATATCCGGGAGCTGGTAGGCCACAAGGTGAACCTGCAGATGGTGTATGACAGCCCCCTGTGCCGCCTGGAAACATAGGAGACACAAGACATGGGCTGCCACCCTCTCTGAGCCCCTGCTGCCCAACCCCTTTGTATCCCTGGCCAATGAACCCCTTGTATTTATGAGGCCTCTGTGAGGCCATCCCCCTGACCCTGGTATCCTCTTCTCACCCACCCCAGAGTCCCAAGGTCAGGGGAGCAAGTAGAATGTTCTGATGTCCACATATGAGGGTGGGCCCTGGGGAGCCCTGCAGGTAATAACTGCAGGTATAACTCAGTAATAAAGTGGGCAGTTGCCCTTGTCTGGTGCCTTTCCTTAGAGGTAGATGGGTCTTGTTGGTTCCCCCAGCTCAGAATGCTACTTGATAACCTGGTGCTAGTGTGAAGGGTGGTGGGTTAGGGGTCTTGGATTACTGGGGCCTCTTGGCCAGCCTCATCCAGATCCTCCAAACCCCCGCCCCGGGAATATGAGCTCTATCAACCATTTACTGATCACCTACTAGTGCCAGGCCCTCTTCTAAGTGAATGAAACAGACCCCTGCCCCTCTGGGAGAGACATTTTGGAGGGCAGGCAAGCTAAGCTTTTTAAAGCTGCTCTCCCCTCACCATCACCACAAGACTTTTTAGACCATTTTTAGGTTTACAGCAAAATTGCATGGAAAGTAGAGATTTCCCATATAACCCCTATCCCCACACAGCATAGCCTCCCTGCTATCAACATCCCCACTAGAGTGGAGCATTTGATAGAACTGATGAACATAGGGCCGGCTGAGTGCCGCGGTGGTTGGGCGCTGGTTTGGGAGGCTGGCGGCCCCGGTTCGGGTCCCACATGTGAGGGCTAATGACATTCCCCTCAAAAAAAACAAACAAAAAACATATGAACCTACATTAACATCACCCTTGGTCCTTAGTATACATGATGGTTCACCTTGTGTATTGTACATTCTATGGGTTTGGACAAATGGGTGATGACACCTATCTACCATTATGGTAACATACGAGTATTTTTTTTTTTTTGAGGGCAGTGTCACTGGACCTCATGTGGGATGTGAACCGGGGCCGCTGGCTTCCCAAGCCAGCGCTTAAGCAACACGTCACTCGGCCGGCCCTCAGAGTATTTTTACTGCCCTGAAAGTCATCTGTATTACACCTATCCATCCCTCCACACCCTTCCCAAACACTGCTCTTTAAAAAAATTATTGTAGCGCCGGCAGAGTGGCACGTTGGTTGGGAGCTCGCTTGGGATGCCAGTGGCCCCAGTTCGGGTCCCACATATGAGGGCCAGTGATATACTGCCCTCAAAAAAAAAAACTTGTAAAGATTTCAAATGAGCCCAAAATAGAGAGATGAATAGGATAAGGCTCCATGAGCCCAGCACTCCTATTAAACAGTGGTTGGGATCTCACATTTGAGCTACATTTCCTGTATGTTTCTGTGGAAGTATTTATTTTTAAATATTATATTGGGGAAGGAGAACCACCAAAGTCTCCTTCAGTCTTAGTTGTGGAGGGTGCAGCTAGCTCAGCTCCAAGTCCAGTCGCCATCCAGCCGCCTGTCGGCAGCTCACAGCCGCTCAGCTCAAGGTGCTGTGTTCAATCTTAGCTGTGGGTGGACATAGCCCACCATCCCATGCACGAGTCTAATCAGCAACCTTGTTAGCACATGCTGTCACCAGCTGGGCCATCCTTGGCAGCTCAGCAGCAGTTCAGCTCAGGCGCAGCTCACTGGCCCATTTGGGAATCAAACCGGTGATCCTGTTCCCCAGAGCTCACACTCAACCAACTGAGCCATTTGGCCGACCCTCTGTGGAAATATTTTAAAGTAAATTCCAGTTGCCACTGCTGCTTGCCACATGTCTTCAAGAGTAGTGCATTTTGGAAATATGGATACTGGAGCAACCAGCGAAGTTGACAGCTGAGGCCATGAGTTTCACTGGTCCCAGGGCCCTGTGAACACCAATTTCCCAAGAGCACTTCAGTCACATCTTTTTATTTCAAATTCAGTCATGCAGAAAAATACTGATTCATGCAACAAATGCACACTTCCTAGTATCAGCATTGTTCATAAAATGAAGTCTTCTCGTGGGCGAAGTGGACTTAGGTCCATGCACTCTGGAGCTAAAATGGGGTGGGAACTCGGGGAGCATGATAAACAAATACAGAAATGAAGGGGTAAAAGCCTTACTGAAAAACAAAGGCAGCTTAGTAGGGTGAAAAATATATGATAAAACAGTTCAACAAATGCCCAGGAATCCACCCCACATCATTTGATCAAATCTGAACTTCATAGCACTTGCTTTGGATCTTTTTTGGCTTAAATGAACAATGGGTTTGAAGACCCTATGGGCTTATCCTAGTTCCTTTTGCCCCCACCCTGCTGAAGTTAACCCCTCCTGAATTTGGTGTTCATTCTCATGTGATTTAACATTTTTACTACTTGTATGTATTATTTTCACAAGACATTTCATTTTGCATGTTTTTAAAAGCTACACAAATGTTGCACCATAAAAATCATCCTGGAGGGCCAGCCAAGTGGCACGTTGGTTAAGAGCTGGCTTGGGACTCCAGCGCCCCTGGTTTGGATCCCACATATGAGGGCCAGTGGCATTGCCCTCTACAGCTAAGATGGTGAACAACAGCTCCACCTGGAGCTGGGCTGCTGTGAGTCCCCAGGGACGGCATAGCTGCAGCCCCTGCTACAGTAGGCTGCCATAGGCTACAGTGAGTGGCTGGCAGCCAGCATGACCTGCCAATAGCCGAGGTGAGCGACCATCCAGAGGCCAGCAACTGATCTGCCTCACCTGAGAAGAGCACAATGATGATACCAACATGGGCCAGTGAAGCAATGTCCTCCACAAGTAGACTGAAGAACAAAAGGACAGCCACTTGTCTGTTCCCCTCCCCCAATTCCCCAATAAAATCTTTAAAAAAAAATCATCCTGCATCTTATCTTGTGTGTTGCTTTTATTTTGTTGTTGTTTTTTTTTTTTTGAGGGCAGTGTCACTGGCCCTCATATGTGGGACTCAAACCAGGACTGCTGGCTTCCCAAGCCAGCGCTTAATCACCACACCACTCGCCCGGCCCAGCCTGATTGTTTTTAGAACTTATCACCTTGGTCGTAGATGAAGATGGATTTTGAGAGTGAGTGGAAATTTTATAATCATCATTGCAGGTAAGAGATAAGAGCCCAGGTTCAAATCCATGTTTTCCAGAATGCAGGTGTCAAGATGTGTGCCCTAGTGTGTGTGGCCCAGGACAGAGCCCCTCACAGAAGGGCTGAGCAATGTGAACCGATTCCCACCGACTCCTCTCCTCCACATGGACACTGTGCAGAGCTCCCTCCATCTCCTTACCTGCCTATTGTGCAAATATTTTCTCCTTGTCTGTGGCTCCTAGCGTGTCAACAATAATGGTGTTACTATTAAGGTATTGTTATTACTATTAAGGGATATTGGTCCAACCCTGTAAGGGCCAGACCCCACCATGCTTTCAAGGACCTTCTAGTTATGGAGCGCAGAGGTAACTGAATAAACTATTTTACTGGAGGGGATAAATCGTAATCAAGGAATAGCAAGGGTCAGAATCTTTTATTGAAAAGATTTCTTGGGGCACAACAGATGAACTGAAACGTGAAGACTGAGCTCAGCGTCTACTGAGTTACCGATACCTACGTTAGGCCGGGGGAAACAGCCTCTCACGCGTGCGCAGAGACCACCCCCGCCCCACCTTCCCCGGCCGGCGCCCGCTGCACGCGCAGCCCCAGAAAAAAGCCAACCGCTGATTAACGGCCGGCCCGGCCTCGCTGCGCGCGCACATTCCCCAAAAGAGGCGGAGCCAGGAAGCGCGCTGCCCCACATGCGTGTGGGCTGCGCGTGCGCAGAGGGTGCAGACGAGAAGGCGGGAAAAGGCGGGATGGAGCGACAGGGAGTATGTGTCGCTTGTTTTCTTCGCGCGGGCGGCGGGCTGACTGGGAACGGCCGCGATCTCGGGCTTCCGCGTCGTACCGAGACCGGCCGCTTGTTTCCTGTCGTCCGTCGGGGCCACCCCTCACCTGTCCGGGGCCTGATTTCCTGACTGACCGACCCGGCCCTGACTGATGGATGGATGGTGTGACTGACGCGCTGACCGCAGTGTCAGAAGAACAGACTTCCATGCATGGCGCGCGTGTCAGGAGCAGTAGAGAGGGGCTCAGACACCCGCACACCGCACCCGTTTCTTTCCTTCTTCTTTCTCTCTTCCCTCTTCTCCTTCCTCGAAGGACTTCGGCCCAAGCATACACCAGTTAGGAGCCCAGGCGCCACAGAGTCCCTGGCGGAGCCCCTGCCCGCACCCCGGCCCCTCCCAGTTACCCCGCCTCTCGCTGCGCTCCCGGAGCAGGCTTCCCTCACCCCGCGGCCCCATCCTCGTGGTGCCCACCCCAGCTCTGCCCGACTCCTCTGTGGGTCCCTACGATGTCGCAGTGTCCCACGGGCGTGTCCAGGGCGGGAGGAGGGGATCTGACCACTTGTCACCCTCCCTCCTTTCCTCTCTCAAGCGCTGGCTGTGCTCACAGGTGGACATGCCACACATAGAGTGCAAGGACCAGGAGCCACAGCCGTTGGAGGAGAGCAAGGAGCCGCAGCAGGGCGAGGAGAGTCGCGAAGAGGAAGCCGGTCGGGGGCCAGCTAGGTGAGGAAGCCCCGCGGCCCAACAGGTGTAAACAGACCCTTGGGTCCTTCTCTTTAACCCGCTCCTTCCCCAAGACCCTACCATTGTGTGCTCTTGGCGCATTTGTTCCAGTACTGATGGAGCATCTTTCATGTTCCTGGCTCAGGGCTAAGTGCTGGGGACACAGCAGTGAGCTTACACTCTCTAGAGGAGGAGACAGATTGTAAACTCAGGAATATATAGTCATCACTAGATACTAAGTGCTGCGGGGGAAAAGCAGGGAGAGAGTGACAGATAACCAATTTAGATCAGAGGAGGGTCAGGGAATGCTTCATGGAGGAGGTGACAATTGGGTTATATGGATAGGGAGAACTATGCCACAGGCAGAGGAACAACAGCTGCAAAGGCTGGGAAGGAGGACTGTGCTGGAGCACTATGAATAAGAGGGAGATAGTAAGAGATAAAGTCAGACAGGTAATGGGACTTTGGATGTTAATTACCCATGAAAACGTTTGGAATAGAGGAGTGACATGAAGTGACTATAGCAGGGTGGGGACTATTGTTAATGAAGTTTTACTGGAATATTGCCACACTTTTCTATGGCTGCTTCTGCAGAGTCAGGTTGTTGTAACCTGGACTGTATGGCCCAGAAAGCTGAAGTTTGCAGTTCTCTGGACTAAAGTATTACAAGGCTCCCTCTGACTGCTGTGTAGAGAATAGATTGCTGGGGCAGGAGTGAAAGCTGGGAGACCAGTGAGGAGGCAATTAAAATAATGTAGAGCAAGATGACTCTGACTTGGCCCATGGTGGATCTTTGGAGGTGATGAGAAGTGGTTAGATTCTGGATATATTTAAGAAGCTAGAACTGACAGAAATTGCTAATGTTGTAGTGAAAGAAAGAGCAATATCAGGGATGACAAAAAAGGTTTTGTTTTGCACATTTATTAATTCATTTATTAATTCAAATATTTATTGAGGGTTGGCTTTGGCCAGACCAGACTGGGGATACAGCAGTGAACAGAATCCCTGCTCTCTTGGAGCTGACTTTCTTTCATTAGTAATATGTATGTGCTTAATGTTCCTCCATGTCTTTTCACTTCTTGATAGCTTATTTGTTTGTAGCACTGAATAATATTCCATTTTATAGGTATACCACAGTTTATTTATCCATCTATTGAAGGACATCTTGGTTGCTTCCAAGTTTGGGCAGTTATGAATAAAGCTGCTATAAACATTCATGTATAGGTTTTTGTGTGGATCTAAGTTTTCCACTCCTTGGGTAAATATGAAGAAGCATGATTGCTAGATCATATGGTTAAGAGTATATTTGTTTTTTAAAAAACTGCCAAAGTGTACCATTTTACATTCCCATTCCAGTTGTTCCACATCCTCACCAGCATTTTGTGTTGTCAGTGTTTTGGATTTTCACCATTCTAATAGGTGTATAGTGGTATCTTGTTATGTTGATTTGCAGTTTCCTGATTAGGTATGAAGTTGAAAATTTTTTTCTATGCTTATTTGCCATCTGTGTATCTTTTTTGGTGGAGCATCTGTTCAGATCTTTTGCCCACTTTTGAATCAGGTTGTTTTCTTACTGTTATAAGAGTTCTTTGTATATTTTAGATATCAGTCCTTTGTCAGATAATGTGTGTGTTTTACAAAGATTTGCAGTGGCTCATCTTTTCATTAACAGTATCTTTTGCAAAGCAAAATTATTAATTTTTTTAAAAGATTTTATTGGGGAATTTGGGGAAGGGAACAGTGTTGGGGAATTGGGGAAGAGGACCAGCCAAGTTCTTGTTCTTCAATCTTAGTTATGGAGGGCGTCAATCGCCATCTGGCTTCCCGCGGGCAGCTTGTGGCCTCTAAGCTCAAGGTGCTGTGGTCAATCTTAGTTGCGGGTAGGCATAGCCACCATCCCATGCAGGAGTCGAACCAGCAGCCTTGTTGTTTAGAGTGCACGCTCTATCCATTGAGCCATCTGGGCAGCAGCTCAGCTCAAGATGCTGAGTTCAGTCTTATTTGTTGGTGGGCATAGCCCACCATTGAACAGGCAATCTTGTTGTTACACCAGCTGAGCCATCCTGCCAGCTATTGGCAGCTCAGCAACAGCTCAGCTTAGGCGCTGCGTCACTGGCCCATGTGGGAATCGAATCAGCAGCCCTGTTGCTCAGAGCTTGTGCTCTAAGCCAACTCTTAACCAACTGAGCCACTTGGCCGGCCCCAGAAATTATTAATTTTAATGAAGTCCAATTTATCAATGTTTTCTTTTGGTGGTATATCTAAGAAGTCATTACCAAACCCAGTCACCTAGATTTTCTTCTGTGTTATCTATCATCTAGGAATTTTATAGTTTTGTGTTTTACATTTAAATCAATGATCCATTTGAGTTAATTCTCTTGAAAGGTATAAGGTCTATCTAGCTTCAGTTTTTTGCATGTGGATGTCCAGTTGTTCAGCACCATTCATTGAGAGGACTCTTCTGGGTTTTTTAAAAAAGATTTTATTGGGGAATTGGAGGAGGGGAACAGCGTTGGGGAATCCGGGAAGGGAAACAGACAAGTTGCTGTGCTTTTGTTCCTCAGTCTAGTTGCGAAGGACGTTGCTTCACTGGCCCATGTTGGTATTATCATTGCGCTCTTCCCAGGTGAGGCAGATCGGTCCCCGGCCTCTGAATGGCCGATCACAGTGGCTATTGGCAGCTCACTCCGGCTGCCCACTGCTCATGCTGGCTGCCGGCCACTCACTGTAGCTTATGGCAGCCCACTGCAGCAGGGGCTGCCGTCCCGGGGATTCACAGCAGCCCAGCTCCAGGTGGAGCTGTTGTTAGCTGTAAAGGGCAGTGTCACTCGCCCTCATGTGTGGGATCCGAACCCCAGGCTGCTGGCATCCCAAGCCAGTTCTTAACCAACGCGCCACCCAGCCAGCCCAGGACTCTTCTTTATGCATTGAATTTTCTTTGCAAAGATCAGTTGACTATATATGTGTGGGTCTATTTCTGGGCTCTCCTCTGTTTCATTGATCTATTGTCTGTCTGTTCTTTCCCCAATAGCTTTATTTATTTATTTATTTATTTATTTATTTATTTATTTATTTTGAGAGCAGTGTCACTGTCCCTCATATGTGGGACCCGAATCGGGGCCGCAGGCTTCCCAAGCCAACGCTTAACCACTGCGCCACTCGGCTGGCCCTCCCCAATAGCTTTATAATAAGTCTTGGAGTTGGATAGCATCAGTCCTCTGACTTTGTTCTTCTTCAGTATTGTGTTAGCTATTGTCAAGCTGATTTTCTAAAAGAAAGATAGACAATTAGAAAAAAAAAAGAAGGTGATTTCAGCTGGTGGCAAGTGCTGTGAAGAAACAAAGCAGAATAAGGAGCGACTAGAGTGACAGGGAGTTTAGAGTAGCTGAAGAAGATCTTTAAGGAGGTCACATGAGAAGGAGCAAGCCAGGAGGCATCTGGAGGCCCAAACATGACGGCAGAGTACAAAGTCCCTGAGGTAGGAATAAGCTGGGTGTGCTCACAAAACAACAAGGAGGCCAGTGTGTCAGGCATTGTGGTTGACAGCAGGGATACCCGTCTTCCACCAGACAATTGCTCTCACACCCTCCCGGTGCTTCCATCTGAAGAGGAGAGAGATATTGAACAAGTATTGACATGGAAGAGATCGGAGTGTAGAGAAAACATTTCTCCTGTGGACAGCCAGCCTTGATTGGGGAACCAGGGACAGTGCCCTTGAAGAAGCAATGCTGAATCAGAAGGTGAAAACACATGAGTACTGAGTGGGCATGGGGGTGGAAGGAGGAGCTGAGAGAAGTTTATGCAAAGCTCCTGTGTATGTTCAGGGAGCTGAAAGCAGCCAGTGTGGCTGAGCGGGGAGGGCTGGAGGGCTTGGCAGGGGGCAGGTCACAGGGAGTTTCATTGTCTATGGACTTTATCCTGAGGACTCTTTTGGTAACAGCTTCATTGAGAAAGAATTCAGATACTATACAATTCACCTACTTAAAATGTACAATTCAGTTGCTTTTAGTATATTCACAGAGCTGTGCAACCATCACCACAGTCAACTTTATAACATTTTCATCACCCCGAAAAGAAACCTTGCACCCCTTAACCATTACCACGCCCAATCCCTGCATCTTCCCCAGCCCCTGGCAACCACTACAATACTTCCTGTCTCAATGCATTTGCCTCTGCTAGACATTTCATATCAATGGAATCATACAGTTGTATGGTCCTTTGTGACTGACTTCTTTCACTGAGCAGTGTCCTCAGAGCTCATCTCTGTTGTAACATGTATCGGAACTTCATTCCTCTGTATAGCTGAGTAATATTCCATACTGTAGGTCTACCACATTTTATTTATCTAGTCAACAGTTGATAGACATTTGGATTACTTCTGCTTTTTGGCTTTTGTGAGTAATGCTGCTATGAATATCCATGTACAAGTTTTGCTATGGACATATGTTTTTATTTCTCTTGGGTAGATACCTAGGAGGGGAAATGATAGATCGGAGAAAAGACATGCTCAAGTTCCTGTTATAAAAAGACACTGGCCACTTTGTGAAGAATAGGTGGGAGGGGGCATGAGTAGATGTGGGGAGATCAGGTGGGAGGCTCCTGGGGTGTGTGGCATCTAGCAGGACAGATGGAGAGAAGCTCGGTGGAGGGGAGAGGGTGTCATTTTGTGTGCTCACAAAACAGTGAGAAGGCTGGCATGTCAGGTATTGTGATTGGCAGCAGGGATACTGAGATCCTGGTATGCTGTGGTCGCAAAAGCTAGTTCTACACCTCTCTTCTCAACCTGGTATTTAGTGACTTCATATTAGTAGCTTGAAATTGGCTATAGTGGGAGTCTTTGCACCATGGAAATTGGCAATTAGGGTTTTCTTCTCCCTCTGCCCACCCAGGGAGCCAGTTGCTAAATGCTTACCAGCACACCACTGGCTCCCCGCTTTCTGTCTTGGGGTGGTTTTCAGCAAGAGGTGGTTTCACTGGCAGAGGCGAAAGCACAAATTCCATTTTGCCCTTGTTGAGTTTGCAGTGGCTGGGGACATGTACATGAACATGTCGGGGATACAGTTGGACTTTCTGACCCAGAACTCAGGGTGCAGCCAGGGGCTGGAGATGGCACTTTGAGAGTCACTGTTTCAGTGGCAGCTGTGAGGTGAATGAGCTCATCACCTGGGGAGAGAGTGAGAGGAGGCCAGGCTCAGGGCCCTGAAGACTCCAGGCCTAAAGCCATCTTCCCCTTACCTCCCAGGTTCCTTCGTTGTAAAGCAGGCTATAGGGAGGGATGGTTTCCAAGTGTGTGCTGTCAGGTGGAGACCAGAAAAAAAGAAGGAAATTACTAAAGTCATTAGTTTGATAACATCTTCCTGCAAATAGCATGTTTAGACCCTGATCTAAGTGGTGAACATAGACAATTGCAAATCATTGTGAGGCTTCAAGGAGTTCCATCAGAGCTTTGGGCGGAAAAAACAGATGGATGAGAACCAGTGCAAGAGTCAGTTAATAGACCCAACAACAGACACTCGTTAACATGATTAAAATATGAACGTGTTTCGGGAGAGAAAAGCAGAGGGTGAGGACCAGCTCAGCGGCTTCGATTCAGACCTTCCTCCTTCCTGGCGTACTTCAGCAAAAGCTCATCTTGCCCAAGCGCCAGAGATTCTGTTGTGTTCTTCCTTGAATGTTAGATTAGCTTGCCTGCTGGCAGCTCCAGGGACTGCCGCCTGCGGTGGTCATAAGTGGCTGGCGGATTGTTTACTTGTATATCTGTTAGAGGCCATGGAGGGAGGGCCCCACCAGCGGGCAGTTCTGGCTGACACACCTGCCAATCACAGCTTTACCTGGAGCAAACAGATGGTCTCTTCCCTTAGACCCATTTCCTCTGCAGCTCCCTGGGCCCCCTGCCAGCGTGGGCCCTGCTCAGGAACAATGTCCTAATCCTCACAGCTGAATTAGGGACTCCTTAAAAGGACAGACCATAATAGATGAGCATTGCGACGTGTTCACAGCCCCCACTCTGATCCCCCACTGCCCGACCCACTGTGTTGGGCCGACTTCCATTCCCTGGCCTCCATCCAGAGTTTGGCAACAGAAGCAGGCCCCGGGAAATGGGGGAAGCCAGCCGAGAGGACACCGTGCGTTTTGTTTATTAAAGTTAATTGGTGAATGCAGGCCCAGGGAAGCCTCTGATTCATTAGCATCCTGATGAATATGCAGCTGCTGAGTATTAAGAAAAATTAAATGGAAAAGAGTAAATCCCCAAAGGACAGGTTGGAAAAAATCAAGAGGCTCTCTGCAGACATCTGATGCAGGCCTTTGTCCCACAAGAAATTTGAATGAGCCAAATTCAAATGATTTTTCACCATTTGCATAGCTGCCTGGAAGACCCATTCCAGCCTCATCCCTGGAGCCTGAGAAAGGAGCAACTTTGAACTGTTAGCAGCTCAAGCAGGTTGTGAGCAATTATAGAAAAAGAAGTACCTGGTTCAATTATTGATTTTAATTTCAGGATCCTTAACACTGACAGGTCAACAAGGCAACTGTGGGTACAAGAGGCTTGTAAGTAGAAATGTTAAACTGGGCTCCTCTCAGGCAGTAGTTCATTCAGCAAACTTGTGATGCCTTTGGTTTGAATAGAAGGCCGTCCTATTCCCCGCAAGCCTGCACAGTGCCCTGTTGGGAACCAAAAGCGTTATGAACAGTAGGCATAGGTGCCATGTGGGTGCACTAGCGGAAGCTCTGAATGTTGTCTCATAAAATTGGCAGAAACGGAAAGGCAATTCAGGCAAAGGCTGATGGGTTTGGTGAAACTGGAAGGTTCCAAATTGCTGGGGGTGGAGGGTGCAAGAGGATAATGCTAGAAAGAGAGGGTGGAGGCCCAGGGCTCTGGAAGGGCTTGGGTGCTGCGCTAGGGAATTTAGACTTGATCCTGTGGCTGGTGGAGGCTCTCGAAGGCTATGGAGCAGAAGTGGGATATTAGATTAGGCTATGGAGCAGAAGTGGGATATTAGATTGCATTCTAAGGTCCCTGGGGCCCAGGTGAGAAGTGATAGGCGTGGGGTTGCAAATAATTAGATGAAGAGATGATAGATTTGAGAGAATGAAGAGGTAGAAATGAGAGGGTTTCATGACAGGATATAGTAGGACAGGGACAAGCCAAGCTCCAGGCTAACTGCTAAGTTTCTAGCTTGGGAACCAGGTGACTTTTGGTGAGGGGGTAGGGATGACGAAATCAGGTTGGTGGGGGAATAATCATGTTAGTGTGTAAATGTGGAGGAGTTTGAGATGCCTCTGCAGCAGCCAAGTAGAGAGGGCCAGAGGTAGTCGGGTATATTGTTGGGAGTTCAGCAGAGGTATGGGTTGGGGACGATAAGTTGCGGAGACATGGAAGTGAAGTGTGCTTGGTAATAAAAGCCCTCAATAGTCATTCATTAATTTGACACACGTTTTTTTGTGGGGTTTTTTTGTTGTTGTTTTTTTGAGGGCAGTGTCACTGGACCTCATATGTGGGACCGAACTGGGGCCGCTGGCTTCCCAAGCCAGCGCTTAACCACTGCACCACTCGGCTGGCCCTGACACACCTTTATTACTCCTACCATGAAGGGTAGCTATAGGGATATGAACACGAATGAGGTAAGGCCGGGCCCAGCCCTCCCGTAGGCTACAGGGGAGGCTGAGCTGCAGAAGTGACACTACGGGGGCTGTGTGCATGTAACCCAACCAGGGAATACTTTCTGGAAGAGGCAGGACTTAGGTAGGGAAAGGGACTGCCAGGACATTCCCAGCTGTTAGGGTGCCTTTGGGGAATGACAGGCTGTGCATTGGACAAGGGTGGGGTTGGGGGGTTGGCAGGAGAGACCAGCAGGTAGGATGTGTGGGAGGCCTGGTTGCAAAGCGAAGGTGTGAATGAAGATGTAAAGGGAAGAGAGTCCAAGGACAAAGCCTGGGGACACAAAGTATCAGGAATGGCAGGGACAGTGGTCAACAGCACCATCTGCTGCCAGGAGTCAAGGGAGGTGTCTGCCAGGTGTCACTGGGGATGTTGCCAGTTGCTGCTTCATTTGAGAACTGATTGCAGTAGGCTGAGAAGCAAGTGGGAGGTGAGAAAATGGGCTCAGAAAGTGTTGGCCTCTCTTTCTAGAACCTTTGTGGTGATGGGGAATGAAGAGGGAGGTATCTGGCTGAGGGAGGCCTGGTGTTTGAGGGTGTGTGTTGTGTGTTTATTTGTTGTTTTTTTAAGATTTTATTGGGGAATTGGAGAAGAGGAACAGCATTGGGGAACCGGGGAAGGGGAACAGACAAGTTGCTGTCCTTTTGTTCTTCAGTCTAGTTGTGGAGGATGTTGCTTCACTGGCCCATGTTGGTATCATCATTGTGCTCTTCCCGGGTGAGGCAGTTTGGTCACCGGCCCCTAGATGGCCACTCAGGGTGGCTCTTGGCAGCTCACACCAGCTGCCTGCCACTCACGCTGGCTGCCGGCCACTCACTGTAGCTTATGGCAGCCCACTGCAGCAGAGGCTGCAGCCCACACCGTCGTCAGCCATCTTAGCTATAGAGGCATCCAGGTGGAGCTGTTGTTCACCACCTTAGCTGTAGAGGGCAGTATCACTGGCCCGCATGTGTGGGATCTGAAGCAGGGCCCTGCTGCTCAGAGCTGGCGTTCCAAGCCGGCTCCTAACCAACGCACCACTCGGCCAACCCTGTTGTGTAATTTTTTTTAATGCAAGAGATTCGATATGACATATGGGGGTGGAAGGGGGCGGGAGGAGGAGGACCAGCCAAAGGGAGGTCAAATATAGAAGAAGGTGAAATACAGGAGATGAGATTGGGAACCTAGAACACCTCGTTGGTGTGCCAAACTGGGAGTTGGGAAGAGGAAAGGCAATGTGAATACATTTATGGTGGGGGCAGTAATGGAGGTTATTGGCCTGCACTGTATCTGCTGGGGAGAGGGGAGGCAAGTATGGGGCCAGGGATGGGAGAATTATAACGATTTGGGATGGCTGTTGGGAGGAATGAAAGGGAGGTGACCAGAGCACAAACAGGATGCCCAGTGGCCCTGAGGACTCCATTGAGACCAGAGAGCTGGACTCTGTAGTGACCTTGTTCATAGGGTCATGATTTCCTCCAGTGTCACTCAGATTCCTGAGTGTGAGAAAAGAGACAGTGCTTGGCTGTGGAGACCCAGGATGGGGTTTTGGTGGGTGGGTGTGACAGAATTGAAGCAAAAAGGGACTGAGGTGAGGCCACTAGCCAGACTGAAGTGATGCAGCCCCAGGTTTAGAACAGAAGTTGGTGCTTGAGGTCTCAGGGAAGTCAAAACCAGGTGTTCCTGAAACCATCACCATCATACAATGTATGGCTGTCATTTTAGAAACACTCTGGATGCACTGTGTTCTCCATGTGCATCCAGATACTACAAAAATTGGAATGTTAAAATATCTTGTGTCCTACGTTGGGTCTGAAATCATTTCCTCTGCTTCACCTCCCCTTTAGGGAAGAAGAGTAATTCAGGCTCAGAGATCATAAATTCCTTAGTAAACCTTGGTCTTACAGCAAAAAATTTTTTTTAATTTAATTTTGTTGGGGAATTGGGGAAGGGGACCAGCTAAGTTCTTCTTCAATCTTCATTGTGGAGGGCGCCAGTCACTATCTGGCTTCCCGGCAGCTCATGGCCACCATCCCATGCAGGAGTCTAACCAGCAGCCTTGTTGTTAAGAGCGCACGCTCTGTCCTCTGAGCCATCCAGGCGGCAGCTCAGCTCAAGGTGCTGAGTTCAGTCTTTAGTTGCTGGTGGGCATAGCCCACCATGGAACAGGCAATCTTGTTGTTACACCAGCTGAGCCATCCTGCCACCTGTTGGCAGCTCAGTGACAGCTCAACTAGGGCGCAGCATCCACTGGCCCATTTGGAAATCGAACCAGAGGCCCTGTTGCTCAGAGCACGCGCTCTAAGCCAATTTCTTTTTTTTTTTTTTTTTTTAGGGCGGTGTCACTGGCCCTCATATGTGGGATCCAAACCAGGGCTGCTGGCGTCCCAAACCAGCTCTTAACCACCGCGCCACTCGGCCCGCCCAAAACTTTTTTTTTTTTCCTAAGAGGGCAGTGTCACTGGCCCTCATATGTGGGATCCAAACCCAAGCCAGCTCTTAACCACTGCGCTACACGGCCTGCACTCTAAGCCAACTCTTAACCAACTGAGCCACTCAGCCAGCCCGCAACTTTTTACAAGAATGCTCATGGAGTCTTTAATTGGTTTGTTGTTTTCTAGCTGATACAAATTTTTTGCTGTGAAATATCTGCCTCGATTGGAGATACTTTCCCATTTTATTTATTTATTTTTTTGAGGGCAGTGTCACTGGCCCTCATATGCAGGACCCGAACCGGGGCTGCTGGCTTCCCAAGCCAGTGCTTAACCACCACACCACTTGGCCGGCCCTCCGGTTTTGTTTTTAAAGAGCAAAAACTTACAGGCCCTGTCAAGCAATCTGTACGCAGAATCCTTCTAGATTTTTTTTTTTGAGGGCAGTGTCACTGGCCCTCACGTGGGACCCGAACTGGGGCCGCCGGCATCCCAAGCGAGCTCCCAACCACCACGCCACTTGGCCGGCCCCCTTCTAGATTTTTATGATCTTTGCCCCAATCTATGGTTATCTCCCCAATACCTGACTTAATAGTTTTTCTTTCATTAGACTTTTATTCATTCAGTTTAGCTTTACCAGACGGCTGTCACTTTTTTGCCATTTCACTGCTAATATTAGCGACATTTAATTGAAATACATCATTATAGTCCTGTGTAGTGTGAACAAACATAACTCTGTGCATTTAAAAAATCTTTTAACATAAATAACTCTTTTTTTGGGGGGAGGGCAGTGTCACTGGCCCTCATATGTGGGACCCGAACCAGGGCCGCTGGCTTCCCAAGCCAGCACTTAACCACCGTGCCACTCGGCCGGCCCAACATAAATAACTCTTGACAGGCTGCCTTATCTGGTGGGAGAAGAGATGTGCAGGTCCACCAGCCCCAGGTGGACTGCAGGCTCCAGGCTTTACCCAGGTTTAGAAAGGGATGGGCAGGGATGCAGCAGGTTGGTGATAGGAAGATCCACGTAAGAAAGCATCTATGCTATTTTTCAATAGTAGTATTGATGCTCATTTCAAAGCAAGTTGGTGTCTTAAAATGACAGTGTGCTTTGGAGTCAGGCAGATTTTATTCTGGAAACTTAGACAGATTTTGTGTGTGCCTCTGTGTCTGTTTTCTCAGTTATACAATGGGGATACCGTCCCTGCCTCTCAGGGTGGGTGTATGAATGAATAAGCGCTACCCACGGGAGACACACAATATTTGTTCTCCTCCCACCATCAAGCTAATGCAGATAGCTCCTCTGGGGAGTTTGGCACTGACCTTGGTTTCCTATACTTTCAGAAGTCAGGTTTCTAGCCCTTCTATAGCCACCTCCAGTGCCAACCGCCAGCTGATGATGCTGGAAGGGAAGTCAGGACCCTGCTTTTCCTCTCTGGACTCAAGCATTGAGATCCTGAAGAACAGGGCCCAGGAGCTGATTGAAAACATCAACGAGAGCAGACAGAAGGACCACGCACTCATGACCAACTTCAGGGACAGCCTCAAGATCAAGGTGACAGATTCATCACCTCACCCCTGTTCAAAGGGGGTGGGAAGTCCATAGGTAAAAGGTGAAAGGGGAGGGAATGAATCCCTGGTGATCCTGTTGTGTTCCCAGCATGGTGCCAGGTAATTTGCATATAGTAGGACCTCACTTCAACTTTCCAATAATCCTGTAAAGAGACTGGACCAGTTTTATAGATGGGAAAAGTAAGATTTAGAAATAATTTGCCTGAGTGAGAGTCAGAATGAAGGACCAAGGTCCATTTGCATCGATTGCCCACCTCCTCTTATTTCACACCAGGGCTAATGGCTATGGGAGCAGGGGTTGAGGCATAGCCTGCCATAACGCAGCCATTTAACCTCCAGAAGTCAAATGGTTTGTGATGGGAAAGGAGGGATCCCTCGACATGGCTGTGGCTTATGTTTAACAAAGCCTGATGTTATGTTCAGGTCCAATGTTAATGGTTGTTCCTGATGCTTCTTCCTAATGTACAAGGGATCCCATGAGTGGGACATTTGTTGATGATAGGCTGACTTTTTTTCCCCCCTTCCCATCCCTACCAGTACACACCCTGGTACAGCACAGAAAATTGAGAAGTACGAGTGGCTCAGTTGGCTAAGAGCTCGCTTAAGAGTGCAAGCTCTAGGGCTGGCCGAGTGATGCAGTGGTTAAGCGCTGGCTAGGGAAGCCAGCAGCCCCGGTTCGGTACCACATATCAGGGCCAGTGACACTGCCCTCAAAAGAAAAAAAAAAAAAAAAAGTGCGAGCTCTGAGCAACAGAGTTGCCACTTGGATTCCCGGCCCAAGCTGAGCAGCCAACTGGTGGCAGGATGGCTCAGCTAAAAGGAAAAAAAAAATAAAAATTGAGACATAGAGGGGGCCAGCCAAGGGGCTCAGTTGGTTAAGAGTTGGTTTAAGAGCGCAAGCTCTGAGCAACAGGGCCGCTGGTTCAATTCCTACATGGGCCAGTGACGCTGCACCCGAGCTGAGCTGAGCTGTCACTGAGCTGCCAATAAGTGGCAGGATGCCTTAGCTGGTGTAACAACAAGATTGCCTGTTTGATGGTGGGCTACCCACCCGCAACTAAGATTAAACACAGCACCTTGAGCTTAGAGGCCACAAGCTGCCGATGGGTAGCCAAGATGGTGACTAGTGCCCTCCACAACGAAGATTAAAGAACAACAACTTAGCTGGTCCCCTCCCCCAATTCCCCAATAAAACCTTTAAACGAAAAAAAATTGAGAAGTAGAGAAAAGTATAACATGGCAGAAAAAACATGAAAACATTCCTATGATCTTACCATCCAGAGACCACTTTGTTACATGAGTTTTTCTAGTCTCTGTTATGTACTTACTTCCTAACCTGGTGGAGTCCACAGTGTATATATAATTTTGCAATGTTACCTTTAAAAAGAAAGCTTTGTTTTTGTTTTGTTTTTAGCTGAGCCATCCTGCTACCTGTTGGCAGCTCAGTGGCAACTCAGCTCGGGCTGGACATCGAAATGCTGTTGCTGAGAGCTCAGCTCGCACTCTTGATTTTTTTTTTTTTTTTTTTTTTGAGGGCAGTCACTGGCCCTCATATGTGGGACCGAACCAGGACCGCTTGCTTCCTAAGCCAGCGCTTAACCACCGCGCCACTCGGCCAGCCCTCAGCTCGCACTCTTGAGCGAGCTCTTAACCAACTGAGCCACTCGGCTGACCCGAAAGCTTTCTTTTTTTTTTTTGAGGGCAGTGTCACTGGCCCTCATACATGGGACCCGAACCAGGGCCACTGGCTTCCCAAGCCAGCGCTTAACCACAGAGCCACTCGGCCGGCCTGCGTAATTTTAATATAGGCAATTTCACCCCCAGTCACTGGAGTTGTTTTTATCATTTTTATATGATTAAACTACTACAGAAATCTTAGCCACTTAGAATATATGTCTTATGATGCCTCTGTTTTGATTGTCCAAGAACACGTCTTATTGTTTCAAAGGTTTCGGACCTGACAGAGAAGCTAGAAGAGAGGATGTATCAGCTTTATAATCACCACAACAAGATCATTCAAGAAAAGCTCCAAGAGTTCACCCAGAAAATGGCAAAGATCAGCCATTTGGAAACAGAGCTCAAACAAGTATGCCACACTGTGGAGACCGTGTACAAAGACCTATGTGTCCATCCAGAGGTATGACTAAACCCACGCAGGGGGCACTGCCTGAGTTGTAGGGGCTAAGATGAAAGTAAATGTCAACAGACACTAAAGGATGTTAGCGCCCCTCAGGGGCCACTAACACAGGAAAACCCTGGTGCTCCTGCCGTCACACTTGTGGCCCCGTGCTCCCCTGTGACGTGGTATGTTGGAGTTGAGAAGCCAGCCCGTTGTTATTTCCCACTGCTCTGTGGGAACAGAAAGGACAAAGTCCCCTCCACCCACAGCCCTGAGATTTGGGAATTGCCTAATGGGTTTACTGATTACAGCAAAGTGAAGACACAAACACCAGCCAGGTCATTGGGGGCAGGAAGAAATCCCTGCCACATCTGAGCACCTCACAGCCCCCGACCACCACCCCCCATACTCGTTTTTCCTGTGACTGAAAGGTGGTTCCAAGTAAATGTAACCCAACACTGTGGGTCAGATACACAGAAACTTTATTATTCTCTTCCCCCTTTATTCTGCCCCAACTTCCATAAGGCACTTATCCCCCAAACGGGAGAGTCAGAGGGCACACAGGGAACTCTTGGTGTGTGTGTGAGGGGGTGGGGGGGGTGTTGCTCAGTAAGACACCAGGTCAGTGGGTCTCACATAGGTTTGTTCTGTGTCACTCTTCTTCCCTCTCCCTGCTCCCCGTCAAGAGAAGCTTCTGTTCCCAGGTAAGTGGAACCTGTTTCCATCCATGGTTAAAAGCGGATTGAGAAAGTTGGTACAGAGTCCCACCGTTTTTTTAAGGAGCATATTTGAGTGACTTCAAAAGGGAAATTTTGATATTGAAAAAAGAGTCTCTCACCTCCCACCATAAAAATTGGCTCTATCTGCCACCACCTTGAGTAAGCTCAGATCACAGCAGCTCCCTGGGACGGGGCTCGGGACCATCCGGGCTCCCGGGTGAAGTGTGTTCATTTGCCAGTGGTAAACGCCTGGATTCCCGTGATTGCTCTTCCGAGGATCAGAGCGTGAATGTCATGAGTGCCTGAACAAGATAAATACAAAGTCGGTTTGGAGTTTTAACAGCTCACAACTTCCCTTTAAAGTCAATCTTCATGTCTCCTCCCCAGGCTACTACTTTGGAAGAAGAACAGACCCACAAAGACGGCGAATGCTGACAGCTTCTGGGAGAATTGCCTCATAGTGACAGCCATGAAGAGATGGCTCAGAGGCCACCATTCTGTCCACACTTAGAAAATTGTTTTTCATAGTTCTGTAATGCATCTTGGCAAAAAAAAAAAAAAAAAAAAAAAAAAAAAGTTCCTTGTGCCAGACCCAAAAGGCAGCAAGTCCAGCCACCACCATGGGCCCAGCTTTGGTGCCTTCCACATGTGGCAAATTCACCCCACCCCAGCCCTGGACAGTGCATTAAATGTTTGATTTTCAACCCAGCCATGCTTCCTTCCTATGGAGGTAGAGAGCTCTGACGGACTCTAGAAACACATCAGGCCCTTTCTCACCCACAGGAGGGAAAGGAAAGCAAATACCACATAATCACTTGTCCCAGCTGAGGCCACCCCTCTTTCTGAAGCCACCACCCACATCCCATGAGGCAGAAGGCAGAGGTTACTCCCTTTTGTGGAGCAAAATAATCCTGTTTACTTTCTAAAGTGCATACCTGGCACTGTCCCTCCCCTCCTTCCCTAACCTTCAAAAACAATATGAAGGTCCCTTCTTTTTTTTTTTTTTTAAGGGCAGTGTCACTGGCCCTCATATGTGGGACCTGAACCTGGGCCGCTGGCTTCGAAAGCCAGCGCTTAACCATCGGGCCACTCGGCTGGCCCTGAAGGTCCCTTCTGCATAGCTTTGGGGTTATTCCTACACCTGTGATTCCCCTACCACTCCCTTTTGCATTTTGTGGAATGTCCCGTTCAGAAGCTATTTCACCTTCTAGGCCCAGGGAGATCCTGCACCTCCCTCAAGGCCTAACTCCGTTCCATTTTCTTCCTAAGAGACAAGCACCTGCCCCTCTTACATCTCCCTCTATTTCTGCCTGGCTCATACTGGATTATACTACCCTCCCGCTTTTTTTTTTTTTTTTTGAGGGCATTGTCACTGGCCCTCATATGTGGGACCTGAACCGGGGCCGCTGGCGTCCCAAGCCAGCTCTTAACCACCGCGCCACTTGGCCGGCCCCATTTTTCCCCCCTTTTTAATGTTCTTTTTTCACATCTATCTTCCTATGAGGCAAGGGGTTCTGGGCCCCATGCGAGTCACAACCAATTGCCAGGTGCAAACACCAGTCTGCAAATGGTTTACCATTTTTTTTTTTTTTCTCTTAACCTAACACAGAATGGCGATGCTGGTGTGTACTCACTCTCTTGCATCACCAACTCACTGGGCATCATGCGCCACTTTGGGGCTGCCCAACGAGGCTGTGGACAGACTTGGGAACACCCCTTCCCCGAGTATCATGAAGGAAAGGCCAAAGAACACCTTACCTCCTTGATCCCAGTATGAGCCACTCCAGATGAGAGATACAGGATAGGACCTGTCCCAGGTCACATAGCCAGTGGTGACAGCAGGGAGTAGGACTTCAGTCTGCTGTCTCCACCCCTCCTCCCTGTCCCTCTTCCCCTGACAGGGAGGTCAACTGACCATCCCCCATTCTCCAAAGGATTCAGCTCCCACCTTCATAGGTGTTCACGGCCTCCAGGTTCATGGCATGCCTGATTATGTGATACTCGTCAGAAATCCCATTCCCCCCCAGCATGTCTCGGGCCTGGCGGGCGATATCCAGGGCCTTGCCACAGTTATTCCTCTTTAGCAGGGAGACCATTTCCGGGGTGGCCCTGGAAACAGCACAGACATATAACAAGTGTCTATTACAAAGAACTACCCCTGCTGCAGGCATCCAGGCACCCCAACACCCTGGGCAAACCAGCCTGGGGAGAACTCCCTGCATTAGTCATAGCAGCAGATACTGAGTTCTCAATAAGGGACAAGCAGGGCAGGCCCCAGCCCATCAAGGCTAAGAGGGAGAAAAGGGTTGGTCCCCAGGGGCCACCAGCAGGAAGGACCTTTCTCCCCAGGGCCAGCCACCACCATCTCCAGGAGAAGCATGGGGTCCTTCTACCATAGCTGTCCTCTTCCTCCACCCAACAAGCAGCCCCTACTTGTCTTGATCCTTCAAGCGGCCGAGCTGCAGACAGGCGTGAAGGCCCAGTGTGATCTCAGTGAGCATATCTGCCAGCTTCTTCTGAATCAGCTGGTTCCTGGCCAGTGGGACACCAAACTGGATCCTAGGTGGGCAAGGTGAGGGAACATTCAAGAGGGGGCGCCTATGGGCCCAAAAAGCCTTCCCAGGCTGCCTCAGGCTCCAGAGCTCACCCTGGCCCTGTCATTGACTCAGAAGAACTTCCCTGGCCTTTTCACAGAGCAGGGAACTTAGGTCTGGTGGGTGAGGGCTAGGGAGTTGCAGGTGAGATAAAGGATGGAACGTGACCCCGCCCCCAGGAGCTCTCAAGACAGCCCCCACTCACCTGTCCAGGGTGTACTGCCGGGCTGTGTGCAAACAGAATTCAGCAGCTCCAAGCACACCCCAGGTAATGCCATACCGGGCGTTGTTTAGGCAGCCAAAGGGACCCTGTAGGATTGAGAGGGGGCCTCAGCCCCACCCAGAAGGAGCTGAGAGGGCCTGTGCAGAACCAACTCTGAAGTAGAGGGACACCCCCTTCTCAGACACCCAGACAGAGAGTCGGAGGTTGTTTAAATCACACATGGCCCTTGTACCAAGGCTCATGTACAACAGTCCTTGTTCAGTGCCTGTTCACTCTTGGTTTGCACACAGTTCCACCCATCCTAGGATCTGGATTGGCTGCTCAAATCTAGGGGCTGACACAAGGAAACAGGAAGATGTGCATGTGCCAAAGGATTAAGCTGGTTCAGGCCCATACGTGTCCTGGGCACAGCCATTATGGACAAGTCACCAAAAAAGGGGCAGTACACAGGGACAGTGTCTGTCTGGTCTCCAGCTGGGTCCTCAGCATGGGGCCTTTCCAAGAAAAGTAAACCAGCATGTGACCTGACACCAGTTCCGAAGATGGCTTCTGCTCACCGCCAGCCCAGAAGCGTTGGGTAGCACGTTCTCTTCTGGCACCTCCACACTGTCCATGATAATCATGCCTGTGGCCGAGGCCCGCAAGGAGAACTTGCCCTCGATCTTGGGGGCTGAGAGACCCTGCATCCCCTTCTCCAGCAGGAAGCCCCGAATGCAGTTATCTTCACACCGTGCCCACACTACAAACAGGTCAGCCACAGGCGAGTTGGTGATCCTGGGGATGGGACAGGAAGTGAGGGTCTGGCCGCCGCCCCTCTGCCCCTGTCCACCCACCTGAGGCACCCAGGCCCTTACCAGGTCTTGGCTCCATTGAGGGTGTAGGTCCTGCTGGATGGGTTACGGCGGGCTCTGGTCTCCATGCTGCCAGGGTCACTCCCATGATTAGGCTCTGTGAGCCCAAAGCAGCCCAGGAGCTCCCCTTTGGCTGTAGGCACAAACCATTGTTAAAATGCTCCCTGTCCCCATTCATGCCCTCAATTGAAAAGTGTCAGCCTCTCCACCAAGCCAGGCTAAGGCAGATCTGGCCCTGCCCTCACAGCACTTTCAGGTTGTTGGTAGAAGGACAAGTTCCGCTGTCCCCCCAGCTCCCCGAGGCCATAGTCACAATGCCATGATTGGGGGGGGGGGGGAGGCCCACAGGAGTCGGAAGAAGTCAGCTAAACTGTCTTAAAGGAGAATGAAAAGGGTTTAGCAAGAAGAGGTGTGTGGAAGAGAAGTCCTGGCAGTGGGAAAAGGACATGCGAAGGCCCAGTGGTACATTTGGAGAATTCCAAGCAGCTGAGTCTGACTGGGGCAGAGCATCAAGAAAGTGGCCCCAGATGACGTTGAAAGGTCACCAGAGGCCTGCTCATGAGGGGCCTTATGAACCCAGTCAGGAAGTTAAAATATTAAACTTTGGTCTAGAGTGGGGGAGACAACAAGCAAATGAAGAGGGAGATAGGGAGATAATGGTGGTAAAAAAAAAAAAAAAAGAGCCAGAGAGAGTCAAGAGAGGCCTAAGAGGGGGTTGTCAGGATCAGATGTTGGGGTGAGGTTCAGGCTCTGGCAAGGGATCCAGGTGGCCATTGGTGGGAACAGAAGGCAGGCACAGGGGACAGCCCCACCCAAGTTCCAGACCACTGGGACTGCCTTCTACCAGGCTCCACTGGCAGCAGGCAGCTGCTCACCCAGCAGGGGAAGGTACTTCTTCTTCTGCTCCTCGCTGCCATACGCATAGATGGGGTGCATGACAAGGGAGGACTGGACACTCATCGCTGATCTGTAGCCGCTGTCTACCCGCTCCAGCTCCCGGGCCAGGAGTCCATAAGCCACAGATGAGACTCCAGCACAGCCATACCCTAGAGGAGGAGGTAGGGAGGGGAGATAGGGCAATGGGGAACAAAGCCTGCCCAGCTGGCACCAGTGACTCGTAAGGCTCAAGAAACAAAGACAGATAGGGGTGCCCAATGAGGGGCATCAAACTGGCTCTGTCTTGAAGGTTTATTCATTTCATCCCCACAGTCAGACAGAGGGATAACAGCCTTGCTTTAGACTGGGAAACCCAAACTCAGGGAAAGGAAAGGGCTTTCCAGCTCACAGCTGGGGCTGCAGAGTGTGGAGAAAAACTTGTCCCTACCTTTGATCGTGGGGCCCAGAACACCGAGCTCCCCCATCTCTGAGATGATCTCCCTGTGAAAAACTGCAAAGGGACAGATGCCCAAGTTCAGGTCCAGTCCTGGCCCACTGGAGCCCCCACCTCAGAGACTGAGGAGGCAGAAGTGGTGTGTATGGTGGAGATGCCCACCAGCCCACTTGGGCACCTTCGTTGCGATTGGCCAGCAGAATGCGGGGCATGAGGCGTTCCTGGCAGTAGGTGCGGAAAGTGTCCCTGATGAGGATCTCATCCGCTGTCAGCTGCTCCTCCAGGACCAGCGGATCCCTCCAGTCAAACTCTGGACGCAAGGCTGGGAGAGGGAGCAGGCACTAGACTCAGCCCAGCCCAATCGACCACCATACCCTCCTCTCCCAGAATCCTCCACTCCAATCTGGTTCCAGGCCAATATGGGCTGCAAACAGGACTAACAAGGTGGCCCTTCTCCGGGAAACTCACTGCCTCAGCGCTCTCCGCCCCGGCAGCCCTCGGACTCTGGGACAGAGCCCACCCGGGGCAGACAGACAGTGGGGCAAGGGCAGCAGAAGCACGGCGTGACGAGGGGTCCTTACACTTGGCCGGTCGGCTCTGTGTCTTGCCGCCCTTCTCTGCAAACACAGGACGAGAAAATAAACCCGAGACAGTCTCCGAGCCTCCAGTTTGACCCTCTCCACCCCACCCCCAACCCAGCACTGACCGGTCTCTGCAGCCGCCGAGCCCCAAGCGCGCAGGAAGCGCAGGCGGTGTCCGCCGCTCAGCAGCCGCAAGGAGACGCCTCTCAGAGCCATGTGGGCAGAGGTCCGGCGAGCCCAGCAGCCACGACCGACCTGGAGGAGCGGAGGCATCAGAATGGAGCGGCTCTCAGCCGCAGCCATGGCCCATTGCGCCCCTCGCCCCTCTCGCCAGTCCCTACCAGGCGCCTCCCGGGATCCCGCACAGGCCACAAAGCACCAGACGCAGGCTTTTGACCTCGGGCAGAGTGGGATGGGCGGAGTCCGAGTGGGGCTTCTCATTGGTTCGTCCTGGGACCTGGCTCCTTCACGGCTCTGCATTTTAAAATGGCCATAGCCGGCTTTCGAGTGGAAACGGGCGCGCTCAGGCGTTAACTCCTTTAAGGAGCAGAACAGGAAAAGAGCAGAGGCAAGTGAGCCATACCGATTGGCCAGCTGTATTCCGGCTCTGATTGGCCCCAAGAGGGGGCCCGGCCCACTCTTGGTTGGTCATTTGCAGGGGACGTGTACAAAGGAATTTTGGAGTTAAACAAAACGGAGGAAGGAGAAAAATAAGCCCTGGAACTCAGGAAGCCAGACCTCTAAGATTCCTCTATTGGGGTGCTGTGTGTGAGGAGGAATTGGGCTCTGGAGGGCGATCTCAACCCAACTGTCTGCTAGTCTGTCCCAGGAAGCATTGCAGCCGTGTGACTGTGTGACTTGGCATGATTCCGTGTGCTATGTGATTCTGTGCATCTGTGTGTGTAATTGTGCCTGAGTGACTGTGTATGTGTATGTAGTAAGACTTACTATGCCTGGGGCTGTTGACTGTGGGTGGTTTTGTGCCAGTGTAACTGTAGCTGTATTTGAATGTCTTCGTGTGGCTGCATGTCTTTGTGATTGAAAGCTTGTGTAACGCTATTCTGTGTAGTACTATGTGTATGACTCTGTGTTTTGGTGGTTTTCTCTCTAGGTGTGGCTGTTATCTTTGTAATAATGTTACTGAATATTTGGTGTATGTGATGTGTGTAGTATATGTGCCAGTGTGGCTTCATCTATGTGTAGTTGTGTGTGATTGTGTGCTTGACTGTGACACATGCCTGAGTGGCTTTGCTCACCTAGGTCACTTGTAAGAGCATTTGTGTGGTGTGCGTTTTTCTGGCACAGATCTACCATGACTGGCCGCGGGGGGCCAGCCCCCGCTGACCAGGGCTCAAGAAGGTGGACACGGAGTCGGCGATACGAAAGACAGAAAATTTTTAT
Source organism: Aselliscus stoliczkanus (assembly GCA_033961575.1). Taxonomy (NCBI): domain Eukaryota; kingdom Metazoa; phylum Chordata; class Mammalia; order Chiroptera; family Hipposideridae; genus Aselliscus; species Aselliscus stoliczkanus. The sequence continues at coordinate 12,229,574 of CM066735.1, forward strand.
TACAGTAAAGGCAGAAAGAAAGTGGAGACACCGGAAAGAGTTTCTCAGAAGTGTCACACCTTATTGTTAAAGCCTAGCTCCTTTTATAGGGGCTTTTGACTATTATCTTAATTACAAGTTATGTTTCACATGACCATGAGGATTTTCCTTACTCAGAACTTTTACTTTTTTGTAATTGTATCTTTTTAGCTACACTGTGACCTGTTCAAGGATTTTACTTATCATCTAAAAAGTGGTTACCATGGCTACCTTACAGGGCATATACTTGAACTATTGCCAAGAGTTTAGGCAAGAAACTATTTCTATGTGATTATAATACTTAGTAGCAAAAGGAGTTTCAAACTTTTCCTATTTTACAAAGAGCTGCATGTTTTTGTAATAGAGGGTAACATCTGTTTCTCAGTCAAAGCTTTAGTATCTGTTGCTAGCAATGTACAGAACAAAGAGTTAAAACAAGGCTGTTAATTAAAATAACTTATGGTCAGTAAGTTGCCTCTTATCAGAACTTTCATGGCCGAGAGACCTTGGTCTCCTGGTCTCCAAGGAAACCTTTCACAGCTGCACAGGCAAGGATGAACGATAGCACCAGTTTCTCACAGAGGCTGTCTGTTTCTCACAGACTGGCTTTTTTAGGCCTATGTAGCCAAAGGCTTATGCCTCCGTTTCCAAAGGGGCTTGAGTCCCCAATATCTCAATTTAGGGGTTCCCCACGGAACTACCGCCTGGCTTAGGTTGTCTCCCCTCGTTTAGGAGATCTTACCCGTCTTTGGCTGCGTAGTTAGCTCATTGGGGTATACAGGAACTTGCCATAAATGCAGTGAGTATATTGTCTCCTATAGGAGGAAAGGCACATGGGTTCTTAGAGGCAGGAGATATTACATGACCAACCATAAGGCAGCACCCCTAATATCCAGTGCTGAGCAGGGCAATGTGACCTTGTCAGACACTGGGGGGCTGTCGGCTTCCCACAATTGGCCCGTTCTCAGTTGGGGAAAGTAAGGCCCAGAATGCAATACAGACTTGCTCAAGGTCATAATGGGCCAGGTGCAGAGCAGGGACCTGGACCGCGATCTAGGCCTCCTGATTCCCAGGACAGGCTCCTGACCACCCAGGAATATTCTTCCCACATAGACACTCTGGGTAGTTGTGTACGTAGTGTGCTCTATCTCATACATTGTCTATGACTGAGTGTGATGGCAGTAACTGTGGGATTGTATCTGAATGTGATTACTGGCCTGCATGTCCCCAAATGTCTGAGGCCTTGATGTCCCTGGACTCTCCCACGTTCTAGGCCCTTTTTGCCCTTAATACCCAAATAAAGTGGTTTGAACCCTCCACCTCACACACTAGGGAGTCCAGCACCACCTTGAAATGTCTGAGATTCTGCATAACTCTTATTTTAGACACCTCCCTCCTCCTAGAACCAGTGGCCTCGCTCCTTCAACTCATTCCTTTTCCCCAAAGGCCTGTGCCTTCCCTGGAGATGTTGTGGGTGCTGCAGTTCTCTATGCTCAGGTGATGTCAGAAGGTGATGACAGCATACATACTAGGAAACCCATATCAAAGCTTCTGCCTTGTTGCTCTGTGAAATCCATCATTCCTACTGGTCACATCATCCCAGGGGTCTTATCTCCTAGCCAAACGCCTCTGTCTCTGGACCCTTATCCTCTTGCTTCATCTTTCAGAACCAAACATGCCTGTTTTGTGTTTTGTTTTGGTTTTTTTAAGATTTTATTGGGGAATTGGGGTAAGAGAACCATATTGGGGAATTGAGGAAGGGGAACATTGTGTTTTTCCAGGACCCATCAGCTCCAAGTCAAGTTGTTGTCCTTCAATCTTAGTTGTGGAGGGCGCAAGCTCAGCTCCAAGTCCAGTCACCACTTTTAATCTAGTTGGGGGGTGGTGGTGGATTGCACAGTCCACCATCCCATGCGGGAGTCTAACCCGCAACCTTGTTGTTAAGAGCAAGTACTATCACCAGCTGAGCCATCCAGCCGCCAATTGGCAGATCAGTGGCTGCTGAGCCACAGCTCACTGGCCCTTGTGGGAATTGAACCCATGACCCTGTTGCTCAGAGCTCGTGCTCTTAACCAACTGCGCCACATGGCTGGCCCCAAACATGCCTGCTTCCTGTCCAGGAAACCACTCTAATTCCAGCCATTTTGTTTTATTTGAAATGAAATTCACATAACATAAAATAAGCCATTTAAAATGTACTGGCCGGGGGCCAGCCAAGTGGCGCATTGGTTAAGCGCTGGTTTTGGGATGCCAGCGGCCCCGGTTCGGATCCCACATGAGGGCCAGTGACTGCCCTCTACAGCTAACAACAGCTCCATCTGGAGCTGGGCTGTGCGAGCCCCGGTGATGGTGTGGGCTGCAGCCCCTGCTGCAGTGGGCTGCCATAGACTACAGTGAGTGGCCCGCAGCCAGCGTGAGCGGCTGGCAGCCAAGCGTGAGCTGCCAATAGCCGCGGTGAGCGACATCCAGAGGCCAGCGACCGATTTGCCTCATCCGGGAAGAGCGCAATGACAATACCAACAGTGAAGCAACATCCTCTGCAACTAAACTGAAGAACAAAATGACAGCAACTTGTCTGTTCCCCTTCCCCGATTCCCCAACGCTGTTCCCCTCCGCCAATTCCCCAATAAAATCTTTAAAAAAAAAAAAAAGAATTCTTCATTAAAAAAAAAAAAAATGTACTGGCCGGGGCCTGCCGAGTGGCTCGTTAGTTAAGAGCTGGCTTGGGATGTCAGCGCCCCCGGTTCGGATTCCACATATGAGGGCCAGTGACACTGCCCTCTACAGCTACGATGGTGAACAACAGCTCCACCTGGAATTGGGCTGCTGTGAGTCTCTGGCAACAGTGCAGGCTTCAGCCCCTGCTGCAGTCGGCTGCCATAAGCTACAGTGAGTGGCCGGCAGCCAGTGTGAGCGGCTAGCAGCCAGTATGAGCTGCCAAGAGCTGCTGTGAGCTGCCATCCAGAGGCCAGTGACCGATCTGCCTCATCCGGGAAGAGCACAATGACGATACCAACATAGGCCAGTGAAGCAACGTCCTCCACAACTAGACTGAAGAACAAAAGGACAGCAACTTTTCTGTTCCTCTTCCCCAGTTCCCCAATGCTGTTCCCCTACCCCAATTCCCCAATAAAAGAAAATAAATAAATAAAATTAAATAAAATTAAATGTACTGGCCAGCCAAGGGCTCAGTTAGTAAGAGCTCAAGCTCTGAACAGCAGGGCTGCTGGTTCAATTCCCACATGCGCCAGTAAGCTGTGCTCGTGAGCAGCCAACCAATGGCTGGGGACCCACTGCCTCACCCAACAAGAGCGCAATGATCACAATACCAACATGGGCCAGTGAAGCAACATCCTCCATAACTGGATTGAAGAACCAAAGGACAGCAACTTGTCCGTTCCCCTTCCCCAATTCCCCAGCGCTATTCCCCTCCACTGATTCTCCAATAAAATCTTGAAAAAAAATAATAAAATGAAATGTATGATTCAGTGGCATGTAGCACATTCACAATGTTGTGCAACCACCACCTCTATCCAGTCCCAGAACATTTCCATACCCCCCAAAGGAGACCTTGTACTCATTAGCAGTCGCTCCCTTTTCTCTCCTCCCCCCAACCCTTGGCAACCACTAATCTTTTTGTATCTATGGATTTGCCTATTATGTATATTTCATATAAATAGAATCATATAATGTGTGACTTTTGTGACTGGCTTCTTTCACTTAGCACGTTTTTGAAGTTCATCCACATTGTAACATGCATTAGAACTTCGTTCCTTTTTATGGCTGAATAATAATATTTCATTGTGTACATGGACCACATTTTGTTTATCCATTCATCTGATAATGGACATTTGGGTTGATTCCACCTATTGGCAATTGTGAATAATGCTGCCGTGAACATGCATGTGCAAGTATTTTGTTTGAGTTTCTGCTTCCAGTTCTCTTGGGTATATACCTAGGAGTGGAAGAGTGGAACATTGCTGGATCATATGGTAACTCTATGTTTAACTTTCTTTTTTTTTTTTTTTTTTTTGAGAGCAGTGTCACTGGCCATCATATGTGGGACCGAACCAGGGCTGCTGGCGTCCTAAGCCAGCGCTTAACCACCGCGCCATTCGGCCGGCCTATGTTTAACTTTCTGAAGAATCATCAAACCGTTTTCCACAGTAGCTGCACCATTTTATATTCCAACCAGCAGTGTACAAGGGTTCCAATTTTCCCACATCCTTGTCAATAAATGTTATTTTATTGCTTATGGCCATCCTGATAGGTTTGTCCAGCTGGCTTTTACATTATTTTTTGCCCCCACCCCCTTGTAGCACATGATAATTTTTTGTCTTTTGGGGTGATGCATTCGTGGTGCACCAATTCTGTATATCTGTGATAATTTGTCTATGTCTGGGCAAAGTTATGTGCCTTTCCCTATCCGGGAGTCTAATTCCATGTTGGTATGGTTGTCTGTGTTTGACTGAGTGTGCCCCCTATGGTTGGATATTGGTAGCTGTGCAATTGTCTGACTAAATAATTACATACTGTGACAGTGACAGGTGGTGTGACTGCGAAAAGTTGTGGGCTTTATATGGTGTTTTGTGTGACTGTGTCTGATGTTAGCTGTGTGCATGACTACATCATTGTGTGTTTGTGAATGGTTGTGTGCAGCCGGCTTTCACGCTTTTGTGTCTGAGGCACATCTGTGTTTGATAGGGTTGTGTGACTGCATCGTCTATAGTTTGGTAACAACATATCTAGGAATCTCCGTGTGTCTGTTCAGTTGTAGCTAAATCATGTCAGTGTGATTGTATGATTATGTGTAATTGGATGTGTGTGACTGTGTTGGCACCTGTCTATGTGATTATGAATTCTATGTCTGAGAGACTATGTGACTACAACATGGTATAACCAAATGGCATATGGTTGTTTTCCTGCTTGGGAATTGTGTGTCTGTGCCTGGTCTATGTGATGCACTGATACAGAATTATATGTGTGGGACTACATGGTCTGTGTGGTTGAGGGACCAGGAATTTGTGTCACTATGTAATTACATATTGTGTTTGTGACTATGAACTGTGTGTATCTGTGATGTGTGTCCATGTTGCCCCCACCCCAGACTACCAGGGCACCACAGTGGATGTCCCTGGTGCAGCACCTTGGATCCTGGCCCCAGGTGGGACAGAAATCAGGCAGCAGCAAGACCCAGGGCAAGGGTGGATGTGAGTCTCCTGCAAGCCAGGTACTTCTTGTGGTCCCATCCAATGGTTCTCTTCCATCCAGGTGAGGGGGTCAACTCCTCCTCCCCAGCCCTCATCACACTGCAGATGTAGTGGCACCAGCCTCAACCTCCACACAGCTCCACTCCCTGGAGTATCACTCCTCCCCAGGAGGTGGGGTCCATGGTAAACTGCGGCAGCTAATTGGCAGGGGCTCTCCTGCCATTGGGCTCAAACCCTGAGAGTTCACAACCCAGGAAATTTCAAGCCAAGCTAATGTGAAGCCCCAGCCCCCAGCCCTGCCACTCGCCAGGGACAGAGTTTTGGCTGTTCTGGGCCCCCACCTGATAGCAGCCTCCAACGTCTGGGGTGTCTGATAATGCTTGGCCTGGCAGGGAGTTCGTGCCAAGTCCCGCCATCAGCATCGTTGCTTCTGTCTTTTGGGTAGGGGGAGGGATGCAAGGCCTCAGTCAAAGAAGAGGTGGTCTCAAAGCCCTTCCCTGGAATCCCCATTCTGCCTGTCACCCCTTCTCCAGGAAGGTAACTGAGAGCAGGCCCCCAAGTCTCCCCTCCTTTGGGGATGTATGCAGTGCCTTACTTTATCCAATATCTGAATCCCCAAACCTCTGAACCCCCAGCCCCCAAACATCTGACTGGGCTTTGGATACAGGGTCAGTCTTTAAAGCTCTTCCCCCAATAGGCCAAGAAAAGGTTTGTTCCCCAGAAACAGTGACCATCCCTCCCTACCCTTCCACCCCCCTCAACACCCCTCCTTGCCTGACCCTTATCAGGGGCTGCAGCCAATCATCTGAGGGCAGAGAGGAGCCCTCCAAGGGGCCATCGGAGCCTCAGAGCCCACGAGGCCACGGAGGAAGAGGAGGCCTGAGGGCTAGGGTGGGCACCAGCCAGCCATGGCCGCAGCTGAGACCACCTTGCCTTCCATCAGTACACTGACTGCCCTAGGCCCCTTCCCGGACACACAGGAAGACTTCCTCAAGGTGAGGCCACACAGGGCTTAAGTGGCTGGCTGGGGTCCTAGGCTGTGATCATAGAACTTAGGGGTCAGGTCTGCATTTGCCCTGGAATTCAGAGACCTGGCCATGACTGGGGGTCTTCAGCCCAGTCCAAGGGTCTGAAGTGGTCTAAAGGCCTGTTTTTGTATTGGAAAACTGAGGCTTAGAGCTGAACACCTTGGGGGGGGGGTCTAGGCTCGCTAAGACAACCCCAGGAATCTGGGGAAAAGAACAAAGGTGTCTAGAGGACATCCAGGAATTAATCTTGGGAATTAATCTTCTTGGGGTACTGGGAAGCAGTGGGAGATTCTGGGGGGAAACTGAGGCAAGGCTGGGCCACCCCAGCCTTCCATTCTTGGCTCTGCCACCCCTTCCTCCATGCCTGAGTGCAGCTTCAGATAATGTAAGTCTTATCTCCTGTTGCCAGCCAGACCCGATCGACTTCTGTCCCTGAAGCTGGAGGGGGGACAGGGGCTGTGTGAGGGAGTGGGACAGAGAGACATCACAGACAAGCAAGCAAGACCCCTTTCCAGAGCCTCTGGCCAGCCTGCTCTCATCAGGGCATCAGGCCCCCTCTGTCTCTGAGCAGGGTACCCTGTGACCCCTGAAGCCTTACACTACGGCTCCCTCCCATAGTGGTGGCGCTCTGAGGAGGTGCAGGACTTGGGTCCAGGTCCCCCCGACCCCATCGGGCCGCCCCTCTATGTGAAAGCAGAGTTGGAGGAAGTGCCTGGGGAGGACGAAGACGACAAGAGGGACGTGGCCACCGCCTGGGACCTGGATCTCTTCCTCACCAACCTGCCGTGCGCAGAGCCGGGCGGTGCGCCCCAGACCTGCGCTCCGGCGTCTGGCGAGTGTCCAGGGGTGCAATTCCCACAGCCGCCAGAGACTCTGGGCGCGTACACGGGCGGCCCAGGGCTGGTAGCTGGGCTCTTGGGTCCCGCGGAGCACCCAGGCTGGGCGCGCCCGGCCCCACGAGCCCCGGCCCCTGACGCCTTCGTGATCCCAGCCCTGGTCCCGGTCCCCGAGCCCAAGGCGCTGCCACTGCAGCCGGGGTACTTAGGGCCAGGTGCAGGCTCCTCCGGCAGCTACTTCCCGCGGACGGGGCTTTCAGTGCCTGCGGCGCCGGGCGCCCCCTATGGGCTGCTGTCGGGGTACCCCGCGCTGTACACGGCGCCGCAGTACCAAGGGCACTTCCAGCTCTTCCGCGGACTCCCCACGTCCACGCCTGGCCCCACCGCGCCCCCCTCCTTCCTGAGCTGTCTGGGACCCGGAACGACGGGCGCGGGACTGGGAGGAACCGCAGGAGATCCAGGAGAGGCCGCGGAGGCTGCGCCGTCTAAGCGCAGCCGGCGCTCGTGGGCACGCAAGAGGCAGGCGGCGCACACGTGCACGTATCTGGGCTGCGGCAAGAGCTACACCAAGAGCTCGCACCTGAAAGCTCATCTGCGCACGCACACTGGTGAGGCAGCAGGGCTAAAGGCGAGGCCTCGGGAGCCGAGCGTGGCCTGAGAGCCGGCACCCAAGAGCAACGGGCTGGGTAGAGAGAGCTGGGAGCTGGCCTGGACCCTCCCGCGCTGGGAGGGCTGGAGGACTGAGTAGCGGTGGTGCAAGAAGCCAGTTAGGGTAGAGGGAGGACCTGAAAAACCTGAGGAGCGTTTCAGAAAACAGACGGTTAAGACCTGGGCCAGGGCTGAGAAGCAGAAAGCCTGGGAAGCGGCATAGGGGGCCGGGCTAGAGGAGGGACTGCGGGGAAGGGCCAAAGACACTGGGTTCAGGTTTGTTGCAAGTCGATAGCCAATTTTGGCTGGGCTCAGGGGCTGAACTAGGAGTAAAAAGTGTAGGTTGGCATGGAGGAGGAACCAGACTGTAGGGGGCGTGGCTGGGGCTTAGAAGGGGAGATATAGGGACAGAGTCAGTTTCACGTACCCCGAAAACAGAGGAGGAGGTGGGCACTAGAGAAGCTATCTCAAGGAGCTGAAGACAGAGAGGGTGCCATGGAATAGAGGCGGGGAGGAGGAAGGGTGAGGCCTATGCTTAGGGGCCCGCATCGAGGCTGGTCCGAGTGTCCAGGGACCTGTTCAGGCGGAGAGGCCAGGTGTAGCAGGGGGAGAGCATAATCACCGCGGACGGGGCCTGGAACACCAGGTGGGTTTTGAGGCTCAAGGGTCAAGGCCAGAGACAGGGTAGGGCAGCAGCTGGAGGGTCCCCTGGTGCAATGGAGGGGCTGGACCACAGAGGGCAGGGCCAAAGGACGGTGGGACGACCTTAGGACGCTGGGGCAGGGTACCAGGGCACAGGAAGTGGGGCCAGTGGTGTAGGAGATGCGATTTGAGTCCAGGAAGTGAGAACAGGTAGGGGGCCAAATGCAGGTACAGAAGGGTTGGGGTTGCGAGGGCCGGACTTCGGTGCACTCCCGAGTGAGCACCTCCTTAAATTGAATTCACACCCAAGGCGTCTCACTTGCCTCACCCTAGTTTAGTCCAAGGCTGAACAAAGGAGTGCGGCCCGAAGCAATGTTGGTCCGGGAGTGGGGTGGGATGGACAATGGCGCTGACAGCTTCCTCACCTACCAGGGGAGAAGCCTTATGCCTGCACGTGGGAAGGCTGCGGCTGGAGGTTCGCGCGCTCCGACGAGCTGACCCGCCACTACCGAAAACACACGGGACAGCGCCCCTTCCGCTGCCAGCTCTGCCCGCGTGCTTTTTCGCGCTCGGATCACCTGGCCTTGCACATGAAGCGTCACCTTTGAGTCCCCCCACCGGTACTTGGACCTTCCCGGGATGGAACAAGAACGGAGCCACACAGGGTGGTTTTCCCTCGAATGGACCCTCTCCCAGACTCGTGGCCCCACAGATCCACCGAAAGATCAAGGACTGGCCTATAGACAGAACTGGGGAAGCCTCCAACGGAAGCTCCTACATGTCCTTAGCCACAGGGAGCCAGAGAGACTTCCTACAGACTCAGACCCAACGGAACAAAGCTACAAATAAATGGACTCAGATGGACACTCAGACACTTGGGACAGGAGACAGACCCTCAGAAAACTGGACCCTCAGACTAGCTCACAGGTGGCCCTGGACAGCGGGAGGGGTTGTGGGGTGAAGCTTCTGAGACCCTGGGTCTTCACACCTTGACTTCTGAAGCTCCGCATAGAGGCTGGCATCTGCCGTTAATGGTTATGGGTCCTGTAAAACTGCCCTTCCTAGATAAAGCTTTGGCGTTGGCCTGACTTAGTGAGTTTTGGGTGCTGGAAGATGGGAGGAAGCTGTACCTCCAGAGGTGATATTGGGGGGCCATACACACCCTCACATCTTTATCTCCCAAACTTCAGTGATTCCTCTCAGTTACTGCAGGCCTTATGGCCCCTTCTCCCTCCAACCCAAGATCAGGCTACATCCTCCTTGTCTCCTGCCTTGAACCTTAGGGACATTCACAGGGACCGTCTCCCTCCATTTAAGAGCCCTCAGCCTGGCCCCAGAGTCCCAGCACCCTTTGCCCTGCCATGATCCACAGTGACCCCTTGGCTAGCTGGGGTGGGGGCAGAAAAACATGCATAATGAAAAGGGGGAGGAGCAGGAGCAAAAACTCCCTTTAAGAGATCAAAAGTCTCAAGAGTTGGATCTCGGGCTGAAAGGCAGGAAATGGAAAAGAAAAAACGCAATTTGCGTCTGACCCAGAAGCCGAGGGAGGAACGGGTGGCGGCGGGAGAGTGGATTGGAGTTAGACGGCATTGAAGTGACAGAGGCGGGGCCTAGCAGAGCGGCCTGAACGGTGATTGGCCAAAAGCGGAGTCAGAAGCGGAACACGAGAAACCACCTTGCCATAAAAGGGTGTGATCTGTTTTAGATTGAACCAGAGGGTGGAGTCTATCAAGAGTCTTCGGCCGGAAACAGTAGGCAGCCTCAGGATGGCCGGGTTGGGGCGGGGCCTGCGGAGAGTGACAGCTCGAAAGGTAGCCCCACTCTGGGAGGACCTGGAACTGCCTTTTCAAAACTCTGCTTCTCATCTGAGGGCGGAGTTTCCACCGTCCTGCTGCCCCGCCCCGGGTTCCCAGGCGGAGTTTGGGGAAATGAAAGTCACCAGGGGCCCATCTCTTGATCCGGCGCCCCGCCGTCCCAACACAGATTTCTCGACCCCAGCCTCATGGCTGCGCTGAGCCCGCTGCTGCTAGCGGTGCTGCTGTGGGTCCCTGCAGGGGCCCTGACCTGCTACGGGGATTCGGGGCAGCCTGTGGACTGGTGAGTGCGCGGGCGCCGACCATTACCCCCGGGAACCCGACTGGGGATTGCTGAGCTCTTAGGGGAAGCCTGAGGTTCTTTCTCTTCCCCTTCCATTTCTGTCCATTCCCCAACATCCAGGTTTGTTGTTTACAAGCTGCCGGCCCACATTGGGCCCGGGGTCGAGGCGCAGACGGGGCTGCAGTACAAGTATTTGGATGAGGTCTCAGGGGGCTGGCGTGACGGCGCCGGGCCCATCAACAGCTTGGCGGGGGCCGTGGGCCGCAGCCTGCTACCACTGTACCGAAACACCAGCCAGGTGAAGGGACGCAAGGCAAAACCTGGGTTGGGACTATAAGAAGGGTTCGGCCTGAGGGGAAACTTCACGTCGCCGGGTTTATCTCCACCAGGTTGCCTACCTACTCTACAATGACCAGCCGCCTGATGGGGCTAAGGATTCTTCCAGCCGGGGGCACACGAAGGGTGAGGCCCGGGTTGGGAGCTGGGGAAGGGCTCAGGTTTCCTTATGCATTTCCCCCAACTAACCCCTGACTTGCAAGGGCTGGAGAGGACCTGCCCTCTCAGACCCTGGACATCTGTTTCCTCATCTTATAGTAGCGTTGTCTTTCTGGACTAGAATATTGGTTGGCTGTTGAAACAGTTCAGTAGTAATTCTGACATTGCCCACACCTTCTCTAGGCTCCCTGCAAACGAAGGGTATTCCTAGTTGCACATGTGCTTGTTGGGATGCTCTGAGCAGTCCCCCTGATCCCTGTCTTCTGGTTCAGGTGTGCTACTTCTAGACCAAAAAGGGGGCTTCTGGCTGGTCCACAGTGTTCCAGGCTTCCCTCCACGTGCTTCCCATGCTAACTACAGCTGGCCTCGTTCTGCCCAAACCTATGGGCAGACACTGCTCTGCGTGTCTTTTCCTCTGGAGCAGTTCTCAAAGATTGGTGAGTGGGGACAGGGAGGCAGGGTGAGTACCTGATTTCCAGGCCAGGATAAGGAGCAGTCCCTCATTTTCTCCTCCCCTTGCCCTCCAGGCAAACAGCTGAGCTACACCTACCCCTTGGTATATGACTACAGGCTGGAAGGGACGTTTGCCCAGAAATTCCCCGACCTGGAGAAGGTGGTCAAGGGCCACCATGTTTGCAACAGACCCTGGAATAGCAGTGTAACACTCATATCAATGTCAGGAGCTATCTTCCAGAGCTTTGCCAAATTTGGAAAGTTTGGAGATGGTGAGCCCTGAGTTTGAAGGTTGAAGAACTCTTTTTCTGTAGAGATGGTGTCAGATGTGTCTATGGGTGAGGGCAGGTCAGAGATAAGGACTCGGACTCTGGGAGCCAGAAGTACATAAGAAGTAGACAACCAGCAGACCTGGATTCAACTATTGGTTTCTGGTTGTGTGGTGCATGATTTAATTGGACTCTCAGTTTACCCATCTGAAAAATGGGGGTACTGGGCTGGCCGAGTGGCGCTGTGGTTAAGAGCTGGCTTGGGGCGCCAGCGGCCCCAGTTCAAATCCCACATATGAGGGCCAGTGACACTGCCCTCTAAAAAAAAATAAAAAAATAAAAATGGGGGTATGGAGAACTACTTTAAAAGGTTGTTGGGAATGAAGTGATACAGCATTTAGTAAGAGCTATTCATCTTAATGTTGTTATTTCCTGGGGTTGCCAGGAAACAGCTCAGAGAAGGGCAGTGGCCTAGGGAATTCCTAGCAGTGACCCTGACCCTGCCTATGTCCTCTTTTCATCCTCTGCAGACCTGTATTCTGGCTGGTTGGCAGAAGCCCTTGGCAGAAACCTACAGGTCCAGTTCTGGCAACATTCTGGTGGCATCCTGCACTCCAACTGCTCTGGGGTCTGGCAAGTGCTGGACGTGACCCAGATAGCCTTCCCTGGGCCAGATGGGCCCACCTTCAATACCACAGACGACCACTCCAAATGGTGCGTAGCCCGAGAAGGGCCCTGGGCCTGTGTGGGTGACATGAATCGGAACTCTGGAGAAATGCAACGAGGTGGGGGCACAGTGTGTACCCAGCTGCCTGCCCTCTGGAAGGCCTTCCAGCCTCTGGTAAAGGCATGGGAGTACTGTGGGGAGGTGAGCAGGACCTTGTCTCCAGGAAGCCCAGCAGAGAGTATAAGGGCTAAGGCTCAGAAGCCAGTTTGGACTTCAGTTTAAATCTGTTTAGTCTCTTCCAAATTGTGTGACCTTAATTATGTGCCTTAACCTCTCTGACTCAGTCTACTGATCTGCAAAATGGGAACCATAACACCTGACTCAGGATTGGTGAGAAATAAAAGGAAACTGGTGGATGGGAGTGTTAATCTTTCTACAGTTGGGTACTGGGGCTCGGAACAGTGTTACAGCTCCCTGAGGGTCTGGGGGCAGCTGGCTTATTGGTAAGACACCAAGTGGGACCACAAGGAAGGGTCTCCATAAGACTCACCTCCCTTCTCTATGGTAACCAGGACTGGAGTTTGGTCCCTCAACAAGCACACAGGCATAAGGGCAGAAACCTTGCCTTGCCAGGAGAGGAGCCCCAGAAAGCGCACATAGCTTGAGGTACTTTATTTATATGTGTACATATGTATACAAGCGGCTGTACAGTGCAGGGCCAGCAGCGCCCTCAGCTATGGACCCGGGGGCGTGGGGCAGGGTGTCCCTTTTTTGGTCAGGCCTGTTGGGGGTACAGCTTCAGCAGGGCACCGGGAAGTCAGTCCCACCTCGCGCTTGGTGGCCGGGACCAAGAAGGAAGCTGGTGGGGCTGGGAGTGCTATGCTGCTGGGTGCATTCTTCGTAGGGGCTAAAGAGGGTGTCTGGGGTTCTGGGGAGAGCTTGGGGGAGGTGGGCTTGGAGCGCGGCGCACTCAGCGTAGTCTGCTCCTCTACCACCTCCAATACCCAGCGCTCCCGGCCTCGGGGGGCCTCAGCTGCGGGAGGAGCCAAGGGTGTGGATACCTGCAACCCCTTAGAGTCTGAACCCGGAGGCTGGGGCACCATGGTTTTGGCCCCAGGCCGCATGGGCTCTACAACAATGGGCACCAAGGGAGTGCCTGCCTCGCCTGAGCTGCTGCGCCGGCCTGTCTCGTGTTCCTGTACTGGGCTCAGTGTGGCCTTGGCCACGGCCCTGGCCGCCCCGCCCGCGCCATCTTCAGTCTGCACGCTCTGCTGCCGCGTGCAGCTGGCGTCCCGCTCCAGTGTCCGGCTCCCCGGAGTCACTGCGCGGGGCGGGGTGCAGGCCTCCGCACCACCCGGTGACTCTTCTTTACTGGATGCAGCCGGCGGCCTAGGGGCGCCCTCGGACAGCAGTGGGTCCAGGCTCAGAGGCGACTCCTGCCTGCCCAAGCGGCGGACGGCGACCTGCCGGGGTGTGCCAGGCCCCTCGACAGGAGGCGTCTCACCATCGGACTCAGCGAGGCTATGCAGCGCCAACTCGCCGTGGAAGTCCTTGCGGAAGTCTGGGTGGCCCACCTCGAGGCTGTGTTTGCGCAGTGCGCCCTTCTTGTCAGCGCCCAGCGAGGCTCCCAGTTTCTCCGCCGACTGCACGCGTTTGAGGAGTGGCGAGCGCGGTGGCTCCGCACTCTTGGGGCGCGGGCGCACCACTGGCGGAGACGAGTGCAGCTTGGCCGGGAAGCTCTGTGTCGTGTGCGAGCTGCCCACCGTGTGGCCGGGCAACGGTGGCGGTGATGCCTGTGTCGGGGAGGGCGTGTGAGCCAATGGCGACAGCGGGATGTTGCCAGCCGACTTGCAGCGCGCAGAGCGGTACTGGCGGTGCAGCTTCGGTGATAGACCGTGGAGCGTGCTAGGCCGAATGTGGTGTGACGCTGACGAAGCCGGTGAGTTGGGTGTGCTCGAGGCCGGCGAGCTGCTTTGGGACGAGGCCCCTGCGGGTAGGAAAGAGAGGGTGTTGCGCAAGGCAAAGGACCTGTCCAGCCACCCCTCGCTCAGCCCTGTGTAGGCACAGAGCGTACCTAGATAGGCAGAGTCGGGTGTAGAGCGGTAGCTGTGGGTGGGAGAGCGCGCGGGTAGCCCATGGGTAGGTGAGCCGGGTAGGCTGTCGCTGGAGGAGAGTGAGCGGTTCAGCGACGACAGTGAGCGGCTAGTATGTAGCAAGTTCGACTGCTTCGTGATCTTGCGGAAGAGGGAGCTGCGTTTCTTGCTGGGGGACAAGGAGGGGACCATTTACCCTAGACTAGACTCCAGAATTCCTGGCTCCCACAAGGGTCCCTGGGACTGCCCACCTCTCTGGCCCCACCTTCTGCAGCTACAACCCACCTGTCAGGGTGGGAAGAAGTTCACCTGACTCAGTTCTGCCTGACTCCTCTCACTCAAATCTCCACTCAGGACTTGTCCAGGCCAAACCCACTAATCACAACAGAACACTCCTGGTCCCACCCCACCTCTCCTAGCTCCTCCTACCTATAAGGGAGAAATTATTTCAATTGGCCCAGTCTTGCCTGACATGCTCATTCCAGATCAAAATCCCTCTCCTAGCTCTTCCCAGTCATCTACTCTAAGCACATCCAACAGGGAAAGACCACCTTTTCAATGGCCCACTTTCTTACCAGATCTGTTGGCCCCGCCCACCTGCTCAAGACACTCCCACAATGCTTTTACAGCACAGGAACCTGGCACAGCTTTCTTCACTGGCTCCTTCCACCACCACCCCCCATCCCACCCCTAGCCTCCTCCCCATTCTCTGTCCTCTTGGTTTTCCTCTTTACTTGCTGACCCAAACCTTTCCTCCTCCTGTTCTCATCTGTGCCCCTCTCACCTTACCCCCACCCAATACACATACACACACACACACACACAATTTGTTCAAAAAAATAAACAGGCGTGTTCCCACTGCCTGCTGTGTATAGCCCCACCCACCTCTCCTGGCCCTCCTTAGCTGAGGGCCTCTTGTTCCTCCGAGCCATTTTGGCCTTATAGCTGCTGCGCCTTGCTGGTCCGATGCGGATGGAGGTATTTTCAAAGGGCGTTGTGGTCACTGCCACTTTATTGCCACTCTGGGGGAAAAGGGGGCAAATGCTCCGCTGGAGGCTGTTCAGGCAGCTTCAACTTCCAGAATCTCCCCTCCCGCTTCACCAGTGTGCTCCCTCCCCTTGCACTCACCTTAAGGATCAGCTCCACGACCTCAGGATGTACCATGCCATGCACAGGCTCCCCGTTCACATGGGTGATGAGGTCCCCCGCACAAAGCCCCGCCTCCTGAGCTGGGCCCCCCTCCTCCACGTGCTGGGGATGGAGCACCACACAGGGGCAGGTTTAATAGGATCGGTAACAAGGAAGCTCCCTAAGCTTATATTCCAAACACCCAGCTCTGCATGCATTATAATCGTCATACACCTTATGAAATAATTATTATTCTTCCCAGCTTACAAATGAAGAAACTGAAGCTCAGAGGGGGAAGGGACATTGCGTGTCACAGAGGGTCTCATCCAGGCTGCCTGGCTCCAGAATTTGAGCTGTGCCTCATCCCTGCGGGGGGTGGGGGGCTCTCTCCTCCCACCACCCACTGTGGAACATAGACCGCACCCATGAGTGCTCACCCAGACAATGTGGTGGACACTGTAGACATCCGAGTCACCCATGTAGACGCGGATGGCACGCAGTGTGAAGCCGTACTTCTTGCCGGAGCGTTGGATGGTGATGGGGGAACGGAGCCCACTGACAGCGGGTGAGTAGTCCCGGCTGGGTGAGGAGTCCCGTGAGGACGGGTTTGAGGAGAGAGATCGCGGGGACATGGGGCTGGCCAGTGGTGAGCTTCCATGGGGATCCACTGCAGACACAGAACCATGGTCAGAAGTCAGGGCCAGCAGACACAGCTCTCCCTGTATCTGCTCCTCCCACCTTCCTAGTCAGTCTCAGGGCTCTCATTGGTCCATCCCAATGCCAATCACTGAACAGGGAAGACGCAGTGTTTTCATTGGCTTGTCCTGACATAAATGGTGGCAGCTCCACCCCTGACAGGTGGGGCCCGCATCACCTGCAGGAATCATGACGGACAAGGCAGTGGCCGAGGCTGACTTGATGACTTTGCCCCCAGTTCGAGAAGGCCGCTTCTCTACTGCAGGGTCCCCTGACAGTTGCTGGTGCCGCGCCCGGCGCAGAACCAGGTCATTGGTGGCCCTCTGGCCTGATGTGTCGCCATCCTTCAAGGGTGGGCAGAGGTCACCTGGGCGTGGGCGGTCAGCTGCAACAGAGCAGGTGGGTTAGGAGTCAGTCCAAGTTTACAGACTTCTTGCACGCTGTTCCCTCTACCTGGAATGCTTTTCCCACGTTTGGTCCTTGTTGGAATGTGAGTTTTGTGAGAGCAGGTAACATACATTTAGAACAGCTCCTGATACAGAGAAGTGCTCAAATATATTTGTTGACTGACCAAGCATGAAATACAGAATACAGAATGGTCCTCAGGTTGATGAGAACCCTGATTGGAGTGTGAAGAGTACATGAGATCTTCCATAAACAATACCAGGCCCATTGAATGATCACTATATGACCACTGGGGGAACTGTGGAAGGAGGCAGAAGGGGGCACTCACTGGCCTCGGGGTCCCCGGCGCTGGCGATGCCATCCCCTTGAGCTACCTCTTTGGGGACCCGTGCATCCAGCAAGCCTGGGGGATCAGAGCTGGGCCGAGGAGGCCTGCGCAGCCGGGACTCATCCTCATCCTCTTGGGGGACATTGAAGCGGCTGGGCTCCAGAAGCGCAGAGAAACGGCGGCGTGCGCCCAACGGGGGACTGGCCTCTCCCTCCAGGAAGCTGGCCTCAGACGCCGAGAATCGCTTGCTGCTGGAAGGGGACTGATGTGGTTAGAAGCGACACGCCCCTTCGGTCCCGCCCCCCCAACGCAGCCCTGCCTCCGCTCACATCTCTGGGGAGCCCCCTCTCCAGGTCTTCTCACGGAGAGTCAGGCTGCCCAGGCCCTCCCGCTTGCCAGCCACTTTCTCCTCTGGGGCCTTGGTGCTCGGCTCCCTCTTGCTGCCCCCTGCTGCCGCCACGGGGGTCTTGGGCTCATGCTGTGACAGCTGCTCCATACTGCTATACACCTGCAAGGGCCGGTGGGTGGTGGTGGGAGGGGAGAAGGTCCTGCCTTTGCTCCCGAACCAATCGGCTTCCCACTACTGGACCCGCCCAAGCCATGCTCCGCCCTCCAAGGCTGGGCCCCATCCAATTCTGGTTCATTCCCCCAACCACCTACAACTCTTCAGTTCAGACTCCATCCTACACAGTTAGGCCCTGCCCTATTCTAGACCATGCCCCGCCCATACCTTGAAGGATTTGCTCTCCTTCCTGCCCCACCTTCCCAGGCTCCACCCAACCATGTGTACCCCAGGCTAGGACCTGTACCCCACTACATTGTGCACCTAGAAGCAAAACCTTGTGCATCCTTGCCTCCCCCAACTCTCATCCTCTCCACCCTAAAGTTCTTGACCCCGCCTCATGTAGACCTAGCTCCGCAGACTGTGGGTCCTCATTTCCATAACTGTCCAGATTCTTGTTAGACTCCACCCAATTGCGAAAGCCCTTCCTATAGATCCCAATGCTGCCTCCCGCCCCCCCCAGGCCTCATCATTCCCAGAACCCCACCCCCTCAATAACTTCACTAGCCTACGACCTTGGGCCTGGGACCCTGTTTTCCCCAGTCTCCTCAGCCCGGCCCCACTCAGGGTCACCTCCATTCCCTTCCTCAACCCTGCTGAAAGACAAAGACCCGCCCCTTTCCAGGCTCCGGCTTTCCCTGGGTCTCGCCCCACCCCTAGCCCACCCTTTAGCCACCTTGCTGAAGCGTGGGGAGCAGGAGGAGAACTGGCGGATCTCCACAGGCTCCTCCTCCGTCGTGTCATCCTCATCATAGGAGTTCACGTGGTGATACCTGTCTGAGCGGGCTGGGGATGGGGGGTGGACTATGACCGTGGGCACAGGTCCACTCCTCACGACACCCCTTTGGGAGTCGGTCCTAGTTCAAGCCAGGCCTAGAGGCCAGGCCAGAGCCCCGCCCCATTCTCGGAACTGATTCAGTTCCCGCCCCCAAGCTGGGTCCCTGCTCAGTTCTGCGGCTACCATCTAGTTCTGCCTCCACACCCTGAAATCCCACCTATGGCACCCTCTATCCTGGCTCCATCTTGGGCCAGCCCCTGTCCTTGCTCATTCTGTGTCCTACCACTACCCCCTAACCCAGGCCCAGGCCCAATTCTAGAACTCACCTGTTCTAGGCCCCACCTCTACCCCATCCTCCTTTCTTACCAACTTCTCAGATTGAGCCTTGCCCCTATGCCAGGTTACACCGTAGAAGGCCACGCCCCCATCACAACCTCAGCCCTCTCCTCTGTCTAGGAGGCTGGTTTCCTACCCAGCTAGGTCCCAGCGCAGGCCTTGCCTGAGGGCCCCTCTCACCAGATCCCACACCCTGTCCCTGCTCACTGTCAAAGTAGCTGGTGTCATCCTCAGACTCCAGATGGGGAATGAACTCGGCCTTCTGCCTCAACAGCCCTGTCCAGTCCAGGTCTCGAAAGAAACTGTGCTGCTTCACCTCAAAGGCACCACCTGGGGAAGAAGGAGTGGACAAGCGCAGGGAGGGAATTCCAGCGACAGCTATGGCCAGCTCAGCAGCCCAGCTCACCACCCATCTTCCACAACAAGGCCATACATAGCACTTGGAGTCCTGCTCTGCCATGGTCCCCAAGCCCTCAGCTGTGCAGCAGACCCCTTACCTGCCCCAAGGCGGACCAGGGGGTTCGTCTGCAGGAGGCTGGATATCAGAAGCTGGGCATCCGTGGGCAGAGCCTCATCCCCCTCAGGCCACAGGATGTCATCTGCAGAACAAGGCCAGACTGGGGGTCACTTTTGGAGTCCAGGGGGCCCTGGGCTGGCCCATGTCCCCTGCACGCCCACCACAGAGGCACGCACCACTGATGACCTGTCCAAATAGTTCTTCAGGTGTGTCTCCAAAGAACGGCACGCAGCCAACCAGGAACTCATAGAGAATGATGCCCATGGCCCACCAGTCCACCGGCTTGCCATAGCCCTGGCGCAGGATGACCTCGGGTGCGATGTACTCTGGGGTCCCACACACCTGGGGGCAGGCCATCAGCCTGCGCCCTGGCCACAGGAGGGGCCTCGAGCGGGAGCCATGCCTCCCACCAGGCCCTGAGCCCCAAGGTCCTGCTGGGTCTCTCCCCCCGCAGTGATCCCCTTGCCCGCACACACACCTGTTTGTCCAGGAACTCCCGGGCATCTTTCTCGATGTGGCCTTCATACAAGTTGGTGGTGAGGCTCATGAGCCCCATTTTGGAGAGGCCAAAATCTGTGAGCTTGATGTGGCCCATGGAGGTGATAAGGAGGCTGCAAACATGAGCAGGGGGTCTCAGAGGTGATGCCCACACACTTCCCTCCTAGCCCTTCCACACTGGGGCCTCCTGAAGGGCAGGAAGTGAGTGATGGGAAAGGTCAAGGCTCACTTGTCAGGCTTGAGGTCACGGTGTACAATGCCATAGTTGTGCAAGTATTCAAGTGCTAACACTGTCTCAGCGAAGTACATGCGGGCCATCTCCACTGGCAGTGCCCCGATGTTCTTTAGCAGGGTAGCACAGTCGCCCCCTGTGGGTGAAGAAGGAGGCCCACATGAAGAGGGAGACACCCCACACTAGAACTGAGCACTCAACATGCACCATAGAACCAAGTCCTCACCTCGCATTGCCCCCATTTTATAGCTAAGGAAAACTGAGGCTCGCAGTGGGGCCTCCCTCTCCCCAGATCACACAGGGAATGCCCTCCACTTTGGAGGAGCCATCCTCCAAAGTTAGTTTAATCTGAGACTGAGAGAGATTGGGTCACGCAGGAAGTTGATGGTGGAGGTGAGGTTTGGTGGGTACCAAAGGCTGCCTGCTTATCAACTGAGTCTGGGAGCACTGCCCTTGCTGTCCTCGAGTCTGAACCTTGAGGGTCTGGGGCCTTAAAATATGGATTCCTGGCTCCCCACCTGATTTACTGTGATCAGCATTCAAATTTTAGGCTCCCCCAATATCCATTCCTCCTTTTTCTTACAGAGACCAGATCTCCTTCCAAGTGCAGCACCTCAACTTGCTCCAGTGAATCAGCCCTCTAACTTTTCACTCTTTTTTTCACAGAAATTGTTAAGCTAGTAGGATGTAAGTGGGATCTGCTGGATGGCAACCTTGCTATATCAGGGCCTATCTAAAGGGAAGTCCACATATGGGAGAGCAGAGCCAAGAAATGGAGAGATTCCTGATGACATGGTTTGAGCACCTGGATACAGCCATTCCTGAAGATGACATGAATGTTTTGATCATATGAGTCAATGTCTTTCTTACTTTTTTTTGTTTGAGCCACAAAACTGATGAATCAGATTCTCTGAGGTAGAGCCTTCATCTGGCCACAACCCTAAGTAACCCTGACATACAGTTACACTGAGAACAAAGCTGGCTTGACTTCCAAATATGACTTTGAGGCTGGGACATGTTCACCTACTGTGTGTTCAACTCATCAAAGAGATCCCAATTTTGCCCATTTCTCTCCTCCTCCAAATAACTTTGGACTCATGCAGTCGCCTCTATCTTGGTCTCCCTCTTCTGCCCTCGGCACAGCAGCTAAGTAAGTACTCTTAAAATATAAGTCAGGGGGGCCAGCCGAGTGGCGTGGTGGTTAAGCACTGGTTTAGGAAGCCAGCAGCTCTGGTTCAGGTCCCACATATGAGGGCCAGTGACACTGTCTTCAAAAATAAATAAATAAATAAATACGTAATATAAAAATATATAAGTCAGGGGCCGGCCAAGTGGTGCAGTGGTTAAGCGCTGGTTTAGGAAGCCAGTGGCTCTGGTTCAAGTCCTACATCTGAGGGCCAAAGACACTGCCCTCAAAAAAAAAAAAAAAATATATATATATATATATAAGTCAGACCAAGTCAACTCTGCTTAAAACCCTCCAGCAGATGCCTGTTACAATTGGCATGAAATCCAATGCCATTCCGGATTCTGCAAGACCTGACATGTTTAACCCCCTTATGTCTCCATCTTCATCTACCCTGAACCCTCCCTCTCACTCACTCACTTGACTCCAGCTCCATTGGCCTCTCTGCTACTCCTCCAAATCCAGATACCTTCTCACTTAAGAGACTTTGTGCTTGGGGTTCCCTCTTCCGGGTATAGTGTAGGCCTCAGAGAGGCACTGCCTACCTTTATGCGCATGGCCTCCTTGAGCCTTAAGGTTCTCATTTCAGTCCTCAGTATATGTAACCACCTAATTGCCTTTGGCTTGTTTTGTTTGTTTATTGTCTATCTACTCAGACCAGAATATAACCTCCATAAGGGAGAGGTGTGTCTATCTAGCTCCCACTGTGCCACCAGCATCTAGCACAGCATGTGGCATGAGGAAGACAATGAAGGGACATCTGTTGAATGAATGGATGGTTGACAAAGGCTTGGGGGCAGCATAGCTTTAGTCCCATGAGATCATATGTGTGTCTTAATAACCATAGTATGTGTGTGTTTGGGCAATGAATGTATTAATATTTGGGTGAATATAAGTATAGATAATTGGATAAATGGATGAAAAATATATACATGGGTGGTTGAATGGATGGATGCATGGTATATAGATGGGTGGATAAACTGATGAATGAATTGTGGGTTAATGGATGGACATGGCTAGATAAGATGAGATGGCTGCTAAAATAGAGGTTTGGATAAATGAATAAAAATACAGATAGTAAATGGATATATGAATGGATAGATGAATGACTGATAAATAAATAAGATAAATAGGTATTGGTGGGTGGATGCATGGATGGATGGATGGTAAGTAGGTAGGTGAATAAATGAATGAATGAATGCTTTGATATATAAAAAGATGAATGGATGGTGCCGGTCGAGTGGCGCAGTGGTTAAGAGCTGGCTTGGGATGCCAGCGGCCTCGGTTCGGGTCCCACATATGAAGGCCAGTGCCACTGACCTCAAAAAAAAAAAAAAAAAAAAGATGAATGGATGAAGAAGGTCCAAGATGACGGATTAGGTAAATGCTATGCCTACTGTATCCCGGGATCACATCAAAATTACAAATAAATTATAGAGCAATCAACCTTAAGAATCATCTGAAGACTAGCTGAACAGAATCCCTATAATTAGGGATATAAAGAGGCCACATTGAGGGCCGGCCGAGTGGCTCAGTTGGTTAAGAGCTCACTCAAGAGTGCGAGCTGAGCTCTGAGCAACAGCAGTTTGATGCCAGCCCGAACTGAGTTGCCGCTGAGCTGCCAACAGGTGGCAGGATGGCTCAGCTAAAAAAAAAAAAAAAAAAAAAGATGAACAGATAAAAAATAGATGTAAAACAGAATGAACTGTAATATAAATTATGACGTCAGTTAATAATAATAAATCAATATTGGTACAATTGTAACAAATTATAACAAATGTACCACACTAATGCAAGGTGTAAATAATAGGAAGACTGGAGGTAAATGGCGTATGTGGGCACTCAATGTACTTCCCAATCAGTTTTTCTGTAAACCTAAAACTGCTCTAAAAAAATGGAGTCTAGGGCCGGCTGAGTGGTGCAGTGGTTAAGAGCTGACTTGGGACGCCAGTGGCCCCAGTTTGGATCCCACATATGAGGGTCAGTGAAACTGCCCTCTTAAAAAAAAAAAAAAAAGGAGTCTATTATTTTTTTTAAATAGATGTATAATGGATAAATACAGGCAGGTATAGATGGAAAAACAGATTAGCAAATGAATAGATGGAAGGATGGATGGAAGGAAAGAAGGATGAATGGATGGATGGATGGATAATTGGATGGATGTATCTATATTGAATGAAATGAAAACAGATAAATAACAGATGGCTCGATAGAAATAAGCTGGTGGAATGGATGATCAATGACTGGATGGATAAAAAGGTGGATGGAGATACAGGTGGGTAGTCAATATGGTGACTGGGGCTCACGCCCAGGAGCTCTGACCAGCGTACATCCCCCCATCTTCCCTATGCTCTGCAGACAGCCACACCTTCCACATATTCCATGACCATGCAGAGGTGGCGCCGGGTCTCAAAGGAGCAGAACATGCTGACTACAAATGGGTTCTCGGCGAAGGTGAGGATGTCGCGTTCCACGAAAGCCTGCTGGATCTGGTTGCGCAAGATCAGGTTCTGCTTGTTGATCTTCTTCATCGCGAAGCGCTGCCTGGTGTCCCGGTGCCGCACCAGATAGACGGCACTGCAGGGGGAGAGAGCGAGGACCAGCCATCACCTCCGAGATACCTGGCCTTCGCCACCCTCCCCCCGCCAGAGCCCCGGGTGGCTCACCCGTAGGCACCATTGCTTATGAGCTTGATGGTCTCAAAGTCATTTTCTCCAGGTGGCTTCTTAGCCTTGGTGCTACTGCGGCCCTGCAGGGGAAAGATGGAGACTACCATCATCATCATGATAAGAGTGGGACTCTTGTCATTCCATTTTACCCATGGGGAACCTGGGGCTCGGTGTTCTTCATCCAAGTGCCACAGTGAGGGTTTAACAAAATCTGTCAGGACTTGAACCCAAGACTGTCTGACTCTGAAGCCATATTCCTAACTTCTTTCCATCAGAAAATAAGCCTACAAAATAATCACCCTAATATATAAAGAGCTTCCAAAAATCAATAAAAAAGAGCTAACAATTGAAAAGAAAAATAGGCAAGATATGTGAACTAGAATTAGAGCTCTTAACCATATAAAAATATGCTCGACCTCACATACTAAAACTACCCAAGATACCAAAAAATCCAAAAGGCTGACAAAGTCTATGGGAAAAGTTGTGGGGAAATAGGTACTTTATACCTTGATGTAGGGAGTGTAAATTGGTACAACTCCCATGGAAGGTACTTTGGTGTATATCAGAATTACAAATGCATGTTCCCTTTGATCCAGCAATTTCACTTTTCAACTAATGCTACACATAGGCTTACACATGTGAAAATGACATATGTGGGCCGGCCGAGTGGCGCATTGGTTAAGCGCTGGTTTTGGGATGCCAGCGGCCCCGGTTCGGATCCCACATGAGGGCCAGTGACACTGCCCTCTACAGCTAAGAACAGCTCCACCTGGAGCTGGGCTGTGCGAGCCCCGGTGATGGTGTGGGCTGCAGCCCCTGCTGCAGTGGACTGCCATAGGCTACAGTGAGTGGCCTGCAGCCAGGGTGAGCGGCTGGCAGCCAAGCGTGAGCTGCCAACAGCCGCGGTGAGCGACATCCAGAGGCCAGCGACCGATCTGCCTCATCCCTGCCTCATCCGGGAAGAGCGCAATGACGATACCAACAGTGAAGCAACATCCTCCGCAACTAGACTGAAGAACAAAAAGACAGCAACTTGTCTGTTCCCCTTCCCCGATTCCCCAACGCTGTTCCCCTCCGCCAATTCCCCAATAAAATCTTAAAAAAAAGAAAATGACATATGTGCTATCCTACTCATTGCAAAATTGGGAACAATTGACATGTTCATCTGTAGGAAATTGGTTAAATAAACACAAGAGGGGCATCTGTATAAAGGACTATTGTGCTACTGTTAATAAGAATGAGGAATCTGTCAGTATATTGATTCAAAACGTTCTCCCAAGTAGTCTATTAAGTGGAAAAGAAAGCAAGCAATAATATGTATGACTTTTGTAAATAAAAGTAGCAAAACAGAACTATGTAATTGGGGGGATGCTCAGCAGCACATATATTAATAATATCTGAGGGCGATATAAAGCAGTGGAGGACAAGGATGGATATTAAGATTTTTCACTGTACACATTTTTTTGAAAATTATTTTTGTGATGGGCCGGCCGAGTGGCGCATTGGTTAAGCGCTGGTTTTGGGATGCCAGCGGCCCCGGTTCGGATCCCACATGAGGGCCAGTGACACTGCCCTCTACAGCTGACAGCGGCTCCACCTGGAGCTGGGCTGTGCGAGCCCAGGTGATGGTGTGGGCTGCAGCCCCTGCTGCAGTGGGCTGCCATAGGCTACAGTGGGTGGCCTGCAGCCGGCGTGAGCGGCTGGCAGCCAAGCGTGGGCTGCCAATAGCCCCGATGAGCGACATCCAGAGGCCGGCGACCGATCTGCCTAATCCGGGAAGAGCGCAATGACGATACCAACAGTGAAGCAACGTCCTCCGCGGCTAGACTGAAGAACAAGAAGACGGCAACTTGTCTGTTCCCCTTCCCCGATTCCCCAACGCTGCTCCCCTCCACCAATTCCCCAATAAAATCTTTAAAAAAAAAAAAAAAAAAAAAAAAAAAGAAAATTATTTTTGTTTTTTTAGGGACAAAAATATTTATTACATAAGTATTATACAAAAGATCTAAGAGATAAAAAATATTGAACTTTTGTGCAGGCCGAGTGGCACGGTGGTTAAGTGCTGGCTTAGGAAGCCAGCGGCCCCAGTTCGGGTCCCATATATGAGGGCCAGTGACACTGCCCTCAAAATAAATAAATAAATAAATAATGAATAGGGAGATGGAAGATTTGAATCACTCAATTAACAAGTTTGGGGCCGGCCGAGTGGCGCATTGGTTGAGCACTGGTTTTGGGATGCCAGCGGCCCCGGTTCGGATCCCACATGAGGGCCAGTGACACTGCCCTCTACAGCTAAGAACAGCTCCACCTGGAGCTGGGCTGTGCGAGCCCCGGTGATGGTGTGGGCTGCAGCCCCTGCTGCAGTGGGCTGCCATAGGCTACAGTGAGTGGCCCGCAGCCAGCGTGAGCGGCTGGCAGCCAAGCGTGAGCTGCTGATAGCCGCCGTGAGCGACATCCAGAGGCCAGCGATCGATCTGCCTCATCCGGGAAGAGTGCAATGACGGTACCAACAGTGAAGCAACATCCTCCACAACTAAACTGAAGAACAAAAAGACAGCAACTTGTCTGTTCCCCTTCCCCGATTCCTCAACGCTGTTCCCCTCCACCAATTCCCCAATAAAATCTTTAAAAAAAAAAAAAAAACAAAAACAAAAAAACAAGTTTGATTGAATGGAATTACGCAGAATCCTACAAACAACAATTAAAAATAAATACCTTCTTAGAGTTTTAGACTTTTGAGTGATGTGATTCCATTACCTATTCAAAAAATTAAAACAAATGGCATGTATATTGAGATTCTTTTTACATATATATATATATATATATATATATGGTATGTGTGTATATGTGTGTGAATTCACAGATACAATTTGAAACAAAGTTTATAAACTCAAATTCTTTCAGAGGCCAGGAAGGCCAGGTGGTGTCCATGGGTGACTGGGAGCAGGTAACTGATATCATAGGGCAGGTACCACTCAGTGCCAACTGGTTCCACCACAGAGTTGTCAGAACTTCTGATTTTTTTCAAAAGAAGGCCCAAGCCCAGATTTTGAGGCAAATTCTTCTGGTTTCTATATTTTGCTTCAAATTTTTGAAAAACACTAAACAGTTCAGAGGAAATACACTTGTGGCCATTATGGCAGGTAGATTCCATTAGACATGTGGAACATCTTCCAAAGTGTGGCTGGCCTGGGGGTGGGATTATGGCAATTTTTACTATACTGAGCTCTTAACACAGAGAGACACTCAACTCACTCAAAACCCTATGCATGGTTCCTCAATAAATTAAACATAGAACTATCATATCACCCAATAACTCCACTCCTAGTATACACCTAAAAAAATTGAAACAGTTGTTCAAATACTTGTACACAAATGTTCGTAGCAGCACTATTCACGCATTAGGCAAAAGATGAAAACAACCCAAGTGTCCAGCAGAGGACAATGGATAAATAAATATGGTATATACATACAATGGAATATTATTCAGCCATAAAAAGGAATGAAGCACTGATTCATCTACAACATGGATGAACCTTAAAAACATTATGCCAGAGACACAAAAGGCCACAGGGTGAAGGGTTCTGTGTATATGAAATGTCCAGAAAAGGCAAATTCATAGAGACAGAAAGCAGATTAGTTGTTGCCAGGGGCTGGGGAAGGGAGGGAATGGGGAATAACTGCCTAATGGGTACAGCTTTCTTTTGGGGTGATGAAAATGTTCCAGAACTAGGTGGTGGCTGCACAATATTGTGAATGTACAAAATATCACTGAATTGGGCCGGCCGAGTGGTGCATTGGTTAAACGCTGGCTTGGAACGCCAGTGGCCCTGGTTCGGGTCCCACATATGAGGGCCAGTGACACTGCCCTTAAAAAAAAAAAAAAATCACTGAATTGTTCATTTTAAAATGGTTAAAATGGGGGTCGGCTGAGTGGCTCAGTTGGTTGAGTTAGCTTAAGAGCAGGAGCTCTGAGCAACAGGGCCGGCGGTTCGATTCCCACATAGTCCGGTGATGTTGCGCCTGAGCTGAGCTGTCATTGACTGCCAACAGGTGGCAGGGTGTCTCAGCTGGTGTAACAACAAGATTGCCTATTTGAGGGTGGGCTATGCCCACCCGCAACTAAGACTGAACTTGGAGCCTTAAGCTGAGATGCCACCCGGATGGCTCAGTGGATAGAGCGTGAGCTCTTAACAAGCCTGCTGGTTTGACCCCCACTTGGGATGGTGGCCACGCCCACCCGCAACTAAGATTGACCACAGCACCTTGAGCTTAGAGGCCACAGGCTGCGGACAGGAAGCCAGATGGCGACTGACGCCCTCCACAGCAAAGATTGAAGAACAACTTGGCTGGTACCCTTCCCCAATTCCCCAACACTGTTCCCCTCCCCCAATTCCCCAATAAAATCTTAAAAGAAAAAAAAAAAAAGGTTAAAATGGTACATTTTATGTTATATGTATTTTACCATGAAAAGAAAAATTTCCATAGAGGAAAAACTAGTATTAATCCATTTTACAAATGGGGAAATTGAGGCTTAGAATGGGGACCAAGAGATCTACCCAGCCTGAGGGCAGAAAGCCAGGAGATAAGCCCCTGCCTGTTCAGCCAGAACCAGAGTGCTGACTGCTGAGCCACCTGGGCTTACCTCAGAGAGGTCATCCTGCTCTGGCGTGTTGGAGCCGCCACTGTCCTGCTCCTCCAGGCGCACCACGTCTAGGAAGGGACCGAGAGTGAGCAGAGGCCGTGGTCCTGGCAGGTTCACCCCCAGCCCCCTCTGCCCACCAGCCGGCACCTGGAAAAGGGTCCCGGGTGAGGCCCAGCTGGCGAATGATGTACCGAGGAATGTCTGTCTTGACAAGGTGACCTTCCTTGGCGTGGCCCTCGGCTGCCTCTAATAAATGGTAGAACTCTTCTGGGTTGAATTCCTGAGGCAGGGCAGGGGCAAACTCACAGTGGGCTCTGAAGGCCAAACATCCCCACGCCCCGTCCCGCTACTCCCCCACCCCCACCCAAACCCCTCACCAAGCACTCCAGCAGCCTTGCAGGGCGCGAGATGATAATGAGCAGTTTCTTCACCAGCTGGGTAACGAAGGCCACCTCCAAGCTCTCAGAACGTTCATAGGCCTGGAAAGGGGGGCACAGTGGGGGTGGGGTTCACAGGTGCCCTGCCTCAACCAGGCCCCTCTCCCAACCCCACCGGCTACACACTACTGCTTTTGTCCCATTTTACAGGGAGAAAACTGAGGCCCAGGCCACACGATAAAAATAGTGATTACCACTATTACCGCAGACACTATCCTAAAACCTTCATTCCTTAAATTCATCTTCAAAACAACCCTATAATCTGAGCCAAATTTGAAATTCTCTGCCTGACAGGCTCTCCCCTACTTCTCCTCCTTCAGATTGCTGCTCAGCAGTCAGCTCTTCATGGAGGACTGCCTTGAGCTCCCCACCTTAATCTAAAAATCACACCCCACCTCCTGGCAGGACACTCAATCACCATTACCCTACTCTACTTTTTTGTAACACATGAATCCCCTTCAGACATGTCATATATTAATTTATCTATCATGCTCATCAGGGCGAGACTAGAGTGAGGCAAAGAGCCACTCACCATGACACCAAAACCCTCACTCTTCAAGACTGCTAATATTTTAATACAATATTTGAAAAAAATCTATATGAATGCAAAAAATGCATGATAGGGCCGGACAAGTGGCACGGTGGTTAAGAGCTGGCTTGGGACACCAGCAGCCCCGGTTCGGATCCCACATAAGAGGGCCAGCGACACTGCCCTCTAAAAAAAAAAAAAAAAATCCATGATGAGCAAAAGAGCAAAATTTAAATAAGGACAGTATCCAACAAGGGCTGTGCCCTGGCATACTGGACCTTGAAGCAAAAGGAAAAGTGAGAGGGCCGGCCAAGTAGCACAGTGGTTAAGCGCTGGCTTGGGAAGCCAGCGGCCCCGGTTCGGTCCCACATGTGAGGGCCAGTGACACTGCCCTCAATAAAAAAAAAAAAGGAAAAGTGAGTGACAATCAATATGTTTTTTAAATCATTAATGGTTTTAATAAAAATATTATTATTGATAAGTTTGTTTTCATTAAAACCAGGAAAGTAAAGGTATAAGAAATTTGGTTTAATTATAAATAAAATATTTAACTTAAAATAATGTTAAGGGCCAGCCGAGTGGCTCAGTTGGTTAAGAGCTCACTCAAGAGTGCGAACTGAGCTCTGAGCAACAGCAGTTCGATGCCCAGCCCAAGCTGAGCAGCCGCTGAGCTACCAACAGGTAGCAGGATGGCTCAGTTAAAAAAAAATAATAATAATAATGGTAAGTGTTCATACATCTACTTTTCAACTTTTTCAATAATTAAGTTAGAGGCCGGTCGAGGGGTGCATTGGTTAAGAGTTTGGTTGGGTTGCCAGCTCTGAGCAGCAAGGCCCCAGTTTGGATCCCACATGAGGGCCAGTGACACTGTGCCCTCTACAGCTAAGATGGTGAACAACAGCTCGACCTGGAGCTGGGCTGCTGTGAGTTGTAGGCTGCATCCCCCCTGCAGTAGGCTGCCGTGAGCAGCCATCCAATGGCCAGTGACTGCCTTACCCAGGAAGCACACAATCATACCAACATAGGCCAGTGAAGCGACATCCTCCACAATTAGACTGAAGAACAAAAGGGCAGCAACTTGTCTGTTTCCCTCCCCCAATTCCCCATAAAATCTTTAAAAATAAATAAATGATTAATTATTTTAAGGTTCTAGGGGGAAAATTAATTACTTGCCTCAGCCTAGTCCCAGCCCTGATACCTACTGTTTATCTTCTGTTTCTTCTGGCTAGAATGTCAGCTTCTTGAGAGCAGGAACTTCTATTTCCAGTTAATCCCCCAACTTCTAGGCCAGTGCTAGCCCAGAATAGGTGCTGAATAAATATTTGTTGCATTAATGAATGAGCAAATCCCCATTTTATAACAGGAGGACTGAGACACAGAGAGGGTAAGTGACTCAGCAAAGGCTGCACGGTAAATAAGTGATAAACTGGATATGAATCTAGGCTGTTCGGTGTCTGTGCTCTTGACTCCTATGGACCTAGTGGCCGAATCCAGACTCAAAACAGATCTGATGCCAAAGCATGTAATGACACTAACACACTGTCCTTCAGGTCTGGACAGAGGGCCTGGAGCTCACAGCCCCATATTCTGGTCCTTTGTGCCTTTATCCAATCTCATCTCCTCAAGAGAATACAGTCATTTGGCTTCTGTGCTCCTCGAATTTCCTAGACTGCCTTCTCACCTCAGTGCATTTGCATGTGTGGTTTCCCCCAACTCTTCTCATAGCTGCTACCTCTTCATTATTCTTGTCCCAATTTCAATGTCACCTCTTACAGGAAGGCCTCCTGGACCTTACATGGGAGGCTCTAAAACTCCATCTGGTCGCCCTGTTCTATTTGCTACATAGCTTTAAGCATCAGCTGAAATCATCAACTTCCTTGATTTGTTTGTGGGAGATGAATATGTTTCCTGTCCATCTTCCACAGTGGAATATCAGCCCTAGTAGAGCAGGAATATTTCTCCGGTTTATTCACTGCTGTTCCCAGTTCCCCAACACACAGTAGGTGTTCAATAAATTTTCTTCATTATTGTTGACTTGAATAGAGGTATTATCTTGTTTACTTTCATTTATTCATCCATTCATCCATGCATTTAATCAACATTTATGACCACTTATTGTGTGCTGGGCACCATGGACACAACAGGCAGTCTTCAAGACCTACCTGCAGGACTGACATTCAAGTAGGTGACACAAGAAATAAGATTAAAAAAAAATACACATTATGACAGATGATGCTGAGTGCTAAGGAGAAGTCAAAAAAGACAATGGGGCTGGCCGATTGGTGCGGTGGTTAAGAGCTGGCTTGGGACGCCAGCAGCCCTGGTCAGATCCCACATATGAGGGCCAGTAACACTGCCCTCAAAAAAATAAAAAGACAGCACATGGTGAGCAGAGTTTGACATTTTAAATAGGGGGTGTCTAAGAGGCCAAGAAGGTGACATTTGAGTAAAGACCTAAGGGAGGTTCAATTCCTGCCTCCCCCATCAGACCTAGAGCAGAGACCATGTCCTCTTCTACCCCTGAATTCTCAGCTCCACACCACAGCCTGGCACATGGTAGGCGCCCCTGAATGGATGTGGGGTGAAGGCAGGTATCAGCCTGACTTTGGGGGTGCAGAGTCTGGGATGAGGCCGGCGTCCCGGTGCACTCACATCCTGCAGCAACTTCTCCAGGTTCTCCTGCAGTTCGTAGAAGTAGACGGTGGTGATGAGGCCGTCGCGGGACTTGGTCAGGCAGTCCCGTGCCAGCTCAATGATCTGGTGATGGATGAAGCTGAGCACACCGTCAGCTAGTGGCAGCACGCTGTCAGGTTCATAGGTGCGAGCGAAATCGCGCAGCTTCTCCTCCATCTGCGCAGTGGCCTACGGAAGGGACGGAGGAAGGATGGGGGTGACCTCGCTGGGCAGCGCCCAGAGGCTGTGGCTGCCAGGAACTTGTGCTGCTCTCTCCGCCCACCAGAGGGCGCGAGGAGCTAAAGCAGGTGAGGACTCTGTGCGGGGAGGGTCGCCCCACATACTTTCCCCGGCCCACCTCACCTTCGGGAACCTCTCCTTGTAGACATGGTTCATCATCACTATCTCGTTGTCGTAGGAGGAGGGGGAGCGTCCGGGGCTGCAGAGAGAGAAGCTCATCCTGTCCAGCCGCCGCCTCCAAAACTGCCTCCCCCATCATGGTGCATGCCATTTATTCATTGGGACCGGGGTTTTGCAGTGCACAAGCTCCCAGACCGCCAGCTTGGAGTTGGGATGCCGGCCCACCTGAGGCTCCGCGAGCGGGGCCGCACAGCCGGAGAACGGCGGCCGCCATCCTCGTCCGTAATGCTCTCAGTGCTGCCGAAGTGTTTGGAGAGGAAGTGGAGCTCATCCACGGTGGGCTGGTAGGGAAGCTGGTGCAGGCGCTCCTGGGAGGAGCAAGAAGACTGGGGGGAGGGGCGAGGTAGGGGTCAGGGCCACCGCCGTGCCCCCACAGCTCAGGACCCTGGGCTGGGATTCCTGGGGCTGATGGGCCACTGGTAAGGCCCCTATTAGGACCTGATTATGATCCTGGGGTCCCAGGGCCCAGGTTGGGGCTTTTGGCGACAGGGGCAGATATGGAGGAGAAATGACACAGACACAGATGTGATTAGAGGGAACCTGTTAAAATCTGAGTCAAGTCACATCCCTCCTCTGTTCAGAACCCACCATGGCTCCCACCTTACTCAGGGTGAACGCCAAAGTTCTCCTCACAGCCCACAAGGTCCTGCACGAACATCGGGCCCTGTCTCTCTGCCATCAGCTCCTCCCACTCTCCTCCTCATCACTTGCTCTATTCCAGCAGCAGAGTTGTAGCCCTCTTGATAGACCTTGAACAAGCCAGGCACACTCCTGCCTCAGGACCTTTGAACTGACTGATTCCTCTGCCTGGAGCACATCTACTTGGATCACTTCTCTTTCAAGTCTTTGCTTAAATGTTACCTCTCAAGGAGGCCTCCTCTGAACAAACATCCATCACTTCCTAACCTTGCCCTATCTTGTTTCCTCTTGCTGTATTTATCTCCTGACTTATTATATCTTTATTATTTATTTGTTATTACTGTCTGCTCTAGAGCAGGGGATTGGCTCTGTTTGGTCCCTGGTCAGGGCAGTTGGTGCAAACACAGAATCACAAACATCAGTGGAGAGACACAAGGATATCCACTTGATTCTGTAGGCACAATGGTCCTTTTTGTTTTGTTTGTTTTTTTTTGAGGGCAGTGTCACTGGCCCTCACATGTGGGACCGAACCGGGGCCGCTGGCTTCCCAAGCCAGTGCTTAACCACTGCGCCACTCGGCCGGCCCAATTTTTAAATGCACATAATCTCTGACCTGCAGAAGCACAATTTCAAATAGTTCACAGTGAAATTTTAATTTAGTATAAAGCAAAAAAAAAGCCTTTCTATGGCTTTCCCCTGCATTTAGAATAAAATCCACCTTCCTGCCCTGGCCGACAGACCCCAGCATGATCAAGGTCAAGGCCTGTCTCACCTCAACTCCTTTACTTCCAACCCAAAGCTCCAGCCACATAAGGCTATTTTAAATTTTCCCAATGTGGCAAGTTGCTGTTCCTCCCTTCCTGGAACACCTTTCCCTCTCTTCTTCCACCTGCCAAACTCCTGCTGATCCTTTGTTTTGGCTTCAATTGCACCTCTTCCAGAGAGAGGTGGAATTGACCCTCCCCCCAGTTGAGTCAGTTGCCTTCCCTCTATCACCTCCCCTTATTCTATTCCCATCACAGCTCCAATCCCCCATGTTGTAAATGTCTTCCTACTGTCTCCCCCCATGAGGACTTTGTGAATCCTTGGACCCCATTCAGCTTGTAGAGCCCACCCAGCACATGACAGTCATATGATGAATATCTGCTGAACATACCAATGGTTGCATGAACGAACCAGAGATACAGGTAGAAAAGAGGGCAGGTGGAGAGAGAGCTTTTGGGTATTGCAGTGGGTGAGCAAATGGGTGAAGGATATGGCCTGGCCCTGGCTGGCTGCAGGCACTTGGGTAAGTGGCTTAATGTCTGTAAAATAAGTTAGTGATGGATAGAATAAGTCAGTCAATATATCCAAGAAGATATATTGAGGGTGGAGAACAGGGCTGATGGAGGGGGAAACTGCAACTCACTAATAGACACACAGGTGACACCCTTGGAGCACAAGAGAAACCCAAAGCACTCACTAGGGCCAGCTCCATGCTGGCCTGGGTGTGGGCCTTCAGGGTTGGAGGGTCCCCTGCAGTTCCTACCCACCCACCCACCTGCCTGCCTACCACACTCACCGAGACAGTGGAGCTGGGTGTGTTGGTGCCATAGCCAGATGAAGGGAGCGAAGCCAGAGACCAACGGCGTCCATCCGCCCTGGAACCAGGCAAGGTGCTCAGAGGCCATCAAGTCCCACCAGTCCCCCAGTTCTCAGGGTGTGAGAGAAGCCACTGACCACAGCCAGGACAGGGGATGGGGGAGTATATCTGTGATTCCTGATGGACCTCCCAGTGAAGGTGGTAAAGTGGAAGACTTCCATGCAGGCACTAGTCTCGTCTGCAGCTTCCCATGATCCTCCTCTTCTGCCATACTCAGGCCACACTAGCCCCCAGTGTGGACCCCAAGAGGACCATAAAAGCCCACTCAAGGAAGTAATCCCACAGGATCCCAAAAGTCAGCCCCTAGAGAACTCCCCCCATGAGAAAGCTCTCAGAGGCAGACCCCTTGGGTCTTCTCAGAGAAGAAAGGCCTCTCGCTCAAATATACACACACTGACTCCTGCTCTCACTTTGGTATACTCACATTCACACAGACACAGTCACTCTCCTGGCCACACCCACCAATGTTAGTATGATTAGTGTAGTGAAGTTCATGCACTGACAGTCACATATGATTCTCCAACAGACACTCACACACTGTCCCATACATGGACCCAAATATCACACTTTCCCATGCTAACACATAATTGCACTTACAAAAGCAGACATCTACTCACATATAAACACAGACACTTACAAAGACCCAGTACTCACACTCTGATACATATACACACACACACTATACACTTTCACATTCACATACATTCAAGACACCTTCACACACTTAGTCACACATTCAAACTCTCATATAGCCACATACTCATTCACACTCCCACACAGACTACACATTCACGTGGGGAGACACATGGAGGTGCATGCTCCTTCACATATTCACACACATTTACAACCCTACAGATACATATTCACACTCACAACTTGTACATTTGCACGTATAGGTCCAGGCTGCTTCACATATTCACAATCTCACAAACATACTCACACATTAGCACAGATTGCAGTCACATGGACACACACTCCCACACACTGGACTCCTGCCTCATTCCTCCTACCAGACAGTGCCCTTGCTCAGCCCACCTGCCTCCCAGCCCACCTTCCATGCAGGCCACCACATCAGGCCTAATCTTGGAGTCCTTTTCTTGCAACCTATAGCCCTCAGCTGAATTCCAAATAAGAGGGGTGTTCCACCCCTCTCCCCAGGCTGCTGTCCTCTGTCCCCACAGCCCTTTGTGACTACCACACCACAGACTCCACCAGCCTTTGCAGTGATCCTAGTTCTCTGGCCTGCCACCCCAATTCAACTCTGAGGGTAGAGGGAATGTCATTCGCCCTGTATGCTCAGCTTCCAGAACACAGCATTTGTTCAGACAAAGCTTTTAGAGTGAGTAAAGTTCAAAGAAAAAGAGATCTGCTCAAACACCCTAGTGACTCCGCAGAAGTTTCTCCCAAAAACATTCAAGGAATTTCTGTCTCCCCCAGTTTCACTAAAGGTCCCCAGAAAATTCATTTAGGGACACTCCAGAAACCCGCAGAGACGTCCCCGCCCCCGGCGAGGGAAACCTTAGAATCCTCCTCTTGGGTCCTAGATAAATAGCCCTAGGCGCCCTTCCCCACATAGGGGACCATGAGTACCTCGATGGGCACCGCGCAGTCTGCGCTTGCGCACCTCGTCTTCGCGCTCCCCGTTCTGTTGCTATGGAAACGCCCAGCCTGGAGTGCCAGGCGGGAGACTGAGACCCTGGGCCCAGAACGCACGCGCTTTCGCCGCTCGGCCGAAAAAGCTCCGCCCTTTCCCTCCGATTCCGGAGAGGCAGTTGGCCCCGCCTTCCTATATGCCCCGCCCCTTGGACGTGGAGGCACTCTGCGGGTCCCTCAGGCCCTGGCTCAGATGCAATTAGGAAGGGAACAGACAGGAGCCCAATCGGTGGGTGCGGAGGGTCCGACCAGGGTTCTGGGGCTCTGCGGACATGAACTCACCTTCGGGAGGAGGCAAACGAGAAGTGGGCGGGAGTGTTGGGGGAGAAGTTGCGGGGGCTATCCAGAGGACTGCTACCTGTGGTGGAAAGAGGGGATCTTTAGGCCTGTGCTGAGTGGCTCCGCCGGTTGCAAAAACCACCTGTCCGCTTTAGTCCCACTGAATGAGTGGGCCATGCCCCCTTCGCTGTGCCCCGCCTTTCTAAGATGTTTTGGTTACCGAGTCAGCCCAGTTCCTACTGCCTTCCTCTGGAATGGACCAGCCGCTCAGGTATGGCTCCTCCTTTCTGCCCCATTCCCTGTTCGATCTAGCTCCGTCCACCAATACCCGCTTTCCTCCGAGCTGACCACGCCCATACAGCAATGGCCCCGCCCCTTGTCCAATCCCGGCTCTCTTCTGCCCAGACTCAGCCCACCCCTCCTGCAGCGTGGACACGCTCCACGCCTGTGGACACGCCTCCTCTAGTCTGGTCTACGCCCACCAGTCTCACCCAGGTGTCCAGGCAGTGGGGAGTGGGGTCGCGGCAGCGTGGGCGAAGTGCTGGTCAGGATGAGACTTTTCCGGTTACTGGTACGGCAGCTGCGGGAAGGGGAGGCAAGGGCGCCGGGTTGGGCCGCAGACCAGGAAGTTGGTGGGCCCAACAGGCTGCCCTCCCATCTCAGATCCTCACTTATCTCCCAACCGTGTGTGCAGGGAAATGCCCACAGAAAACTGCTCAGAGGAGGAGGCAGTAGAGGACTCGGCAGGACTATGTATGAGAGGGGATGCGTGTGGGATGTGTAAATGCAAGACTCCTGGTGTGGACTATGTGTAACCTTGTAGGGTACAGTGTCAGTCATGGAGTGATAGTTACGTGGTCTATGTGGCACTACTGGAGACACTAGTGTCTACGTGTCTAGGTCTGTGTGTGACATTTGCTGTGTGTATCCACGTGTGGCACCCAGTGTGTGAGTTCATCCTAGTATGACATCATGTATGACAATTCTTTTGTTTATCATGTGTGGCACAGCTGTGCCTTTGTATTTCTGTGTAACACGGCGTGTAATGCTACTTGGGGATGACTAGATGTCCCACTGTGTGCTATAACTTCTGCATGATGTATGATTTCTGCTCCATTTGTTTATGCATTTGTATGGCATTCTAAGTCTGTGTCAGATACTGCCTATGTGTCTGTGTGTGACATTCATCATGTGTGTCCACAAGTGGCATCTACTGTGTGTAAGTTTAACACCCTGTGACACTAGGCATGTCTGAGCATGCCACCACATGTGACATTCCCTGGATGAGTCTTGCATGTGATAATGTGTGATATTGTGTGTCTTTCATTCTCTTCAAGATTCCCTGTGTCTGTTCTGGAATCCGTGTGACACAGCATGCGACCTCCTTAGGTGATATCATGTTGTAATGTTGGGTGCATGGATGTTATTGCCACACATGTGTCTGTGTGCATCTTGGGTGGCATAACTGTGTGTGTATCACCATGCATGTAACATCTTACTGGGTGTACACAACAGTGTTCCTGTGGGTTTACTTGTTCGTATATGATGCTGAAGGTGCCCCTGTGTGTCTGTGCACATCAATGACCTATGGCTACTGTATGGCTGGGTATGTGTGGTGCATCTGAAGTGTATCTGGGCCACTAGGGCTGTTGTGTATGTGTGTGTGACATCAGGTCCTACGTGATACTGTGTGTCACTATTTTCCATACGAGGCTGTGTTGGGTGGGGAGTTTGTGTTATGATAAAAGTACCCCTTTCTTTCTGCCCTTCAGGATCCCAGCTTTCGAAGAGGGAGCTCCCAACCCCTCCATTCCTCTCACCCCCGCCGCAGTGACTGAGCATATTATCGTGCCCAGAGCACGCGGCATGGGGGTGGGGGGAGGCCAGGCTGCGGCTATTGTTCTGAGGGTGCCAAGCCCCCCACCCTCCCCTTCTTCCCTTACCCCCTCCAAGCTGCCAGAGACCGTAGCAACAGAAGACAAAGGCGCCGCACCCCCACACACACCCGGAGAAGCCCCCTTCCCCCCGCGGAGGTCCTTTCCCGCGTGCCCCCCAGTCTCGGCCCACACTGCCCCCATTCAGCCCCATCCCTGGCAGGAAGGCGCAGCTCGGGCACCTCTGGCGCAGCTGGACTGGGTGCAGCATCCCGGGCCCCGCCCTGCGGCAGCAGCCGGAGGGACAGCTTTGGCGGGAGGGCCAGGTCAGGGTCTGAGGGATACGGGGCGAGGGGTTCTACCTCTTGGTGCGGCGGAACATACTGCCGCCAGGGAAGGAGGGCATCGAGAAATTGGAAAGCGCGGTCCAGAGAGAGTCAGACATGACCCGGCGGCGGCGACATGGTGGCAGGTGCGGCTGCGGCGGCGGCGCGGGGAGCTAGCGCGCTGGGCGGAGGCTGGAGCCGCAGCGGGCAGGGGAGAACGGGGGAGGGGAGGGCCTTGCGCGCCGCCTCCCGGAAGGGGGCGCTGCTGGGTACCAGCTCGCCAGGCCCCGCCCGCGCCCGAGCCTGGAGCCTCAACCCCTGCGGGAGTAGGGGCGCCCTGCCCTGCGCATCTCTCCCCAGGCTCACCTGCTGCTTTTCCGGGGCAGGGGCAAATCCTTCTGGAAGGCAAAGAAACAAAAAGATAGAGGTCAGCATGGGCCAGCAGCTGCTGCCCGAAAGCCTTCTCAGCCCCCCGTTGGTGCAGAAGTTGGGTGGAACAGGCCCCTCATGAGCATGTCACCTGCACACTTGGCCAAGCTTTAAGGGCTGGGGGGAGGAGAGGGTTCGGGTACCAAAGTGATTCCTCCCCAGAGACCAGCACGGGGCCCAACAGAGGACTCCTGAGTTGGCATCTCAATGTGTTTGTGCAAGTGAAATAGGAATCTTTATTTGAAAAGTATGTCTTGAACACCTGTGCTAGGCATTGGGGACATAGCCGTGAATGAGACAAAAATTCCTGCCCTTTTGGTACTAGCATTTAGAGGAGGGAAGCAGACAATAAACAAGATTAATGTAGAAGTGAATAAGGTCATTTTAGACAGCAGTAAGTGTCATGAATAAAATTAAGCAAGGTGAGGGCCGGCTGAGTGGCACGGTGGTTAAGCGCAGGCCTGGGAAGCCAGCGGCCCCAGTTCGGTCCCACATGTGAGGGCCAGTGACACTGCCCTCAAAAAAACAAAAAAATAAACAAACAAACAAAAATTAAGCAAGATGATATGATGGAAAAGTGAATAAGACGGGGACATCATGGTCTGAGAGGGCTGCCCTGGGGAGGTGACTTTTAAGATGGTTGCTGAAAAGTAAGAGGCAGCCATGGAAAGATCTGTGGAGAGAATATCCCAGGTAGAGGAAACTTCAAAGGCCTGGAGGCAGGAATGAATTTGGCATGCTCAAATATGAAAGTTTGAATGAATGGATGAATGACTCCTCCACACCCCCAACGGTTCTACCCCACTGCTAGCCAGATCCACAAAGTTGGGGGTGGGGGTAGTTAAGGTGATTCAAAACTGAGATTTGAATTGGGAATCAGGTGATAGCTAGGTGGTCTTTTTTGATAATGACAGTGATAATAATTAGTAGCCATTAATTTTATGTGTCCACATCAGAAATGGTCGTGTTCTGTCTGTCAAGCACACAGGAAGTCACTACAGGGACCAGAAATTACGGAGGTCTAAACACTTTTCTGAGAGGAACGGGGAGACAGGGTGCCATCTTCCAGCCAGTTCTGTGTCCACAGACTGATGTGAATAAAGGGGATTGGGTAGGGCTACAGGATTTGGGGAAGGGATTCAAAAGCCCTTTTGTTGGGTACTCTAACCAGGGGGAAATTAGGACTGTTCTAGATCCTCTCTACTAAAGAAGAAAGCCCTGGTTCAAATCCCAGCTTTGCCTCTTATAACTTGGCAAATGACTTTCCAATAGTGTCTCCTGGAGGATTCTGTGAGATGATATTGCCTTAGTGTGATGCCTAGCACACAGCGCTCAATAAATATTAGGTCATCGGAACAGGAGTTGTTGTGGATAGACAGCGGTGCATGACAAAAGATGGGCCAGAGGGACCTCCTGCTCCCATGTACACAGGACAGACGTATTAGTTGGAGTCAAAGGGCACACTGTCCGAGTTGGCAGCACTGCCGTCTGAAGCCACGAGGGACCGAAAATCCATACCAGGTTTTGCCCCTGTCTTTGCAAGATCAGCTTGAATGAGCCGCATCTCGGACCAGCCTGCAAGGCCGTGCAACCGCAATGGCTCAAGCAAAATCAAGACCTGGATTTTCCGGCCATGGAGCCCAGGACTCCAGACCCAGGTACACTCGGCCTTCGAAGGTGAGACCTTGGGGAACCTTTAAGCCCCTCCCAGAGACGTCCTCAAACCTAGCCCCATCTGCTAGCGCCCCTAAACATTCTAAGGTCGAACAAAAGGGCAAACTGGAGCGGTAGAGGATTTGGATTTTTGGTGTCAGTTTAAACAGACGCCACCTCCAACCCCAGCAGCAGAGCAGCTCTGCCAAGCGGATCTTGCTTCTCCCCGGGATTAATGGATAGTGCTGTGGACTGGGCATTCGAACTGAGGATGCTATTCATATATACGACCCCAACTGCACACAGGAAAACCCCGGGCGCTTTGCGGTTGTGGGACAGTTCCTAAGAGGTTGCACTAGTGTGTGAGGTTGTATCCAGGCAGCGAAGTGGTTAAACCTGCCAGACAGAAGAGGTAGGGGCAGGACCCTGGCAGGGGTAGCCAGGAGTAGAGGTTGCCTGGGGAAAGTTGGGAGGATCGGTAGGAGAATTCCGGGTGGGGGGCGGAGTCTTGCAAGAGACAGAAATTCCGCGTGGTGTTGAGCCAATAGGAATCGGCTCCAGACCAGAAGGCGGGGACACACCCCTATGCAGGCCCCTCCCTTTTCTCCCTTTTACCGGGGGACCCAACGGCACTACC
Source organism: Aselliscus stoliczkanus (assembly GCA_033961575.1). Classification (NCBI taxonomy): domain Eukaryota; kingdom Metazoa; phylum Chordata; class Mammalia; order Chiroptera; family Hipposideridae; genus Aselliscus; species Aselliscus stoliczkanus. The sequence continues at coordinate 12,271,201 of CM066735.1, forward strand.
AAGTCTGGCTGCTTCAACACTTGCTCTGGCTTTGCCGCAACTCCCTCCCTTTTCTCAGAACCCTTTTTCCTCACCCAGCCCTGGAATGGGGAGAGAATCCAAGGAAGACCTGAAGATGGGGCCATCTGGGCTCTGTTTGAAAGCAAATTAGCTTTTCAGGTCTGGCTCCAGCATCATCCGGAATCCTGGGAAGTCCTTCCTGCCATCTGACCCCAATTTTTCCTGCTGCAATTACTGATCAGCTCACCTTAGTCTCCAATCTCAGGGATGATGGGTTAGAGGAGGTCAGAAATAGAAAAGGCTCTGGATGAGGGTTCGAATCCTCCCCCTTTTTTCCCCAGCTCCAGGTCTGGGATATAGCCTAAGTCTGGGCCCATGTTAGGCTTTATCTAAACTCCTCAGATTACTTAGCAAGAGACTGAGCTCCAAAATGGCTCATTAGGACCAGACCCTAGACAGACCTTGTAATGTAACTTTGATCAGTTTTCCCTCTGGGGTCAGTTTGGGGACAAGACCTAACCCCCGTATTAGCCCTTAGAAGCGCACACCAAAGACAGGAGAAGAGAATCTTTCTCGGCTTCAGAATCCCCACCCATCTTGGAAATGGGAGTTCCAGAAGCCTGGATTTGTTTACATCTTCCTATATTCCACAACAATCCTCAGTGTCCCACTCTGCGCAGTGGACTCATGCCTCCCGCGCCTATGCAGCCTGGAGACCAGCATCTTCTAAGGCTGCAAAGAGCTAAAAATCGCTCCCGCCCACCCACAAGCTGCGCTGGACTTGAGGATCACGCAAGGGTGGGGTGTGTGTAGTGGAAGGGGGTGCAATGAAGAGTGTGGATGGAGGCTGTCTAGGTGCCTGTCCAATTAGGTCAGTAGGAAGAATCCTTGTGGCTGGGCAGGTGCATGGAGATCGCAGGGGGTCCCCACATCTCAGAAAGAGGCTGCTGAGGTGGCGAGGGGCGAGGCTGCCGCACAAACATGTTTACGGCTGTAGCGGCGCCAGCGGCCCCATGGGGTGCGAACCCTGGGGCAATAACTTTGCTCTGTGCCCTCCCACCCTCAGCTTGGCGAGGCGCCAGTGAGATGTCTTCTGGCTCAGGCCCCCTGTCCTCCGGTGGGCCAGGCGCCCCGCAGGCTATCTACCAGGGGAGAGCTCCGCTGCACCTCCCCTGTCAGCTCCCTGAATCCCCGGGCGGCGCCTGAGGGGCGGGGTCCCCAGCGCGGCAGGACGCGCGGCTACAGCGTTCCCTGCGGGTAGCGTCCCGAGGACGTGGGAGGGGGAGCCGGAGCAGATGCTGGTGCAAGTTCACCGCCCCCTGCCGGGCCTTGCCCCAGGGCGCCGACCCCTTCCCCTCCACCCGGGGCCGAGGCCACCGCGTACCTGCAGCCTCCGGCGGCGGATCAGGCCCGAGTCGTCCATGGCGGCGGCGGCAGCTTCGGCCCCAGGGAGGGAGGAGGGAGGCGGCGGCGGCGGCGGGAGGAGGGAGGGAGTGAGAAGCCGCGGGGACCGCCGCGGCGGCGGCGGCAGCTGGGAGGGGGGAGCGGGGGCGGAGCGAAGTGGGGCGGGCCCCACACCGTCACTGCGTATGGGCGCCCAAGCCGGGTCTCCGCCAAAGCTGTCCACGCTGGGGGCGGGGTTGTAGGGGGGAGGTTGGGGAGAGGCAGGGAAGGGGCCTCCAGATAACCCTGGGAGAGCCAAGCTACCTAAAGACCCCTGTAAGGAGAGATACCTCAGGAGAGAGAAGCCCCCAACCCAAGAAACACCCCAAGAGAGACAGTCTCACTGCCATATATTTCCTATGCGACCACACCCCCCCCAGCGACCCCTTCAGGGAGACACATTCCCACGGGGACACAGTCTCCACAGGGAAGCGTTCTTCATTCAGGAACTCTCCCCTCACTCTGAAAAATCATTGCTAAGACAGATGGTCTCGGAGAGATGACGCCTCTTCTCAAAAGCCCCCTCCCCCAGGAAGAGACATTTCTGCAGAGAAAAATCACCACGAGTGACATTTCACGTGGGGAGCCTGGTGAGAATACCCCCAATGAAAGATCCCCTAAAAGCCGTGTTGTCCGTGGAAAATTATTCCCACCCTTGAAACCACCACATCCCATTCTTACAGAGTTCCATTTTCCCCGAGGAGACCCATCTTCACGGGAAATGCCCCCTCAGAAAAATATTTACATTCATACCCCACCCCCTCTCCCTCTTCAGGGAACCCAGCAGCCACTCTAGTGACCCCTCCCTCATTGTCAGGATTAAGAAGCCAGGCCAGGCCGGGCTGTATTTATAGGAGCGATTAGCTTGTCTTTGGGGAAGAGGGCAGCTGAAGCGATTTTTAACACCCCATCCTCCGGCAGTGTTCCTACAGCTGAGGCCAAACCGACTATGCTCCCCAGGGTTGGAGAGGAAAGGGTCCGAGATCTATCTCCCCACTCCAAGTCTAGGCATTGTGTGTGTGTGGGGGGGGGGCAGAGTGCGGAGGGCTCTGCCCAAGGGCTCCGGCCTATAAGTGGTCCGAGGGCCCTGGAGGGCACGGTTATTGGACAGGAATGACCCCTGCTTGCCAACCAGGGTGACACAGAGGTCTATGCCCTGGTGTTCCCCGGGCGCTTGTCTCATCTCTGCTTTTTGCCTGTGTTATCTGTCTGTGTGTCTCTGTCTCTGTTGGTCGGCATATTTGTGTTGCTGTCTCCTTGCGTCCGTTCCTCATACTTCTCTGTTCAAGGCCCTGACTCCCCTGGTGTCAGCCTTCTCCGCCTGACGGCCGCGGGAGCTCTCCGTGGTGCTGACCTCGTGCATTCCTGTCTGCCGTACTGAAATCCGTGCGTAGGGTTGGGGGCTGAAGTCAGGGGAGGGAAAAGGATGGTCGGAGGCACAGCCCAGAGGCTGGACATATTTGACCTACGAGCACCCTGGACTACCCCAAATATGCTGCGGGAAGGCTAGGTCTACTAGGTCTTGGCTGCTGATGCCTCCAGGACATCAATGAGTGTCCACAGAGCGGGGGGGCCCAGAGACAGTGCCTCCTGATTTGTTTATTTACTCGACTTGTATTGAGCACCTACTGTGTGCAAATTAGTGTTTTGGGATCTAGGAGTACAGAAATAAAACAGACAGACAAAAATTCTGCACTAGCCTCAAAAGGAAGGGGAAGAGATTTGTGGTAGTGGGCATCACTCACATAAACACATATGCCCACTCTATGAGCACAGGTGCGCACACACATACACTCTGCAAACATACACACAAACATGAACACACCAACAGACATTCAACAAACAGATTCATATACTCATCCACATACTCTGCAAACACTCCACAAATACACACACATAAAACACACACTCAACACACACACATACACACACACACAAACAAACATATAGCCATAAATGCACACTCTGCAAACACATACTCAGAAAATGCAGCATATACACACTCAGCAAGTACAGACACAAACAAACAACATATACAAACACTCAAAAACACAAGCACTCACACATAGTCCTAAAATCAAAGGAAGTTCAGCTACAAACTCTCATCCAACATACAGACACGTTATCCTTCCAAAACAACACATGGACACACTCATATATACCAACTGCAGGACTGTTTTTCTCATTGGACTCTCCCACTACGATGTCAGCTCTATGAGGTTGAAATTTTCATGTCTTAAATAAAAAAAATAAAATAATTAAATTTTCATGTCTTGATCACTGTGCATCCCCAGAATCTGACAGAGCAGGTGCTCAATAAATGGTGAATGAATGAATTGACGTCGTGTTCCCAATGGATACATTCCCAGAAAATACAGAGGAACACACACACACACACACACACACACACACACACATACACACAGATGTAGACACACCCTCTCCACACATGACAATACCCCCTTGTTCTCTCATGGTCAACTTTTATCCACTCACTTTATCCACTGATCCAACATTTTCACAGGATACCCATTCTATCCTGATCCTACATCTCTTCCCCTACATGTATTATCTTACTCTTACTCAACTGGACACATTTGGCTTGGGACACATACAGTCCTCCTAATCCAGATTTTGAACACACACACACACAACCATACAACCAAGAGACACGTATAAACTGCATACACATACACACTCAACATACACACACAAACACACCCTCATTCGACACCCCACACACACACAATAGATCCATAACCTCAACATAAAGGTAAACACGAGAATGTATACACACTTGTCCCAAGTCCTTTAGCCTGTGGTCTGCCAGAGCAGGGGGTGGAGCAGACGGAACCCCCTCCCCTGCATCAAACCACGCCCCCTTTGGCTGCCACTGTTTCCTGGACTTAACCCTGAGGTGTCTCAGCAGCGCCCTAGACTCCAGTCCTGCTGTCAGGTAAGGGGTGGCCCAAGGGGGCAGAGGAGGAGAGAGAATAGTCTTGTCCCCACAAACTCCCAGTTTCCTCTGCCTTTGGGCTTTTGGACTCCAGCAGCTGAACCCGGGTCCTGACACAACCAAACTTGGCTCCAAAGGCCCAGCCTTGGGTGGCAGGCCCTAAGCCGATTGTAGCTGAGAGAAGGTGACCATGAGAGGGGCCAGCAGGGATTGAGAGCAAGAGAGGAGACTGGGCAGAAGATAGGGAGGAATTACTGGATAGAAAAGGGACACTGAAAGAGCTGGGGACATCCCCTTAGTTCTGAGGATGGAGGTGGTTGCCTGAGGGTTGACTCGGTGGGAGATCCTGATGGGTGTGAGGGGGGAACAGTATCATGGCCAAACTGGGTGGGGGGCACCTGGGCCTGAAGAGATAGAGGGAACAAGAATCTGATGGAGGGGCTCTTGGGTGAGAGACAGGCCTTAGTGGCCCACTGGAATTTGAAGATCTTTGGCCATTGCCTCCTCATCAACTGCCCCTTCTCTGCTCTGCCAGCACTGTCTCCTGGGTGTGCATCAAGAGAGTACTACGCTGGGGCCGGCTGAGTGGCGCAGTGGTTGGGCGCTGGCTTGGGAGGCCAGTGGCCCCGGTTCGGGTCCCACATGTGAGGGCCAGTGACACTGCCCTCAAAAATAAAATAAATAAATAAATAAATAAAAAACATTTAAGAGAGTACTACCCTGAGCTCCCAGAAAAGGACGGCTGAACTTCACCCCCTACCCCAGCTGATTCATATTTTAGGTGGATATGGCCTGCAGGGGCCTCATACAACCCCGGGACTTGGCTTGGGCCCTGCAATTGACTCTGGCATGGATCCTGCTAGTAGCCTGTGGAGGGAGTCGCCCACACCCATTTAGGTCCCAGAGACACTATAGCTTGGTGGCCAATCTGGGCACAGGCCAGCTGCACCTGGCAGGTGAGTACTCCAGACCCTGACTAACCCACAACACCCAGGAACCCCCATTCCACCATAGCAGTGCCAGAATTTCCATATGACAGGAGCTTAGAACAGCCTGGGCTAGTGCTGAAGAATGATGGTTAAAGAGAATAGACTCTAAAGTCAGACTGGCTGGGTTCAAATCCCAACTCTGCCATTTTGTAGCTGTGTGACCCCAGGTAAGTCACTTAACCTCTCTGGGTCTCATGTGGGCCATTAAAAAGGGGGAAAAATAATAAACCTACCTCATAAAGGTGTTATAAAGGAGTGCATCCAAGCATTTGAGAAGTTATACCACTACCAGGGACAAAAAAATAATTATCTAATTATGATAAATGATTATTATTACTTGAAGCTGCATTTGTATTTCAAGCAAAGTGTCTCAAAGTTGTATGTTTGGGAGTAGTGATATAACTGGGGTTTCCTCTATTCAGGGGACACTCAGGCCTTGGTTCCCAACCTTACCTGAGGATTCAAGACCCCAACTCAAAGGAGTTCCCTTCTCCATGGCCTTGTTGTCCCTCAGAGATGGACACACCAGTGGCATCGGACACTGGAATCCTCCCCAGAACGCTGTGGGGAGCCGAGCCCGGGATGAGTACAGCACCCCTTACCCCCAGTATTTCCTTGTGCTCTTTACTTCAGTGGCCCCAGCCAGGGGTCAGAGCCCCTGCGCATCTTGACCCAACCGGGCCGGTCCTTCCTGATGTCCAGGTGTGAATCTTTCCTGGGACACCTCCAAGTTGCTCTCCGAGTGGCAGGGTGTGAGGGGCGCGGCTTATGGTTTAGGCGGGGCCGAAGGCGGGATCTGCTGCTTACTGGTCGTAGTGTTTGAAGGGGCGTGACCTGCCTCCAACAAGGGCAAGGCCTAAAGGCTGAGGCCTAGTGTTTAGAAGCTACGCAAAAGGGGCGGGGCCTGTGGAAGCCTCCAGTACAGAGGCATAGCCTTCCACGTCTTTTTATTTTATTTTATTTTTAGCTGAGCCATCCTGCCACCTGTTGGCAGATGAGCGGCAGCTCAGCTGGGGCTGGGCATCGAACTGCTGTTGCTCAGAGCTCAGCTCGCACTCTTTTTTTTTTTTGAGGGCAGTGTCACTGGTCCTCATATGTGGGACCCGAACCCCGGGCCGCTGGCTTCCCAAGCCAGCGCTTAACCACCGCGCCACTCGGCCGGCCCCAGCTCGCACTCTTGAGCGAGTTCTTAACCAACTGAGCCACTCGGCCGACCCCCTTCCACATCTTTTTAGTCTTTTTAAAAGGAGCGGGGCTTCTTGATTGAAAAGAGAAACAAAAAGGGTTGGGAGTGTAAGGAGCTGGCCAGGAATAGATGGTTGAGGTCTGCTGGGATGAGGTCAGCTGCAACACGGCCCTGAGTATGTGTGGAGAATATGGGGCAGGGTGAAATCTGGAGGATGGTGTTTGTAGGGGCGTAGTCCTAAGAAGAGGGAGGTGATCTGGGGGAGGGACAGAAATGGGACAATATCCGTGAAGAGCTGGAATCCCACTGGAACGCGACTGCAGAGCCTTTACCCACCTTCTTCTCTCCACACACCAACCCCAGGTGGCCCGACTTGGCTTCCACTCCTTGAAAAGAGGGACTGCGACCCTGGCTGCAGTACCTATGGGCAGGTGAGCATGGGACAGAGGTTGTGGGGAAGAGTCTGAGACCTCCCCTTACTACGTGATGTCTTAACCTGCCTAAGCCCCACAGTCTGGACTGGCACTCACTCCCAAGACCCTTCTCCTTTCTGCAGCCCAGCTTCCATAGTGCAATACATACGCCGGTATCCTCCCTAAGGCCCACTGAATCGGAATTTGCCCTCCCAAAGAGACTGTCCCTGTCGTAGGCCCATCCGCAGTCCCTCCTGGAAGACTCAAAGGCCCAAGTCGCCTTCCCCAAGGCCCAGCCTTAATCCGGCTTCCCCACTAGGAACTACTCTCCCTCCCCAAAGCCCCGCCCCTACTATGATCCCTCCCTTAGAATCCTAGGAGCACCCAGAGGTGAGAATTGCCCACTATAAGACCTCGCCCCCGCTACCGCCCAGATCCCTACTCTCAATGGAACTCCCAGTCGGCCTTTCCTTTCCGAAGGACGCGATCCAGAACACGCCCTCCTCCTGCCTCACACGACCACGCCCCCAGGGTGTCTGCACTCCGCCCACTTGGGCCCTTACTCCACCTCTTCTCCCGGACCTTCATTGACCGGGTGGACCTTGGCCCCTCGGTTTTGGGCTACGCGCTGCCAATGGCAGTTCCTGGAGCTGGTCACACTGCCTCAATATTTCCATCTCGGTGCGTCCGCATCCTAGACACAGACGGAGGTCCCGGAAAACCACCTTCCCGCCCTCCCTCCGCCCTCGCACCTGGATCCTGGACACTGCGGGCAGTGGGAGTGGCAGTGGAAGCGGCAGCGTCCCCTAGAGGGTGCCTGGCTTTGGATGGGAGATGGGTCGCTTTGCCCCCATCTTCCGCCCGGCCCTTCAGGACACCCAGAGCTCCACCCCTCTCCCTTTCTGCCTTCTAGTTTCTAGAGCCCTGTCCCTCCTCCCTGAGGCTGCAGAGACTCGCCCCTCTCCAGATTATTCCAGCAATAATCCAACGCAAACTCATTTCCTCCTCTCCGCCCTGAATAAAGTTGCCAGCTAGAGCAATGATGTGGCTGCTTATTGGGGAAACAGGTGGAAAGGATAATTGCCAGAAAGTGATAGGTGTCTCATTTCTAATCCTCAGAGTCCTAGACTTAGCGACTGATTCACACTAGCGTATAAATGACGAATGGCCTATATCCTGGAGCACTTGTCTCAGTAACATGGAATATTTAGGTGTCAGAAATGAGGGTTGGGGGGTCAGAAGAAGTGCTGACAAGAGCAGAAGGTATGTTCTCTCACTGTGTGCCACCAGGAAGAAGCTTCCTGACTTGTATAGTTGTCCCCTTCTTCCTCCCCATTTTCCCAAATCCCAGTCCTAGCCCTAAGGCAAAGGACTGGACTCAGATTCAGGATTTGAGTTGTAAACACTAATCCTAATCCTCCTCATCCACACGCTCTAGGAGAGCCTCAGTTTCTTTACCTGGAAAACAGGGTAAGGTCCCTTTTAGTTCAATAGAGCAAGATTGATTGATGACCCCTATATCAAGGCACTGTGCTAAAATAGATGGAGTTCATTCCCCGACCTCAGGGAAAATGGAATGACATAAGAGAAGTATCTCACTGTAGCAACCAGACCTCTTTTGGCTGCAAGAGACAAGTTCAATTCAAAGTGCCTTTAGCCAAGACAATGCTAAGCTTCAGGAATGACTGTGTCTAGGTGCTTAAATGATGCTGGGAATCTATACCTTTTTCTCCACACAGTAGCAAAGATGGACCAGAAATCCCATGATTCCAATGGGTAAATGGGCCTATTTCTCTGTCAAACCAGCAAAGGTTCCAGGGCTGGCTCTCACTGATCCAGCCTCATCATGAACCCATCACCGAACCAATCATTGTGCCCAGGGGGATGCTGTGCTCTCACTGGCCTGATCTGGGTTACAGACTTTTGCCTGAAGACCCATGGTGGTGTCAGTTGCATCTGAACCACAGGGATTAAGAATGGGAGAGGGGTGGTCCCCCCAAAGAAAAGTCAGGTGCTGGAACCAGAAGGAGGAGGGGTATTGGACAGGAAATGAAAATATATCAACTTTGGAGACTGATGGTTAGGACTCTGACTATGTAACACATCCACCTGGATTCACATCCCAGTTCTACCATTTACTCATGCTATAAATTTGGGCATGTTGTCCAGCCCTCTGAGTCTCACTTTCTTCATTTGTAAAATGGAGATTATAATTGTTCCTCTCATAGGGTTGTTGGGAGAATTCATGCAAGTTGTTCTGGTTATGCAGTGCTGTGTAATAACTCCAAATGGAATGGTGTAAAACAATCATTATTAGCCTTCATGATTCTGGGGTTTCCCTGGGCTCATCTGGGTTCTTGCTCAAGGTGTCTTATGCAGTTGCAGACTGAGGCTGGTGCTGGAGTCACCTTAAAGGCTTCCTCACTCACACATCTATCTGGTGGTTTGTGCTGGCTTTTGCCTTAAGCTTCAGCTAGGGCTATCGAATAGCTACACATGGACTCTCCCTGTGGCTTGAGCTTCCTTACAGTATGGCAGCTGGATTCCCAGGGCAAGTGTCCCAAGAAAGAGAACCAGGTGACAGTTGTCTCACGTTTGACAACCTAGTCTTGGAAGTAACATAGTGTCACCTGCTTTCTAGTCACTAAGGTGAGTAGCTAAAGCCAGCTCATACTTAAGGAGAGGCATCCTAGACTCTTCCTCCTAATGACAGGGATGTCAAATAAAGTGCTTGGAAAGTGCTTGGTACATAATTAACACTTAATAAATGTCAGTGTCATTGATTATCATTGTTGATGATGTTACATTCTGTGTTTCTATAACAAGGATAAGCAGGCATTCAAAGAAGAAAAGTGACAGAAGCCTTGGAAGGATCTCCAGGCAGATGACTAAGCTGTGGGGGAAGGACATTTCCAAAAGGAGGCCTGGAGGTTTCAGTTTCTAGTCAGTGAGCCTGGAACAGAGTGTAAGAACTGGGGTCAGATCATGGAAGGCCTTGAACTCCAGGCAAAGGCAACTTCGACTTGATGATGAGGGCCAGGTTTATACAGGGGAGGATCTATCAGATTGACACTTGCCTGCCACTTACGAGCAGGACTGAGGAGGGAGACCCTGGAGGTAAGGAGCAATGGTGAGAACCTTGGGACAGGAACAGGAAGATGGGCTGAGGGGGATGAATGAGAGGAATTCAAAGGACTAACCTACAGGGCTGTCCTAAAGAGAGCAGGAGTGATTGTTTGAAAACTTCAAGAAACATGGGTTATTGTCAACCTCATTTTAAACCAGACCCTGGGGACCTTCACATATCTGCTGTGGGGCCCTGAGGTGAACTTGATGCTGCTTGTCTGGGGACCCCACTTTAAGGAGCTAGGGATCCAAAGACTTTTGTTAAAAGTAACATTTGAAATTTTCTGGCTGACTTGCAGTCCACAGCCTCACACCATGGACACCTGGAGGCAGGTAGTCAACTTCGGACCAGCCACCATGCTTGGTATTGTTAGAGATCCAAAATGAATTATTAGACTACAAAGGTATTGGGATTAGTGTTCTTTTATTTTTTATTTTATTTTATATTTTTTTGAGGGCAGTGTTACTGGCCCTCATATGTGGGACCGAACCGGGGCCGCTGGCTTCCCAAGCCTGCGCTTAGCCACTCAGCCGGCCCTTGGGATTAGTGTTCTTGAAATGAACCACAGGTCATCAGATTTTGCTAAGATTTTTTTTTTTTAAGATTTTATTGGGGAATTGGGGAGGGGAACAGTGTCGGGGAATTGGGTAAGGGGGCCGGCCAAATTGTTGTTCTTCAATCTTTGTTGTGGAGGGTGCCAGTCACCATCTGGCTTCCCTTCAGCAGCTCGTGGCCTCTAAGCTCAAGGTGCTGTGTTCAACCTTAGTTGCGGGTGGGCGTAGTCACCATCCCATGCGGGAGTCGAACCAGCAGCCTTGTTGTTAAGGGCGCACACTCTATCCACTGAACCATTCGGGCGGCAGCTCAGCTTAAGGTGCTGAGTTCAGTCTTAGTTGCGGGTAGGCATAGCCTACTATCCAACAGGCAATCTTGTTGTTACATCAGCTGAGCCATCCTGCCACCTGTTGGCAGCTCAGCGACAGCTCAGCTGGGGTGCAGCGTTCATTGGTCCATGTGGGAATCTAACCGGTGGCCCTGTTGCTCAGAGCTCACTCTCTAAGCCAACTCTTAGCCAACTGAGCCACTTGGCTGGCCCAAGATTCTTAACAACACACATAATCTTGTGCGGGGATTGCTAGCAGTTCCAGGCAACCACAAGGTGATTTTTGTGCAAGGAGGTGTGTCTGGACAGTTCAGTGCTGTCCCCTTAAACCTGACTGGCCTGAAAGCAGGAAGATGTGCCAACTATGTGGTGACAGGAGCTTGGTCAGCTAACGCAGCAGAAGAAGCCAAGAGGTTTGGAACTGTGAATATCATCCATCCTAAATTTGGGAGTTACACGAAAATTCTGGACCCAAACACCTAGACTCTCAGCCCGGACAACTCCTACATGTATTATTGTACCAAGACTGTGCACGGTGTGGAGTTTGACTTTATCACTGATGTCCAAGGAGCAGTGCTGGTTTGCAACATGTCTTCAAACTTCCTATCCAAACTAGTGGACATTTCCAAGTTTGGTGTGTTTTGCTAGTGCACAGAAGACCGTTGGCTCTGCAGGAGTCACAGTGATGATCATCCATGATGACCTGCTAAGGTTTGCCCTCAGAGAGTGCCTCTCGATCCTGGAGTACAAAGTGCAAGCCGGAATCAGCTCCTTGTACTACACACCTCCCTGCTTCGGCATCTAAGTCATGGGCTTGGTTCTGGAATGGATTAAGAACAGCAGCGGGGTGGCTGAGTGGCGCGGTGGTTGGGAGCTGGCTTGGGATGCCAGCGGCCCCGGTTCGGGTCCCACATGTGAGGGCCAGTGACACTGCCCTCAAAAAAGAACAGTAGCGATGCAGCAGCCATGGAGAAGCTTAGCTCCATCAAATTGCAAATGATTTATATTACTGATAATTCTCAAGGATTCTATGTATGTCCAGTGGAGCTCCAGAATAGAAGCAAGATAAATATTCCATTCTGCATTGGCAATGCCAAAGGAGACCATGCTTTAGAAAAAAAGATTTATCGATAAAGCTCTTGAGTTCAATATGACCTCCTTGAAAGGGCATAGGTCTGTGGGAGGCATCCAGGCCTCTCTGTTTAATGCCATCACAATCAAGGATGTTCAGGAGCTGGCAACCTTCATGAAGAACATTTTGGAGATGCATCAGCTATGAACACATCCTCACCAATATATACTTTGCCCTTGGACATGTACAACATTTAAAGTAACTTAGCTATAGTTTCAAAAACTTAAACATGGTATTTTTCTCAAAGGAACACGATTATATCGATTCCTCCCCCTGCAAATAACAGCAAAAATCCATAACTCTGCAAAGCTGGTGGGACTTAACAATTTAATTTTGACTTGAACTGGTAGTATTTAAAATATCTTCCTTTAGCTTTTCTAGTGATTCCAGCTTATGTTGTCTTAGCTGCCACTTTTTGTAGCTAGATCTCAGTATTCAAACTTGCCTGTGGATTTAATTATACAACGTGCAGTTGTTTTTGAAGATGCACAAACACACAGCATGAAGGGTGGGTGGGGTCCACTAGATGCTGAATCTTGATCCTTTCCAAAATGACATGGGGGGTCTCCTGGGTTCCTCAGCTGTTAATTCAAGTCAACATTGACCTGTAGTGTTTAGCAGTTCCAGGATGAAGGGCAAACTAGAGATCTTTCTTTATACTGTTATTCTCATAAATAGGTAAAAGTGGCATACTATATGTTTATTTAGCTAGGTCAGTTTTTTTAATAACAAATAGTTTATATCTCTATGCATTTATATTTCTAATAATGTGCTTCTCAGTGGTATATGTAAAGACTCAGAATTTGTTAGAATCCTTGACCCTGTGCATTACAGCACCATATTTTCAACAGCTGTCTCTTCCTCCTCCCTTTTTAAGCTGCTCCATAAGACTTAAAAGTTCCCCAATTTGGGCCGGCTGAGTGGCGCGGTGGTTAAGCGCTGGCTTGGGAGGCCAACAGCCCCAGTTCGGGTCCCACATATGAGGGCCAGTGACACTGCCCTCAAAAAAAAAAAAAAGTTCCCCAATTTACTTTTTTTTTTTTTTTTTTTAGTTGAGCCATCCTGCCACCTGTTGGCAGCTCAGCTCGGGCTGGGCGTTGAGCTGCTGTTGCTAAGAGCTCAGCTCTCACTCTTGAGCGAGCTCTTAACCAACTGAGCCACTAGGCCAGCCCCCAATTTACTTTTATTTTCCTTTCAGTGACTAAAAGACAATGTTGGTTGGTTGGTTGGTTCTTTATAGTTTAGTTATGCCGTTAAGCTAATAAACTCCCTTATCATTTGTTCATTTGACTGTTCTCATTATAGTGCTTGATCAGTGATGCTGTGAGTTCTGGAAGATCCTTGCTGAAGAGTCTTTTCCCTATTATCAGTTGTTGGTATTTTATGTTGAATACATGATAGACATTTAAGACCTAAAGCACTGGGCCGGCCGAGTGGCGCGGTGGTTAAGCACTGGCTTGGGAAGACAGCGGCCCCGGTTCGGGTCCCACTTATGAGGGCCAGTGACACTGACCTCAAAAAAAAAAAAAAAAAAGGGGCCGGCCAAGTGGCGCATTGGTTAAGCGCTGGTTTTGGGATGCCAGCGGCCCCGGTTCGGATCCCACATGAGGGCCAGTGACACTGCCCTCTACAGCTAACAACAGCTCCACCTGGAGCTGGGCTGTGCGAGCCCCGGTGATGGTGTGGGCTGCAGCCCCTGCTGCAGTGGGCTGCCATAGGCTACAGTGAGTGGCCCGCCAGCCAGCGTGAGCGGCTGGCAGCCAAGCGTGAGCTGCCAATAGCCGCAGTGAGCGACATCCAGAGGCCAGCGACCGATCTGCCTCATCCGGGAAGAGCGCAATGACGATACCAACAGTGAAGCAACATCCTCCGCAACTAAACTGAAGAACAAAAAGACAGCAACTTATCTGTTCCCCTTCCCCGATTCCCCAACGCTGTTCCCCTCCACCAATTCCCCAATAAAATCTTTTAAAAAAAAAGACCTAAAGCATCTAAAAATACTAATAATAACACTTGTGAGTTACAGCTTTAGGGTGCCTGCGAATTTCTTCCTGGCGCAGCTATAAAGAAAGGGGGCAGTTTCTCCTCATCTTGCTCAGGCAAATTCCCTCAACAGTCAGAAGGGTTATAATTTCAAGACGAACTGTAATTCTAATAATTCTGAGAGGGAAAGCGCCAAGTCTGAGATATTACAAATTTACAGCATAGAAAAGGACAGGGCAGAATTATAAATGAAATCAAGCTCAATGTTTTGCAACTATAACTGCAGGCCAAGGCTTGAATAGAAGGTGCCCCTTGATGGGGGGAATGGGAAAGCTGCAGCTCTTCCTTGGTCTCAGAGTATCTGCACTTGCTGTTCCCACTGCCTGGAACCCCCTTCACCCTCTTATTATCTGTTCCATCCTCCACCCTTCAGGTCTCGGCCAGTTGGCTTCTCAGGCTCTGTGTGACCCAGACCAGAGCCAGTCTCCCCATCATGCATTTCCAGGTCCTCTGGACCTCAGTGGTGCTCAATGAAAGGTCTTGGACCCTTCTGGCTGGTCAGTGCTGGCTTCCCAGTGTCCAGCACAGAAACTGCAAGGAGAGGAGGTGTTCTGTTATGGACTGAACCACGCCCCCCCCAAATACATAAGTTGAGTCCTAACAACCTCCAGGACCTCTCAGCATGTGACTGTATTTGGAGATAGATCTTTATAGAGGTAATTAAGGTTAAATGAGGTTAAATGGGTGGGCTCTATATAACATGACTGGTGTCCTTATAAGAAGGGGCAATTAGGACACAGATACACAATCCAAGGTTTTGCTGTAATGTCTGTTGTTTATAAGCCACCCAGTCTGTGATATTTTGTTATTACAGCCCAAACAGACTGACACCCGAGTAAGCCCATCAGTGAGCTGGAGTCAGGGTGCTTCTCAATGTGCTCCTTCCTAATTCTGTATCATACAAATATATATTTTAAAATAAAATCAATCAACTAGTGCCCTTGTTTAGGTTGCAAAAATCAGTAGCTAGGTCCAGCCACAATGCACACACTTACCCACTCAGGCCCAAGTACAAACCCCACACTTGGCTTTCCTTATATAATTTTAATCACAAAGTTTGGGGAGTGGGAAGAGGCAGGTAAAAGGGGTAGAGGTTGGCTCCTAGAGAGTGGTGGCTGGCTCCAGGCCACGCTCCTGGAAGTACCGGTGGGGGAGGCGGGGGCGTGTTCGGGGGCCTTCATTGAAGTAGGATGTGATCCTCCCAAGTCCTGCCTGATTCTCTGTTGGTGAGTCCTCCCTGTGGGCAAGAGGTGGTGTCACTGACCATCTTGGGGCAGGGGAAAGCTGGCAGCTCTCTCAGGCTGGGCTGAGTCCTGGCCTCCCTCCCTCCTTCCTCACAGGACCTCCAGGACACCCACCAAGTAACGACTTCTGCCTCCTTCTCCAAGATGCTCTGGGCCGTGCGCCAACTGAACCGGACAAACTGAGGAAAGCCAAAGATGGGCTCCACATGCTTTCTCAACCACGCTTTTGTCTTGGGATCTAGGGGAAGGGTAGGGTAGGCAAAGGTGATGACCCCTGAGCCCTGCCATAAAGTCCCAGCTCCTCAGCCTCGCATCTGAGACCCAATAACCTCATTTTAGGCCTCCTCCTGAGTACATGAGGTACCTCCTACTGCTTGAGACATCTTCCTGCCTCAGGACCTTGCACAGGCAATTCTCCCCTCGACTCTTTACCTGGCCAACAGTTGCTCAAGGTGCAGTTTAAAGAGACTGCCTCTGAGACATCTTCCTTGCCCACCAAGAACAACAGTCATTAAACCAGCATTTTGGACCATCAGGATAATGCCCATCTCCCCCATGTAACCATAAGCTCAGTAGGAACTGGGAGGTCTTTGTCTGTCTTGCTCACAGCTATATCCTCAAGGCTTGGCCCAGCATGGCATGTACCAGGTACTCAGTAAACACTGAATGTTGCTCAAACTATTTTTGGCCTGGACCTGGTTTCCTCACTTTGGCTTCACCTAAGTTCTAATCACAGACTTACTGTGTCACCCCACCCACCTACAAGTCCCTTCCTGGGCCTCAGAAGGACCAGAAGATTCCTTGAACCCAGCCACTGAATCTTCAAATCTGCCCTTGTGTGTGTTGGGAGGGCACAATCATCTCCAGATAAGGAAACTGAGCCTCATAACGGGGAGAAAATTATGGATTTAAGCTGTGGCCAGTAGATATGAACATGAGCTGGTGCCCCTCACCGTGCCCCTTTCCACTCAACAAATGGCCAGGTGCCCGCCATGGGTCTCAGTCCCTTACTGGAGCTCCAGAGAGACAGTATAGAGGGAGGGAGGCTGCCAGCTGGAATACGGCTCTACCACACAATAGCCCTGAAAAAGTAGCCTCCAGTCTGGGCCTCAGCCTCTTCTGCTGTGAAGTGGGCTGAGCCTTACAACTCTCAGGCCTGCTCTATCAGTGTTATCACTGTCTCAGGACAGCTCCCAAAGCCAAGCCTACTACTATCTGCTCACCATTGGGGTAGCCTGAGCCATAATCGATGTCCAGGTCCTGTAGTTTTTCCACAAACTGCCAGTTCTTCACGACCTGGTCGCGGGCCACCTGTGGAAAAGTCAAGCACTTAGGATCTCCCTCTCTCAAGGCAGCCACACCTGCTCCTTACCCAGAGGGATACTGGGAGCCAGACATGGACAGCAAGGGGCTGACCTTGGCACAGATGCTGGCAGCACTGACCACAGGGTAGAGGGCATCTGCCTTGGCCTTGACCGTCACCTCAATGTTGGGAAAGCACTGCTGCAGCCGCTCCTGATATGTCTCTGGTAGTCCCACGGTGTCCACAAATACCTGCAGCAGTGACAGAAATGTATTCATTCAACAAACATCAGAAAAAATAACTGCAAATGAGCCAGTCTCATAGCCTTTGTTCTTGCTGTTCCCACTGCCTAGAATATTCTTCTCTCAGCTTGACCCTACACTGCATCTTTCTCAGGAAGTTCATCTCAAACACCACCTTCCAAAGAGGCTTTCCCTGATCAAGCTGCACCCATTCTACATTTATTGAGCACCTACTGCATGCCATGGGCTACACTAGATGCCAGGAACATGGCAGTGAACACATTAGACAAAAATCCATGTTCTTCTGCTGGGGAACACCCTGATGAGGGTCACAGACAACAAATAGGGTAAATGATAAAGAATGGGGAGAATCGGAAGACGTTATCATTTTAAACAAGGGGGGCTTTGGGAAAGTTCAGGGAAGATCATTCTGAAGTGGTGACATTTGAATAAAGGCTTGCGAGAGATGAGGGAATGAGCCATTTGGAGATCTGAAAAAGTGTTCTAGGCAGAGGAAACAGCCAGTGCAAAGGTCCTGAGGTAGGACCATGTCCGGTATGCTGCACAGCAGTAGGGAGACCCCATGGCTAGAGCAGAAAGAACAGGTCAGGGAAGTTAACAGGGAAAGTGATCTCCACAGCAGTTATTGTTCTCAGAAATCATCTTTATTTACTTACCAGCTTACTATCTGTCTCTCCTGACACGACCACAAACCCCTGAGGGCACAGCCCTTGACAGTCTGCCCTAGTACTGCATCGCCAGCTCCACATTCCAGTCCTGGACCTTAGCCACCTCCTCAGCAAGGCCTCCCTTGTTCCATTCCCTTTTTCAAGTGTATTTGCCTTTGTCATTCTCTCAAAAACAGCACGTTCTGTGCCTCAGAGCACTTCATGCCATGCCAACTCATATTTCTGTATTGTAATTTAATCTCATTCTCCTCCCTTTGACTGTGAGTTTTCCTGATTTAATTTCACTGTGATCAGAAAATTAAATGTTGGGCCAGCTGAGTGGCGCAGTGGTTAAGAGCTGGTTTGGGACGCCAGCGGCCCCAGTTCAGGTCCCACATATGAGGGCCAGTGACACTGCCCTCAATAAAGAAAGAAAGAGGGCCGGCCAAGTGGCTCGGTGGTTAAGCGCTGGCTTGGGAAGCCAGCGGCCCTGGTTCGGTCCCACATATGAGGGCCAGTGACACTGTCCTCAAAAAAAAAACAACAACAAAAAAAACACAAAAAGAAAGAAAGAAAGAAAGAAAGAAAGAAAGAAAGAAAGAAAGAAAAAGACAGACTCAGTCTTTAAAAAGAAAAAGAAAATTAAATGTTGAAATTTATATTTCAAAAAGATGACTATCTGATGCTGCTGTGTTGGGAACAGATTGTAGAGGAGAGGGGACCAGACAAGAAGATGGGGCAGATATCCAGGAGGGGAGGGTGCCCTGGGCTAGGACAGGTAGACAGATGTGTGATTTGTTCTGGACAATGAGCCTTTAGGATACAGAGCTAGGTGGGGGTAGGGCTAGGGGCCCCACTATGGTCCTCAGTAGGGCATACATTTGGGGTAGGAAAAGCAGTAGGAAGTCAACAGCAGTAACATATTCCTGAGGTAGTACAGATATGTCTGACGGTGAATCGCCCACTGCACTCATAACCCATTTATCCCAAGGTGATCCAATGGGGGCAACCCAACAGTTAGCTCACCTGAGCGACTTTCACACCCTGGTCCAAAGCATACTGTACCAGCCCAGCAGCTGTATCATGGGACAGGGAGTTCAGATTGTATTTGACCCTGCAGTGGGAGACAGAGCCCAGTCAACCCCTTTCCAACCACTGATCCCTTCGAGCCCATGCTGGCTGCCCCTTCACCATCCCCCCGCCCCGGGGACCCCCTCACCGCCCAAGCATGCTGGTAGAGATGAGGTTCGGAGACAACACGTCCAGTGCCCAGCCCACAAAGTCCCCGTCCTCCTCCATTTTCGCAAAGAGCCTGTGCCGCTCGCTTTCCGACAGGGTCTTTGAGTCTGGGAGGTGAGTTAGGAGAGAAGGGGAGTGGCTGGTTCTCCCAACTCCTGCTCTCTCTCCAGTTTGCACCCGCCCCTCCACATTCCCAGATGTACACTTCGGGCTCACCTGCCACTTTCAGGGCCTCCAGATCTGTCAGGCGCGACAGGGGGCAATAACAGATGGCGTAGACCATGGGGCCTGGGGAAAGTGGGGGTCCAACCAGTGAGCCCGTGAAAGCCGCCATCCCTGTTTCATCATCACCGCTTTTTCCGGTGCCATCACCAATACCATGGCAACCACCACTATCACCAACCCCCACCCCGAACCCAGTACAATCTGGGCTCCCAATCCTGGGCAATTTGCATCCCCCTTATTCTGTGCCTCCCCCACCCCGGCCCTGGGGTCGCACCCAGCACAGGGCCCCGGCCCGCTTCATCGACGCCCAGGGCGCAGGGTTCCTTGCGGCACACCGCGGGCACAGGCGAGTTCAGGCGACAGCGGCCCGTATTGTCTCTCTCCAGCTCGCTGAGATCCATGCCACTTGGGCCGCCGCCACCAGCCACAAGAATGAGGTTTGCAGGCGCGTTTTTCGTGGGGTGGCTCCGTCCCGGCCTATCAGAGTACAGGACACGCCCCCAACGCTCCCGCCGCCGTTTACGGAGCCGAGGGCGTTGCCGCACAGCTTTCTGGGAATTGTAGTTCCCAAGGCGCACTGCCTAGCTCTGTAACTGGGTGGGTGAGCGGGGTGGCTTTCGAATCTCCGCTCCGGGGTTTCTGGAGCTGGTCGGAGGTGGGAGAAATAAACAGGAAACTAAGGCGGGCCTTCGAGGGCCCCTCCAGTCAGGGCCTAGAAGGTGAAATACCACTACACTCCCAGAACTCGAGGATTTGCATCACTGGTTCCGCGTCCCCCTCCTGGACTCGAGGCCATTTGCACCCGTGATCCCCGACACATCACAGTCTAAGTTCCCTGGACTAGGTATCTCGGATCCCACTGGACTCAGGCCTTCGGAAATGGGGTCCCCCCAACTCCCTCTTTCTCAGTATCTCATCTGCATCTCCACTGCTCCCCCCTCTTCCTACCCCCTCAATTCCGGCTAAGCCTCCCCTTTCTTCGAACCGAAGTCTGAGATCTCAAGACCTCAACAGACTCTCGCTCAGAGACTTTGTCCACTACGGCAGGCTCATTCTCCCCATCTCTGAGTTCATGTCCTACCACCACCACCACCCGCCCTTTTCCTTTTCTACCCCCATCTTATTTCCTGGTTGGTCTCAGCGGGGCTCACATCCTCTGCCTGTGGGTCCAGCTCATGCCCCTTCACCAAGCTCATGCCCCTTCCTCAGGGTCACAACTCCTCCATCTCTGTTTCCCTCTCCCCTTCCACCACCATCTTTCTTCCTTTTCCCCCGGATATCAGCGGGGCTCACATCTCCGGACTCAGCTCTCCCCTTTCCCCCACCACCCTCAAGCCCCAGGTGTGGGGCTCCAGTTCTTCCTTCCAGGTGCCAGCGTCCTATGGGCCCCCCATAGCGCTTTCTATCTTCCCGCCAATCCTGGTGACTTGCCAGCCCGAAGCAGTCCCCGCCTCCTCTGTGAGCGTCTCTCACCCGGGCTCAGGGCCTCCAGTTGCAGTCGATGGGCTTGCAGGAGGAACAATCCCTTTGCCTGCAGGGCCGCACTTGCACCAGGTTCTCGCGGTCCATGAACACCGGGTCCGGCGCTGTGCCCAGCACCTTTCGGCTGCGCTCCTGCTTGCCCAGGTCGCAAAGACAGAGCCACTTTCCCCACGGGCCAAGGATCGAGTCTTCCACGTCTAGGGATGGAGGGCCAAGTGGTGGTGGGAAACCTACCCGCCAAGCTCTCCTCTAAGAGGGCAGGAGGATAAAGACATTAACAGCAACAGCTCATGTTTGCAGGGCTGTGCCTCTGTGCCAGGCACCCTGCCATAGATGATCTAATTTAATCTTCTCATCAGTTCCAGGTGGGGAAACTGAGACCTATAAAGAGCAAGTCACCATTCTGAGGTCACACATCTGGTGAATGGCCCAGAGGAACTGCAAACTGACACCTCCCACCTATGCCAGCCTACCAAGTTGGGACTGTGGTACAACACCCTTGGTGGCCCACCATCCGAAGCTGACTTTTGTCTTCAGAGATCATGAGCTTGTCCAGTGGTTACAGTGCCACCTGACCAGCAGTTCTGTCAAGTGGTAAATTAAATGACATAATTGACACAATAAAGATACTTAAAGCCCCTGACACTGTTAGTAGTAGAACAAAAAACGAGTATGATCACTTTTAAAAGCAGCTACAGGGGCCGGCCGAGTGATGCGGGCGGTTCGGTCCCACATATGAGGGCCAGTGACACTGCCCTTAAAACAAAAACAAAAACAAAAAATTTTAAAAATAAAAATAAAAGCAGCTACAAGTTACTGAGCGCTTAACCATTCCTCTTTACAGGGTTCTTTTACCGACTTCTCCCTAAACCCCTGTCAGACAGGTCCCAACTCACCAAGCCTCCCTTACACAAAACTCCCTTGCACAGGCTTCCCCTAAAAATCTTTGCATTTTTGGCATTTCTTGTCATGCCAGCTGTTCGTTACCTAACTTCTTCAGCCGGGCCTTCTCTGACTTCAAAAACTGACCTACCCCTGCCTTCTTTAAGCAGCTTACACGGGAGACAGGACGTGAGCAGGACCCAAACAAACACCCAATAAACTCATGGATAGGTAGTAGGAACAGTGGAGAGAAACCATGTAAGCTCTTTAAAGGCAGCCACTCTGTTTCAATTTACAGATGAGAAAACTGAGCCTCAGAGAAAAGTGACCAGCCCAGTGCGAATCTGGGCAGAACTTGAAGTCCACGGAAGAGGGTCTGTTTGTAGCCAGCTGGCAAAATGGAGCAATAAGGCACCCTTCCGCGCCGTCACACCCGCGAACTGCAGTTACCTTTCCCCTGATGCTGCAGCTGCAGCTGCTCCCAGGTGTCGCCTTCGCCCCTTTCGCCGAAGTAATGGTAGTCGGGGGAGACTTGGGCAGGAGTCGCCAGCAGCAGAAGCATCAGAGGCGGCAACAGTAGCGCCTCTGGGCTTCGGGCCATCCCGGACTCCAACTGCCCCCGGCGCGCTCCGGGGCCGAACCCGGAGCGGCGTCCCCGTGGGCGGGCGCAGTGGCAGCCACCCGCTACTGCACGTCTCCCGCAGGCGCGTGGGGCCGGCAGGCTCCTCTCCTCCACCCCTACAGTGGCAGTGGATCCGACCGCTCAGCCGGTCTACACCCCCGCCCTGCGCGTCATGGTTCGGGCCGCACATAAAAGGCTCCGCGGCTCTGCGCGCACTTGGTGCTGAAGCTGAGTCTGCGGGTCCTCAGGTCTGTGTGTCCCGCCCTTCCCCACGCAGGTAGGGACACCTGGAACGCACCCGGCTGGGGGGAGCCCCTAGGACTACTTCGACCCTCTCCAAACTTCAGCTCTGGACCCCTTTGTTTTCCACCCGCCGTGGTGGCCGCCTTTGTCCTTGGTGGGGGGAACTGAGGCCAGAGCCTTCGAGTGCAGGCCGCATAGCCAGGATCCCCGCTCCCTGCCTGCGGGGGGCTCCTCCAGGGGCGGTGGGCCAGCGCCACCGAGCTTGTCGACAAGCTAATGGGGGTTTCCGCGGCAGCGGCCTCGCAGCTCTCGCTGGCCAGAGGGGCGGGTCTCCCGCGGTCTCAAGGCCGCGCAGAGCGGGTATCGGGGAGCATGCGGGACAGTGCTGCTGCCTCCGCCAATCTGACTCAGTCACTGGGCCCAGCACGCAACATGACCTTGGGAAGTGAGGACAAAGGGTTTTCCCGGGCGCTCTGACCGGGCAAGGGGTGGGGGGGGTCTCAGCTTTCAGTCATGGCCGCCGGTAACGCGCACATCGGAAAGCCCGCCCCGGACTTCCAGGCCACCGCTGTGGTGGAGGGCGCCTTCAAGGAGGTGAAGCTTTCCGACTACAGAGGTGAGGGCGGCCTGGAGGGGGCCCAGGTTGGGCGGCGCCCTGGTACTCGAAGCTCTGGGCCCTCACTCCTTGTCTATTCCTGCCTTCTTCCTCAGGAAAATACGTGGTCCTCTTTTTCTACCCGTTGGACTTCACTTTTGTGTGCCCTACGGAGATCATCGCTTTCAGCGAACATGCCGAGGACTTCCGAAAGCTGGGCTGCGAGGTGCTGGGGGTCTCTGTGGACTCGCAGTTCACCCACCTGGCTTGGTATTAGCGGGGACCAGCAGGGAGGGAGGGTGCAGCTAAGCCTACACCTGTACAGGGTCTGACCTGTGTGTTCTAGTGGCCGTTGTTCAACCTCTGAGCCTCCCTTTCCCATCTTGAAAATAATGGAAAAATGACTCCCAGGTCCTGAACAATGATGACAGTAATTAGCATTTGGAAACGAGTTGCTTGGTACCGAGTTGCAAATGTTTTTATCTCACTTAGAGCAAAGCAGCCTCCCTCCCAAGAACTATTTCAATAAGGTGGCTACTCCAGTTCAAGGGAGTGAAGAGCTGGGTCCCAGGACACAGCTAGAGAAGAGGATGGGGACTCTGCCCCCAAGATGCCTGAGGCTGCCAGCACATGTGAATCCACTTCGCTGGAACAGGCGCATTAGCTTAGTCTTCCCAGCTGTGGGAAACAGCCCCTGCACCCATTTCAGGGTGGGGTGGGTGGGACTCTCAGGGCCTTGCTCTAAGGCCCTTTATCTCTGGTCTCCAGCACCCCCTCTCAAGCTCTTATCACACCCAGGCCCACAAGGTAAGGACCCTGCTGTGCCAGGCATTCCATCCTGAGGTCTCAGCCCTGTTTCCCCCACCCCCAGGATTAATACCCCCCGGAAAGAAGGAGGCTTGGGCCCCCTGAACATCCCCCTCCTGGCTGATATAACCAGAAGCTTGTCACATGATTATGGCGTGTTGAAGGAAGATGAGGGCATCGCCTACAGGTACCATGGGATCTTTAGGGGACACCTTCCATCCTCAGGGTGAGGGGATCACTCTTGGGCAATGCCCTCCCTACCTTCAGCCCTGTGGCTGGCAGGGAGACGATGCTCCCAGCTCCTCACTGTGAACTCTGATATCTTTAGGGGCCTCTTTATCATCGATGGCAAGGGTATCCTTCGCCAGATCACCATCAATGATTTGCCTGTGGGGCGCTCTGTGGATGAGGCTCTGAGGCTGGTCCAGGCCTTCCAGTACACAGATGAACATGGGGAAGGTGAGTGGGCACACAGCCCCTCTTTCTGTCACTCATGCAGACAGTCACTGCCTGCTCTCTAACACCTGGGTGACGTGGATGTGAGGACCCCAAAGAAGATTCAGCATAAGGCCTTGTCTGCAGGAAGTTTCTTGTCTGGTGGAGGAGATAACCCCAATATGAGGGTGGAGAGCTGGGAGGTAATAAAGATCTATAGAGAAGATATTTGAGAAGGTTTGTGCCAAGGCAGGCTTGAATAATGTTAATTGGATCCGAGTACCTTCTCGGGTGGAGGGCACAGCCTGACCAGTCTCTCAAAGTCCAGTAGAGCTAGGACTGAGGGAGAAAGATGGGGCTAAAGGGGTCAAAAAGAAATAAAAATATCAGCCACAAAATCCTGCTCCTGGGCTTGGGGCTTCCGTCAACATGCAGTGTGGTCTTGGGTCTGAACCACTTGGCTCTAGGCTTTTTCTTCTGCAACTTGGGCTCTTGCTTTGCCTCTCACTACTGTCCTACCTTGAATATGGGGCTGTAGCATAACCTGTGCATTCTTGTGTCTTCCCACAGTCTGTCCCGCTGGCTGGAAGCCAGGCAGTGATACAATCAAACCCAACGTATGTGACAGCAAGGAATACTTCTCCAAACACAACTAGGCTGGCAGACGGGTGCCAAACTTGGGCTCTTGGTCTCCACCTGTGCCCCTACCTGGGTGCCCTGTGCTGGCCCTGGAAAGGCCAGACCTGCCCCTTCACGTTCCAGTCAATGATCCTGGAAGGCTAGGCCACGGCTGTCTCATATTCCTAGATGAGTGGTGAATGGTGAACCCCTATCTGGAGCCCACCTAGTGGGGCATAGGCCTAGAGGTGACCAATAAAGTATTAGGGACAAATGTGAGTCTGTTGGTGTATTCTGTCCTGATGTCTTCCCCCATCCTTTCCTCTAGGCTTTGGCCTGGGAAACTGACACTGTAGTTACTTATCTTCACCACAAGGTGACAGTCTTACCTCATGCTCACCAGTCAACTTCATGGTCACTTGTTCACTCCTTGGCATGAGAACAATTTGTTTTTTTTTGTTTTTTTGTTTTAGCTGAGCCATCCTGCCACCCGTTGGCAGCTCAGCTCAGGCCTGAAATTGAACCGGCAACCCTGTTGCTCAGAGCTCGCACTATTCAGCAAGCTCTTAACCAACTGAGCCACTTGGCTGGCCCTTTGTTGTTTTTTTTAAAGATTTTGTTGGGATATCGGGGAAGTGGAACAGAAAAGTTGCTGTCCTTTCGTTCTTCAGTCTAGTTCTGGAGGACATCACTTCACTGGCCCATGTTGGTATTGTGATCATTGCACTCTTCCTGGGTGAGGCAGTGGCCCGCGACCATTAGATGGCGGCTCATGGCAGCCCACGCTGGCTGCCAGCCACTCACAGTAGCTCATGGCAGCCCACTGCAGCAGGGACTGCAGCCTACACCATCACTGGCAACTCAGCAGCCCAGCTCCAGGTCGAGCTGTTGTTCACCATCTTAGCTGTAGAGGGAGCAGCATCACTGGCCCTCATGGGATCAGAGCAGGCATCCCAAGCCAACTCTTCTTTTTTTTAAAGATTTTATTGGGGAATTGGGGGAGGGAAACAGAGTTGGGGAATCGGGGAAGGGGAACAGACAACTTGCTGTCTTTTTGTTCTTCCGTCTAGTTACGGAGGACATCGCTTCACTGGCCCATGTTGGTATCATCATTGCGCTCTTCCCGGATGGGACAGATGGGTCACCGGCCTCTGGCTGGTCGCTCACTGCGGCTACTGGCAGCTCACGCTGGCTGCCGGCCGCTCACTGTAGCCTATGGCAGGCCACTGCAGCAGGGGCTGCAGCCTACACCGTCGCCAGGGCTCCCACAGCCCAGCTCCAGGTGGAGCTGTTGTTAGCTGTAGAAGGCAGTGTCACTGGCCCTCATGTGGGATCCGAACCGGGGCTGCTGGCATCCCAAACCAATGCGCCACTCTGCAGGCCCATCCCAAGCCAACTCTTAACCAACACACCACTTGAGCCCAGAGAGCAGTTTTTTTGGGGGGCAGGGAGAGCTTTTTCCCCTTGCTGGGAGCAAGTCCCAGGATACCCTACAGGAACCTAGCCTTGCAGGGCAGTGCCCACTCCTTGCCATCAGCTGGGCTGGGTTCAAATACCATTTAAGAGCTGTGATCCTCACTGGCTTTCATCATCAGGAAAATGAGAATAAAAACAACCCAGATTACCATGCACATTAAGAGATAAAGTGTGAAACTCAGGGCCCAGTGAATGGTTACTACGATGGACTCCTGGGTCTGGAAGAAGAGCTCTTCAGTTTTATGGGAGAGGGTGGGGACCCAGTTGTGAGAGCAGAACCAAGAGTGGGAGCTTGAGCTACATGCACAGTAGGCAAACTGCCCCACCGCAGGTTGGAAAAGTGATGGTTAGGCTGGGAGGGAGGCGTCAGGATCAAGGTAATATTTCCAGGAGTGCAGTTTGATACTGTGTGTGTCCAGGCAAGTGGTTTTGCCCCTCTGAGACTTCATTTCCTTCCACAAAATAGGACTGACATGTTCATTTAATCCATAGAGTCATTATTAATATCGCTATCCAGCCTAATACCCTCCAAGGTCACTCATCTCAGCTTTAGAATTTTATCTACACTCCTCCCCAAGGTCCTGTGTGGTGTTCCCTGACCTCATTTCCACCTCCATTAGTTTACTCCATTCAGGACACACTAGCTTCTTACTTTTCTTTAACAGGCTGATCTTGTTCTGGCCACAGGAACTTTGCATGTGCTAACCCTTTGGTCTGGTTTCTCGGCCTGTGTTTTTCTCGGCTGTTATGGGGCTTCCAGCTCCGAGGCCAGCCTGACCCCCTTGGGGAGCACTAGCTGCCCTCCTACCCATCCCAGCTGCGGGGGAGGGAGCCTCGAGCGAGGGCGGCGGCTGCGCTGGGCGGGCCTGAGCAGCCACCCCGGCAGGACCAGACCTGGCAATCGCCCCACTCCCGGCCTGGCACCGTGAGGGAAACTGGCAGACGGGCACCGCCCTTCCTGGCGGTGGTGAGGGGGGCCGCGGCAGCAAGGACACGCGGCCTGCAGCAACCCCCCTCTCAAGTCAGGTCAGACAGCGTGGGTGCGGCGGGGCCTGGGCGCCAGCCAAAGGAGAGAGGCTTTGGGGTAGCTCCCAGGGCCCAAGAGGGCGGCCCGCCCATCGCGGACGCTCTGGACTCAGGCCTGGGGCTTTCCGGGCCCCAGCAGCCACCCGCCTGGGAAAATCCCGGCCTCCTTCCGGGCGCCGCGGCCTTGCCGGGCAGAGCGGGGGAGGGGATTCCCGGAATCTGCCCGGAGACCGCCGTGGCGTCATTGAGCAGAATCGGCCCATATATGGACAGCGCTTCCGCTGCGTCAGCGGGGAAAGCCCCGGCGCGCGCCAGCGGACGGGGCTGCGCCTGCGCATTGCGCATCTCGCCGGAGGCATCCTGCCCCCAGGTCCTGGGAGGCAGGGTCCCCGCCCTGGACTTTCAGCCCCCGGGATCAGGGTACGCGAGGAGGGTTGGGGCTATGAAATGTCTGGGCAGAGCTGGCGAGGGGACAGAAATACCAGAGCGAGCCACAAACAGCAGTGGGATGCCGACAGCCCAGCACTCTCCTCCCTCCGCCCGCCCAGCTTCGAAAAAAAGACAACAGAAATTAATAAAGAACCATTTTTTTTACTTAAATAGATTCAATAAAAAGTCAGAACAACAAACGCGCACACACACACACACACACACAAACATCTTAAAATAAACTCTTTAGAGAGCAAGTGCGTGTTTCTTCTCCACAGTACGGTGCAGACGGGGGAGGGAAGGGGGCCGGGCCCCTCCCCCGAGTCCCCGCGGGCTTGAGTACCGGGCGGCGGGGCCAGCTCCGCCGCGATCGCCCCCTCCTCCCCTCCCTGTTAAATACACAAATATATTATATTCAATATGAATCGAGTCTGTTTCCAGCAGAAAAAAAAACATACAAAAAAACGTGGAAGGGGGGCTTGTAAACGTCGAGGTGGAAGGACTGGGCGCAGAGCGGGCGGGCAGGAGTCCAGTGTGGATTTCGCCGCCCCCATGCCCCGGGGCAAGTGCCCACCGCCTGCCCCCTCGCCCCTTGGGAGGCATGCGCCCAGCAGTCCAGGCTGGGGGAATGTCCGTACGGGGAGGTGGGGCTCAGAAGGCGTGTCCCTTGACCCCGAGCAGCAGTTGGCAGCCGTTGCTGACGTGGGTCATGACCTTCTGTTTGAGCTGGGCCACCTGCTCCCGGAGGAGACCGGCCGTGCTCGAGAGC
This sequence comes from Aselliscus stoliczkanus, assembly GCA_033961575.1. Lineage (NCBI taxonomy): Eukaryota > Metazoa > Chordata > Mammalia > Chiroptera > Hipposideridae > Aselliscus > Aselliscus stoliczkanus. The sequence goes on from CM066735.1 coordinate 12,299,678, forward strand.
CCTGCATTCTCTGCTTTGAGTGTCTTCACCTTGTCCTCTAGGCGCGCGATGCGCTCCAGCTTCCGCTTCCGGCACTTGGTGGCAGCCAGCCGGTTCCGCAGCCGCTTGCGCTCCACTTTAATGCGCTCCTGGTCTTCCATGTTGATGGGGGACACTGGCGGCGTGGCGTCGCGGCTGCGCGCCTCAGGCACGGTCTGAGGTTCCTCCTTGAAGGTGGAGGCGCCCCGGCCAAGGCCCAGCTGCGCCGGGTGGCCGCCAGCGAAAGGCGGCGCGTGTGGGAGGTAGCTGATGGTGGCCGTCGGGTATGAGCTCCCGGTCCCGACGGCGGCCCCGGCGCCTCCGGAGGGCGCAGAGGCTGGGGAATAGCTGCTGAGGTTGGTGTAGACAGGAGGCGGCTCCGGGCCCGCGTAGACACCCCCAGGCCCCGCCGGGGGGCCCCCGCTAGCGCCCAGGGACACATTGGGGGGCGTCACGTGGTTCATCTTGTGCAGATCGTCCAGGGCTTTAACAAAGCCGTCGGCGAAGCCTTCCTGTTCCTCGGTGACGCCGCCCCCAGCTCCCCCCGCACCTCCGCTGCTGCCACCCCCTCGGGGGTAAAAGTACTGTCCCGGGGGCGTGGGCGTCGTCGTGATCACGCCGTTGCTGTTGGGGACGATCAGGCGCTCTAGCTCCGAAGAGGCGAGCTTGAGCGACGCGCCTGTGTCCGAGCCCTGGCCGGAAAAGTAGCTGCCACCGCCGCTGCCCTCTGGGCCGGGGCCCCGCGCCCCGGGTGCTTTCAGACCTCGGTAGGGGTCGGCAAGGTTGAGTGCCAGGCTGGGTTTCAGGAGTTTGTAGTCGTGTAGAGAGAGGCCGCCCGGGGCCCGGCCGTATCCCGCCGCTGCGTATGAGTCGTCGTGGTAGAAGGGCTGTTCCATTTTAGTGCACATCCGGGCGGCCCGGGCGGTCTGGGGGGGGTCCCTGCGGGGCCGCCCCGGGCCTCGCTGCTGCGAGCGGTTCTCTGTTCGCGGAGGTGGCTGGACTGAGTCTCTGGACGTGCGGTCCTGGATACTGGCACCCGCCGGGAGAGGCCAGCCGGCCGCCTTGCTCAGAAGCTCTGTGCGGCTTCTCGAGCCTCTGTGCCACTCTCTGGCGCGCTCGCTTTCTCCGTGTCTCTTGCCCCTGTTCCCGTTGCCTGCTGGCTCGGATGCTGGCCTGCCGCGCTCTAGGTACCGGCCGCTCCGCCAGAGCCACACGCCTTTATACCTCGGTTACCAGCTGCGGAAGTTCGCTCCGATTGGCCGTTGCGCGAGCCGGGCCCCCGCGCCCCCCTCCTCGAGCGTGGGGAAGGGGAGGAGGCGGCTCGCGTCACTGTCAGGAAGCGCGTGTCCTTGTAAACAGCGGCCACGGGCTGGGTGGCTTGGCGATGCTGTAGGGGGAGGGGCTCAAGGACCCCGGGACGCTCCAGGAAGGGGATGCTAGGGCGGTCCGAGGCACACGGGGATGGGCTCCAGGGAGGGTGATGATACCCCTGAAGTACTCCAGGAGGGAGGGACACGAGGAACTGGTACAAAGCATGTGTATGTGTGTTTGGGGAGGAGGGTGTCCCAGGTTGTACACAGAAAGGCCTGAGGGACCCGGAATATCCAAGAGGAGTTGGAAAGCTGAGAATACACTGGGAGACCCCATAAAAGAGGGAAGGAAGGGTTAAGCAGGGGGAGGGGTAAAGAGAGGCCTGACAGGAATTGTGTGGGGGTCCCGAGTACGACGGTTTGGGGGACTGGAATTTCCATGGGAGCGACTGAACCCAGGAAAATTGAGGAGGGTTCGAGATGAAAATGGTACAACTGGGAGAGGCTTGAGGACCCATTAGGCAAGAAATGAATAGGGGTCCTGGAGTCCATGGGAGAGACAGAAGGCCCCCCATAAATGGGAAGGGGGGGAAACTGGAGGAATCTAGATATACATAAAGTGAGTGAGGAGCCTGGGGTACACTGAGTCAGAGAAAATATGGGGAGTAGAAGAGGGGACACTGTCACAATTGGGGATCACTGGAGTCATCTGCAAAGCCCTGATGAAGTAGAATTAGGGTTGGGGCACACTTTCAGAGCTGAGATGTCAATGACAGAGGGTCCCTGGTTGAGACATGAAGGAAAGCGGAGTCTTTGAGGATCCTGGGGACTTGGACTGCTGGATCTTCCATGAATGGCCCTCTCTTTTGGGTGACCACTAGGCTGAGGTCTTTGTATACTATGCCCCCATTCCAAAACCTTTCCCCAGTGACCCTGGGCTTGACCAACACTTTGTCGGCTCCTGGTACCTGGACCCAGCCCGACGGCCCGGGTGCGGTCACCCAACCCCACTCCTTCCTTAGAAACAGGCCGGGGAAGAGCTCCGCGGCAGGAAGTGTGGCAACAGCCCTAGGGGAAGGAGCCCGACCCTGCCTCCGTCACTGGGATCCTACAGGATCATGCGCCCCGCCCTGGGTCCGGCGGGGTTCTGCGCCTCGGAAGAGGAACCTGAGATCGCGACCACTGCGGAGGCCAGGGTGCGCCGAACACGCCCAGCAGCAGAGGCCTCCAGTCACTGTTCCCCCCGCCCAGCAATGGTTCAGCCCGCGGCGCCGGGACAATCTCTGAACCTGGGAGTTCGGGGACGATTCCATTGGCGCGACAGCGGGGGTCGCACCCCAGAGCGGGGCCTGGTCGCTATGGCAACAGGCCAGAGTCCGCGTGCTCGCTGGGGGGCGGGGCGATCCCCGGGAGTCTCTCCCTGACGCCCATATAAGGGCACAGGAAGGGGTGGGGCCAGCGCTGTCCCGGGGCCCCGAGCCAGGACCCCGGAGTCCCGGTATCTGCCAGGTCCCAGGGCGCGCCCGGGCCCCCGGACTGCTAGTCCCGACCAGTCCCGGCCGCCACCCCCGGGGCCCCCACTGCCGCCTGGCCCGGCCCCACCCAGTCGCTCTGGGGCGGTGTCTGGTTAGGCCCAGCCCGACCCAGCCCGGCAGGTCCCCGCCTGTCCGCGGGCCTGGGTCGGACTTCGCCCCCGGCCCGACAGGGCGCGGAGAGGGCGGGCCAATGCCTCCAGGCGCCCCCGGCGCCTGGGCGGGCTGGCAAGGCTGCCTCCTCCCTCGGGCGGGGTACCCTCCTTTCTGCCAGGAGTTGTGGGGCCCCTCCTCACAAACAATCCTTAATGGCTGGGGTGCCCTCTCCCTCACTCATGTGAGCAAGCGCCCCTACTCGTTTTTGTCTGGGGCTTCCATCAACCATCCAGAATACCTGGGAGGGGTTCCCTCCCACCCCAGGGGTTCTCAGTCATGTGAGGACTCCTCTTCTCTCCAGTCAGAAGGGACCTTAAAATCCAAGGGGAAAATCTGGGGAAATCCAGAACCCCTTCCCCAGTAAGGACTGGGTGGATATTTAGATGGTGAGTTTCTAGTTAGACTTAAGGTGGGACTTCCAAGCAGTTAGGATGTGAGCCACTAGAACAAGAGGTGAGAAGCTCAATCTCTCTTTCTGAGAGGTCTGTATCTTCTGGAACGATGTAAGTTTCTTTAGGGTAGAAGCTGACGATGGAGTTAGCCAGCTTTTGTACAGCAGGTACAGAGCTCACCAAGAGTAGAGGAGAGAAGGAAAACGAAAGAAGTGAAAGAGAAACTGAGCTCTGTGGGGGTAGGGGGAAGTCCAGCAGAGCAGTGGTGCTTGGGAGGAAGGTCCCATGAGAAGCTTGTGGCGTCCCTGTCTTTGGTCTTTGGAGGTCCTTGTGACCCTTGGGTGCCCCCTCCCCTCCTCCGCTTGTTTGAACTGCTCTTCTACCCCGCCCCAGGCTCAAGGGAGATTCCAGCGGCCGCTGAGTCTGGCCGGCAAACTGCCAAGGCCTATGTCTCCCGCCCATGCTAATAACTGCAGCTGACATCTGGCCTGGGCCCTGCGGGGCTGCAATAGGCAAGGTTGGGGGGCTGGGCAGGTCTGGCCAGAGGGCAGCATCTCACGAAGCCAACCTGCATGTCCCACAGGCCAGGAGGCCACAGTGAGTCAGCCCTGGCCAGTGCTGAGGCTGGCCAGACCAGGGGAGCCTTGGAGAGAGATGAGACCAGCCCAGAGAGGATTGGGATGGAGGGCAAGGACTCAGCAAGGAAAAGTGGGTGTATGGAGGCAAGGGTCAGGGCAGGGAGAGATGGCCAGAGAGACAAACCTGGAGCAAAGTTAACATCATGCAGACAAACAGCAAGATTCAGACACTTAAGATAGGCAGACAGACTGAGAAATAATAATTATTAATTTAATAGGTAACACTTATATGGCTCTTACCATGGGCCAGGCACTCTTCTAAGTGGTTTATGTGGAATAACTCTGCTTGCTTCCAACCACTCAGAGAAATGCATGCTATGTATCCCCATTTAACAGACAAGAAAACCGAGGCACAGGAAGGTAAAGAACTTGCCTGATGGCCCACAGTTGTAAGTGCTGGAGTCAAGATATAACCCTAACTGTCTAGCTGCAGAGCATTAGCCACTACACTGTGGTTAATCACAAGCAGAGAGGCTTTTATGCAGTACTAACTGTATGCCAAACTCTGCAGACCCTTTCTTGATGGGTCTCCTTTAACCAGAGAGCAATGGGGTTGGGAACAGGATGGCAAGGTGTTGGTGGGTGGGGGGCCAGCCCAGTATGTTGGAGTAGGGTCCGGGTCGCTCCATGCACTCTGCATGGGTGTTTGAGCAGGGGGTGGGGATCAGGCCAGCAAGGGAGGGCGGGGGCCCAGCTGAGCTGGTACAGCCGGTTCCAGGCCCCTGCCAGTCTCACCCTTGTGGCCTGGGCACCACCCCCTCACGCCGCCCCACTGGCGCCAAGGGCCCTGTGAAGAGGGTGTGAGGATAGCCCCCTCCCCCGCCTGGCCTGGGTGCCCAGTTTGGCAGCTGAGGACTGCCTAGCCCTGGGGCTCCAGACCAGCATCTGTAGGAGGACCCTGTGCCCAGGCTTCCCCCACACCCAGGGGCCCAGGGCTTGGGGGGTAGGGGGACAGGATAAGAGGGAAGTTCACCCACCCCCACCCACGGGTCTCTCTGGGGCTTTTGGCTTTGACATGAGGGACTTCTCCTTCTTATAAATAGCCTGGTGACCCCCCTTCCCCTGGGCCCCACTGACCAGTGGGGCCCTCACCAGGAAACTGGGCTGGGGGCTGTGTGTGAGTCAGCCAGTGGGCAGGCCAGGGCGAGAACCCACAAGTCATAGCACCCAACATCCCGCGTCCCTGCCCTTGGGTGTGGACAGGCAGCTGGGCAGGAAAAGGCTGAGAATCACAGAGGCCCTCCCCCAGGAACCCTTGGCCTGCCAGCTACCTCACTCCCCCACCTCTGTGGTTTGGGGGGTCCCTCACCCCTCTGCTGAAGAGGAAGCTGCTGGGTTTTCTTGGAAGCAGGAAGGAGAGACTGTCTCCTCAGGCTGACTCAGCTGGGCATGAGGGGAGTTTCCCACAAAACTACTCCTGTCCCCCCACACACACTGCTGGTGAGGTCTTGGGGGACCTGAGTCTGGCTGAGATTCTGTGTGCCCCCTTTACAGGAGATATGCTGAGAAAACAGGCCCACAGTCCACCAGGGACTGAGGCAGCTGAGTTGGGCCTATGGGAAATGACAAATAGCAGGGAGGAAGGAAAGTGGGGGACAATGTTGGAGAGAAAAAGTGCTGGGATCTCTGAAGGGGACAGAGACAGGTTGGGAAGCCTAGAGTCCCACAGTACCTTGGCAGGGTCCAGGAGTGCATGTGTCTGGTCGGCTGTGGATCTGTGTGTGGCTGGCTTGTCAGGGCATGTAAGTGTGTGTGAGGCCTGTCTCCCCAGTACATTGTCTGTGTGTTGGCCTAACCCTGCAGGGGTGTAGGGCCTGTTTTTTTTGTGTGTGTGTGTGGGGTGTGTGTGTGTGCTGGTGGGGGTGTGTGTGTGTGCTGGTGGGGGGTGAGTGTGCGTGTATGTATGGTCTATATGCTTGTGTTGCTTTGGAGTTCATATGGCTAGCCTATTCATGTCTGGTGTGTATGTGTGTTTGTGTGTGAGGTCTATGTGTCTGTGAGCTCTGTGGCTGGTGTGTGAGGTCTATGTGTCTGTGAGCTCTGTGGCTGGTGTGTGTGTGTGTGTGTGTGTGTGTAAGAGAGGTGTCTCTGTGCCATTGTTTATGAATGTCTGGCTATGGCCTGTCTGTGGTTGGTCTATGTGTGTATGTGTGTGTGCGTACATGTGCCAGGGTGTCTGTGCCAATGTGTTTAGGAATGTATTCCTGTGGCCTGCCCATGCCTCTCTCTACTGGATGTGACTGGTCAGATCATGTGTGTGAATATGTCAGTTTGTCTGCTTGCATTTGTCCCATCTGTTGGCGGGTCCGACATGTGAGTGTTACCAGTGTGGTAGTATCTGTAAGTCTTGGTGTCCCTTGGAGTCTTCTGAGTGTGTGCAACTGTTGGGGGGAGGGGATCTTTTGTCATGGTGTGTATATGTCCTCTCTAACCATCTCATCATAGGTTTATGTTTTTTTCTTTTGCCGCTGAGTATCTTTCCGAGTTGGTGATTTTGCTAGTGTGTGTGTGTGTGTGTGTGTGTGTGTGCACTCATATGTTGCTTTCTCGTATGTCAGGATCTGACAGTGTGTGTCTGAACATGTCTTATGAAGCTCCTGAGGTGCTTGAGCTGAAAGTGACTGTCTCTTCTCTGAGTCTGTCAGCATGCAGCATTGCCACTGGTCTCTAAAACACAATCATCTCTGTATCTGTGTTTCTGGCCTGTCACACTTGTCTCAGAGTGCATGTAACCATACTACTTGGTCAGCCAGGCTCTGTGCTCACCTGAATGTCTCTCTGTGCTTGTGTTTGGCAGTGTGTCCATGTTGTCTGTATGCCCAGTTGATTTATCTGTGTCACACACTCTGCCTGCATACTTTTGGCCTGTTGATGGCTTGGGTGTTTGGCAGCATTTTGGTCTTGTTCCTGAGTCTGCCCAGTCACTGACTATGTCTGTGTGACAGTCATTGCTGGGTTGTTTTGCCCAGATGTGTGTCTGATCCTGTCAGTGTGTTTCAAGTTGGCAGTCTCTCTGTGGCCAGGGTGACAGGGGTTTGTGTGTCTGGACTGGCTCTCTCAGGGTGACTGTGTATGTGTATACTCCCTGCCACCCCCCAAGTCTGGCCACCCTGGGCCATGTTTACTCTGCCCCCAGCTGACTTCTGCCCTGCCCTGGGAGGGGCTGACCCTCCCATCTGGTCTGTCCAGCCGGCAGTCCACAGGATGTTCCCGAGACGCTGTCTCCGCCAACATCCCCTCCCTCGGGCCACCCTCAGGTCAGGACCCAGGCGTCCAGGGCAGCAGGGGGTGGGGCTGCAGCGTGGGGGCCCTGTAAGGGCCCGGGAATGAGGGTGGGGGGCGGGGAGGCGACGGGCCCAACAGGTTCCGCCTCATTCCTGCTCCGCCTCTCACTTCCTGGGTGCCCGCAGTGTGGGGAGGCAGAGGTGTACGGGATGAACCCCAAGGCGTCGGAGTGCCTGGGTGGGGCACTGGGCTAGCTAGCAAGCACTCGCTCCTGTTGGGCACTCTAACACCCAAGCCTAGGAGACAGGAGGAGCCTGGATCCTTCTGCGTACCAAGCCCCCAACCTGCTTCTGTGCCCAGCTCTGGATGCAAAACGTCCCATCCATTATTCACCTAATCCCCACAATGCCACAATGAACTGGACTTAATTACCCTCCATTTTCATATAGGAAAACTGTGACTCAGACAGCAGTAAGAGCAGAGACAGGATTTGAACCCAGCTCTATGTGCTACCCAAGACCCCCAGCCATCTCACCAGCCGCTTTCCCTTCCCTCTGTAAAATTGGTACATATAGGGTGGAATATAAACCCAGGCCCCCAGGAGGCCCGGCTCAAGGGGGCGCCCAGCTTGCTCTGAGTCAAAAGGGGCCCCTGGATGAAATGAATAAGAAAACGGCTTTAACCGTTTCATCGCCAAGAAGGGCTCTACCAAAACTTCCTGTGGGCTGTGGGGGGAGGGGGGAGGGGCTGGGTTCCCGGAGGCGAGGGATGGGGAAACGCCTTTAGTGATCTTGGCGAGGACCAGGTAAGGGAACCCCTCCATCGGAGCACGGGGTCCCCAGAACTTGTTTCTGGGCCCCCCTGCCTGAAGGGGTGGTCTGAGAGTCCACAGACCCCTCCCCAGGGGCCTGAGTCACACAGGGGGAAAGCCACGAGGGGTGAGTCACAGGGTCGGAGAAGGGGGAGCGGGGTCGGCTGCGGCCAGGGGTCCCCCGGGCTGGCCTGAGTCACGCACACCCCGGCCTCGCAGACCCCAGCCCTCTTCCCCGGAGACCAGGAGAAGGAAGCGCATTGTCTGCAGACGACGAAGCTGGGGGAAGAGCAGGAGACGAGGGGAGGAGGAACGTGCCAGGCAGCGCGGGAAGCCCTGGTTCCCATGGTAACGGGTGGGGGGGTCTCTCAGTTCTATGGGGGAGTTCCTCCCCCGGCAGGGACAGCCCCCAGGCGCCGCCGGGGAAGCCCCTGCGCGCAGCGTCGAGGGGCCACAAGTTTCAAATTGGGCAGGAAGGGGTTAACGGCAGCCCCCCCCCCCCCCAGTTTCACCCGCGCTCTAACGCCTGGGTGGGGCAGGACTGCGCTCCGTGCGCCCTCGCGCGCTCCGCCCCCGCGGCCGCCCACACACGCGCGCACGCAGCTAGCCCATCCCCTGCTCCCCGCGCTTGCACGCACGACCGCGTCGGGCTCCACGCACACAGTGACCCCCGTCGTGTCTCACGTCACGCACGACGCACGCGCCCCCGCAGTGCGGGGAGGGGCCCTTCCAGCATAGCGCAGCAGGGTGCAGGGCGCTTAACACCCCTTAGCATATTTCTGCCTCTGTTCAGTGCTCTGCGTCCTGTGACTGACACCCCACATACACACACAATGTCACAAACTCTCCGGCGATCAAGTGTCACACGAACACAGGATACACCTGCCACACGTTGGCACAAACCTTCACTAGTCCAGCCAGTCCTGCAGCGAATGTGGACGGGGTCACATGGACACATATAGTGACACAGAGTTACACAGACACACCCATCACACACCGTTTGTGGTAGGGACACAGGGCCATCTTCATATACAGGTGGCATACACAGACACTCCGATAGAGTCGCACCATCACCATCAAGACAAAGTAAGACAAAGCCTTGGACATCAAGACACATGATGTCATGCTGTCACATGGTCATCACAAAAGGGGCTCATGAAGTAAACTAGGGTCACAGAGACAAACCCAAAGGCCACAAACAGACATCCATATTGTCAAGGGTACATGGACAAACCAAGAACACATGATGACAGGGTCACACTATCACAGAAAGACACATGATGGAGAGAAAGTAGGTCACACAGAAACACAACCTAAAGCCACATTGAGGTGCTTGTTGTCACACACTTCTCTCACACAAAGGATGACGGATATAAACACAAAGCAAGGTCTTAAGTAGAGAGCATGTGCCCCAGTCCCTGACAGCCCCCCACCCACACACCACCAAATCACAAAATCTGTTCCATAAATTCCCAGGGCTCCAAGACAGGTGGATACAGACATGCACACAATCAGACAAAAATGTGAGCACACTTGATAAGGACTCAGACACGCAGACAAAGGATGGAGGATAGGATGAGACTTCCTGAAAGGATGTCAGTGTCTGGAATGCAGAGGGCCTGTATGTGGCATGGTGTCCACTCTATGGCTGTGGTCACCCCTGGGGGAGGGGCACCATCCTCCAATTGTGTGAACCGAGGATCCCCATCCTAACCCTCATGACTGGGTCTCTGCCCAGATGTGAAGGCCAGACGGTGCCAGCGGGGGTCCAGCTGTGGCCACAGGGAGGGGTTGAGTCACCCACTTCCCAGCAATACTACCAAGGCTGGGCCCAACTGTTCCTGGAAACAGACAGGAGTGGGTGGGGTCCCAAACCAGCTGGAGACTGCTGGTCCAGACCTGTTCTCTATGTCCTAACAAAAAAGGACCTCCAGACCATCCCCCAAATTTTGGAGTTCCCTCCACCAAAAATGGGAGTTTGCATCCTTCCCCCAAGTATAGGGCCCCTGCCCCAAAATGAGGGCTTGTGACCTCTTTCATTGAATGGAAGGTACCTGGATCCCCACCAGTGTGACTCCCTGCATCCCATAATAGATTACTACTCTTCTCTACCAAAATGGGAGCTCCTTTCACCCTAAACATAAGATTCCTGACGCCTCAAATGGAGGGTTGTGGCTCCTCCCCCAAACTGAGGCACCTGGACCTTTCCTTAAATATGGGGTTTCCAGTCACTGCATATCTAGAATGCCAATAACATCACATCAACAACAGAACAATTCATGTCTATGCTCCCAATATTTGGATTCCCAGATTCCTCTTAAACATCAAGATCCCTGTGGCTCTTCCAAACGTTGGGGACCCCACTCCAAATGTTTGGTGATCCCAGCATGTTCCCCAACATTGGGCAACCAGGCCCTCTCACAAATATTAGCCCCCCACCTCCCCGCCACACACACACATTGTTTGAGTACAGCCCTAGTTCCTGGCTCACCTTCCACTTATACCTAGGACCAGGGTGGCCCAGTTTCCCCTTATTGGCAGCAGCCTCTCCTCCAGTGGGTACGGGATTGGGGAGCCAGCGGCAATGGTTTCCACGCCCGCCCGCCGGAAGGCAGCCCAGTCCGGAAGCCAGCACTACCGGCTGGTCCTTGTCCCCTTTTCCTTTACTCGCTCCTCACACCCAGCTAGCTCCCAGGGGCTAGAGGCTGAAAACAACGTGGGAAGGGGATGTGAGGGTGTAGACGAGCCTCCGAGGCCCCTAGGTGCGTGCGTGCATGCGACTGCGCATCTGAGTGGGTTGTAACTCGGTGTCCCGTGGTAGAGTGACTGTGTTCTTAAGAGGCGTCTTGGGGCTGGCCTGCTTAACTCGCTCTTGGGCAGGGTCGCGGGAGGCAGGGTTGGAGGGAGCAGCGCCCCTCCCCTCAGACCTAGACCCACCCCCCAATGCAGAGCCCGCCCCCTCTCCGGGTACTGCTAATAACCTCTAATTACTTTTCATTGTGTCGCCCTCACCGCGGGGGAGGGGCTACCTGGGAACTCAGGCATCAAAGGGCTTTACCCCTCCCTCTAAAGGCGGGTCCACCCAGAACCTCTGTTTCCTCACTTGCTAGCCGGGAATTAAACTACTTGAGTCCTGGGGAGATTTCAACCGCATAATATTTAAATTGCTTAGCGCAGGGACTACATACTGTAGGCACACAATAAAAGGTGACTGCGATTTTATAGTTTAACTGCTCTTGTTATCACTTCCCTTTGAGCCCCCTCCATTATCCGGGTGGAATCAGACTGGATCTGTCGTCCCCTTCCCACTAGGCCGCGTTCCTGCGGTCCGAGCGCCCCCTGGTGGGCCGCGGGGACCTGGTCCTGAGTTCTGAGACCCTGGCTCCGTGTTCGGAGAGATAAAGCACAGTGCAAGTTCAGTGGATGACGGATCCAGGGTGGGCAAGTGTGTCTATCACCCAGGACGTGTGTGACTGGCTGAGTCATCTTGCCCTCTACCTAGGACCACATCCATGACCCCCAATTTATCCCGGGGCAAGACTCCCAAATCACCTCCATCAGGAAGAACCCTTTGACATCACCCCTCTAAGTCTATAGAATGTATTACGGCCTGCCCCTCCCCCGAGCAGACAAGGCTCCGATCATAAGGTAGCTAGACAGCCGAATTTCTTTAAGCCCAAGGGAAGGTACGTGAATGTGCCTGTATACCGTCGGGCAGTTTTGCCTAGGATGCTGAGGCCTCCCCTACCCACAAGAGTCAGGGAAAGAGGGATGCATAAGCCTGGCCCAGACTGACCCCTAGCGGCAGGGCGAGCACCCGAAGGCTGCCCGGATCAAAAATGGCAGTACTAGAAACCTGTGCCCGCGCCCAGAGGAGATCACGTGACTAGGGCGGGGCCTGCGCCTAGGGGGCGGGCACGGGGCGGTGCTCTAGGCCGAGCGGGAGGTCGCAGCTGCGGGCCCTCGCTGGTGGCGGATCGGAAGGCGGCTGCGGTGGCGGGGCTCCGCGACTGGGGTCGAATCTGATCGAGAGCCATGAGCGTGGATAAGGCAGAGCTATGCGGGTCTCTCCTCACCTGGGTAGGTTGGGGGTGGGGCCAGGGACAGGTGTGCGCCCACTCTTTTTAGCCCAGGAGCCCCGGCCTTGGCTCGGTCCACTTTTCGGTACTGGGGCTGAGAGGAGGAAGGGGGTTATCGGCCTGCGGGCCCGTTGGACTCTGGCCTGAGCACCCGCCCCGTCACGTGGCAGGTCTGCGTGGAAAGAACAGGTGAGACCCCGCCCCTTTATGGCTGGGTCACGTGTGTCGAGGGCACAGGTGAGTTGGTCTGTTGACGCAGGGCCTGTGGGGACCAGGTGACCCGGTTCCTGGCCTGGTTGCGCGGGGTTTGTAGGACAGAGGTGAAGTGAGGCCACGCCCCCTCAGGTACCAGGTGAGCAGAGGCCACTCCCCCATGGAGCTGGCTTGCTGGAGCAACGGCCAGCTCCAGTCCTACCGCGTGAAGTTCCTAGTGGCAGGAAAAGTTCACAAAAGGGTAGTGGCTCACTGGCTCTGCCCCTGCCCATTGCTCTTTCTTCTCCCTCACAGTTGCAGACGTTCCACATCCCATTCCCCTGTACCAGCCCCCAGGAGCTGAGCAGTGGCCTGGCTATAGCCTATGTGCTGAACCAGATGTGAGTGGGGCTGAGGGGAGGGTCCCAAAATGGTCTCCCAGCAGCTCATCCCACCTTTTCACCCCCAGAGATTCTTCCTGGTTCAACGAGGCATGGCTCCAGCACATCTCAGAGGACGCAGGTCCCAACTGGAGGCTGAAGGTGACAGGTGGACTCTGTTGGGGGACAGACTGGTGAAGAAATGATTAGGGAAGGGTCAGCTAGACATGTCCTAGATGATGGTTCAGCTACACATGTGACCTGGGTAATGGACAGCCAGACCTGGCCAGGAAGAGGGATAGATGTCTAGTTATTCTTTCATTCATCTGTTGAGCAGGCCTGGGCATGCAGCAAGGAGTAAAACAGACAAAAACCTGTATGCATAAACATTGACTTCCAACGGCAATAAATTATATGCAGATAATAAAAGCTGGGCCATGAGAGAGAGCAACTGAGGATTGGTGGATGGTTACTCCAGATAGGCTGATCTGCATGTGAGATTTGGAGAAATGGTATTCCAGGCAGAGGAAACAGTAAATACAAAGGCCCTGAGTTGGAAATAAGCTTGGTGTGATCAAGAAATGACAGAGAGGTCAGAACAGAAAGCAAGGGGGTTAGAAATTGTAGATGAAGTCATCAGGGGCCTGCCAGGCCCCAGCAGGGAGGTGGATTCTATTTTAAGTGCTGTGCAAAGTCAAGGAAAGGTTTTAGCAGAGGAAAGACTTGGGCTTGAAAAAGCTCCCCCTGGCTACTTGGAGAGGAAAGGAGGGTAGGCAGCAAGAGTGGAAGCTAAGATTGGGGAGAGATGACAGTGGCTAGGGCCCAAGGGTTGTAGGGCAAGTGGTGAGAAGTGATTGGATTTTGGGGACATGTGAACAAGATGATCAGGTGGACAAAAAGAGCAGGGAGCCAGACAGATTAGGCTTAGGAAAGAGGACATTCAGACAGAAAATGGGGCCAAATGGGATGAGGCAACCCGGTTTTGGCAAGAGAGGTGGGGAAAAATAAAAGATGGGGCAGATAGATTCAGAGTGAGGGCTGCTTGGCCCCTTCTGCGGGGGCTCAGGGACCCTGGACACAGCTCCTTGTCTCTCCTCAGGTCAGCAATCTGAAGAAGATCTTACAGAGCTTGGTGGAGTATTCCCAGGATGTAAGTAACTGTAAAGGGATTTAGGGGGTTGCGTTGGGAGGAGGAGGGGAAGGAGGGTCTGTGAGTCCCTGGCACCTACTTACCCACCCCTCCGGCTGCCCATCCTCAGGTCCTGGGACATCCCATTTCGGAGCAGCACCTCCCAGATGTGAGCCTCATTGGCGAGTTCTCAGACCCTGGAGAGCTTGGCAAGCTGCTTCAGCTGGTGCTGGGCTGTGCCATCAGTTGCGAGAAAAAGCAGGGTATGGGAGGTTCGGGGCTCACAGGGGAAGACCTGAGGAAATCCTCTTCCCCAAGTCTTAGTCTCCCCAACCTTGATCTCCAGAGCACATCCAGAGAATCATGACACTGGAGGAATCAGTTCAACACGTGGTGATGGAAGCCATCCAGGAGGTAGGTGGGGGTGCCCAATGTGGCAAAAAGCTGCAGGGGAGGGGACATCTCCAGGGCAGAGGCAACTGGGCACAGACTCTGGCCTGGTAAGGGCTGGGCTCTGTCTGGAACTTAGCTGGCCAGATTTCCCTGTCTCATGTGTCTGCCAGCTTCTCCCAGCTCTAAGTCACAATCAAAGGACCAGCCTCCCTGTGTGCTGGACTCACAGCAAGAGGGCAGACTTCATTCTGGAATTATAGGGGAGAAATGGCTTTGGAGACAGGAGGATGGACAGGTTCTCAGGCTGGATTGTGGAAGCCTTGAAGGCTGCCCGCAGAGGACCCAGATCATCTCAGTGCCACCCCACCTCCTTCTAGCTCATGACCAAAGACACCCCTGATGCCTTGTCGCCGGAAACATATGGGAACTTTGACAGCCAGGTAAGGGGTAGGGGACCTGGTTAGTGTCCCAACCCCATTACTAATTTCAGGGCTGTCTAAGGAGGAGGACTTGTCCTTAAGTCTATAAACCACTCCCATTCTTCAGGGCCTTAGCCTCTTCCCTTGCCAGGTACCCAGGGTTCCCTCTTCACCTTCCTCCAGTCCCCTGGGGTCCCAGTCCTCTCCTCTTAGATCCTGAGGGTTTCTTGGTTCCCTTCTCTTTGGCCTTAGAGATCCCAGTCTCCTTCCTCTAGTCTCCTCCCCTGGATTCCTGAGTTCCTTGCCCCTTCCCCTCCCCCATCAGTCCCGCAGGTACTACTTCCTGAGTGAGGAGGCCGATGAGGGGGATGAGCTTCAACAGCGCTGTCTGGATCTGGAGCGGCAGGTGGGGCCGAGGTGGGGGGACCACAGGTGCTCCCAGGGCAGGGCTGCCTACATAGCCCCCCTCCTAGCTCCAGCTCTCTGCACCTGCTGCCCACAGCTGGTGCTCCTGTCAGAGGAGAAGCAGAGCCTGGCGCAGGAAAACGCAGTGTTGCGGCAGCGGGTGGGCCAGCCCAAAGGTGAGGGGGCCATAGGCCTCACTGCCAAGAAGCTGCTGCTGCTACAGTCCCAGCTGGAGCAGCTGCAGGAGGAGAACTTCAGGTGTGTGCAACTGTGGCTGGGGCCAGGCCAACCAGGGGATTGGGGCAGTGCAGCCTCCTCATATGCTCACTCCCACACACCCACCCCCTAGGCTGGAGAGCGGCAGGGAAGATGATCGTCTGCGCTGTGCAGAGCTAGAACGGGAGAATACCGAGTTGCAACAGCGGAATCAGGCTCTGACCAGCCTGGCCCAAGAGGCGCAGGCCCTGAAGGATGAGATGGATGAGCTGCGGTGAGTGGTGGGTCCCTGGGTCCCTACCACATGCCCCATTGCCAGAGTGTCCCTCTGATGCTACAGTACCTCTATAACCTCAAAATGCCCAGTGGACCCCTACAGTGCCCCCCTAGACTTGACAATGCCATCCTCAACCCTATTGCACTATTCTGGACTCCACCACGTCCTCTGGTTATCACCAAGGCCCCTGGGTCCGTGCTGTCTCCCAGAACCCCCCAGTGTCCCCGTTACCCCACATTGTATCGCTCAGACCTCATAATATTCCTGTGACCCCACCAAGCCCAGGGCCCCCCACAATGCTCCCCAGATCCCACTGTACCATTCTGGGTCTTATGCCCCAGAATCCCATGGTGCTCTCCAGGACCCCACAATGCAATAACCTTGCAGTCCCCTATGATCCCACTGTGTACCCCAAGATATGACTGTACCTTCTTACAATGCTAGCATGCTTAGTGGGCCCCCATAGCACTAGCTCACTGTGCCTTCTGTAACCTCAAAGGACTCCCCTGTGACCCCATAGCACCTCTGTAATGTTAAAGTTTAAGGACCCCATACTACTCTGACTCCAGAGCTCCCCCATAACCCCACCATAGCCCCTGCACCCACAGTGCCCTCGTCGATCCCACAGTCACCTCACAACCCCAAAGTGTCCCTGGAGGCTCCTCAGCCCCTCTGGGCCTCTATCATTCCCCCTGTAACTCCAAAGCCATTCTGTGTCCCCACAATGATACTCCTGAGCATCTTTGATTATGACCTTGACTAAGCATTGATAGTTAGGGTCCCCTTTGTGCCCCCTAATGACCCCCAATAGCTGACTCCTGACCTTCAAGGCCCATCCCCTTGAACTCAAATGCCCCTAGGCTGACATGACACCTCCTACTCTGAGGGCCTTGCATCCAGGTGAACCCTGACTGCAGACCCGGGCCTCCTCTCCCCACTTGCCCCCTCCCCTAGGCAGTCCTCAGAGCGTGCTGGGCAGCTGGAGGCCACGCTGAGCAGCTGCAGGCGCCGCCTGGGGGAGCTCAGGGAGCTGCGGCGGCAGGTGCGGCAGCTGGAGGAGCGCAACGCTGGCCATGCAGAGCGCACTAGGCAGCTGGAGGATGAGCTGCGCAGGGCTGGCTCCCTGCGTGCCCAGCTGGAGGCGCAAAGGCGGCAGGTGTGGCAGGGGCTGGGGTGCTAGGGAGCCTGGACCTGGGCTGGGGCAGGAGCCTCTCATGGCTCCCTCCCTTCTCTTTGGGGACCTTCAGCATGGTGCTGAGCCCCTCAGAGCTGAGCACTCTCTTGTTTATATGTAGGCCATCCCCTTTAGGCAGACCACCTCTTCCCTGGGTTTTAACCTCCTCCTCTTCTCTTAAACCCCACCCCTCCAATTTCTTTGAGGTTGGGTCCTCTGGCCTCCTTCCTTCACCTTGTACTCAGTCCCTGCCCCTGGTTCCCACCCTGCCGTTCTCATCCCTCCCCTTTGTTCAGGTTCAGGAACTGCAGAGCCAGTGGCAGGAGGAGGCCATGAAGGCTGAGAAATGGCTATTTGAATGTCGAAATCTGGAGGAAAAGTATGAGTCCGTGACAAAGGAGAAGGAGGTGAGGCTGATGTCCCACGGCCTAAGCCCTGCACTGCCCATCATGGGGTAGCCCACTCCCCTAGAATTGAGTCAGCCTCAAGTGGCATCTTGCACCCCATTCCTCCAGCGGCTGTTGGCGGAGCGGGACTCCCTGCGGGAGGCCAATGAGGAGCTACGTTGCGCCCAGCTGCAGCCTCGGGGCGCCACCCAGACTGGTGAGTTTGGGGCCCATTCCAGGATCCTGCAGTGGGGTTGTGGTCTGGGGTGCTATTAGTGCAGGCAGAAAAGGCAGTGTCCCAGGCCTTGTCTAGGTTGGGAGCAGAGTTAGTCCACACTGGAGGGACATTAGAGGGGAAAGGCTGATAGAAGGCAGGAGCTGTACTCCTGAGCTCAGGGTAGGGCCAAGCATCACAGCTCCTTGTCAGGTTAGGTGTGGGGCTTGTGTCAAGCAAGGCTTTTGGTGACATTTGAGCCCCCAAAAATGATTATTGGAAAGAAGACCCTAGGGATGGGAACAGGGGCTGTGGAACTACCTGAGGACTTTTCTCACATTCTCCAGACCCCTCACTGGATCCCACCTCACCGGCTGTAGAAAACTTAGCAGCAGAGATCTTACCTGCGGAGCTCAGGTATTCTGGGGACAGCTTTGGTCCCATCCTGGCCTGTCAGTGTCTACCCTCAGCCCTGCCCCCTGTGCAGGCACCTACCATAGCCCAGCCAGCTTGGCTTGTTTCCCAAGTCCTAGCTGGGCTCCTAGGCCCAGCCACTTCTCATTCTGCCCTTACCTGGCCAGGGCTCTAGCGCTATTGATGGCTTGCCTCTCCAGGTGCATAAATTAGGTCCAACCTGTCTGCCTCCACTAGCCATGCAAAAATCCTACGCCCCAGCCTTGCCCACAATGGACTCTGCTCACAGGGCATAGCCCTGTCCTCAGTGTAGTCCCTGCTAGGTTCAGTGCCCTGTGCCCTGGCCAGATGGACTCTTTTTTTTGTTGTTGTTGTTTTTTGAGGGCAGTGTCACTGGCCCTCATATGTGGGACCCGAACCGGGGCCGCTGGCTTCCCAAGCCAGCGCTTAACCACTGCGCCACTCGGCCGGCCCTCAGATGGACTCTTCACACCCCAGCTCTTCTCATTCCTGTGTCTTGTTTACCTGCAGCGCCTTCCCTAGTGTTCAAACCATCTCCTGTAGCCCTGCCCTTGCCTGGCTCCACCCCTAGGCCCAGGTCATAGCCCTGTCTTCTTTGGTACTCCAGGGCTCTGTCCACCATGCCTAGGCCAAGCCACCAGGACTTTAGTCCTTTTCCAGGGTCTGGTTGGGCTCTTCTCCAGGTCTCTGTCTCTCCTAGTCCCCTCTGCCGGGTCCCCCTGCTTGAGCCCTGGCAGGCCTGTGGGGTGACGGGTCCCCAGCCCTGTTCTACTCCCTCCGGGTCCGCAGGGAGACGCTATTGCAGCTTCAGCTGGAGAACAAGCGTCTGTGCCAGCAGGAGGCGGCGGACCGGGAGCGGCAGGAGGAGCTGCAGCGCCACCTGGAGGAGGCCAACCGTACGCGCCACAGGCTAGAGACACAGCACCGGTGAGAACCTGGTGGAGGGAGGGCCCCCCTCACGTGGAGAGGGGCCGAGGGCCAGCGCAGGCACTGAGCGGCTGCCCACCCTCTCAGGCTGAACCAGCAGCAGCTGTCAGAGCTGCGGGCCCAGGTGGAGGACCTACAGAAGGCCCTTCAGGAGCTGGGGGGCAAGACGGAGGACGTGAGTGCCCACCTGATGCCTCCTCCCTGCCTAGCCCTCCTTCCTGTCCCACAGTAACCCTCTTCTCTCTCCCCACTGCTGCCCAATACCCCGTGCAGTCCATTGTAAGTACCATTGGACCAGAGTGGCACCCCTACCCCAGAGGTTGGGACCTCTAGACCCCCACTCACCCCATATTTCTTCTCTCTCCCAGTCCACCCTGCTGAAGAGGAAGCTAGAGGAACATCTGTGAGTCCCAGAGGGAGGGTACTCCTTGGGGGTGGGGGGACAAAGGTGTGGGGGATGGTGGAGGGTGTTGATGGAGAGTCATTTATGAGGAGAGCAAGTCAGCAGAAATACAGACTAGTAGGATCTTAAAGGCCAAGGGAAGCAGTAAGGACTGTTTTGAGGGAGCAATGGGGAGCCACAGAGGGAATTTCAGTAAGGTAGTGTGATAAAGTGATAATCGCCTTTTACTTTGTACATTGTTAAAGAAGAAACTTTTAAATATTGATCGTGTTTATAGTTTAAAACCCAAAATGTATACCTCCCCAATTGATTCAATTTCCACCCACTCCACCCCCATTCCTATTAGTTTATTATGGAAATTCCTCCAGAGTTTTTAAAGCAAATACAAATGAATATGAATATAGATTTTTATTCTCATTCCTTATTTACACAAAAGGTAGCATAATATGTGCTAGACTGCACTTTGCTTTTCCTACTTAGGATAACTGGAAAATTTCTCCAAATGAATAAATAGTCATTTTTAAAATAAATGTAGCAGGGCCAGCCGAGTGGCGTGATGGTTAAGCACTGGCTTGGGAAGCCAGCGGCCCTGGTTCAGGTCCCACATATGGGGCCAGTGACACTGCCCTCAAAAAAAAAAAGAAAAAAGATACATAAAATAAATATAGCAGCCTGTGTCAACTGGGGTTCCATGGGGAAACTAACTGGGTCTTATAGAAAATGATTTGCGTGGTGGTTTTCTCAGTTCTGGCCAAGGATGGAATGTAGCTAAGGCCAACCCAGAGCACAGTAAAAATTATTTCTTTACAGAGGCTGGGTACCTATAGGCATTAGGACTTTAATTCTGTAGAATTCTGGTCCAGAAAGGCTGGCTTGTAGCATTTTTTGTGAATATCATGATGTATTTAATTCATTCTTTCTCAACAAAGTAAAACAATACACATGCATCATTTCACTTGTGTGCAAATATATCACAAGTGGAAGTGATTGCTCAGAAGGCACATGTCTTTGTAATTTTAATGACTATTATGTTCCACATTCAATGCACAATAATAGTCTCACCTACAGGGAGTGTTATCAAATCTATTGGGTTTTGCCACAGGTGGCACAGGGCACTGAACCTAGGTGCAACTTATAGCTTTCCTTTCCTTTTGTTGTAAGAGATTTGCATTCTAGAAAGATTACTGGCTGCTGGGTAGAGAATGGAAGTGAGGAGTTGAGAATAGAAGAGGCTGGCGAGGGGTGATGGTGGCTGGACCAGCATGGGGACTGTGAAATGAGAAGTGGACAAATGAAAGGCTGATCTGGGGGACACCTGACTAAGGGTGTTGCTCTGATGGCGGAAGAAGTGGTGGGGCCAGAGCATACAGCCTCTGTGCTGGTCTGGCAGGCAGAGAGATCTTTGCAGCCATGTAGGGACACTTATGGCCAGCTGGGAATGCTGTGGTTACCACTGCTGCCACCTGTCCCCTGCCCACAGGCAGAAGCTGCATGAGGCAGATTTGGAGCTGCAGCGGAAGCGCGAGTATATCGAGGAGCTGGAGCCACCTGCTGATGGCAACAGTGAGTGGGGCTCAGTGGCTGGACAGGTGAGGGGAGTCCTGAGCTCTGCATGGAGCTGAGGGGCCACCTTGTTCCTCTAGCAGCCCGACGTATCAAAGAACTGCAGGACAGCCTGCAAAAGAAGGATGCAGACTTGCGGGCCATGGAGGAGCGATACCGCCGATATCTGGACAAGGCACGCACGGTGAGGATACTAGGTGACCTACCCAGGTTGTTGCCTTCCATTGGTTCACATCTCCCACCAGTTTGTTCATCTCTGCCCCTCACCCCCATGCCTGTCATATCACGTCATACAATAGACTTCTACACTATGGCCATGAGCTGTCACATTTAACACATCCCAATGCATTGAACAGCCAGTGAGGCCAACCAAGGTCACCCTGGCTGTGTTGTCCCCAACACCTAGGTCATACAGACCCTGGAACCCAAGCAGCGACCACCTGAGGGGGCACCCCTGGAACTCTGCACCTTGAGGACACAGCTCCGGGAACGGGAAGTCCGAATCCGGCACTTGGAGGTAGGTGCCCTCATCCCTTCTCACTGCCCCCAGCATATCCATATCCAGGCCCTTGACTATTGCCTCCTTGGCAGATGGATTTTGAGAAGAGTCGAAGTCAGCGGGAGCAGGAAGAAAAGCTGCTCATCAGTGCCTGGTATAATATGGTGAGTGTATCAGCATCATGGCTGGAGTGTTGGGGGTGTTCCGTGGGCTCACCTGATGCCAACCACACCCTATCCCTCCAGGGCATGGCCTTGCAGCAGCGAGCAGGGGAAGAACGGGCGCCTGCCCATGCTCAGTCATTCCTGGCACAGCAGCGACTGGCCACCAATGCTCGCCGTGGACCCCTGGGACGCTTAGTGTCCCTGAACATGCGCCCCACTGACAAGCACTGACGGACCTCAGGATCCTGCCCAGCCAGTCAGGGCTTAATTCACCCTGGATTTCCCCAACTCACCTGGGGCCCACATCATGCCTGGGTCAGCTGCTTGAGAGCTTTGAGGTCATGACCTCTGCCTTTTGCTTTCCCAGGTGGGATAAGAACGCAGGACAGGGTGATAGGCAGGTATGGGTCTGTTCTTTTGGGCAATTTGATTCTTATCCTTGATATTCTCTCTGGGGTTAATGAGCTGCCAGGGCAGAAAGTGATTTTATATTGGAGAAGAAAAATAATAAAGACTTTCAATCTGTCCTGGCTGGATTCTAGAGACTGAGGTGAGGGTGAGAAGATGGGCCAGGGACGGGACTCAGACCACTGCTTTTTCAAAAGGCCTGGCTTGTGTTCTTACTAAAGTATGAGTGACTGAGAGTACCTAGTGGGAGGTGAGAATCATATTTGCATTTGTGTAACTGTGCATGTGTGGTAGGTTTTGAAGAAACTTCAGACAAAGCCTTTGCCTTATGAAGCTATTATTTCCAATGAAGGGAGACAGACAATAAACAAAACAGATAAAAGTTTGATGTGAGAAGTGCTATAGAAAGAAATAAAGCAGATGGAAGTGATGGAGATGTAGGAGGTAGATTTAGGAAATGGTGATTTTTCATAAAAGCCCAGCAAAGGAGGCCTCACCAAGGAAGTGACGTAATTTAAGCAGAGACCTGAAGGATGTGTGGGAGGAGCTATGTAAGTATCTGAGGAAGAGCAATCCAGCCAGAGGGAACAGCATGTGCAAATCCTGAGGTGAGACGTTGCTTGGTGAGTTAGAGGGACAGTGCAGTGAGTGAGGGGAAAAGAGAAGATGAGGGGAAGGAGATTGTTCAGGGCCTCATGGGCTGTGGGAAGCCTTTAGCTTTTTTTCTGCATTAGGTGGGAGTCATGGAGATTCTAAGGAAAGGAGGGACGTTACCTGATTCAGGCTCCCTTTGCTGTTGTGGAAGGAACTGACTGTGGGGCGTTAAGGCCAGATCTGGGAGACCAGGGCAGAGGTCACTAGTCTAACTTGCGGGCGCATGACAGTGGGGGCTCAGCCATGGTAGGGGCCCTGGAAGAAAGGGAAATGGTAGGACTTTGTGTACAATTTGATGACCAAACCAATGGGATTTGGGAAAAAGAGGATTTGCAGATGACTCCAGGTTTTGGCCTCATCATCTGGAAGGACAAAGCAGACAGAACAGAGGTTGGGGAGCTGATAGGGAGCTGGTTCAGGGGCATGTTATGTCGAGATGCCTGGGAGATCCCTACAAGGGACATCGAGCAGATAATTGGCGCTGTGGAGCTAGATACAGAGGAGGGATCCTAGCTGGACTTCTACTAAATACAGGAGTCATTGACATATTGAATTAAGAGCACTGAAAGGGTATCTGAGAATTCAGGGACTTGGGGTGGAGAGGTTGCTTACAGAATCATACATCAAGGTTGGCAAGAGAAAGCTGTGGTTCTGGGACGGTGGCTGGTACAGTAATGAATGAATAAAGCTGTGTGCACTGATGGAGCCATTTCAGAGCACAGTGCGGGAGGAAATGGGCAGGGCATCATCAAATAACCTGGAAAAATTCTCAAATCTGTCAGCATGGGGCTGGCTGAGTGGCTCAGTTGGTTAAGAGTGTGAGCTGAGGGCTGGCCGAGTGGCGCAGTGGTTAAGCGCTGGCTTGGGAAGCCAGCGGCTCCGGTTCGGATCCCACATATGAGGGCCAGTGACACTGCCCTCAAAAAAAAAGTCATAGATTTGGGCTGGCTGAGTGGTGCAGTAGTTAAGCGCTGGCTTGGGAAGCTGGCGGCCCCGGTTCGGGTCCCACATATGAGGGCTAGTGATACTGCCCTCAAAAAAAAAAAAAAAAAGTGTGAGCTGAGCTCTGGGCAACAGCAGTTGGATGCCCAGCCCGAGCAACTGGTGGCTCAGCTGAAAGAAAAAAAATCTGACAGCATAATGCCTGGCAGGAAGTCAGGCTAACAATGTTTGAATAGAAACCACTAACATTTTATTGAGCACCTATTATGTACCAAACACTTTAAAGCTGTCATTTCATCCCAAATTGACAACTCGGAGAGGTAGACACTCACATCTCCAACAATAAAGGCAGGACACACTAACAGAGGCTTCTCAGGCAGTGGAGTGTGGAAAGTAGAGCTGGTGGGAAGGACAGGCTGCTCAAAGCAGCTGGAAGAATCCCCTGCCCTTAGCCCGGTATCTGGCCCACAGGAGGCGCTCCAAACCCTTGTGCCAGACGGGAATGTGAGAACTGGTCAAAAGCTGGCAGGCGGAGTCCACGGGGGCTTATGCAGGCCTGAGCTGGTGCCTGCGTGTGGTGTGGGTCTTGGCTGGCCCTGTCTTTGGGGATCCTGGGCCCCAGGGTCTCAGGCAAGACTCTCCTCCTCCTCTCCAATGGGACTGGGCAGCCAGGCGGGAGCTGGTCCCCGGGACGTGGGCATGGACACTGTGGTGAAGGGCTCGGCGACCGGCCCCGTGGCGGACGGCTCAGGCCCAGTGAGGGGCTCGGGTTCTGGTTCCTGGAGGCCTGGGTAGAGCAGTAGGTCCCCACAGCCGCACTCTGGGACCGCACCGTCGGGGGCCCCAATGCACACAGAGCTGGCAGCAGTGGATGCCTCCGACACGCAGCTGTTCTTGCGGCGTAGCAAGGACAGGCGTCGGCCCAGCATGCCTCCTGCGGCCATGCCTGGGCCTACAGGCAAGAGGCGCTGCAAGAAGTCACCCTGAGGCTCGCCCAGTGGCACATCCACGTCGTCCGGCCGCTGGAACTGCATGTCCTCCTTGGCCAGCCTGTGGGACAGACAGCGGGTCAGCGCTGTGACCTTGCCCCTCTCCTTGGTTAGCAGAGCTAGGACCCCAGCCCGCAGCTTTTCGTGGTTCCACCCACCCCATTGTCATACTTATACCAAAAGACCTTGACCCCTCACCTGAGAACCTGGCCTTATCCTCTGGTGCAGGCTCTGCTCAAACTCAGGCCTCACAGCTTCAGTTGTTTTTCTGCTGTGTCTCCTTTGGTATTGCCTCTAGCCACCCATTCAGTCCTCATACATCTTAGCTCTTAGCTCGGCTCCAGTTAGTGGCCTGGTCCCAGATCTTGACCCCAATCCTTGTCCTCATAGACTTTATTTTGCTCTTAGTTACAAATCTCCAGAATTTAGCCCTTAGTCGTGGTACCCTAAAGCCCCCTCAATCAGACACTCGGTGCAGAGCCATAAGCCTCCCCTCAAGAGGCCCGGCCCACCCCGCTGGCTCACGTGATGTCGAAGGTGGAGCCCTGGAAGGAGGGCTGCTGCCTCTGGAAGGCGGTGGCTGCTGTGTATGGGGCACGAGCCTCAGCCGTGTCCCAGTATAGATCCTTCTCCAGCATGGCTAGGTCATCGTACATCTCATCCACTGCCAGCATTGACACCTGTGGGCATGAACATGGGACTAAGTGTGGGGGCGGGGGTGACAAAGCACAGGCCGCGAGGTGGACCTCTCAGGATGAGTAGGAGTGTGGTACCAAAGAGAGGATGGTTCAGAGGCCAGGCCTGGGCAAGTCTTGGCGGGGTGGGAGCAGCCACTGTGGGAACCCCGCAATGGTCGCTATGAAGTCTCACCTGGAAGTTTCGGTCAATCAGAAAGTTGGTCTCAAAGTCATCGTCGTCCTCTCCAAAGGGGTTGATGAGCTGCTCGGCTACCTGAGGGAAAGGAGGTAGGTAGGCGGAGACCCTTGCCTGCCCACCACCTGAAATCCTGGCGTGGGGGGTCCCAACTACCTTGAGCCAGCCTGCATAGAAGAAGAACTGCAGCAGAGTGAAGACTGGAACAAACAGGTCAAGGTTGTGGTCTTTGTAACCCTGCGCAGGGTCTAGGAACTGACGACCAATAAGGCAGGCCAGGAAGTAACTGTATACAGCGATGGTCACCACCTGAAGGCAGGCAATCCACCAGGACAGGAGAGACCAGGACTAGGGTCAGGCGTCACTGTGATGGGGTCTTAGCTGACCCTCAGTTTCCCCTTGAGATCAGTGTGCCTAACGCTGAATATAAATGGAGGCACAGAGGGGTTACCTGAGTGTAGACGAGGGGTACACTAATCCAGTCGTAGTGAAACAGCATCGAACACTTGCCCCGAAACACAGTCAGCTCCTGGAGGTGGATACTGTCATTGAGGGGGCCTGACATACATGGGTATTAAGTGTGGGTACTTGGAATGGAGGTGAGTGGTGACCTGATGGGAGGTGGTGTGTGCTTCTGAGGGCTCCACTGAGAGTATTTAGTGGAGAGTGTACCACCTGGGGTGCGGGCCCCTACAAATATGCACCTGGGGGCTGCTGAGTAAGGGTGTTTGGAAGCAGCTTTGTGGGAGGTGCGTGGCAGGGTATTGTTTGACACAACTCCAGGGCACTGGGGTACAATTTCCCTGGTATTTTGTATTAATGACCAGCTGGCGAGCCCACCTCAAGCAGCAGTTTAAGGGCGCTGTTGTCGCGGATGCGGCCCTCGCGTCGGGCCTGTGCCGCCAAGTTGGAGAACCAGATGCAGGGCACCCAATACTTATTGTAGGGCGAGTTCAGGTTCTCGAACTTCTTGCGCTCCTCGCGGGTCATAAACCCTAGAAGGGTGAGGTCGAGCGTCATTCGTGCTGCCCTCCCGTCTTTGCGGGGTTTGGAGGGGGGTTGTCACTCGCCCTGCCTTCCGTCTTGGCCATGCCCCTGCTTCCGGCCCCGAGCCTCACCAGCTTCAACCACGTGGTCTATGGTAGGGAAGCGCTTGAAGACTGCCGTGCTGACGGAGCGCAGGATGAGCACGGCTGAGAGCCCTGCGTAGCGCATGAGTGTGCGCCGGTAGAGGCGGCCGCGCTCATCGCGCCCATGAACCGTGCCCGACACTATGCACATGAGCGCGTCCGGAAGAGGCATGCAGAGGTACTGATTCCACCAACGGTGCACCACCAGGTTCACATAGAAGCCTGCGGAAGAGCCGGGAACGGCTGAGTGGGGGCTCAGTGGGGAGACTAGAGCCAGGGGCTTGGGGGCCCAGGTGGTGGGAAGGAAGAGGAGTGACAGGGTCTGCATCAGGGACACCAGGAAGTCTGGTCACCCTGAGCACACAGGGCCATCTGGCCTTGGAACTTGGGGTTCTAGTCCTAAGGTCAGAGTGGCTGGAGCAGGCTGGGTCACTCCGGCTACTTGGGAGTCGCCTGGGATGAGGGATTGGGATTCCAGTACGGAGGGCCCATAAGCAGGTTTTCACCTAGGCCACAGGGAGCCCCTGAGCCAGGGATGTTTGAAGAGGTTGGCCACAGGGTCTATGTCAAAGAGCCTGGCTAGGCTGGTCACCTCATCCATGTGGGCAGAGAACAATGGGAAGGAAGTTGGGGGCCAGGACTTGTCAAAGAAATATTCCCCAGGCTGGACTTGAGAGGATGGTCTAAGAGGTCCCTGGGGCACAGGACATGGGAAGGGGCGCACTAGTAATCTTATGCAGACACAGGTGGGAGTCCCTGAGGTGACCAGGAATAAGCATGTGGGTGACATGGAGCTCTCATGGGGGGCACTGTGACCAGGTGATATCCAAGGTCTTGGGAATGGGGGACACATCTGGCATGAAGGACACAGAAATGGGGGTCTATGGGGTTGGATTTGAGGAGGATCTCAGAGGGGCAGGAATGGGGGTGTCTCCAAAAGCGATGAATGGAAAGGCTTCTCTGGATCACAGGATGGGGAACTCAGGAGCTCAGACACACCGAGCACGAAAGAGACCGGAATGAGACTGGCATACTGGTCGCAGTAAATGACAAGCTTCTCGAAGTAGCGCTTCTGCCCTTCGGTCAGCACGAAGCTGTAAGGGAGGGGCACGGGGTCACGGGCGAGCTCCCTCCCCAGCTGCCGACCTCTCTTCTAGTGCTCAGCCCTGGTCACACCCGGGCCCCTTCCCAGCCCCTTCTGGTCGGCACGCCCACCCCAGGCCAACCTCACCGATAGGTGGCACTCAGCGCCATGTAGAGCCCGAGAAAACAGAGCAGCTCCCGCCACAGAAGTTTGTAGATGCTCCCGCGCCACAGCAGTAGCAGCTGCGAGAAGCCGCCAAAGCGCGCGTTGGCCACACGGGCTGTGTACGTGACGGTCATTGCGGCGCCGGACAGGTCGGGCCAAAGGAGATGGGCCTGGACAAGACTCAGGCCTGTGGGCCGAGGAACGGGGGGTCGGGAGGGAGCCGGGCTGGAGGCTGCGGGTGTGGGTAGAGAGGTACGGGGTGACTCAGCTCAGCGTTCCCTTCCGCGCCCGGCCTTCTCCTCCGTCTTCTCCTCCCAGTTCTGTTAAGTTTGGTACCTAGCTGCCAGCCCTCCCAAGATCCCTCTGGCAAGCCACCTCCTTCCTTGGACTCCGGTTCCCCGCGTCTTGCGCCTACCTCCCTAGGCCCTCTCATCAGCTCCCACCCTTGGGTCAACCGAATTGCCTTCTACCGGATCCCATCCCTATTACGGACTCCATCTACAGCCTCCCACACTCCCCGAGTCTCCAGCGCCTGTTTCTAGGTTCTCAGGGCTCCGACTGACCGCTCCCATTCCCCTCTCTCTGTTCTCATCTCTGCCCACCCCCCAACTGCCCTAGGTCCCAGTCTCTGCCCTCCGAAGCCCTGTCCTCAACCTCCAGGGTCCCAGGTTCTCTCCTGCAGCATCCCCCAAACTTAGACTGGCCCTCTCTCCTGCACAGCTGCCCCAGCCTATTCACTCTCCCCAATGAATTGTCCTTCCCCTTCTTCTGGGTCCACCTTTATCTTTCCTCTGTCCATCCTCCTCCAGCCTTCCAAGATCTTCACTCCAGACCCTGAGGATTCCTGCCTGATTCCTGCTTGCAGGCCCACCTATCTTCAGGGTCCCCTATTCCCCCAGGCCTGGGACCTTCTCACCTGATGGGTATAGGACTCTGGAGGACAGGGACAGGACAGGTAGGTGGTTTCAGAGTTGGGTGGGGCTGAAGCCAGACCCCAGGGTGGGAGGGGACTGGGAAACGGGCGTGGATGGTCCCTCCCTGGCCCAGCCTTGGTTGCAGCCTCAGAACTTTGGAGAAGTCTGGCCAGCTTGTTACCTGGAGGAGGGGGAGGAATCCACCCAGGTCTCTCTAGCTCCTTAGTCAGTCACTCGCAAGTCCAAGGGATCTTGGACCTAGAGCTGGGGGAGGGGGCAGGAACTGTGTCCTTCTCAGTCTCTCTCTCTGTCTCTCTCTGTCTCTCTCTCTCTCTCTCACACACACACACACACACACACAGCTCAGTGAGGCTGGGTCACTCCACAGTCATCTGTAATCATACACTGTCACAAAGATGTACATAGAAACACATGCCATAAACCCAGGCACAAATGCAGCTTCCCTCAACACTGACCCACAACCACGATGACCCAGAGGGCAGTATGCACTGTCACAAAGTCACACAAGACACCTCGCTCTACCTCCTCCATCATTCAGGTATAAGGCAAATGGACCCTATCTCAGCAGGCTCACAGCTCTCAGTCTCCAAACAGTCACCCAGGAGAATGTGGGCAGGGACCCAGGGGCCCCACATTCCCTCCTGATCACGCCATGTAACAAAGACACACACAAGGTCACACAATCAGCCAAACACAGACCCTATTCAGAGCCCAGAAAGCCTTCACACACACAGCCATACACCATAACACAGAGGGTGGTAATACACATTCCGGATCTTCCCGGCAGAAAGACAACCTGTGGTCACACAATAGATGTGGGAACGCTTGCCCTCTACACAGCTGCACATGCTCCTGGGGTCCCTTAGATCCACCAGTGTTGCAAAGATACACTCATACAACAGCGACCCTTCCCTAACAGTCCCACAGACCCCAAGAGGCACATCCAGACAGGGTCACACCCATAACCCTTCATGAAATTCACCTGCATTTGCACATTGATAAGACACCTGTCCCCAATGCCCCTTTACTGCAGTGTGCAGGCATACCCCCCATACACATACCTCAGCTCTCAGATCCTCTCAGTATTCTCATGAACACAACCTTGGGGACAAAAACTTGTCCCCACGTTTGGCATAAGTACAGGACAGTTGTTCACCATTCACAGACATGCCCACAAAAGGGGCACTCCCAGCCTGGCACAAACAGCCTCCCTATCCCAGTTCTTAAACTCACAGCGAGGTGTATGAGAGGTGGAGGCTCAGGGAT
Organism: Aselliscus stoliczkanus; assembly: GCA_033961575.1. Lineage (NCBI taxonomy): Eukaryota > Metazoa > Chordata > Mammalia > Chiroptera > Hipposideridae > Aselliscus > Aselliscus stoliczkanus. The sequence goes on from CM066735.1 coordinate 12,329,461, forward strand.
CCAGCTCCTGGGCCCCTCTGAATCCACCCCATGCGCTGAATTCGGATGGCTTTATGTGGCCCCACCCCGAAGCCCTCCGGCTAGGACACCTTGTTCTCAGTCTGGCAGATGTCCGCCCCGCCTGGGGTAATTAGGAACCAGCCGGGGCTGGTAACTTTTGAACCCGCATCTCCGCTGTCCAGCTGCTGTCCAGCCCATAAAAGTGGGAAAGGGGTGGCACTACTAGCCGCGGGCCCTGGGAGGGGACAGGCTTTGTTGATGGGGCTCTGTTCCGGACCAGAGGTCCCCACTCCCTAGGACATATTTTTATACACACTGCAGCCTGCCCTCTCTTCCTCCCTCCCATTATCCCCTCCCCAGCTCACAGTGTCCCCACAGGCACTTCTGACTGCTGGACCCCCGATGGGGTAGGGGCAAGTTGCCCGGGCTAGTTCACATACTTAATAATTGTAGCAGTGAATAATAACAAACACTCCTTGGCAGGTATGTCCCTGGTGCTGTTGTAAAGGCGTTCCTTATTTCATGTCATTGAGTCCTTACAAACAGGCTTATGAAGTTGGTGCTTGTCATACTTGCTATCCAGGTAGGGAAACAGGCTCAGATGACACAGGCCGTTTAATGGCACAGTTGGGACTTGAACCCAGGTAGTCTGGCTGGGAGCCTGGGGTCTTTGCCTCTGGTGCACCACCGTGTTTGTTTACGAGTGCCACCCTGACATGTCCACACTCGCTTGCACAAACCCAGTGCAATCGAGTTGGGACATGTTTGGGCTCATGGCTGGATTCCCCTTACACGCACGCACACCCTGACACACCCAGGCACTGGGTGTGCAGTTTGAACACTATTTCCTGACTCATGCGTGTCCTCAGACACCTTTTGTCTACCCTACCCCACCTCCCCCAAACCAACTCTGGCTTGGAATCTGCAAATGCCCAAGGTCATCCCAATTCTGAGTTTCAGGTGGAGATGAAGGTGGCTGTCCAGGCAGTGGCAGAGGGAGGAGTGAAGGGGATAAGGGGGTCTGCTAGGTGCCTTCCAGGTTGCTGTGCTGAGCCTTTCAGGGTCAGGTGAACTTGTGTTCTGGTTCTGTGAATGGCCATACTGTCTCCATTTTGGGGATAAAGCTCAAACTACAGGAAACATGAGGCCACTCAGTGAGACCTCTCTGGAGCCAGGACAGGACTTCAGGGATTCCTCTGGCCTGAGTCCTCTGCCATCCTGTTCCCAGTTGCAGCCCTGTGTTGGGAGGAGCTAATGCCATCCCACAGGGGCAGGAATTGGGAGGTGGAGACTGTTAATCCTCTGTCTGGCTGGCCCAGCCTCTGCCCAGGGTGCCTGCTAATTTCCAAACCAAACAGCAGGTAGTGTTGGGCAAGCTGCCGGCCTAATCCACTCCCCACCAGCCTGGGGCTCTCCAAGGGGTCTCCTGGTTCCCACACTCAGCCTCAAAAGAAGTCAACAGATGCCCCTCTTCCACTCCAGGCTTTACAGCAGGGACAGCCCCACTCATACAGCTAGAAACTCCCCCTTACTGAAGATACCCACTTTCCAAAATTACCATAATAAGTACACCTGTTAGGTCTGTTTTAACTGCACCTCTCTAATGTGCCATTTTTGCACAGTGTACAACCTGTGCAACTGCACATGGAGGCACTAACTCTCAAACTCCCTGTATCAATACCCACAATGGTTTAAGATCATTTTATTGAAGAGCGAGAGGCAGGGAGAGGTGGGGGGCAGCTACAGCCTCCCCAGCCCCACCAGGGGGAAGAGACCCCCTCCCCGCCTCCTACCTCCCAAGTGGCTCCCCTTGTATTATGGGGAATACTTTGTGCAAACTCTGCCCTGGTACAGTGGAGGGTGGATATGAAATGGTAGCAGCTGGGGCTGGCAGCGGTGCTACTGGGTGTTGGGTGGCTTGTAGGGCTCCAAGAGGAGGGCAGAGAAGGTGTTGACCTTGTCTGCCCCCCGCACCTCGTGGGGTAGCAGAGGCAGCTTCACAATGTGGAAGTCTTCGTACAGGTCCTCCATCTGCAGACAGGAGCACAGGGTGGCGGTCAGGGAGCCGCAGGGTAGAGACAGAATGTAGGTAGACGAAAGTGGTCAGGAGGGGGGCCTCCCAGGGTTAGGGGCTTCACAAGTCAAAGCCAGTGAGGTCTGAGATCCCTGGGCCAGACCTCCCGCTCCCCAGGGTCAGAGGTACCCAGGCCAGGCTAGCCATAGTCCTCAAGGGCCAGAATTAGGGGGAAGGGTCTGAAGTAGGGGTGAAGGGCAGGAGGTTGGGATGGGATGGAGCAAAGGGTCTGAACATAGAGTAAATGGCTAGCAGTGCTGTGGCTAGGCTGGGTCAGGCCCCCACTGCCCGGATCAGAGGTTGTAAGGGCTGGATAGATGGCTGGGCATGCACACCTGGTCCAGGTACTTGGCCTGGATCTTGTGGCGGGCCTCACACATCTTGCAGGGCTTCTCAGGGTCTGGGAAGACAAGCTGATTGACAATGATGTTGTGCGTGTCGATCTTGCACTTGGCCAACTCCTGGATGAGCCGCTCTGTCTCGTATAGGGACAGGAACTCTGCGATGCACACGCAGATGAAGGTTGTCTGCTCCTGCAGGGTGCGAGAGAAAACAGTGAGGGCCAGGTGCTGGCCCTGTCCCCAACCCGAGCTTCTCACTGCCCACCTGTACCGTGACTCACAGGGTCCTTGAACTGCTCGCTGACGGATCGGATGACGGGCAGCGTCTCCTCCAGCTTAGAGGCTAGTTGGTCTGCGTTCATGTCCCCTAGGCCCAGCATGTTGCACATCTGGTGGGGAGGACATGGAGTGCTCGTGACTTACTTGGGGCCCATTATACCGCCTGAGTTGGGGGCTTGCTAAACACCCGGTGTGGATGGCTCCTGACACCTCCCAGTGGTTAAAGGCATGGGTCCTTGAGCAGACCACAAGGGTCAAATCCCAGCTCTGCCTCTTCCGGGGGACTGTGGCCAGGTGGCTTGACCCCTTGGAGGCTCAGTTTCCCCATGTGTAGACCTCACCTCCAAGAGCCGGTGTGCTAGATGAGCTGACACATATCATGTGTTCAGAACACTGCCTGATACACAGTTAAGTGCTCCACAAATGTGACTAACTGAGGCATAGGTCCCTGTAGAGGGCCACACACACACCACCAGGGGTGTGGGATATGTGTAGAAATGTGGTTGTCATTAGGGTCATCACACTGTCATGCTAATAACAACCCATGGGGGCACTCAAACGCTTTCCATTTGATAGTCAAAGAAGGTGAGGCTGGGAGAGGTGAAGAGACTTGCTTGAGGTCACATGGCTGTCATACCAGAGTGCAGAGCATTTGAACCCAGGCTGCCTGGCTCTGGAATATGTTCTTTCAAGCTCTCTCTGGGCACTCAGTAGGTGGAAGTAGGGACACCAGGTCCACTGGGGTAGGGGGATAGTCCCCTCCATAGTGAAGATCCATCCCACCCATTGAGAAGCATGGACCCAGAGGGGTTGTGTGTGGGAAAGGCCTTTGCCATTGTGCATCTGGAAACCTGGGGACTGGCTCCCACTTAGGGGATGCCTGGATGCCCTGGGGCCCTGCCTGCCTGTGAGATGAAGGGGCTGATCTGGTTCTTGATCTGCATGAGGCGGCCTAGGCCCCGCTCCACGATGGTGGGGAAGTTGAGAAGCCTCAGCGTGTGGCCTGTGGGCGCCGTGTCAAACACCACCACCGAGAAGTTCATGCCCTTCACCAGCCTGCAGGGAGATGAGGGTCAGGCCCACTCCACCCCCTCTTCCACCCCAGCCCCGGGCAGCACCAGCCCACTGCGCCTGACCTCATGACCTCTGCATAGCTCATGGCCTCATCGATGCCTGGGAAGGCGCTCATGGCTTCCTGCATCATCTTCTTGCCCATGCTTAGCATGTTGTCCTCCTCGAAGAACTCATCAGGGAGCTCTGCCACGCCCAGGCTGGGGTCAATCTCCTGGGGGAGCCGAGGGTTTGAGACTCAGGCTGCTGCTACTACTGTAGGGGCCTTCTCATCCAGACGGGCTCCAGGCCAGGGGAGCCCATAGAGGGCCCAAACCTCAGCCTTGCATCAGGTCCCAGCTGGGGAGGACCCCCATGGCCCTCCCTCAGACACTTAGGGTCTCCCAGGTTTGCATAAAGGGTCAAACTATTTCACAAACAGATGGAAAATTGTAAATTGTGATCAGTGCCCCCAGAGGAAAGCCAAAGCCCTCTGCAGGGCTTTCATTGGCTATTCCCCTACCCAGACCCCTGACTGCTTTCAGATCATTCTTCTAATGTGAGTCTTCCTTCACCATCCCATCTAAAAGCATAGCAGCAGCCTCCCATCCTACTTTCTTTTCTCCTTAACATTCAGCCCTCACATGATTTACTTATCACATTTCTCCTCTGTTTTCCCAACCAGAATGTTCGCCACACAAGTGCACTAGGAACTGTCTGGCACACAGTAGTAGGTCCTCAACATGGATGTAGAATCCCAAAGGTATGACCATTCCTGAGCTCCCTGGTCAGTCTTGGACACAATGCCTCCTTCTCTATCCTCCGACTGTGTCACGTCTTCTTGGTGCCTTCACAGGTCCTGTGGTGAAGCCCCCAACTCACTGGCCTAAGAGGTCACTTCCCTGCATAGAGCTTGCCCACCCATCACCTCACCCATCACCCCCACAGTCACACCTTTGATGGGTTACTCCTAGTCATGTGGTCACCTGTAAGCTCACTTATCCTACTCTCTGACCTGGGCCTCCTCGCCTCCTACCTCAGTTATTTAAACCTCTTTGGGCCACCTCATCCCCACACCTGTTGGTGTCCCTCTTGGCTGGCACCCTTATCCAGCTTAGGATCCATAGGTTGCTTCTGCAAACACTCCTCTTTCCCTGTGTGGTTGGCAAAATCCCCATCCTGGTTACTCCTGGCTCTCTGGTATGGCTACACTGAGATGAACATCAGGGGAACACACCTGATGAATAACTTCCACCTTGCTCCTTATTCCTGATCACAAATTTCCAAAACGCACTCAATAGCCAGAAAATCCACCCTTGGGAGTGTCACATTTTATCCTTCCTCAGATCCCTTCTGTCCCATTCGTTTCTTGCTCTCTGCTGAGACCTGAGCCTCACCTGTGCCTCTGTAAGAAAGAAAACCCGCTGGCTGCCAACACCCTCATTGCCCCCCCAGGAAATACCTCAGTCCCCTGGCCTTGCCTTTGAGTCCCTGGTCCTGGCATAGCCCAAGTCCTGGGTCTGTGTGCTGGATGGAGCTCACGCCTACCTGAGGACCATCCTCTGCCAGCATCCTGGCTCCCTCCTGCAACATTACTTGTCCCTCCCTGTTGGAGCATTTGCATCAGCAAAAAAAACCCAAAAAAACGCTCTAACATTTCTTTTCTCAAAAAAACCTTCCATAACCCTTCTCCTATATCCCTCCAGTGATGACCCTATTTCTTAGCCCCCATCATGGCTAGTCCCAATCACTGTCTCCACCTCCTGAGCTCACCCACTCCAGGCAGGATTTTGCCCCCACTTCCAGGGTGGTCTCTCTAAAACTGGTGTGCCTATTGGAGCCAACAACCTCTTCCTGACCAAGTCCTTTGTTCTCCTGGAGCTTAGGAGCCCACATCTGGCTTTTCTCTCACTTCATTGGTGGCTATTTCTTGGCCTCCTTCATTGCTAGACCCTAAATGCTGATGTGCCCTCAGGTTGTTTCTGGGCCTTTCTGTTCTCTCACATTCTCCTCCATTCGCACAGCTTTATTTTATTTTATTTTATTTTATTTTATTTATTTATTTCAAGGCAGTGCCACTGGCCCTCACATGTGGGACCCGAACCAGGACCGCTGGCTTCGTAAAGCAGCGCTTAACCACCACGCCACTTGGCCGGCCCATTCACACAGCTTTAAATACCATCCTTGGGACAATGACTCCCAAATCAATGTCAAAGGCCACTGTCTTGATGTGTCCACTTGGATGTCCAGTGGGCATCTTGGATTCACCGTGGTCAAAACGGAATTCCTGATTTGTCCCTTCTAAATCTGCCTCTCTCCTAGTCTTCCCCATCCCAGATGCTCAGGAGCCAACTGAACGATATACTCAATCCATTTTTTTCCCTCACCCATTTCAACCAAGCAGTCACATTGCTGTACTTCCAAAATACATCCCAAACTTAACCACTTCTCTCCCAGCATTCTGCCCCACACCTGAGTTCAAGCTGCCATCATCTCTTGCCTGGGCACTGCCCTGTCATCATCTCTTGCCTGATCACTGCCCTAGGCTTGTTGTTAGTCACCTTGTTTCCATCCTTGACTTACAATCCAATCCCCACATGGCAGCCACAGGGAACTTTTTGAAAAATTAATTTGGCCATGGCAGTGCCCTGCTTAAAATGAATAGCTTCCCATTACACTTGAAATCAAAGCCAAACTGCTCCCAGTGGCCTACAAGGTCCTACATCATGTGCCTCTGATTGATTTCTCTGATGGCTCCCTCCCCTTGTCCACTCACTAAGCTCCGGTCACTCTGGCTTCCTTTCTGCTTCACAAACATTCCTCACTCGTTGCCTTCTGGGTTTGTTGAAGAAGGGGTGAAACTGGACAGAGGATGTAGAATTGGCAGGACATTGTAGCTGATGGTAGGTGTTCACAGGAAAGGCCTGAATGGGCCTTTGCTTGAGTGGGGAGCTGAACCCTGTTCCACTCACCATGGCGAAGAGGTTGTCATAGCCTTTGACCTTGGTGGGCACCTTGGAGAACTTCTGGTCAAATGCATCAGAGATGTTGTGGGCTGGGTCGGTGGAGATGATCAGAACACTCTCCCGCCCCTTGGATAGCTGGACTGCTAGGCTGCAGCTGGGCAAGGGAAATGTCAAAAGGCAAGGAGTGAGGGGTTAGGCTCAGCTCCCTAGGTCTACATGGAAAGATGTGGGGCCCAGAAGCTGGGGTCCCAGATCAGCCAGACCTTGGAAGTATGGGTAATTGTGGACTTAAGCCTCAATCTCTGCAGAGGGGCCCTCTCAGACCTCACCTACTAACCCCTCCAGCTGGCTAGCGTGGTGAGGTTCAGTATGGCTTGATGCTTGCTGCTTCTTTACTGGCAAAGAGTGGCATGGTTCAGTTGTCCAGCCAGCATAGTTAAGGAGTCCCTTGCAACCCCTCAACTCTAAGCTAAGAGTTCCCCTGCACTTCCTGCTAAAACTCCGGATGGTTCAAACCAACTGTCCAGGATAATTTGCCCCAGAGACCGCTGCCCCTCCTCCCAGCTGACCGGGATAGTCTGATTATCGTGCACTCGCCTTCCACTCCCACGTGGACATAGAATGGCAAGGTTCACTCAGACTAGGATAGTTTGTCCCCGTGTCCCTCCCTATACTCTGAGCTCACTCCGGTACGGTCCAGCTGATTGGGACATTTAAGTGCTCTCCTGGTCCCCGTCTTGAACCCCAACGAGGATGGTCTACTCAGAGGGTTCCAGGCCTGCATTCAGGAAGTTTCTTCCATTTGCTCCAGGAAACTTCTGGAGAGTACAACCTGGAAGACCCCGGCCCAACCCTCGTGTCGGCTCGGGGTCGAAGAGCGATCCCCGGCCTCCCCTTCGTCCAGTGGTACATCCCACTCGTCTTCCCGGCCCCCGCTGCAGCCTCCTTACCTGCAGGTGGTTTTGCCAACACCACCCTTGCCCCCGACGAAGATCCACTTAAGGCTGCGCTGCTCAATGATGTTGCTAAGCGTGGGCTCCAGCGGCTCCACATCAGGCGCATCCTCGAACTCCTCCGCCTCAATCCCCCAACCGGCCACCCCTGCTGCCATCTTGGAACCGGCTCACGTGATCGAGAGGAGCGAACCATGCAGAGCACCGACAGGGGAAATTCCATATTATATCCCCCATCAGGGCTAGCAGCCCGAGTTAATTTCCTCATGACCTGACTTTCAGTCGCTAATAGAAGCTATATTTCCAATGTCCTTCTCTTTCACGCTTCACCTTATTGATCTCTCGTCTATGTTTTTTCAACGACTCCTCCTGTCTAATTAACATATTGGTACATTCCAGGATACTCCCCTTCACTGATTGGACCCTAAGTCTTGCAGCACTCTTTTCATTGGCTACATCCTTTATTACTTTCACCAATCACTCTCAGGTCCTGGTAGCCGCCAACCTCTCCTTAGCAACCAGCCAAACACCCGGTCCATGCCCTTTCGGTGAAGTTAGACCCCAGGTCTGCCCTGGCCTGACTCTATATGCTCAACTTCTTGTCGATCTTTTCCATTATTCTCCATATTGAATCACAACATCCTCTCAGGTCCTTCTCCCCTGTGATCCAATTGGCTGTGATCCACCGGGCTCCTGACGCAAACCAATCATAGACGAATTGATTATTTGGCGGAAGACAGGCCTCGGGCTGTGAGGGGACTAGAAGGGAGAACGACTCCGGTTGGAGTCACAGATTCGCAGTCGAGATTCGCAGATCCTTGTCCAGTGCGCCCTGAACCCCTGTGCTGGGCAGACCAGGGCAGGGACCACACCTGCAACCGCTCTTCTTGTCATGGAAGGGACCCTATTACCGAAAACTTCTTTGTACTTTGCTTCCTGTAGAAGGGGAGACTCCAGCTAATTCCCTGTTTGAACTTCTGCACTGGGCAGTAATACAAGCTGGGTCTCAGGCCGTTGGCGGACACTCTTAACTCTAAGATGGGGTACTCCAGTTTAGAAATCCCCCTTCTATGAGAAGTTTCTTCTGAGTGTTCTAGCCCATAAGATAATACCCTGAGATGGGGACCCCAGCTCCACGGAGCTAACTGTGTCCGCATTCCCAAACAAGAGCTTCATCCCAGAGACAGTACCCAACCCAGGACACCTCCAATTCTAGTTTGGGGGTTTAGGCTGGATATACTCTCTAGACCTAGTTAGGGACAGAGGTTCCAAGGTATCAGTTGAGCGCATAGTCTCAGAAGAGATCCCTCTTCTCACTGAGATTATCCCTGGTGCCAGAAGAAGGTTCTGGCCCCGTGAAGCTAATCGCCGCCAGTCCCGTGCTAGCTACTGCCTCAAATGACAGTCCCATTCCAAGGGAGACCCTGTCTGCATAACTCCTGCCCAAGTCTAAGTGGTTGTAAAGATCCGCGGGGCGGGGCCCTCCGGTCCGCCAGTCAGGTTTTACCCCTCATTCGTCCTGCCCCTCGGGCCCCGCCCCCATTGCGGACTCTTGCGGGTCAGAGTGTTCTTCCCGGCATGCATTGCTTGGGATCGGCAAGTCCGGCGGCAAGCGCGGGGCCGAAGCGGCCTTCCCGGAGTCCTTTGCGCGGCACCTGGCGACAAAATGGCTGCCCGAGGGAGACGGGCGGAGCCTCCCGGCCGGGAGGCACCGGGCCCCGCGGCGGGCGGCGGCGGCGGGGCCCAATGGGCTGAATCGGGGCCCGGAACATCGCCCGAGAGCGGGGATGAGGAAATGTCGAACCAGGTGTCGGGCGGCGTGAACTTGTTCGCCAACGACGGCAGCTTCCTCGAGCTGTTCAAGCGGAAGATGGAGGAGGAGCAGCGGCAGCGGCAGGAGGAGCCGCCCCCGGGCCTGCCGCGACCCGACCAGCCGGCCACCGCCGCCGCCGCGGGTCCCGGGGACCCGAAGAGGAAGGGCGGCCCGGGCCCCACGCTCAGCTTCGTAAGGAGCCGCGGGGGTGGGGGCGGGCGCCAGGGCCTGCCGTGGCAGGGGGAATCGGCCCGGGAAAAGGGATCGGGATTCAGGGCCACCCTCCGACCCCGATGAGGGGCCCGTCCGGGTCACCCGCTGAGGATGCGGAACTTGGATTCCCGACGTGCGAGGTTTGGGGGTGGAGGTGGGGGTCCCCAGAGCTTGCCCGCGAGAACGGGGAGCCGAGGATGGGGAAACCAGGATTCCAGTATTCCTGTTTAATGGTACTCGAACTTTAGGTACTGGACCGTCTCCCATTATTCGGAAGGGAAGCAGATTCAAATCTGGAGCCTTAAGATGTGTGGATTAGAGACTCAGACCGTTTACCGTGTGACCTTAGAAAATTTGCTTGACTTCCTGAGTCTCACTCGTCTAGTGTCCATTTATTGAGCACCTTACCTTGTGCTGCGCATTGTGCTAGGTGCTGGATATGCCCTGGTGAACATGAGACAAGATCTCTACTTTCCTGACTGTCTGGGCTTGCCTACCTTCATTTTTTTCCATGTTTGGAAAAATGGACATTATTTCATCTTCTGATGTGATAAGGGTTCAGTGAGGTCATTCTGTAAACGCGGTTAACTTGGGGTCTGGCTTATAGGAAGGGCTAAACCAGTGTTTCTCATTTGGGGATGATCCCCCCATTTAGCAAAATTTGGAGACACTTTTAGTTATCAGAACTGGGGGAGTGGGATGTTACTGACATCTGAGTAGAGACCAGGGAGATTGCTTAACGTCTACAATGCACAGGACAGCCCTCGTGGTCCCCCACCCATTCCCCAGCAAAGAATGATCCAGTTCAAGATGTCATTAGTGCAAGATTGAGAAACTCTAGTCTAAATAAATGGCACTTATATTGATGGTCTGCTCTGAGCTTGCTTTGTCTTTGGTATTGAAATCAAGTCCCTGTGGTGTGAAAAAAACGTGTTGACTTGAGAATAATGAACTGTGGGTCAAGATTCATCATTTACCCAAAATGGGTGTGAGACTAGTCCCAGCAGGGCAGGTCACTTAATGCTGGGTTGAGGAGTGGAGATGATGCCTGTGAAGGCTGTTGCAGCCTGTGAGGCACAGAAAGCCCTCAGTAATTGGGAGAAGATGGAGGACCAGGATAAAAGTCCAGAGTGAGACTTCTGTTTGAGGAAGGGGAAGTGTTACTACCTCCGTTGGGATGGTGTAAGAACTCTGTGGAGACCAAGTATCCCTCCTTCAGTGGAGTAGCAGTAGTTGTCACTGTCTTTTTCATTTGTTCATCAAGGGGCTGTTGTTGGAGCAGCTTCATAGAGGCCAGGCCAGGTTAGATGCAGGGGATACCGGGTTGCTTAGTCATTAAGGATGCTGCTCTGTGGCTTGGACACACCTGACCCTGAACCAGCTCCATTGTGTGCTGCCAAGATGACCAAGGGTATGGGTCTCACCTTCCAAAGATGTTTCCTCATCTATCAAATGGGGATGGTTGTAACCTTCATCTTAGGGTAGCTGTGAATGTGAAAGGAGATGATACATTCAAAGCACTTGGCACAGGGCTTAGCATACAGTAAGTGCTCAATAAAGGGAGATGTTGCTGCCTACATGGTCACTGCCAGGGGAGGAGGAGGTTTTAGCATGGAGAGTGAAGACAGAGCCCATCCCCACGGATGTGGGGGTTCTTCTCACTCCGTGGGAAGGCAGCCTGGGGGCCCAGGATTGCCTGGGCATCATGGGCCCAGGGCAGGCGCTGAGTCGCGTGTGCTCCTCTCTGATTGCTGCGCAGGTTGGCCGGCTGGCGGAGCTGGGCGCGGCGTCGGGACGGGCCACCAGGCCGGGCTAGGAAGGTGTAGTGGGCCTCAGCACCGCCAAGGGCGGGCCCGGCTCCTGTAACCGTTGCAGTCTTCTGTCCCTTCACCCAGGTGGGCAAACGCAGAGGCGGGAACAAACTAGCCCTCAAGACGGGAATAGTAGCCAAGAAGCAGAAGACGGAGGATGAGGTGAGCAGGTTGTGGGGGGGGGCGCTGCCCACGTGGCCTTTCCTTTCCAGCCTGAGCACCTGGCTAATGAGTCCTGTCCCTCCCTGTCTAGCATCCGGGCCTTGGATGTGGGTACGGGGTGGGGGAAGAGGGCTTTCAACAAGGTCTCCAGATAACTTGACTCTGAATAGGACCTCTGGGATGACACTGGGAGTGGGTCAGCTGTCTCAGGACAGTCCTGATCCCGGTTCCTGGCTTCCCTGGCATCCCCTTCCCAACTTCCTGTGCCCCCCACCCCACAGGTATTAACAAGTAAAGGTGATGCATGGGCAAAGTACATGGCAGAGGTGAAAAAGTACAAAGCCCACCAGTGCGGTGACGATGATAAAACTCGGCCCCTGGTGAAATGACTCCCTTCCCCCGCCTGCCCACGGCCTGGGACTCTGCGATGTACATAACTATTTAATGCGGCGGCAGCGGCGGCAGCTTTTCCCCCCAAGGACTTACACACAGAAGGAAACTGAGATGCTTCCCGCAGCCGCCGATGATCCTCCAGGACTCTTTTTTACCTTGAGCACTTGCCTCCTGAGACTTCATAGAACAGTGGTTTACTGTCCCCTCCACCCCTCCTCGCTCTCTCTGGCTCTTTCTGTCTTTCTCTTCTCACCCTCCCCTCCTTCCTCCCCTTAGCCATCACTTCTGGAAAGTAAAGGATTTGACTTAGTGCCGGAACTGAGTGCTTGGTTTGCCTTCTTTGCTCTCTCCAACTTAAACCCTTCCCCTTCTGCTCGCACTGCCCCACCAAAGCCTGGGTCTGGCTGGGTGAGTGGGGCTTTGGGGTGTGGGGAGGATGGGGGTGTGCTGTATCCAGCAGGCCTGGACTCTTGCCCCCAGATCCATTTCCTCCCCACCCTGATTGTACTGCCATTGTTGCTCCTGATGTACAGGGTCTCTTCACAGTCCCATTTGGCTGGGCTAAAGCTGTCATTCAGCAGATACTGAGTACCTACTGTGTGTCTTGTCTGTTATGGGCCATGGGGCCAGAGCAGTGGACAGAACAGACCACATGTGCACCCTGCCCTTGTTAAAGGAAACAGACAAAAGGGGCTTCGAAGGCCAGCCGAGTGGCGCGTTGGTTAAGAGCTGGCTTGGGATGCCAGCGGCCCCGGTTTGGATCCCACATATGAGGGCCAGTGACTGCCCTCTACAGCTAAGATGGTGAAAAACAGCTCCACCTGGAGCTGGGCTGCGCGAGTCCCCAGGATGGCATAGCTGCAGCCCCTGCTGCAGTGAGCTGCCAAGAGCCACTGTGAGCCGCTGTCCAGAGGCCAGTGACCAATCTGCCTCACCCAAGAAAAGTGCAATGATGATACCAACATGGGCCAGTGAAGCAACGTCCTCCACAACTAGACTGAAGAACAAAAGGATAGGAACTTGTCTGTTCCCCTTCCCCGGTTCCCCAGCGCTGTTCCCCTCCAATCCCCCAATAAAATCTTTTTTTTAAAAAAAAGGGGCTCCAAAAGGCACCACTATTTTTGGAGGTGCTTGTGAAGAAGTGCTGGGTAGAAGCTGGGGGAATGGGTATATTTTTGTTGACAACTGATTAGAGACCTGAGGGAGGTGAGGACGTGAGTCCTTAGGTGGAAGGAACAGCCAATGTAAAGACAGGTGGGAGTGCCTGGCCCTTACTGGGAGTTTTGAGGAGCCCCATATGACTAGAGCCCAGTGAGGAGGGTAGGTGGATTACATATAGAGCCTTGTGTGCTAGGGTGGGAATTTGGGATTTCATTTTGAGTGAGAAGCATTGGTGGTCGTTGTGGGGCAGACCATGATCAGGGTAGCAGAGGTGATGGGGTGTTGGCAGTGCAGGAGGTAAGGAGGGCTAGGATCTGGATTCCAATGAGGATACTCTGTCCAGCTACTCGCAGTCCTTCCAGGGATGCTGGTGTTGGCCCCCCTGGCTGTATGTTCAGGAGAAAGAGCGCACAAGGGCTTGTTTGTCCCACTTTACAATCATGACTGTTGACTGGTCAGGACTGGGTGTCCTATAGAAAGTCTGACTCCCCTAGTACTCCTCTAATGCTCCTTGTACTTCTGTGCCCTTCTGGTCCCTTTGTCCTGGTAGAGCTGGAGTGTTTTAAGATGCCCTTGCCTCCCAACTCCTCAAACCTAATAGACTTGAAGCAACATCTGGGCCCTCCTACACCTTCCCACACATGAATGCTGAGTAGCTCAGCACTCTAGTGGAGAAACCATCCCAGGACCAGGTTCCTGTCCTCCTTTCAGTCAGGGGAGGACCGCAGATTAGAGGATCATGGTGGTCACTGGGACCAGTGGAGGCAGTGGGAGGGAGGGCAGACAGCTGTGATTTTGGGCGAGGGCTGATGTGGCACCAGCCTGGCCTTAGACTCTACTAGATCTGGCCAGTGGGGGTTGGGGTTGCGCGTTTCAAACACTGAGCACCAGAACAGACAAAACTCCGTCCTGGGCCAGCCAAGTGGCACGTTGGTTAAGGGCTCACTTGGGATGCCATAGTGCCATAGCCCTGGTTCGGATCCCACATATGAGGGCCAGTGAACTGCCCTCTACAGCTAAGATGGTGAACAACAGCTCCACCTGGAGCTGGGCTGCTGTGAGTCCCCAGGACAGCATAGCTGCAGCCCCTGCTGCAGTGGGCTGCCATCGGCTACAGTGAGTGGCCGGCAGCCAGCGTGAGCGGGCTGGCAGCCGGTGTGAGCTGCCAAGAGCTGCAGTGAGTGGCCGTCCAGAGGCAGGCGACCGATCTGCCTCACCCACGAAGAGTGCAATGACGATACCAACGTGGGCCAGTGAAGCAATGTTCTCCACAACTAGACTGAAGAACAAAAGGACGGCAACTTGTCTGTTCCCCTTCCCCAGTTCCCCAATGCTGTTCCCCGCCCCCAATAAAATCTTTATAAAAAAACCTCCCTGTCCTAGTGGAGCTAACATTCTAGTTGGGGGGAAACAGACAAGAAACAAAATATAGGGCACATCAAATAGTTAAAAGTTTAGGAGGAAAAGTATGAAAGTGGGACTATGATGAGAGAGGAAGAGAGGGCAATTTTAAGATGGCCTCCTTGAAATGGTGACATTTGTCTCAAGTTCTGAAGGAAGTGGGACTGGCAGTTAAGATGATCTTTGAAAGTGTTCCAGGCCGAAGGAATGGCAGGTGCAAAGACCCCACTTGAAACCATGCCTGACTTGAAGAGGGAGCAAGCAGGCTTTGGATCAGGAGACATGTCCCCTCTCACTTCCTACTAATACACAGTAAGGCTTGTCTGGTTTATTTTCCACATTGGCTCAAAGAGCTCTCCTTCCTACTTTGGGGATGCTGAGCTGGCCCAGATGTGATGTTAGCCTTGAGGATGTAGCATGGGGGGAGGGGACATAGGAAGCCAGTGGAACCACCTCTTTCTCCTCCCTCAAAGCCACCAGCAGCTGCTGGATCTTAAAAAAGAAACAAGTGGGAGAAGTAAGTTGCCCCTGCAGCAGCTCAGCCTCTATTCTGGAGTGTCAGGATGCAGAAGGAGCTGATGGAGTCCTGGCATCTCCATTCACGGTGCTCACCAGCCCTGACCTGGGGAAAGTCTGAAGGGGGAAGAAAATCAAAATTCAGGTTTTGGTGAGTCACATAGCCCCTGGCTTCAAACTATTCTGGTGCCTGTTAGCTGTGTGATCTTGGGTAAGTCACAGCCTTTCTGTGGTTAAGGTTCTTCATCTATAAAAGGGTTAACATGCAGAAGCATCTCTAGAGACGCACTGCCCTAATATAAGGGCAATGTTCATTCATATAGTCAACATTAACCCTGACATTTGAAATAACTGTCATTGCTTCTCTGGGTGAAGCAACTAACGTGTGTTTGGTGGTCATATTTCAGAAACGCTGACCTTTACACGCAGGTGCAGTATGGTGAGATGCTCAGGCAAGGAGGCTGTTGTAAAGTGAGAGGCGTTTGTCTCCCATCTCAGATTCACGGGTGGGAATCAGCTCCTTGAGTTTCTTTTTTGCCCTAAGTACTTCTAGTTGAAATAAGTTTGCCATGCACAGGGCTGTTGTGAGAATTACGTTTGGAAACCCTCTGACAGGCAGTAGGTGCTTAAGAAATAGAGGGCGGGGAGAGGGCGGGCGGCGGCGGCGAGAGTCCCGATTCAGTATTCAAATCCAACTGGGGAGAGGAAGAAAGACGTCCGTGATCACAGGAGCCCCAATACAGTAGATCAGATAGGCAGCAGGGGCCACTTTATTCTGCTCGGACTCCTCTCACCCTTGAGGCTTGCGCAGGGCCGCTGGAAACCTGGCGTGTTAAAAGGGATGGGATGAGTGAGTGGCGCGGTGGTTAAACGCTGGCTTGGGAAGCTAGCGGCCCCGGTTCGGTCCCACATATGAGAGCCAGTGACACTGCCCTCAAAAAAAAAAAAGGGAGGGGATGAGCACTCACATTCTCTCCTGCGTCTCTACCTCGCTTCCCACCTGACCCTTATCTGGGGCAACCCCCAACCCTGAACAGAAAACTCGTACTGTTCCTACTCTCCCGAATCCTCCAAACCCAGTCCCAGACGCAGAACCTCACTCTTCCTTCCGCTCAACGCCCACCTCCAGGACTCTCTAGATGCCTGAGTTTTGAGTCTCAGCCAGAGCCCGTAAGCCGGCGCCTAGCAGGATGGAATTTGTAGTTCTAGGGAAGTTCCTGAACTAGGGAAGGCTACTGCGCATGCGTAGGCGACGGCTTTTCGCACTTCTCTTCCAAGTCTGGTTTCTGTCCAGTGGAGCCTGCAGAAGTGGGAATTCAGGCGCTTCCTTCGCGGAGCCCGACTGTCGGACTGGAGTTAGGCACCAGCCGACCCTTCCGAAGCCAGTACTGGGCAAGAGAGGTCTTAGGTACCTATTTTTCATGAATGAATGGAGCCCGGACTGACTTTGCTAGTGGGAAATGCGCTGAGAAACCTGTCCACCTCTTCCAGGCTAGGGCAAAAATTGACCTTGTGCCAAAAAATCTCGGGACAGGTCTGGGTTGTCCTTTAGGATCAGAGACTTAGTTGATTAAGTAAATTTAGTAAATATTGATTTTGGGAAGGGCTGAATACGCGTACAGTGAAAGTTTGGCTTTGAGCCTCGCAGGGTAGACACCACGTTATAAAAGAACAATTTTGGTGATCCTTAACTTAGATGATCCCTAACCAGCAAACTATATGTATTCTTATACTCATTTGACAAGACGAGAAACTAAGGCTCCGAGTGGCAGGAGGTCACCCACCTTGTTATAAGTAGGGTCAGGAAGGGACTGGGTGCTCCAAGGTCTCCACTCCTTCCTGCTCTCAAGAGAAAGAAAAGAAGGCCCTACTTTGTCCTTCGACGGCGCAAGGATCACGAAAATGTGTTTTTCATGACTCTGCCCTTGCCTGAATTTTCTGGGCTGTTCACTTCATTCAGCTTCAGGTGGGGAAAGGGATTAGGCCTTTTGCTCCAGTGTTTATTAGTTCATTTCATTTAAATTTCATATCCTTATCGATTTTTTATATCCTAGTAAATATTGCCAAACAGTACTGGAAAATAAATAACGTAAAATGTGGCAGAGGCTTCTGTAGGAATCCAGCCGGTCTCAGGCACTCACTTTGTCTGGTTTTCCTTTGTGTCTGGGGTATAAAGTCCACCCCAGGCTGTCCACTTCCACTCTTTCTTTGCGCACATAGACTGTACTCCTCCCAAATACCCTCTGGATGGGGAGAGGGGGAAAGAGTTCAATTCTTAGAGGAGAGGTTGACATAGGCGCAGCTGATTCTGGCCAAGGAGTTCCGGGTCAACGACACCCCGAAAGTGCCCACGCGCCACCAAACTCAGCTCCCAGCAAAGGGCTGCTGTCAGGCCGGCTTGAGAGACGCTGAGGAAAACGAGACGCTGGGAGGACCGGCCGGCCAGAGAGGCCAAGAAAGCCGTCAACTCTCCGGTCACGTGACTCGGCCTCAGCTGGGCCTGGGTCTCCCGGGTGCCAGGCCACGTGTGACGGCTGCTCCTTCCGATTGGCTGGGCTGTATCAGTTTGAACGGCGTACGGAAGCCGCCGCAGCTCATCTAAGGTCGCGTTGTTTAATTCCCTCTCTTTGGCTCCCTCCTTCCGCGCGAGTCTCAGAAGCCGCAGCGCTAGGCGCCGCTGCTCCCGCTCCGGCCGGGTAAGTGGGCCTCATCCGGAGCTAGACCGGCTTGGCTCTGACTTGCTTCGACCCCCTCCAGGGTCCAAACCTGTGCCGCACGCGGCCCGGACGTCGGGGCCGCGCCTGACCCGGAAAGGGCGAGAGCCGTGTTGGGCCCGATTCTCGAGGCAGAGAGAACGGGCCGGGGGGGAGGGGGAGACAGAGCCGGGTTTAGGGGGTGGGGCCTCGGAGTCGGGCTAGGTCCCGGTGCCGCGAGAATTGGGCCAGTGGGCGCTTGGGGTCGGGCTCGAGGGGATCTGATTGGAGGACGTCGTGAGGATCGGGTGTGTGTTGGGGGGGATTGTTTGTGCTGGGCTTGGTTGGGTCTGACTGGGAGAGGCCGCATTGAAAAGTTGGGGGGGCTTGTTGGACTCCGATAGGGAGGGGAGTCAGACTTCCGCTTGAAGGGTTTTGCTGGGTCTGACTGCGAGGCGTCTCTGGGATCCGTTGGGGGGAATGCTCCGGAGGGTGTTCGGCCAGGCCTAACTGGGCGAAGCTGCAGGGATCCGACGAAGGGGTTTCCGGCTCGAGGTGGTGGGTGGCTTGGTGGAACTTGATTGGGGAAAGCAGCAGAGATCTGTCAGCAGGAGTTACGGCCGACTGGGCCAGGGGGCGGGAATGGGGGAAGCCTTGGCTAGACCTGATTTGGGAAAGGGACAAGGAGCTGTCCTGGGGGCTTCTGTTGCGGCGTGGAAGGGCTTGGCTGACTCTTTCAAAGGGGCAACGCGGACCTATCTGGAGATTGCTTCGTACCTGATTAGGGGAAATCGCTGGACGGGGTCTAACTAGGCCAGAAAGGGGGGCGTCTGGCATCCGGCTGAGCTTGGAGGACCGGATTACGGGAGGCGGCAGGGATCAGGACGATCGGAGCGCCTTGGGACGGTGCAGCTGGGGAGGCTCAGGGACCACATCGGGCAGAGGGGCATCTGGGATCTAGCAGAGCTTGAAGGCTGGATTTCGGGAGGAGAAGGGGGATCTTCCGGGACCGTGTCTGCAACGGGGAGACAACGGGGGCCGGGGCTCTGTTGTCGTCTGGGGCAGGGCCCCTGGATGGAGAAGTGGCTGGGCCCTCGCCTAGCGGCTGCGAGAGACATAAAAACCTTGGGGGCGGCGGCAGGGGCAGCCCTGGGACAAAGGCTACGTGCCAGCTCTGATGAGGATCCACTGGGCCCTGCCACCGCCTCCCATGGCCCGCTTCCACACCTCCCCGCCCGTACTCCCAAGCCTGCGACTGCTCTGCGGTGGATGGCTCAGCTGGCAGGGACCCCGCACTTGGGCTGGTGTGGATCGGCCGCCTCCGCCTGTCCACCGAGGGCTTTCCTGTCGTGCTGCCGCCGCTGCCACCTCCACGGGGGCTCAGCCTGCGTCTCACATGGAGCTCCTGGGACCCAGTGCTGACCCTGGCCCCTGCCCCCACAGCTCGCCTTGCGCCATGGACTGGCAGCCAGACGAGCAGGGCCTGCAGCAGGTCCTACAGCTGCTCAAAGACTCGCAGTCACCCAACACAGCCACGCAGCGTATAGTGCAGGATGTATCCTTCCTTCCTTCCTTCTGGGCCTGAAGGCCAGAGAGAACAGGTCCCACCCCCTAATCCCCAGTGGCTAGGAGCTGGCCTTGGCTGAGAATTAAGGATTACAATTTAGGGTCCCAGTCCCAGAGAAAATGTGGCCCTGTGGGAGTGGGAAACACCTCTAGTTGGCACTCAGCTTTTGTTTAGGTTCATGGTTAAAATTTTTGTTTCAATTGGTTGTTTAAAATACTATAAGTTAAACTTTTAAAATATTTAAACCACTGGCAAGTTCACAGGAAAACGTCTATTTCCTTTTTTTAAAAAAGCAGGCAACTCTGGACTGTTAGTTAGCAGAGCTGAGTAGCAGCTGCCACCTTCAGACAGAGCCAGGTCCACCAACCCTCTCTTGCTCTGGCCAGGTCTTTAGGAATGGTGGGGAACTCAGGTATGCTTCCCCACCCTCTGGGTGAATTTGTGCCTGAAATGCTGTTTTCTTCTGGGTGTGGGGGTTGACAGGTGGTTAACAGTCCCAGGACAGGGGGTTAACAGTCCCAGGAACTGGCTGCTTGGTCCCAGTGGTCAGAGATACTGTCAGCTACATGTCAGTAAGGGGCCCCCACCTGGGGAAGCCCTTGTCTCCCAAGTCCCTTAACAACCTGGCAGAAACTCAAACAACTGAACCAATTTCCTGACTTCAACAACTACTTGATCTTCGTCCTGACCAGACTCAAGTCGGAAGGTACGTTGCCCTCGGTGCCCTTCTACACAGGCCAGACCCCACTTTCTCCCTTGTGGTCCTCTGAAACAGCCTTCTTCCCCCAGATGAGCCGACTCGCTCTCTCAGTGGTCTAATCCTGAAGAACAATGTGAAGGCGCATTACCAGAGCTTTCCTCCTCCTGTGGCTGACTTCATCAAACAGGAGTGTCTCAACAACATTGGCGATGCCTCCTCGCTCATCCGAGCCACCATAGGTGAGATGGGCAGCTGAAGTTGGCCTGTGATGACACCCTGAGCTCTCACTTGGCCAAGAATGCCTCAGCATATTAAGGGTATCGATTCACTGGGGATGGTAGAACTATTACTATTGCTATTTTGTAGATGAGGAAACGGAAACACAGTAAGGTTAAGGGATTTGCTTGGTAAGTAGCAGAGCTCAGAAGTGACCAGTGCAGGTCCATGTTCTGAACCACACTCCCTCCTGAAATAGCCATTCTTGCTTCTGAGGCAGTCACTGAATGTCCAGAATTTTGTGTTAGGTCCAGAGGGTATAGCAGATTAAAATCAGAGTTCCCTGCCCTTGTGGAATTTGGTGTCATTAATGATTTAGCTGAAACGTGAGTTAATTTTGCCTTGGAGTCTTCCTGACTCCTGGAAGGCTGCCTGAGGGAGTTAACAGAACGATGGCCAACATTTTCCAGCAGTTTTATCTTAAGCCTTTTCTTTATTTTCTTTTTTAAGAAATTTTATTGGGGAACAGTGTGTTTTTCCAGAGCGCATCAGCTCCAAGTCAAGTAGTTGTTTCAATCTAGTTGTGGAGGGCGCAGCTCCTTGGCCCATCTGGGAATTGAGCTGGGAACCTTGGTATTATGAGCCTGTGCTCTAACCACCTGAGCTAACCGGCCGCCCCCATTAAGACTTTTCACTGCTGTTAAATACCAACCCTACTATTTGTTACCGACTTATTTTACCCCCCTCCAGCTTTATTGAGGTATAATTGACATACAATGACTTATTTTGATGACTTTTTTGTTTTTAAATCTATGTCAACTTTTTTTTTTTTTTTAAGCTGAGCCATCCTGCCACCCGTTGGCAGCTCAGTGGCAACTCAGCTTGGGCTGGGCATCGAACTGCTGTTGCTCAGAGCTCAGCTTGCACTCTTGAACAAGCTCTTAACCAACTGAGCCACTCGGCCGGCCCTTATGTCAGCTTTTAAAACTTGCTTTAAAAAGGCTGTTTTATATAACTTTTAAATGAAAAGATAGACATGCTGTTCAAAAGGGAAGGTAGTCTTAAAATGCAATGAAGACAGAAAAGTAGTATTAAATTTGAGATAGATGCTGGGGCATGCCAGAAGTTCTGATCTTTGGGCCTGATGCCTCTGTTAAAAGTGACCCGTAGCCCTAACAATACCCCTTCTGAGGCCAGCAGAAGGATCTGGACTTACCAAGCTCACTCCAGGTGTCATGTTCTGCCCTGAGTACTTGAGTTAAGTCACTGAAGTTTCCCAGTAGCCCTAGGAAGTCATTGGTCTTTATCCCCATTGAAGCACAGAGAGGTTAGGTGCTTCAATCACACAGATAGGGATAGGACCCAGATTGTACTCACAGTTTACTGCAGGGAGCACCTTTCCTAGCAGATGTGTGAGCCAGGGTCATCTGGAGTGTTGGCAGTGGCAATGTCTCCCTCTGGGAAAGACTGCCACCTCCTGGCTTTAAAAACCATCTCTGGCACTGACATCATCCATATTCAGCTCTGCTGCCCTCACACGTCAGATGCCTAGTGCAGGTTATACCTGAGCTTTGGGTTTCTAGTAAGTAGTACAAGTCCTCCCCGAGACCACTTTGCACTGCAGGACCTGCCCCTTGCAACCTCCAGGCCCTCACCTTCCCCACTCAGCCCTACTGGCTCCTCACCCATCTGTAAGCTCTCCAAGCTTGCTTCTGTCCCCAGGCTTTTTTTTTTTTTTTGAGGGCAGTGTCACTGGCCCTTATATGTGGGACCCGAACCGGGGCTGCTGGCTTCCCAAACCAGTGCTTAACCACCGCGCCACTTGGCCGGCCCAGTCCCCAGGCTTTTGCACCTGCCATTCCCTCTAGCTGGGATGCTTTTTCCCTAGGGACCTAGATGGCTTCTCCCTCACTTCTTTCAGATCTTTGCTCAGATATCAAGATGTCACCTGGGGGAAGCTCTGGACACCCAACTTTAAATTGATACCCTCAGTCCTTGCTATCCATCTTCTCTGCTTCGTTTCTTCCCTTAGCTCTTGGCATCTAGCCTCCCAGGTCTTCTGTGGGTTTATCTTGACCTCGCAGCCTCCTTCACTAGACAGTCAGCTTCTAAGGATAGGGGTTTTGTGTTTAGTTTTGCACTGTATCCCGGGGCCTGGAACAGAGCTGATTTACAGTAAGGCTCAGAGGATCTCAAAAGGGGTGTGTAGGGCTCCTGGGGGAGAGTGCCCAGAAAGCAACAGGGAGGGCTGGGGTGCCAGGCAGGCCTGCCTGCACCCAGCCTGAGGCAGCGTCCTTTTGTGGCTGCCCAGGCATTCTCATCACCACCATCGCTTCCAAGGGTGAGCTGCAGATGTGGCCTGAGCTGCTACCCCAGCTGTGCAACCTGCTCAACTCAGAGGATTACAACACGTGTGAGGTAGGCGGCAAGCCATGGCACGCCTGGGCAGGAGCTGGGCCTGGATCGGGACCCATGCCCGTGTGTGCTCTTCCCCACTCAGGGAGCCTTTGGAGCCCTGCAGAAAATCTGTGAAGACTCATCTGAGCTCCTGGACAGCGATGCCCTCAACAGGCCCCTCAACATCATGATCCCCAAGTTCTTGCAGTTCTTCAAGCACTGTAGCCCCAAGATCCGGTGGGTACAGCTCCCCAGGAGTCTGCAGGGGGCCTGGGGTGGATGGGGTGGGGGTGACCCATGTACCCGCTCCCTGCCAGGTCTCATGCCATTGCCTGCGTGAACCAGTTCATTATGGACCGGGCCCAGGCGCTGATGGACAATATTGACACCTTCATCGAGGTGGGTTGCCAGGCTGGGGATGAGCAGGGCGAGGGCTAGGGATCCCTGCTGTGGCTGACCCCACCTTCCTCGCAGCACCTCTTTGCTCTGGCCGTGGATGATGATCCTGAGGTGCGAAAGAATGTGTGCCGTGCCCTGGTGATGCTGCTGGAAGTGCGAATCGACAGGCTCATCCCCCACATGCATAGCATTATCCAGGTATGCACATCTAGGCCAGCCGGGTGCTATAGGGTGGGGGCACAGGGGCAGCCACCCCTAGCTGGACAGGGCCTTAGCCTTTCTCCCATTTCTCCCCAGTACATGCTGCAGAGGACCCAGGACCATGATGAGAACGTGGCCCTTGAGGCCTGCGAGTTCTGGCTGACGCTGGCCGAGCAGCCCATCTGTAAGGAAGTCCTGGCCTCCCATCTGGTCCAGTGAGTGCCCGTCCTGCCTACTGTCCTCCACACTAGCCTCCACCTCTTCTATCTCGGTTTATTTTCTATGCCTGCATACATTTATTTTGCAAGTGCTATGAGTGTAACTTTAATGTCTTAAAAAATAAGTTAAGGTGGAAATAATCAGAAGTCAACAAAGGCTTCAGGCATAGTTGGATCTAGGTGCCCAAAGGATGTGAAAGGCATCTATCTAGTCTCAGATCTACTTCCTCTCCTTTGGCTTCATTCTCAGGCATGACCTCCCCTCATGGTCTTGCTGTGGCCTACAACTTTATAGCATAGGAACATCTCAGAGAAGAATTTCTCTCTTGACCAGTATTTCCAGCAAAAGTTCTAGGGCCAGCTTGGATCACTCACCTATCCCTAAGTCAGTGAAGGTTCTAATCAAAGTTTCCAGTCCTGAGGTACATGGGCTCCAGTTGAGGGGGCTGGCTGTCCTGTCTGTTTGCTCCCTAACCTGGTTCCATCCCAGGGAAGTGTCTGGTGACGAGGCCGTGTGTCTCTGCCTTATGGCGTCCTAGGGAATCAGGCACTGTTCTAAGTTCCTCAATGTATTCAGGAGACTGGAGTTCCCAGAGCGGCCAGGTTTAGGTCAAGAACCTTCCTGTGGAGCCAGGAGTGGTATCAGCTCTCCCCATTACAGTGGCTGAGACTACATTGGGATAGTTCCCACAAAGGGAAATGGATGGATAGGGGGCCCTTAGAATCAGCATGTTCCATACAGTCTTCCTTAATGCTCCCATTAGTATCTCTGCTTCCTTCTTGCCCAGGCTTTGAAGTCCCCAGGGGGCCCTGCCTCCCAATGAACAGCCTCTCTTTTTTTTTTTTTTGAGGGCAGTGTCACTGGCCCTCACATGTGGAACAACAGGGGCCGCTGGCTTCCCAAGCCTGCGCTTAACCACAGTGCCACTCAGCCGGCCCAAACAGCCTCTCTCTTGACAGGTTGATCCCCATCCTGGTAAATGGGATGAAGTACTCGGAAATTGACATCATCCTGCTCAAGGTCAGCTGGGGCCAATCACCAGGCACAGGCAGGCAGGTGAGGGCCGGGGTGTTGGGGCTGGGACTGTGGTGGTCTTTAGCTGTCTGCCTGGCCCACAGGGGGACGTGGAGGAGGATGAGGCAGTCCCTGACAGCGAGCAGGACATCAAACCACGCTTCCACAAGTCACGCACAGTGACGCTGCCCCATGAGGCCGAGCGGCCAGATGGCTCTGAGGATGCAGAGGATGATGATGATGATGATGATGCTTTGTCCGACTGGAATCTGAGTGCGTGGCCCTGGCAGGGGTTGAGGGTGGTGGTAGGTGGGGGCAGCCAGTCCTGGGTTCTGTCTCGGGAGGTGATGAGAAGCCCATGCAGATCATGAAGATTCTAATCATATTTGATAATCTGATCTGAGGGTATGGTTGAGGAGGCCTTGCCTGATGGGCCTCCCTGAGCCTGCCTGTCTATTTTCCTTCCTGCCCCAGGGAAGTGCTCAGCGGCTGCACTGGACGTCCTGGCCAATGTCTTCCGGGAGGAACTACTACCCCATCTCCTTCCCCTGCTTAAGGGACTCCTCTTTCACCCTGAGTGGGTGGTCAAGGAGTCAGGCATCCTGGTGCTGGGCGCCATCGCTGAGGGTGAGTGCTCCTACAGCCTCTCTGTGCCTGACCTCTGACCCTGTGCTGACAGGAGACTGGGGATGGCCCAGGCAAGGCTGCGTGGAGGAGCAATGCCATTCCTGAGTTCTCTCCAGACGACTGCTCAGCCACTCCAAACAGCTTTGGGATTTGAATGTTCCCCTCAGCCGGTGGGCCTGAAAGTAATTCCAAACCCCGAAATGCAAGCCCTCTCCTTAATTCTCACAGACAGGCAATTCTGTGAAGTCATAAGCATAATTATAGCTACTGCAGTAATAAGAACAGTCACTTCTGCAGTGCTAGTCCCATGGCAGGCAACCTGCTTCCACGGGTTTGCTACTACCTGATGAGGTGGGTTTCATAGACAGAGGGATGTTCACCACTTCCCCAGTCACCCAGGGTGCAGCTGGGCCTCAAACCTACTCCCGGCTGTGGGGCTGACCTGCTAGAATAAGTATGTAGTGGTGTTTCCTGGAACTTCACATGGAATGCTGTTACTGCCACAGCTTTCAGGTGCCCTTTGTCCTGATGGGTTGTATAGCTTAAATGACTAGAGGGCTTTGTGAATCTGTTACAGGCATCACTCGTGATTGCCTCAGCATCCAGGCTTGTCCCAAAAAGTTCAGACATGGCAGCAGGAGCCCTCACTCTGCAAAACTTTGAAAATTAAGGAACGTTTTCTTTTTTTTTTTTTTTTTGTGAGGGCAGTTTCACTGGCCCTCATATGTGGGACCCGAACCAGGGCCGCTGGCTTCCAAAGCCAGCGCTTAACCACCGCGCCATTCAGCCAGCCCAAGGAACGTTTTCTTATGTAATAAGTGTAATATAGCTTATGTTAATGCATGTGCATATATTAATAGAGACTACATTAGGTATTCTGTATATTCATGGAAAAGACATAGAGGAACTGACCCTAAAAACCAGTAAAAAATAGATCACTTGCCTTGGATTATTAGGGAGTGTACCATTATCTGTGCTCTAATTAAAAGACATATTCAGTGGGTTTTTTTTTTTAAAGAAAATGAGAAATAGAGAAAGTCAACAAACATCCAAAAAGGGTTTCAGAACAGGGCCAGCTGAGTGGCACGGTGGTTAAGTGCTGGTTTGGGAAGCCAGTGGCCCCGGTTCGGGTCCCACATATGAGAGCCAGTGACACTGCACTCAAAAAAAAAAAGAAAAGGTTTCAGGACCAAAGTACTTTTTATTCATTGGGGTCACTGTTGCCCACAAAGCCTGAGTCACTGTGCAACCTGATCATCTATGAATTAATGAGTGACCGTGATGGGGTGGAGCCTGTGGCAGAGAAAAGTTTGCTGTGATGCTGCTTTCCCTCCTGACCCAACCTTCCACTGGCTTTATGACTCTGAGTCAGTTATTTAACCTGTCTCAGTTTCCCTACCTGTCAGATGCTGTTGATTCTCTCCCCTAGAGGTGGGTGTGGCCAGGCTTAGCTGGGCTCAGGCTTGCCTCTGTGCCATCCTTGCAGGCTGCATGCAGGGCATGGTGCCCTACCTGCCCGAGCTGATCCCGCACCTTATCCAGTGCCTGTCGGACAAAAAGGCCCTGGTCCGCTCCATCGCCTGCTGGACGCTGAGCCGCTATGCCCACTGGGTGGTCAGCCAGCCACCTGACATGCATCTCAAGCCTCTGATGACGGAACTGCTCAAGCGCATCCTGGATGGCAACAAGAGAGTGCAGGAGGCAGCCTGCAGGTGACCCCCAACCCCTGGCCCCACAATCCCTACCTTTGAGCCATTGGCTGCTCTTTGGGAAATGATATGCATTACCCCTGACATCCTGCTGATTTCTAACATATTCGTACTGGCTGATCTTAACTGCTCCCTCCTGTCTCCACCTGCCTGTGGCCCAGCCCTGCCAGTAGACCCCCACTGAGCCTGTCTCCCCCTCTTCCAGTGCCTTCGCCACCCTGGAGGAGGAGGCCTGCACAGAGCTGGTACCCTACCTCAGCTATATCCTGGACACCCTCGTCTTCGCCTTTGGCAAGTACCAGCACAAGAACCTGCTCATCCTCTATGATGCCATCGGTACCCTGGCCGACTCTGTGGGCCACCACCTCAACCAGCCGGTGAGACCCCACAGTGGCTCCCTCCTGATCCCATGCCCCTTGGCATTTGGTGACCTGGCGGCGACCCTGTGTCACACGCCAGGGATGTGGCCATGACCTCGACAGGCAGACAGACCCGGCCCCCGCCCTCGCCCTGCTCCCAGTTTAGTGGGGGAGACAGTTCTGAGATAGTGTGGTAAGTGCTGTGCTGGGGGAGTTCAGGGGCTTATGGGAACCAGGAGGTGCTGACCCAGGCTTCGAGGGGGCAGGGGTGGATAGAACGGGGCTTGGGACAGATGAGAAGGGCCTGGAGTTTTGGCTGGATGGGGAGACTTTGCAGGGCCCCATGAGCCACAGCAAGGAACCCAGGCCCTATTGCTCAGGCAGTGGGTACCTCCGAGTCACAGGGAGCCCTACTGGTTCCCAGGCCGCCACCCCTGCCCAGGGAACCCTAACTTCCTGCTGCTCCCCCAGGAATACATCCAGAAGCTGATGCCTCCACTCATCCAGAAGTGGAACGAGCTCAAGGATGAAGACAAGGACCTCTTCCCTCTGTTGGAGGTGGGTGAAATCCAGACTCCCTTCTGCAGCCCCGCCCCACTCCTAAGTTCACCTCTCCTGCCTTCCTCCTGCCAGTGTCTGTCATCAGTAGCCACCGCCCTACAGAGTGGCTTCCTGCCCTACTGCGAGCCTGTCTACCAGCGCTGTGTCACCCTAGTGCAGAAGACGCTGGCCCAGGCTATGGTGAGCACACACCTGCGGCCACCCCACCGCCCACTCCTCTGCTGCTGCCCCAGCCTTAGCCTGCCCCTCTCACCTGGCCACCCACCCCCATCTGTGTCCAGATGTACACCCAGCACCCCGAGCAGTATGAGGCCCCTGACAAGGACTTCATGATCGTGGCGCTAGACCTGCTCAGCGGCCTGGCCGAGGGCCTGGGCGGCCACGTGGAACAGTTGGTGGCCCGCAGCAACATCATGACACTGCTCTTTCAGTGCATGCAGGTGGGTGAGCGCCCTTCATAGGCCTCATACCCACAGGGACGACACCCAGCAACCACCCTGGGGAGGACTCAGGGCCCTGGTTGTAACCCAGTGCTATCAGGGAAAGGGGGTTCATAAAAAGAACATTGTAATTGTCTTTAAAAGGGATTCAAATAAGACATGAGTAAAAGCTCATTTTTCAGGCCAACAATGTAGAAAATAGGAAAAGTGAAAGCACAGGTCCCTCCAACATCACCCCCAACCTGTGTATCAGGATGGACAGCAGTTACATGTGCCCCCCTTTGTAGCAGTGCCCTGAGCCAGGCACTCATTCACGTGCCCCCCCAATCCCAGTTTACAGAGGGGACTTACATCCTCAGTGCTGGGAAGGAGAGTCAGGCTGTGCTCTAGAACTGCTCTCCTAGCTGCCCTGCGCTGAGGGATTAATTGGGACCCTGGCTGGTTGGCGGGAAGGGAGCCCTGCCAAGCTGACGCCGCTCTGACCCTCAGGATTCCATGCCCGAGGTCCGGCAGAGCTCCTTCGCCCTCCTGGGAGACCTCACCAAAGCCTGCTTCATCCACGTCAAGCCCTGTATTGGTATGACACCCGTTTCATCCTTACCCCATGACCCAGCCCTAGCCTCAAGTGATGGAGCAATGACCAGGGAGTACTGTGACCGAATTGGGATGTATTCGTACTGTCTGATGGGGCCTGCCCGGCTAGATCTCGGAGATCATTCTAGCAGGCCTTCCCTCTCAGCACTTTTTCTCCCCACCAGCTGAGTTCATGCCCATCCTGGGCACCAACCTGAACCCTGAGTTCATCTCTGTCTGCAACAATGCCACCTGGGCCATCGGAGAGATCTGCATGCAGATGGGTGAGTGTTGTGCAGGGGGACAGGCTATGCCCCTCTTACATGTTCCCTTTCTGGGTACAGGAGCCTGGTTCTGACTGACAGGTCCCCTCAAGAGGCTGCTGGTACTCCTTGAGGAAGGTTCCCTTGAGGAAGGGCAAGAGTATACACCTCTGAGCATTTTTATGAGATGGGCTGAATGGCTGAAAGGCCATCTGTGGTTGGCTTCTATAAAGAGGCAGGACAGGAGGTCTGTTCTGATTGAAATGTTCAGCAACTTCCCCCATCCCCCCACAGCGAGGCTGGCTGGTGTAACATCACCCTGATGTCTAGCAGTGACTTCAGGGAAGCTTCTGGTGTTTGGAGAATGTGGGTCTCTCTCGGGTTGGCCATGGGTCCTGGGCTGGAGACCAGCCGGAGAGGTTTTTCACTCCCTCACCAATTGTGGTTGGCCAGTGTCTAGATGCAACTGGGTCTGTCAGCTGGATGGTGTGGGCTGTGTGGGGCTCTGACTGGCTGGTCCCCCAGGGGCAGAGATGCAGCCGTACGTGCAGATGGTCCTCAACAACCTGGTGGAGATCATTAACCGGCCCAACACACCCAAGACGCTGCTAGAGAACACAGGTGGGTATCACGTCTGAGCCTCTGCTGCCCTCTTGCCTGCCTCCTGGAGGTAGGCTTCCTGGCTGGGAGGGTAGTTGAGAAGAGGCCTTTTGGAAAGAACTAGGGAAGGTGTCTGGAAGGGGTTCTGGGAGGAGCAGCAAGAAAGATGCTGGCTTCAGGGGAGACCCAGGCTGGGCCAAGCTCCAGGGTCAAGCTCTGGGTCAAGGCCAATGGGAGCTATTCCCTTGGGGCCCATGGGGCGGGGCTGGTGCCTCGTGTCAGAGGCTCTGCCACGTACCGTCCCGGGGCCGCTCGGGGTTGCAGGTCGCCTGACGAGTCCCTCTGCCATTCCAGCCATCACCATCGGCCGCCTGGGCTACGTGTGCCCACAGGAGGTGGCACCCATGCTGCAGCAGTTCATCCGGCCTTGGTGTGTGCTCACCTGTGTGGGGCCTGCCGTATGGTGGGCAGGGCAGTGGGGTGGGTGGGGCAGGCCCAACCCATCCTTCACCTGTGGCCACCCAGCCCTGCCCATCCATAGATGCACGTCCCAGCCCCACTGCCCACTGGCCCCCTGCTTCCTCCACACCTCATAGACACATGACCCACTCCAGCCCCCCTATCCCCCATGGATGCCTTTCTGCCCCTGTCCTGCCTGCTGATTCCCCGATGCTCACTTTGCTCACAGGTGCACATCCCTCAGGAACATCAGGGACAACGAGGAGAAAGACTCAGCCTTCCGAGGCATCTGCATGATGATAGGCGTCAACCCTGGAGGCGTTGTGCAGGTTGGGGCAGCTGGGCTCTGAGGGAAGGTGCTGGGGCTAGGCTCGGGCGGTCCCTCACATGGATCCGTCGCGTTTCAGGACTTTATTTTCTTCTGCGACGCTGTAGCCTCCTGGGTGAGCCCTAAGGATGACCTTCGGGACATGTTTTATAAGGTGAGGCTCCCGCTTAGCCCTGATGTAGTCCCAGGAGGCGGCAGTGGGACACCCTCTGTGGGGAAGAGGCAAGTTCATCTTGCCCTGCTCTGGATGCCCCTTCCTTCCACCACAGATTCTTCATGGCTTCAAAGACCAAGTTGGGGAGGAAAACTGGCAGCAGTTCTCAGAACAATTTCCTCCACTGCTCAAGGAGAGGCTGGCTGCTTTCTATGGGGTCTAGAGGAATGTTGCGACTGCCAGGTGAGGAGGCTGCAGGCAAGGGGCTGGTGCTGTTATCAGGGCAGAGGTGGCACAGGCTCTGATCCTCCTCCTCTCTGCAGGTTTCTATCTGCGTCGTCTTGGAGGGGTTGCTGTGGATCGCGTTGCGTCCAGAAGTCGCTGTGCCCTGGTCGAGGGGGGTTAGGGAGGAGTGAGTGGGACCCAATCTAGACGCCTTCCCTGTCCATCTACCTGCTATGCCCGGCTTGGGTGGCCAGTCAATGGTGGGCAGGTGGGTGGGGCCTCCACACTCATCCTACAAATGGGAGGGGGGTGGGACTTCTTGGCAGCAAGGGCCTCTTGCTCTAAGCAGGGTCACCTCAGGCAGCCCACTTGGGCCAGCCATGTGGGAGGGAGGAATCAACACAGCCGACTGAATCTGGCTTAGGATGAGGCAGGGGGAAAGCAAGCGGGGAGGGGGGGGTCCCTGTAGAGACATGTACTCACACGTACACATGTGGCCACACGCATGTGCGGGCACTGCAGTCAGCCAGGCCAAGCCAGCTGCCCCACCATTTCCCCGACTGCATGGAGACAGTAGAATTAGTGAACCCCTGAGTTAACCCGTAAGGCCTTCCGTGTAACCTGCATCTAGAGTTTAAGAAGCTTCTGCCGTTTTGCTGGAATTGGCAGTGATTGGGGAGGGCTGGGTGGGTTGGAGGCCTCCTTTGGGAGCCTGGGGCAGGGGCAAGAGGATGGCCACTTTGGGGCTGCCCCTTCAGCACGCATACGCTTTGGACCTGCTCTGCACACTTCCTGCCAGCTGTGGGGCAGCCTCAGCCAGTGTGTCCCGCTCCTTACCCTATCCCAGCTAGAAGAGTGGGGATCACTGGAGCAGGTGGGGCTGGCCAGAGATCCCCCTTTCTTCCTATCCTGTGCTCCAGTGACTTGAAGACACTGGGCTGAGACCTTTTTCTGGAACAGGGCAGAGGGTGGCCAGAGCTGCTGACACTTACCCTGCCTCTCTCCATAAGCAAATCCATTTCAAGGGCAATCTGTTTCTCTGTGCTGAGAGCCCTCTTCTCAAGTTCCAGGCCCAGAGTTTTAACATGAGGGCTGGGACATTTAATTGATGGTGATAGGGGACGAAGGCTTATGCTTTGCCAGCAAGAAGGAAACTGAGGACTTGGAGGAGGGGAAAGGTGCCTCCCTACACACCCTGAGGCCCTGAGGCTGCCTGTTCATCAGAGCTCCCAGTGGGTCCCAAGATCCCATCAGATTGGGGCAGTGATTCTAGGGACCCTTTTGGGATTTTTTGGGATGTGGTCACAGTGGGAGAGGCTCTCCTAGAGCAGAAGGGAGTATGGTTAGTTTCTATTTGGCCATGAGACTAAACTGGGCCCTGCAGCCCCCTTAACGTTTTCCTTTTTCTCCTCCCCTGCTTTCTACTTTTGGGGGGCACCTTTTGGGGTTTTGGGGGGGTTTGACTGGATTCCAGCATCCTGGGGCCTGCTCCATCCATCCTACCAGGGGCCTGGACCCCACCCTCATCATAGCCCTGTGTCAGGCCCTGCCTCTATTCCATGGGGCACTTGGTGCACATTCCATAAACTCAGCTGGTTTCCCCCACCCCACCACTTTGAAACTCCAGCAGGTCTCTGGAAACCATTTGTAAAAAAAAAGAAAAAGGAAAAAAATTTTAATACCATTTAATTTTCTGGTAATTCCAGTTCTTTGGAGCATCCTCTGCTGGGTCTTGGGGTGTGTGGATGGACTAGCTGTCTGATGGGATTGGAAACCCCTTCACCCAGGATAAGGGTGCTCCAGCCACCTTCAGGGAAGGGGGAGCCTGGTTCGTTGTCTTTTTTTGTTTGTTTGTTTTTTTTTTTTAAGAAAACTATTTAATTTTTT
This sequence comes from Aselliscus stoliczkanus, assembly GCA_033961575.1. Classification (NCBI taxonomy): domain Eukaryota; kingdom Metazoa; phylum Chordata; class Mammalia; order Chiroptera; family Hipposideridae; genus Aselliscus; species Aselliscus stoliczkanus. The sequence continues at coordinate 12,362,185 of CM066735.1, forward strand.
AATTTATTTTTGATTTTTGCACAACGAAGTTGCAGCTTCTCAATCTTCTCCCCTGCTCAGGGCTGCGGACCCTGACTGGCCTTGATCCGCAGTCCCCCTCAGTCCCATGCCCCTCCTTCCCCTTCACCCTCTTCCTCCTGCGGGCTCCAGGGTCTGTCCATTTGTTACCGTGCTGTGCTGGGGATTGGCGCCGAGGTGGCGTGAGATTCCACTTGTGTAGAACTTTGTTGAGTAAAGATCAGTTTCTTGTGAAACACTTGGTTTCCAGCTGGCCTCCTGTGTCCTTGGCTTTGGCAGTAGGGATGTAGGCCGGGTGCGGGGGCTCGGAAACTTTAGAAATGGGGATATATAGGACTTAGGAAATACAATCGGGGTGTAGGAAAGGAAGTAAAGCACTAAGCAGGCACATTTCTTGGAACCCCAAGCCTCTGTTTTCTTCCCTGTAAATTGAGATGGTGAATTTGAAATATGCAGATTAAATGCAATAACATACATGTGGAATGCATTCTCTAAGACATAATTACAGTTCACTAAACATCCTGAGCTCACTAAAGGGGAGCCAGTAGATTCCAGATATCCATCTGCTTTAGACTAAACTGAGTGGCAAGGGCCAGAACTTGCAGCACTCATCTTTGGCTGACTTCACAGCTCTGGATCCCTCGGCATCTTAGGCATCTTTGTAGAAGGTTCAGCCCACCACGCCTGTGGGAGATCTGGAAATAAATTATTGAGGCAAATGAGGAATTGTTCAGCCCTGGGGATGCACAAGCCTCAGTAAAATCTGTGGCAGCCTCAGTAGGGCCCAAAGATCACCTGCATCAATCTGGGAAAACAAAAACAAAACCTCCCAAACTGACACGTTCAACATCATTCAACGTGTGTACATTTTAATGGGAATAAACAGCAAAACTGTGTGTCCCATAGAAAAAAATATAGTGGGAATGGGAGAGAACATTGGAGGAGATGTTCCCAGTCTTGCAGTAGGATAGATACCAGGGAAGCTGTTTGAGCAGAGAGCCATGTAGGTATGAGAAGAGTCAGGTGGAGGGAACAAGTGCTGCTTAGAGATCATTTATGTGTTAACACTGGCTCAAGAAGCTTTTAGTAAGAGGTGCTGTTTTTATCAGTATGATTTAGATAATTCAGAATAACTGTTCTACCGATGGCTCTGCAGTGTAAGAGTGCATGTCTCTGACTCTGGAAGGAGAGACGGTTCGAATCACTAATATGGCCCAGACTGCGAACCCAGAAAAGGGGGCTTTGCATTTCTAAGCTCGGTGTCACCTGTGAAAGGTACCTTCGACAGGGCTGCGCTTTTTAAAACACAGTCCGCTGGCCTTCTGCATCGGCACCACCAAAGGTGCTTATTTTAAAAACGAAGGAGCCAATGAGCCGGCCGAATGGCACGGTGGTTAAGAGCCGGCTTGGGATGCCAGTGGCCCCGGTTCGGGTCCCACATATGAGGACCAGTGATACTGCACTCAAAAAAAAGAAACACAATAAAATAATAATAACCAAGGAGCCAAGAATCTGCGTTTCTCGTCTCTGGGCCCATGAAGCTCCGGGACGACACCGCTGGAATGATTCGGCTGTCAGCTTCCAGCGTTTTCACGTGAGTCGCTCACTTCCGGTCTGTGCCTTACGTCATCGGGCAGCGCCGGAAGTGCCCTCGCGCTGCCTAGGAGACAAGACGCGGGGCCAGCCGGCCGCTGACAGGGCCGGCCGGGCCGCGCCCACTCGGTCGCCATGGAGCTACCCCCAGGGCCGCACGACGATCCCCGCACCTGGGACGATGACTCGGACCCGGAGCCGGAGCCCGACCCGGACGCACAGGCCGAGGCTTACGTGTCCCGCGTGCTCAGTCCACCGAAATTCGGGCTGGCGCCCCCAAGCGCCCCTCCGCTGACCGCGCCAGCCGCGTTTCCCGGCGTCCCGGAGCCGCGGGTTGCGTCCAAGGGTCTGGCTGTGGAGGTCCCGGGCCTGTTGAGCCTTCCGCCAGAACTGCTGCTCGAGATCTGCGCCTACTTGGACGCGCGCCTCGTGCTCCACGTCCTGCCGCGCGTGTGCCGCGCGCTGCGCGACCTCGTGCGTAACCATGTCACTTGGAGGCTACGCGCGCAGCGCCGTGTACGGGCGCCCTATCCAGTGGTGGAAGGTGCGCGCTCCCTGGGGCCAGGGTCACCCGCCTAGGTCAGACTTAGGGCTGGGAAGGGAGTGGGTACCTGGGGTGCTGTGAACACAGCTCCTAGAGCAGACTTCTTGGCTGTCTGGGCTCCCGTGGCACCTGAGTTAGTTACTGGTGATGCCAAAGCCCCTGACTTCTGAGTGTACCATGAGGTAGACATTTGGGGTCCTGAGGCTGTAGAAACCTATGCGGGGGCTGGGGTCCCTGAGATAGAGTTTCGAAGTTGTACAAACAATCACAGATCCTTAAGCCCAGGGTCTAGCCTGGTTTCTTAGGCAGGGGCTGGTAGTCATTCCCCCTGCCCCTGAGGTCATTAGTCCCTTGGGGGTAAGATAGCTTTGTGACCTTGAAGTAATGGGACTCTCCCCAATAGCTTGATAAACATAGATGCTTGGGCCCCATCCACTGAATCTCTGCACCTAGGTTCAGTAGGGCCCCATCCACTGAATCCCTGTACTTGGGTTCTGTATCTTGACCAGGCTCCCAGGTTTACAGATACTAGATTGAGAAACACTTCTTGGGTCTGGTTCAGATGGCTGTGGAAGGAAGTCCTAGCTCCTATGCCCAGTTTGAGAGTTGAGGGACTGAGGTCAGACCTCAGCCAGGGTTGAGGGAGGTCCGTAATGTCCTGAGGTTGCTATCCCCCCGAGTTGGGTTGGGGGATGAGGCCTGGAAAGATGGTTCTGAGGCTCCAGTTCCCCCATTCATGGAAACTGGGATGAGTAGTTCTAGACCTCTGTGAAGGTGGTGGCCTGGTGGTCGCAAAGCTAGAGCCTGGGCCTCCTTGTGGTTGGGTGAGGCATCCAGTTTGGGGTCTCTCCAAGTTTGGTGCTGGTTGGGCTCCCTGGAAGCCAGGGGTGGGTTTGGGCAGCTGTTGTGGATAGCAGGGTTCCTGCTCACTGAAGTCTCCACCCGTGGTGCCCCACAGAAGAAGACTTTGATTGGCCAGCAGCCTGCATTGAGCTGGAGCAGCATTTGTCACGCTGGGCAGAGGATGGGCGCTGGGCTGAGTACTTCTGCCTGGCTGATGGGCATTTTGCTTCCATTGACTCAGTGCTGCTGCTCGAGGTGAGATGGGGTTCATTGAGGGGCCAGGCAGGGGTGAGCCAGGGTGACCCTGGCAACACCACCTCACTCTCCTCCAGGGTGGGACACTCTGTCTGTCAGGCTCCCGAGATCGCAACGTCAACCTGTGGGACCTGCGACAGCTGGGGGTGGAGCCCAGCCAGGTTCTGGTCAAGGCCCTGGGCACCCAGAACAGCACCCACAAGGTGAGGGAGTAGGAGGCATAAGGCCTGGGTAGGGTGCTGTGGCTAAAGGTATGGGTTTTGGCACTAGAACCCTAGATTGCAATCGTGCTCCCTATTGTTAGTGTGATTTGGGGTGAGATGTATGACCTCTCTGGGCCTCAATTTCTACTTTTGTACAGGGGTCAGTTAGGATGAGGTTGAATGAAACAAACAGGAATTAAAAACTTCATTCAGACTCGGATACATTATAGGCACTCAATATATGTCAGATATGCCTTGAGAGGCACAGGGCAGGGCAGTTATGAGGCTGCCCTTGGGGATCAGATAGCTCTGAGCATGACTGTCATCTTATGTGAAGTGGCCATGGAGGGGCAACTCCACCAGTCAGTGAGGTGGTTTAGGCTGGTGGCGAAGAGTTTGGTCTTGGAGCCAGGCTGCGGGTTCAAATCCCCACTTTGGTACTTCCTGGCAGTGTGACCCTGGACAAGGAACTCAATCTCTCTGTGCTCTCAGTTTCCAGTTTCCTCAGCTGTAGAACAGGACACCTTACAGCACTGTCCTCAGAGGGTTTGGTGAGGATCAAGGCAGTCTCCAACCAGCGCTTTGTGCATATTAGCTCCTGAGTCAAAGACTGTTTTTTTTTTGAGGGCAGTGTCACTGGCCCTCATATATGGGACCTGAACCGGAGCCGCTGGCTTCCCAAGCCAGCGCTTAACCACGGCGCCACTTGGCCGGCCCAGTCAGAGACTGCTTTTAATGCCCATTTTCCCAATGAGGAAACAGGGAGGGGACCTCATTTGCCTGGGTCATAGAGTAGAAGCCCCAATCTTTTTTTTTTTTTTTTAGCTGAGCCATCCTGCCACCTATTAGCAGCTCAACACAACTCAGCTCAGGCTGGCATCGAACCGCTGTTGCTCAGAGCTCAGCTCGCATTCTTGAGCGAGCTCTTAACCAACTGGCCACTCGGCCGGCCCTAGAAGCCCCAGTCTTAATCACGTTGTCATGTGCCCTCAAACCACTGCTGGTGCTGAGACTGTGGGACTTGATTTAGGAATATTATTGTGTAAGGGGTGGGCATGTCCTGGGCTCTGCAGTCAGACACACAGATCTAAGCTCTAACCTCTTAAACAGTACTGACTTGCTCTGGGTTCTTGAGTCGGTTGTCTCCCTCCTCTGACCCTCAATTTTGTTATCTGTGAAGTGGGGACTGTCACATGGGTCTGGTCCTGCAGGGTTGGGTGTGGTCACTGGCAGCGCTGGACCATCGAGTGTGCTCTGGTTCCTGGGACAGCACGGTGAAGCTCTGGGACATGGCAGCTGATGGGCAGCAGTTCGGCGAGATAAAGTGTGAGGGGTCCTGGAGAGGGGGGTTTGGGGGGACAGGTCCCTGCCTGGTCACAACCCAGCCCCATGCTCTGTGTGTCACCAGGGGCAAGGCTGCTGTGCTGTGCCTGTCCTACCAGCCTGACATCCTGGTGACTGGCACCTATGACAAGAAGGTGACAGTCTATGATCCCAGAGGTAGGCTGGGGGCCTGAACTGGGGAGAGCAAGGCTGCCTGGGGGCTTCAGGGTCATTCTGGGGAAGGAGACACTCAGGCTTCACAGCCTAGCTGGGGTGATAGTCACAGAAGCAGATGCTAACCACTCAAGAGTGGCCTATGCTGTGCTGAGTACAACAGAGGCGACTTTTGAGACGGGGAGGGGGTAGAGGAAGCCCTGCCTTCACCTGGGATGGGGTGAGGGACAGAGAGGATGCCCAGAGGAGGGGCCTCTGAACCAGAATCCTTTGGGAAGCAGAAAGCCCCTGACAAACCTGGCTCCCCTACTCCCTAGCTGTAAGACACCAGTCAAGCTTGAACCTCGGTTTCACCATCTATAAAATCCGGGTAACAAAAATTCCAGCCCCATAGGGTTAATGGGAGGAGATGATAATAATTACTTCGGTGGATTAAATGTTAGTTTACATAAAATGCCTAGAACAAACACTGCTTGGCACATAAGCTTTTTCTGCTTATTTATTCATAGTCGTTCTAATTTTTTTTTTTTTTTGAGGGCAGTGTCACTGGCATTCATATGTGGGACCGAACCGGGGCCGCTAGCTTCCCAAGCCAGCGCTTAACCACCACCACCGCACCACTTGGCCGGCCCTCATTCTAATTTTAATTGAAGGGCTAGTGTGCTTTATCTGGGCAGAGCTGAGTGGGGGTGGGGATATAGGCGCGTCTCTCTTGGCACTGGTTGGCATTTTATGCTGGGACTTGGCTGTCCACTCTGTACTGAGAGCAGATGGGACAAGAGGAGGGAGATGGGACATGAGATGGGGGTGGGGGGGACAATGGAGGACTGGGGATCCTGGGAGGCCCACATCTGTCTGGGGTAGGAAAAGAAAGACAGGGTCACCTGTGGGATGGGGGTGGGGAGGGAAGCCAACTGAGGGTTTTGCCTTGGAGGACAGAGCCCCAGGACCCTTAGATGAGATAGGGGAGCCTCTGCGGAGCTCTGATGTCCCTCTCCCCTGGGGCCCATTACCCATGAAGTTGGCCCAGCCCTGCTGAAGAGTCGGCGGCTGCATTCAAGCGCGGTGCTGGCGTTGCTGGCGGATGACCGGCACATCATTTCGGGCAGTGAGGACCACACGCTCGTGGTGTTTGACCGCAGAGCCAACAGTGTACTGCAGCGGCTGCAGGTGGGCCCTCCCCAGGGGCTGGAGGGACCAGGGCGGTGTGTGGCCCAGCCTGAGCTGCTCTGTCCTTTGTCTCTCCCACAGCTGGACTCCTACCTACTCTGCATGTCCTACCAAGAGCCCCAGCTCTGGGCTGGTGACAACCAGGGCCTGCTGCACGTTTTTGCCAACCGGGAAGGCTGCTTCCAGCTCGTCCGGGTTGGCCAGGGCCTTTGCCCCTACCCCACTCTTCCTGGGCTCCCTACCTATTCCTGACCCCCGCAGCACAGCGGTGGGCTGCTGGCCTTGGAGAGACTTGTCTGAGTGTCACCTGTTTCTCCCTCTTGCAGACCTTTGATGTGGGCCACAGGTCTCACATTACAGGGATCAAACATTCGCTGGGGGCCTTGTACACCACATCCACTGACAAGACCATTCGGGTGAGGCTTTTAGACAGGCCCCCTTCCCCACTGGCCAGGGACACACCTCTTGACTTTGCCTGTTACCCCTCACCAGGTGCACGTGCCCACAGACCCACCAAGGACCATCTGCACCCGAAGCCACCACAACGTGCTAAATGGGGTAAGGCTCTGCCCTACATGCCCTGCTGGCTGCCCAGGGCCTCCCTGAGTCCTCATGTCCCTGCCCAGATCTGTGCTGAGGGCAACCTGGTGGTAGCCGCCTCTGGGGGCCTGTCGCTGGAGGTCTGGAGGCTGCAGGCCTGAGCAGGCAGACGTGGACGTGGATGTGGATCTGCCAACCGGCTTGTTCTCAGGGGATCCTCCCTCTTGCTGGTGCTGCACCTGCTCTGGCCCACAGGTCTGGGGCACAGGGAGCCCCAGTCACATTCGGGTCGGATCCCTGGGCTGGGCCCCAAGCCGGGGGAGGGGAGGTTGGTGTTCTGGCCCACCCAGAGGGCTGCTCCCCACCCTCAGATCCTGTTTTTGTTAAGACCTGCTCTCCCTTGAAAGTGCAGGAGAAATAAATCTGATATACTGGTGCTGTGGCTTGGAGTGGTGCCTGCAAGCCTTGATGACAGCCTCTGCTGTTTGTGTCTGGGTGTGCCTGTATCCGCTCAATGCCTTCCTGGGATCGTATGTGTCTGTATATCCCTGGGGAGGCAGGCTGGCGGTGTGTATTGTTGTCCGAACCCCAAATCCCATCTGTGTCTATCTGTGTGCCTGTGAGTGTATGTGTATGAGAGGATGACAGATTCTGGAGGATGTGGGTACCTGTCTGTATGATGGCACCTTTGTGTGTGTGAGATGTGTGGACACAGGTGACAACTATGTGTGCAACTTGTATTGGCATGTAGATAGGGACTCTGCCTCTGGATGTGTTTCTATAGAAGATGGGATCTGCAAAGGCTAGCCCACAGGTGTGGGAGCATGCAGGGGTGGGAGGTACATGCTCTTTTAGCCAGAGTCCCGGGTAGGTATGACCCTGGAATGGGTGGGGAAGGCTGGACCAGGTGCCCCTGCCAACCCACAGCCCCACTTCGCTCCCTATTGCAGCCCACCAAAGTCTGAGGAGCGTTCACTTCATGTTTATTGAGGGGTCCTCAGGGCCAGCGTCATAGGATGGCACAGGGCTTCTTCTCCTTGAAGGGGTTGGTGGCAGGTGGGATGCCTACCAGGAAGGGGTCGCTCTTGGCCTGCTCCGTGCAGAACTGCAGCAGGTCGGCAGCTGCCTTGGACACCTGTAGGCCAGCACGGTCAGCCAGACCCCGCTGTCCCTCTGCCCCCTCACCCAGTGTGCCCACCTGGCCCCAGCCTCACCTTCACACGGTTGATGCCGGCCTCCATCCGCAGCTGCTCCACGGCGTGGCGGGCCTGCCCAATGTCACTGCCAATGGCCACCTTGCCAGACATCTGGGGGAAGGTGAGCAGGGCCATAAACATCAGGGTAAACACCAGGCCTGGAGCCCTAGGACCACCCAAGGGTCCCCGCACCTCTTCTGATGTTCCCTAGGGACTGTGGGATGTGGGTGGCTGCTCCCCACTCATCAGGACCACATACCTCAGCTGAGGACTCTGGCTTACTCCTGGCTGCTTAGTTCTCCTGTGGCCTGGCTCTGCCTTCTTCCCCAACCCACCTCGCCTTTCCACCCTCTTCTCCCTCCCCTCCCCCTACAAAGACTTTGAAGCTGGGACACTCAGGGAGTAAAATGTCACCAATGACAGCAGCAGCAGCTGCCTCAGCCGAGGGGTTCCCTGTTCCAGGAGGCCTGGTGGCTACCCTATGGTCACGTGTTACCTTGGCAGGGGGATTGCAGGGCCCTGGCCTCTCACTGACCTGATTGATCTCCTGCTAACCAGCCCCAACACCCTCCTTTGCTAGCATCTCACCCTCCAACACCCTCCTTTGCTAGCACCCGCCCCCCCACTACCACCACCAATGTGCAGAGTATCCCCTGGCTTGGGTACAGCCCTGCCTCTCCTCTCTGTCTACATTCACTGACCGGGAATCCATTCCATGGATTATTCAGTCCACTTTCTTATGCCAATGGCTCCCTCTGCCCCATCCCTGACCTCAGATCCACACAAGGACCCTCCCAGTCTCCTTGATCCATCCCACCTGTCTCTCTCTGGTGTCTCCCACCTAACTTGGCCAAAGCCAGACTCTGGATTATCTTCCCCCCAAACCTTGTGCCCCCAAATTCACCACTTGCCACCCAACTTCCAATTGCTCAAATCTTGAACTCCTTCATTCCTTTACTTTCTGGTATCCCCATATCTAATTCTTTCTCAAGAGCCAGCTGATCAACTTTCAAATTAAGTTCTCAATCTGGTCACTTCTCTCCACCCCCACATGGGCCCCACCACCATCTTTGCTCACTTGGACCAGTGCAGTCACCCTCACCCTGGTCTCTCCTGCCCTCCCACCACTGCCCCTATTCCCAGGGCAGCCAGTGGGATCTGTTAAAAAAGTAAATCAGAGGGAGGACGGGGGTGCCAGATTAGGGTAAAGGGGATCAAATATATGGTGATGGAAGGAGAACTGACTCTGGCTGGTGAACACACAATGTGATATATAGATGATGTATTACAGAATTGTACACCTGAAATCTATGTAACTGCTAACAATTGTCACCCCAAAAAACTTTAATAAATAAATAAATAAATCAGACTATAACATGAATGAACTTTGAGGACATTATGCTCAGTGAAATAAGCCAGTCATGGGGTGGTCGGGTAGCTCAGTTGGTTAGAGCGCATGCTCTGAACAACAAGGCTGTTGATTGGATTCCCATATGGGCCAGTGAGCTGCGCCCTCTGCAACTGGATTGAAGACAATGACTTGAGTTGAGCTGCCCATGGGCGGCTGGTGGTTCCATAGGTTAGAGAGTGTGCTCTTCACAATAAGGTTGCCAGTTTGATTCTTGCATGGGATGGTGGGCTGCACCCCTCGCCCCTCTCCACCAACTACATTGAAAACAGTGACTGAGGGCCGGCCGAGTGGCTCAGTTGGTTGAGAGCACGAGTTCTGAGCAACAGAATTGCTGGTTTGATTCCCACATGAGCCGGTGAACTGCACCCGAGCTGAACTGCTGATGGGTGGCAGGATGGCTCAGCTGGTGAGAGCGTGTGTTCCTAACAACAAGGTTGCAGGTTGACTCCATTGTGGGATGGTGGGCTGTGCCCACCTGCAACTAAGATTGAACATGGCACCTTGAGCTGAGCTGCCCTGAGCTGCCAAAGGGTGGCCAGATGGCGACTGGACTTGGAGCTGAGCTGGTTGCGCCCTCCACAACTAGGATTGAGTGACAACAACTTGGCTGTCCCCCTTCCTCAATAAAATCTTAAAAAAGAAAATGGTGATGGACTGAGCTGCGCCCTCCACAACTAGATTGAAGGACAACGACTTGACTTGGAGCTGATGGGTCCTGATCCAATAAAATAAAAAACAAAAGAAATAAGCCAGTCACCAAAGGATGAATGCTGTATGATTCCACTTATATGAGGTCCCTAGAATAGAGACAGGAAGTAGAATGGTGGGTGTAGTAGGGGTTGGGGGTAGGGACTGGGGAATTAGTGTTCAATGGGGACAGAGTTTCAGTATAGGATGATGAACGAGTTCTGGAGATGGATGACAGCGATGGTTACACAAAACTGTGAATGAGTGTGCTTAATGCCACTTAAAAATGGTTAAGATGGTGAATCTTATGTGTAGTCTCTCAGTTTCTTTTTTCAAACTCTCCAGTGGTTTCTCAGCCTCCTTATTACAACCCACACAGTCCTGCCTGGTCTGGCACCTTCTGCCCTTCTTCATTTATCAACCTTTTTCTCCTTTATTCCTCATGGATCACATTGATGGCCTTGTGTGTGTGTTCTATTCATTCATTCAGCATATTTGCTAAGATCCCAATGTGTCCAGCACTGCACAGAGTAAGAGTATTGGCAGTGAAACCAGACAAATTCCTGTCCTCATGGAGCTGCCATTCTAGACAAACAAAATGTATTAAGTTTTGTGAAAGACAACAAAAGCAGGGGGCGCCCAGTTAGCTCAGTTGGTTAGAGTGCAGTGCTCATAACACCAAGGTTGCTGGTTCAATCCCTGCATGGGCCACTGAGCTGCGCCCTCCACAACTAGACTGAAACAACCACTTTACTTGGAGCTGATGAGTCCTGGAAAAACACACTGTTACCCAATTAAAAACAAACAAACAAAAAAAGACAACAAAAGCAAAGTAAGGGCAAGAGTTGGTGGTCAGGGCAGGCATCATGGAGGAGGTAACAGTTTGAACTGAGGCCCAGAAGAGCAGGAGCTGGAGAAGGGATGTTCCAGGCAGAGAGAGCAGCAGGTGCATTGTCCTTTGGTCAGGAAAGAGCTTGGTGGGTTCTAGAACAGTGAGGGGGTTGAAATAGCTAGAGAGGAGTGCATAAGGGCAAGTGGTGGGAGATGAGGGCAAGGAAGTGAGCATGCGCTCTCACAGGCCATGGTGAACAGCTTGGATTCTACTCCAAGGGGGAAGCCACCATTGGTAGAAGGTTTTAGCAAGGGATAACACATCTGATTTCTATTTAACAAACTCTCTGGCCACAGCATGGGAGATGGACTTGAGGAAGGAGTGCAGCATGGAGGCCATGGGATGCTAACAGGCACCTGCATACAAACACTGACTCATATTGTACACCTGAAACTATTGGGTTATGGGAAAAGTCAAGATGTATTTTTTCTATGTTTTTCGTTGCAAAAATGCATCAGGACTTTCCCAACAACCCAATAATATGTTATATATCAATTATGCCTCAATTTTTCAAAAGGTGACAAAAAAAGGACTTGGATTTGGGACCTATTTTGTAAGTAGAATTTGGGGGATGCGCTGGGGGATGGATGTGGATGTGAGAGGACACATCAAGTTCAACTCCCCAGTTTTTAGCCTGGGGACCTGGGCTGAAATGAACGCTGATGTGTGGAAGACTGCATGCAGCAAGATCAGGGTTAGGTGGAGAGAAAGCTGAGGTAGTGAGTTTGAGATCCAAGCAGGGAATGTCAAGGATGTCAAGGAGGATGTTCTGTTTCTCCAATTAAGTAGGCTAATTTCCAGCCTCAGGGCCTTTGCACTGGCTATTCTCTCTCCCAATGGGGGTGGGTGGGGGAATGGCCTCTCCTATAAGTTCCCATATGGGGACTTCTGTCTTTGGCTCAAATGTCACCTTCTTGGTGTCTTTTCTCAACCACCTGTCCCAACTAAGGCCACCAACCCCTCCAACCACGGCCACCCCAAAGGTTCTTGCATTATCCTGTTGAAATGCTGAATAGCACTTAGCGCTGTTAACTTTCTATCTCCCCAAACTGTGCGCTCCAGGAGGGCAGGGTATGCATCTTGTTTACCGCTAAGTCTGCGCCCAGCACAGAGCCCAACGTATGGTATAGACTCCATAAATGTAGAGTGATTAAAGGTGTCCCTTCTGGACCAGACCCTGTGCATAGTGAGGAACCATGAGATACAGTCCCCACCCTTGAAGGTCTCACAATCTTGCTGGAGGGAACGACATCAGCCCTGGATCCCAGAGGAGGTCACTTAACAAGAGAAAGATCAGGGAAGGCTTCCCAGAAGAGGCGACAGCTGTGGCTGCCAGGGGGAAGACAAGAGAGTTGTGCGGCATGTGGAAGCTCTGGAGACTTGCGAGGCACAAACAGGGATCAGTATCTTATTTGATGAGAGATGCTCGGGGGCAGAAACTCTTTGACAGTTTCTGATGACTCGAGTTCTATCTAAGAAGCCATTCTCTTCTCTCAGGGAACAGAAATCGACAAGCGCTCCGCAACGCGGGGAGTCTCCAGCAGGCGGCAGTAAAAGTAGGACTCTTCCTTCATGAGAACCGAGATCACGCGAAAATGGAAATAACTTGTAATGCGGAAAATGAAAAAAATGTAATGCGGCTTCCGTACTACAGAACAGGCCGCGTCCTGGACTACGGGCGTTGAAGAGAGTCATGTGACTTAGCCACTTCCGGACGTCTCCCCCAGCTTTTTCTGAGCTTTGTGTCCTGCGCCCTCGTAGGGAAGCGTGTGCCAGTGCTTAGCGCGTTTTGAGGCCATTGGAGGCCTGGCCTGGGGCTGCTCTGATTTGAGAGCAGCCGCAGGAGCATGGAGGGTTCCCTGGAGAAGGCGCCCGCGGCGGCGCTGGCTGCTGTGCTGAAGCACAGCTCGGCGCTGCCGTCCGAGAGCGCCCAGGTCCGGGGCTACGACTTCAACCGTGGCGTGGACTACCGCGCGCTGCTGGAGGCCTTCGGCACCACTGGTTTTCAGGCCACCAATTTCGGGCGCGCGGTGCAGCAAGTCAACGCTATGGTGCGGCCGGGGGTGGGACTTCCTGGGTCGAGGGGGCTTGGCTTCTCGTAGCACTAATGCAGTACAGCAGTTGGAAGGGGCGGGGCTTTCCTGGGAAGGAGGTGTGTCCTTCATTGGGATGGCCCAATAGTTGGAGAGAGGCGGGGCCTAGTCCGGGCGGGAGTTTGAGTGCTGGGAGGGGGACGTTGCCACCCAGCAGCGACATCCTAGTATCCTGAGGTGATGGGGACTGATTCTAGATACGTGCAGGCTACGTGTGAGTGCTTTGGAATGGGCGGAGCCTGGGGCCAGACGGGGTGGTTGAAGGAGAAATTGGAAAAGGAGCCCAAGTCAGGGTGGGGCCTTGGATTTGCTCTTCCCAGACGGGAAGGGGACTAGGTCCTGCTAAAATGCCTTCTGATTCCCAAGGAGGGCGGGTGCAAAGCATGATCGTGTGCTCTGAGAGCCGGGCTGTGGAAGGGGTGAAAGCTGCAGTGGGGTCTTCTGTCTCCTGGTTCCAGGGAGAAGTGGTCCCGTTTCCCTGAGTGAACAGGGCCTGATTCTGAAAACCACTGGGGTCCTTGGGCTGCAGTTTGGGTCCAGAGGTTAACTCGACTCCGTCCTTACATGTAGATAGAGAAGAAGTTGGAGCCATTGCCGCAGGATGAAGACCAGCACGCAGACCTGACCCAGAGCCACCGCCCACTCACTGGCTGTACCATTTTCCTGGGCTACACATCCAACCTCATCAGTTCAGGCATCCGTGAGACTATCCGTTACCTCGTTCAGCACAATATGGTGGGGAGCCTGTGGGGCTGTGGCCTTGGCCTCTCTGGGCCTAAATGGACAAGATCATTGGTCATTTTAGTGAAACAGGGAGATATGGGTCAGTTTTAAGCAATGGGACAGGTTTGAGTTTTATTTTGCAGCAGAGCTTCCTACAAGATTACTAGATGAAGGTTGGGAGTTAGGAGTCCTGCCTGGAATGAGGGCAGGGCCCCCCTCTCTGGGCCAACTTGAGTGCCTTGTGGCTGCAGGTGGATGTTTTGGTGACTACGGCTGGGGGCGTGGAAGAAGATCTCATCAAGTGCCTGGCGCCCACATACCTGGGCGAGTTTAGCCTCAGGGGGAAGGAGCTACGTGAGAACGGGATCAACAGGTGGGGGACCCTGAGTGGTGGGCAGGGGAGCCAGGCCGAGGGTCCTGGGGCCTGCTGCCCACCTGCCTCCTGTCCCTAGGATCGGGAACCTGCTGGTGCCCAATGACAATTATTGCAAGTTTGAGGACTGGCTGATGCCCATTCTGGACCAGATGGTGCTGGAGCAGAACACAGAGGTGGGTCTGGAACAACCTGGCGGGGGGCAACATGGTGAGAACAAGGGGAGGTACCGCTGGCTTAAGCTGATGTCCCTTCCTAGGGTGTGAAGTGGACACCTTCGAAGATGATTGCCCGACTAGGCAAGGAGATCAACAACCCAGATTCAGTGTATTACTGGGCCCAGAAGGTGAGGGGCTGGGTGGGGGCAAAGATGTTAGGTCTTGGTCTTTGTTAACTTGTTTCATCTTCACAGCCACCTGGGGAGTCAATGCTCTTCTCATCATCTGCACTCTTAGAGCAAGAAGTTCAGACCCAGAGAGGTTAGGCAGTTTGTTTGAGGTCACACAGCTATTGAGTATAGTCCTGATATCCTGGGAGTAGTTGGGGCAGTGCTTAGCAACCCTCCTGGTGTAGGGTCCCCTGCTCCTCAGGGGCTATGAGTTCCAGCAATCAGAAAAATAACAAGGGCTATAATACCGTTCTTTGTGTCAGGCATGATCCTAAGTATTTTATGTGGGTTTTCTCACACATGCTTCATCTATGACGGAGGTACTGTTGTTACTGTCATTTTAGATTGAAGGAAATTGAGTCCCAGAGAAGTTAAGCACCCTGCCCAGAATCAGGCAGAGGGAGGGACTGCCCCCACTGGGTTCTGATTCCCACCACTGTTCTGTCCCGCCCTCCCCCAGAACCACATCCCCGTGTTGAGTCCAGCGCTCACAGATGGCTCACTGGGTGACATGATCTTCTTCCATTCTTACAAGAACCCGGGCCTGGTTCTGGACATTGTGGAGGGTGAGGCGCTGGGGTCACAGAGGAGCAGGGGAGGAGGGCTGGCCGGGCTTAGGGGCTGACCACAGTGCTCTTCCCCAGACCTGAAGCTCATCAACACCCAAGCCATCTTTGCCAAGTGCTCTGGCATGATCATCCTGGGTGGAGGCGTGGTCAAGCACCACATCGCCAATGCCAACCTCATGGTAAGTAGGGATGAACACCTGGACTGTAGTGTGGGGGTGGCACGTAGGACTGCTGTGCAGAGATGGCTGCGTGCTAGGCTTATGCCACATGCTGGGGACACAGCTATGGACTAGACAGGCCAGGATCCCTGCCCTCCTAGAACTGATGTTTTGGTTGTGGAGACAAACATCAAATTAGGTGGTGGTTATTGTTATAGAAAAAAATGAGGGATGGCAAAAAAAGGGTACTGTGAAAAAAATGAAAGCTTTCTGGGAAATGTGACCTGTGAGCAAGTTTTTGGTAGGTGCCTCCAATGAGCCATATGTTTGCCTCAGGGAAGAGTTCCCAGGAGAGGGTACAGCCAGTACAAAAGCTTTGAGGTGCCTGAAGTAAATCAAGAAACAGCTAGAAAGCCTGTGAAAGGGAGAGTGGGAGGTAAAGTGGGGAGGCAGGACTTGTAGGGCCTTGAGGGCTGCGACTCAGTTGCTCACAGGCGCCCTCTGGCTGCTGTGGCAGGGTAGGGTGGGGGGAGGAGGAACAAATGGGGCCAGGACCAGGGTGGAGACCAAGGGGGTGGAGAGGTGGTTGGCTTCAGAGGTCTGAAGATAGAGCTGGGAGTAGCTCCCGCTGAGCAGATGTGGCAGGGTTGCTGCTGCCTAGGAGGTGGATCTGGAGCAACACTGCCCATCTGCCCAGGAACCTTCTAACCCCTCACTCTGCCCTGGCATTGATGTTGGGGCTCCTGTTTTGCAGTGAGGGGCCACCAAGGGGCCCTCTTTCATCCAGAACAAATGGCTTAGCCTCTCTAGCTGCAGTGCCCTTTTTCTCAGTGTGTGTGTGTGTCTATTTCCTGTGACTGGCTGACTGCCTGACCTGCCCCTCCCCTCAGCGGAATGGGGCCGACTATGCTGTTTACATCAACACAGCCCAGGAGTTTGATGGCTCGGACTCTGGTGCCCGGCCAGACGAAGCTGTCTCTTGGGGCAAAATTCGGGTGGATGCACAGCCTGTCAAGGTGAGGGCCAGCCAGCTGGCTTGGGCACAGGGCCTCCTAGGCTGTGACTCAGGTGCTCACAGGCGCCCTCTGGCCGCTGACGGGGAAACAAATGGGGCCAGGACCAGGGTGGAGACCAACGGGGCGGAGAGGTGGTTGGGTTCAGAGGTCTCTTGAAGATAGTTGGGAACAGCTCCCTCTGAGCACCTGTGTCCTGTCCTCAGGTCTATGCTGATGCCTCCCTGGTCTTCCCCCTGCTCGTGGCTGAAACCTTTGCCCAGAAGGTAGATGCCTTCATGCCTGAGAAGAGTGAGGACTGAACAACTGTGGCCCCAGGGAAGTCTCCCCCTCTCTATTTATTAGTTTGCAGACCCAACCCCTCTCCAGCTCCTTGGTCAGCAGCACATCTACAGTAAATGGTCTCAGAGGTCCTGAGTCTGCATCTGTGTCCTTGGTGGTGGTGGGTCCCCTGGCTTCAGTCTGCACCACTCTCAGCCTCATAGGCCTCTTCCCGCCAGCACTGGATGCTGCCCCCGATGGCAGTCAGCAGGCAGGGCTCCGTGGGGTGGTAGGCCAGTGACTGTACCACACCAGGACCCACAGGCAGGGCCAGTGCCAGGGCACCCTGTGGAGCAAGGTGGTGGGGAGTTATCAGTGAGCCCCCATCCCCTGACCTTCAGCCACCTGCCTCTAATGGCTTTCCAGACACTGCAAACTCAGTCTGCCCCAAACTGAGCCCCTCAGTGGCTCCATCCTTTCAGGTGCTCAGGCCAAACTCTTGGGAGTCTTTCTCACACCTCACATCCCTTTATCAGTAAATCCTCTTGGCTCTGCCTTTAGACTATGTCCAGAGGCCACCTATCTGTCTCCACCTTCATAACCACCACCTTGTTCTGAACCCCGTATGTCTAGCTTAGCTTCCCTCCCCCACTGCCGCCATTGAGGCTCCCACTTGGCAGCCTCAGTGCTTGCACCTTGAACTTCCTTCATCACAGTGAAAACAGCTCCACATACACGGTTTCTCAAGCAGGCCATGGTTCCTCTTTCCACCCTGAGATGTCCTCTCATGTGCCCTTCCCTGCAGGGTGACTTATGGTCTACCGGACCCTTGAGAAGTAGGTAGAATATGTTCCCCTGGTCCCTTGAGTCCCCAGGGTGCCCTAGTTCACTCCAATCTCTTAGGGGGCTTATTTCCCCTGGCCAAGCCCCAGCACCCATGTCTCCTTCCCTAAGGCTCCCCAGCCCTGACCCCACTAAGCCCAGCCAGTCTGTTCCCTGCCCCATGCCCCATCAGGCTGGGACACATCAGGACAGGGCTCACAGGACTTGGGGTTGGAAGCCACAGGGATGCTCAGAGTATTTTAGGTTTTCTGAACAACTACAGCCTCGCCTCCCACTGGGGTCAGATGCTGCTATCTGCTCCCTCTCCCCCAGGGTCTCAGTATCAGCCTGGCATTGGTGGTCCTGCCTGATCTGGATCCGGCTGCTGCCACTGCCATCCTGAACTACTATTGATATTTCCTGAAGTGCACTTCCAAGCCTTAGCACATACTGTTCCCTTTACCAGCAATACCTTTTCTGTCTTCTAACTCATTCCTTGGAGCCCCTAGTTCTAGTGGCACTCCCTTTTTCAGGTCTGGGAGTGAATGAGGTAAGGAAAAAGTGGGAACAGGGCATGTGCTCTGGTATGGGGTGGGGGTGGCGGTGGGGAGGCTTACCTCCACCAGGTCCCAGAAGAACACTTTCCCATCCTCAGAGCAGCTGACCACATGCGTGTCTTGCTCGCTCAGGCAGCAGTCCAGCTTGTACTTCTGGTTCTTATGGCCCGTGTACCTGGTGGAGGGGGGTGATCAGTGGGGAGTGGGGATCAGTGGAGCTTGGGCCTACCAGGGGCAGAGGTGGGGGGCAGGGGCTCCATGACCCCAAGGACTCACTCCCCCAGCAGCTCCCCTGTGTCCTTATCTAGAAGCCGCAATGTGGAGTCCAGGCTGGATACCAGGGTGCACTGCCCGTCCCGGCTGAAACAGGTGCAGGTGATTGGGCCTGAGGGACAGGAGAGGTGGGGAGGCCAGTGAGGCTGGGGAGCTTTGCTGTCTTCACCTCCCCTGCCTCCCACACAGCCTGACCACTCACTGCCCACGTAGTCTGAGAACAGTTGCCCCATCCTCAGGTCATAGCGCCTAACCCGGCCGTCCACAGAGCTGTAAGAGAGAGTGGATCTAGCTTAAGCCTTGAAAGGCCAGTGGGTCCATGGCTCCAGGTGACATCGGTGTTCCTGTATCCTCCCACCTGGCCAGAGCCCTGGGCAAGGCTGGCCCTGTCCTTCCTATGTACCCATCACTGTCATATTCCCTCTCAGGGCCAGCAATGGAAAACATGCAGCCATGGAAAACATGCATTGAAGTGAATTCAGGAGTAGAATTCTGAGGCACTAGCTTTGAGACTCAATCCAAGGAGACAATCAGGATCCATTCCATCTATTTCTGATATGTTCTGAGCATCTTCTCTGTGGGGGATTGAGGGCTTGGAACAACTGTAACCACGTCAGTAGCAATTTCTGCCATCATGTAGCCTCACTGACTGAGGATAACCTGGGAAGGCCTCCCTGAGGTGACATCTGAACTGGGACTTGAAGGATGAGAAGGAACCAACCTTGTGGACAGAATCCAAGGGGAGATGTGTGGGAACATAGCCAGTCAACAGGCTGGGCAGCCCAAACTCCTGCTACAGTGGGAATGGCACTCCCTTGGGTTGTGATAACACTTGGGCAGCTCTGCCTAGGAATTTTTGTTTGGTTGTCTCCTGCAGCTAGATTATCAACCCAATGTGGGCAGAGATTTTTCCTTTTATTTCCCTATCTTGTTCACTGCTATATGCTCTTTGACTAAAAAAGTGGCCTGCAGAAAGTGCTCAAATACACTTGGAAGAAATAGTACGAGGGCTGTCCAGGCAGAGGAAGAGCAATCACAAAGGTCCTGGGATGGGAGCATGCTTGGCATATTTATCTGAAATGAGGGTAGGAATGAATAAAAGCTGAGAGATCAGCAGGGATCAGACTGTGCAGGGCCTTTGGAGCCACAGTGAGGAGAGTAGACTTCAAGCACAGAGGCAACTATGATGCCCAGTGGCACCTGGGGAGGGGCGAGGTACTGGTTCCACTCACCCTGCCAAGACCTCATGGTCTGACACTTTCACACTGGATACGCCATCCCTGGCTTCGTCTAGCTTCTGCACTGGCTCAGGTCTCCGAGATCGGCAGTCCCAGCAGCGGATACTGGAATCGATAGAGCCTGTGAGGCCAGCATGAAGGTGAAGTCAGGTTTGGGGGAAGGGGCAGCACCCTGGGTTCCCCTGCCTAGGCCCCAGACTCACCAGACAGGATGACCGTGGCCTCTTCATTAAACTGCACCGTGTTCACCTTCTGAGAAACAGCAACTACCACTCAGAGGAGGCAGGACTTAGAAGGATTGGGATAAAGGCAGGGTTCCCAGTGCAGGTTAAAGTAAGGACCAAGACTAGGGGTAAGGAAGGTAAAAGGTTTAGGAGAACTGCAAGGACAGGGCTTGGTGAATGCCGGGCCATGCCCTGTAATGAGGGTGTGTGTGGTCCCTGTCACCACCTACGCGCTAATGCGTGTCCCCTCCACCATTCGCGCTCTAATGAGGCCTCTTCTTGCTTGCACTTACCCCTGCATGGCCCCGGAATTTACGTACGACCTGGCCCGAAGCCACATCCCACAGCACCACTGCCTTATCCCCGCCGCCAGAGCAGAGACTGCTGTTGTCAAAGGAGCTAGAGGGCAGAGGAGGGAAGGTCAGAGTCGACCTCCGATTCCCGCCTCAGTGCCCCGATCCCGGCCTGGCCCTCGGCTCACCCGGCCGCGTCTAGCACCTCGTAGCCATGGCCACTGTACGTCCGCAGCAACGTCCCTCGCAGCGGGTTCCACAGCTTCAGGGTCTTGTCGCTTCCGCAAGTCAGGCAATAATTGCCATCCACTGGGGAAGACCAGGCGGGAGTTACTGGGCAGCCAACTTCAGGATGCGGGAGGAAAATCCGGAACGAAGATGAGGGAACTCACCATTAAATCGCACCGCTCGCACCGCTCCCTGCCCGCAGTCCAGCGTCTTCAATCTCTTTTGCGGCAGCTCGGGGCCCCGAGGCTTTGGCTCAGGGAAAGCCATTGCTCTGGGATCCCTTCTTCGCCGCCTTACATCGGTCTGTACCGACGTTTCCAAGCCTTACACGTCTGGATGTAACCTTATTATTGTCCTCCGTGGTCTACTACCTGTTCCCACTTCCGGGCTCAAAATTTCGGCATTTTGGGAATGCAGATAGGGACTACTAAAAGCTGCCTCCAGCTTTCAGGTTTCTTTCCCCACTTCCTGCTTGCAATATTTTTTGGCTTCTTCTACTTCTCTTTCTCGACTGGTGGAGTCCAGGCCCCCGCTGCTAGGAACAGAAGCACGAGGGCTGCGAGTGTTACTGTAAAAACCACCCTCCTTTTCCACGCCGGAAGCTGCAATTTCTGTACTGGAAGAGGTGTGACCTCGGACTCGCCATGTCCACGAACAATATGTCGGACCCACGGAGGCCGAACAAAGTCCTGAGGTGAGGACCCCAGCGTCATGGGAACGGGGCTTGGATTGTGGATCGGGGCCCAGGGAAGCGCTTGTCCACCCCAGGGGACAGACGTCAGTGCCCCTGACCCTTGAGCCTGCCGCAGGTACAAGCCTCCGCCAAGTGAGTGTAACCCGGCCTTGGACGACCCGACGCCGGACTACATGAACCTGCTGGGCATGATCTTCAGTATGTGCGGCCTCATGCTCAAGGTGGGCGGGGCTGTTCCCATCCGCGTAGCTCAGCCTGACTACAGGGCCGGGGGCGGATTCGGACTGAGGCGGGGCGGGCGCTGAGGGGGCGGGGTTGGGGAGACGCCGAACCGAGAAGGAGCCTGGCGGAAGCCGGGGATTCGGGTCAGGGTGGCTACGTGGGACTTCGGTCTGAGAGTAAGGCCAGACTGTAAAGCAACTTGGAAGGGACTGGTGGAGAAGGGGTGGGGTCCTTAGCATGACGGGGTATGTCAAAGGCTACACTTCTTAGGTCTGAGGGGACATGGTGGGGTCAGAGGTGTAAGCCAGGGAGTAGGACCAGAAACTGGACCTAGAGTAGGCTATGAGGGGTTGGGACCAAGGGATTCCTGGGGGAGGCAAGGTCCAGGCTGCTCCCATTGAAACCAGTGGGTTGGAACCGGTGCCTGGGAATGCCCCTTGTCTTCCGCTGACCTAACCCACCCATCCACCTACCTTTTCCCAGCTGAAGTGGTGCGCTTGGGTCGCTGTCTACTGCTCCTTCATCAGCTTCGCCAATTCCCGGAGCTCTGAGGACACTAAGCAAATGATGAGTAGCTTCATGTGAGACTGGGCCTAGAGAAGAAGAGATTCCAGAGTAAGGGGAGGGGAGACCCAAACCTACCCATCCTGACTGACACCTCTTTCCCGTCTCAGGCTGTCCATCTCTGCTGTGGTGATGTCGTATCTGCAGAACCCTCAGCCCATGACACCCCCCTGGTGATGTCATTGTAAAGTGATCACATCCTGGACCCCTCTCTCCACCTTCCCCTAGGCCTGGTCCTTGGCTGCTCAGCCTCCTGCCCTCAGCTGCTGTTCTGGGCTTCCCTGAGTGAGGTAGTTGCAAGGTCTGCAGCTGGATGGAAGGAACCTGGCCCTTTCTCTGGGATCCCACTTCTACTGAGGCAGAGAGGGACTATCCTAGGCCTAATCCTCCTGCCTTCCTTCCCCACCCTGCCTGCTGCTGGGGAAGATGCTGTCCATATTTCTAGGTGTATCCACTTGTTTTCTTGTTAAACCAGTTAATAATAAAGTTTTGCATTGTAGCTGTTCTCTGAGACCTCTCCTAATGTGCATTGTGGATGCCCTCCAAGTGGGGGAAGGGCTCCACATCCTCCACTTACTCAGGCCTGGGGTGGAGCCTCCTGGTTGTTCACTTGCTTATTCACAAGCCTTGTACCTTAAGTCAGCTGCTGGAGACAGGACAGTGACCTCCCCTCCCCCCATCTCTGGCAACTCAACACATGGCCCTGCTGACCTGAGGAATCTGGGCTTTGATTTTCTTATCAAAGAAGTGGGCCAGTGCCATTGAATAGATGGACTGGTAGGGACTGGGAAAGACATGAAAGATTGAGTCCTCCCCCAGGGACTGTTCCCTGATGTGACTGCTGCTAGACTTGAGAGCTGGACCTGGACTAGAAGGGGAGATTGCTTACTAAAAATGTCCCTTAGAGACTGATTGTACTTGATGTTCATTCTGATATAAATCAGCACCCCTCCCGTGCCTCCTGCTGTGTGCTGGTTCCTGGAACAGGTTGTTTTCCTGACTTGGTCAAGCATGTGAAATAACCTCCCATACCTGATAGCATTCACATACTAGTACTGTCCCACCCCCATTTACCCTATATAAAATTCTTTGGCACCTGCCAAGCGGTGCAGGGATCCATTTCATCTTGCAGCTGCCCAAGACACGCCTCATATGTAAGTTGCCCTTAATAAGCTCCGTTAATTGCCAGTTTGGAATGGCCAAGCTATTTCTTACGTTTTTTCTTGCCCTCTGCTTATGGAGGTAGATTTTCAGTCTTAGAGTTTTCCCCTTGGTCTGCATGTAGTAACACCAGTAATCCTCCCAACCTGGCTGGATGCTTCACATCCCCAGCACTCCAAGGGTAGTTCCTTTACCCAACGGCCCCATAGGATAGAGCAGGACCTCCCATCAACCCTTGCTCCTCGCCAAGCTGGGTCTCAACAGGACCCTAACTAGCCCTGAAGACAACCTAGGATCCCAAGCACATATTCTACTTTCTAGGCAAACAGGCACAGGTAGGAAAACTTGAAGACCTCTACGCCCACGGGGACAAAGGGGCACTCTAAGTCCACACGGAGGCGGCGAGACGCTAAAGTCCCTTTCGGCCAAACCAGCACCCGGAGGGCGAAACAGCCAGTGCCCCCAGAACTTAGTCCCTAGACAAGCCAAGCGGCGTCCTAGTCCCGCCCGTATCAGCTCCCATTGGCCAGGACAGGTTCTGGGGGCGGGACTTTTACCCCGCCCTTGCCCGGCCGGGAATCCGCTGGAGGCGGTGGTGGTGGTGGCGGCGGCTGGGGAGCCATGGACGCCAACGCGCGGCCTTCGGGGGTCCGCGCTGGCGGCGGTCGGGGCGCGGTAGGACCCTGGGCCAGCTCCGGCGCGCTGCGGCAGCTCCTCCTGCCTCTCTCCTTTCTTTTTTTGTTGTTGGGGGCTCCTGGCGCTAGGGCCGCGGGATACGAGGTGAGCGCGGCCTCCGGGCTGAAATGTCCACGAGCAGAAGGGAAACCCGGAATAGGGTCTGGAGACGTATGTGTGTCTGTTCTTTGGGTGCCTAGTGAATGATTGCTAATATGACAGTGTGGTCTGAGTGCGATCCTTGGTTCAGTGAGAGGTCTGGCTGTACGTGTCAGAGAACGGAGCTGCCTGTACTTGCCTCCCTGCTTCTGTGGGTCGACTTCCTTGGACTTTGCATGTACTTAACTGTGTGATTGGGCGTGTGTGGGGGGGAGGTTTGGTGCGGGGGTTGAGTGGGGAGGCTGGTTGCAGGCTGGGACTCTGGAGTCAGCCTGCCTGGAGTTCCAGCATGGCTGTTCAACTTCTGGCTACGTGAACCCGGTCCAGTCATTACTCCTCTCTGATCTCAGTGGTCTCATCTGAAAACGAGATAATATTGTCCCCCCCAGCAAGGTGGCTGGCTGCTTGGTATTTACAAATGCTTAATAAACATTAGCTACTACTGCTATTATTTCCCCAGGGTGTGAATGAGAGCTGCCCTGAGTTGTGCCACTAGGGAGTTGTATCTGTGAGCACAATTATGTGTGTGTCCTCCCTGAGAGGGCCTGGGCTGACCTTTCTGAGTTACTCAAATCTAGATCAAAATTTTCTTGTGCCCCGCCCCAGCCTGCCTCTTAACCTTGGGGTAAGAGGTAGGGTATGTGAGTGTGCATTTGGGGTCCCCGTGCAGACATGCCCCACAGTACAGTCGGACATGCTCAACGTGCATCTGGTGGCCCACACACATGATGACGTGGGTTGGCTCAAGACGGTGGACCAGTACTTTTATGGCAGTGAGTAGAGGGTCGGGACTGACCCCTGGGACTCCCATGGTCCCTCCGAGTCCTTCAGATTCTTCCTGGGTCCTGGAAATTAGGGTGGGGGCAATGTCCAGCTTGGGCTCCTGTGTTTGTGAATGTCCCCCTGGCTCGCTGGTCCCTGATTGCCTGACCCCTATGTCTACAGTCTACAATGGCATCCAGCATGCAGGCGTGCAGTACATTCTGGACTCCGTCATCTCTTCCCTGCTAGCAGATCCCACCCGCCGCTTCATTTATGTGGAGATGGCTTTCTTCTCCCGTTGGTGGTACCAACAGACAAATGCAACACAGGAAGTCGTGCGGGACCTGGTGCGCCAGGGTGAGCTGTCCCAAGGAAGTGAAAAGAGGAAGCTCAGCCTAGCTTCTGAGATTTTATCACGCCATGTGCAGTGTATATGTGCATGTGACTCTGCCTGCCCGGAATTTCCCTTTATTTGGAGAACTCCTATGTATCCTACAAGGGCCCACCTCCAGTGGATCCTCTGGCAAGTCTGCTACACAGGGGGCCCTGTGTCCCATATCAGGCTACACTGGCCTGGGAAAGACCTCTCTTTTTTCAGGGCTGCACATGCAAGCAGGTTTTTTCGCCCCCTGAATTGCCAATCCCGGCCCCACTCCTGGCCCTGACAACCTGCCCACACTTTGCCCATCCTGGCACAGGGCGCCTGGAGTTTGCTAATGGTGGCTGGGTGATGAATGATGAGGCAGCCACCCACTACGGAGCCATCATAGACCAGATGACACTTGGGCTGCGTTTCCTGGAGGACACGTTTGGCAACAATGGACGCCCTCGTGTGGCCTGGCACATCGACCCCTTCGGTCATTCTCGGGAGCAGGCCTCGCTGTTTGCTCAGGTGCTTTACTGACATCTTTTGGACCTGCCCCTTTACTCACTCTGACTCCTTCCTTGGCCACTCAAGCTCACATGAACCAGGCTCTGTCCCCTGTCCCTCTGGTTTCTTGAGACCTTGCCCTTGGAGTGAACTGTGAATCCCACTCCTTTTCCTTTCTGGTGTTGGCCCTGCTCTGCCCAGCCCAGGCTAACACCGCTCCAGTTGGATCCTTCTTCCCCTCCCCTGACCCTGTCCCTTTTGCTAGGATGCTGGCTCCTCCCCAAGCCGGGTGGCAGGTGGAGGCCTGCTCTGCTTTGCAACTGGCTTCCTGTCCTGTACCTTGACCCCTTCCATCCTCAGCGTGCTGAAGGGGGAAGATCTTCTTGAGTCAGTCCCCCTTTCTGAGCTTGGGAAGGTGGAATTGGGTTCTAGCATTGGATTCACCCCATTCCGGGTTTCTTGCCATTAGCTCTGACCCTTTCTCAAGCTTTAAAATGTGCTAGAGGCCTCCCTGGTTTCAGACCTGCTTTTTCTATGTGCTCCGACCCACCCCTCCCACACTGAGGGGGCTGGTGGGTGATGGTCAGAAGGCTGGGCATTTATTCATTCTGCCCTCCGATCCCCCTCCACATCCCCCTTCTCATCGTGCACCACCTCCAGATGGGCTTTGACGGCTTCTTCTTCGGGCGCCTGGATTATCAAGATAAGTGGGTGCGGAAGGAGAAGCTAGAGATGGAGCAGGTGTGGCGGGCCAGCGCCAGCTTGAAGCCCCCTGCTGCAGACCTCTTCACCAGTAAGGGTGTGGGGGTGTGGGTATGGGTGTGGGCAGGGCCAGCTCCAAGGGCATGTGACCTGTGCCGTCACACAGGGCCCCATGCCCAGAAGGGCCCCAGGCTTGGTTTTACATTCTGCTGTCATCATCATGAAATTCTTAGTAATTTATGACCAAGGGCCCAGCATTTGCCCCCACAAATTGTGAATTCCAACCCTGGGTGGGGCATGATGGGCTTTGACCCCAGGGTGTTGGGCCACCCCTGAGCCAGGCGTGGCCCACAGGTGTGCTCCCCAACATGTACAACCCACCGGAGAATCTGTGCTGGGATGTAGTGTGTGCTGACAAACCTATCGTGGAGGACCCCCGCAGCCCTGAATACAATGCCAAGGAACTGGTTGATTACTTCCTGCAGATAGCCACAGCCCAGGTAACCCCACTGTCCAGAACCTGGGAGACTGGTACACATAATGCATAGAGCCCTTCCCACAGCCCATGCATTCCCTAACACTTCCTCATATCCTCAGAGGAAGGTAGTATTCCATTCACCCTCACCATATCCTCCTTCTGGATTGGCACATTCCTGATTAGAAGCATATGGACTCCTTCATCACAGCACACTCGCCATGGTCATAAGATAGCATGGCACAGTGCCTCAGTACCCTCATCTGTGTGGTGGGCCCAAGAGAATTACTCAATAACTTATGGCTATTATTTGTGTCCCTATGTTCCCATGTGACACACTTCCACACACATCCCTCCCCTTACACCACGGTGCACTCACACTCTTGATCACATATATACCAAGACACAGCTGTACACAGAGGTGACCAGGACACCCTGGTCTGGGGACATCCCATTCTGCCTTCAGGGCCAGCACTACCGCACCAACCACACAGTGATGACCATGGGCTCGGACTTCCAATATGAAAATGCCAACATGTGGTTCAAGAACCTTGACAAGCTCATCCGGCTGGTCAATGCCCAGGTGAGTGTGCCCACCCTGTGTGCACATGTGTGCTTGTATCCCTGGGCCTTGGGTCAGATGAGTAGCTATGGGTTCTATCTTAGTATTCTCTTGCTCCCATAACAAATCACCACAAATGTAGTGTTTAAAACAACAGAAATATTATAGTTCTGTCGGTCAGAAGTCCAACATGGATCTCACTGGGCTAAAATGAAAATGTCAGCAGGGCTGCATTCCTTCTTGAAGCTCTAGGGGAAGGTTTCCTTGCCTTGTTCATCTTTGAGAGGCTATGCACACTCCATGGCTCATGGCCCTCTTCCCCCCTCTCCAAAGCCTGACTCTGCTTCTGTTGTTACATCTCTTTCTCTGACTTCTGCTTCCCTCTTCCACCTTTAGAAACCCTAGTGAGTACATTGCACTCACCCAGATAATCAGGGTAATCTCTATTTTAAGGTCACCTGATTAACAACTTTAATTCTATGTGCAACGTCAGTTCCTGTTTGCCATGTCACAGGTTCTGGGTATTAGGACATGGACATTTTGGGGTGGCCATTTTCTGCCTACCACAGATGTGTTGATGTGGTTCTTATAAGTGGCCTGTGGCTGTGTGGGCAGGCATTCTTCCATCAGCACAGAACCTTGTCTCCCCTCTCCCATCTAAGACGTCCCTTCCTATCACTCCCATCCTCAGAATTGTCTACAGCACACTCTCCATGTCCTCACCTTCCATTTGCTCCCTGCACTGCTGTTTCACCAAAACAGCTCTCACCAGGGCCTTCCAGGGGACATTTTTTAGTCCTCCCCATCCCCTTTGTCCTTACAGAAAAGGTCACCACCTTCTTGTTCCTCCACCTCCCTCAGTTGAAAGTGAGCCTCCATTCATTATAATAATTGTGTCATTTGGCAATAACCTGAAAGTGCTAAGAAATGATTATTCCCGATATGTCAGTTTTTCCATGAAAATTTTTAGTAATAAAATTGAAATTATTTAAAAATTTTACTAAAATTTCAGATTTATTCTTGCATCCCTGAAATTCTTTCCAGGCAGGTAATATTTAGCTTTGGTCAAAATACATTTTCACACGGTTACTGCTTTGCACTCAAAATGTGTATTAAGAGAATCTGAATCCATTGGATGCATGAATGTATTATAAGTGTGTGCGTACGTGTTGTACACCTATGGGCCCCCCAGGAAAGATGCAGACTCCTGTGGCCTCACACATGCATACCTTCCCCCAACAGCAGGCCAATGGGAGCCGTGTCAATGTTCTCTACTCCACTCCAGCATGTTACCTCTGGGAGCTGAACAAGGCCAACCTCACCTGGTATTTGGGGGGCCTGGGCAGTTTGGGGGTGGTGGTGGTGGTGTGTGTGCCCTGTGGGTCATGACCTTGCCCTCAATGCCTCTGCTGCTGCAGGATGGTGAAACAGGATGACTTCTTCCCCTATGCCGATGGCCCCCACAAGTTCTGGACTGGTTTCTTTTCCAGCCGGCCGGCCCTCAAACGCTATGAGCGCCTCAGTTATAACTTCCTGCAGGTGGGTGGGCCCTGGGCTCAAGGGGGTGGCCCATGGGTCCAGACAGACCTTTTGCTTCAACACCTCTGACCCCCAGGTGTGCAACCAGCTGGAGGCTCTGGTGGGTCCAGCAGCCAACGTGGGACCCTATGGCTCTGGAAACAGTGCACCCCTCAGTAGGTAGCCGGTGGTGAGGGGCTGGGGGCGCCGCTCAAGCTGGACACTAGACCACGCTACCTCCTTGAGTCCCTTCTGAAAGCCCCTAAAAAGATCTTGCCCACCCCTGCACATGACATTTTGCATCTCCTTGGGGTCGGGGCCCAGATTCCCGCAGATACCCCACCCAGCTTACCACCACCTGTCTGCAGATGAGGCAATGGCTGTGCTCCAGCACCACGACGCCGTCAGTGGTACCTCCCAGCAGCACGTGGCTGATGATTATGCGCGCCAGCTGGCTGCAGGCTGGCCACCCTGTGAGGTGCGTGGGGCGGGGCCTGGGATAAGACGGGCAGAGACGGGAACGGGGCGGGCCCTGGGATTGGGCAAGAACACTACGGGGTGGGTGTCCAGAGCGGACTCATGCCCTTACGCTTTTCCCCAGGTTCTCTTGAGCAACGCGCTAGCGCGGCTCAGCGGCTCCAAGGAGGAGTTCACGTTCTGCCGCAACCTCAACATCAGCGTCTGTCCGCTCAGCCAGACCGCGGAGAGCGTGAGCCGTGTCCAGGGCCGGGGGTGGGGTGAGGGGCGGGGGCCGGGAGGCAGGTCCCGTGGGTGGGTCGAGAGCAGTTGAAATGCGGGGCGGGGCGAAGAGAAGGCGGGACCAGTAGCCGAATTGTTTTGGAGGATCTCTCTGGACCAGATCGTGTGGGGTGCAGTAAGCTGGGGCTGGATGGAGACCTGTGCACCACATGGGGGCTTGGATCACCCAGAGTCATTGCTGTGCTTGGTGGGTGGGTTTCGAGAAGGCCTGCTGTGACCCATGCCCACTCTGACCCCTCCCATCCCAGTTCCAGGTGACCATTTATAACCCCTTGGGGAGGAAAGTGGATTGGATGGTGCGGCTTCCGGTCAGCCAACACGTTTTCCTTGTGAAGGACCCCAGTGGCACAGTTGTGCCCAGCGATGTGAGCCCATTCGATGACTATTACCCCCATGAACACCCGTCTCCCATAACTACCTCCCCCTTGGATACCTCCCTCTCTTGGGTGCCTAACCTTCATGGATACCTGATCCCTCCATTAATACATCCTGCCCAGTACTTTTTCTTCCTCCTCTGAATCTCTCCACCTCAGTCCCTTAATATCACACACCTCCTTGGGAACATTCCTCACCTGTATCTACTTTTTAATATCTCCCCATGAATTTTTTTCCTATTTATGAATATTCCCCTCATCCTGGAAAACCTCTTCCCATTAACCTCATTCTCTCCCAAGAATGTCTTTCTCTCGCTCTCCTGCCTCAAGGATCTCTACCCTCACTTCTCCCGGCTCCCGCAGTCTCTCCACCCTCCCAGTGGGTTTTTTTCCACATTATGAATCATCTCTGCAATCTTTTTTTTTTTTTTAGCTGAGCCATCCTGCCACCTGTTGGCAGCTCAGCAGCAGCTCAGCTAGGGCTGGGCATCGAACTACTATTGCTCAGAGCTCAGCTCGTACTCTTGAGCGAGCTCTTAATCAGCTGAGCCACTCAGCCGGCCCTGCAATCTTATAACTCATAGTTTCTATCATCCCATTCCCCCAATCCAACACCTAAATTTCATCTCCCCATCCTGGGACTTCTTCCCCCTGCTGCCCCCCTCCCCCGAGTATGACCCTTCCCTGTATGTATGCTTCTATATATGTACACATAGCCTCTTCACTCAGTTTCCCTCCTTCTTTACCCGAGGTGGTGACAATGCCCAGCTCAGACATACAGGAGCTGCTTTTCTCAGCCTCAGTGCCTGCCCTTGGCTTCAGCATCTACTCAGTAACCCAGGTGCCTGGCCAAAGCCTGCAGACTCACACGTCCCAGCTCAGATCCCAGAAGCCCTCGTCCCACATCTTGACCATCCAAAATGAGGTGAGACCCCATTCAGATCCTCTTCTCTGCCCCAGTGACAAATTTGAGGTGTCATAGTGAGCTTCATAGATTAGGTTAGCAGGTCCTGGGTTCATGGTATAGTGTCACCAGTCCTCCATTGTGTGTCCTCAAGTGAGTGACCGCCTTCCTTTGAGTCTCAGTGTCCTCTCCTGAGGCTGTTGTGAGGGCCCAGTGTGATCATGGGTAACACTTGACAGATATGTCAAAGCTGATGGTGGTAGGGGTTTGCAAATTAAGTGAAAGTGTATCAGAGACTTGAGGGAGGGAGCTGTGTGGCCATTTGGAGGACATTTAGGGGAAGAGGAATCCAGGCAGGCAGGGAGCAGCAGACACAAATGTTCTAAAGGAAATTAAAATTTATAAATTTTCAGAGGCCTCTAAAAGTCTCATGGACCTGGCACTGGGGTTCCTCTGTCAGTGGCAACCCCAACAAGCTAAGATCAGATTTAGGGTGTCACAGGATCCCACTGGCAGCTATGGGGAGAACAGGTTGGGGGTTGACATTGACAGCTTGGAGATTAGGAAGGGGTGAGAAGTCAGATTGAGGATAAGAAAGGTGGAGCTGTTAGGATTTGCTACTAGGGTCCGGTGTGAGGAGTGAAAGAGAGGGAAGGGTGACTCCAGGGTTCTCTCCTGAACCTCTGGAAGGATGAAGCTGCTCTTGGCTGAAGGGATGGTCATTAACGTCTGTCCACCCTTTTCTGCCCAGTACATCCGGGCTAGGTTTGACCCTGACACGGGGTTCTTGGTGGAGTTGGAGAACCTGGACCAGGACCTTCTGCTGCCAGTTCGCCAAGCCTTCTACTGGTGAGGGAGGACCACCCGGGCAGGGAGGGAGCATGAGTGCAGCTGAGGTC
This sequence comes from Aselliscus stoliczkanus, assembly GCA_033961575.1. Classification (NCBI taxonomy): domain Eukaryota; kingdom Metazoa; phylum Chordata; class Mammalia; order Chiroptera; family Hipposideridae; genus Aselliscus; species Aselliscus stoliczkanus. Next base: position 12,393,548 of record CM066735.1, read on the forward strand.
CCTTACCTGATGCTCTCCTGCCCTGGCCCCAGGTACAACGCCAGTACAGGCAACAACCTAAGCACCCAGGTCTCAGGTGCCTACATCTTCAGACCCAACCAACAGAAACCGCTGCTCATAAGCCACTGGGCTCAAACCCGCCTGGTGAAGGTCCGGGGCCAAGAATGATAAGTGGGAATTGGAGGGGTGGAGGGGTGTGTGTGTGTGTGTGTGTGGAGCATGGGAGGGTGGTGTGCAGGGTGGGGGGAATATTTACATCCTTGTCAAATCAGAGGGCTAAGACCTGAGGGGAGGACTTGAGGATTCTTCCACAGGGTTGGTATTCATCAGTCGTGCTGTGGCATACAAAGGCATTCACATCTGCTGTGGGTGTCAGTATTGTACTTAGCTTTTGAAATGGGGTGGGGTGTTCCCACTTGGCCCATGAATGGAGAGAGCCAGGTGGAGCTACTTGAAGGGTTTACCAAAGATCTGTGCTAGGATGGGATTATATCCAGAGTTCACACTTGGATAGGGCTTGGGTAATTCTCACTTAGGATGGGTATCTGAGCATGCATCTGGCTGGGAACAGGTGCTCACACTTGTGGGGTTTCCTGGGGCCTCTGGTTGACATTTCCTTTAAGCATGGGAATGGGGAAGGTAATGGCAAGACTCAACTTTGATAGGACTCCCTTTGCGGTGAATGTCTGCATACATGGGTTAGGATATAGTTTTGCCTGATGTAACAGTTACTCAAATTAACTCTGCTTAAAACAAGACAGAAGTTTCTTTTTATCAAACAGAAAGTCTGGCTGGGTCATCCAGGGTAGGTGGGGTGGATCCATAGTCATCCTGGCCCCTTCTATCTCATTGCTCTGCTTTCCTCAACATTCAGCTCCCACCTCATGACCCAAGATAGCTGCTCAAGTTCCAGTCATCACATTTGCATTTGAGCTAGTGGGAGAAGGAAAGGGGCAAGGAATATTATTCACATCACTTTGATCACTTTCCACTGGGCAGACAGACCATAGTCACACAGCTACTGATAGCCTCAGGGAAGACGAGACAATATAATCTTTGTTCCAGGTAGCCATGTGCCCTGCTAGAATCCTATTCTAAAGAGGAGAGATGGGGTAGTGGTGGGCAGCAAGCATGTATGCCACACTCAAGAATTATGTGGCAACGAATGAAGTGGAAAGTATGGGCATCACACCTAAGCAGGTAGGGGAGGTGGGTGGTGTTCTCATGCTATTAGTGGGGTTGACCCTGATGGAGGCCTTTGAGAGGTTCAAGGCAGGGGTAGATATTTGTAGGGTTCACCTTCGCTCAGATGCAGACTCACACTGCCCTCTACTCCCATGTGCATGTAGACGGCCTTGGTGCAGGAGGTGCACCAGAACTTCTCAGCCTGGTGTTCCCAGGTGGTTCGCCTGTACCCAGGACAGCGGCACCTGGAGCTGGAGTGGACGGTGGGACCAATACCTGTGGGGTGAGTGGTACAGGCTGGGACTGGGGAATGGGAACCGGGGCAGAGTGGAGGTAGGTGAGGCTCACAACCTTCCCATTCCTTTGGGTATAGTGACAGCTGGGGGAAGGAGATCATCAGCCGCTTTGACACTGCGCTGGAGACAAAAGGACTCTTCTTCACCGACAGCAATGGCCGGGAGATCCTGGAGAGGAGGTGGGGGTGGTTGGGGTGGCTGGGGTGGTTGAAAGGTGGTCTCTGGTGCCAAGGGGGCCATGGGTTGTGGGGTATCTGCTGATCCTATGAATGGGAGGGAGAGGATGAAAGAGAGTGAGTAATGGGTGAGCTGGGGAAAGGGAACTGGACCCCAGGTCTGACCAAACCCTACCTCCACCTCCCCAGGCGGGATTATCGACCCACCTGGGAGCTGAACCAGACTGAGCCAGTGGCAGGAAACTACTATCCAGTCAACAGCCGTATTTACATCACGGTATCCCCTCCCCCATCATGCTCCCCTCATCTTCCTGACACTCCTGTACAGAGTAGGGGTACCTCTGATTCTTAACTTTTTCCAACTGTCTTCAGCAATGTCCACCATTCCCTGTGGGGGCCTGCCTGGGGGTCGGGGCTGGCTGGCTGTGAGCGCCCTCACTCTCATCCATCGCCCCCCAGGATGGGAACATGCAGCTGACGGTGCTGACGGATCGCTCCCAGGGGGGCAGCAGCCTGAGAGATGGCTCCATAGAGCTCATGGTGAGTGGCCCGTACTCCATCTAAGCTAAGGTTCTCCCACCAGTTCCCTTCCTGGCTTCCTGCTGGACTTTGAATCCGGTTTCCATGCCAGTTCTCTGCTAGGTGCACCCCTCCATTTGGGGTCCCACTAAGCTGAGACTTCCATTTCTATGTGAGACGGTTTCTCCGCACTTTTATCCAGTCCCTTCCCAGGCACCCTCGCCAGGTCCTGACTTGCCCTATCCACGTCCCGTTATGTCCTGACCTCCCTCTGTCCTAATCCCCTGCAAAGTCAGATCGGTACTTCTGCTGGAGTCCCTCCTACCAGACCTTTATCCGCATCTGTTCTACCCACTCTTCAATTTCTCTTGAAACTCCCACAAGCTCTTACCCAATTTCTGGCCCTGGAATTGACCAGAGTGGCCCTCACTCTCTCCTGGCCACTCCCGGCAGGTGCACCGAAGGCTGCTGAGAGACGATGGACGCGGAGTTGGGGAGGCGCTGCTAGAGGAGGGGTCAGGGTCGTGGGTGCGAGGACGCCACCTTGTGCTGCTGGACAAGGCACGTACGGCCGCAGTCCGGCACCGGTTGCAGGCGGAGAAGGAGATCTTGGCCCCGCAGATTGTGCTGGCCCCAGGAGGCGGCGCCTCCTACCACCTGGGGGTCTCCCCGCGCACACAGGTGAGAGGCGGCGGTCCGGCAGAAAGAGAGGACCCAGATGAAGCCTAGGGTGGGGTCGGGTCTCCCTAGGCTTAGCTGGGACCCACCTCGCCTGCCGCCAACTCGTCCTGGGGAGGCCATAAAGCAGCTAGTCCCCAGTCGCTGCCCAGTCCCATCCCGTCTGGATTGGGTCCACAGCCTCAGCTCCGGCCCCTCCTCTCCCCCTCACCGCGGCCCCGCCCTCTCGCCTGCCCCCGGCTCGGTCCCACTCCTCCCCTTGGCCAGCCCCGCCTCTCCGGGCTTCATCCCCGCCCTCAGTCCAGTCTCAGGCCAGATCAGTTCGGCCCCTTCCAGGCTTTGGTTTAGTCCCTCCCCCGCCCCCTCCCTTTCCTAGATTAACCCCGCCCCCGTGACCGCAGCTAATTCCCTGCTCCTTCTGCCGAGCCCCTCTTCCCGACCGCAGCTTGGCCTCGCCCCTCTGGCTCAGCCACGCCCCGTCCCCGCCCTTCCCCCCAACCCCCGCAGTTCTCTGGGCTGCGAAGGGAACTGCCGCCCAATGTGCACCTGCTCACACTGGCGCGCTGGGGTCGGAAAATGCTGCTGCTGCGCTTGGAGCACCAGTTCGCCGTAGGGGAGGATATGGTTGGCAACTTGAGCTCTCCGGTGACCTTGAACTTGAAGGTGAGGAGGATTGAGGTGGGAAGGAGACAGGGAAGAGGCAAGAGAGAGGGGAGAGTGGAAACTGCTTTGTCCACACTAAGCCTGGCCCATCCATTGCCTGCAGGATCTGTTCTCTGCCTTCACCATCACTGACCTTAAGGAGACTACACTGGCAGCCAATCAACTCCGGGCCAGTGCCTCCAGGCTCCAGTGGGCACCGAACACAGGTGGGGGCCTGCCTGGGGAGGCCTGGAGCTGGGGGCCGTGTGGGAGGGTCCAGATCCCGCTCTAGAGTCTGGGGCGGTGTTCAGATCCACGTTAGGTGTTTAAGGGTCTTAAGTGGGTCCAGCAAACTAGTGGTGGGTTTGCGAGTTTGAGGTTGGAGCGTAGTCCCAAGAGCAAGATTTGAGTCTCTGTCAGTGTCTGGTTCCAGGGTGGGGTTGTCCGTCATCCCTGAGGTTGACTTGATGGTCCTTGAGGTGGAGCTTGAGGGTGTGAGGGCGGTGACCAGGCATTGAGGAGGGATTTGGTGATCTACGGGTGATATCCAGGCCCTGGCAAGCAGTTGAAGGGTCTGGGAGTGAGGCCCTGGGACAGATTGAAGGGTGTATGGCTGTGTTCAGGCCCAGGGGAGAGAGTACCGGGGTGGGAGGGTGAGGCAGAGGATGTCTGCACCCTTCATTCCTCCCCTGCACTGCCCTAGGCCCCACGCCCAAGCCTTCTCCCTCCTGGCTGGACCCCACCAGAATCACACTGCAGCCCATGGAGATCCGCACCTTCCTGGCCTCTGTCCAATGGAAAGAGGACGACTAGACCTGCTGGGGGCAGGCTGCCGGGTTTCCAGCCTGAACCCTGTCCTCCAGGGGTGAGGCAAACTCTTCCCCTTTTCCTCTAGCTGTTGCTGCCACCAATGAAAGCCATTTAAATTCCACTACCAAGCCTCTGGTCAAGGTGTGACAGCGTGTTTTTTTTTTTTTCCCCCCGGTGGTAGAATTTATGACCCAGAAAGATCTACAAACTCTAGCTGACCCCTGACCTGAGGCCTCTCAGAGAGGTTACTTAGCTGCCTGAATCCTCACACCAGATTACACTGTTCACACCCCACCTCATCCACCACTCTGACTTCCACTCTTGCTACACTCCTTTGTCCACTCAGGCAGTGGCACTGCTGTCTTGAGAAGACACCAAGGGCAGACCAGTGAACCAGATACACCCTGAGGCCTCCCAGACCTAGCGTTGAATTGAGGAATCTGGGAGGTCCTGGGGTAGAAAGTAGATTCAGTGGACAGTCCGAAACTGGGGCCTTAAACAGGTGGATTGGAAGGAACTGCAGGCCTCCGAGGAGAGAGAGGCAGAGAGCTTAGCATGCCCTCGTTCTGGTGTGCTCTGGGGTCAGTTTCAGGAGGAGACCTTGGGATGAAACCCTAGGTTTAGGGTCAAAAGGAAGTGACTTCTGTGTACAGGTCCCTTGAAGGCTCTTTGAGGCTGCAGAGGGGAGGGTTTGAGCCGCGGTCAAAGGGCGGGGTTTAATCAGGGAGAGGCGGGGCTCAGCGGAGAAGAGGGAGTGCTGAGCCAATGAGGGGACAGTGCGGTGCCAGGTTCGGGGCGGGTCCCACCTCCAGGCCAAGTGTAGACCAGTGTTCTGCTGCACCCGCAGGGTGGTCTGTACCTCCAGAAAATATGGGGGAGGGAATAGTCAGCCTAGACTGGCTATGACCCCCTGGGGAGTGCATTATCGGCCTGGATGAGGTCACAGATGGGATCTTGGTGCCGGATATGCCTCTTGAAAAAATGTCTAAGTCTTTCTCTAAAGAGATGGACCAGAGAGACCCAAGGAGGGCACCCCATCTAGTCACCATTCCACATGGGGTCCAGTTGTTGGGTGTGTCTCCTGAAAATGTAAAGTTTCTATTCAGAAGGAGGAGGCAGCAGAACCAGCCAGAATAGTTCTGGGCATGTGCCCCAGGGATGCCTGCTGCCCTGCATGGGTCCCTGTTATAGGGAGCACCTACCAAAATTGCTTAGAAATATTCCTCTGGTGGCAGGGATCAGGATGGCCTGGGCTGTGGACCCCAGGGATGGTATCTTGGGCCCATTTGTACTTGTACAAATGAATACCTGAAGAGGTATCCAGGTCCCCTTCCAAAGGTGGCACTGTTCTTGGCTGGCCAAGGAGACTGGTGGAAGTCACCCTGGGTCTTCCCTCTGTCCTGCATGGGGCCTGATTGCTGTAACCCTATAAACCTCTCTGTCCTTTGGTGATAGGGATGGCACAGGCTACCCAGAGAGACTCAGGGGTGGGTGTCAAGGCCAGGCTTTGATTCTGCATGGGTCCTGGTATTGGATCTGCCTGTTAGTACCTCCTGGAAAACATATCTATGTCCCCATCCAAAGGAGAGGCACCAGCCTGTGCTGGACAGGTAGACTCATGGAGGGTGCCATGGCTCAAGTGCTGTCACTCTTGGATACCTGTTATTAGGCGTGCCTTCTGAAAACTTTCTATGATCTTTTATGGAGGCTAGGACTGAACTGCAGTTGCTGGATGCGTTCCCCTCTCCCCACCATTTTTTTTGGGGGGGAATTGGGGCACGGGAACAGCGTTGGGGAATCGGGGAAAGGGAACAGACAAGTTGCTGTCTTTTTGTTCTTCAGTCTAGTTGTGGAGGACGTTGCTTCACTGGCCTATGTTGGTATTATCATAGCGCTCTTCCCGGATGAGGCAGATCGGTCGCCGGCCTCTGGCTGGTCGCTCACCTCGGCTATTGGCAGCTCTCGCTGGCTGCCAGCCACTCACTGCAGCAGGGACTGCAGCCTACACCATCATCGGGGCTCACACAGCCCAGCTCCAGGTGGAGCTGTTGTTAGCTGTAGAGGGCAGTGTCACTGGCCCTCGTATGTGGGATCCCAACCGGGGCCCTTCTGCTCAGAGCTGGAATCCCAAGCCATCTCTTAACCATGGTGCCACTCCACCGGCCGGCTCTCAAAAAAATTTTTAAGCCCTGTTGGGAGGGGCAGACTCCCAATAGGATGGTACCCCCCCATCCCAGCCCAGTCCCATGTGGGACTGGGTCAAGGCGGGGGAGGGGTTGCCTCCTGAAAAGTGTTCTAAGTACTCTGGAGGCGAAGGTCAGCCCCGGCTATCCAGGCAGTTGCGTGGACGGTTCCCCGGCTTCTGTTGGCCGAGATACACTGTTCGAGTGAGACCCAGAAGAGGTGGCATTTCGGGTGCAGGTCAGTGCAGGTCGCGCTGGTTGTCGGCGCCCCCTGGCGGCCACTTTTATATCTTCCCTTGGAGCTCCGCAGGCTTAGGCGCTGATTGGGATCTGGCTGCTCAGCCCAAAGCCAAATTCCAGGAGGCGTCAGCGATATCGTCCCTGCTGCGACACACTCTGCCTCCAAACATACTCCCGGAGATTGTCACTGCAGTATAGAGGAGTGCGGCATCTGGGAATTGCATGGGCGAGCTGATCGGCGCACGGAGGTCCCATACGCACGGAGGTCCCATATGGGGACCGACTTGGGCCGTCGCAGGTGATGGGAGACAGCACCCTGGGCTCGGATGCGTTCCCACGCGATGTCTGGCTGTCTGGAGGCTTCCGGAGAGTTTTTCTAGGTTCCCCTCTTGGATCCGGGACCGCGGCCAGGGAGGCCCGAAAGCGCCCGTCATCTGGCCTCAATCCTGCACAGGGTATTGTCGCTGGATGTGGGTCCTGAAACTCTTCCCTTCTGAACAGGGACAGGGAGGCCGAAGGAGGGCACCCTGGACTAACTGCGGTTACACTGGGACCTATTCTTGGACACTACACCCATACCTTTGTAAGCCTCCCTCCAGTGGCAGGGACCATACTGGGCCAAACAGGGATCAAGGGGTGGGTGCCTTGGATTTGGTAACAATCCACAACAGGCTACTAGATCTTCTCAAAAAGCTGCGGGGGTGGCTGGGTGGTTCCGATGGTTAGAGCACATGCTCTGAGCAACAGGTTTGCGGGTCTGATTCCCACGTGGAATGGCGGGCTGTGCCCCCTCTCCTTACCTGCCCCCCCCACCTAGATTGAAAACAGCGAATGGACTTGGAGCTGAGCTGTGCCTTCCACAACTAAGATTGAAGGACAACTTGACTTGGAGCTGATGGGTCCTGGAAAAAACACATTGTTCCCCAATAAAGTTTTAAAAAAAAGAAAAAGGGGCTGGCCAAGTGGAGCGATGATTAACAGTTGGCTTGGGATGCCAGCTCTGATCAGCAGGGCCCTGGTTGGGATCCCACATGAGGACCAGTGACGCTGCGGCCTCTACAGCTAAGATGGTGAACAACAGCTCGACCTGGAGCTGGGCTGTGGTGAGTTGCTGGCACCATGTAGGCTGCAGTGGGGCTGGCCTGCAGCTGGCGTGTGCTTTTGTGAGCTGCTGTGAACCTCCATGAGCAGCCATCCAATGACTGGTGAGTGACTGCCTCACTTGGGAAGAGCACAATGATTATACCAACATGGGCCAGTGAAGCGACGTCCTCCACAACTAGACTAAAGAACAGAAAGGACAGCAACTTGTCTGTTCCCCTTCCCCGATTCCCCAGCACTGTTCCTCTCCTCCAATTCCCCAATAAAAATCTTAGAAAAAAAAGAAAAAAAAGAACCTGCTAAAAAGTTTCCTATTATGCTTGGGGTAGGGGGTGGTGCACTGGCCCTGGCTAGTCAGGGAGGTTCTGGTAAGTTGCCCTGGAGGCATCATTCCCGTGTGGGCCTTCTAGAAAGCTTTTTTTTTTTTTTTTTAGGGCAGTGTTACTGGCCCTCATATGTGGGACCCGAACCGGGGCCGCTGGCTTCCCAAACCAGCGCTTAACCATAGAAAGTTTTTTAAGTGTTCCTCAGAAGGCCGAATCCTTAGTAGGCCTGAGGAGGCTGCTTCTGGAAGGCAGCTGTCCTCAGTGGGACCCAGTCATCACCTGCATCTCTTGAAAACATTTCCTGAGTGGAGGAAGGCCCTGGAGTTGGCTTCCTACACCAGGAGAGCTAAAGTCACATATGGGTCCTGTTTGGTGGATGTGCCTCTTGAAAATTTTTCTAAGTCTCTCTTTGTAGTGACAAGCCAGCCAGACAGGAAGGCCCTTTGACTGCTATGGGAGGGTGTCAAGGCCCTGTCCACAGCCCAGATAAGGCCAGTAGTTAGAAGCATCCCCAAAACATTTATACATCTCCCTACACAGGCTGTGACCAGCCCTCACTGGCTCTGGGGGCTCAAGAGTGCAACTCTGTCCTGGTTGTGGTCTCATGTGGTCCCGGTTGTCATATTCGTCACTTGAAATTGTTTCCAAGTTCCTCTCAAAAAGGAGTCACTAGTGTGGACTGGTGAGGGACGCCTGAAGAGTGCCTGGGCCCGGCTGTAGTCACATGTGATGCCTGTTTGATGAATACACCTTGCCAGAAAATTTTGAAGTATCTTTCAGGAGGTATAAGGACCAGCTAGCCAGAAATAGAGGTCCACAAAAGGCACCCAGTCTAGACGTGGTCCTTCGTGGGGCCTGCTTTCTGTTTACACCTTCTGGAAATTTTGCTAAGTCTCCCTCTGGAGGAAGGAGCCTTGGGTCCTCCATCCTGCATGGGGGATAAGAGCTATACCTTCTAAACCAGTGTTGGAGAATCAGTTTGTCTGGTCAGTGATGATGGGAAGGCACTCAGTTCTGGCCACATTGTTGCAGTAGGTTACAGTTGTCACATGAACCTTCTGAAAATGTTTCCGAGTCCCCTTTCTGGATGCGGGGAGAGGCACTGTCCTGGGCCAGTTAGGGACAAACTCTGAGTGCACCCCAGACATGGCTCTGGCCCTTTGAGGGACTTGGTTGTTGGAGGTGCACCTCAAATGTTTCAAAGTCTCCATCAGTGTAGTTATTGGCCCTTGCCAGGTCCCATGTTGGCCCTGGTCATCTGATTTAGCTCACAAAGACATTTGTAATTCCGGGTCAGCCTAGCAGGCTTTCAGAGGGCACCTGGGCCAGGCCTCAGTCCACCATGGGTCATAGTCACAGAGAGTGCTTCCGAAAGTTTTCTGAATCCCCATTTGGAGGCTGGGACTGGACTTAGCTGGACAGGGAGGCCCAAGGAGGGGGACCCCAACCTAGCTATGGTCTCACATGGGGCCCATTTTTAGTATGTTCTAAATTTCCTACTGGGCTTTCTAAATTTCCAGCCTGGGCTTACTAGGAATAACTTGGGAGCGCTCACTAGGCCTGACCTCTGTCCTGCATGCTCAGTCATCCAATATGCTTCCTGAAAACTTTTCTAAATCTCTTTCCTGTCTGGGGCACAGGCTATATCTGGCCAAGGAGACCTGGGAGGGTGCTTTGGGCATGGCAGTGGTTCCCTTGAGGCAGGACATGTAGCTTAGGAAATTGACAGCCCTCTCCAGGGCACAGCTGAGATGCTTCACTGGTTACACAAGTAACAAGTAAATGTATTCAGCCTGCAGCTGGAGAAAAACATGAACCAGTTTCATCCAGGTAGACTGATCCCTACGACCAGGAACTGACCTTTAGCTAATTATGCTATTATAATCTCATTTGCATTGTAATTACTATGATTCCCATCATGTATCTGATGCCATGGCAGTTCTGGAGGAACCAAATGAGGAAGAAAATGCAGAAAATGGAGGGTCCTGCCCAGTGGGAGGAGATGAGTGAACCACACCAAGGGGACATCACCGATTCCCACCCTGGGACGGATAAATACCCCTGATCCTGACTTCCTCAGCTTCACTCTTTCTCTGAGTTTGCCCGAAATTTCCTCTGAAGTGTGTACTTTCATTTTCAGTAAATCACTTTCACTTTCCTGCATCTGTCTGGCTCTTGAATTCTTTCTCGTGTGGATACAAGAACCTGGTCACCGCTGCTTCGGGTTGAGATCTCTGTTGGACATCCCCGTGAGCCTCTAGCAACACTGTGTGTTTCACTCATTTGGAACATCTCTCAAAATGTCTTTTAACTATCCTCTGGAGAGTGTCCAGGGCCAAGGTGTGGCCCTGTGTGGGTTCTGTATTAGTTTGCTAGGGCTGTGTAATAGAATACAGTAGACTCTTGAACAATATGGATTTGAACTGTGCAGGTCCACTTATGTGCACATTTTGATTTTCTTAATATTTTCTCTTCTTTTTGAAAGATTTTATTGGGAGATTGTGGGAGGGGAACAGCATTGGGGAATCAGGAGAGGGGAACAGACAAGTTGCTGTCCATTTTTGTTCTTCAGCCTAGTTGTAGAGGACATTGCTTCACTGGCGCATGTTGGTATTATATCATTGCGCTCTTCCTGGTTGAGGCACATTGGTCGCCGGCCTCTGGACGGCCGCTCATGGCAGCTCTTGGCAGCTCATGCTGGCTGCCAGACACTCACTGTAGCCTATGGCAGCCCACTGCATCAGGGGCTGCAGCCTATACCTTGCTGGTGACTCACAGCAGCCCAGCTCCAGGTGGAGCTGTTGTTCATGACCTTAGCTATAGAGGACAGTGTCACTGGCCCTCATATGTGGGATCCGAACCGGGGCCCCACTGCTCAGAGCTGCTGTCCCAAGCCAGCTCCTAACCAACGTGCCACTCGGCCAGCCCTCTTAATATTTTCTTTTCTATAGTTCACTTTATTGTAAGAATGCAGTATATAATATATATAATATATAAAATATATGTTCATTGACTGTTATCAGTAAGGCTTCTGGTCAACAGTAGGCCATTAGTAATTAAGTTTTTGGGGAGTCAAAAGTTATACGTGGATTTTTGACTGTGTGGATTTTTTTTTTTTTTAAGATTTTATTGGGGAATAGGGGGAGGGGAACAGTGTTGGGAAATTGGGGGAGGGGACCGACGAAGTTGTTATTCTTCAATCTTCATTGTGGAGGGTGCCAGTTGCCATCTGGCTTTCCTGTCGGCAGCTCATGGCCTCTAAGCTCAAGGTGCTGTGTTTAATCTTAGTTGCGGGTGGGCATAGCCACCATCCCATGGGGGAGTCGAACCAGGCAGCCTTATTGTTAAGAGCACATGCTCTCTCCACTGAGCCATCCAGGCGGCAGCTCAGTTCAAGGTGTCGGGTTCAGTCTTAGTTGTGGGTGGGCGTAGTCCACCATCCAACAGGCAATCTTGTTGCTACACCAGCTGAGCCATCCTGCCACTTGTTGGCAGTTCAGCAACAGCTCAGCTCAGGCGCAGTGTCACTGGTCCATGTGGGAATTGAACCGGCAGCCCTGTTGCTCAGAGCTCATGCTCTTAAACCAACTTTTTTTTTTTTTTTTTTTAGCTGAGCCATCCTGCCACCTGTTGGCAGCTCAACGGCAACTCAGCTCGGGCTGGCCTCGAACCGCTGTTGCTCAGAGCTCAGCTTGCACTCTTGAGCGAGCTCTTAACCAACTGAGCCATTCGGTTGGCCCGACTGTGTGGATTTTTAACACCCGTGTTATCCAAGGGTCAACTGTACTCCAAACTGGACAACTTAAAAAACAGAAATTTGGGGCTAGCCGAATGGCTCAATTGGTTAAGAGCTCCGTCAAAAATGTGAGCTCTGAGCAACAGGGTCCCTGGTTCCATTTCCTGGGTGCTGCTGAGCTGCCAGTGGGTGGCAGGATTCAGCTAAAAAACAAAAAACAAAAAACAAAAACAAAAAATCCCCATAAATTTGTCTCATGGTTGTGGAGGCTAGAAGTTTGTGCTCAGCTTGTTGGCAGGCTTGGTTCCTTCCGGAGCTTGTGAGTGAGAACCTGTCTCAAGCCTCTCTCCTTGCTGCTGGTGGTTTGCTGGCAATCTTTGGTGTTTCTTGGCTTGTATCTATATCACCCTGATGTTTACATTCATCTTCACATAGCCTTCTCCTATGTGAGTCTGTCCAAATTTCCTCTTTTTATAAAGGCACCAGTCATAATGGATTAAGGCCGACCCCAATGACTTCATCTTAACTAATTATATCTGCAATGACCCTATTTCCAAATATAACATCACATTCTCAGGCACTGTTTTTTTTTTCTTTTGAGTTACTTAATTTTTTTTTTTTTAAAGATTTCATTGGGGAATTGAGAGAGGTGAACAGTGTTGGGGAATCGAAGAAGGGGAACAGACAAGTTGCTGTCTTTTTGTTGTTGTTGTTTTTCAATCTAGTTGCGGAGAATGTTGCTTCACTGGCCCATGTTGGTATCGTCATTGTGCTCTTCCCAGAGAGGCAGATCGGTCGCCGGCCTTTGGATAGTCACTCACCGCGACTATTGGCAGCTCACTCTTGGCTGCCAGCCGCTCACGCTGGCTGGGGGCCACTCACTGTAGCCTATGGCAGCCCACTGCAGCAGGGGCTGCAGCCTACACCATCGCCGGGGCTCGCACAGCTCAGCTCCAGGTGGAGCTGTTGTTAGCTGTAGAGGGCAGTGTCACTGGCCCTCATATGTGGGATCCGAACCGGGGCCGCTGGCATCCCAAAACCAGCTCTCAACCAATGCGCCACTCCTCCGGCCCGGCACTGGGGTTTAAAACTTCAACATGTGATTTTTAGGGGGTGACACAATTCAACTCATAACAGGTTCCAAGCATTGGAAGTACCCCATTTTAGGAGTAAAGTTTTCTTAATCCTTCACCAGAAACTGGGACTGGCTTGGGCCAGACAGGCTTGTGAAGTGCCCTCTGGCCACTTGATGTCCTGAGGGTCCCGCTTTTAGGATGAGCCTTCCCCTAGATGATTCTGAGCTCCTCTCTGAAGGGGAGGACCAGTTCAGGCCACGCAGGAGGCCAAGGAAGGTCTATCTAGGACCAGAAATGGTCATGACTGGTGGTTAGCTGTAGAAAGTATCCACCCAAAATGTTCCTAACTCTCTCTGTGGTGTTCTTGAGGCGTCTCCAACTAACAGGCTCTATGTGAGGCTGTGGCTGAGCTCGCAGCGCCCTTCCTGAAACTCCCTGCTGCTGGATATGCCTGCAGAGTTTTCGAGGCCTCCCTCCTATACATGTCTATACCTACATCAGTGACCCAATGTTTTTTTTTTTATTTTTTTTTTTTTTTTTTTTTTGAGGGCGGTATCACTGGCCCTCATATGTGGGACTGAACCGGGGCCGCTGGCTTCCCAGACCAGCGCTTAACCACCGCGCCACTCGGCCGGCCCCAGTGACCCAATGTTTTGATTACTGGAGCTTTGAGTAAGTTTTGCAATCAGGGAGTGTAAGATCTTTAACTTCGTTTTTCTTTTTAAAGATTGTTTTGGCTATTTGGGGTACCCAGATATTCCATATGAATTTTAAAAGGGATTTTTTTCTATTTCTGCAAAAAACATTGTTGGGATTATATTGAATGTTTAGTATTGACATCCTAAAAGAGAGGGTGACAAAAAAATGTATACACATTTTTTTTTTTTTTTGAGGGCTGTCACTGGCCCTCATATGTGGGACCCGAACCGGGGCCGCTGGCGTCTCAAGCCAGCGCTTAACCACTGCGCCACTCGGCCGGCCCTATACACATTTTAAGAAAGGAAAAAACTGTATTAAAATTGTAATGCTCAATGTATACTGATAACAAAAGATGAATACAAGTCACGTTTGACTTCTGCAGTTACAAGAGGTGCTCAAAGTGGTTACCATCAGTGTAATTTTAATGCAGTTTTTTTTCTTTCTTAAAATGTGTATACATTTTTTTGGCACCCTGTGTGTTAAGTTTCCCAATCCATGAATACAGGATGTTTTTCCATTTATTGGTATCTTCTTCAATTTCTTTCAGCAATATTTGTGGTTTTCAGTGTACAACTCTTTTGCCCCCTTGGTTAAGTTTATTCCCAAGTATTTTATTCTTCTTTTTTTTAAAGATTTTATTGGGGAATTGGTGGAGGGGAACAGCGTTGGGGAATCGGGGAAGGGGAACAGATAAGTTGCCGTCTTCTTGTTGTTCAGTTTAGTTGCGGAGGATGTTGCTTCACTGTTGGTATCGTCATTGCGCTCTTCCAGGATGAGGCAGATCGGTCGCTGGCCTCTGGATGTCGCTCATCGCGGCTATTGGCAGCTCACGCTTGGCTGCCAGCCGCTCACGCTGGCTGCGGGCCACTCACTGTAGCCTATGGCAGCCCACTGCAGCAGGGGTTGCAGCCCACACCATCACCGGGGCTCGCACAGCCCAGCTCCAGGTGGAGGTGTTGTTAGCTGTAGAGGGCAGTGTCACTGGCCCTCATGTGGGATCCGAACCGGGGCCGCTGGCATCCCAAAACCAGCGCTTAACCAATGCGCCACTCGGCCGGCCCTATTTTATTCTTCTTAATGCTATTGTAAATGGAATTGTTTTCTTAATTACCCTTTTGAATTAATGGTTCATTGTTAATGTATAAAACACAACTGATTTTTGTTTTTAAAGATTTTATTGGGGAATTGGGGAAGGTATATAGTGTTGGGGAATTGGGGAAGGGGTACAGCCAAGTTGTTGTCCCTCAATCTTAGTTGTGGAGGGCGCAGCTAGCTCAGCTCCCAAGTCCAGTTACCATCTGGCCGGCCGTGGGCATCTCAGGGCAGTTCAGCTCAAGGTGCAGTGTTCAATCTTAGTAGCGGGTGGGCATAGCCAACCATTGCATGCAGTAGTCAAACCGGCAACCTTGTTGTTAGGAGCACATGCTCTCACCAGCTGAGCCATCCGTCCACCTGTTGGCAGCTCGGTGGCAGCTCAGCTCGGGGGGCAGCTCAGTGGCCCATGTGGGAATCGAATCGGCGACCCTGCTGCTCAGAGCTCACGCTCTTATCCAACTGACCTACTTTGCTGGCCCAAAACACAACTGGTTTTTGTGTGTTGATTTTGTCTCCTGCAAATTTGTTGACTTTATTAGTTCTAACAGATTTTTTGTGTGAAATCTTTAGAGTTTTCTACATATAAGATCTTGTCTGTGGACAGAGATAATTTTACATTTCTCTTTCCAATTTGGATGCTTTTTATTTCGTTTTCTTGCCTAATTGCTCTGGCTAGGACTTCCAATACTATGATGAGTACAACTGGTGAAAGAGGGCATCCTTACCTTGTTCTTATCTTAGATGAAAAATTTCAGTCTTTTACCATTGAATATGATCTTTGCTGTGGTCTTTTAATATACGGCCTTTATTATATTGAAGTAGTTTCCTTCTATCCCTGTTTTTTTTTTTAAATCATGAAAGGGTGTTGAATTTTGTCAACTGCATTTTCTGAATCAATTGAGATGATCATGTGCTAATGTGGTGTATTACACTGATTGAAGGAAAAGCTTCCAGTTCTTCACTATTTTTTTTTTTTTAAAATTGGGGAATTAGGGGCAGGAAACAGCGTTGGGGAATCGGGGAAGGGGAACAGACAACTTGCTGTCTTTTTTTTTTTCTGCAGTCTAGTTGTGGAGGACATTGCTTCACTGGCCCACGTTGGTATTATCATTGCGCTCTTCCCGGATGAGGCAGATCTGTCGCCAGTCTCTGGATGACGCTCACTGAGGCTCTTGGAAGCCCACGCTGGCTGCCGGCCGCTCACGCTGGCTGCTGGCCACTCACTGTAGCCTATGGCAGCCCACTGCAGCAGGGGCTGCAGCTATGCCATCCCGGGGACTCACAGCAGCCCAGCTCCAGGTGGAGCTGTTGTTCACCATCTTAGCTATAGAGGGCAGTGTCACTGGCCTTCATATGTGGGATCTGAACCGGGGCCCCGCTGCTCAGAGCTGGCGTCCCAAGCCAGCTCCTAACCAACACGCCACTTGGCCTGCCCTTCACTATGTTTTATTTATTAAAACCTCATGCAGGGCTGCCCGAGTGGCTCAGTTGGTTAAGAGCTTGTTCAAGAGTGTGAGCTCTGAGCAACAGTGTCGCCGGTTCCATTTCTACATGGGCCAGTGAGCTGCGCTTGAGCTGAGCTGCTCCTGAGCTGTCAACAGGTGGCAGGATGGCTCAGCTGGTGAGAGCATGTGCTCCTTACAACATGGTTGCCTGTTTGAGATGGTGGGCTATGCCTGGCCGCAACTAAAGACTGAACTTGGCACCTTGAGCTGAACTGCCACCTGGCTTCCGGGTGGCTCAGGGGGTAGAGCAATGCTCTTAACAAGCCTGTCAGTTTGACTGCCACATGGGATGGTGGCTACACCCACCCACAACTAATTGAATACAGCACCTTGAGCTGAGTGGTGACACTGGACTTGGAGCTGAGCTTGCTGCGCCTTCCACAACTAAGACTGAAGGACAACAATTTGGCTGTTCCCCTTCCCCAATTCCCCAACACTGTTCCCATCCCCCAATTCCCTAATTCCCCAATAAAATCTTTAAAAAAACCCAAAACAAATCTCATGCACATTTTATCCTCTGCTTCATGCAGTGCTGAAAACGGTGGGTAATAAGGAATAAGATGAAATAACTTTCTTCACAAGGAATGGATGGTCTTGAAATGATAATACAGTAATACTTTGGTTTGCGAGTATAATTCATTCCAGAAACAAACTACTCGTATTGCAAGACATCGCTCGTTTACCATGTTAAAATGTATTAGAAGGGCCGGCCGAGTGGCTCAGTTGGTTGAGAGCTTGCTCGAGAATGCGAGCTGAGCTCTGAGCAACAGCAGTTTGATGCCTTTGAACTGCCAACACGTGGCAGGATGGCTCAGCTAAAAAAAAAAAAGTATTAGAAATGTTTGCTCATCTTGCAGAACACACGCAAACCAAGTTACTTGCAATTCAAGATTTTACTGTATATATTTCACCCCTATAGCATTTCGGTTATTTCCCTACATGCTCAGGACTCTGACATTAGAGAGAAATAAGATGTAATATGACCACGCTAACAATGTGTAGATCATTTTGTGATGCTGTTAAATTTATGAGAAAGTAAGAGATTAACAGAGCTTGAAAGACAATATAAAATAGTTCCAAACAGGCAAGGAAGAGGTGAATTTTTTTTTTTTTTTGAGGGCAGTGTCACTGGCCCTCATATGTGGGACCCGAACCAGGGCCGCTGGTCTCCCAAACCAGCGCCTAACCACTGGGCCACTCGGCCGGCCCAAGAGGTGAATTTTAGAAATAATATTCCAGTAGTACATGCATTTGTGTAGAATTCTTTCACTCTTCTGCTGGGCATGTATAGTAAGTTTCTGAGGTCTGTTTTTTACTCTGGGTGTTTTCAAATAAAATTCCACATTTAGACTTGCAGAGCAGAAGTGTTCAAGTATAATTAAGTATTTACAAACCAATTACTTTTTCTGGAAATATAATTAACTGATATCTTTTTCTGAAAGAAATATAGATATTAAGGGTTCTAACTGAACTACTGAAAAACGCTTTTGCTTCCTTCGTTTTCATATAAGTGCTGGGTTTGTGTGATTTGGGTGGGTTGTTCAAACATTGGATTTTTTTAAAAATATATTTTTATTGGGGAATTGGGGGAGGGGAACAGCGTTGGGGAATCGGGGAAGGGGAACAGACAAGTTGCTGTCTTTTTGTTCTTCAGTCTAGTTGTGAAGGATGTTGTTTCACTGGCAAATGTTGGTATTGTCATTGCGCTCTTCCCCGATGAGGCAGATCGGTCGCCGGCCTCTGGATGTCGCTCACCACAGCTATTGGCAGCTCACGCTGGCTGCCAGCCGTTCATGCTGGCTGCCGGCCACTCACTGTAGCCTATGGCAGCCCACTGCAGCAGGGGCTGCAGCCTACACCATCGCCGGGGCTCGCACAGCCCAGCTCCAAGTGGAGTTGTTGTTAGCTGTAGAGGGCAGTGTCACTGGCCCTCATATGTGGGATCCGAACCGGGTCCGCTGGTGTCCCAAGCCAGCTCTTAACCAATGCGCCACTTGGCCGGACCAAACATTGGATTTTTGGCATTTAAAATATCAAAATGTTCCAAAGCAACTCCAGTGGGCAGCAGAGACCTGAGAGCAGGGTATCTAAGCTAAGGCCCCCTGGCCTGCAAAGGGAAGTATTTGAAGGCCCAGTGGTTCTTCCAGGGGAGCCTCCCCTGCAGGCGTCCCACCTGTTTGCACATACCATGGAGGGGCCTTTACACTGAGAGACGCTGCAGCCTTGGAAAGCTGGGCGTGCATATGGGGGTGGAGGGATGATGCCATTTCTCAGGTTTTAGTTGTGGATCCTGTTTCTAGATACAGGTAGGAGCTTTGCATCCACGATGTAGGGGCACTCAGAGTGTAATTTTTGCTAATTGTGAAAGTCTGTATTTCTAGTTGCTGCCTTGCTGTCTCTTGTAACATTGCTGTCATTCATTTCATTTATCTATAAGCTATAATTACTGAATATATAGTTGCTATTATGACTTTGAACATAGTGTTATCTGTCAGACTAAATAAAAAGAACAAAAACAAATCATTTTATTTTACCTTCATTTATTCCTTCTGTAACAGTCTACCTTTCTTTTTTTTTAGAGATTTTTACTAAAAATATAGCTAACATACAATATTATATTAGTTTCAGGGGTACGCCATAGTTATTCAACATTTATATACCTAAAGAAGTGATCATCGGGCCGGCTGAGTGGCACGGTGGTTAAACGCTGGTTTGGGAAGCCAGCAGCCCCGGTTCGGTCCCACATATGAGGGCCAGTGACACTGCCCTCAAAAAAAAAAAGTGATCACCAAGGTAAGTCCAGCAACCATCTGACACTGTACTATGCTATCATAATATTATTGGTTATATTCCCCATTCTGTACATCACATCCCCATGACTTACTTGTTTTATTCCTGGAAATTTGGACCTCTTATTCCCCTTCCCCTTTTCACCCTCCTTTTAAAATTTATCAATTACAGTTGACATTCAATATTATTTTATATTAATTTCAGGTGTACAGCATAGTGGTTAGGCATTTGTATAAGAAGTGATCCCCCTGACTAGTCTAGTACCCACCTAGCACTATATAGTTATTACCATGTGATTGACTATATTCCCGTAACTATTTTGTAACTACCAATTTGTATTTAAAAAAAAAAAAGATTTTAATTAATCATTTTTTTTTAAATTAGGGAATTGGGGAAGGGGAACAGTGTTGGGGAATTGGAGAAAGGGAACAGTCAAGTTGTCCTTCACTCTTAGTTGTGGAGGGCACAGCTAGCTCAGCTCCAAGTCCAGCAGCTATTCGGCTGCCTGGTGGCAGCTCAGGGCAGCTCAGCTCAAGGTGTGATGGTCAATCTTAGTTGCAGGTGGGCATAGCCCACCATCCCATGCGGGAGTCAAACTGGCAACCTTGTTGTTAGGAGCACGTGCTCTCACCAACTGAGCCATCCTGCCACCTGCTGGCAGCTCAGTGGCAGCTAAGCTCGGGCATACCTCAGTGGCCCATGTGGGAATCTTACCAGCCACCCTGTTGCTCAGAGCTCGTGCTCTTAACCAACTGAACCACTCAGCCAGTCACTATATATATCGTTTTTGTTGGGTGGGATGTTCTACAGATATGTCTACTTGCTTTACAGTGTTTTACAAGTGTTTTTTTTTAATTTCCTGCTGATCTTCGGCCTGGTTGTTGTATATAATATTGAAAGTGCGGTATTAGTCATCAACTATTCTTTTTTTTTTCTTAAAGATTTTATTGGGGAATTGGGGGAGGGGAACAGCACTGGGGAATCGGGGAAGGGGAACAGACAAGTTGCTGTCTTTTTTGTTCTTCAGTCTAGTTGTGGAGGACGTTGCTTCACTGGTCCATGCTGGTATTATCACTACGCTCTTACTGGTGAGGTGGATCAGTCGCCGGCCACTGGACGGCCACTCACAGCAGCTCTTGGCAGCTCACACCAGCTGCTGGCTGCTCACACTGGCTGCCTGCCACTCACTGTAGCTTATGGCAGCCCACTGCAGCAAGTGCTGAAGCCTACAACATTGCCGGCGACTCACAGCAGCCCAGCTCCAGGTGTAGCTGTTGTTTACCATCTTAGCTGTAGAAGGCAATGTCACTGGCCCTCGTAGAGGGATCCTAACCAGGGCCCTGCTGCTCAGAGCTGGTGTCCCAAGCCAGCTCCTAACCACCATGCCACTCGGCCAACCCAGTCATCAACTATTCTGGTTGAATTTTTCTCTCTTTTGTCAGTTTTTGCTTCCTGTATTTTGGTAGTTATTAGGTACATACATGTTTATCATGGTTATAGCTTCCTGATGAATTGAGCTTTTTATCCTGATATAAGGTCCCATATTATTGGTAGTAATATATTTTTTGTTTTAAAGTTTATATTGCCTGTTATTAGTGTAGTTGCTCCAGCTTTCTCATGGTTGCTGTTTACATGGTATTTCTTTTCCCATCCTTTTACTTCCAGTCTATTTGTATCTTTGAATCTGAAGTGTGTATCCCATAGATAGCACAGTTACGTTTTTTAAAAAATTATTTTGATATTTTTATTTTTTAGAGGTATAACTGATATACAACATTGCATTAGTTTCAGGTGTACAACATAATAATTCAATATTTGTATTTCACATTGTGAAATGATCACCACGGTAAGTCAACATCCATTTCCATACAGTTACAGTTATGTTCCTTGTAATGAGAAACTTTAAGACTTATTCTCTTATCAATTTTCAAATATGCAATACAGTGTTAGAGCTATCGTTGCCATACTGTACATTCCATCCTCATGACTTATTTTATAACTGGAAGTTTGTACCTTTTAACCCCTTTCACCCATTTTGCCCATCCTCATCGCTCCCCAGCTCTGGTAACCACCAATCTGTTCTATCTATGAGCTTGGTTTTTTGTTTATGCAAATCTATCAAATGTCTAAAGGATAATATAGGAAAAAAGCTTGGGTATGATGATGCGGTTTTAGATACAAGACCAAAAGCAAGAGCCATGAAAAAGATTGATGATGCAGACTTTATTAAAAGTAAAAATTTGTTTTCCAAAGACACTGTTAAGAGAATAAAAAGACAAGACAGAGACTGGAAGAAAATATTTGCAAAATACATACCTGGTAAAAGACTTGTATCCAAAATATAGAAAGAATTCTTAAAATTCAACAATAAGAAACACTGTTAATCTAAAAATAAAAGGCCAAAGTGAGAGGGAACAAGCATTTACTTGAGATTAAAAAAAAAATAGATTTCTAATCCCCTCACTTTCTCCCTCATCCCCAACTCCTCCCATCTAGCAACCCTCAGGTTTTTTTTTCTATATCTCTGAGACTACGATTAGTTTGTTCATTTAGTCTATTCTTTAGATTCCACATATAAGTGACATCATATGGGATTTGTCTTTCTCCAATTGACTTATTTCACTTAGCATAATGTTCTCTAGGTCCATCCATATCATTGCAAATGGTAGGATTTCATTTTGCTTTATAGCTGAGTAATACTCCATTGTGTAAATGTACCACAGTTTCTTAATCCAGTCATCCACTGATGGGCATTTCAGTTCTTTCTGGTCTTGGCTATTGTGAATAACACTGCAATAAATTTGGATGAGGGGATTAGAAATCACAAATTGGTAACCACAAGATTGCCACAGAGATATGAAAGGCAGTTTGGGGAATATAATCAATAATGTAGTAAAGGTTTTGTCGGGCCGGCCAAGTGGCACAGTGGTTAAGCGCTGGTTTGGGAGGCCAGCGGCCCCGGTTCAGGTCTCACATATGAGGGCCAGTGATACTGTCCTCAAAAAACAACAACAACAAAAAAAGATTTTGAGGGCTGGCTGAGTGGCGCGGTGGTTAAGCGCTGGCTTGGGAAGCCAGCGGCCCCAGTTCGGTCCCACATATGAGGGCCAATGACACTGCACTCAAAAACAAAAAAAACAAAAAAAACAAAAAAAACAAACAAAAAAAGATTTTGTAGGGTATCCGATGGACACTGTCTTATTAGGGACATCACTTCATGGACAGTGTAGATGCCTGACCACTGTGCTGTACACCTGAAGCTGAATAATAATGTCAACTATAATTTAATATATATACATAATCACAGGATGTGGAGTACAGCATAGGGAATAGAGTCAATGGAATTGTAACAGCTATATATGATGTCAGAGGGGAAGTAGATTGGGGAAGGGGGCTATCACTTTGTGAGGGATGTAAATGTCTAACTATTACATTGTTTTGTACACCTAAAAAGCCAAAAAAAGAAAAAAAAAAGAGTAGCTATTCAGGAAGCACTAATTCAGGTAGAAACGCACATAGTGTTCTGAATAGGAGACCAAGGTAAGGGGTATTTATGAGAAAGAGAAGGGGAACATTACATCAACAGAAGGAAGGCATTTCTATTGGTGCATAACACAGTATGATGTTAATGCTAAACAATGTTTTTAATTTTCAGACTAGTAGTCATCTGTCCAGTAGTCATAATATCTACTTTCTTGTTATCTTTGCATACAGTTATTTGGGGCACAAGGTTGCTTTAGGCCTGGGCCAAGGTTATTTTGCCCTGTTTTAACCTTCCAAAGGTCTGAGTCATAAGTCATGCAAGGCAGTTTCTCTAGGATGGTAGCTCCAGCTCCATTTTAATGTGGGTCCATTTATATTATTTTTTACAAACCTAATTAAAAAAGGGGCAAAGTACCTGAACAGACACTTCATCCAAGAAGCCATACAGATGTCAAATCAACATATGAAAAGATAATATATCATTAGGGAATTGCAAATTAAAACTGTAATGAGATATCATAACACACCTACTAATGGCTAAAATGCAAAAGATACAAAATTCTTGTGAGGATGTGGAGAAACAGACACACGTTCATTGCTGGTGGGAGTGCAAATGGTATAGCCACTTTGTAAGAGTCTAGCAGTTTCTTGCAAAACTATACATAATCTTATTATATGATCCATCAATTGTGCCTCTAGATATCTACCCAAATGAATAGAAAACATGTCTACACAAAAACCTACATACAAACGTGTATGGAAGTTTTATTCATATTCACCAAAAACTAGAAGCAATCAAGAGGCCCCTCAATAGGTGAATGGATAAACAAATTGTAGCACATCCAAACAATGGGATGAATAATTCTCAGTGATAAGAAATTAACTATCAAGACAAGATATGGTGCGACATTAAGTGCATATTGCTAAGTGAAAAAGTTCTCATTTGCAAAGGCTACATTCTCTATGATCCCAACTATATCAGCCTCTTTTTAAGGGAACAGAACTCTTCCTGACTGCTAATAAATAGTCCAAAGCCAAGTGGTCATCAGCTGCCATGGATGCCGGTTTTCTTTTAAGGAAAACATCTGAAGCACTGAACTGTCTGCTACTTGGGTTTAGAGTGTTTCAGACATTTCTTGATGGGCATCAATGATACGGGTTTGTGTGCCCAGGGCAATGTCAATGACAAGTGACTGCGATTGGCAGGAAACCAGCACATTTATGTTGAGATGGACCAGAGGGTGTGTGAAAGGTGGATCCCAAAATGAAATATTTGCACCAAGCATACATAGGATGGCTAGCGGGGCGTTGTTGCAATAAAGGCCTGTAAGAATGACCATTTTGATAGAAATGTCTGGTACAGGAAGGCCTCTACTTATAAGGTGCCATGAAGCCAGATGGTCACAACAAAGTAATGGGTACTAAAGACAGAGAGGGTTAGTCTAAACTAATCCCTCTAAACAGGAGGAAGAACCACTTCGCACTGTTTGTGTAAGTAAGCCATTTTGATATTTTATGAGGGCGATAGCCTGGGGTCGTAAGAGGTAAAAGTTTTACTGTATGCCTTTTTTCAAGAGCCCAGTGTTGCATATTTTGAGAAATGAATTGACCATAACAAATATGTCAGAACACTGAAGGTGGTAAGGATCTTGGTGAGTTCTTGCATTTTAGCTTCAGAAGCAGCATCCTGTCACCTGCCACCTGTTGGCAGCCCAGTGACAGCTCAGCTCGGGCGCAGCATCACTGGTCCATGTGGGAATCGAACCGGTGGCCCTGTTGCTCAGAGCTGGCCCCATTGCTCAGAGCTCACACTCTTGAGCGAGCTCTTAACCAATTCAGCCACTCGGCTGGCCCCTATTTTTTTTTGAGGGCAGTGTCACTGGCCCTCATATGTGGGACCCGAACTGGGGCCGCTGGCTTCCCAAGCCAGTGCTTAACCACCATGCCACTCGGCCGGTCCAGCCCCTACTGTTTAAAAAATTTTTTTTTCAACTTTATTGGGGAAGTGTTGTTTTTTGTTTTTTGTTTTTTTTTCCAGAATCTATCAGCTCCAAGTCAAGTTGTTGTCTTCAATCTAGTTGTGGAGGGCACAGCTCAATGGCCCATGTGGGAATCGAAAGGGCAACCTTGGTGTTAAGAGCCTGTGCTCTAACCACCTGAGCTACCTGGCAGCCCCTGGAACCGTTACTGTTAATCACGGGAATGCAGGACTGTCTGTATTGTTCCCACTATTTATATCTTCATCTAGGCAGTTCCTCAGTGTTTAAGATGTATTAGATGGTGGAAATAACCAATAATCCTCACTCACTGAGGCCCTGACCCTCCAAAGAGACACACACACACCAGCTTCCCTATTACCTCACATCATTGTTTCATTTCCTTCAAAGCCATTATTTCCATTTTATAAACCAAAAGTGTTGATATGCAGTATTATATTAGTTTCAGGGGTACAATATAGTGATTGGACATATATACCGTACAATTTGATCACTCCACTAAGTCTACTAATCATGTATCACTATGCAAACTTATTACAGTATTACTGACTATATTCCCCTTCACCTTTTCCACCCATCCTCCCACCCCTCCATTCTAGCAACCATCAGTTTGATGTTTCTGAGTCTGATTTGTTTTTTTTGATTCCACATGTAAGTGAAGTCATATGGTATTTGTATTTCTTTGACTTATTTAATGAAGCATAATACCCTCTAGGTCTATTTACGTTGTTGCAAATGTCAAGGTTTCTTTCTTTCTTATTGCTGAGTAAATTCCATTGTATCTATATCTATATACACCACTTCCTCTTTATCCATTCATCTGTAATGGACACCTAAGTTATTTCTGTAGCTTGGCTATTGTAAAGCTGCAATGGGGTGCATATATCCTTTTTTTTTTTTTTTTTTTTTGAGGGCAGTGTCACTGGCCCTCATATGTGGGACTGAACCGGGTGCATATATCTTTTTGAATTGGTGTTTTCATTTTCTTTGGATAAATACCAGAATTAAGATGGTTGGATCATATGGTAGTTCTATTTTAGTTTTTTTTAGGAAATCTCCATACTGTTTTCCATAATGGCTGTACCAAAAACTGTGTATATTTTGAGTCTACAATATCTGGCAGAGGAGGAATGCTGAAAAAATAGCATCAAGAGCAGTTTCTGAGCAAGAAAGGCTTGAATGGAATAGGGACCCTATCTTCCTCCTTGCTAGATTTGTGCTCCCTGACAATTTTACTTGAACCCAAAAGCCTCAGTTCATATTATGAAGTTTGCTAAAGTGCAAGTGACTATATATTTTAACTGAGGTACTTTACGTAGAAAACAATGTCTCATATGCCACAGGAAATATTTCCATGTTTAGGTAAGAACTATTATGATTAGAAAAGACAGAATTTAGTACACCCTCTCACAGTATCCAATACATAGGGATATTTTCCTTCCTTAAATACTAATTACTTAACACAAGCCCAAATTGATTAAGATCTTTTGGGCACACTTTTACTGTTACAACCCATTATCATTTACAGTTTGAGGTCATCTTTATCACGCCAATTCATTACACTCCTCTCTTTGAGTACAGGTGTGATCCTGGTAATTTTGGGAAGAAGGCACCAAGAAAACGATGATGTAAGTTTTTAATTAAGAATGAATGAGAGGTTAGTTTAATGACAAACATTTTTAACTATAGGGGAATAAAGTTCCCTGAGGAAAAAAATACCACATGATAACACTGATTCAAAATGTATAATGATTACTTGATAAAAATCACAAAATTGATCTAAAAATCCACAACTGCAATGGGATGTCTTAATATATCCTATCAGGAAGTGGAAAAGAAAACAAGTTAGTACACAAACTGTTTGAAACTGTTAATAAAACATTTACATGAAACATCTACAGAAGCATTTGACAAAAAAAAAAAATGAACACTTTTGTTTTTTTTTTTTTGAGGGCACTGTCACTGGCCCTCATATGTGGGACCAAACAGGGGCCGCTGGCTTCCCAAGCCAGCGCTTAACCACCACGCCACTCGGCCGGCCCAAAATGAACACTTTTAGATCACATGCAAACATAATTGAAAATGTACTGAGGAGTTATGTTCAGCTGTGACTAATCAGAAATATTCACAATCTGCCTGATAGGAAGAAGGTGCCAATTCTCACATGGAAGGACTGGGTCAGAGCAGTCATTGCTCAGTGCAGCAGAGAACAACTCCAACGAGGTTCATTAGGACGGCACCACTGTAGCTGTCAGTGGAATCAGGAACACATGGTCACTCATGGTATTACCAGAACAAAGTGTTTACTGTACAAATTAGACCACATACAAATACAATCTTGACAAGAGGGGCTCCAGTGCTTCAGAGAACATTCTGAAACATGACAGTCAAATTTGCTGCCTGGTGGACACATGAGGGCTTGCAGGAAAATTCAAACTGTGACAGATCTTTGCTGTGGGACTTGTGGAAGCATCTGAGAAAATGGAAGTCATGTAGCTGGTGGTGGTACTCAGGACACTCTTGACTGGCAGGGCAAAGAATCAGGACAATGGGTTGGAAGCAGGTACACATGAAACATCTGTGCATCTGTCTGTGTACTGTGGTTCAAAAACTAAGATCTTCATTTCTGCCTTTCCAAATCTCACATAAGTGAGGCTATTAATGAATTCTAACACAGGACCACAAAAAGAACAGAAAATGTTCTGGAAAATATAGGTCAAAACATTACCTATGTTGCCATAACATATTCCAGGAGAGCCATCTTCAATTTTACATTTGATTGTCCTATCAGGTCTCTTTTCTGTTTTGCAAATATAAAGACTTAATGGTCTACCAAAGATAATGTTATTACAAAAATGAATCAGTGTGTGTTAGTAACACTTAGGAAAGTAGCTAGAAATGTGATTAATCTCATAGACTTGAAGCACTGTGAGAACAGTGACAACTTTAATTATGTTCACGGTTATATTTCTAGTGTCCAGCCCAGACACATAATAGATGCTCAACAGAGGGATTGTACTACTACTGGCAGACTGTAATGATATCATATAATCATTATAATTGTATTATGGGTAAAAGATACCTTAAATGTGACATCAGAATACGGTAGGAGAAATTTAACAGATTGATGGGGGGAAAACATTGCTTTGGTGTAAAGTTATTGTAGCTGTGAATTTAAATCTTAAAATAATTAAATATTTTATGGCTGTTTGTGGTTGATGTCAGTTTGAAGTTGATGTCAGTACAGGTTGCTTTTCTTAGTGTAAAGTCTATTATCCAAATCACCGTCAGAGGGAGTAGCAAAGAGAAAAGATGTAAATAATAATTCAAAGATTATACTTTATGATGAACTTTTTATACTTACAAATTTATAGCAACCATTTATTAATAAGGAAAATTGAATAAGTCTTTTCTGATGAAAGAAAAAGAAAGATTTTTTCATAAGAAAGGAGGAATATTTATAAGGGGTAAGAAACATCTAGTACCTGCCACGCGAAGCCAATAGGAAAATCCCAACAAATACCAGTGTTATTATTCTTATAGAATCAAAAATTTATATAAAAATTAACCCTATTCGTATATTACAATTATATTTCAACTTACACATGGATCCAACAGACTTCAAAATGGAAAGACAAAAATTTTATAAGCTGATTTAAGGAAAAACACTACCTACTAAAAGCTTATATGTACTATTGCTTAGAGTACTTACAGAATTGTCTCAACTCAGTGTTCATTTGCAAAAGTAAGAAGCAGAATATATAGTCTGGAGACTGAGTTTCAGAATGACCCATTGATAAAAACAATATTTTTAACTTTAAAAACATTTCCTTTATGTTGTGAATTTTCTGAAATATTATATGAATTAATTTGCATCAGGCTTTCCTATGTTACTTACATTTATGGCCATTTCTCTCCAGTGGGGTTTTCACATGACTTTGAGAGTATTTGTTAAGACTGAAAACTTTCCTATATTAATCAGTTACAATTTATCCAGTGTGCATTCTCATGATATGTTTATGTAAGGATGTGGGCCAATTGAAGGCCTTTCCACAATGCTTACACTGAAGAAGTTTCTCTCCAGTGTGAATTCTTTCATGGCTTCTAAATGAACTGGGCCGACTAAAAGCTTTCCCACATTCTTCACATTTATATGGTTTCTCTCCAGTGTGTACTCTCATGTGACCTCGAAAGGTTGTGCGATAAATGAAGGCTTTCCCACACTCCTTACATTCATAGGGTTTCTCTCCAGTGTGAGTTCTTTCATGTACTTGGACATAACTGGAACAACTGAAGGCTTTACCACATATTTTACATTCATAGGGTTTCTCTCCTGTGTGAGTTCTTTCATGTATTCGAAATGAACTGGGACAGTTGAATGCTTTCCCACATTCCTTACATTTATAAGGTCCATCTCCAGTGTGTGTCATCATGTGTCTTCGAAAGCTTGTGAGAGATACAAATGCTTTCCCACATTCCTCACATTTATAGGGTTTCTCACCAGTATGGGTTCTTTCATGTATTTGCAAACCTAGAGCAGAACTGAAGGTTTTCCCACACTGTTTACATTCATAGGGTTTCTCTGCAGTGTGAGTCTTTTCATGTCTTCGAAAGGAAGTGGGACAACTGAGGGCTTTACCACATTGCTTACATATATAGGGTTTCTCTCCAGTGTGAGTTCTCACATGGACTTGAAAAGTGGTGAGCCAATGGAAGGCTTTTCCACATTCTTTACATTGATAGGGTTTCTCTCCAGTGTGAGTTCTTTCATGTGTGCGAAAGGAACTGGAACAACTGAAGGCCCTACCACATTGTTTACATTCATAGGGTTTTTCTCCAGTGTGAGACCTTTCATGTATTCGATATGAACTTGGGCAATTGAATGCTTTCCCACATTCCTTACATTTATAAGGTCCATCTCCAGTATGTGTTATCATGTGTCTTTGAAAGCTTCCGAGAGAAATGAAGGCTTTCCCACATTCCTTGCAGTCATAGGGTTTCTCTCCAGTATGAGTTCTTTCATGTTTTCGAAGAGAACTGGGACAACTGAAGGCTTTATTACACTTTTTACATTCATAGGGTTTTTCTCCAGTATGAGTCCTTTCATGACTTCGATAGGAACTGGGACAACTGAGGGCTTTACCACACTGCTTACATTCATAGGGCTTTTCTCCTGTGTGAGTTCTTTCATGTGTTTGGAAAGTTTGATGATATCTAAAGGCTTTTCCACATTGTTTACATTGATAGGGTTTCTCTCCAGTGTGAGTCCGTTCATGTTTGCGAACAGACTGGCGATACCTAAAGGATTTCCCACATTCCTTACATTTGTAGGATTTCTCTACACTGTGATTTCTTTCATGTTTTTGAAAAGGCTGGAGATAACAGAAAGCTTTCCCACATATCTTACATTTATAAAGCTTCTTTCCATATTCCTGATACTTGAATGCTTTGGGTGCAGTGTGAGATCTCATGTGTCTATTAAGGGATGAACGACTCATGAAGACTTTTCCACACACACTGCACTCCCATGGTTTTACTTTAGTAGAAGTTTTCTTGCTCAGTTTATCAATTGGGATATGGCTGAGGTTTTCTCCACATTGACTACCCTCTTTATTTTCACAGAGTCTCTCGACCATATGACTTCTGTAAATAATGAGGAATAAATGATTAATGACTTATTAATGATTAGTAAATATTGGAATTATGTACTTATGATTTATAGGGTAAGTAGGTTTTCTGAACTGTCTGAATTGTTTGAAACTCAATACACTGAATGCTCTGAAATAAGGTTTGGCCATAACTATTATCAAAGTAGTGATATTAGTATACGGAGTTTCTGAATAATGTTTCTAGGTGAATTATTTTGGAAACACTGAACAACTGTGTCATAATTAAGAAAACATTTTTTGGGGGTTGGCCGAGTGGCGCGGTGGTTAAGCGCTGGCTTGGGAAGCCAGCGGTCTTGGTTCAGGTCCCACATGAGGGCCAGTGACACTGCCCTCAAAAAAAAAAAGAAAAACAGAAGAAAACATTTTCTGGTATAAAATTTTTCCAAAATTAAATAAATTTGAAGCTGGGTTATTTTCTGTCTGCTTGTTTTTATTTATTTATTTATTTATTTATTTATTTATTTATTTATTTATTTATTAGCTGAGCCATCCTGCCACCTGTTGGCAGCTCAATGGCAACTCAGCTCGGGCTGGCATTGAACCGCCATTGCTCAGAGCTCAGCTCGCACTCTTGAGTGAGCTTTTAACCAACTGACCCACTCGGCCGGCCCTGTCTGCTTGTTTTTAAATTTTCATGACATATGAAGATTCCCTTATTCATATGAAGGGACACTGCTTTTTGTTGTGAGTGTAACTCACCTTAGGTTTCTTCTCTGGTTTTTGTACTGATCTTCAATGTTATGGTCTTCCCATTTTTTCCCTAAAATGCAGACCCAGAACAACAACAACAAAAAAATCACAGAAGAATTATTACATTACTGGTCTATGATGAGCTCTGACCATGCTGGTTTATTTCCTAAAGTGTTCCCATTCCCCATTCCAAATCACAGAACAACACTGACAGACAATAAACACTTGATCTCTAAGTGACTAAGTGAAGAAATGTCATCATCCTTACCTATCGAGGCCAGGTTCCTGAAGGTTTCCCGCATCACATCTCTGTAGAGTTTCTTCTGTGAAGGATCCAGTAAGGCCCACTCCTCCAGAGTGAAGTTTACAGCGACATCCTCAAAGGCCACTGAGTCCTAAAACATCCACATATGTACACAGGAAGATAGGTATGATGGAAAGAACTGGGGATCTATAGTCAATTCAAAGAAGTTCACATATGATTATATGATCTCAAAATATTTATTCTATGACTTGGTCATCAGAATTCTTACTATACATAATCACTTCCTCAAATTTAATAACATCATGAAAACGTAGAAATTATTTCTACATTTTTACTATGATCACTTCAAGTCTTACTGTTCTCTAATGGCAGGGTTCAGAAAACATTGGAGAAATGAGAGAAATGCTATAGAAATGAAAGAAGTATTTCCATTTTAAGACCATCAATTCTTTGTATGATAATTTTTTCTTCTTCCTTATTACCCACTATATCGTGCAGCACTCCATGACGTGTGAGGTTTCAAAGAATAAAAACTCAGTGAAGAACTGGAAGCTTTTTATTCTATTCTGATTCCTAAACATGGGAGCCCAGGAGGCCTGTGGTAATACAACTAATAAGTAGGACCAACTGTCCTTAAGTATGTCAGGGTATTAGAAGTAAACATACAGCTGGATGAATGAAAATATTCTTGTGGAGAGTATTAATTTCAACTTATCTATAAAAATATTTATCGCAGATTGTTACCCCTTTTCATCTATGTCCCATTTCATGGGGCTGGGAAGTTATTCAGAAGTTAGAGCTCAGGCATGACAACTTAGACCTCTAAAAAATCCCTACACTCATGGGACTCAGAGCTGCTTCTCACCAATTTCTAGCATATACCCTCGTATGCATATGTGAGAGGATCAGATACCAGAAGAACTCTTTCTGGAAAAACCATAACAGTGTATCCTGGGCCCTGACAACCTTGAGGGACTGGATTAGAGTTGCAATTTTCAAGGAAATTAACTGAAGATCACAGTTTGCCCATAATTATTATATAAAAAAAAATAAAGGGCTCAGTAGTGCTTTCCTCTAAAAGAAGATAAAACTTTCCTTTTTCAATTTCAGGAGGCAATGATTCTCAACCAACCACTCTAGAGGCTGCCCTTGCTTCTCTCATTTCCATGCCCTCATGCAGTACACAGGAACATGACAGCCCGATCTCTGGGCAGAGGAATCGCTCAGCTATATAATTCCCTGAAAAACTGGTCTCTGAGAAAGATCATTAACCCACTGATGTCTATATGCAAGGGATAGAGAAAATGCTCCCACACAGTAATTCTGATAGAATTTACCCATTCGGTTAAGGAACAGAATAGGAAATCCCCACTTCTTGGTGGGTACACAGAGTAAAATGAGTTGCTTGGGTTGGCACTAATTACTCTTTCTATGGTGGATCTGTAGTGCTTGCTCATCTATATGACTGCCTAGTACATTAGCAAGCCTGAGACTGCTGACTCAGGAATGGCTGCTCACATGTTTGTCCTTCACTGGTGTCTGGGAACTGGGATATAAGGGGCCACACCAATATAACAGATAAGAATGGCTCAGTGTGCCTAAACTATTTATGCAAAGAATATATCCCAAACTCTTGTTTTTGTTCTGGGAGTCTGAATTTTTGTTATGCTCAGCAAAGGGTACCTATGTGATCTGTCCCCTGAAACCACTCTGAGTACTGAGTCTCTAATGAGCTTCCCTGGAAGACAATAGTTTACATATGTTGTCACACTCTGTTGCTTGTGTAATTGAGCCCATCATGTCTGATTACACTAGGAGAGAACATCTGGAAGCTAGCATCTGGTTTTCTCCAGGACAAATCTATTTACATACTAAACAAGAAGAATGAATGATATTTAATGATCCTAATAAAAAGTTTGAATTTTCTATTGATTAACAACAAAGGTGAATGAAATAAATGAAAATATGGTACTATGTTCTTAGAAATAATTCAACGTTACCTCTCCCAAAATACATCTTTATAAAATTCCATCAATCCCCAAAACAGACCTTTTAGGA
Organism: Aselliscus stoliczkanus; assembly: GCA_033961575.1. Classification (NCBI taxonomy): domain Eukaryota; kingdom Metazoa; phylum Chordata; class Mammalia; order Chiroptera; family Hipposideridae; genus Aselliscus; species Aselliscus stoliczkanus. The sequence continues at coordinate 12,426,767 of CM066735.1, forward strand.
GTCAACGAAAACAATTCCTCCAAACCCAATAGGGAGAATGAGTCAAAAATGGTCAGGTCTTCTGAAGAACAAAGTGGCAGCTCACCTAATATACATCAAGGATTCTTGAAATACAGAATTTCAGACAGCATACTATTAACACAGAAAAAAACAGACCAAGGTAGAATGTCTTCCATTTAGTATGGAAAGTCAGTCAAGGCAGAGCAGCCACTGTAGACTAATGGCAGACATCATGAACTCTTTAATACATGGGGCAAGGACAAATTTACCTAACTGGGAAATGCATTTTATTCCCCTCCATCCATGGACAATAGCCAATTCATTATAGATTTAAATGTGAAAGATAAAACTAGGACACTTTTAGAAGTCCCAGGTAAATGCTTCTTTCAGTGATCCCCAAATTGGCAGAATTTTCTCATATAAGAAAACAAGTAAGTCCTAAGGCAAGAAGAGATTGACCAATTCAAATACACAGTAATACTTTGGTTTGTGAGCATAATTCATTCCAGAAACAAACTACTCGTATTGCAAGACATCGCTCGTTTACCACGTTAAAATGTATTAGAAATGTTGACTCATTTTGCGGAACACTCACAAAACAAGTTATTCACAATCCAAGGTTTTACTGTGTATTAAAACTTAGGCAGCTAAAATACAAACAAGGTAGAGGAACAATATCTCCAACATGTGCAATAGTAAAGGTTCAGTGTACGGAGTAAGACTGAATGGACACATAGTTTAAAAAAAAAAAAAAGGGGCCGGCCGAGTGGCGCACTGGTTAAGTGCTGGTTTTGGGATGCCAGCGGCCCCGGTTCGGATCCCACATATGAGGGCCAGTGACACTGCCCTCTACAGCTAACAACAGCTCCACCTGGAGCTGGGCTGTGCGAGCCCCGGTGATGCTGTGGGCTGCAGCCCCTGCTGCAGTGGGCTGCCATAGGCTGCAGTGAGTGGCCCGCAGCCAGCGTGAGCGGCTGGCAGCCAAGAGTGAGCTGCCAACAGCCGCGATGAGCGACATCCAGAGGCCAGCGACCGATCTGCCTCATCCGGGAAGAGCGCAATGACGATACCAACAGTGAAGCAACATCCTCCGCAACTAACTGAAGAACACGAAGACGGCAACTTGTCTGTTCCCCTTCCCCGATTCCCCAACGCTGTTCCCCTCCACCAATTCCCCAATAAAATCTTTAAAAAAAAAAAAAAAAAAGGAAAATTACCAAAATGTATTTAACAGATGATGAAAGACCACATATGAAAAAAACCCATCTCCTTGTTAATGAAGAAATGAAAGAAAATGTTAAGTGAGTTATACATCACACTGATTAGGACAAAAGTCAATTTAACAATCCCAAGTGTTAATGACCATGATCAACAAATACATAAACCATGCATGAATGGAGAAAGTGTCACTTGATACACTCCATTAACATTTCCTATAAATTTGAATTTGATCATGACCTATAGTTTAGTAGTTTTTCTGCAACACCTAGAAAATTGTGTATGTGCACTTACAGACACATATAAGAATGATAGAGTGGTATTTTTAACATGAGTAAAAATTAAACTTGAAATAGCCACCAAACCATAACCACTGGAATGGATGAGTAACTTGGATGGCCCACTGCCTCAGACACTAGCCTGTGTAGAACACATTGTTGCAAAGAACCAACCAAAAAACATTTTGAATGTAATTTTATTAATACTCATTTACTGAATGGTCAAAGCAGGTAAAACTAAAAGAACACTGCCTAGTGAAAAGGATAGATGGTAAAGGTATGAAGAATAAAGAACCAAGATAAAGGTCATCTCTGGGGCAGGATGGACGTGTCAGGGATAGGAACATCAGGAGAATCTAACAACTGCCCAAGGCCCATTTATGAATCTTGATGATTACACAGATGTTTATATTGTTATCATTACTGTTTTCCAAAATAAATCTCACACATACTTTTCTGAATATATGTGATACAAATTTAAAGAATTAAGGACAACAGCATCATGATGGAGTGAGATGACCCCTATATATCTTTCCTTCAGTCTATAACTAACTAGTAGGACATTTGTAACTCCTGAAAAGTTTCCCTGTTCAGTGCACCGGGATGCCTGAGAAACCCATACATTGGTACCGCTGAAGGTGGGCATATTGGAACATGTAGGGGAGGCAGACTGGGGGAGGGAAGGGCAGGAATGGAGTCTGTAGCCCTGGCTTCCTGGCTGCTGCAGCTGAGCCTACAGCCCCAATACACACATTAACAGCAGAGGAATTGGGGTGCTGCCCCCACATCATGACCTGGCAGAAGAGGGACAGCAGTATCAGTGCTGGAGAATCCAGCTCTCTCCCGATTGAGGTGGTGCTTACACTACCAGAGACCCAGTAGTGGCAGTGGTGACATATCTCCAACCTTCTAGCTACAGCACAGCAGTGCCGGTGGCCATAGGGAACCAGGCAGCAGTGCAGTAGGCTCATGAACCCTGCTGCCTCCCACCTTCCACATCCCCTCACCACAGTGGTGGTGCTCTTGAGACACAAGTGACCTGGAAACAGCAAAAGCACTCATGATCCTGGTCACCAAGGCCCTTCTCTCCCCCTTCCTGGAAAGACACCAGTAGGGCCCAGCAATCTCAATAAATTAGATAAATAATGCATTAGAAAGCACAGGGAATCGAGCAGACCATATGGAAGAGAGAATTAGCAAGGTTGAAGACAGATATCTAGAAATGACTCAGGTGGAAGAGAAAAAAGAACTAAGATGAAAAAAAAAAAAGAGAAAGAATTCTATGAAAACTACCTGTCTTTATTAGTGTAACATAAGGATAATGAATATCCCAGAAGGAGGACAAAGGGAAAAGGAAACAGAAAACCTATTCAAAGAAATAATAGAAAACATCCCAAACCTGGGGAAGGAACTGGGACATACAAGCAAAAGAAGCTAACAGAACACCTAATTATCTCAAAGCAAAAAGACCTTCTCCAAGACACATTGTAATAAAAGTGTCAAAAATCAATAATGAAGAAAGAATTCTCAAGGCAACCAGGGGAAAAAAAAGAGTAACCTTTAAAGGAAACCCCATCAGATTACAATCAGATTTTGCAGCAGCAACTCTACAGGCCAGGATAGAGTGGAATGATAAATTCAAAATATTGAGAGATAAAACTACTAGCTAAGAATCTCTACCAAGCAAAGTTATCCTTTAGATATGGAAAAATAAAGGCTTTGCCAAACAAAAGCTGAGGGAATTTACTACTACAAGATCTGCATTACAAGAAATGTTGAAAAGAGCCTTTCTACCTGAAACAAAAAGACAAAAATACACAAAACTATGAGTAAGGTGACAGAGTTGCAATTTTCTGCTTCTATTTCAGAATAGGGTGTTAAATAATTATAACATAAAAGTTAAAAGGAAAAAAGCACTAAAGGTAATTATAGCTATTTCAGTTGGGTAATAAAGCATAAAAAGGGGAGAGGAAAAAGGATGGAACTTGTATAGGCAAATGAAAACGCTATCAGAAGGAAAAGGACTATATTATTCATGAAACATTTGATACAAACTTCATGATAAACATACACACACACACCCAGAACTGAGACACAAACAACAAACGTAAGAAAAGAGGAAAACATCATAGAAAACCACCAGGCTAAAATAGCAGATAGAAACACAAGGGAAAAGAAAAAATGGAGATACAGAGAAATCAGAAAATAAAACATTAAATGGCTATATAAAGTCCTCATGTCAATAATAATCATCACCATAAATGTAAATGGGATGAAGTCACCAACCAAAATACACAGAGTAGCTAGATGATTAAAAACCAATATGTAAAGGAAAACTACAGGCCAATATCCCTAATGAACATAGATGCAAAAATTCTCAACAAAATACTAGCAAATCAAATTCAGCATCTCATTAAAAAGATCATACACCACGATCAAGTGGGATTCATTCCTGGTATGCAAGGCTGGTTCGATATCCTCAAATCAATTAATGTAATACATTACATTAACAAAATGAAAAATAAAAATCATATGATCATATCAATAGATGCAGAAAAGGCATTTGACAAAATCCAGCAGCCATTTATGATAAAAACTCTTAGCAAAGTGGGAATAGTGGGATCATATCTCAACATAATAAAGGCCATATATGATAAGCCCACAGCAAACATTGTACTCAGTGGGGAAAGGCTGAAAACTTTTCCCTGAAGATCAGGAACAAGACAAGGCTGCCCGCTTTCACCACTCTATTTAACATAGTTCTGGAAGTTCTAGCCACAGCAATCAGACAAGAAAATAAAATAAAAAGCATCCAAATTGGAAAACAGAAGTAAACTTGTCATTATATGCAGATGACATGATATTATATATAGAGAATCCTAACGACTCCACCAAAAAACTGCTAGAACTGATAAACGAATTTGGTAAGGTAGCAGGATACAAAATTAATATTCAGAAATCAGTTACATTTCTATACACCAATAATAAACTGTCAAAAGAAGAAATCAGGAAATCAATCCCTTTTACAATTGCTTCAAAAACAATAAAATATCTAGGAATCAATTTAACTAAAGAAGTAAAAGACCTGTACTCAGAAAATTATGAGACACTGAAGAGAGAAATCAAAGAAGATACAAATAAATGGAAATACATACCATACTCATGGATAGAATTAATATAGTTAAAATGTCAATACTACCTAAAGCAATATATAGATTCAATGCAATTCCAATCAAACTACCAAGAACATTTTTCTCAGAAATAGAACATAGAATCCTAAAATTTATATGGAGCCACAAAAGACCCCGAATCGCTACAGCAATGTTGAGAAATAAGAACAAAGTGGGAGGCATCACACTACCTGATATCAAAACATACTACAAGGCTACAGTAATCAAAACAGTATGGTACTGGCATAAAAACAGACACATAGACCAATGGAATAGAATAGAGAGCCCAGGAATAAACCCATCTATATACGGTCATTTAATCTATGACAATGGAAGCAAGAATTTACACTGGAGTAAAGATAGTCTATTTAATAAATGGTACTGGGAGGGCCGGCCGAGTGGCGCGGTGGTTAAGCACTGGCCTGGGAAGCCAGCGGCCCTGGTTCAGTCCCACATATGAGGGTCAGTGACACTGCCCTCAAAAAACAAAAAAATGGTACTGGGAAAATTGGACTGACACGTGCAAAAAAGTGAAAATGGAGCACCTACTTACACCATATACGAGAACAAACTCAAAATGGATTAAAGACTTAAATGTAAGACCTGAAACCATAAAACTCCTAGAAGAAAACATAGGGAGTAAGTTTGCAGACATTACCCTGAGTAATATTTTTACTGATATATCCCCTCGGGCAAGGGAAATAAAAGAAAAAATGAACATATGGGATTCCATCAAACTTAAAAGATTTTCACAGCAAAGGAAATCATCAATAAAACAAAAAGGCAGCCTACTGAATGGGAGAAGATATTTGCCAACGATATATCTGATAAGGGGTTTATAAAACACTCATGCAACTCAACACCAAAAAAACAAATAACCCTATTAAAAAATGGGTAGAGGATATGAAGAGGCATTTCTCTAAAGAGGACATACAGAAGGCCAATAGGCATATGAAAAAATGTTCAACCTCACTAATCATCAGAGAAATGCAAATAAAAACCACAATGAGATACCACCTCACTCCAGTCATAATGGCTATCATCAACAAATCAACAAACAAGTGCTGGCGAGGGTGTAGAGAAAACAGAACCCTGGTGCACTGTTGGTGGGACTGCAAATTGGTGCAGCCATTATGGAAATCAGTATGGAGGTATCTCGAAAAAGCTGGAAATGGAACTGCCGTATGACCCAGCAATTCCACTCTTGGGTATCTACCCAGAGGAATACAAGACGCTAATTTGAAAAAATATATGCACCCCTATGTTTATTGCAGCTCTATTTACAATAGCCAAGAATTGGAAACAACCGAAATGCCCATTTGTAGATGACTGGATTAAGAAACTGTGGTACATTTATACAATGGAGTATTACTCTGCTATAAAGAAGAATGAAATCGTACCATTTGCAACGATATGGATGGAGACCTAGAGACTATTATGTTAAGTGAAATAAGTCAGTCAGAGAAAGACAAATACCATATGATCTCACTTATATGTGGAATTTGAAAATGAACAACCTAGTAGAAATAAATTCTTAGAATCATACAACCTTCCTAGATGAAATCATGAAGAAACAGACTATCTGAATACATTTATCACTAGTAAGGAAATTGAAACAGTAATCAAAAACCTTCCAAAAAACTGAATGAATGAGCAAAGTAAACAGAAACAGTCTCATAGATAGAGAGGAAAAACAGGGTTGCTAGTTGGGAGGGGGGTGGGGATGAGGGAGAAGGGGAAAGGATTAGACAGCATAAATAGGTAACTACAGTATTGTCACAGGGATATGAAAGACAGTTCAGGGAATATAATAATGTTGTAAAAATTTTGTGGGGTGTCAGATGGTCACATGTCTTGTTAGGGAGACCACTTCATGGATGGAGTAGAGGCTTGATCACTGCACTGTATACCTGAAATTGATGTTGTATAATATTGTATGCCAACTGTAATTGAATATATATAGATAGTCACGGGATGTGGATTATATGGTGAAAGGGAGTCAAAGGAATTGTAATAGATAGTATGATATGGGGGGAAGAGTGAGGTAGAGAATTGGGGGAGGGAGGTTGTCACTTTGAGGGGTAAAAAGTATAACAATTGCACTGTGCTGTATACCTGAAGCTAATTAAAATTACAATAAAAGAACAAAAACAAAAAACAACAAAAAAACCCAATATGTAACTAGATGATTAAAAAACAAACCCAACAATATGCTGCCTTCAGGAGACCCATCTCAGCCCCAAAGACAAACATAGTCTCAAAGTGAAGGGGTTGAAGATACTACAAGTGAATGGTATTCAGAAGAAAGCAGGTGTAGCCATACTTATATCAGACAAATAGACTTGAAGACCAAAAAGTTAAAAGTGACAAAGATGGACGTTTTATAATAACAAAGGGAACAATCCATTAAGAAGACATAACATTTATTACCATACATGCACCTGACTTGAGAGCAACAAAATATATAAAGCAATTATTAGCAAACATAAAGGGAGAAACACAGTAACAGTAGGAGACTTTTGACACTCCATTTACACTGATGGGTAGATCATCCATGCAGAAAATGGAAGGAAACATTGGCCTTAAATGACACATTAGACCAGATGGACTTAATAGCTTTACAGAACTTTTCATACAAAAGCAAGACAATACACATTCTTCTCATGCACACACACAACATTTTCAAGGACAGACCATATGTTGGAATACAAAACAAGTCTCAATAAATTTAAGAAGACTGAAATAATATCAAACATCTTTAACCATGATGGTATGAAACTAGAAATCAACTACGAGAAGCCTGAAAAAAAATCACAAATACATTGAGACTATACAACATGCTACTGCACCACTATGTGGTCAAGGAAGAAATTCAGAGGCAAAGGAAAATTAAAATGCAATATATCAACATTTTTCAGATGCAGCAGAAGTGGTACTAAGAGGGAAGTTTATAGCAATACAGGCCTACCTCAGGAAATAAACAAAAATATAACATAAACAATCTAATATTACACCTTAAGGAACTAGATAAGAATAAACAAGCCCAAAATCAGTAGAAGAAAGGACATAAAAATCAAAGCCAAAATAAATGAAACAGAGACTAAAAAGACAATATAAAAGATTAATGAAACTAAGAGTTGTTTCTCTGGTAAGATAAAATGGACAAACCTTTAGCTAGAATCACTAAGGGAAAAGAGAAAAGACTCAAATGAATCAGCAACAAAAGAGAAATTATAGCAGACACCACAGAAACACAAAGGATCATAAAAGAATACTATGGAAGGCTATATGCCATCAAATTGAACAACCTAGTAGAAATAAATTCTTAGAATCATACAACCTTCCTAGATGAAATCATGAAGAAACAAACTATCTGAATACACTTATCACTAGTAAGGAAATTGAAACAGTAATCAAAAACCTTCCAAAAAACAAAAATCTAGGACCAGATGAATTCTACCAAATATTCAAAGAAGATTTAATACCTATCCTTCTCACACTCTTAAAAAAAACTAAAGGAGCAGGAATGCTTCCTAACTCATGCTCAAGGGGCTGGGCATCATTATCCTGGTACTTACACTAGGCATATACAAGACACACACACACACACACACACACACACACACACACACACACACACGCCTGCATACACACAAATTAAGAGGCCAATGTCTCTGATGAACACAGATGCAAAAATTCTCAACAAAATATTAGCAAATAGAATACTACAACAATACATTAAAAGGATCACACACCACCACCAAGGAGGATTCATTCCAGGGATGCAAGGATGGTTGTTCAACATCCACAAATCTATCAACATAATACATACCACATTAACAAAAAAGGATAAAAATCACACGATCATCTCAATAGATGCAAAACAAGCATTTGACAAGATACAACATCCATTTGTTTAAAAAAACCTCAATAAAATGGGTACAGAAGGAAAGTACCTCAACACAATAAAGGTCACATATGACAAACCCACAGCTAACATCATACTCAGTGGTGGAAAAACTCAAAGCTTTTCCTCTAAAATCAGGAACAAGACAAAGACGTCCACTCTTGCCACTGCTATTCAATGTAGTACTGGAAGTCCTAGCCAAGCAATTAGGCAATAAAAAGAAATAAAAGGCATTGAAATTGGAAAGACAAGTAAACTGTCACTATTTGCAGATCATATGATTTTATACAGAGAAATCCATAGACAACACCAAAAAACTATTAGAAATAATAATTGAATAAAGTTGAAGGCTACAAAATCAATATACAGAAACTTGCTGCATTTCTATATACTAACAATGAACTATCAGAAAGAGAAATTAGGAAAATAATCCCATCTATAATTGCAGCAAAAAGGATATAAAACCCAGGAATAAATTTAACAAAGGAGGTGAAAGACAATGAAAACTAAAATACATTGTTGAAAGAAACTAAAGGTGACACACAAAAACGGAAAGATATTCCATGGTCATAGATTGGAAGAATTAACATTGTTAAAATGTCCGTATTATCTAAAGCAATCTACAGAGTAAATGCAATCCCTATCAAAACCCCAATGGCATTTTTCACAGAAATAGAACAAAAAAATCCTCAAATCTGTATGGAACACACACAAAAAACCAAAACCTCAAATAGCTAAATAATCTTAAGAAAAAAGAACCAAGCCAGAGATATAACACTAACTTCAAACTATACTACCAAGATACAATAATCAAAACAATATGGTATTGGCAGAAAAAGACACACAGACCAATGGAATAGAACTGAGAGCCCAGAGATAAACCCACACATATAAGCAACTAATTTTCAACAAAGGAGTCAAGATTATACAATGGAAAAAGTAGTTCTCTTCAATAGATGGTGTTGGGAAAACTGGACAGATGGTGTTGGGAAAACTGGTGTTGGGAAAACTGGATATGTAAAAGAAAGAAACTAGATTGCTCTCTTATACCACACACAAAAATGAACTCAAAATGGATTAAGACTTGAATGTAAGACCTGAAAAAATAAAATATATAGAAGAAAACATAGGCATTAAGCTTCTGGACATCAGTCTTAGTGTTTTTGTGAATTTGACTCCAAAGGCAAGGAAAACACAAACAAAAAGGACTACTACAAACTAAGAAGCTTCTGCACAGCAAAGGAAACCAACAAAACAAAAAGGCAACCAACCAAATGGGAGAAGATGTTTGCAAATTTTATATATATATTTTAAAGATTTTATTGGGGAATTGGGGAAGGAGAACATACAAGTTGCTGTCCCTTTGCTCTTCAGTTCAGCTGTGTATGACGTCACTTCACTTGCCCATGCTGGCACTATCATTGTGCTCTTCCCAGGTGAGGCAGATTGGTCGCTGGCCACTGGAGGGCCACTCACAGCAGCTCTTGGCAGCTCAGGCCAGCTGCCAGCCACTCACAGTAGCTTTATGGCAGCCCACTGCAGCCTATGCTGTCGCCCGCAACTCACAGCAGCCCAGCTCCAGGTGGAGCTGTTGTTCACTGTCCGTGCTGTAGAGGGCGCAACGTCACTGGCCCTAATGTGGGATCTGAACCAGGGCCCTGCTGCTCAGAGTTGGCGTCCCAAGCCAATTCTTAACCAACGCGCCACTCGGCTGGCCCGCAAATGATAGTTCTGATAAAGGGTTAATATCCCAAGAATATGAAGAACTCATACAACTCAACAACGAAAAAAACTAACATGATTAAAAAAACGGGGAGAGAACCTAAACAGATATTTCAGCAAAGATGTACAAATGGCACATGAAACCATGTTTAACATCACTATTAGGAAAATGAAAATCGAAATCACAATGTAATATTACCTCACACCTGTTTGAATGGCTATTATCAAAACAACAAGAAACAACAAGTGTTGGAGAGGAAGTGGAGAAGGGAACCCTTGTATACTGTTGGTAGGAGTGTAAACTGAAATAGCCAGTATGAAAAACAGTATGGAGGTTCCTCAAAAAATTAAGAATAGAATTACCATATGATCCAACAATTTGTCCTCTGAGCAGCATTCCAGATGTAGAAACCTAAGTTTCTACATTCATCCAACAGATGAATGGATAAAGAGGATGTGGAATATATACAGAGGGTACCAAAAAAATGTATACATATTTTAAGAAAGGATAAAACTGTATTAAAATTGTAATAATATATACCAATAACAAAAGATGAATACAAGTCATGTGTATACATTTTTTGGCACCCCCCGGTATATACAATAGACTACTACTTAGCCATAAAAAGATGAAAGTGGATCTTGACAAAAAACTTATATAGACAACAGACTGGTCGTTATCAGAGAGTAAGGGGGTGGGCAGAGAACAAAAATGAGTAAAGGGGGTCAAATATATGGTGACAGATGGAAACTAGAATTTTGGTGGTGAGCATGCTATATATCTAGAGATGTTGAAGTACAGCATGGTCTACCTGAAACTTATATAATGTTATTAATCAGTGTTACCTCAATAAAAAATAAAAAGGCAAAAAAAAAGTTAAAGAGGGCCAGCCGAGTGGTGCGTTGGTTAAGAGCTGGCATCTGAGCAGCAGGGCCCTTGTTCGGGTCCCACATGTGAGGGCCAGTGATACTGCCCTCTACAGCTAAGATGGTGAACAGCAGCTCCACCTAGAGCTGGGCTGCTGTGAGTCGCCAGCAATGGTGTAGGCTGCAGCCCCTGCTGCAGTGGGCTGCCATAAGCTGCAGTGAGTGGCTTGCAGCCAGCGTGAGTGGCTGGCAACCGGTGTGAGCTGCCAAGAGCCGCTGTGAGCAGCTGTCCACAGGCTGGCGACTGATCTGCCTCACCTGGAAAGAGCACAATGACAATGCCAACATGGGCCAGGGAAGCAATGTCCTCTACAACTAGACTGAAGAACAAAAGGACAGCAACTTGTCTGTTCCCCTTCCCCAGTTCCCCAATAAAATCTTAAAAAAAAAAAGGGGGCCAGCCCAGTGGCTCAGTTGGTTAGGAGCTTGCTCAAGAGTGTGAGCTGAGCTCTGAGCGACAGCAGTTCGATGTCCAGCCCGAGCTGAACTGCCATTGAGCTGCCAACGGGTGGCAGGATGGCTCAGCTAAAAAAACAAAAAAACAGGGCCGGCCGAGTGGCGCATTGGTTAAGCGCTGGTTTTGGGATGCCAGCGGCCCCGGTTCGGATCCCACATGAGGGCCAGTGACACTGCCCTCTACAGCTAACAACAGCTCCACCTGGAGCTGGGCTGTGCGAGCCCCGGTGATGGTGTGGGCTGCAGCCCCTGCTGCAGTGGGCTGCCGTAGGCTGCAGTGAGTGGCCCGCAGCCAGCGTGAGCGGCTGGCAGCCAGCGTGAGCTGCCAATAGCCGCGATGAGCGACATCCAGAGGCCAGCGACCGATCTGCCTCATCCGGGAAGAGCGCAATGACGATACCAACAGTGAAGCAACATCCTCCGCAACTAAACTGAAGAACAAGAAGACAGCAACTTGTCTGTTCCCCTTCCCCGATTCCCCAACGCTGTTCCCCTCCACCAATTCCCCAATTAAAAAAAAAAAAAAAAAAAAGAAAAAAAACAAAAAAAAAAACAAAAAAACAAAAAATTTTTATATAAAAAGAAAAGTTAAAGAATTAAATTTGGAAAAGAATATAATTTTACTATATTGCCTGGGATGTGGCAATCTGAGTTTTTTTTTTTAAGTCTTTTATTGTGAAATAAACATTTAAAAAGAATTAGTTTCAGGTGTACAACACAGTGCAATAGTTATACTTTTTACCCCTCAAAGTGACAACCCCCTCTCCCAATTCGCCGCCCCTCTCCCCCCCATATCATACATATCTATTACAATTCCCTTGACCCCACTCCACACTATACTTCACATTGAGTATTTTTTTTTTTCTTTTAAAGATTTTATTGGGGAATTGCGGAAGGCAACGGTGTTGGGCAACTGGGGAAGGGGAACAGATAGTTGCTGTTCTTTTGTTCTTCAGTCTAGTTGTGGGGGATGTCTCTTCACTGACCCATGTTGGTATTATCATTGCATTCTTCCTGGGTGAGGCAGTCACTTGCTAATCATTGGACGGCCGCTCACAGCGGCTCACTAAAGCACAAGCCAGCTGCTGGTCAGCCCCACTGCAGCCTACACCATGGCTGGCAACTCATGGCAGCCCAGCTCCAGGTTGAGCTGTTGTTCACCATCTGAGCTGTAGAGGGCCCAGCGTCACTGGCCCTCATGTGGGATCCGAACAGGGGCCTTGATGCTCAGAGCTGGTGTCCCAAGCCAACTCTTAACCAACACGCCACTCGGCCCACATGCAATCTGAGTTTTAATTCACAAATTTTGGTAGCAAAAGTTGGTAACAAGTATCTGTTTTTAAAGTGGTTATATAATCTCACCACCATATTCACCTTTTTTTTTTTTTTTAAATATTTTTATTGGGGAATTGTGGGAGGGGAACAGTGCTGGGGAATTGGGGAAGGGGACCAGCCAAGTTATTGTTCTTCAATCTTTGCTGTGGAGGGCGCCGGTCGCCATCTGGCTTCCCATCGACAGCTCGCAGCCTCTAAGCTTAAGGTTCTGAGTTCAGGTGGGCATAGCCACCATCCCATGTGGGAGTCGAACCTGGCAGCCTTGTTGTTAAGAGCGCATGCCCAATCCACTGAGCCATCCGGGCGGCAGCTCAGCCCAAGGTGTCAAGACCAGCCTTAGTTGCGGGTGGGCATAGCCCACCATTTAACAGGCAATCTTGTTGAGCCATCCTGCCACCTGTTGGCAGCTCAGTGACAGCTCGGCTCGGGTGCAGCATCACTGGCCCATGTGGGAATCGAACCAGCAGCCTTGTTTCTCAGAGCACGCTCTCTAAGCCAACTCTTAACCAACTGAGCCACTCAGCTGGCTCCCATATTCACCTTTTTTTTTGAGGGCAGTGTCACTGGCCCTCATATGTGGGGCCGCTGGCTTCCCAAGCCAGCGCTTAACCACCACGACACTTGGCAGGCCCCATATTCACCTTTTAAAAACAAAGGATGACATACTGGTATGAAATGATGTGAAGGATTTACCAATAGAATAATTAAACAAAGTGTATTGTAAGATATTCACCATGTTACATTTTCTATAACTCTTAGTTACCTGCAAAGGCAGGTGGAACCCCCCTGAGATTTGGTTGAGATTATCTAGACTGATGACAATACACACATGCCAAGAGGGTATGAAAGAGTTTATATTTATTACTCCATAATGGAAGTATCTGAGGAGGACAGGCCTCTCCAGCAGGTGGGAAATGCCTTGAGAAAGCAAGAAGAGGAGTCTGGCCTGGGATTTTACTGAGGTTAGGGGCTGGGGTAGGGAGAGTTTGTGCACAGGGCATGACCTTCCATGGACTGATTCTTTGCCAGCACTAAGGAAGTGAGAGCCCCAGCCTTCCTTATCACCAGGTACAGATGTGGGGCAGAAGGGGAAATAAGGAAGGATGAAGGTTTAAAGCTGTCAGCAGACAAACATCAAAAAGAGTCAGAGCCTTCTTCTGGTCTCTGGTCTGGTATGTACGGAGCTTGTAAAATGGCATTCCAGTCCTTGCAGGAAAAAAACCAGCTAACTAAAAATCAACAGTTCTTCTTAGATGCATCAGAGAATTGAGGTCACAGGGAAACCACTGGTTCCAAAATTAGAGACAAAAAATTAGCCATTTAAAAATATGCCCAGAGTATTTTGTTCTTAAGAAGGCCTGTCCTCAAAATAACCTATTTTACAAGAGTGTAAGTGACTGGGATTTTCCTGGTCCCAGGTCCTAAATGATGGGGTGGGGAGAAACTGGGAGGGGACTGCATGGCGGAGGGACAGGCAACTTGAGTCCCCTATAGCCCTTCTGCTCACCAAAGGTGGGGGTGGGAGACAGAGATAGATGTTTTACCCTCCTGACAACCAATACATGTTGTTTCTTCTAACACCACTGTTCCAACTCCATGTCACCAAATATGTGTCCAACAGTTCAATTTAATACTAAGCTACCCGGACTTAGTGCCAGACTTCACAGATTAAGAACTCACTCCCATAAGACTGCCGCCACTTGACGCCAGCCATAAACAAGGTGCCTGGGCTACAGACAGTCCCACCCAGTTGTTTACAAATTTATACATTCCCTCAAACCCTTCCAGGTCTGGTAATTTGCCAGAAAGATCCTAACATTCAGGAAGGCACTTAATTTATTATTATTGGTTTATGATAAAGAATACAACCCAGGAACAAGCAAATGGAAGGGATGCATAGGGAAAAGTATGGGGGCAAGGGGTGAGGGGATGGAGTTAACCTGGAACTTCCACAAGCTCTCTCCACAAGCCCTCCTCCCAGCACCTCCATATGTTTACCAACCTGGAAGCTCTACTAAATCCTGTTTTTTTTTTTTTGTTTTTTTTTTACTGAGCCATCCTGCCATCTGTTGGCAGCTCAACGGCAACTCAGCTCGGGCTGGCCTCGAACAGCTGTTGCTCAGAGCTCAGCTCGAACTCTTGAGTGAGCTCTTAACCAACTGAGCCACTCGGCGGGCCCTAAAATCCTGTCTTCAAGCATTCTGATGGAGGTTTCAATTACATAGGAACAACTGATTAACTCAAGATTGTTGGTGATTAACTCAATCTTCAGCCCATCTTAATCCCCACCCCCTTAGAGGTTGGGAGCTGGGACTCAAGTTCTAAGCCTCTAATCAAGGCTTGGTGTTTCTGAAGCTCTCCAGGAGCCCACCAAGAAATGCCTCATTAGAACAAAAGACACTCTATCACCCTTTTTACCCAGGAGATTCCAAGGGCTTTAGAGAGTCTTTGCTGAATTGATCAGTGCCATCAAACAAATGAATTTACTGAAAACTGTGGAATACTTCATCATCAAGCAACAGCAGAATACAAGTTCTTTTTAAGTTCACATAGAAAATTAATTAAGATAGAACATATTCTGACATAAAACACACTTTAACGTAATTTGGAAGAACAGAAAACATACAAAAGATGCTCTCAGACCACAAAGACATTAACCTAGAAATCAATAACATAAAGATATTAGAAAACCCTTAAATACAAACACTTGGAGATTCGACACCACATTTCTAAATAACTCATAGATCAAAGAATAAGTCTCAAAAACAATGAAAAATTATTTTGAATTAAACAAAAATGAAAACATAGTTTACCAAATATCCTAGAGGGAAATTTATAGCATTGAAGGCATACACTTGAAAAAAGGTATCTGTGAGCCGGCCGAGCAGCGCGTTGGTTAAGAGTTGGCTTGGCACGCCACTCGGCTGGCCTCCAAAGAACTTTTAAAACCCAACAAGAAAACAAACAACACAATTAAAAATGGACAAAAGATCTGAACACACACTTCACCAAAGGAAAAAAACAAATGGTAAATAAGCATAGGAAAAGATGCTCAACATCACATATCATTAGGAATTGCAAATAAAAGAAGAATGAGATATTACTAGACATTTATTACAATGGCTAAATTAAAAGCATTGAGAATAAATACCAAATGATGGCAAAGATGTGGAACAATAGGAACTCTCATCCATGGCTGGTGAGAATGGAAAAATGGTATGCCTACTTTGGAAGACAAGCAGTTTCTTAATAAACTAAACCTATTTTTATCATATAATCCAGCCATCATGCTCCTTATTTCCCCAAATAAGTTCAAAATCTACATTTATAAACAAACCTGCACATGAATGGAAAGGCTCCCTATCTCAGGCTTTAGTTCTCACAAATGAGGAAACTCTTCGCCAGATTCAATTTAAGGTTCTCACCGCCCCCTGTCCCCCAACTCCCAAGTTCATAAACTCTGTCTAGAAGACAGAGTTGACCTTCAGACTTCTCAATGTACACAAATTACTGTGAGTGCACCTATACTGTGAATGCAATGCTGAAGTCTATGTCTAGAAACAGGCCCAAGGAAACCACAGATACAACCTTAAAGAGGGGAATCACAGCTTCCCATCCCCTCCTCCTGCACCCCCAGCTTTCCAGGGCTGTAGCTTCTCTCAGCACAAAGGCTCTTTCCATGATGGGTGTGAGGACACCTTCAGAGGAAGCTCCCTCCCCAGGAAGAACCAACTGGGCCTTCAAGTACTTCCTTTGCAGGCTCAAGGGGTCCTTAGCTTGGGTCACTGACCTCAGGATTCTGCTTTGCACCAAGTACTCTGCACCACCATAGATATTTTAAATACCCAAGCCCAGTGTTTGAACGGTCCACTGAAATCACTCAAATCCAGTGTTTATGTGTAAAAGATAGAAGAAAATTGTAAGGGATTTTTCTAGTTCAATAAGAAAATATGCAAGTATTTATTCTTTTCAGAAAATAAATGTCATTTAATTATATTTCCATGGCAAGTAATTGTTTGGAAAACAATCATATTGAACACACTTCCAGGTGTTACGAGTCTAAGCCCTGATATTGCATTTGAAATCACTCAAAAGAAACGAACAAGATCTTAGAATGTTGCTATACCTGCTCATGGAGAAAAAAAGGAAACAAGAATTTTAACAAATGGAATACAATAATGGAATTTTTTTTTTTCTGAAATTCACCTCTTTCTTGCCTCTTTGGAAATGTTTTATACTGTCTTTCAAGATCTACTGATTAAATACATTTATATTTATTGACAAATGGAGAATTAAAAAAAGTGAATAAAGTCACAAACTCAGAGAGGGGGCAGTACTGACTTGGAATTGTGATGAAAGAACAGATCACCCAGGAGTTTCCCAACAGGGACACCCATAGATGTCAGTGCCCAGAAAAGACACTGAGGGGAGAGACACGAAGCTTTTTATACAAAATAGTTCCAGCTGATTATTCTCGGCTTTCCGCTTATGTAAAATATCCACAGGCAAAGAAAGAAAGACAGAAAGACAGAAAGACAGAAAGACAGAAAGACAGAAAGACAGAAAGACAGAAAGAAAGAAAGAAAGAAAGAAAGAAAGAAAGAAAGAAAGAAAGCTTTAAAAAGAGCCATCCATGGCTGTGTGGAGAAACAATAAACAATTAAAATACTGCGTAGTGTGAAATGCACCACAGAGGACAAACAGTTAATAATGATGCTGTGAAATGGAGAGGGGAAGATGGCGTTTGGGAATGCGAGAAACGATCTGGAAATTTAGAGACTTACTGCTAGTCCCAGGAAGATCTAGGTTGGGAGGACAGGATTATGGAGTTGAGGCCCTGCTCCCCAAACATTGGAAAACTTAGGTGCCCCTGGGGAGAAAGGAGGGATTGGGGACCCCCGCAGACCACAGCTACTTCCCAAGTAGGAACTCCAGAGACCAAGTCACGATTGTCCTGATGGCCCTTTCGGTGGTCACCGAAAATTCTTGGGGAAATACAGCCGCACGGTGACCAGAGAAAACTCCAGGGGATTCCGGTTGCGGCCGAGTCCCAAAGCTGCATGCCGCGCCCCCGGTGGACTTGCATCTGAAAACTCTGGAGTGACCGTGAGGAGGCCGGGTCTTGGCACGCTGGTTTCACGAAACCCTCCTTGCCCGTCTTCCGACACCGGGCCCCACACACTCACCATTTCTCGGTTTCTGGGGTGCCTGTTTTCCACCCTTCGACTCTTGCGGCAAGTGCAGGTCACAGGCCCGGAGATGTGGCGGAGCCACCTGAGGCCTTTAAGGACAGCGGCAGGGTACACGGGCGCGGCTGCGGGAAGAAGCGATGAGCACGCAGTCCACGCCATCCACGCTGTCATAGAGCACCGCCCCCACGTACGGTACTTGCTATCGCTCTGATTGGACAGTTCATAAGGACCCGCCCTTCCTTGCCTGAGTGACAGCAGGCTGGAGGTCTTGTCTTTGAGCTGACTTTGTCCCGGCAGTGGGTCGAAACCTGTCTTTTCCAAGGACAGTGTTTAACCATAAGACTGCCAGGCCATTCACGGAACTGTGACCCTTCTTCACAAACACACTTAAAAGTGACTTCACCAATAGGTAATGATGAGTCTGGTTCCATTTTGGTTTTTGATCGGTTCCAGCAGGGAGACGTCGCCCTTCTTTCCCTGACCCCACTTATCTGGTACTTTTAAAGAATCTTGCAGCCTCAGGAGCACTTGGCTCGGTGGGAAGTTTGAACCCCACAGTCCTACACCAGATTGGAGCCCTTAGATGCCAGCATGTGTGAAACATATGAGGCAAAGTAACCACCAGAAAGCCTTTTCAAGGAACTCCATTAATAATCATTCCTTGAAAGATCAAAAGAGGCACAACTGAAAGAACACTGCTTAGTGAAAAACAGTAGATGGCAAAGGTATGAAGAATAATCAGGACAGTAGTCATCTATGAGGCAGGACAGAGATGCATCAGGGACAGGAACATCAGGACTCCCTCGCCACTGCCCATAGGCCATGTATGAATCTTGATGATAATTCCAAGATTTTCATATTGTAATTACTAAGTCTTACCACAACACAATAACACAGTTTGTACAGTCTTTTCTGATTATATTAGATGATAAAAATTTTAAGTAAGGTTGGAAAAGAACTTAATTTGTATATGTTCGTTTGTCCTGTAATGTGGCAATCTGAGTTTTCATTCACTGTTTTGGCAGCAAAAATTGGTAACAAGCCATGTGTATATTTAGAAAGAGTAGTTACATAAATTCATCATCATATGTACTGTTTCAAAACAAAGATTATTGAAATGAAAATATCTGGAAAATTTATCAATAGAACAAATAGCAAAGTATATTGCCAAATACACCATGTTACCTTTCCTATAACCTGCAGAGACAGGCAGACCCCCCGATACCACCCAAGGTTTGGTTGACTGGTGGAGACTAACACATACCTACCAGGAATGTGTGAAAGGGTTTATGACTTCCATAATGGAAGTGTCTGGGGAGGGCAAGGCAAGTCTCTCAAGCAATTGTGAAATGGCTTGAGAGAGCAAGGGAAGGATTCTGGCCTGGGTTTTTAAAATTGAGATTAGGGGGTGAGCTAGGGTGAGAGTTTACATGCACAGACACATAGAGGGAGCTTTCATGGATTGAATCTCTTGCCATGGCCAAGGGAGTGAACAGCCAGGTTTTTTTTTGTTTTGTTTTTGTTTTTAAATCACCTTGTACAGATGTGGGGCACATGGGAAAGAAGGAGGGGTAAGACAACGTCAGGTAATAGAAAATATATACAGGCATACCTTGGAGATATTGTGCGTTTAGTTCCAGACCACCATGATAAAGTGAGTATTGTAATAAAGTGAGTGGGAATCTTTTTTACTGGTTGAAAATCTTGCCTTCAATTTGTAAAAAAAACACAACATAAGTGAAGCACAATAAAGCAAGGTCTGGCTGTATGTTGGTCTCTAACCTTGATTCTTGGCAGAGAGCTCCTGAAACCCCTGTAAATTCCAAAGTGATAAGAGCACTAGGAGCATCTTTTGTTCTAATGAAGCAGCTCTGGTTGGGCTCCTGGATGGCTCCTGGATGGGGGTAGTCACCAGAAAGACTAAGCCATTCTTTGGAGCTTGGAATTTTCAGTTCCACCCACCCGTCCTCCAGAGAGGGGAAAGGGGTTGAAAATGGAGTTAAAAATTGATTATACCTATGTGAGGAAGGCTGCATATTTCCAATAGTATGGTGTTCAGAGAACTTCCAGTTTGGTGAGAATAGCCAATACTGGGAAAGTGACATACCCCAACTTCACTGGGACTTTCTCAGACTTCACCCTAAATATCTCTTCATTTATCTGTTCATCTGTATTCTTTATCATGTCCTTTAATAAACTGGTAAACATAAGTGTTTCTCTGAGTTCTGTGAGTTGCCCCAGGAAATTAATCGAACCCAAGGAGAGGGTTATAGGAACTTCTGATTTGTAGCCAAGTCAGACAGAAGCTGTGAGTAAACTGGAGACCTACTACTTGCTATTGGCATCTGAAATGTGTGTGTGTGTGTGTGTGTGTGTGTGTGTGTGTGTGTGTGTGTGTGTGTGTTGGGGGTGGGTGAGGGGAGTCTCGTGGGACTGAGACCCTAATCTGTAGGATATCACATTATCTCCAGATACAAGTGTTATGATTGAGTTAAGTTGTAGGACACCAGCTTGTGTCACAGAGAATTGCTTCTTGTGGGGAAAAATCCTCACATTTTGTGACCAGCAGTGTCAGAACTGAAGTGTTCTAGGTGAAAGTGAAGGAAACACATAGGAGGGAAGAACTAGGTTTTATATACTCAGGAAGAATACTGGGTTTTTCCAACATACCAGCATTCAAACACTGAAACAGTGTCAGAGACCTCTGGTTACTCGTCTGCATTGTAAGGAGCTTAGAAAGTGACATTCCCATCCTCACCAGAAAACAAAGCAAACTTAAAATCAACAACTCTTCTTAGAGCTATCAAATAATTGAGGTCACAGGGCAAACTGCTGTCTCCAAAATTGGAAAGAGGGACAGGAAATTAGCCAGTTTAAAATATGCTCATAATATTCTGCTCTTCTGAACAAAGCCTGTCCTCAAAGTTTCTGTTTCATTAGAGCCTAGCCGACTGGGATTTTACCAGAGCCAAAACAACATGGTGGAGAGAAATTGGCAACTTTTAAGTCCCCTATAGCCTTTCTGCCTGACCTAAGTTGAGGCTGAGGGCAGACACTTAAAAACACTTGTGAGATTCACTGGCTATTTATCCTCCTGACAGAGAATATATGGTGAGTTTTCCAAACCACTTCTCCACCGTTCTGACACTACCTGGGGGGCCTATAATTCAACTCAGTTTTATCACCAACCAGAGTTAACATCAGACTCTACAGTTTAAGGGCTCAGTCCCTTAAGGGCATTATATAATGATAAAGTAGTCAGTTTTCCAAGGGGACATATAAATCCCTCATGTGTATGTGTATGACAATACAGCAGCAAAATACACAAGGCAAAAACTGAGAGATATGTGGGCAGTGAGTCTTTTTAAGTTAGATTTTTCTATCTTACAAATTCATTTAAAATAAACTGAGAAATTTGTGTTACCATATATGACTATTTATTAGTCTTTCTTTAACTTTTGTACATAGGAACACATTCTAAGATTTAATTCCTTTAGCACAATGGTTATAAAATTATAATCCATATAAAGTGAAACTTTTCAAAACTTTCAAATCTCTTGCTAACTAAAAGAACAAACTGCATCCTAGTTTGTCCTTTCCCTGTATCCCATATGGGGTATTTTCAGGATAAGCAGCATATTCTGATGCAAGAGGCATTTGGGTTTGCCTCTTTAAATGTAGTAGGATTTTCAAAGATTTACATAAACTTTGATTAGTTTTCCCCACATCAAATAAAATAGAAATTCAATTACTTTAGCTTTTTAAATTTCAATGTTCTCCAGGGATACTCACATACAAAACACTGATGTAAAAATGAAAGATGGACCTGGAAACTTAAACACATTCATCTCACATCTTGAGGTTCTCTTGCCTAAAAGGAACAAAAAGTCTATTTAATTCCACAATTTTCTTGCCTTACTGAAATATCTCAATCAACTTACATTTTTAAGCCAGAGAAACTAAAAATATTATTTCTCGCACAGGGAATAAAATTACACAGTGCTCAGGGAAACCAGAGCCAAAGGGCTGCACTATTCAGTCAATAAAATATCCAAAGGAAAGAAACACAAATATTGGAATCAGATAAGCAGCCTGCTCCCCACAGGGCAGAAGGAAAGCTGCTTTCAGAAGGTTTTACATTCCAGGCTCTCCAGGTTGAGACAGAATCCCTGGAGTGGGTCAGTCCCTGGGGAAGGAGGGAGGGACACTTGGGCAGCCACAGGAATGAACTCTGGGAGTTCGAACAGCCACCTCTCCCAGGGGAATAATGGAAACGCTCCCTCTCTCAGGCCTCAACTCGCAGTGAGGAAACGCTCAGCTGGATTCAGTGTAAAGTTCTGACCCAAATGAATTCCCAATTCACAAACCCTAGCCCGGAATGCAGAACTCCTTTCACAGACTTTCTCAATGTGCACAAATTACACTCTGAGCGCACCTGCACTGTGGACGCAAAACTTCTACCCATGTCTAGAAACAGGCCTGGGGAATCACAACTAAAACCTCAAGACTGCAGCTTCTCTTAGTGTAAAGGCCCCTCCATGGTGGGTGTGAGCAGGTGGGACGCCTGCAGGGGAGGCTCCCCAGGAAGAACCACTGGGCCTTCAAGTACTTCCCTTTGCAGGTCAGGGGGCCTTAGCTTAGCTACTATGCCCTCAGGTCTCTGCTCCCTACTGGAGTTGCTTTGGAACATTTTGATATTTTAAATGCCAAAAACTCAGTGTTTGAAAAATCCACCCAAATCACACAAAGCCAGCATTTATATGAAAACCAAGGAAGCAAAAGGGTCTTTCACTAGTTCAATTAGAAAAACCCTAATATTTATATTCTTTTTAGGAAAAGATGTCAGTTAATTATATTTCCAGGAAAAGTAATTGGTTTGTAAATACTTAATCACACTTGAATACTTCTGCTCTGCACGTCTAAACCTCGACTTTTATTTGAAAACACCCAAAGTAAAAAAAAGACCTCACAAAACTTACTACACATGCTCAGGGAAAGAAAGAGCAGAAGATTTCTACCTACACAAATAGAATGGATTTGAGACCCTGCTTCCCGAACATTCGGAAAACTCAGGAGAAAATGGCCCGCCCCTAAAGAGAAAGGAGGGGCTGGGGACCACACGATCTCAGCTCCTCCCACGTGTGATCTCCGCAGACCGAATCACGACTGTACCCTGATGACCCTCCCAAGTGGTCACCGCACCATCTGGGGAGACGCGAGGTTGCGGCCCGGAGCTGCCCAGAGAGACTCCGCAGCCGGAGCTTAAGTCGCCCTGCGCTGTGACTGGACAGGACGCCCGGTGTCCCCGCTGCTGGCCCAGCCCTCACGCTGCGTGTAGGAGTTGACTAGGGATCCGCCAACGCCCCTGCGGGCCTTGGCGCCGTAGAGTCCGGACCTGACCGGGGTCAGGTCACAGCCGTTGGGTCCTGGGGTACCCGCTTTCCCACACTCACCATTTCCCGGTTTCAGGGCTCCCCCCGCGTCGTCCCTACAGCTCTCAGAGCTAGTGCAGGTCACAGCGGGACTGACGCTACCTCGGAGACACCTGGATCATTAATCGCAGGTGAGACGCGGAATCCTGAGCCAGACCCGGATCATCCACGCGTTTTTCTGAGCGTCGCCCCACCCACCTGCCCTGCAGACCCGACACCCACCTCACGTTTCTCTGAGTGACAGCCAGGGGGAAGTCAGATGGTTGAACAGAACCAGCTTCCTTCCCTAGGTGTGTGTGTGGGGCCCTGTCCCCTCCAGAGACGTTCTTTTTTTTTCTTCGTATTTTTTTGCTCGTATTTTAATTTTTTATTAATCAACCTTTCCTCTCATTTGATTTTTTAATTTTTACTTTTCAATTACATTTGACATTCAATATAATTTTATATTAGCTTCAGGTGTACTACATAATGGTGGTTAGATATTTATATAATTTACAATGTGATTCCCCCACCCCCTAAGTCTAGTACCCACCTGGCACCATACTTAGTTATTACAATATTTTTGACCATATTCCTTATCTGTACTTTACTTCCCCCTGACTATTTTGAAACTATCAATTTGTATTTCTTTCTTTTTTTTTTTTTTTTTAAGATTTTATTGGGGAATTGGGGGAGGGGAACAGCATTGGGGAATTGGGGAAGGGGAAGAGACAAGTTGCTGACTTTTTTGTTTTTCAGTCTGGTTGCGGAGGACATTGCTTCACTGGCCCATGTTGGTATCATCATTGCGCTCTTCCCGGATGAGGCAGATCGTAGCTGGCCTCTAGATGGTCGCTCACTGTGGCTTGGCAGCTCACGCTGGCTGCCGGCCACTCACTGTAGCCTATGGCACCCCACTGCAGCAGGGGCTGCAGCCTACACCGTCGCCAGGGCTCGTGCAGCCCAGCTTCAGGTGGAGCTGTTGTTAGCTGTAGAGGGCAGTGTCATTGGCTCTCATATGTGGGATCCGAACCGGGGCTGCTGGCGTCCCAAGCCAGATCTTAACCAATGCAGTCACTCGGCCGGCCCTCAATTTGTATTTCTTAATCCCTTTACACTTTTCACCCAGTCTTCCAATCCCTCCACGCCCCCCACCTGACAACCATCAAAATGTTCTCCGTATATCTTTGAATCTGTTTGTTTTGTTTGTTTATTTTGTTCTTTAGATTCCACATATAAATGAAATCACATTGCATCTGTCTTTCACTGTCTGACATACTCCACTCAGCACAATATCCTCCAGGTCCATCTATGCTGCCTCAGATAGCAAGAACCCATTCCTTTACCTGGCCAATCAATATTCCATTGTATATATGTACCAACTAACTCCTGTTTATCTATTCTTCTATTAACAGACACCCAGGCTGTCTCCACACCTTGGCCATCATAAACAATGCTGCAATGAACATATGGATGTACACATCCCCCGAAATAGTGTTTTGGGTTTCTTCCAATAAATACTAGGAAGTGGGATTACAGGGTTCTTGTTTGTCTCTAGTGATAGCCTTTGTTTTGAAGTCCATTTTGTCTGGTATAAATATTGCTACCCTATTTTTTTTTTTCCATTTTCATGACTTTTTACATCCCTTTTCTTTCAGTATGTGTGTGTCTTTCAATCTGAAGTGAATTTCAGCATATGTAAGGGTTTCCTTATCCATTCAGCCACACTATGTTTATATATATATATTTTAAATTGGGGAACCAGGGAAGGGGAACAGACAAGTTGCTGTCCTTTTGTTCTTCAGCCTAGTTGTGGAGGACATTGCTTCACTGGCCCATGTTGGTATCATCATTGTGCTCTTCTCGGATGAGGCAGATCAGTCGCCGGCCTCTGGACGGCCACTCACAGCTGCTCTTGGCAGCTCACACCGGTTGCCAGCTGCTCACGCTGGCTGCTGGCCACTCACTGTAGCCTATGGCAGTCTTCTGCAGCAGGGGCTACAGCTATGTCATCCCCGGGGACTCACAGCAGCCCAGCTCCAGGTGGCACTGTTGTTCACTATCTTAGCTGTAGAGGGCAGTGTCACTGGCCCTCATATGTGGGATCCGAACCGGGGCCCTTGGCATCCCAAGACAGCTCTTAACCAATGCGCCACTCGACTGGCCCCTCCCTGTGTTTTTGATTGGAGCACTTAATCCACTTACATGGAAAGCAATCGTTGACAGGTATGTAGTTATTGCCATTTTATTATTCATATTTTGATCTTTTTTCTTCCACTGTAAAGAAGTCCCTCTAACATTCCTTGTAATACTGGTTTGGAAGTGATGAATTCCTTTTGCTTTTTCTTGTCTGGGAAGCTCTTTATCTGTCCTTTAATTTTAAATGATAGCCTTGCGGGTAGAGTACCCTTGGTTATAGGTTCTTGTTTTTCATCACATTGAATATTTTGTGTTGATCCCTTCTGGCCTGCAAAATTTCTGTTGAGAAATCAGCTGACAGTCTTATGGGAGCTCTCTTGTAGGTAATTAATTGCTTTTCTCTTGCTGCTTTAAGGAGTCTTTGTCTTTAACCTTTGCCATTTTAATTATAATGTGTCTTGGTGTGGGCCTGTTTGGGTTCATCTTTTTTAGGACTCTGCACTTCCTGGACTTGAATGTGTTTTTCTTCACCAGGTTAGGAAAGTTTTCAGTCAATATTTCTTCAAATAGAGTATCGATTTCTTGCTTTCTCTCTTCTTCTGGTATCCCTATGATGCAAATGTTGTTATGCTTGATGTTGTCCCAGAGGTCTTTTAAACTATTCTCATTTTTAAAAATTCTTTTTCTTTTTTGCTCTTCTGATTAGGTGTTTTCTGCTACCTTGTCTTCCAGATCGCTGATTCTGTCCTCTGCTTCATCTAGTCTGATGGCAAGTCCTTTTACTGCATTCTTCATTTGTTTTTTTTTTTTTGAGGGCAGTGTCACTGGCCCTCATATGTGGAATCCGAACCAGGGCCGTTGGCGTCCCAAACCAGCTCTTAACCAGCTCTTAACCACCGCACCACTCGGCCGGCCCCTTTTACTGCATTCTTGATTTGTTATTGTATTCTTCACTTCTGACTGGTTCTTTTTTATGGTCTATGTCTTTTTTTTTTATGTTTGTTATCTCTTTGCTGAAGTTCTCACCACGTTCCTTGAGCACTTAAAAAAAAAAAAAGATTTTATTGGGGAATTGGGGAGGGTAACAGTGTTGGGGAATTGGGGGAGGGGACCAGCCAAGTTGTTGTTCTTTAATCTTCATTGTGGAGGGCGCCAGTCACCATCTGGCTTTCCGTCTGCAGCTTGTGGCCTCTAAGCTCAAGGTGCTGTGTTCAATCTTAGTTGTGGGTGGGCATAGCCAGCATCCTATGCAGGAGTCGAACCAGCAGCCTTGTTGTTAAGAGCACATGCTCTATCCTCTGAACCATCCTGACGGCAGCTCAGCTCAAGGTGTCGAGTTCAATCTTTAGTTGCAGGTGGGTGTAGCCCACCATTGAACAGGCAATCTTGTTGTTACACCAACTGCACCATCCTGCCACCTGTTCGCAGCTCAGCTCAGGCGCAGCATTCACTGGCCCATGTGGGAATCAAACCAGCAGCCTTGTTGCTCAGAGCACGTGCTCTAAGCCAACTCTCAACCAAGTGAGCCACTCTGCCGGCCCCTCGTTGAGCACTTTTATAACCATTGTTTTGAACTCTGTTTCTGGTAGGTTGCTTGCCTCCATTTTGTTTAGTTATTTTTCTGGAGTTCTCTCCTATTCTTTCATTTGAGATGTATTTCTTTGTTTCCTCATTTTGGCTGCCTCTCTGTGTTTGTTTCTATGTACTAGGTACATCTGCTACACCTCCCAGTCTCGCTAGGGTGATATTATGTAGTAGGTGTCCTGTGGGGCCCAGTGGTGCAGTCTCCTTGTTCACCTGAGCTGTGTGCTCTAGGAGTGTCCGTTATGTGCATTGTGTTTGCCTTACTATTGTAGTTAAGTCTTGTTTGCTGTTGGCACATCAGTGGATAAGGGTGCCCCTCAGGCTGACTGGCTGTGAGGACTGACCATGACCACAATGTATAAGCTGCTGTGAGGGCCTGCCTCCACGGAGCTGAATTTACCCCAGTGTTCTCTGTGCATGCCGAGACCACCTGTTGGGGCTAATTGGGAGGTACTCTGTTGTAGCCTGAAGCTGGCCCCCAGGTATGTTGGTTCAGGAGCCTCTTTGGAAAGGCTTCAGTGCATAGCCACTGCCTGTGACTGGCCTGGGGCTTCCTGTTACAAGCTTCAAAGAGATCCATGGTTGGTAGCTGCCTGTGGTGGGCCTGGAGGCATGTGAGAGAGGTCATGTTGTGAACCGAGGCTGGCTGCCACCACCACCAGAATGGCCTGAGGTAGTTTACCCAAAAGGACAGTGGAGCCCAAGGCCTGCTGCTACCTGCCGGCTGTTTGTAAGGCTCTGCTGTTGGGTGGTATGCAAGTTGAGGAGGGGTCTCAGATAGTCACCAAGTTTCAGCAAGTGGTGTTCACCAGGTTAATGTAGATTTAGATTCAGCCGTGTGGAAAGAGGGCTCAACATATGAGTATGCATAATGGCAGCTGTCCTTCCAGGGCTCATCCTGAATCCACACAATTCAATTTCTCCTTGTATGTCTCTGGTGCAACCAAGCTGCTGTTGGGGCCCAGGCTGAATGCCTGTGAGAGAGTAAGACTATGCACGGGCCCTTTAAGAGGACGCCTGGATTTCCAGCAGGCTTCTGTCTCACCAGGAGGACCAAAGGAATCCCTGTTGATTTTCACAGTTAGATATTGTGGGGGCTCCTCTTCCCAGCAGTGGAGGGCAGAGGAAGCTAGGGAGCTTGGTGTGGAACTGGGACCCCTCGATCCTCAGGAGGGACCTCTGTAGCTGAAGTACCCCTCCCAGTTTTCAACTGCCATACCTGGGTGTGGGGCTGGTCCACTTCACATCTCTGCCTCCCCTACCAGTCTCGATTTGGCTTCTTCATATCCTTAGTTATAGGACTTCTGTTCAGCTAGTCTTCAGATGGTTTTCCAGGTAGATTGTTGTATAATTTAGTAGTAATTTTGATGTGGTCATGGGAGGAGAACACAGCATTTACCTACTCTGCCATCTTAATTGGAACCCCACGAATGTTGGCTTTTCAATAAAACCTATTCCTGGCCTTAGAGGGACAGTGGTGTCTTCCTGCAGCTTATTCTGAATTCAGGACATATGTGTGTTTAGGGAATTCCAGTCAGTTTCCAGATAGAGCGGTGTCCTTGTCCTGAGTAAGAGGTGCACCTATGCCAGACCAGACTGGAAACAGGGTGTCTGAGGTCCTCCCTGGGTCATGGGTTGGTACAGGGTGTGAATCAAGTCACAGAACTGTAACTATTGTTTAAAAAACACACTGATGGGCTGGTCGAATGGCTCAGTTGGTTGAGTTGGCTTACAGTGCGTGTTCTGAGCAACAGGGCTGCCGGTTCGATTCCCATGTGGGCCAGTGATGCTGTGCCCGAGCTGAGCTGTTGCTGAGCTGTCAATGGGTGGCCTAATGGCTCAGCTGGTGTAGCAACAAGATTGCCTGTTTGATGGTGGGCTATGGCCACCCACAACTAAGACCGAACTCAGCATCTTGAGCTGAGCTGCCGCCCAGATGGCTCAGTAGATAGAGCGTGTGCTCTTAACAACAAGGCTGCTGGGTCCATCTCCCGCATAGTATGGTGGCTATGCCCACCCACAATTAGGATTGCACACAGCACCTTGAGCTTAGAGGCTGAGCTGCCAATGGGGAGCCAGATGATGACTGGCACCCTCCACGACGGATTGAAGAACAACTTGGCTGATCCCCTTCCCCAATTCCCCAACACTGTTCCCCTCCCCCAATTCCCCAATAAAATCTTTAAAACACACGCACACGCGCGCGCACACACACACACACACACAAATGAACTCACCATATGTACGAGTAATAAAGTCTGGCTCCATTTTGATCTTTGACAGTTAACAGTATTGAGGCTTCCATCCATCACTGCTCCACCTCCACACATATGGTAGTTTAACTAAAGAATCCCATGGCTACCCAAGGTCTTGGCTCTGCTGGGAAGTTGGAATCCTGAATTCCTCATATGGGCACAGGGACTTTTTTATGACCAACCATGAGTTGTGAGATGTGTTTAATAAAAATCTCAGGTGTACGTTTTACAGTACAAGAAATTTATTTTAGTTTTTGAGTGTGTGCCTAGAGATTTTGAAATGTAGAATGCTGTGGTATCCCTAAGGCAACTGAATTCCTATTATCACCAATATAAGAAAAAACAATAAATATTTGGGAAATGTGGGATATACTTGAAAACTCTTAATTACTTAACCCATAATTCAAAACTCCAAGTGCATTTGTCTGAAAGCTTTATTGAAATAGAATACACGTACCACACAATGCATCCCTTCAATGGGTACAATTCAGTCGTTTTTGGTATATTCACAGATGCACTTAATCAGGATCACGAATTTTTTTTTTTTGAGGGCAGTGTCATTGGCCCTCATATGTTGGACCGAACCGGGGCTGCTGGCTTCCCAAGCCAGCGCTTAACCACTGCACCACTCGGCCGGCCCCCAGGATCATGATTTTTGAACATTTTTTGTGACCTCAAAACGAATCCCCTGTAGCTTTAGCTATCACTTCCCTATCTTTCCATCTTCTTCATCCAAACTACAGTCCTACACAACTTCTAAGGTAATGTGTTTATGGATTTCCTTTTTCTGAATTTACATATGTATGGAATCATATACTATATTCTTTGTAATTAACTTCAGTCACTTAGCATAATTTTGGTTTATTCCTTTCTTTTGGCTGTTTTAAATGATTTTGAAATAAACTGTCATGTACAAATTTTTGTTTGGAGCTATATTTTCATTTCTCTTGGGTATATACCTAGGAATGAAATGATGGGTCCTATGGTAATTCTAGGTTTAGTTTTTGAGGACCTGGAAGACTGGTTTCCAAAGCAGCTGCACTGTTTTATTTTTCCCACTGGCAGTGGATGAGGGTTCCAACTTTTCCATATTCTTGACAAAACATATCACTTTTTGATTCTAGCCATTCTAGTGGTTGTGATGTGGTCTTTTCTTGGGGTTTTGATTTGAATTTCATTGAGGACTAATGATGTCCAGCATCTTTTCATGTGCTCTTGTGCCTTCATACATCTTCCTTAGGAAAATGTCTATTTACATACTTGAACATTTTATAATTTGGTTGAGTTTTTATGGAGTTGTAAGGGTTTGTTACATGTTTTGATACAAATCCCTATCAGAAATATGATTTGAAAATTTTTCTTCCATTCTGAGTGCGTTTTCACTCTCTTGCTTTAAAATTTTTACTTTTGTGGTAATATACACTATAAAATTTACATCTTAAGTGTACAGTGCAGTAGTGAGCAGTACATTGACACTGGGAAACCAATTTCAAAACTCTATTTATCTAACACAGACCAAGTCTTTAAAAAAGTCCTGAAAAAATCTTCTACATTACACCCCAACAGTCATGTGTATTTTGTGGTGATTCTTAGTATTAGAATTTATTACTCCCCTCCTTTATTGTTCTCATTTTTTTCATTCTACATTCCTACTTTTGACCACATGCAGGATCCTGTGGGTCAATGGCAAGAGGGCACTGAAAAGAAACATGATTTAAGGTTTTGTTATTAAGGTTGAATTGCAATCATTGTCATTATAGTGGAAAATGTTGTAAGTATAAAAGAATAAAACATAAAATATACCTGAGGAAAAATTACCTGAACTTGAATGAATATGATAAAGTTAGCCATAAAGTATAATGATTAAATGAAGAGAATCACAAAATTTGAAATATCAACAATTATAATGGAAGGAGGGAACATTTTAACATATATTCTCAGGAAATGAAAAACACAGTATTTGGTAGCATACAATAGCTGAGAAAAGTTAATAAAATATTTTTATGAAACACCTACAGAAGTGTTCACTTGACATATAAGAGTACATTTCATCACATACAATCAAACATAAGTGAAAACATACCGAGGGATTACATTCAGCTACAAGTAACAGGAAACACCCACAGGCTTCCTAACAGGAGGAAGTTTCTTGTTCTCACATGGAAGGACCAGTCATGGCAGCCACTGCACATGCAGCAGAGAAACAAATATCCCTGCCCCTCTGTATTTTGTTGCCCTATCACAGGTCCCTCTTCTTAATTCAAACTCTATTCAGCAAATACCAAAGGAAGGATGAAAAGCAAAGGGCCAAATACAAAAACAGTATTCTTTCCTAAACTTGCCATATATAAAGTTTATTCCAACTACTTATTAGTATGGAAAATAGAATAACCCATCACACCAAAAAAGAAGCTATATCAGAGGAAAAGGTAGAATATATAGCCACTAGGAAGTTCCAAATACCAACGTACTAGTATCCTTTTCAGTGGACCCCTAACAGAACAAATACAACATAAAAAAATTTAACCTAACTGTATATAAGAAATACTCAATTCACCTATGCATCTAAGTTTTCAAAATGATGAGAAAACATTATTAAATGTTTTAAGGAAAAACCACTACCTATTACTCTTATGTCCTAATGTTGAAAGATGACTCTCAGAATTACTGCACTTGAATATTCATTTCTGAAAGTAATTAGAAGTCCACTCTACTGATGCAAAAACTGTTCAATAAACACAATATATTTACATCTTTAATAAGAACTTTCATGTTGAAAGTTTCCTGGCACATTATACATGAACTTATATCAAATTTTTTCATGTTATGTATATTTCTATTTCCCTTCCATGGGAGTTTCCACATGTAAGAATGTAGAGCAATTAGTGTTTCCCATGATTTTTATTTAAGGGTTTTTATCCAGTGAGTCCTTTCATGTTTTTGAAAGGAACTGGGATAACTGAAGCTTTTCCCACATTTCTTATACTCACGAGGTTTCTCTCCAGTGTGAGTTCTTTGTGTTTTCGAACATCACTAGGACACCTAAATGCTTTATACTTTATTCATAGGGTTTCTTTGCGGTGAGATTTCCTTCATATTTTCGAAGATAACCCAGACAACTGCATGCTTTACATTTTTTCATGCATTATGATTTCTCTCCAGGTTGATTTCTTTCTTGTTTAAAAACTTGGTATCTGAAAGCTTTCCCAATTTACATTCATAAGGTTTTTCTCTAGTGTGAATCCTTTTGTGTCTCTGAAAGGTACTGCTATGTCTGTAGGCTTTCCCACACTCCTTACATTCATAGGGTTTCTCTCCCGTATGAGTTCTTTCATGTGTTTTTAAGGAACTGTGACCTCTGTAGGCTTTACCACATTGTTTACATTCATAGGGCTTCTCACCAGTGTGAATTCTTTCATGTATTCGAAGATCACTGGGATACCTGAATACTTTACTACATATTTTACATTCATAGAGTGTCTCTGCAGTGTGAGTTCTTTTATGTATCTGGAAACCCTTACGAAAACTGAAGGCTTTACCACATTGCTTACATTCATAGGGTTTCTCTCTAGTATGTGTTCTTTCATGTTTTTGAAGAGAACCGCGAACTCTGAAGGCTTTTCCACATTGTTGACACTCATAGGGCTTCTGTCCACTATGTGTTTTTTCATGTTTTTGAAGATAACTGTGATCTCTGAAGGCTTTACCACATTGCTTACATTCACAGGGTTTCTCTCCTGTGTGAATTTTATTGTGTATATGTAAGGAACTGTAATGTTTGAAGAATTTACCACATTGTTTGCATTCATAGGGTTTCTCTCCAGAATGTGTTATTTTATGTTTTTGAAGAGAACTGGGATAAGTGAATGCTTTGCTACATATTTTACATTCATAGGGTTTTTCTCCAGTGTGAGTTCTTTCATGTACTTGAACATAATTAAAAGAACTGAAGGCTTTACCACATATTTTACATTCATAGGGCTTCTCTCCAGTGTGGGTTCTTCCATGTACTTGAACTTGACTGGAACAAGTGAAGGCTCTACCACATATTTTACATTCATAGGGCTTCTCTCCAGTATGTATTCTTTTATGTTTTTGAAGAGAACTGGGATAAGTGAATGCTTTGCTACATATTTTACATTCATAGGGTTTCTCTCCAGTATGAATTCGTTCATGTGTTTTTAAGGAACTGCGATCTTTATAGGCTTTATCACATTGTTTACACTCATAGGGTTTCTCTCCAGTATGAATCCTCTCATGTATTTTTAAGGAACTGGGATCTCTGTAGGCTTTACCACATTGTTTACACTCACAGGGTTTCTCTCCAGTATGTGTTCTTTCATGTATTTTTAAGGAGCAGTGATCTTTGTAGGCCTTACTACATAGTGTACATTCATAGAGTTTCTCTCCAGTGTGAGTCATTCCATGTAACTGAAGTGAACTTGAACTGAAGGCTTTCCCATATTCCTTATATTTATAGGATTTTTCCCCATTGTGATTTCTTTCATGTTTTTCAAACCATTGTAGATAACTGAAGGCTTTACCACACTCTTTACATTTATATGGCTTCTCTCCATATTTTCGAAATTCATATGATTTGTGTACAGTGTGACATCTGATGTGCCTACTAAAGGATGAAAGATGCATGAAGACTTTTCCATGTGCACTGCATTCACGTGGTTTCACTCCAGTAGTTTTCATCTGCAGACTGAAATCTGAAATAAGGCTGAAGTTTTCTCCACACTGACTACCCTTTTTGCTTTCACAGACTCTCTCTCTTATTGGACTTCTGTTAAAAAAATAAAAAAAAAAAAGAAGAGAAGCACAGTATCACAGTATTAATTTTATATTCATTATATTTATTATGATTTCTAGGAAAAGTACAGGTATACTGTTTTGTCTGAATTGTCTGAAAATAGACTGAATGCTCTCCAAGACGACTTTACCCTTGCTATTATCAAACTGATATTCATATGTAGGGTTTATTAATGCTATTTCCAAGTAAACTATTTTGCAAACACTAAACATGTATGTTACATTTAAGAAAGTATTTGGTAAAAATTTTCCAAAAAAGTTTATTAGTTTTGTTTCCTTCTTTTCAACATTTCAGAGCTTACTAGCATTCTCACATGAAACACTACTTTCTATTGTGTGACTCACCTTAGTTTTCTCCTCTGGTTTTTATAGTGATCTTCAATGTAATATTCTTCCCATCTTTTCCCTAAAATACAGACCCAGAAAAATGATTCCAAGAATTCATATTATAGAAAATTAGCTTCTAGATAAATGATGAGCTATGACTATGCCCAGCTTATTTATCAACATCCTCCCTTTGCACATTCCACATCTTGGAAAAATATTGAACATCCTCCCTTTGCATATTTCACATCTTGGAAAAAAATTGGAGAACAAAACACTTGTTCTCTAATTGATGAATGAAGGAATGTCATCATCCTCACCTACTGAGGCCAGGTTCCTGAAGGTTTCCCTCATCACATCTCTGTACAGTTTCTTCTGTGAAGGATCCAGTAAGGCCCACTCTTCCAGGGTAAAGGTCACAGCCACATCCTCATAGGCTACTGAGTCCTGTAACATTCAATATATGTAGAGTAGGATGCATGTGATTGACAGCATTGAACACCTAGACTCCATGTATAAGGTTACATATGATTCTCTTGTCTCTAAATATTTATTCTATGATTTGATCATCAGAAATGTGCTCTCAGCCTAAACTTACTTTCTCATAAATTTGACAGCATTGTGAACACATGGAAATTATTTACATATTCTTTTTTTTTTTTTTTTTTTTTGAGGGCAGTGTCACTGGCCCTCGTATGTGGAACCCGAACCCAGGCCGCTGGCTTCCCAAGCCAGCGCTTACCCACTGCGCCACCTGGCTGGCCCTATTTACATATTCTTACTGTGATCACATTACATTTATTTTTTTCTAATGGCAGGGTTCAGAGAATGTTTGGAAACAACAGAAATGCTATTCAAGTGAAACAAGTATTACTATTTTAAGACCATAAATTCCTTGTGAGAAAAATTTTTTTTTTTTTTTTTTTTGAGAGTAGTGTCACTGGCCCTCATACGTGGGACCCGAACTGGGGCTGCTGGCTTCCCAAGCCAGCTCTTAACCACCACGCCACTTGGCCAGCCCGAGAAAATTTCTTTCATCTTCCTTATTATCTATCATTTTTAGTATTCCATGAGGCAAGGGCTTAAATCTACATAAGGTTTTTTTTTTTTTCAGCTGAGCAATACTGCCACCTGTTGGCAGCTCAGTGGCTGCTCAGCTCGGGCCAGGAATCCAACCGGCAACCCTGATTGCTCAGAGCTCGCACTCTTGCGCGAGCTCTTAACCAACTGAGCCACTCAGCCAGCCCTTACATAAAGTTTTAATAAACAAAACACAGCGAAGAACTGAAAGCTTTTCCTTCTATTCCTATTACCAAACATGAAAGTTCAAAAGGTCCATGGAAATCACTTTCAACAAAGCCAACTGACCATGTCATTAAAGTCCTCCAGGCCTTTAAACAGTAATGATACTGCTGGTCGAATGTAACATGCTTGTGGAGAAGCACTGCTTATAACTTGTGTAATATTAATCACAGACTGAATCCATCCTTTCCTTTCTGTTCAATTTAACGGGTCTAGAAAGTTATTGGGAACTTGGAGCTCAGACACAAGGAAGAAAAAAATGAAATGTTAGACCATTTCTATACTCATGTGCCCAAGGGCTGCTTCCAGTCATATTTTAGAACATATAGTGAAAGAAAATGCCAGAAGAGCTCTTTCTGGTTAAACCCTAACAGTGTGTACCCTGGGACTTGCTGCCCTTGAGGAAGAGGTTAAAATCTGTAAATTGTAAGGGAGTTTACTGAAGACCAAATGGTTTGATGGTGAATTTGGTCACAATTATAGAACACTTAAAGGATTCAACACTGCTTTCTTCCAAAAGAATAGAAAATTTCCACTCTCCAATTTTAGGAGGAAAATTTTCCTCAAGTCAATCTACAGGCTGCCCTGCCACCTTCAAGTCTGGCACTTAAGGAACTTAGGAGCTGTCAGTCTCGATCTCATTAAAAACAATAACAAAAACAAAAAAAACAAAACTTGAAATGAACTACTCTCCTTAGATCCATCAGAGCCTTGAGGTCACAGAGAAAATGGCATCTCCAAAATTAGGAAAGAGAAAAGATGGTATTTTGAGATATGACCCATACATTCTGTTCTTAACAAGACCTGTTCTCAAAAATATCTATTTCGCCAGAGTCAAATGCAAAGATGATGAACAAAAAAAAACAGAACACAATATCCATAATGCCTAGGACAACCTTCTTTAATACGAGGATTAAAATACAAACAATGGGAATCCCTGGAAAAAAGAAAGACAGAAACAGGAGAGATGAGTGAAGTAATAATCACTGACATTTCCTAAAATTAATGACAGATGACACCATGTAGAGCCAGAAAGCTCTAAAACATTAAACATGAGGGGCCGGCCGAGTGGAGCGGTGGTTAAGCGCTGGCTTGGGAAGCCAGCGGCTCCGGTTCAATCCCACATGAGGGCCAGTGACACTGCCCTCAAAAAATAAAAAAATAAAACAAAAAAAATAAAACATTAAACATGAAATACACCAAAAATGCAACCCAAGTACATCATATTGAAATTAGACAAAAATAAAAGACAAAGAGAATATAATGAAAGAAGCCAGAGGGAAAATAGACCTCGGGTATAGAGAAACAAGAATTGAAATAAATTCAACTTTCTTTCAGAAACCATGCAAGCAAGAACAGAGTGGAGTAAAATACTGAATGTTTTAAAATAAAAAACAACAACACTCTGCATAATTTTGTATGAAGGAAAATAATCTATCAAAAATAAAGAATAAGGAGACTTTCTGAGACAAAAATGGAAGGAATCGGTCACTAGTACACCTACTTTAAATGAAACATTAAAAAATTCATCATAAAGCATGTAAATCATAAAAGATGCAGGATTAGAAAAGGAATAAATGAAGGTAAAAATCTATGCATTTCTTAAAATATTAGCAATATATGTATTTGATAATTATATGCTTATGGGTAATGGAAATACATGACACCAATGTGACAAGGGGCAATGAGTGGGGAATTGGAAATGGTGTGGTAGGAAGTACTTAAAGAAACAGTGAAGTGCTACAGTGTGACTTGATAGTTGTGGGTTAGTTGTAAATGTATATTCAAAAATCAAGGGAAACCACTAAAAAAGCTTTTTAAAAACATGACTGATATGCTGAGAAAGAAGACAAAAACAATTAAGTAAAATCCTCAATTAAAGCCAAAGAAGGCAGAAAAAAAGCTGCAGACAGAAAAAAACAAAGAACAAGGGCGGCAAATATAAAACAGTAAAAGGTTTGGTAAATATTACTTCAACTATATCAATAACCACTTTAACCATCAATGGTTTCAATACAATTGAAAGATACAGTAAATAACAAATTTAAAAAAAACACTTTTATGTTGTCTCGAAGAAACACACTTTAAAATATGAAGACACAGATAGATGAAGTCACAGCAGTTATTTAGGTGTATGTGCATAACAGCACAGGTCAAACTACATAAAGCAAGAGCTGATAGAATGCAAGAAGTAGATGAATCCACTGCTGTGGCTGGAGCGTTCAACACCCCTTATCATGAATTATAAATTCCCGTAGCAGAAAATCAGGAAGGACAGAAAGGAACTGAGCAGCACTATGAAACAACTGGACTTAATTGTAATCTGTGAAATACTTCATGGAACAACAGAGTTCACATTCGTCTCAAGCTCACATGGAATACTCACCAAGACAGAACATATTCTGGGACATAAAATACACCATAAAAATTTGAAACAATAGAAGTCATGTAAAATATGCTCTTAGATCGCACAGAAATTGATCTGGATATCAGTAAAAAGAAGGTAGTTGGAAAGCCCCCAAATATGTGGAGATTCAACATCACACTTATAAATAACACATAGGATCAAAGAAAAAAATCTCAGGGAAATGAAAATTATCTTAACTAAAAAAAAAAAGCAGTGCCTACAGGGAAATTTAGGCCATTGAACAAATAAATCTACTGGAAAAAAGAAAGATCTGTAATTAATAGTGTAAGCATTTACCTCATGAAACAATAAAAAGAAGAGCAAATTAAACTCAAAGCAAGCAGAATGAAAGAAATAATAAAAATTAGAAAAGAAATTAATACGATTGTAGAAAAATCAATGGAGGAAAAATGTAAAAGTGCTTCTTTGACAAGATGAATAAAACTGATAAATATCTAGATAAGATAACTAAGAAAAGAGGGAAGATAGAAATACTAATACTAGAAAGTAGAGGGGGAAATGAAAATACAATAAATAGTATTGAATAAAATTAAACATCCGCTTATGATAGCAAGTTAGCAATGGAGGGGAAAGTTCACTTCTTGAGAAAGAACATCTTCATGAAAATTGTAGCTAAATCCATTACATTTGTTGATCATGACATGAGTGTCTGTGAAACACCAGCAAGAACCCACAACAACAGTGATAACTCCTGGAATCAATAAAGAGAGTAAAGCAAGGATTAAGGATACACAAGTCAATTGCTTTCCCACAGACCCCCCCAAATATACTAAACCAATCTTTGGCAAAGGAGGAAAGGCTATTCAATGGGAAAAGAAAGTATTTTAAACAAATTTTGCTGGAAATAGTGAATATCAACAAACAAACATGATCACAAAAACTAATGGAAACGCAGATCTTATACCATTCACAAAAATTAACTCAAAGACATTATAGATAAATGTAAAACGTAAAAGGGATAAACTCCTACAAGGTAACATATGAGAAATTCTAGGTGCAAATAAAAGAATAATGAGGTATCACTATATATTGCTATGTATTGATTAAATGGTTAAAACTCAAGACAGATACTGGTGGAGATGTGAAGCTGCAGGTAAGCCTCATTTCATTGCTGGTGGGAATGGAATTGAGCACCTCACATTGGAGACTGGAACTTTCCATACTAAATGTACTCTTACTATGTATAGTATGATCCAGCAACCTTGGTATAGGCCTAAATGAACTGAAATCTTATGTTCACACAAAAACCTGTATATGAATATTTGTAGGCACTTTATTCACAATTGCCAGGAGTCAGAGTTAAGCATGATGTCCTTGGAGAGGCAAACAATCAGTAGCAAATCCAAACGATGAAATATTTTTCAGTGATAAAAAGAAATGGGGGATTAAGCCATGAAAACACAGGAGGAAACTTAAAGTACATTGCTAAGAGAAAGAAGCCAATCTGACAAAGGTATATACTGTATGATTCCAAGTAATGATGACCTGGAACAGATGAGTCAATAAAAAGATCTTTGGGATTGAAGGATTTAGGGGTTGGAGAGAAGAATGAATGAATAAGTGGAACACAGAAGATTTTTAGGGAAGTAATACTGCAGTTTGTAATATAGAAATGATGGATATAAATTATTATACATTTGCCCAAACCTATAGGTCCCATAACACAAAGTCAATGCCAATGTAAACTGTGCACTTTAATACATCAATATTAGCTCAGCAATTTTAACAAATGTACCACAGTCATACAAGATGTAAAAAACAGTGCAAACTGTGTGGATGCACAGGGGTTATGTGGGAACTCTGTAAACCTAAAATGGCTTTAACAAAACTGAAGTCTAACCAACCAACCAACCAACCAACCAACCAACCAACCAAAAAGAAAAGCAAAGAAAAAGATGAAGACAGACTCATTACAATTCACCCTGATGACTGACTGATGGGTGAAACAGGCCATGTGTCATTCACCCGATCTGACTTCACTTCAATAAGCCAGCCTGGTGCTCTAGGAGCCTGAGACCAGGAAGGAGGTGGAACTTCCATGGAACACCTTGTTGGAGAGCGTGGCATTCTATATTCTGAGAAGCACCATGGTCACTATCAGTGTCTGGAACCCCAACATGGATGAGGAGTGGCCTGGTGAGTCCTGGGATGTAAGCTCAGTAATGGACAGACAAGTGTTACCTACATTTATATTCTGGGAATCTGAGTTGAGAGATTCCCAAAGTTCTTGTAACACAAAGAGGCAACTCTTAGACAACAGTCCAGGAGCCTGTGAACATATGCAGTGGGGACAACTGGGGACCAGCAGCACGATGACTGCCTGATGTTGGGTGAGCTGTGTGACCCTTGGGCTTGGTGCTTCATCAGAAACGTCCCAATTTAGGGATGAGGAGCAGCGACTCTCCACGGAGCTCCATCATGTACGAATGTGCACTGTCCTCCTGGAAGCCTGCACTGCCCAGGGCTGTGCGGTCAGTGAACCCCAGGGAACAGCCCAGGGAACCAAGGAGTCTGGCAGAGGGGTGACCTCCTCCAGCACCACAGCTTCTTTCAAGGGACGGGACATTAACCAGCTCTCCTCTGTGTCACACATAGCACACTGGTTACTGGAATGTCGAGGCCTAAGAAACCTCAACCACAACCTCAGAAGGGGCGTCACCACCCCTCACACACATGCACCTACACTCCCAGCTCTCCAGGCTAGGGCTTCTCAGTGTAAAGGCCCCTCCATGGTGGGTGTGAGCAGGAAGGATACCTGCAGGGGAGGCTCCCCAGGAAGAACCTTCAAGTAC
This sequence comes from Aselliscus stoliczkanus, assembly GCA_033961575.1. Lineage (NCBI taxonomy): Eukaryota > Metazoa > Chordata > Mammalia > Chiroptera > Hipposideridae > Aselliscus > Aselliscus stoliczkanus. The sequence goes on from CM066735.1 coordinate 12,468,022, forward strand.
TTCCCTTTGCAGGTCAAGGGGCCTTAGCCTGGGTCACTGACCACAGGCCTCTGCTCCCCACTGGAGGTGCTTTGGAACACGGCTGATATTGTAAATGACAAACTCAGTGTTTGAACAATCCGGCAAAATCACTTAAACCCAGCATTTATATGGAAAGAAAGATAATTTAAGGGTCTTTTACTAGTTCAAGTAGAAAACCATAAATACGTATCTATTCGTCTCAGAAAAAGATGTCAGTTAAGTATAATTCTAGAAAAAGAAACTGGTTGATAAATAATCATACTTGAACATGTCTGCTCTGCATGTCTAAATGTTGCAATTCTATTTAAAAACACCCAAAACTAAAAAATGGACCTCACTAATTTATTACATATGTTTGGGGAAGAGTGAAAGAATTCTATCCGAAAATAAAATGTAACCATGGAATATATCATTTTTTTCTAAAATTCACTTTTTTGTTGTTGTTGTTGCCTGTTTGGAAATATTTAGAGCCTTTCTACTAATTAAATACATTTTACCCCTATTGAAAAGCGGACACTTAAAAGCCAATAAATCTTTTCAGGGTGATAAGCCCAGGGAGGGGCCCGTTCACAGGAGATCACCCAGGAAAGTTTCCAAAAAGAAGCCTCTTCCCAAGGCCTTCCCATAGGACGACTGTGCCCAGGGAAGGTCCTGGGGGAGAGGAACAGGGATTTCAAGCAACGGAGTTCCGGGTGGTTACTCTTGCCTTTCCTCTCATGTAAAATATCCACAAAAAATGTAAGAGCTATCCATGACTCTGTGGAAAAAGGATAAACAATTACAAAAAGATAAACAATTAACATATTGGGTCTGTTTGAAATAAACCATGGAGGACAAATAGTTGATAATGAGTTGGCTTGGGAATTCAAGGAAGGATCTAGAAATTCGGAGACTTATTGCCTGCCAGCCCCAAGATGAGACAGGCTAGGGGCACAGACCTTGCTTCCCAAATATTTGAAAAACTGGAGAAAACGGGTCCCCCTGGGGAGAAAGGAGACTGGGGATCACACAGACCACAGCTCCTCCCACGCACGAACCCCGGAGATCGAGTCACGATTGTCTCCTGATGACCCTCCCGGTGGTCACCGCATCATCTGGGGTACGTACTCAAGGCGCAGAGTTGCCCAGAGAGGCTCCCAGGCCGAAGTCACCGCGCGCAGTGACCAGACAGAAAGCCCGGGGTCTCGGCTGCCGGTCCTGCCCCCACGCTGCGCGTCGGAGAAGACCAAGGTCCCAACGGAGCCCCCAGTGGACTAAGGTCCGCAGAGTCCAGAGGGGACCGCGGGGAGGCCGGATTCGGCCACGGCCGAATCCAACCGGTTCCAACCAGCCCCACGAACCCGTCTCTGCATACAGGCCCCGAACGCTCACCATTTCTAGATTTCCTGGGTCTCCCAGAGTCCTGCCTATGACTCCCACGACCAGCTCAGATCACAGCACGACAGATGGTGCGGCAGCCCCTCCACGTACACTGAAAGACAGGCGACACTCGACCCTTAGCACGGCTAGAGCGAGTTGGGACGTCCCTGACTTCCCGTTGCGTCGCCCCACCCACCTGCTCCTCATTGGACAGTTCATAAGGCCACGCCTCCTCGTGCCTGAGTGACAGTCGACGGGAGGACAATTGGCTCAGCGAAACCAGCCTCCGCTGGATAACGGGAATCGGACCCAGCCTGTTTCATTTGAATTTCAACAGAACTTTTTCCTGTCCTGGGGCCGCCTCTATTGTTTTACCCAAGTTATTTATGAATGCGAGGGCATTGGCGGGGGCACTGGCATGCGCAGAGAATTCCTAATTGAGTTTCTAGGTGGAACAAGTTAGTACAGAGCATGAAGGCAGTCCCGCACAGGCCACAAAGGAAGGAAAGGGCCATGTGTTCTCTAGGGATCAAGAGCTTGGCTTAGATTGTGAGGCCACTCATGGAACTCAGCCCTTGTTTAGAAACTCACTAAAATGAGACCTTCACCATCTGTAATAGAGTCTGTTCCTGAAGCAGGGCCTGGTTGACACCCCCATGGTAGAGGCTTCTCAGGTTTCCCAGCCTTACCTTGCCTTGACCTACCTATAGCTTAGCACAGCTATGAGATATGGATATACCAAGGTTATGAAACCTTACTGAGCTGTTTGTACAGTGCTGCCAATGTAAGCACACAGTGGCAAGTTCTCCACCTTAATTGCCATAACTTGTATACATTAGAATCAAAGGAAAAGATGTAGGGAGGGTTTACATGAAATCTACTGATGGTAGATTAAGGGGGCAGGAGAAAGCGAAGTGGGAGATCTCTGGGATTGGATAAAAAGTAAAATGGAGGGCCGGCCGAGTGGCGCATCGGTTAAGCGCTGGTTTTGGGATGCCAGCGGCCCCGGTTCGGATCCCACATGAGGGCCAGTGACACTGCCCTCTACAGCTAACAACAGCTCCACCTGGAGCTGGGCTGTGCGAGCCCCGGTGATGGTGTGGGCTGCAGCCCCTGCTGCAGTGGGCTGCCATAGGCTGCAGTGAATGGCCCGCAGCCAGCGTGAGCGGCTGGCAGCCAAGCGTGAGCTGCCAATAGCCGCGATGAGCGACAACCAGAGGCCAGCGACCGATCTGCCTCATCTGGGAAGAGCGCAATGACGATACCAACAGTGAAGCAACATCCTCCGCAACTAAACTGAAGAACAAGAAGACGGCAACTTGTCTGTTCCCCTTCCCCGATTCCCCAACGCTGTTCCCCTCCACCAATTCCCCAATAAAAATCTTTAAAAAAAAAAAAAAAAGTAAAATGGAGAGACACTTCTGTTGTCGGAGAGTGAGCCTTTCTCGGCCCAGAGTCCAGGTCCTTGGCAACTCGAGCAAAGAATTGAACGAGATACCAGAGTAAAGCAGTAAAATAAGTAGTTTATTAGAAAAGACAGTACATCCAGACTAGAGGATGGCCTAAGGGCCCATTACCAAAGAGTGTGGAGGGGGCATACGCAAAGGTGAGGCTTAAAGGGAAGAAGCAGCAACAGAAGTAGCAGTAGCAGCCCCGTGCTTCCCTCCCAGGACTTGGGGTTTTTATCCTTTTTCTCCAGGATGGGCTGTTCTTCCTGGGGTAGGACCACTTGATTGGCCCCTGTGATTAACAAGAGGTACTGTGTAGGTGTGAGTGACTGGTCTGATCTAGTTGGATATTTTGCGCCCATTTGCTCTTCCCGCAGGGATAGGTAATTACAATACAAAGAGGAGTTTTGGGTGGAGAGGGGATGTCCCCAGGTGGTCACACTATGGGACGTGCAGGAATGCAGAGACCCAATGCCTGCCTCTAACTACCTGCCTAGGTTTCCTTGAGAGACGTGATCCCCATAAATCTCTATGGGAATCTGAGGGACAGGAGGTCTCTTCTTCTGTATCTGCTTCCTGCTGGGCAGGGGCGTAGAGCTGTCCTTGCCTATTGGGGTTCACGGAACTCTCGCCCTAGCTGATCTCAGATGAGAGGAAGGGGTCTCAAGCTCCACCTGGAAGACCGTGTTGGCTTCTTGCTTGTTGGGGTATCCCCTGTATCCTCAAGGCTCCTGAATGAGGACAAAAATATAAATCTATTGGTTCTTATGAAACTTGTGGCTATTCAGTCCATCACTCAAGTGGTGTCAGTTGTCTGAACACAGAATGGGTTTGACATTTAGCTTCCTTGCCTGGGGGATATTAGGAAGTCTCTGGCTTTCAAATACTTATCTGAAGCAGGGCTAGGAGATTTCTATTGTTTCAGATTCAGGAACTAATTTACAAAGCAATTAAGAAGCAAGGGGGATCTTCCGTCAGAAAAGCAATCAAGGCCCAAGAGCCAAGAAACTAAAGAACTAGGGAGGAGACTTAACATTTTTATACTTAACATTTCCATAGGAAAGACAACTTTAAAGTTTTTCAGTGGTGGGGGGTTGGTGCTGCTCAGTTGGCCGGTAACACTTCTTTTACATTGGTGGGTACTGGATAGTTAATAATTAACATTTACATCACATAGAGATGGAATGCCGGGAACAAGATAACAATAAGGGGTTCTGTGGTCTTGTGTTCTGGTGCAGTGGGTATGCTCTGTGGGGTCTGGAAAAAAAAGGGATTACTCTGATATTCCAAGGGTATATTACCTTAGCTGCAAAAAAGACAATAGACAGACTCACAGTAATGATTGATCTTTGTCAAGAAAGCTACAGGTTCAAGATGTGACTTCTCAACATGTCCCACTTTCAGTTAGGAATTTTTTTTTTTTTTAAGAGGGCAGTGTTACTGGCCCTCACATGTGGGATCTGAACCCAGGCTGCTTGCATCCCAAGCCAGCTCTCAACCACTGTGCCACTCGGCCGGCCCTCAGTTAGGAATTTTTATGTTGAGACCATTATCCTATGTGGTTAATTTCAGTGATTTATGCTTTTAACTTAATAAAGAAAGTATCTGAACAAAACACCCCCAAAACTAAGGCGATCAGTAATAAGAAATAGAAGATAAAAATAGAATAAAAGGTAGAAACACAACAGGATAAATTAAAACAGGGTAGAAAAGAATACAGTGTGCATAAATTGACACAAATGTCAATTCAGCCATAAAAAGGAATGAAGTATGGATACATGCTACAACATGAATGAACCTTGAATACATTGTGCTAAGTGAAAGAAAGAATCCACTCACAAAAGACCACAAATGATATGATTCCATTGATATGAAATGTCCTGAATAGGCAAATCCATAGAAAAAAAAAGTAGATTAATGGTTGCCAGTAGCTGGGGGGAGTCAGGAATGGGGAGAAACTGCTAATGGATATGGCGTTTCTTTTTGGTATGATGAATACATGCTGATTTTTCAGCAATTACTTGTCAACAATGGGCCAGAAGCTGTATGAATGAGCATTTCTCTTCATCTAACAATTTTACCTCTATTTTCTTTTTTTTTTTTTTTTGGTTTCTTTTTTGAGGGCAGTGTCACTGGCCCTCATATGTGGGACCCGAACCAGGGCCGCTGGCTTCCCAGGCCAGCGCTTAACCATCGCGCCACTCGGCCGGCCCATTTACCCCTATTTTCTTAATTAACAAGTTATGCAAATCTTGTTATAAAGGAGTGATTATCTGTGTGTTACTTACAGTCACACAAAATTAGTAACATCTCATAAGTTTAATAATGGATAAACAAGGGTTGTTAATATATGTGAAATGATACTTAGTAGGCATGAAAATAATAACAAATGTAAATTTAGTTATGTGGAATTATGTTCAGGACATATTGTTAGGTGTGAGAAGCCCATTTACAGAATGAAGTTGACAGTGTGTTCCTACACGGTAACTTACACTAGTCTGGGAATAGAAAATTCCAGGACTTGACAACCTCATGATGTCTGGACCTGTTCTGCTCAGAATAGGAGTTGCCAGAAACTTCTCTGGCTGGAGAATAGAAGGCAGAGTGCAAAATGTGGCCTACAGACTGTGATATGGACTAAAGACTCTCACCCCCAAACCCACACTGGCCTCATGGACAAGACAGGTTCCCACTTTCCCCACAGAGTACCTATGATCCGAGGACCCGTCATCTTCTAATATACACCTCCTGCCACCCTAACTGTCATAAAGTAACTGCCACCAAGCCAAAGAATACATAACATAATTGCCGTAAAGTATTCCATTTCATATTTTGGTTAATAGTAGAGAAAGAGACAAAGAGGGAAGGAAACTCAAAAGGAAACTAGATGGGACAAACATTGCAGATGTACAGGTCCTCACACAGATGAGAATAACAAGGCTGAAATTCTCCTGCAAAGATAAGCAGCTCTGTTGACACCTTCCTCCAAGGCAAGGGCCCCAGCTGAAATGACAAGTGTTAATCCAAAGAAGAAATGTTAAGCACAAAGACACCCCCTGGAAATAAATTGCAAATTGCCTAACTCTCTTCTGAGGACATGGTCATGTTGGTAAATTGGTTTTTTTTTTTTTTTTTTCTTTGAGGGCAGTGTCACTGGCCTTCACATGTGGAACCCAAACCAGGGCCGCTGGCTTCCCAAGCCAGCGCTTAACCACCACGCCACTCGGCCAGCCCCAATGTTGGTAAATTGAATGTTTTAGAAGCATACTCTGTTGTTGCAACCACAAAGTCTGCACAGAACACAGGTTGTATCAGGTAAACATCTCATTAAGCATTAATATAATAATTCAATTGCAGACACATGTCACACGGTTAGATAAAGCCCCACAAATTCAGTTTCTACATTTTTCCTGGAGAAATCAGTAATCAGGATCAAAGTGAACGGTGTCAGCCCCTCCTGAAAGAGGATCTCTTTTTCTTCTTTTGACTTTCAGGATATCAGGCCAGAATGCTGCATGTCTAATAAGATTAAATTACTGATTTTTTGGTGGGACATGTTCTGTTTAGGGTGGTGGAGCTCAGACACCCCTGGCTCATGTCAACAATGCCCTTGTCAGTGAGGGCACCCAGTCAGGGCTCCTAACACTGATGTCAGGCCAAGGTGATCAGTGTCTCAGGATGCTCTGTGTGCTGATATATGGGTTCCTGGCAATAGGAGGCAAAGGGGTCCCAACAGCCTCACTCATCCTAAACCCTCCAGGGATGGATTATAAGGATCAGGCTGATGCAACAGACAATGAAAGATGTTAATTTCTCTCTTCCCTCTGGAAGGAACTGAGAGAAAAAGGAATTCATAAAGATACAGGAATTCATTATTCATTGGTCTGCATTTATGCCATTTCTGTGCAATCTTTAGATAATCATCAGAGGAATTAAACAAAACCCCCTCCACACACACAGTAAAACACACACACACACACACACACACACACACACACACACACACACACACGCAAACTTACCTATTAGGTATCACTTCTTGTTTTGGTTTGACCACAGAAGAGAAAGAGCTGGAGTACCAAGTCCCCATCTCTGTAGACATTTGGCTTCAGGTATTGAAAACAATTCCAATAAGTTGTATTGCATGAACTGTGTAAAGGCTGCAGGAGTAGGAAGAGACAAATCAGAGAGAACAACATGACAGGGGCTGCCCAACAGAGAGACAAAGCTCTGTGTCTAAGCTGAGCTGAAGAGATGATGGAGCTGGAGTGAGTCTACTGGCTCTGCTCTCTGCAGGGAAAAGTGACCTCTGTGTAGGGCACAGCAGATTCCCACTGTCACTGTAAGCTTGCTGCCTGTGGAAACACCATGGCGCCAGTGCTAGGCTGGTGTGCCAAATGAGGGCACAGCTAGAAGGAAAAAGGGGGCATTTATAAGGGAAATACAGTGCTGAGACATTGCCCTTAGCATCCCTGTGATAAAGGCTTCTTGGCTTCCCATTATTTTCACTGTGTTACTTTAGTCTCATGGAGGAGCTCTGGGGACACTTCTGCCCTGGGGCTCTGCATCTGTCTTTGTCCATCCTGGTGATAAACAATTCAGAAAACATGTTTAGGACTCTCCTTCTTTCCTGGAATTTATGATTTTACCATGATCCAGCCAGGCTTTGGGGACCACTGTGTCCTGACACAGAGGGCTCTGCAATGATGTGTCCACAAGGGGCTGAGGTACTTGTGTCAGAAGACTGCTTTGAGGTATTTGGCAGGGTTAGAAAGAGCTGCTGTTAGAACGAACAAGCAGCCTGGTAGCATATTCCATAGGATGTTGTAGCAAGAAGATACAGGGGTGACATCAGTCACTGATGACCACCTGGCAATCTACAGTAGACACTTCATCACCCTGTGCTAACATTGTTCTCAGGTTTGCAATATTCTCCTGAAAGAAATGAATTTCAGGATTTTCAATGAATTGGGTGATGTACTACATTCCAGGGAATTAAAATGTGTTACTTCCGCTACAATTAAACGCTTATTCCTTAGCCTGATGTTCTGCCCATTGATAATTGTCTCTAATATGTGACAATTAAAGAGAGTTCTGTTTTTGACCCATCATTTACCTCCTACTCTCATACATTATATATTTTTTATTTTTTTGAGGGCATTGTCACTGACACTCATATGTGGGACCCGAACCGGGGCCGCTGGCTTCCCAAACCAGCGCTTAACCACTGCGCCACTCGGCCAGCCCTTATATCACTTTTCATGAAAAATGTTCTCAAAATAATTTTCTACACATGCTCTTTCAACCCCCCTCTCCTCTCAATATGCTTGAATCAGACTTCTTGTATCCTTCAACCACTTGTTTTCAAAATGTTCTTTTCAAGGTTCAAATGCCTCTTGTATCAGTTAGCCTTGCCTGTGGGACAAACTACCCCAAAATTTAGTGATTGAAATAATGATGCACTCAGCCTTCTAGAGTTGAGCTATATGATCTGGGCTCAGCTGTGCAGTTCTTCTGTGGATCTTTTCTTGCTCATTCATGTGTTGGTGGATGACCTGAAATGGTAGGGTCTAGGATGGCCTCATTGACAGGTCTGGTGATGCATAGGTTATCCACATAGGTGCTGTGGTTTTTTTCTATGTGGCCTCTATATCAGAATAGCTTGAGCTTGTTCACATGACAGCAGCATTTCAAGAAGGCAAAAGTAGAAGCTGCGAGGTCTCCTGAAGCCTAGGTTCAGGACTTGTACAATGTTGGTAAAACCAAGTCACAAGGCCAGCCCAGAATCAAGGGCTATGGAAGAGGATTCTACCTCTTGATGGAAGGAGACTCTTTATAATTTACCACAACTCTGTGTGACCAAATCCTCTTTCTCCTTGATCAGTTAGTATGATTTGACACTATCTACCATTTGAAATAGCTCTATAGATGTATAAATAAAATATAATAAATTGTGTACATTTAACACATACAGTTCCATAAGATTTGACACTTGCATACAACCACAAAATCATCACTATCAATATAATTAATATGTTTTAACACTCACCTTCCTCAAGCCTTTGGAAGTCTCTCTCTCTTGCCTTCCCTATCTCCCCATCCCGAGGCAAGCATTTATCTAATTTCTGTCACTATAGATTCATTTTCATTTTTTCAAGGATTTTATATAAATGGGATTATATAATATGTACTTCTCTTATTAATCTGGCTTCTTTCACTCAGCATAATTTTTTTGAGATTTATCCTTGCTTACATGTGTATCAATAGTTTTTGTTTTTTGTTAAGCAGTATTACATTGTATGGATATACCACAAATTGTTTATCCATTCAACTCTTAATGGATATTTAGGTTGTTTCTAGATTTGGTTTTTACAAAGAAATCTGACTTGAGCATTTGTATACAAGTATTTGTATGAACATATGCTTCCTTATGTCTTAGGTAAGTAGATGTGAAATGGTTAGATGACATGGCAGGTGTGTTTAACATTAAGAAACTGTCAAACTGAGCTGGCTGAGTGGCTCAGTTGGTTAAGAGCTTGCTCAAGAGTGAGAGCTGAGCTCTGAGCAACAGCAGTTCAAAGCCCAGCCTGAGCTGAGTTGCCACTGAGTTGCCAACAGGTGAAAGGATGGCTCAGCAAAAAAGTGAAAAAAACGAAACCGTCAAACTGTTTTCTAAAGTGACTGTATAATTTTACATTTCCACCAGCAGTCCAGTTCTCTTTCTGCATCAACAATTGGAATGGTTTGTCTTTGTAATTTTAGTGATTTGGACATGTGTTGGTATCTAATTGTTTCTGATTTGCATTTCTAATGATGAATGATGTTGATTATCTTCTCAGGTGCTTATTTGCCATCCTTGAACTTCGTCAGTGACAAATGAGTTCAAATCTTTTGCACAATTTTAGGTTGGATTTTCTTGTTTCATTATTGCTGAGCTTTCAAAGTTCTTTATATATTCTGGGTACAAGTCCTTTAATACATATACGATTTAGAAATATTTTCTCAAAATGTTTATCTTTTCATATCTTGACCGGGTCTTTCAAAGAGTAGAAATTCATTGCTTTGTGATAAATTTGGCAATTTTTTTCTTTGCACATTGTACTTTATTGTAAGACCAAGGAAATCCCTGTCTAATCCAAGATTGCAAATGTATTATCCATATTTTTTCCCTAGAGATTTAAAGATTTTTTATGTTTTTTTTTAGATCTATAATGAATTTCAGCTAATGTTTAATATCTTGCAAGATATGACTCTAACCTCCTAACTTCACATGTGGATAGCAAACATTTCACATCATTTGTTAAAAAGACTATGCTTTCTCTAATGTACCCTTATTATACACATATCTTCAAAGTGAATTGACAATATTTTATGGGTCGATTTCTGGAGTATTTTGTTTATATGCCTATCTTTATACAATACCATAGATTTCTGATACTGCAGCTTTAAAATAATTTTTGAAATTAGGTAGCATAAGTGCTCCAGCTTTTTTATTTTTCAAAGTTGTTTTGTCTATGATATTTCTTTTTCATTTGCATATGAATTTCAGAATCAATTTGTCAATTTCTACACAAAAGCTTTGTGGAATTTTTATTGAGATTATATTGAATCTATAGATTTATTTTGCAGAACTGGCATCTTAAAAATATTAGGCCTGTGAAGATGATCATGTGTTTTTTCTTTTTTGATCTCTTTATAAGGTAAATTATATGGACAGAGTTTTGTGTGTTGAATCAACCTTGCATAACAGAAATAAACCCAACTTGGTTGTGATCTATTATACTTGTTATTGTATACTGCTGAATTCTATTTGCTAATATTTTGTTTATGAACTTTGGGTCTATATATATGAGGGATATTTTTTGTAGCTTTACTGCAATATTTTTTTCCTGTTTTTGGTTGCAATGTAACACTGCCCTCATAGAATGTGTTGATGAGTATTCCCTCCACCTCTATATTCTGGAATATATTATGGAAGAAAAAATGCCAATTCTATATAAGGGTTTGGTAGTTTTCAACAGTAAAATCAATTGGTACTGAGATTTCCTTTTCTTGGGAAGTTTTGACTCTAAATTTAATTTCTCTAATTGATATGGGATTATTTTGGATAATTAATTTTTCTTTAGTGAACTTTTGTATTTTGTTGTTTTCAATGACACAAATTTTATCTAATTTTAAAAATTTATTTATTTATTTATTTATTTTAAAATTTTTATTTATTTTTAAATTTTTAAATTTAATTAATTAATTTATTTTTATTAGTTTCATGTGTACAACACAATGCAATAGTTACACTCTTCACCCCCCAAAGTGACAACCCCCTTCCCCAGTTCGCCACCCCACTCCCCCCCCATATCATACGTATCCATCACAACTCCCCTGACTCCCCTCCACAGTGTACTCCACATCCCGTGACCATCCACATACATATTCAGTTACAGTTGGCATCCAATACTATACAACATCAGTTTCAGGTGTACAGCGCAGTGATCAAGCCTCTACTCAATCCGTGAAGTGGTCTCCATAACAAGACATGTGACTATCTGACACACCACAAAATTTTTACAACATTATTATATTCCCCGAACTGTGTTTCATATCCCTGTGGCAATATTGTAGTTGTCTATTTATGCTGTCTAATCCCTTCCCCTTCCCCCCAACCCCACCCCCCTCTCAACTAGCAACCCTCAGGTTTTCCTCTACATCTACGAGTCTGTTTACTTTGATCGTTCACTCAGCTCTTCAGACTCCACACTAAAGTGAGATCACATGGTACCTGTCCTTCTCTGACTGACTTATTTCACACAACATAATAGTCTCTTCTCATTATCAATTACATTCCCAGAACTGCCCCCATATCCCTGCAGCAACATTGTAGTCCCACCTACACTGTCCAAAACCTTCCCCCTCTCCCTCTTCCCCACTCGCTCCCAGCCGGCAACCATCAGTTTTTCCTTTATATCTGCTTGATATGACTTCAATCTTCTTACATTTACTGAGACTTGTTTTGTGGCCTAACATGGTCTATCTTGGAAAATGTCTCCTGTGCACTTGAGAAGAATGTATATTCTGTTTTTTCAGGGTGAAATGCTCTAAAAATATCAACGAAGTCCAGCTGGTCTAAAATATCATTTAAGGCCCTTCTTTCTGTGTTGATTTTCTGTCTAAAGGGTCTGTCCATTGGTGACAATGGTATTGAAGTCCCCTACTATGATAGTGTTACTGTTGATCTCTGTCTTTATGTCTGTTAAAATCTGTTATATGTAATTAGGACTTCCTATGTTGGGTGCATAGATGTTTATCAGGGTTATAGTGCCCTTCTTTGTTTTTTATTGTAGTCATTTTAAAGTCTATTTTGTCCAAAATAAGTATTGGTACTCCAGCTATTTTTTCTTCTCATTTCCATTTGCATGAAATATCTTATTACATCTGTAAACAGCATATACATGTGTCCTATTTTCTTATCCACTCAGCCACTCTCTGTCTTTTCATTGCAGCATTTAGCCCATTCACATTTAAAATGATTATTGATAAGTGCATGTGTATTGCCATTTTGTTATTTGTACTCCTGGTCTCCCTGGGTTAGCTTGTTTACCCCTTTCTTTTGTTTAAGAAAGCCCTTTTAACATTTCTTGAAATGCTGGCTTGGTGGTAATGAATTCCTTAAGCTTATTCTTTTCTGAGAAGCTCTTTATTTCTCCTTCAATTTTAAGTGATAGCCGTGCTGGGTAGAGCAATCTTGGTTGTAGGCCTTTATTTTGTGTCACTTTGAATATCTCCTGCCACTCCCTTCTGGCCCGCAGAGTTTCTGTAGACAACTCAGCTGTTAGTCTAACAGGAGTTCCTTTGTATGTAACCTGCTGTCTTTCTCTTGCAGCCTCTAGGATTCTGTCTCTGTCTTTAACCTTTGCCATTTTAACTATGATGTGTCTTGGTGTGGACCTGTTTGGGTTCAGCTTGTTTGGAACCCTCTGCACTTCCTGGGCATGTATGTTGATTTCCTTCACCAGGGTAGGGAAGTTTTCAGACATTATTTTTTCAAATACCTTTTCAACCCCTTGCTTCTTCTCTTCTCCTTCTGGTATCCCTATGATTCAAAGGTGGTTGCGCTTCACCTTGTCCCATAGGGCTCTTAAACTATTTTCATTGTTTTTTATTCTTTGGTCTTTTTGCTGTGCCAACTGGGTGAGTTTTGCTATTTTATCTTCCAAATCGCTGATCCGCTCCTCTGTTTCATCTACTCTACTGGTGATTCCTTCAAGTGTGTTTTTCATTTCAGTTATTGTATTCTTTAGTTCTAACAGGTTGTTTTTTATGATTTCCCTATCCTTCATTATGTCCTCGCTAAGTTCCTTAAACATTCTTATCATCAGTGTTCTAAATTCTATCTCTGAAAGGTTGGATCCCTCTGTTTCATTTGGTTCCATTTCTGGAGGTTTCTTCTGATCTTTTACTTGTCACATGTTTCTTTGTTTCCCCATTCTGGCTGTTGCTCTGGGATTGCTTTGATGTATTAGATAGATCACCAGGAGAGCCCTGGCTGGATGACGCAGGCACACAGCTCATGGCTCAACACTCCCAGGAAAACTCCCAGTCTCAGCCTGTCCCAATCAGCCGCTCGCAGATCAGGCCAAGCAGCCCGACAACCAATCACCAGCCTGGCAAATCTGCAAGTGGAGTGTGGAAAGCAGAGACCCGAGGCGGCTTGCGCGCTCCCGCGTCTCAGTGAGCAGCCTGTTGGAGCCGGATCACTCCCACTAGGCGTTTCCCTGGCAACGCAGCACAAGCCGAGGGTGGGGATCCGAGGTGGCTCCCACTCCCGGGTCTCAGTGAGCAGCCGTTGGAGCCGGAGGGCACCCGCCCTGCGTTTCCCTGGCAACGCAGTATAAGCCGGGGGGAGGGTGGGGATCCAAGGCCGCAGGCGCACGCGCACGCACTTCTGCGCCAATTCCACCAGACCAATTACGTCTGGGACCTGATCCTTCGTGGGAGGGCCCAAGCCCGACAAAATGGCATCCTCCCTACACCACTTGCGTGCAAGCTCCGCACCACGGGAACAATAGTCCAAAAACCTCCAGCCTTTGCACCAAAGGTGCTCAGTTCAGTCCGTCCCCGCAGGCTCCCGGCTCACACAGCCACTCCCTCCGCCAGGAACCAGGTAAGTGCTCACCGGCGAGCAAGCCCAGGCGCCGGCCCCACTGATTCTCCAGCCGTTCTTAGCCTCACCGAGCTGAGCAAAGAGAGTCCTCACTAATTTACTGCCAGCTATCTTAGAACTTCTCTTCCCGGCAAAGGGGCTTTGGGCTGGTGAGCTTGGTGTGCGGCCGGAGGGTCTCTCCCCCAACCAGACAAGCTTCCCACGGCTGGGGCTTCCCTCACGGGGTTTGCCCTCTCTCGTTTCCGCCCGTCCTACCAGACCCGACGTGGCCTCCTCTTTAAGTTCTTTGTTTAGTGGTTCTGTTCATCTCGTGTTCCGGGGACCTCCAGGGTTGAATGCTGTATAATTTGCTTGTAATTTTGGTGTGATCCTGGGAGGCAGTTAGCACAGCGTCTGTCTATTGCGCCATTTTACCAGAAGTCTCAGTTCCAATAGTTTTTTGATGGTCTTTAGGGTTCTCTATATACAGTATCATGTCATCTGCATATAATGATAATTTTACTTCTGCCTTGCCAATTTGGATGCCTTTTATTTCTTTTTGTTGTCTGATTGCTGTGGCTAGAACTTCCAGAACTATGTTGAATAAAAGAGGAGAAAGTGGACAGCCTTTTCCTCTTTCTGATCTTAAGAGGAATGGTTTTAGCTTTTCCACATTGAGTATGATGTTAGCTGTAGGTTTATCATATATGGCTTTTATTATATCGAGATATAATCCCTGTATACCCACTTTGTTAAGGGTTGTTTTTTTTTTTTTTAAAGATTTTATTGGGGAATTGGTGGAGGGGAACAGCGTTGAGGAATCGGGGAAGGGGAACAGACAAGTTGCTGCCTTTTTGTTCTTCAGTTTAGTTGTGGAGGATGTTGCTTCACTGTTGGTATCGTCGTTGCGCTCTTCCAGGATGAGGCAGATCGGTCGCTGGCCTCTGGATGTCGCTCACCACGGCTATTGGCAGCTCATGCTTGGCTGCCAGCCGCTCACACTGGCTGCGGGCCACTCACTGTAGCCTATGGCAGCCCACTGCAGCAGGGGCTGCAGCCCACACCATCACCGGGGCTCACACAGCCCAGCTCCAGGTGGAACTGTTGTTAGCTGTAGAGGGCAGTGTCACTGGCCCTCATGTGGGATCCGAACCGGGGCCGCTGGCATCCCAAAACCAGCGCTTAATCAATGCGCCACTCGGCCGGCCCGCTAAGGGTTTTTAACATAAATCTCTGTTGGATTTTTGTTGAATGCTTTTTCTGCATCTATTGATATAACCATATGATTTTTATTCTTCATTTTGTTGAAATGGTGTATCACATTAATTGTTTTATGAATGATGAACCAGCCTTGCGTACTAGGGATGAAACCCACTTGATCATGATGTATGATCTTTTTAACATATTGCTGAATTCTGTTTGCTAATATTTTATTGAGAATTTTTGCATCTATGTTCATCAGTGATATTGGCCTATACTTTTCCTTTTTTGTGCAGTCTTTATCTGGTTTTGGAATCAGGGTGATAGTGGCTTCATAAAAAGAATTTGTGAGCCTTCCCTTCTTCTGGATTTTTTGGAATAGTTTGAGAAGAATAGGTGAAAATTCTTTTTGAATGTTTGATAAAATTAATTTGTGACGCCATCTGGTCCAGGGCTTTTGTTTTTTGGGAGCTTGTCGATTACTGATTCAATTTCCTTGGTAGTAATCAGACTATTTAGATTTTCTGTTTCTTCTCAAGTTAGCTTTGGAAGGTTGTATGCTTCTAGAAAATTATTCATTTCTTCCAGATTGTCAAATTTGTTGGCATATGGTTGCTCATAGTAATTTCTTAAAATTTTTTGTATTTCTGTGATGTCTGTAGTCATTTCCCCTCTTTTGTTCCTGATTTTACTAATTTGAGTCCTCTCTCTTTTTTTTTGATGAGCCTAGCTAGAGGTTTGTCAATTTTTGTTTATCTCCTCAAAAAACCAGCTCTTGGTTTCGTTGATCTTTTGTATTGTTTTTCTGTTCTCTATGTTGTTTATTTCTGCTCTAGTTTTTATTATCTCCTTCCTTTTAGTTCCCTTTGGCTTCTTTTGCTGTTCTTTTTCTAGTTCCCTGAGATGTAAAAATAACCTTTTGATTTGAGATTTTTCTTCCTTCTTTAGGTAGGCCTGCAGTGCTATGAACTTCCCTCTTAGGACTGCTTTTGCTGCATCCCAGAGATTTTGGGTCATGGTGTTTTCATTTTTGTTTGTCTCGAGGTATGTTTTGATTTCCTCCTTGATCTCATTTGTGACCCACTCACTATTTAGTAGCATGTTATTTAGCCTCCATTTATTTGTCACCTTCCCGGATTTCTTCTTATAATTGATTTCTAGTTTCATAGCATTCTGGTCAGAGAAGACACTGAAATGATTTCAATCTTCTTAAATTTATTGAGACTTGTTTTGTGGGCTAACATGTGGTCTATCTTAGAAAATGTTCCATGTGCACTTTAAAAGAATGTATATTCTGTAGTTTTGGGGTGAAATGCTCTGAATATATCAGTTAAATCCAGCTGGTCTAATGTGTCATTTAAGGTCGCTGTTTCCACATTGATTTTCTGTCTGGAGGATCTGTCCATTGGTGACAGTGGGGTGTTGAAGTCCCCTACTATGATAGTGTTACTGTTGATCTCTGTCTTTATGTCTGACAATATCTATTTTATATATTTAGGAGCTCCTATGTTTGGTGCGTATATGTTTACTAGCGTTATGTCCTCTTGTTGGATCGATCCCTTTATTATTATGAAGTGTCATTCTTTGTCCTTTGTTATATTCTTCAATTTAAAGTCCATTTTATCTGATATAAATATTGCTACTCCAGCTTTTTTCTCAGTTCCATTTGCATGAAATATTTTACTCCATCCCTTTACTTTCAGCACAAATGAGTCTTTTGATCTGAGGTGAGTCTCTTATATACAGCATATGCTGGGGTCTTGCTTTCTTATCCATTCAGCCACCCTATGTCTTTTTTTTTTTTTTTTTTTAAGAGGGCAGTGTCCCTGGCTTTCATATGTGGGATCCAAACCCCAGGCCACTGGCGTCCCAAGCCAGCTCTTAACTACCGTGCCACTCATCCAGCCCTCATCCTATGTCTTTTTATTGGAGCATTTCATTCAGTTACGTTTAATGTGATTATTGATAGATGCATATTTATTGCCATTTTGTTATTTGTGTTCCTAGTCTTTCTTAGTTAGGTTGTTTTTCTCTTCTGCTTAAAGAAGCCCTTTTAACATTTCCTGCAAAGCAGGCTTGGTGGTAATGAATTCCCTTAACTTACTCTTTTCTGGAAAGCTCTTTATCTCGCCTTCAATTTTAAATGATAACCTTGCTGGATACAGCAATCTGGGTTGTAGGCCTTTATTTTTCATCACCTGCTACTCCCTTCTGGCCTGCAGAGTTTGTGTAGAAAAGTCAGCTGATAATCTTATGGGGGTACCCTTGTAAGTGCTGCCTTTCCCTTGCTGCTTTAAGGATTCTGTCTTTGTCGTTAACCCTTGCCATTTTCACTATGATGTGTCTTGGTGTGGGCCTGTTTGGAATCATCTGGGTTGGAACTCTCTGCACTTCCAGGGCTTGTATTTCACTGTCCTTTGCTAGGTTAGGGAAGTTTTCAGACATTAGTACTTCAAATATGTTCTCAATCCCATGCTCCCTCTCTTCTTCTTCTGGTATTCCAATGATCCACTTGTTGCGTTTAATGTTGTCCTCCAGCTCTCTTAAACTATTTTCAATGTTTTTCATTCTTTTCTCTTTTCGTTGTTCCGCTTGGGTGTTCCCTGCTATCTTGTCTTCTAAGTCACTGATTCGATTTTCTGCTTCATCCAATCTGCTAATCATTCCATCAAGTTTGTTATTTAATTCAGTAATTGTGTTCTTAATTTCTAGCTGGTTGCTTTCATGATTACTCTATCCTTCTTTATATTTTCATTAATTTCCTTGAACATTCTAATAATCAGTGTTCTGAACTCTATCTCCAGTAGGTTGTTTACCTCTATTTCCTCTAGTTCCATTAATTCAGGAAGTTTCTTCTGTTCTTTTTTTTTTTTTTTTAAAGATTTTATTGGGAAATTGGTGGAGGGAACAGCGTTGGGGAATCGGGGAAGGGGAACAGACAAGTCGCCGTCTTCTTGTTCTTCAGTTTAGTTGCGGAGGATGTTGCTTCACTGTTGGTATCGTCATTGCGCTCTTTCTGGATGAGGCAGATCGGTCGCTGGCCTCTGGATGTCGCTCATCGCGGCTATTGGCAGCTCATGCTTGGCTGCCAGCCGCTCACGCTGGTTGTGGGCCACTCACTGCAGCCTATGGCAGCCCACTGCAGCAGGGGCTGCAGCCCACACCATCACCGGGACTCGCACAGCCCAGCTCCAGGTGGAGCTGTTAGCTGTAGAGGGCAGTGTCACTGGCCCTCATGTGGGATCTGAACCGGGGCCGCTGGCATCCCAAAACCAGCGCTTAACCAATGCTCCACTTGGCCGGCCCTGTTCTTTTTTTTTTTTTTTTTTTTTTTTTAGGGCAGTGTCACTGGCCCTCATATGTGAACTGAACCGGGGCTGCTGGCTTCCCAAGCCAGCGCTTAACCACCGCACCACTCAGTTGGCCCTTCTGTTCTTTTATTTGGGTTGTGTTTCTTTGTCTCCCCATTCTGGCTTACTCTTTGTGTTTGCTTCAATATAACAGATAGATCCCCCAGGTTTCTCAGTCTTTTCTGGTTAAAATTATACGGTGTGTGTCCTTTATATTTGAATTACTCAGTCTCCCTATTCTCCTGTGTGTGTATTTATCTGAGGTGCTCCTTGTGTCGTGCGTCCTCACCTGTTGAAGTTTTAGTTTTGATTACTTTTGGCTTGTCAGTAGGTGGGATTGACTCCCAGACTGATTAGCTGTGAGGATCAGCAGTGTCCGCAGTTTATGAGCTGCTGTGAGAGGGTTGACCCCTCTGATGAGACTTGGAAACTTTGGGCCCTAGTACCTGTAGCAACTTCCTTTTGGGTGTGACTCTTGTATGTCAAACCCAGAAAGGCTCTGGTTTTATCTAAAGTTGGCCCCTGGGTATGATGATTCTTGTGTCTGTTTGTTTGGGCCCAGTGCTGCAGAGTGATTTTAGAGCAAAACAGATCAACAAGAACAACGTCCGCAGGCACCAAAGGCTCTCACATGTAAAAAAAATCAACCATCAATCTACAGTCCACTTGTACAGAAATATCAAACATACAAAAGATGAAAACAAAGAGAAACAAAACAACAACCACACACACAAAAAGAACAGAAGAGGAAACAAAATAAAATATAATATCATAAAATAACAACTAGAATAAATATGAGAAACCGAATAACTATACCAAAAAATAAAAATTAAAAATTAAAAAAATTTTTAAAAAGTAAAAATACCAAAAAAATTTTTGCAGAAAAAAGGAAAGGAGGAAAAGTATAGCAATGAGAAGAATGAATAAAAGAAGGGAGAAAGTGAGCGTGGGGGAAAAAAGAAAAAGAAAAGAAAGAAAAAGAAAAAAAAATATTTGTCTACACACCCATATATATGGACATATATTCACCTATATACACCCATATATATGCCTATATTAAAAACTAGAAAATGATAAAAATGAAATAGAAATAAAAACCAAAAACAACCAAGATAAGCAACCAATAAAGGGAAAAACAAACAAACAAACAAACAAAACCTGTGCCGGTCTTGGCTAAAGTCCACCAAACTCTCTTCAGTTTGTCCTCTGCTGTACAAGACTTCCTGTGTGTCTTGTGGGAACAGAGTAGGCCACCTGATGCCTAGAGTGATCCTGGCACTGCAGGTTTGCTGTACTTGAGCGTGGTTGTGACGTGTGATTGGTGGTTTTTACAGTCACTGCCTTTTTGCTTTTGTCTGTCCCAAGGCAGGCTGCACCTCCAAAGGCTCAAATGAGTGTCTTTGGGCACCCTTTCCGTTGACAGCTGTGGAGAATTAAAGAATTCCTCACTACCAAAAGCCAGCTGATAAGAATCTGTTAATTAGTGCCTCAGCAGGTGAACCTGCCCTGCCTCCCAAGCCTTGCATAAAGGTGGGGGCGGTGTAGGTAGTCTCACTCTGCAGCCTTTACTGGGGCGGAAATTCTCAACCCCCTGCAGATAGGAATACCTCTGTGGTCTTCCCCTACTGCTCCATTCAGAAGTCAGTTTAAGACTCTGGTTTGGCGGGGGCCAAAGTTTGTGGAAGTGGGTGGTTTATTTTTTTTATTTTTTTATTTTTTTGCTTTCTGTTCAAGAGAGGAGAAAAAAGTAAAAAAAAAGACAATTCCAACACTGTTTTGAGCTAAGGCCTTTGCCTCATAGGCTCCAGTGGAGTTCCTGCTGCTCTCCCAAAGGGTTTGCCCGGGTTTAAGGGATTGTGCGCACCCTGCTGCGTGGCCCAGATCCCTGCTCCATGTCTCAAGGACCTGCGTCTCCCTCCGGCGTGCACTGAGTCTCCCCGCGCTGAGTATTCTTTTTTCCCCTTTTCGCCTGGTTTCAGGCTTCTGCCTCAGAGCCTGCTCTCTGCGGTACCCAGAGGGCACAGAGACTAATCCCTGAACCGGGTGAGTGCAGGGATTGATCTTGCCCTGTCGCTGCCGGGCTGTACACCCTGCTTCCTGGGAACCTGGGGAGCCCTGGGTGCAGCTCGTATCTCTGAATGCTTGTCTCCCCTTTCTCCTCCCCGCTCGCCTGGTCTGAGGCTTCTTTCTTAGACTGCCGGACCATCGCACTCTTGCTGTACTCTAGGTGGGCCATGGGGTGCAGGGAGCGAGCAGTGGGAACACTCACCTATCTGCTTTCTGAAGCTCGGTGCCTCAGCAGCCGCGGGTGCGGGCTGCACCTCACACATCTCACCGCCTTCTTCCCCTACTCGCCCGGCCTGCCCACCTTCCAGCAATTGTTGTGTGAAACTCTTAGTTGCTCTGTGTAATGAGTAGACGTCTTTTTGAAGCGTTACAGAAGTTCAAATTGTGGATATTTCCAGGGGAGAATTCAGGGAACCCTCGTCACAGCTGCCATCTTGCCCCCCCACCCTATTTGCAACATTGTTAATTATATTCCTTGAACTGTGTTTCATATCCCTGTGGCAATATTGTAGCTACCTATTTATGCTGTCTGATCCCTTCCCCTTCTCACTCATCCCCACCCCCCTCCCATCTAGCAATCATCAGATTTTCCTCTATATCTCTGAGACTACTTCTGTTTACTTTGCTCATTTATTCAAATCTTTAGATTCCACATATAAGTGAGATCATATGGTATTTGTCTTTCTCCGAGTGACTTATTTCACTTAGCATAATGTTCTCTAGGCCCATCCATATCATTGCAAATGGTGAGATTTCTTTCTTCTTTATAACTGAGTAATACTCCATTGTATAAATGTACCGCAGTTTCTTAATCCAGTCATATACTGCTGGGTATTTCTTTGTTTCCAAGTCTTGACTATTGTAAATAGGGCTGCCATAAACATAGGGGCACATATATTTTTTTTGAATTAGTGTCTTGGGTTTCTCCGGTTAGATTCCTAAAAGTGGAATTGCTGGGTTACACGGTAGTTCCATTTCCAGTTTTTTGAGACACTTCCATACTGAGTTCCATAATGGCTGCACCAATTTACAGTCCCACCAACAGTGCACCAGGGTTGCCTTTTCTTCACACCCTCCCCAGCACTTGTTGTTTGTTGATGATAGCCATTCTGACCGGAGTGAGGTATTATCTCATTGTGGTTTTTATTTGCATTTCTCTAGTGATTGGTGAGGTTGAACATTTTTTTCATATGTCTGTTGGCCATCTTAAGGGGCCTTTTCCCACTGAGTACGATGTTACCTGTGGGCTTATCATATATGGTCTTTTTTTTTTTTTTTTTTTTTTTTTTGAAGGCAGTGTCACTGGCCCTCACATGTGGGACCTGAACCGGGGCCGCCGGCTTCTGAAGCCAGCGCTAAACCACCGCGCCACTCAGCCGGCCTGTATATGGTCTTTATTATGTTGAGATATGATCTCTCTATTCCCACCTTGCTAAGAGTTTTTGTCATAAATGGCTGCTGGATTTTATTAAATGCTTTATCTGCATCTATTGATATGATTTTTAATTTTCATTTTGTTAAAATGATGTATTACATTAGTTGATTTGCAGATATTGACCAAACTTGCATATCAGGATTGAATCCCACTTGATAGTGGTGTATAATCTTTTTAATGTGTTGCTGAATCTGGTTTGCTAGTATTTTGTTGAGGATTTTTGCATCTATGTTCATTAGGGATATCGGCCTATAGTTGCTTTTTTTTGTAATATCTTTATCTGATTTTGGGATCAGAGTAATAGTGGCCTCATAAAATGTGCTTGGGAGCCTTTCCTTCTGCATTTTTTTGAATAGTTTGAGGAGCATAGGTGTTAATTCTTTTTTGAACGTTTTGTAAAATTCACCTGTGAAGCCATCTGGTCCAGGACTTTTGTTTGTTGGAAGCTTGTTGATTACTAATTTAATTTCTTTGGTAGTAATCAGTATGTTCAGAGTTTCTGTTTCTTTTTGGTTCAGACTTGGTCGATTGTATGCATCTAGAAATTTATCCATTTCTTCCAGATTGTCGAATTTGTTGGTATATAGTTGCTCGCGGTATTTTCTTAAATTTTTATGTATTTCTGTGGTATCTGTTGCCACTTCTCCTCTTTCATTTCCAATTTTATTAATTTGGGTCCTTCCTCCCTTTTTCTTGGTGAGCCTGGCTAAGGGTTTGTCGATTTTGTTTATCTTTAAAAAAAAAAACAGCTCTTGGTTTCATTGATCTTTCGTATGTTTTTTGGTCTCTATTTCCTTTATTTCTGCTCTGGTCTTTATTATTTCCTTCCTTGTACTCCCTTTGGGCTTGTTTTTGCTCTTCTTTTTCCAGTTCCCTTAGGTGTAAAGACACCTGTTGATTTGAGATTTTTCTTCCTTCTTTAGGTAGGCCTGCACTGCTATGAACTTCCCTCTTAGGACTACTTTCGTTGCATCCCATAGATTTTGGGTTGTTGTGTTCTCATTTTCATTTGTCTTGATGTATCTGTTGATTTCCCCCTTGATCTCATTTTTGATCCACTTGCTATTTAGTAACATGTTATTCAGCCTCATGTATTTGTGTGCTTTCTGAATTTCTTTTTATAATTGATTTCTAGTTTCATAGCATTATGGTTGGAGAAGACACTTCTATGATTTCAATCTTTTAAAATTTACTGAGACTTGTTTTGTGGCCTAAGACGTGATCTATCTTGGAAAATGTTACCTGTGCACTTGAGAAGATTGTATATTCTGTTGTTTGGGGTGAAATACTCTAAAAATATTGATTAAATCCAGCTGTCTAAAGTGTCATTTAAGGCAACTGTATCCGTGTTGATGTTCTGTCTGGAGGATTTGTCAATTGGTGACAACAGGGTGTTGAAGTCCCCTACTACAATAGTGTTACTGTTGATCTCTGTCCTTATGTCTGTCAAAATCTGTTTTATATATTTAGGAGCTCCTATGTTGGATGCATAGATGTTTACTAGAATTGTGTCCTCTTGTTGAATCCATCTCTTTATTATTACGTAGTGCCCTTCTTTGTCTTTTATTGTAGTCTTCATTTTAAAGTCTGTTTTGTCCAGAAAAGTATTGCTACTCCAGCTTTTTTCTCATTTCCATTTGCATGAAATATCTTATTCCATGCCTTTATTTTCAGTCTGTGTGTGTCTTTTGATCTGAGATGAGTCTTTTGTAGACAGCATATGCATGGGTACTGTTTTCTTATCTACTCAGCCACTCTATGTCTTTTGATTGGAGCATTTAGCCCATTCACATTTAGAGTGAATACTGATAGGTGCATATTTATTACCATTTTGTTATTTGTATTTGTGGTCTTCCTTTGTTGGCTTGTTTCCCCCTTTCTTCTGTCTAAAAAAGCCCTTTTAACATTTCCTGCAATGATGGCTTGTTGGTAATGAATTCCTTAAGCTTATTCTTTTCTGAGAAGCTCTTTATTACTCCTTCAATTTTTTTTTCTTTTTTTTTTTAGCTGAGCCATCCTGCCACCTGTTGGCAGCTCAACGGCAACTCAGCTTGGGCTGGCATCAAACCGCCATTGCTCAGAGCTCAGCTCGCACTCTTGAGCGAGCTCTTAACCAACTGAGCCACTCGGCTGGCCCTCTCCTTCAATTTTAAGTGATAGCCTTGCTTGGTAGAGCAATTTTGGTTATAGGCCTTTATTTTGTGTCACTTTGAATATTTCTGCCACTCTCTTCTGGCCTGCAGAGTTTCTGTAGACAAGTCAGCTGTTACTCACTCCTATCAATGTTGATATGGCCCCTTTTTAAAATCTTTCATTTAGAGGTTCTGTTCATCTAATGTTCAGGGGACTTCTGAGGTTAAATGTTGTATATATTTTTTGTAATTTTGTTGTGATTATAGGAAGCAGTTGGCACAGCGTCCGTCTATTCTACCATCTAACCATTGTTCTTCAAAAAAATCATCAGATTTCTATGAAATCACAAAAGACCCTGAAGAGCCAAAACAATCCTCAGAAAAAAGAATAAGGCCACACTCCCTGACTTCAGCTTGTACCAGAAAGCGACAGTAATCAAAACAGTGTGGTATTGGCAGAAAAATAAACACACAGACCAATGGAATAGAACTGAGAACCCAAAAATAAATCCACATATATATGAGCAGATAATTTTTGACAAAGGAGCCCAGCCACATGCAAAAGAATGAAACTAGACTGCTATCTGTTTCCATATACCAAAATTAACTAAAAATGGAATCAAAGACCTAAACATAAGACATGAAACAATAAACTGCATAGAAGAAAGCACAGGTACTAAACTTATGGACCTTGGGTTCAAAGAGGATTTCATGAATTTGACCTAAAAGCGAGGAAAGTAAAAACAAAAATAAATGAATGGGAATATATGAAACTGTGAAAGCTTCTGCACAGCAAAAGAAATCATCAGTAAAACAAAAAAGCAAACAATCAGATGGGATAAGATATTTACAAATAATGCCTCTAATAAGGAGCTAATATCCAAAATATATAAAAACTCATACAACTCAACAACAACAATGAAAAACAATCCAATGAAAAATGGTCAGAGGACCTGAACAGAAACTTCTCCCAAGAAGACACACAAATGGCCAACAGATATATGAAAAACTGCTTAACTTCACTAGCTATTAGGGAAATGCAAATCAAAACCATGATGACATAACACCTCATACCTGTTAGAATGGCTATTATCAACAAGACAAAAAATAACAAGTGTTAGAGAAGTTGTGGAGAAAAAGGAAACTTCACGTACTATTGGTGGGAATGCAAATTGGTAAAGCTGCTATGAAAAAAAGTATAGAATTCCTCAAAAACTTAAGACTAGAATTACCATACAATCCAGCAATCCTTCTTCTGGGTATCTATCTAAAAACTCTGAAGACATTTATGGGTGAACATATATGTACTCCTATGTTCATTGCAGCATTATTTACAATGGCCAAGATATGGAAACAACCAAAGTGTCCTTTGATAGATGATTGGATGAAGATGTGGTGCACACAATGAGATACCACCTCACTCCGGTCAGAATGGCTATCATCAATACATCAACAAACAACAAGTGCTGGAGAGGTTGTGGAGAAAAGGGAACCCTGGTGCACTCTTGATGGAATTGTAGATTGGTGCAGCCACTATGGAAATCAGTATGGAGGTATCTCAAAAAACTGAAAATGGAACTATCTTGTGACCCAGCAATTCCACTCTTAGTTATCTATCCAGAGTAACCGAGACACTAATTCAAAAAAATATATGCAACCTTATGTTTATTTCAGCCCTACTTACAATAGCTAAGACTTGGAAATAACCCAAATGCCCATCGATAGAAGCCTGGATTTAAAAACTGTGGTACATTTATACAGTGGAGTATTATGCAGTAGAGTATTATGCAGCTATAAAGAAGAATGAAATCTTACCATTTGCAACTATATGGATGGGCCTAGAGAACATCATGCTAAATGAAATAAATCAGTCGGAGAAAGAGAAATACCATATGATCTCACTTATATGTGGAATCTAAAGAACTATATAAATGAGCAAGATAAACAGAAATAGTCTCAGAGATATAGAGGAAAAACTGATGGTTGCTAAATGGGAGGGAGTGGGGATGAGGGAGAAGTGGAAAGGATTAGAAAGCATAAATTGGTAACTACAATATTGTCACAG
Organism: Aselliscus stoliczkanus; assembly: GCA_033961575.1. Lineage (NCBI taxonomy): Eukaryota > Metazoa > Chordata > Mammalia > Chiroptera > Hipposideridae > Aselliscus > Aselliscus stoliczkanus. Next base: position 12,494,236 of record CM066735.1, read on the forward strand.
GGGTATCAGTCAGTTTGGGGAATATAATCAATAATGTTGTAAATATTTTAGAGGGTGTCAGATGGGCACGTGTCTTCTTAGAGAGGCCGCTACTTAGACAGTGTAGATGCTTGACCACTGCACTGTACATCTGAAGCTGAAATGGAATAATATTGTATATCACCTATAATTTAATATATATAGGGGCCGACTGAGTGGCTCAGTTGGTTAAGAGCTGGCTTAAGAGTGCGAGCTGAGCTCTGAGCAACGGCGGTTCGATGCCAGCCCGAGCTGAGTTGCTGTTGAGCTGCCAACAGGTGGCAGGATGGCTCAGCTTAAAAAAAAAAGAATATTGTTTGGGCCGGCCGAGTGGCGTGGTGGTTAAGCGCTGGCTTGGGAAGCCAGTGGCCCCGGTTCGGTCCCACATATGAGGGCCAGTGACACTGCCCTCAAAAAAAATAAAAATAAAAATAAAAATAAAAAAAGACCCAAGAGTGGGTATACTTCTTTGGGCCGGCCGAGTGGCGCAGTGGTTAAGTGCTGGCTTAGGAAGCCAGCAGCCCCGGTTCAGTCCCACATGTGAGGGCCAGTGACACTGCCCTCAAAAAAAAAATAATATATATATATATATATAGTCACAGTATATGGAGAATAGTATAGGGAATAGAGTCAATGGAAGTGTAATAGATATATACAACATCAGAAGGGCAATAGATTGGGGGAGGGAGGTTATCACTTTGTGAGGGGTGAAATGTATAACTATTACATTGTTTTGCACACCTGAAACTAATAATAAAAAGCAAACTTATTAAAGTGAAAAAGAAAAGGAAGATGTGGTGCATATATACAATGGAATATTACTCAGCCATAAGATGAAATGCTTCCATTTGTGACAACACGTATGGATCTTGAGATTATCATGCGAAGCGAAATAAGCCAGACAGAAAAAGTGGAGAACTATATGACTTCACTCATATGTGAAATATAAAATTGAAAGCTTAAAATGAACAAGACAAAAAACCAGAAATTCATAGACACAACAGTTTAGTAGTTATCAGAGGGTAAGGGGGGAGAAGGGGTAATAGTAGAGGGAAAAAGGGGTCAAATATATGGTGATGGAAGGAGAACTGACCCTGGATGGTGAATACACAATGCTATATGTAGATGATATATTATAGAAATGTACACTTGAAACCTATATAATTTTACTAAAAAATGTCACCCCAATAAATTTAACAAAAAATATTTCAAAAAATAAAATAAATTAATGATAACCATTCTACATTGAATCTGTGTGCTTAAGTTTCTATATTTTTAAAATTTCACATTAATTCAGCCATAATAATTTTCATTTCTATCCTCTCCAACTTTCTTTCGATTTTACTGGGGAATTAGGGGAGGGAACAGTGTTGGTGAATCAGGGAAGGGGAACAGACAAGTTGCTGTCGTTTTGTTCTTCAGTCTAGTTGTGGAGAACATCATTCACTGGCCCATGTTGGTACTGTGATCATTGTGCTCTTCCAGTCTGAGGCAGATGGGTTGTCAGCCATTGAATGGCCGCTCACAGCAGCCCATGCAGCCCCACGGCAGCCTATGCTGTCGCCAGTGACTCACAGCAGCCCAGCTCCAGGTCGAACTGTTGTTCACCATCTTAGCAGTAGAGGGTGGAGCGTCACTGGCCCATGTGGCTCCAAAGAGGCAGCCTTGCTGTTGTCGGAGAGTGGGCCTTTCTTGGCGCAAAGTCCAGGTCCTTGGCAACTTGAGCAAAGAATTGAACGAGATACCAGAGTAAAGCAGTAAAATTAGTAGTTTATTAGAAGAGATAGTACATTTAGAAGTAAAAGTAGGCCTGAATGCTAGAGGATGGGTCAAGGGCCCATTACTAGAAGTTACATTCCAGAGAGTGTGGAGTAGGCCACACGCAAAGGTGAGGTTCAAAGGGAAGAAGCAGCAGCAGCAGCAGCAGAAGCAGCAGAAGCAGAAGCAGCAGCGCGGGCTTCCCAGGACTTGGGGTTTTTATCCTTTTTCTCTAGAATGGGCTGTTCTTTCTGGGCGTAGAACCACTTGATTGGCACCTGTGATTGACAAGAGGTACTGCGCAGGTATGAGTGACTGGTCTGATCTAGTTGGATATTTTGTGTCCATTTGCTCTTCCCGCAGGGGTAGGTAGTTACAATACAACGGGGAGTTTTGGGTGGAGAGGGCATGTGCCTCAGGCAGTTGCACTCTGTGGGAGTGTAGGAATGTAGAGACCCAATGCCTGCCTCTAACTGCCTGCCTAGTTTTCCTCGAGAGACGTGATCCCCATAAAATCTCTATGGGAAGCTGAGGGACAGGAGGTCTCTTCTTCTGTATCTGCTTCCTGCTGGGCAGGGGTGTAGAGTTGTCCCTGCCTATTGGGGGTTCACGGAACTCTCACCCTAGCTGATCTCAGATGAGAGGAAGGGGTCTCAAGCTCCACCTGGAAGACCGTGTTGGCTTCTTTGCTTGTTGGGGTATCCCCTGCATCCTCAAGGCTCCTGAATGAGGACAAAGATATAAATCTGTTAGTTCTTATGAAACTTGTGGCTATTCAGTCCATCACTCAGGTGGCATCAGTTGTCTGGACACAGAATGGGTTTGACATTTAGCTTCCTGGCCTGGGGGATATTAGGAAGTCTCAGGCTTTCAACTAGTTATCTGAAGCAGGGGTAGGAGACTTCTATTGTTTCAGATTCAGGAACTGATTTACAAAGCAATTAAGAAGCAGGGGGGATCTTCCATCCAAGAGCTAAGAAACTAAAGAACTAGAGAGGAGACTTAACATTTCTATAGTTAACATTTCTATAGGAAAGAAAACATTAAAGTTTTTCAGTGGTGGGGGTTGGTGCTGCTCAGTTGGCCGGTAACACTGCTGCTCAGAGCTTGCACTCCCAAGCCAACTCTTAACTAACGAGCCACTCAGCAGGCCCTCCAACTTTCTTTCAAACTTCCATTCAACATAAAAGATGGAATTATTGAGCATGTGTATATACATATACGACATTTAGTGTGTTTACTTATTTAAAAAATGATATATAGGGCCGGCTGAGTGGCGCGGTGGTTAAGAGCTGGCTTGGGACGCCAGTGGCCCTGGTTCGGGTCCCACGTATGAGGGCCAGTGACACTGCCCTCAAAAAAAAAAAAAGATATATAATACACATATACACAAACACACTACTAACTCATGAAAGAGTTCTTGGATTCAACAAAGTATTTCCACAGATTTTGTTTACCTGCACCACAGTCATAAGAATTATTATTATCCTACATTACCATCAGAAATAAGGAAGCTAGGCTCAAGGAGATCCAATTTTTCACAATAAGTAACAATGCAATTAACCTTTTGTACACTTGCTTGAATTATGTATAAATGGACTCATTCAATATGTGTTCTTAATTTTGTAAAGTCCCTTTAATTCAGCAAATTGTGTTCTTTAAATATGTGCAGAAAAATCAAATGATGCATAGCTCAAGGTACAGCACAAGTAGCTGAGTCACATTTTAACATTGGGAGAGATAAATATCACTGGGTAGAAAACAAAGTGGGTATATGGATATAAAAATAGTGATGTAAATATAAAGCAAACCGCATTTGGAAAGCTCTCATCTTTTTTTTTTTTTTTTTTTTGAGGGCAGCGTCACTGGCCCTCATATTGTTGTCGGAGAGTGAGCCTTTCTTGGCGCAGAGTCCAGGTCCTTGGCAACTCGAGCAAAGAATTGAACGAGATACCAGAGTAAAGCAGTAAAATAAGTAGTTTATTAGAAAAGACAGTACATCCAGACTAGAGGATGGCCTAAGGGCCCATTACCAAAGAGTGTGGAGGGGGCATACGCAAAGGTGAGGCTTAAAGGGAAGAAGCAGCAACAGAAGTAGCAGTAGCAGCCCCGTGCTTCCCTCCCAGGACTTGGGGTTTTTATCCTTTTTCTCCAGGATGGGCTGTTCTTCCTGGGGTAGGACCACTTGATTGGCCCCTGTGATTAACAAGAGGTACTGTGTAGGTGTGAGTGACTGGTCTGATCTAGTTGGATATTTTGCGCCCATTTGCTCTTCCCGCAGGGGTAGGTAATTACAATACAAAGGGGAGTTTTGGGTGGAGAGGGGATGTCCCCCAGGCGGTCACACTGTGGGACGTGCAGGAATGCAGAGACCCAATGCCTGCCTCTAACTACCTGCCTAGGTTTTCCTTGAGAGACGTGATCCCCGTAAAATCTCTATGGGAATCTGAGGGACAGGAGGTCTCTTCTTCTGTATCTGCTTCCTGCTGGACAGGGGCGTAGAGCTGTCCCTGCCTATTGGGGTTCACGGAACTCTCGCCCTAGCTGATCTCAGATGAGAGGAAGGGGTCTCAAGCTCCACCTGGAAGACCGTGTTGGCTTCTTTGCTTGTTGGGGAATCCCCTGTATCCTCAAGGCTCCTGAATGAGGACAAAAATATAAATCTGTTAGTTCTTATGAAACTTGTGGCTATTCAGTCCATCACTCAGGTGGAGTCAGTTGTCTGAACACAGAATGGGTTTGACATTTAGCTTCCTTGCCTGGGGGATATTAGGAAGTCTCAGGCTTTCAAATAGTTATCTGAAGCAGGAGTAGGAGACTTCTATTGTTTTAGATTCAGGAACTAATTTACAAAGCAATTAAGAAGCAAGGGGGGATCTTCCTGTCAGAAAAGCAATCAAGGCCCAAGAGCTAAGAAACTAAAGAACTAGGGAGGAGACTTAACATTTTTATACTTTACATTTCTATAGAAAAGAAAACATTAAAGTTTTTCAGTGGTGGGGGTTGGTGCTGCTCAGTTGGCCGGTAACAATATGTGGGACGAACCCGGGCCACTGGCTTCCCAAGCCAGCACTTAACCACCGTGCCACTCTGCCGGCCCTGGCTCTCATCTTTTAAACTAAAAGTTTAACTGTCATAAATTGGTTCAAGACGGGTGCACTATGGCCTCACACAACATCATTGATGAGTATAGAAACATAATGTAGACTTCCACTTGATGATGCAGACTTATGAATATGTGAGCAAAGAGTAGTCAGCTCCTATCATATAATCCCATTTACAAATGCATTAAAGAAAACAGCATTTAGGACAGCTTTTTATACAGCATTATCTAATTCATACAACAATCAAGGCAAACAAAACTGAGGACAATGATGACAATCTCTTTTTAAACTTTTGTCATATGTTTTGATGTTTGAAGACAGCATTCTTCATCACTTTGTTATTTTTATTCCTGCTATGCCAAAAAAATATTTTCAGAGCTCCCTTTATATCTTTGTTTCTGAGACTATAGATGAAGGGGTTGAGCATGGGTGTGACCACAGTGTACATCACCGAGGCTGTTGCACTTGACTGTAAGCTGTGGGTCACAGCAGAGCTGAGGTACACTCCTATGATTGTACAATAAAATAAAAAGACAACTGAGAGGTGAGATGCACAGGTAGAAAATGCTTTATACTTCCCTTGAGCTGATGACATTGCACATATGGAAGACACTATCTTACCATAAGAGCAAAGGATCCCAGCCAGGGGACCACCAGCCAGCAGCGCAGCTGCAAAATACATCACCAAGTTGTTAAGAAAGTTGTCAGAACAGGCAAGTTGGACCATCTGATTGAGTTCACAGAAAAAGTGGGGGATGTGCAAGAGTGTACAGAAGGATAGTTGCAATGTCATTAAGCTTTGTAATAAAGAATACAGGGCACTCATGATCCAGGACAACAGAACCAGCAGCCCACAAAGCCGCGGGTGCATGATGACCATGTAGTGCAGGGGGTGACAGATGGCCACAAAGCGGTCATAGGCCATCACGGTCAGGAGGAAGTCATCCAACACTGCAAAGAGTGTGAAAAAATACATCTGTGTGATGCAGCCTTCATAGGTTATGACTTTGCTCTGTGTCTGGATGTTCAGCAGCATCTTGGGGATGGTGGTGGAGGTGAAACAGATGTCCACAAAGGACAGGTTGGAGAGGAAGAAGTACATGGGCGTGTGGAGGTGGGGGTCTGAGCTGACGGCCAGGATGAGGAGCAGGTTTCCGAATACAGTGACCAGGTACATGGACAGGAAGAGCCCAAAGATGAGGGGCTGCAGTTCTGACTCCTCTGAAAGTCCCAGGAGAAGAAACTCTGAAATTCGTGTACCATTGCCTGGTTCCATGAGGTAGAGATGATGACTAGGAATGAAAACATAACAAGATTAATCTTCACACATGGACACTAATGACATGTTGAAATGATATGATTTATATGTTGCAGTCAAATACGTATATAATACATATGTGTTTTGTAGAAAACTGCTCTCCTTTAAGGACTCTCCCATTACATCTCTGATTAGGAATTCCTGTCCCTCCTCAGCTTTCTGCTGAATAAATCATGTATTTTACAGGATTGATGAGAAATTCTTTCTTTTTTTAAAAAAGATTTTATTGAGGAATTGGGGGAGAGGAACAGTATTGGGGAATCGGGGAAGGGGAACAGATAAGTTGTCTTTTTGTTCTTTAGTCTTGTTGCAGAGGATGTTGCTTCACTGGCCCATGTTGGCATCATCATCGTGCCCTTCCGGGATGAGACAGATCGGTCGCCAACCTCTGGATGGTTGCTCACCGCGGCTATTGGCAGCTCACGCTGGCTGCTGGTCACTCACTGTAGCCTATGGCAGCCCACTGCAGCAGGGGCTGCAGCCTACACTGTTGCCAGGGCTCACGCAGCCCAGCTCCAGGTGGAGCTGTTGTTAGCTGTAGAGGGCAGTGTCACTGGCCCTCACATGTGGGATCCGAACCTGGGCCGCTGGCGTCCCAAGCCAGCTCGGCTGGCCCGAGAAATTCTTTCTTGCGTTTGAGGAATACATGCTAGTCCTGACATTTACTCATCAAGGGCTGTAGGGTCATGAGAAACAAAAGTTCTTGTAACACAATGAAGGGAAAAGAATATAAGGAAATAAAAAAAATCATATACCGTGTCAGACTGGGCAGGTTCTTTGAAGAAAAAGAAAGTAGGTATACAAAAGATGGATGAGTGTGTTATATTTACTAGAATTGAGAAAGACCTGTAAAGAATGTGCCATTTGAACAGAGAGCTCAAGGAAGACAGAGGGGAAGACATGCAGACATCTGGGAAGTGTGTCGCCTGCATCGGAAAGAGCCAGAGCAAAGGTCCTGAGGTTGGCATTTGTTTCAAATAATCAAGCCTTAAGAAAGCCATGTGGTGAGGGGAATGAGCAAGGAGAGTGATAGAGATGGCATCAGAGAATGTTGATGAATGGGAATGCCTTAGGGAGTCTATTGATCACATATTCCATCCACTTTATTCATTTTTTTTCCAAGGGCTCCTGTGAGTAGAAGTCCTTCTTTATTTACATTTGTTTGGTAATATTCTGGCATCCATAGTTTAAGAGACACATTTTGGAGTATATGAGCTAGTACCCATGACCTGAGAATTGCTCATGCTCCATAAACCACACACACACTCACACACACACACACACGGAAACACATGAAAAAAGAGAGAGAGAGAGAGAGAGAGAGAGACAGAGAGAGACAGAGAGACAGAGAGACAGAGAGAGAGAAAGAGATCTGATCAGGTGGGATGGTCCCTGAGAGATTATGATGAGGAAAAAGCATCCTTTGTTCTGGTGACATGCCCACCGAAGTTATGAGACCCAGAATAACTAATAAAGTAGCAAAACCAATTATTTGAAAGAGAAAAGAACAATATCATTGTGGTGTGAAAACACCTTACAGAATGAACATCCCAGTAGAAAATGTGCTAAGAGAATAAACCTACAATGTACAAGAAATATACAATGTGAATGAAAAACAGGAGTTTTTAAAGCTGCAATGGGAAGAGACTTTTGTCAATGACATTAAGTGAAAAATTTTTGGAAACAGATAACTGGGTTTTCATTCTGGATCTACCCCCTGTTAGAATTTTGAACCAGGAGAGACAACTGGACAATTCTAAAGTGCTGATATCCTCACCCAAATAGTGCAGACAGTGGTGTCCATCAGAGTGGTGACAGATTTGAACAATGTATGTGAAATGCTTAGCCCAGATTCTTCCTGTTGGAAAATGAATGGCTCTCTCTGGTGGTGAGATGAGGCTGATTATTTTCTTCTACCCCTCCAATGTCTCCAATGCTTCCCCACCTCTTGATCCTCAATTCTACAGCCTCATTTCACTTCCTTGTCATCTCCCATCTAGCACAGGCTGGAACTCCTCTAGCAGATATTCGCATTGACTCATGGAAATCTCAGTACATTACAATGCTGATCATTGAACTCCCTGATTTTTATCCCCACCTAGTGACTCTGCAATGGAGATAGAAGCCAAAATTCTGTAGTTTCAGGAGGCTCAAGTCTCTGTGACATTTCAGCCATCTTCACCCTCACAGTGCCCTGCCCTCACTCACACTGATATCCCAAACATTGAACTTGACTCCCAGCTTCACCTGACGCTATAGCTTTAAGGCTCAGAGCCTGTGCACACGCGCTTCCCTCTGCTTACAGTCTCCCCACGTCTTTCTGGAATTTTTCACCCCTTCCCCATCCTCCAAACTCCATCTCCGTTCTCAAAATGTCTGGATCCTCTCTTTCATGAACCTTTCTTTCCTTAACATTCTCATAGGAAAGGGACACTTAATTTAGGTGTTATGGTGCCCATGGTGTAATTCTTATTTAATTCCATGTCTTGTTTTCCCCTGCTAGACAGTGAGGCATGTAGAATGTTATACATATTACCTCCCCTCTCACAAGAGTTAGCCGAGTTGGCAACAGTAGCTGAATAAATATGTATTCTATGACAGAATGAGAGAATGTGTTTTCACAGAAATTGCCAATGTTGAGAAAGAAGAAAAGGAGAAAATACTAACCTATGTGTGGGGAACACGCTAAAGGAATGTTTTCCATGATCTGAGGTAGAACTCATTAGGCTGTCAGGCTATGGTTTGTGAGATTTAAATAGAATAGAATCAATAAGGCACAAAAAATATTGGAATGCATTATACATAGTGAGGGTACATACAGAATCATTTCATGGTTCTCTATGTCAGTTGTGTGTGTGTATGTGTGTGTGTGTGTGTGTGTGTGTGAGAGAGAGAGAGAGAGAGAGTTTTCATGTGTGTGTATTGCTGTGTTGGTGGAAGAAGGTGATTGCTATTTTTAAAAACACATCTAAACTAAAAAACCATAAAGTTGGCAATAAAAAGAAACAGGTGTGAAATAAGAACACAATACGTATGAAAGGAGATTATTACTACTAAGGATGCAGGAGAACTTTTTACATTTAAAAAGTGATGGGGGGGCACAGTATGATTGACTGATAGAATTGACCACACAAAATATATAAATTTTCATACATCCCTCCCACATACTTCTATACATATATAAAATAATTCACTGTCAAATTGTAAAAAACTTTGGAGAAAAAACCCCAATTTTTGTCTGAAAGTATGGAATCCAAAACCACAATAAGAACTCAGTCCTCACTATATAAACTGTGTAAAGAAATTGCACAATTAACAGTGAAGCAAAAGGTGTATAAACCCAAAATATATGCAGTCACACCAGGAATAAAATAATTGCAAAGTGAAACTCTTTGGTATTCCTTTTAAACCAATTAAATAATGTTTTTTATGTGAATATCAAACATGAGAAATGATACTGTGAAGTGTTTCTTTCCGAAAAGACAGTTGCAAGTAGTATGTACTGCCTTGGTCTGGATCTTTTTCAAGAACACAAAACATGCTCAAACCCCAGCTTAAAATTTAAAAAAAAAAAAAAAAAAAAGGCCCTCACTTCACTGCTGACGCTGCCATACCTAATCCTCTGTATTCCTACTCCCTCCCTCGACAAACTGCAAAACTCCTGTGTCTGTTCTGATTTTACTGGAGCCACTTTATGCCTCCCATTCCTTCCTCAGTCTCTTCCAACTTCACGTCTATTCCCATCATGGAATTGTCAACAATGATCCTTGTATTGATGATTCCAATGAACACTTCTCTTAAGAATATTGAATAAATTATTTTTACATTAATTAGTGTACCTGGCAAAGAAACATGGCAATCTCTCTGCTCTGGGCTAGGCTGGTTAGGCTCTCAGGTGACCTCAGGTGAATGTTCCCATATTCCATTCTCTCTGACCTTTTCCTGAAGTCTCTGCTGGGCTCTCTGACTCACCTGGATGGAATCTCTGAGAGGGATGTCTCCGTGTGGAAGCCTGAATTCCTCCCTGATGTTTGATGATGGAAACTGAAGCTCTGTCCTCAGACAAGATAGCAGGAAAGAGTGAAGCATTGGCCCCCAATACGCTTAGGAATCCAAAAGCAACACACATGTCCTGTAAAGCCCAGGCTTGCATACACAGCAGAGGAGATACTTTCAGCTCCCTTTATCAGCTCATTAGACACCACTTCCATTGTGACTGCCACCTCTGGGCACTGGATTTCCCTGTGGGACACTGGTGTGGATGGAATGGAAATTATTCCTGCTGATTCTCTCTTCCCAAGGGACTAGGTGAGAAGTAAAGCTAATCCTGTCTTTGCTGCTCCTTCTCCATGACTATCTCACTCCCAGAGGTCTCACCTCCCAGCATCTTATCCCAACCCTGGGTTACAGTTCTCTCAAAAGTGTAAGACTGAGGACTCTGCCTTGACTAGGCCCCTTGGACCTTTAAACTCTGATTTATGGTGGGACACAACCCCTACTTTCAAAACTCCAGAAAATTGCGACTTCCCTCTTCAACAAGAGAGAGAACTGTGTAATATTGATGAAAAGCTAGGGCATAGACTTAGTTTCATGACACATCAGACTGTGGGAGTTCAGAACGAGCCACCTAACATATGACTCAGTGGTTGCAGATTATTTTGAGCTAAGTGCAATTTTAACTGCAGGCTCAAGAGAAACTTCTGCTCGAAGCTTTAACTGCCTAGAAAAACTTGAATTAGTGCCTTACCCATAATAAGAGAATATCAGAGATAATCTCTTTTTGATCTCTTTTAGATCTCTGACTCTCATGTATGTGGGGTTCCCATACATATGTATGTATTATATTTGGTTATTTTCTCTTAGTAATCTGTCATATTGGTAGACCAGCCAGAAGAACCTTGAGGGCAGAGGAGTTTTTTTTCTCTCCAACAGTTGGCATGGTGAGCTGGACAAACTCTCTGGCTGGAACCCCACACTTCCCCATGAGGCCGCTGCAGATGAGGAGACCCTGGCATGTGTGACACAGGCCGGCAGCAGGTGGAAATTTTTACCATGTTAGCACAATCTACATTTCTGTCTGCAGGATCTGGTAGAGATGAAAGTGATGAAAATCTTTTTCTCTTCTGAATTTAGAATTTAGGAGAAAATATTTGTGAAACCAGCTTCTTGGGCTAGTGATCCTTGATACTTGGTATGAGTACTCATGGATTTTGTTTTCTCAGTCTGTCTTGTTACTCTCCTTTCATCTTGTTATATGTTCTGAGAGCTTGGCTTTATGACTAGTGAGAATGCGCTTATTTTCTCTCTGGCCTGTACCATCCAGTGCACCTGCCAAGGCACACTTTGCTCTCTATCTGGTCAGGACAAGCTCTCAAAGGATTTTCTGTATCAATCCTGTTCCTCCCAGAGATGGTTTATTGTCTCCACCAGCTGGAGGATGCTTATGCATCTGGTAAGCAGCCAGATAGGCTGTGGATCCAAGCTTAGGGAATCTTAAACCTTATTCTAGAGGGGAATCAGCATGTGATTCCCCATGATTTGGAACAGCTGTTTAAAGACAGGGCTCCTCATCTTTCCCAAGCCAGCGCTTAACCACCGTGCCACTCGGCCGGCCCAAGGCTCCTCATCTTTCTTAGGCAAACTCTGGGAGTAAATTTCTGTGAGGGTTTTGTCTTTTTGTACTCTCCTTTAGGATGCCTCTGGCATCCATAGTATTAGTTTGAGTGTCAATTAAGATCGAAATCATCACGGCCAGATGATGGATTCTTTTAATTAGAAAAACTTCTATATTGAAAGAAAATTTTTTATAGAAATATTTTTTAGAGAGCTGGTCTAAAATGATTAGACCAGCTAATCATTTGAATAGCTCGTCATTATATTCCCTTAACCAGATGGAAGGACAGAGATTAGAACAAAAATCAAAGTCCACTCGGACCCCTTCCTCTTTGCTTTCAGACATTTGCAGATACTGTAAAAAAAATAAAAAATCAGGACATTGAAAGTACAATTTTCCTGTATTTAAAAAGGAAACTGAAAGACAAAGGATGTCAAACTCTTTTACTAACTTATTTACAGACAATTTAAAACTTTTATGTCCTAAGAACTTGCTTCGGTAACTGTCAGGTTGGAAGCTCCAAATGATGGCCAGACAGCAATGTGTGCTAAACTCCATTTACAGATAGGGCCCTACCAAACTGCTGCCGGCCTTCCAGGGAATTATAACCTAAAATACAATGGCTGTTATGAGAAATGTGCCAATTTAGATAAAATACTTTTAAAAGTGCACTTGACAGTAAGGTTCTGTTGGACCGGCCGAGTGGCGCGGTGGTTAAGCGCTGGCCTGGGAAGCCAGCGGCCCCGGTTCGGTCCCACATATGAGGGCCAGTGACACTGCTCTCAAAAAAAAAAAGAAAGTAAGGTTCCCAAATCAAATAAACAGAATGGGATAACTATTTTTAAATATTAGTAAGGGTGAAACAAAGAGAAAGGAGACTCACAGGACTCTTCCAGCAGGGTTGAAATGTTTAGATAGTTTTTAAAAATTGGGATAAATAAAACACACATCGATGAGGTTAAAACAGAGTTTTTAATACGGCTAACAAAGGGTGAATAGACCACATTGACCCAACTGTTGGCCCCTCAATATTAATGGGCTTCAAATAAGTCTGCTGTATTTATCCCAATGTGGAGAAATTTAAAAGACTGGAAGGAAGAGATTACAGGGAGAAACCCGACCAGCAATCACTTGGGGCAGCACTCAGGCTGGTTAAATCAAGTTAAAGATTGATTACAAAGTGACAACCCCATTGACTCCACTCCCCACACTGTACTCCACATCCCTTGATTCTATATACTAAATTATAGTTGACATATAATATTATTCAACAGCAGCTTCAGATGTACAGTGCAGTGGTCAGTCCATGAAGTGGTCTCCCTAAAAAGACATGAGTCCATCTGGCCCCCTAAAAAAATTTAGAACATTATCGATTATATTTCCCAAACTGTCTTTCCTATCCCTGTGGCAATATTGAAGTTGCCAATTTATGTTGTCACCCCTTCCCCTCTTCCCTCATCCGGCCCCCTCCCACCTAGCAATCAGCAGTTTTTCCCTTGTGTCTCTGAGACTACTTCAGTTTACATTGCTCGTTTATTCACACAAATATTGCGTATTTTGTACACCTGAAACTAATAATAAAAAATAATAAAAAAAAGTGATTACTGGGCTTGACCCCCTGCTGGGGACCCAAAGCCTTTTTTACTCAAGAGTGGGTAACATGGTCAGGAGATAGAAAAGACACTGTGGTACCAAAACCCATTGGTGAAGACCTGACTCAGGCTACAGTTAGATTAAAATAATATGGAAATATAAGGATTGATAAGATTATGAAAATTGGAATGTTTAAACAAGCTTTATGTTTTTAAAAAAGTTATGACAACTTTAATTGATTGTATCTCTTTTACCTGATTATAGTGCAGAAATCTCACTGAAGAATTGGTACTTGAGGCTGTCAGTCAATTCTTTCTTTTGGCTATCAGAAGGGCCATGGGATTTTTTAATACTGCTAGAAACATTTACTGTTTGTCCCAGCTGAAACCTGACAAGATATTTGAAAGAATTTAATAATGTTTCAATCAAGAAATTTGGCCAAATTTGAAACTAATGTCAGTGCCTGACAAGAAATGTACCCAGAGGGAGAGAAACATTCCAACAATGGGTGGATGGATTTGTCAGTCCTTTGCCACCATTTAGGTAATAACCCAGTTCTTGAGGTATGAAGAACAACTGTCCTTGTTTTTTTTTTTTTTTTTTTTAAAGATTTTATTGGGAAATTGGGGGAGGGGAACAGCATTGGGCAATGGGGGAAGGGGAACAGACAAGTTGCTCTCCTTTTGTTCTTCAGTCTAGTTGCGGAGGATGTTGCTTCACTGGCCCATGTTGGTATCGTCATTGTGCTCTTCCCGGGTGAGGCAGATCGGTCCACGGCCTCTGGATGTCGCTCACCGCAGCTATTGGCAGCTCACGCTGGCTGCCGGCCGCTCACGCTGGCTGCCGGCCACTCACTGTAGCCTATGGCAGCCCACTGCAGCAGGGGCTGCAGCCTACACCATCACCGGGGCTCGCACAGCCCAGCTCCAGGTGGAGCTGTTGTTAGCTGTGGAGGGCAGTGTCACTGGCCCTCATATGTGGGATCCGAACCTGGGCCGCTGGCATCCCAAAACCAGCTCTTAACCAATGCACCACTCGGCCGGCCCTGTCCTTGTTTTACAAATGAAGTCTGTACAAGACCAGAAGTGTGGTCCAGAAACAATTCAAAGTCCACCAATTCTTTTTACCTTCTTCAAACCTCCCTTATTCATCTCAAAAGGATTATAAATATTGATTTTATGAAACCAAAGTACTGCTTGGAGGAGTTTATATTCCTTTCCCTGTACTTTCGAGATGTAAATACCTAGCCTTCTCCAAGAACTCTTATCTGGGCTGTCTTTTCAAAAACAAATTTCAGGGAGGAAATCAGATTAACTAGAAAGAAAAAACTTAGCCATCTGGATGAATCAATTAACTTATTTCAACATTCTTTACTAAACCGGTATTTTGCATTATGGTGCCTGTCTCACGGCTAAAAGATCTCTGCTTGTGTGTGTATGTTCATGTGTGTTCTTTGGTATTTTCTACTTACCGATGGTATTGTTAATTTGTTTAAAAGGATCTCTATTGAATTGGCTTAAACAAACAAGTGCTTAGATGAGAATTCTCAAAAATATAACAGTAACTAGCCAAAATGCTTTTCAGAATCATGTGATCTGGGAAAATATTTGATATTGAAGCTGGTTTGAGTTTGGTTTGGCTAAATAGGCATGTCTATAGGGTCATCAACATTAAATAATACTTTTATTCTTCTGGGGTTCACTAATCAAATAGTTCATGTTTGTTGCAAAATTTGTCAGCAAGAAAAATAACTTGGTATGATGACATTTTCATAAGTAATCTAAACTTAATTGTTAAGAGCGAGTTAATTAAATAAATGTAAGTAGGATAAAACGTTTCTTTATGTTAACTTTCTAGCAATAATTATTGGGTTATTGGAAAAGTCATGATGTATTTTTTTCTATGTTTTTCGTTGCAAAAATGCAGTCATGACTTTTCCGACAACCCAATATATTTTACATGTACTTAAATTTTTTTTTTTTTTTTGAGGGCATGTCACTGGCCCTCACATGTGGGACCGAACCGGGGCCGCTGGCTTCCCAGGCCAGCGCTTAACCACCGCGCCACTCGGCCGGCCCTTAAATATTTTCTAAATAAATCACATTGGTAACTTGAAACTTTAAAGTTTTCCTGGGTAAATTAAATGATGAATAGTCATTGAATGTGTAGACCATTTCCAAATAAGATAAAATAATGACATACTAATTACTGAACATAAGTTTATCGACTTTTTGCTTTTTATTATAGAAGAACTAAAGATATTTGGGTCCATTAGTAAACATGTCTTGTACCATATTAAAAAATTTTTGTGCTATGAAAAATATATTTCCAGAAATTATAATATGTGTTCATAAATGTATGAATGTTGGTGTAACAGACAAGTTACAATTGCTTGCTTCTTATTTTTCACTAGAAATTATGGTTTTTAAAAGTTAAGTATTCTAATATATGTAATTAAAGCTATAGAAATTAAAAACAAGAGGGAAAACAATTGTATATACAAGATTTGAAATTTTATAATGTGGGACTAAATGGCAGCTCCTAACTTGTGATACGAGTATGAAATTCCTCATTGATTTAGCTTGTGGCTGAGGAGCAAACTTTCCTCTACCCTCAGGGTTCTTTTGGGTGATCTAATAATTAACTAGACTTGAGACAGATTAGAAAGAGTAATTGACCAAATTTAATACATATGTATGCGTGAAAACTCCATGTACATGAGAACCAGATACCCTATGTGCATGAGGGGTTCAGAGATAGAAAACGAACATGGGTATGAAGACATCCTGAGCTAGGTATGAGGTAGGGTGACTTGGAGGCTTCAAAGGGTCATTACAGGATGATAAGAACAGATGTTTATAAATAAAAGTTTCCTGTGCCATATAGATGGGTCAAAAAGAGACTATCTCTGGGCCGGCCCAGTGCGTATTGGTTAAGCGCTGGTTTTGGGATGCCAGCGGCCCCGGTTCGGATCCCACATGAGGGCCAGTGACACTGCCCTCTACAGCTAACAACAGCTCCACCTGGAGCTGGGCTGTGCGAGCCCCGGTGATGGTGTAGGCTGCAGCCCCTGCTGCAGTGGGCTGCCATAGGCTACAGTGAGTGGCCCGCAGCCAGCGTGAGTGGCTGGCAGCCAAGCGTGAGCTGCCAATAGCCACGGTGAGCGACATCCAGAGGCCAGCGACCTATCTGCCTCATCCGGGAAGAGCGCAATGACGATACCAACAGTGAAGCAACATCCTCCGCAACTAGACTGAAGAACAAAAAGACAGCAACTTGTCTGTTCCCCTTCCCCGATTCCCCAACGCTGTTCCCCTCCGCCAATTCCCCAATAAAAATCTTTAAAAAAAAAAAAAAAAGAGACTATCTCTGATAGTCTCTTATTATGGGAAAGGACCCTAATTTAAGTTCTTCTGAGTAGTTAAAGAGAAGAGCAGAAATTTCTCTTGAGCCCAAAGCTAAAATTGCCCTAAACTCAAAATAATCCACAATCTTGGGGTGGCTCATTCTGAGCTCCCACAGGCTGATGTGTCATGAAACCAACTTGTATAGTGCCCAAAAGTTTACATCAGAGTCACAGTTGTTCCCCTTATTAAAGAGGAAAATGGTATTTTCTCAAGCTATCAAGGGCCATATCCCACTACAAGTCAATGCTTTGAAGAGCCAGGGAATGTAGTCAAGGCAGAGTCCTCAGTTTCCCTTTTTTTTTTTTTTTTTTTTTGAGGGCAGTGTCACTGGCCCTCATATGTGGGACCGAACCAGGGCCGCTGGCTTCCCAGGCCAGCGCTTAACCACCGCGCCACTCGGGCAGCCCAGAGTCCTCAGTTTTAGACTTTGGAAAGAACTGTAATTCAGGGTTGGGCAGGTGGGAGAGTCATGTAGAAAAAGTAACAAAAACAGGACTCGCTTGACTTCTCAGTCCTTTGGGAAGAGAGAATCAGTGGGACTAATTTCCATTCCATCCACACCAGTGTCCCACAGGGAAATCCGGTGCCCAAAGGTGGCAGTCACAATGGAAGCAGTGTCTAAAGAGCTGATAAAGGGAGCTGAAAGTATCTCCTCTGCTGCATATGGAATCCTGGGCTTTACAGGACATGTGTGTTGCTTTTGGATTCCTAAGTCTGGTGGGGGCCAATGCTTCACTCCTTCCTGCTGTCATGCCTGGGGGCAGAGCTTCAGTTTCCATCATCAAACATCAGGGAGGAATTCAGACTTCCACCCAGAGTCCTCCCTCTCAGAGACCCCATCCAGGTGAGTCAGAGAGCCCAGCAGAGACTTCAGGAAAAGATCAGAGAAGATGGAACATGAGAACTTTCACCAGAGGTTACCTGAGAGCCTAACCAGCCTAGCCCAGAGCAGAGAGATTGCCATGTTTCTTTGCCAGGTACACTAATTAATGTAAAAATAATTTATTCAATATTTTTAAGAGAGAAGTGTTCATTGGAGTCAGCAATACAAGGATCATTGTTGACAATTCCATGATGGGAATAGACTTGAAGTTGGAAGAGACTGAGGAAGGAATGGGAGGCATAAGTGGCTCCAGTAAAATCAGAACAGACACAGGAGTTTTGCAGTTCAACGGGGGCAGAAAACAGAGGATTAGGTATGGAGGTGTCAGCAGTGAAGTGAGGATTTTTTTTTTTTTTAATTTTAAGCTGGGGTTTATATGATCATGTTTTGTATTCATTAAAAAGATCCATACCAAGGTGGTACATACTACCTTGCAACAGCTGTTCTGGAGAGAAACATTTCACAGTATCATCTCTCATGTTGGATATTCACATAGAAAACATTATTTAATAAGTCTAAAAAGGAATACTAAAGAATGTCACTTTTTGCAATTTTATTTCTAGTGTGAATGCATATATTTTGGGTTTAAACGTTTTTTACTTCACTATAAATTATGCAAGTTCTTTACACAGTTTACATAGTGAGGGCTGTGTTCTTATTGTGGTTTTGGATTTCATAACTTTCAGACAAAAATTGAGTTTTTTCACCAAAGTTTTTTACAATTTGACAGTGAATGATTTTATATACAGAGGGTTCCAAAAAAAATGTATACACATTTTAAGAAAGGAAAAAACTATTAAAATTGTAATACAATAAATGACAGTAGCATTCATTTGATTAACACCATCTTTTGAGCAAATGTCATACTACACATTGTCACTATAATTCAATTCTACTTTGAAAAATAATAACGTGTCTTAAAATGTGTACATTTTTTGACATCCCCGGTATGTATAGATATATTTGAGTGGGATGTATGAAAATTTATGAAGTACGTATGGTCAATTCTATTAGTTGGTCATATTATGTTCCTCTATTACTATTTTTTTTTTTTTTTTTTTTTTAGCTGAGCCCTCCTGCTACCTGTTGGCAGCTTAGCCGCTGCTCAGCTCAGGCTGGGCATTGAACTGCTGTTGCTCAGAGCTCAACTCACATTCTTGAGTGAGCTCTTAACCAACTGAGCCACTTGGCTGGCCCCCTCCATTACTTTTTAATGTAAAAAGTTGTTCTGCATCCTTAGTAATAATAATCTTTTTTCATACGTGTTGTGTTCCTATTTCACATCTGTTTATCCTTACTGCCAACTTTATAAGTTTTGAGGTTAGATGTGTTTTTAAAAATAGCAATCACCTTCTCTCATCTTGTGCAAGTTATTCCTTTGCATTTATCCAATAATCAATCTCTGTTATTCCTAAGCATATTTGAATCTATTTATATTGATATAGGTAGAAATTATAACTGTTGGTGCTGCTTCTTCCACTGCCTGTTTAAAAATTATTATTATTTTAATTAAAGTTTACTAGATGACAATTCTTAGTAAAATTACATAGGTTTCAGGTGTACAATTCTGTAATACATCATCTATATATCACATTGTATGGGTACCACCCAGAGTCAGTTCTCCTTCCATCACCATATATTTGATATCTTTTATCCTCATCTACCACCCACTTCCCCCCAACCATCTGGTAATCACGGAACTATTGTCTATGTCTATGAGTTTTTGTTTCTTTGTTTGGCTTGTTCCTTGGTTGTTTTCAGTTTTACATATCACATATCAGTGAAATCATATGGTTCTCGACTTTTTCTTTCTGATTTATTTCACTTAGCATAATAACCTCAAGATCCATCCATGTTGTCACAAATGGCACTATGTCATCTTTTCTTATGGCAGAATAGTATTCCATTGTATATATATACCACATCTTCTTTATCCAAACATCTATTGAAGGACACTTTGGTTGTTTCCATGTCTTGGCCATCATAAATAAAGCTGCAATGAAAATTAGAGCACATATATCTTTACAGATAAATGTTTTCAGAGTTTTTGGGTAGATACTCAGGAGAGGGATTGCTGGGTAATATGGTAATTCTATTTTTAATTTTTTGAGGAATCTCCACACTGCCGTCTATAGCGGCTATACCAATCTGTATTCCCACCAACAGTGTATTAGGGTTCCTTTTTCTCCACAGCCTCTCCAACACTTGTTATTATTTGTCTTGTTGATGATAGCCATTCTAAATGGTGTGAGGTGATATCTAATTGTGGTTTTTATTTGCATTTCTCTGAAGATTAGTGATGTTGAGTATTTTTTCATATGTTTATTGGCCATTTGTATGTCCTCTTTGGAGAAATGACTATTCAGGTCCTCTGCCCATTTTTCAATTGGATTTTTGTTGTTGTTGTTGTTGAGTTGTATGAGTTCCTTAGATAATTTGGATATTAGCCCCTTATTGGAGGCATTGTTTGCAAAAATCTTCTCCCATTTGGTTGGTTGTCTCTTTCTGTTGATGGTTTCTTTTGCTGTGCAGAAGCTTTTTAGTTTGATAGTCCCATTCATTTATTTTAGCTTTTACTTCCCTTGCCTTTGAAGTCAAATTCATAAAGTACTCTTTGAACCCAAGGTCCATAATTTTAGTGCCTATGTTTTCTTTTATGCAGTTTATTGTTTCAGGTTTTATGTTTAGGTCTTTGATCCATTTTGAATTAATTTTGGTATACAGTGACAGACAGCAGTCTAGTTTCATTCTTTTGCATGTAACTTTCCAATTCTCCCAGCATCATTTATTGAAGAGGCTGTCTTTTCTCCATTGTATGCTTTTGGCTTCTTTTTCAAAAATTATCTGTCCATGTGGATTTATTTCTGGGTTCTTAATTCAATTCCATTAGTCTGTGTGCCTGTTTTTCTGCCAATACCATACTGTTTTAATTATTGTTGCCTTGTAGTACAAGCGAAGTCAGGGAGTGTGATACCTCCAGCATTGTTCTTTTTTCTTAGGATTGCTTTAGTTATATGGGATCTTTTGTGTTTCCATACAAATCTGATGATTTTTTGTTCTATTTCTTTAAAAAAGCCATTGGAATTTTGATGGGGATTGCATTAAATCTGTATATTGCTTTGGGTAACATGGACATTTTAAGTATGTTGATTCTTCCACTACATGAACATGAAATGTCTTTCCATTTCTTTGTGTCTTCTTCAATTTCTTTAAAAATGTCTTAAAGTTTTCTAAAAATTATTTTTATATTTTTCACTTTCTGGTCTTTGACAATTTAATCTTAATTACAAACCCATGTGGATGTGATTAAATTATTTTTACATCTTTTCTTCCAGAAGTTGGTCTTGGATTTTTATTCAATTTCATTAAATATAATTATGTGAATCCACAATATTTAATGTGGTTTTATTTTCCCTGCCATTCTTTTCATTTTATGACTTTTCCATTGCTTAACATTTTCCTATATAAATGCACACATTTATGAAACCACATAAGTGAACAAAATAAGTGAGGTCGCTGCTCATTTGATCTTACATTATACTGGAGAAGACCGAATACAATGAAATAGTTGTGGTATGATGTCATGTCTTCAGAGATAAGAGTATGAAGAAAGGGGATTGGTCAATAGTTGTGGCATAAACAGGAGCTCATAGAATATGCCCAGGGATGACTTTGCATGTTGGATAAGGAACAGAACCAAGATGAGTGTACCTATCAGATGTGACACGAAGAGATCAAAACTTGAAGCCTGGGAACAGCAAAGGAAAGAATTCCACAAAGAAAAGTGAGAGAAGGGCCAGCCTCACCCATTACTGGACCATGTTAAAACAAGGGTGATTAAATAAACATGGAATAGGTGCAAAAATAACAGGGGCTGAGATGGACGCTGTGATGAGGTCAGTGGAGCAGGAAAAGTCCCCTCAGTGTGTGGTCCCTTGAGTCCCAGGTAACCTGATCACCCAGTCTGGCTGCCTCTTCTCTCCACCTGGCTCTCTGCTGGGCTCATCATCTTATTACTTTTCCCTCATTGGCAGGAGCTGACCATTTTAAACTAACCTCACATTTATTCCAGTGGTTTCCTGTTTTTTTTTTTGAGGGCAGTGTCACTGGCCTTCATATGTGGGACCCGAACTGGCGCTTAACCACCACAACACTCAGTCGCCCCTGGATTCCTGGTTTTTTTGACTGTGTCCAAAGTCAGATATTCCTTTTACATTGTGACCCAGCATATCTACACACAAGATAGCAACACACACACACACACACACACACACACACACACACACCCCTGAACAAAAAGACCATAAAACAATTATTTACTTGTATGTACCTTCATTATGGGTATACAAATATTTTCTTTTGTGCCTTATTGATTCTATTCTATTCTATTTGATTTTTTTTTTAAATTTTATTGGGGAATTGGGGAAGGGAACAACGTTGGGGAGTGGGGAAGCGGAACGGACAAGTTGCTGTCCTTTTGTTCTTCAGTCTAGTTGCGGAGGATGTTGCTTCACTGGCCCATGTTGGTATCGTCATTGTGTTCTTCCCAGATGAGGCAGATCTATCGGTCGCCGGCCTCTGGATGGTCGCTCACCGTGGCTATTGGCAGTTCACGCTGGCTGCCAGCCACTCACGCTGGCTGCTGGCCACTCACTATAGCCTATGGCAGCCCACTGCATCAGGGTCTGCAGCCTACACCGTTGCCCAGGCTTGTGCAGCCCAGCTCCAGGTGGAGCTGTTGTTAGCTGTAGAGGAGAGGGCAGTGTCACTGGCCCTCATATGTGGGATCTGAACTGGGGTCGCTGGCATCCCAAAACCAGTTCTTAACCAATGCGCCACTGGGCTGGCCCTTTAATTCTTTTTTTTTTTTAAAGATTTTATTGGGGAATTGGGGGAGAGGAACAGCGTTGGGGAATTGGGGAAGGGGAACAGACAAGTTGCGGTCCTTTTTTGTTCTTCAGTCTAGTTGTGGAGGACGTCGCTTCACTGGCCCATGTTGGTATTATCATTGTGTTCTTCCCTGGTGAGGCAGATTGGTCACGGGCCTCTGGATGGCCATTCACGGTGGCTCTTGGCAGCTCACGCTGGCTGCCAGCCTCTCACACTGTCTGCCGGCCACTCACTGTAGCCTATGGCAGCCCACTGTAGCACAGGCTGCAACCACACTGCTGTCAGCCATCTTAGCTATAGAGGCAACCAGGTGGAGCTGTTGTTCACCACCTTAGCTATAGAGGGCAGTGTCACTGGCCCTCATATGTGGGATCTGAACCAGGGCCTCACTGCTCAGAGCTGGCATCCTAAGCAAGCTCCTAACCAACGCGCCACTCGGCCCACCCTATTCTATTTAATTCTTACATACTCTGACACCTTAATGTATCCAGACCAAAGATTATGGAAAACATTCCTCTAGCATGTCCTCCATACCTAGGTTAGTATTTCTTCCTTCTCTTTTCTTTCTCATCATCAGCAATTTCTGTGAGAATACATTCTCTCCATCATAGAATACATATTTATTCAGCTACTGTTCCCATCTAAATCAAGTCTGGTGGAGGGAGGCACTCACTGTCTAGCAGGGAAAAAAAGACATTGAAATAAATAAAAATTACATCACGGGCACCCTAACACCTAAATTAAGTTAATGAGAATGTGCATTATCACAGGAAAACTGTGATAATGTTAAGGAAGAAAAGGTTCATGAAGGAGAGGATCCAGTCATTTTGAGAAAGGAGATGGAGTTTGGAGGATGGGGAAGGGGTGGAAAATTCCAGAAAGACCAGTGGGGAGACTGTAAGCAGAGGGAAGCATGTGTGCACAGGCTCTGAGCCTTGAAGCTGTAGTGTCAGGTGAAGCTGGGAGTCAAGTTCAATGTTTGGGAGATCAGTGTGAGCGAGGGTAGGGCCCTGTGAGGGAAAAGATGGCTGAAATGTCACAGAGACTTGAGCCTCTTATTTGAAGCTATAGAATTTTGGTTTCTATCTCCATTGGAGAGTCACAAGGGGGGGATAAAAATCAGGGAGTTAGATGATCAGCTTTGTAATGTACTGAGATCTCCTTGAGTCAATGCAAATATTTGAGTAGAGGAATTCCAGCCTGTGCTAGATGGGAGATGACAAGGAAGTGAAATGAGGCTGTGGAATTGGGGACCGAGAGGTGGGGAAGCATTGGAGACATTGGAGGGGTAGAAGAAAATAGTCAGCCTCATCTCATCACCAGAGAGAGACATTCATTTTCCAACAGGAAGGGTCTGGGCTAAGCATTTCACATACATTATTCAAATTTGTCACCACTCTGATGGACACCACTGTCTGCACTATTTGGGTGAGGATATCAACATTTAGAATGGTCCAGTTTTCTTTCCTGGTTCAAAATGCTAATGGGGGGTACATACCAGAATCAAAACCTTTTTTTTTTTGAGAAATCAGCTGTCTTTTATTAAGCCAGATATTAAACAGATGTGCAGAAATGTCAAAAATGAT
Organism: Aselliscus stoliczkanus; assembly: GCA_033961575.1. Taxonomy (NCBI): domain Eukaryota; kingdom Metazoa; phylum Chordata; class Mammalia; order Chiroptera; family Hipposideridae; genus Aselliscus; species Aselliscus stoliczkanus. The sequence continues at coordinate 12,518,407 of CM066735.1, forward strand.
ATTCATTTTCATATAAGTTTTTGTTTGGAAAAATATGATTATTTTTCATTAAAATATGTCAAACACTTCATGGGCATATTATGGTTATTTTAAAAATGAATCAATAATTTTTTAAATTTCTTGGTTTTATTTTATTTTTTAAAGATTTTTAATCAAAATATAGCTATCATACATTATTTTATATTAGTTTTAGGTGTACACCATAGCTATTCAACACTTATATACCTAAAGAGGTGCTCACCATGATTAGTCCAGCAACGATCTGACACTGTACCATACTATCACAATGTAGTGACTGTACTCCTCCATGCTGTACGTCACATTCCCATGACTTGTTTTATACGTGGAAATTTGAACCTCTTATTCCCCTTCACCTATTCCTCCCTACTTTCCAATTTTTCAATTACAGTTCAAATTCAATATTGCTTTATATTAGTTTCAGGTGTACAGTATGGTGGTTACACATTTATATAATTTGTGATTCTCTGACTAGTCTAGTACCCACATGGCACTATATATACTTATTACCATATTATTGGCTATATTCCCTATGCTTTAATTTGCATCCCCATGACTATTTTGTTAATACCGATTTGTACTTCTTAGTCCCTTCTCCTTTTTTTTCCCTATCCCCTAATCTCCCTCCCACCTGGTCAGCTTGCAAAATGATTTTCTGACTTCAAAAGTTTTGCCCTTAATGTCATTTACAAAAGTCTCTCCCCATTTCAGCTTTAAAAATACACTGCTTTTCATGCACACTGTATATTTCCTTTTGTAAATTGTAGGTTTATTCTCTACACATTTTCTAGTGGGATATTCTATTTGTAAGGTGTCTTGACAACATAAAGATATTGTTCATTTCCCTCTTTTTAAAGATTTTATTGGGGAATCGGGGAAGGGGAACAGACAATTTGCTGTCCTTTTGTTCTTCAGTCTAGTTGTGGAGGACATTGCTTTACTGGCCCATGTTGGTATCATCATTGTGCTCTTCTTGGGTGAGACAGATCAGTCACTGGTCTCTGGATGGCTGCTCACAGCGGCTCTTGGCAGCTCACACTGGCTGCCAGCCACTCACACTGGCTGCTGGCCATTCACTGTAGCCTGTGGCAGCCCACTGCAGCAGGGGCTGCAGCTATGCAGTCCGAGGGACTCACAGCAGCCCAGCTCCAGGTGGAGCTGTTGTCCACCATCTTAGCTGTAGAGGGCAATGTCACTGGCTCTCATATGTGGGATTCCAACCGGGGCCCCTGGCGTCTCAAGCCAGCTCTTAACCAACGCGCCACTCGGCCAGCCCTGTTCATTTCTCTTTTAAGAAACTGTTATTTACTATTTCATTGGTTATTCTGGGCATTAAGCCAGAAAGGAAGTTTTCTTCACCATTCTGGGACCCCTGCAGATTATTAGATACTCTCTCTTTCTCTCCATTTTATCTCTGTATTGACTGATTTTTAAAATATAGGACAGAAAATGAGCATAACAAAACGGAGCCCCATTTTTACATGTCCATTGGAGGCTTACCAACTGGAACTTGGGTGTTCTTTCTACATTCTCTAAGGAAAAGGAATCAGGTGTTGAAAACATGCCTTGTTTCTGTTCTTTCCTAATTATTTTTCATGGAGGTAAGTAGAGCCTGGTGTAACATGGCCCCAGGAAGTTATAGTGTGAGTGTGTGTGCATGTATTTGATGTGTGGTGTGTGAGTGTGTGTGTGTGTGTGTGTGTGTGTGTGCGCGCGTGTGTGTGGTTTATGGAGCATGAGCATTTCTCAGGGCAGGGGCACTACCTCATATACTCCAAAATGTGTCCCTTAAAATACAGATGACAGAAAGTTAACCAATAAATGGAAGTAAAGAAGAGATCATTTCTACTTACTGGATCCCTTGGAAACAAAATGAATATGTGGAAGAAATAACACATGACTGATGGACTCCCTGTGTCTTGAAGTTTCATCTGTAATAGACAAGCCTTGTTATTCTTCAACATTCTCTTACACCATTCTCATCACTCTCCTTGCTGACTTCCCTCACCACATGGCTGCCTTGTGTGACTTGATTATTTGAACTGAATGCCAACCTCAGGCCTTTGCACTGGCTCCTTTTCTATGCAGGCGACACACTTCCCAGATGTCTTCTTGTCTTCCCCTTGTCTTCCTTCAGGTATCTGTTAAATGGCATGGTGTTTGCAGGTCTTCTTGATTCCCAGTAAGACTAACATACTCATCCACTTTCTTTTATACCCACTTTCTTTTGCTTCAAAGCACATACACAGACTGACATGGTATATGATTTTTTATTTGTTAATATTCTTCTTCCCTTATTAAATTATAGGAAGTATTGTTTCTCAGTACCCTACACTCCTTGACTGGAAAATGGTCAGCACGCAGCATATATTCTTCAAATGAGAGAATCAATTTCTCATCAATCCTGCAAAATACATGTTTTATTGGGCAAAATGCTGAGAGTGGGACCGGTATTCCTAATCAGAGATGGAATGGGGATTCCTTAAAGAAGATCGAATTTCTACAAAAGTATATATATATATATATATATATATATATATATATATATATATATATATATACACATTTGGCTGCAAAGTATAAATTGTAGCTTTTCAACATGCCAGTGTTGTCCATGTGTGAAGATTAATATTGTTATTTTTTTTTCATTCCTAGTCATCACCTCCACCTAATGGGGCCAGGCAATGGTACAAGAATTTCAGAATTTCTTCTTCTAGGACTTTCAGAGGAGCCAGAACAGCAGCCCCTCATCTTTGGGCTTTTCCTCTCCATGTACCTGATCACTGTGTTCGGAAACCTGCTCATGAGGTCCAGTGACACTGCCCCCTACAGCTAGGATGGTGAACAACAGCTCCACCTGGAGCTGGGCTGCTGTGAGTCCCCCCGGTGGGCATAGCTGCAGCTCCTGCTGCAGTGGGCTGCCATAGGCTACAGTGAGTGGCTGGCAGCAGATGTGAGCTGCCAAGATATGCTGTGGACAGTCGTCCAGAGACCAGCAACTGATCTGCCTCACCCGAGAAGAGTTCAATGATACCAACATGGGCCAGTGAAGCAATGTCCTCCACAACTAGACTGAAGAACAAAAGGATAGCAACTTGTCTGTTCCCCTCCCCCAATTCCCCAATAAACCTTTAAAAAAAAAATGGTATTAATCAAATGAATGCTAGTTACATTCATTGCATTACAATTTTAATACAGGTTTTTCCTTTCTCAACATGTGTATACATGTTTCTGGCACCCTCTGTATGTCCACAGGTGAATACATAAATAAAATGTGATATATATGTACAATTGAATGTTATTTAGCAATAAACAATAAAAGGGAATGAACTACCAAAACAAACAATCAAACAAACAAACGAACTAAAAAACATAGAGGATATGTCAGTGGTGTGACATATTTTTTCAACTTTCTATTATGACAAATTTTAAACAGAGAGAAAAACTGAAAGACTAGTACAGTGATCACCTATATGTTCTTCACCTACATGTGACACATAACATTTGTAATTTTTGCTTTATCTGTATTACGTTTCTGGAAGGAAGAGTTTGAAAGCACACAATATGTCACTTCATTGAAACATTATGCAAGCGTTGTTTCGCATCAAATTTCCCCTGTCAGCACTATTAAACTTAGACACATTGACAAAAACTTCCTGATGGTTAATATTTAGTTCACCTTCAAATTTCCCCTGGGGAAGATTATGAGCAAAAGATCAGTCCCCGAATTGGTATAATTTTGCATTATGTAAAAGCAATTATTGCAAAGGATCTAAACTGACACTTGACTTGTGAAAAATGTTGAAGAAAAACATGGGGTTACTGCCCTCAGGTTGCTGTAAAGAGCTCTGATGGGACAAAAATATCAGTGTGCGACCCCAAGGTGAGAAATGGGCGTTGACAGGTTGTAAGCCCAAAATAGAGCTTGATCAGCTGTGGGTCTGCATGTTGCTTTCCATGTCTTCCTGCATCATCAGCCAGAGGGCTGTTTGGGACTAAATAGGCAGAATAGGTGAATGCCACCAATATGGAGTAACATTCAGACTTGAGTTATATGGGCCTCATGTCCGTTTCCATGGCACTTCGTATATGCTGAGTTAAAACTCAACCCCCGTTTTCAGAAGGGTCAATGTGGAGCTGCAGGGAGAGCAGGAATGTTCCTGAAATAATAAAATTGGAGGAGAAGGCTCAGTGATATAGGGTTGAGGTTGTGGAGAAACTGCCCAGCAGACACCCGGGGATTTTGAAAGATATTTAACACAAAGCTGTCCAACAGAAGTTTCTGCAAGGGAGATATTCTATATCTGCACTGTCTAATATGGTAGCTGCTGTATTAAACACTTGAGGCTAGTATGACTGGGGAACTGAATTTTAAATTTTATTTAATTTTATTAAAATTTTTACATAGTCACACATGTCTAGTGGCTACTGTATTGGATAGCACAGCTCTTAGGTCCCAAGACAAATGTTCCTCAGGCCACTGAAATAAATCCAACAGGGTTTCAGCAAGATTCACAGCATTCACCAGACCAGCAGTAATAACGCTTACCAATCTGCTAAACAGTGGAGTGTAAAATACCTAAAAAAAGAAAATAAAATTCATTCCCACAAATGCCCAGGCAGGGAAATATTCCATGAAGCATAATGATTAACCAAGGTAACAATGGAATTCAGAAAGAAAATGAAAAATCTCCAGAAAATAAACTTAAAGACATGGAGGACTGTGATTTAAATGACAAAAAATTCATGACTGCAGTCCCAAATAAACTCAGCGAGATACATGAAAACTCAGACAAACAATTCAACAAGCACAAAAATAAAATCAGTGAACAAAAGGAGTACTTTACCAAAGAGATTTAAACTTTAAAAAAGAACCAAACAGAAATTCTGAAGCTGAAGAACCCAATAAAAGCAATGAGGAATGAACTAACGAGCTTAGGAAATAGAGCAGACCAGATGTAGAAAAGAACTAATGTCATAGGAGACAGAAATTTAGAAATGACTCAGGTGGAAGAAGAGAACTGACAGTAAAAATAAAAATGAAGGAAGTCCAAGAGAATTATTTGATTCCATTGGAAAGATCAATATGTAAGAATAATAAGTATACCAGAAGGAGAAGTAGAAGAGGGGGAGAAGGGAAAGAGAGCCTATTGAAATAGGTAATAGACAAGAACCTCTGAGAACTATAGAAAGAACTGGATCCTCGAACCCAAGAAGCTAACAGAACACCTAATTATCTTAATCCAAAAAGGCCTTCTCCAGGGCACATTATATTAAAACTGTCAAAAATTAATGACAAAGAAAGAATTTTCAAGGCAGCCAGGGAAAAGAAGACAGTAACCTATAAAAGAAATCCTATTTGATTATGAAGAAGTGAAGAATATTAAAGTGTCAGCCCAATACTTTTAGTAAAAACAAAAAACAAGTAAGGCAAGAATACATTATGAGTGACTCATAGATGTGCCCACAAAAAATTCATAAACACTGAATATCCCCCAAATACAACTCTACATACATAAGAGATTTCAATAGCAAAGAGCAAAGTTGGTGAAAACAACCCTCCATCCTTGTTTTAGAGAATGCAATGAAAAACACCAATAGCAACACTGTGACCTCACCAGAAAAGGAAAGGGACTTGGACAATTTAAAATGGAGAAAGCAAATGGCTAGCTAACCCACAGATACATTCAGCCTAACAGACAATAAAATAATTGCACAATAAATCTCTTTCAAATACCCCCTTTTTAGCTACTAAATAAATTGTTTTCATGCGACTACCCACAGTGAAAGATACTGTGAAACATATGTCTTGTGAATTACTGTTGCAAGGTAATGTTTGAAAGGAATCCCTAGGTCTGGTTGATCTAATCAATATGGAAACATAGTTAAATATACCGCCTCTTCAAAATAAAAAAAAGGACAAATAATTGGCTAATAGATATATGAAAAGATGCCCAACAAAGAAATGCAAATTAAAACAACAATGAGATATCAACTCACACCTATCAGAATGGCTATTATCAATAAATTAGGACTACCAGTAAAATGGTGGAAAGACAGATGCTGTGTTAACTGTCTCCCAGGATCACACCAAAATTACAAATAATTTATACAACATTCAACCCCAGAAGTCCCCGGAACACTAGATGAACAGAACCTCTAAACGAAGAACTTAAACAGGAGGCCACGTCGAGTCAGGTAGGAGGGGCGGAGACAAGAGAGGGTGAACCCCATGAGAAATGCCTCAGCTGTGGGGAGGCTTCTCTGGTTGGGGGAGAGGCCCTCCAGCTGCAAACCAAGCTCATCAGCCCAGAGTTCCTTTTTTGGGAAGAGGAGTTCCAACATAACTGGCAGTAGAAATTAGTGAGGAATCTCTTTGCTCAGCTCAGTGAGTCTGAGGACGGCTATAGAACCAGTAGGGCCGGCACACAAACTTGCTTGCTGGTGAGCACTCACCTGATACCTGGTGGAGGGAGTAACTGTGTGAGCTGGGCCCAGGAGCCTGCGGGGACGGACTGGTGCAGAAGCTGGAGGTTTTGGGACTACTGTTCCCCTGGTGTGGAGCATGCACACGAGTGGTGTACAGTAAGGGGCCAATTTGTCAGGGTTGGGCCCTCCCACAGAGGGTCAGGTCCGAGAACTCACTGGTCTGGTGGAATTGGCGCAGAAGTGCGTGCATGCGTGCGTGCGCATGCAGCCTTGGATTCCCCACCCTCCACCCAGCTTATGCTGCATTGCCAGGGAAACACCTGGTGGGTCTGCTCTGGCTCCAACAGGCTGCTCACTGAGATGCAGGAGTGCACAAGCTGCCTCGGGTCCCCACTCTCTGCACTGCGCTTGCAGAGTTGCCAGGCTGGTGATTGGTTGTTGGGCTGCTCGGCATGATCTGTGAGCAGCTGATTGGGACAGGCTGAGACTGGGGGTTTTCCTGGGAGTGTTGGGCCGTGAGCTGCTGGGTGATCCAGGCGGGGCTCTCCTGGTGATCTATCTAATACATCAAAGCAAGCCCAGAGCGACAGCCAGAATGAGGAAACAAAGAAATATGTGACAAGTAGAAGATCAGAAGAAACCTCCAAAAATGGAACTAAATGAAACAGAGAGATCCAACCTTTCAGGGACAGAGTTTAGAACACTGATGATAAGAATGTTTAACAAACTTAGTGAGGACATAAGGAAGCATAGAGAAATCATAAAAAACAACCAGTTAGAACTAAAGAATACAATAACTGAAATGAAGAACACACTTGAAGGAATCACCAGTAGAGTACATGAAGCAGAGAATCGGATCAACAATTTGGAAGACAAAATAGCAGAAATCACCCAGTTGGAACAACAAAAAGACCAAAGAATAAAAAACAATGAATATAGTTTAAGAGCCCTATGTGACAAGATGAAGTACAAGAATATGACGCATCATAGGAATACCAGAAGGAGAAGAGAAGAAGCAAGGGGTCGAGAATGTATTTGAAAAAATAATGACTGAAAACTTCCCTACCCTGGTGAAGGAAATCAACATACATGCCCAGGAAGTGCAGAGGGTTTCAAACAAGCTGAACCCAAACAGGTCCACACCAAGACACATCATAGTTAAAATGGCAAAGGTTAAAGACAGAGACAGAATCCTAAAAGCAGCAAGAGAAAGACAGCAGGTTACATACTAAGGAACTCCTATTACACTAACAGCTGAGTTGTCTACAGAAACTCTGCAGGCCGGAAGGGAGTGGCAGGAGATATTCAAAGTGACACAAAATAAAGGTCTATATCCAAGATTGCTCTACCCAGCATGGCTATCACTTAAAATTGAAGGAGAAATAAAGAGCTTCTCAGAAAAGAATAAGCTTAAGGAATTCATTACTATCAAGCCAGCATTGCAAGAAATGTTAAAAGAGCTTTTTTAAACAAAAGAAAGGGGTAAACAAGCTAACCTAAGAAGACTAGAAATACAAATAACAAAATGCCAATACATATGCACCTATGAATAGTCATTTTAAATATGAATGGGCTAAGTGCTCCAATCAAAAGACAGAGAGTGGCTGAGTGGATAAGAAAATAGGATGGACCTGTGTATATGCTGTTTACAGATGGAATAAGATATTTCATGCAAATGAAAATGAGGAAAAAAAGCTGGAGTAGCATTACTTAGTTTAGACAAAATAGACTTTAAAATGAAAGACTATAATAAAAGACAAAGAAGGGCACTATAATCCTAATAAACATCTATGCACCCAACATAGGAGCTCCTAATTACATATAACAGATTTTTAAAGACAGAACGACAGAGATCAACAGTAACACTCTCACAGTAGGGGACTTCAACACCCCGTTGTCACCAATGGACAGATCCTCTAGACAGAAAATCAACATGGAAAGAGTGGCCTTAAATGACACTTTAGACCAATTGGACTTGGTCGATATTTTTTAGAGCATTTTACCCTGAAACAACAGAATATACATTCTTCTCAAGTGCACAGGGGACATTTTCCAAGATAGATCATGTTAGGCCACAAAACAAGTCTCAGTAAATTTAAGAAGACTGAAATCATATCAAGCAGATATAAACGAAAAACTGATGGTTGCTGGCTGGCAGGGAGTGGGGCTGAGGGAGAGGGGGAAGGTTCTGGACAGTGTAGGTGGGTGACTACAATGTTGCTTCAGGGATATGGGGGGCAGTTCTGGGAATGTAATTGATAATGTTGTGAAGAGACTATTATGTTAAGTGAAATAAATCAGTCAAAGGAAAACAAATACCATTTGATCTCAGTTATATGTGGAATCTGAAAAACTGAATGAATGAGCAAAGTAAACAGACTCATAGATATAGAAGAAAAACTGAGGGTTGTTAGTTGGAAGGGGAGTGGGGATAAGGGAGAAGGGGAAGGAATTAGACAGCATAAATAGGCAACTACAATATTGCCACAGGGATATGAAACACGGTTCGGAGAATATATAAAGGTTGTAAATATTTTGTGGCGTGTCTGATGGTCACATGTCTTGTTAGGGAGACCACTTCATGGATGGAGTAGAGGGTTGATCACTGCAATGTACACCTGAAGCTGATGTTGTATAATATTTTATGCAAACTGTAATTGAATATATAGATAGTCATGGGATGTGGAATATACTGTGGAAGGGAGTCAAAGGAATTGTAATAGATATGTATGATATGGGGGGGAGTGAGGTGGTGAATTGGGGGAGGGGGGTTGTCACTTTGCAATACAACTATTGCAGTGTGTTGTACACCTGAAACTAATTTTCAAAATGTTTATTTCACAATAAAAGAATTAAAAAATTAAAAAAAAATTAAAAATAAATAAATAAATAAATTAATTAACAAATAACAAGTGTTGGTGAGGATGTGAAGAAAAGGGAACTCTTGTGCACTGTTGGTGGGATTGCAAATTGGTGCAGTCACTATGGAGAACAGCGTGGAGGTTCTTCATAAAATAAGAACAGAACTACTTTATGACCCAGCGATTCTATTTCTGGGTATTTATCTAAAGAAATCCAAAACACCAATTCGAAAATATATACATGCACCCCTATGTTTGCCGCAGCATTATTTACAATAGCCAAAGTATGAAAGCAACCTAAGTCCCCATAACTTCACAACTGGATAAAGAAGATGTGGTACATATACACAATGCAGTATTACTTCGCCATTACAAAGAATGAAATCCTACCGTTTGTGACAACATGGGTGGACCTGGAGGGTATTATGCTAAGTAAAATAAGTGAGATAGAGAAAGACAAATACCATATGATCGCAGTTATATGTGGAATCTAAAGAACAAAAGAAACAAACAAACAAAAAAGAAACAGGCTCATAGATACAGAGAACAAACAGATGTTTGCCAGAGAGGTGGGGTAGGAAGGCTAGGTGAAAAAGGTGAAGAGATAAAGAACTACAAATTGGGAGTTACAAAACAGTTACAAGGATGAAGTACAGCATACAAAATATAGTAAATAATATTGCAACAACAATGTATAGTGCCTGGTGTGTACTAGACAAATGAAGGGATCACTGCATGAATTATATAAATGTCTAACTATACTGTACACCTGAAACTAATATTTAATACAAAATAATACTGAATGTCAACTATAACTGAAAAAAATATATAATTTCAAAAAATTATATAGAGAAGTTGAACTAAAAAAAAAAGAAATTCCAGAATATAAAAGAAGCAAATTCTACAAACACAATCTAATTAAACAATCACAATGTCTAAATTTGAGACCTGGAGCCATGAAATCAAGGGCACGTTTTCAGCCTCAGGAGGATTGTCCTTTTAATACGTGTCAACGGAAAGAATCTTTTCAGAGCCCCCTTTATGTCTTTATTCCTGAGACTGTAGATGAAGGGGTTGAGCATGGGTGTGACCACAGTGTACATCACCGAGGCCGTTGCACTTGACTGTGAGCTGTGGGTCACAGCAGAGCTGAGGTACACTCCTATGATTGTACAGTAAAATAAGGAGACAACCGAGAGGTGAGACACACAAGCAGAAAATGCTTTATACTGCCCCTTAGCTGATGACATTGCACGTATGGAGGACACTATCTTAGAGTAAGAGTAAAGGATACCAGCCAGGGAGCCACCACCCAGCAGCACAGTAACAACATACAACACCAAGTTATTAACAAAGGTGTCAGAATAGGCAAGTTGGACCATCTGATTGAGTTCACAGAAAAAATGAAGGATTTCCAAGTGTGTGCAGAAGGACAGCCTCAGTACCAATAGCTATATAAGAAGGAAATCAGGATACATATTATCCAGGACACCAAAACCAACAGCCCACAGAGCTGGGGGTGCATGATGACTGTGTAGTGCAGGGGGTGACAGATGGCCACAAAGTGGTCATAGGCCATCACGGTCAGGAGATACACATCCAATCCTGCAAAGAGTGTGAAAAAATACATCTGTGTGATGCAGCCTTCATAGGTTATGACTTTGCTCTGCATCCGGATGTTCACCAGCATCTTGGGGATGGTGGTAGAGGTGAAGCAGATGTCCACAAAGGACAGGTTGGAGAGGAAGAAGTACATGGGCGTGTGGAGGTGGGGGTCTGAGCTGACGGCCAGGATGAGGAGCAGGTTTCCCAGCACAGTGACCAGGTACATGGAGAGGAAAGGTCCAAAGATGAGGGGCTGCAGTTCTGACTCCTCTGAAAGTCCCAGGAGAAGAAATTCTGAAATTCGTGTACTATTGCCTGGCTCCATGAGGTAGAGATGATGACTAGGAATGAAAACATAACAAGATTAATCTTCACACATGGACACTATTGACATATTAAAATGCTATAATTGATGAATTGCTTCAAATGTGTACATAATATATATAAATTCTTTCACTCATTTGAGGAATATATGCTGAGTTCTGACCAATTTCTAGTCAAGGACTATAGGTGCTGAGAAACAAAACTTCCTAAAATTTAATAAGGGAGGAAGAATATAAGGAAATAAAAAATCATATACCATGTCAGTCTGTAGTTGCTTTCGAGAAAAATAAAGTAGGTATAAAAAAAAACCTGGATGAGTGTATTATTCTTACTGGGAATTGAGAAAGACCAGCAAAGAATGTGCTACTTAACAGATACCTGAAGGAAGACAAGGGGACAACACAAAGACATCTGAGAAGTGTCGCCTGCATAGGAAAGAGCCAGTGCAAAGGCCTGAGGTTGGCACTTGGTTCAAATAATCAAGTCTCCAAGGCAGCCATGATGTGAGGGGAGTGAGCAAGGAGAGTGATGAGGATGGTGTCTGAGAGTGTTGAGGAATGAGAAGGCCTGTCTGCTACAGATGAAACCAAGACACAGGGAGTCCATCATTCACATGTTCTTTGTGCTTTATTCATTTTATTTCAAAGGGCTCCAGTGAGTAGAATGATCCCTCCTTTACTTCCATCTGTTGGTTAATGTTGTGAAGTCTGAATTTTAAGGGATACATTTTGGAGGATATGAGCTAGTACCCCTGCCCTGAGAACCATTCATGCTCCATAAACCACACACATACTCACACATACAACGCACACACACACACTCACACTATGACATCCTGAGGCCATGTTATTACCAGGCTCTACTCACCTCCAAGCAAAATAATTAGGAAAGAACAGACACAAGGCATGCTGTCAACAACAGATGAACTTTCCCTTAGAGAATATAGAAAGAATACCCAAATCCCAGTTTGTAAATCTCCAATGGATGTGTAAAAATGGGGCTTTGAATGCCCATTTCTGTCCTATATATTTTAGAAAATCAGTTAAATAGTCAGAGAGGTAAAATGGAGAGAGAGAGAATCTAATAATCTGCATTGTTCCCAGAGAGACTGTGATGAAGACAACTTCCTTGGTTCTGGCGACATGCCAACTGTAGGTACAGTATGTCAATGCCCATAATAACCAAATAAAGTATCAAATAACAGTTTGTTTACAAGAGAAAAGAACAATAACTTTATGTTGTCAAGACACCTTACAAATTGAACATTCCACTAGAAAATGTGCAAAGAAAATAAACCTACAATTTACAAAAGGAAATATACAATGTGTGTGAACAGCAGGGTGTTTTTAAAGCTGAAATGGGACTTTTGTAAATGACATTAAGTGCAAAACTTTTGGATCAGAAAACCAACCCAGCTGATGGTTACCAGATGGGAGGAGTATTGGGGTGAAGGGATGAAAAGAGAAGGGATTAAAAAGTACAAATTGGTAGTTACAAAATCGTCATGGGGATGTAAATTAATGCATAGGGAATAAAGTCAATAATATTGTAAAAAGTATGTATAATACCAGATGGGTTATTAGACTAGTCAGGTGGATCACTTTGTAAATTATATAAATGTCTAACCACTACATTGTATACCTGAAACTAATATGTTATGTGTTGTATATGTAATATGTAATACATTATATGTTAGCTATATTTTAATACAAATTTTAAAAGAAGAAAATAAAACCAAGAAATTTTTAAAAATTCATATAAAAATTACAATAATTTTTTTTTGAGGAAACTCCATAGTGTTTTTCATAGTGGCTGTACCAGTTTATATTCCCACCAACAGTGTATAAGGGTTCCTTTTGCTCCATAGCCTCTCCATCACTTATTATTAGTCTTGATGATAGCCATTTGAACAGGTGCTAGGTGATATCTCAGTGAGGTTTTGATTTGCATTTCCCTAATAGCTAGTAAAGCTGAACATTTTTTCATATATCACTTATGTTGGCCTTTTGTATGTCTTATTGGGAGAAGTTTCTGTTCATGTCCTCTGCCCATTTGTCAATTGGATTCTTTGTCTTTTTGTTGTTGAGTTGTATGAGTTCCTTATATGTTTTGCACATTAACTTCTTATCAGAGGCATTGTTTGCAAATATCTTCTCCCATTCTATTAGTTACCTCTTTGTTTTGTTGATGGTTTCTTTTGCTGTGCAGAAGCTTTTTAGTTTGATATTGTTCCATTCATATATTTTAGCGTTTACTTCCCTAGCCTTTGAGGTCAAATTCATAAAATCCTCTTTGAACCCAAGGTCCATAAATTTAGTCCTTATGCTTTCTTTCATGCAGTTTACTGTTTCAGGTCTTATGTTTAGGTCTTTGATTTATTTTGAGTTAATTTTGGTACATGGTAGAATTACCATATGACCAAGCAAATCCCTCTTCTGGGTGTCTACCCGCAAAATCTGAAAGCATTATTCCGTAAAGAGATATGTTCTCTGATGTTTATTGCAGCATTATTTATGGTGGCCAAAACATGGAAAAACAAAAGTGTCCTTCGATAGGTGATTGGATAAAGATATGGTATATATACATAACGGAATACTACTCTGTCATAAGAAAAGATAAAACACTAACATTGTCACAGGAAAAGGACGCTTTCTCATGCACTTAATTCAGGCGTTTGGGTGCTCATGGTGTAATTTTTATTTAATTCAACGTCTTTTTTTCCCTGCTAGACAGTGAATGCCTTGAGGCATGTAGCATGTTATACATATCATCATCTTCCCACCACCAGCCTTACCTTAATTGGGAACAATAGCTGAATAAATATGTATTCTATGACAGAATAAGAGTATGTGTTCTAAAAGGAATGACCAATGATGAGAAAAAAGAGAAGGTAATAGTAACTTAGGTATGGAGAACATGCTAAAGGAATGTTTTCCATGTTCTGTATCAGGACCCATTAGGGTGTCAGGCTAAGGTTTGTAGAATTGAATAGAATAGAATCAATAAGGTACAAAAGAAAATATTAGTACGTACATAGTGAGGGAACATAAATAATCGTTTCAGAGTTCTCTTTGTTCAGGCCTGTGTGTGTGTTGCTATTTTATGTGCAGGAATGATGGATCACAATGTAAAAGGAGTATCTTACTTTGGGACACAGTAAAAAAACCCCAGAAATCCACTGCAATAAATGCAAGATTACTTTAAAATAGTCAGTTCCTGCCAATGAGGGAAAATCAATAAGATGAGGTGCCCAGCAGGGAGCCAGGTGGAGAGAAGAGGCAGCCAGCATGGGTGATCTAGTTACCTGGGACTCAAGGGACGACACAGTGACGGGACCTTTCCTGTTCCACTGACCTCATCACAGTGTCCACCTCAGCCCCTATTATTCCTGCACCTATTCCATGTGTATTAGATCACCCTTGTTTTTACATGGCCCAGTAGTGGGTGAGGCTGGCCCTTCTCTCACTTTTCTTTGTGGAATTCTTTCCTTTGCTATTCTTTGACTTTGAGTCTTGACCTCTTTTATGTTACATCTGATGGGTACACTCGTCTTGGTTCTGTTCCTTGTCCAACAAGCAAAGTCCTCCCCAGACATATTCTATAAGTTCCTTCTTAGGCCACAACAATTTTTTTTTTTTTTTTTTTTTAAAGATTTTATTGGGGAATTGGTGGAGGGGAACAGCGTTGGGGAATCGGGGAAGGGGAACAGACAAGTTGCTGTCTTTTTGTTCTTCAGTCTAGTTGCGGAGGATGTTGCTTCACTGTTGGTATCGTCATTGCGCTCTTCCCGGATGAGGCAGATCAGTCGCCGGCCTCTGGATGTCGCTCACCGCGGCTATTGGCAGCTCACACTGGCTGCCAGCCGCTCACGCTGGCTGCCAGGCCACAACTATTGATCAATCCCCTTTCTTCATACATTTATCCTTGAGGACATGATGTCATACCACAACTATTTAACTGTTCTGGGTCTTCTCCATTATACTGTGAGATCAAATAACAGGGACCACCCTTATTTTGTTCACTTATGTGGTTTCACAAAGGTATGCATTAATAAGAAAAATATGTTGAGAAATGGAAATCTCAAAAAATGAAAAGAATGGGTAGGAAAATAAAAACAGGTTAAAAATAGTGGATTCCAGTAACTGTATGTAGTGAAATTTAATAAAAATGTCAGACTAATCCTAAAAGGAAAGATATCAAATACAATAATTTAATCACATCAATATGGGTCTCTAATTCATTTAAATGGGCAAAGACCTGGAATGAAAACCATAAAAATACTCCTTTGAGGAGCAATGGAGAAAGCCATATCTGCTATTATAAATTCTACCTGCAACACCATAAATGGATTCAAATATGCTTAGGAAAAGATAGAGGCAATCATTAATGAATGCCAAAAAAATGCCATTCACATGATGGGAGAGGATGTATAAGCTTTTTCATTTAAAAGTAATGGGAGTCCCACCCACAACTAAGATTGAACACAGTACCTTGAGCTGAGTGGCCCTGAGCTGCTGATGGGCAGCTGTATGGCTACTGGACTTGGAGCTGAGCTAGGTGTGCCCTCCACAACTAAGACTGAAGGACAATGACTTGGCTGTTCCCTTTCCCCAATTCTCCAACGCTGTTCCCCTTCCACAATTCCACAATAAAATCTTTAAAACAAAAGGAAAAAAAGAAGTAATGGGGGTGAGGGGGACACAATATGACATACTGATTGAATTGACTACACAAAATTTATAACTCTCATACATTCCCCCAAACACATCTGTACATATATAAAGGATTTGAATGCCAAACAGTAAAGTTAGTGGAAAAACTTCAATTTAACGTAATAAAAAAATTAATTAGTGGCTATCTACCCCAAAAATCTGAAAACATTTATCTGTAAAGGTATATGTACCCCAATGTGCATTGCAGTATTATTTACCGTGACCACGACGTGGAAACAACTGAAGTGTGCTTTGATACGTGATAGCGTAGAGAAGATATGGTATGTGCATTCAGTGGAATATCACTCTACCATAAGAAAAGATAACATAGTGCCATTTGCAACATACATGGATGGATCTTGAGATTATCATGCTAAGCGAAATAAGCCAGACAGAAAAAGTTGAGAGCCATATGATTTCACTCCCATGTGGGATATAAAACTGAAAGCAACAAATGAACAAGACAAACAAACAAAAAGACAAAAACTCATAGACACAGACAACAGTTTAGTGGTTACCAGAGGGTAAGGGGAGCAGAGGGATAGTAGAAGGTAAATGGGTCAAATATGGTGATGGAAAATAATTGATTTTCGGTAATAAACATACAATGCAATACATACATGATGTATTATAGAATCGTACACTAGAAACCTACATAATTTTACTAACCAGTGTTAACCCAATAAATTTGACAAAAGGTTCTTAAATGGAACTAAAAAAAAATTAATTAGTTTGCCTATCAAGCAAAGAGAGCCATCTCTGAACTGTGGGGTAGGCTGGTTAGACTCCCAGGTGACCTCAGGTGAATGTTCTCATATTGCATCCTCCTGAATCTTTCCTTCAGTACCTGCAGTGTTCTCTGACTCACCTGGATGGGGTCTGAGATGGAGGACTCCACGTGGAAGTCTGAACTCCTCCCTGGATGGTTGATGATGGAAACTGAGCTCTGTCCCCAGACAAGACAGCAGGAAGGAGTGAAGCATTGGCCCTCACCAGGCTTAGGAATCCAAAAGCAACAACATACATGTCCTGTAAAGCCCAGGCTTGCATACACAGCAGAGGAGATACTGTCAGTTCCCTTTATTAACTCATTAGGCACCGCTTCCATTGTGACTGCCACCTCTGGGCACCCGATTTCCCTGTGGGACATGGTGTGGACAGAATGGAAATTTTGCCTGCTGATTCTATCTTCCCAAGGGAATAGGTGAGAAGTCAAGTGAATCCTGTTGTTGTTACTCGTTCTCCTTAACTCTCCCACCTGGCACAAGTCTCACCTCCCAGCTCCTTATCCCAACCCTGACATAGAGTTCTCTCAAACGTCTCAGGCTGAGGACTCTGCCTTGACTAGGTCCCTTGGCTCTTCAAAGCACTGACTTGAGGTGGGGCACAACCCCTCACAAATGGAGATTTTCCTTTACAAACGTAACTATTCTTTACGAAGGATAACATGTGCTTGTTTTTCAGAGCTTCTTCAAAGCTGCTGTTTCTTAAAATTAACCAGCTTAAAATAATCCTTGTGCCAAATTGACATATTTTAGGGTGACAAATTCTGGTCCCTTCAGCTCCTAGTTTACAAGCCAGTTCAGCATGTTACTATACTGAATACTGTAGGCAACTGTTACATGATGTTAAGTATTTGTGCAATGTGTTGCATTACAAAGATGTTACCATGGCTATGATGTCACTGGTGATAGGAATTTTTTAGCAATATTATAATCATATGGGAGCATCATTGTATATGCGGTTCCCTCATAAAACAAAATGTCATCATGCAGTGCATGACTGTATTCACCCATTTCAGAGGCTGTGATACATTCTGTGTTGTTGTTGTTTTTTACGAGGGCCCTTGAGTATCACCAAGTAATACAGGTCTGAAAAATACTTTGCAATAGACAGAATAAGGGCCTGAAAAAGATGTCCACATCCTAATCCCTGGAATCTCTGAATATATTACCTTTTATTATAAAGGGGGCACTAAGGTAGCCCTTGGAATACTTATGCTATCAGCCTGAGACTTTATGATAAGAAAATTGGCTGTGATTATGCAGGTGGGACTCATATAATGACCTCAGCCCTAGAACATGGTAGAAAAGGAGGAATAGTTGGAATCAGAGGGAGTTTGGAAGATGCTCCACTGCTGCTTTAGAGAGGAAGAGAGGGCCATGAGCCAAGGAATGCTTCTGGCCATGAGAAAGTGAAATAGGAGAGGAAACGGACTCTCCGCTGGAGCCTCCAGAAAGAACCAGCCCTGCAGACATCTTGATTTTAGTCCATTGAGACTTGTTTTCGGGTTCTGAAATCTAAGACAGTAAGACCATGAACTTGTTTCTTTTATACCCCTAGTGTTGTAATTTGTTACAACAGGAATGTGATAGATTTATCCAATAAATATATTTGATTTTTTTGTAGGATAGTAAATTTTAGCCTTTTAGTTTATTCTATTTGCTTCCCTTGGGTAAAAGCATTTATGTTGAAATCCCACCTAAGTAGAAGAAGACATGTAAAGTAAATTTGGGAAATTTGCATTCACCATTGCATAAAATAAACGTGGTTGTGACTTTGAGGTCTTTGTTCATTAAGATAGGAAATATAATTCATTACTAAAATTAAGATCAACCATTCTGCTTTAAATCCATATGATCCATATGTCTAAATTTATAATTCTTGGAGTTTAATGTTAATTTAACCATTCATTCTTTTAAATTCTATTCTCTCCAAATTCTTTCCAGTTTCCTTTCAGAATTAAAGACAACAGTATTAATGAGTCTGTGTGTCGTGTGTGTGTGTTCACCTGAAATAAAGTCAGGTTGATATGTGTGATATGAAACTGAAAGCAACAAAGGAACAAGACAAACAAAGAAACAAAAACTCATAGACATAGACAATACTTTAGGGATTATCAGAGGGTAAAGGGAAAGTGGGGTAGTAGAAGAAGGTAAAGGGGATCAAATAAATGGTGATGGAAGGAGAACTGACTCTGGGTGGTGAACACACAGTGTGATATATAGATGATGTATTACAGAATTGTACACTTCAAACTTATGTAACCTTACTAACCATTGTTACCTAATAAACTTTAATTTAAAAAAATACACATATATGTATGTGCACATACACTCTTATCTGTGATAGAGTTCTTAAAGTCATCAAATATTAACAAACATTTTATTTATTCCTAACAGCACCCACCTGAATTAGGTTCATCATCCCATTAGAAATGAGGAAATAGGACCAGGGTGATTACATTTTTAAAAATCATATAACAAAGCAATTCATTATATATTGATTAAATATATTAATTACAAATACTTATATAAATAATATATATAATTATATATAAATGTATTTATATTTATACTCATGCAATATGTATTTTAATTTCTGTATGGCTCCTTTAATTCAGCAAGTTATACATTTGAAAGAAGACACAAATATATGGAAAGGTATTCTGTGCTCAATGATTGAAAGAATTAATATTGTTAAAATGTCCATACTACAGTTAAACAGAAAATCACATGCCTAAAATGGCATCACTCGTGTGAAAAGCCCATGAGGCCAAACCTAGATTTAATCCTGGACCTAATGGCAGTTTCCACCTGTATTAGAAATGAAATCTTAATCAGCCAGCCTGGAATCTTCTGTTAAAGCCCTAGTAAGATAATGGGTCACATGGGCCCTCTCCATCCCCCATGGAAGGAAGAGGGGATCTGCAGGATGAAAACCCTTGCTGTTCCCTTCCCCTGAAAAGAAAATATCCTTGTCTAAAATTAATCTTCTCTTTCTTTTGTTAATAGCTCCTCGCCCCACCCTTCTTTTTATGAAAAACTTCCATTTTGTACAACCCCTGCCAGTTCCCTTTTGGTTGCTGGATGGGATGCTGCCTCATTCATCAATCCCTTAATAGAGCCAATTAGATCTCCAAAGTTACTCGGTTGATTTTTGCCTCTTTAACAACACCCAAAGTAATTTACAGATTCATTGCAATCCCTAACAAAACTCCAATAGCATGTTTCACAAAAATAGAATAAACAATCTAAAATTTATATGGAATCACCAAGACCCTGAAGAGCCAAAACAATCCTAAGAAAGCAGAACAAAGCTGGAGGCATCACACACTCCCTGATTTTGAACTATTATATATCACATAGCTATAGTATTGAAAATGGTATGGTGTAGATGAAAAAGGGGACACATACTCAACCTGACAAGCATGGCAGGCCTTATAAAACCAGACACCAAAGTCACCACACAACGTGACCTGAACATAAAAATTCATAACTAAAAGCGGGTCATGGTGGGTAGCACATCGTAGGCCTGTAGCTTCCTTGATAAAGGTCAACCCGTAACTTTGAAATTGTCTATTGTCTTTGTGCATTTAAGATAACATAACTTTGAAATGTCAGAGTGATCTTCTTTTCCAGACCCCTTGGAGGCACCACTCCCTGCACAGGAGCATGAGGCCACATTGTTATCTTGTTGCCCACATACCATCTCTACGTGCTTCAATGTTAGCTATCCTGAACCCACCAATGTAAAGAAGTATGTGTTTCTCTGTTTTACTTTTTATCGAGTCCCAGAGATTTCCGCACTTTTCTTTCTCCCACCTCCCTAATCTATCAATGAATGTAATGTAACCTCCTTATATCTCCTCCTTCTAATCTAATGTAAAAAATAAGTTGCAAAACTGCCATTCTCTGGAGCATTTTCTCAATCTGTTGAGATTTTACTTCCTAGCAATTGTCATTTTGGCTCAAATAAACACTTAATAGATTTTGTGTTAGGCTGGACGTTCTTTCATTGACAACGGTACTGAATAGAGCCCAGAATAAACCTACACGTACGAGTACATGGTCATTTATGAGAAAGGAGCCAAGAATATACAATGAGGGAAGGAGAATGTCTCCATTACATAGTGATAGGAACACTGGACAGATACATGCAAAGAATGAAACTAGGTCACTATGGTAGAGGTACAGAACAAGTCACCCCAAGATGTGTATGTGGATTATTTTTGAGACCGTGAGGACCCAAGAGAAACTTTTACTTTTTCTTAAAGAATATTACTTTGGGGCCTTGCCCATAGTAAGAGTTATCATCAGAGATAAGTTTTATGACCTGTGTACAGGGCAGGGCAAACTTCTAAGTATTGAACTTCTACTCTTCTTATTGATCTGCTAATGACCTTATCTCCTTCTGAAGCCCCAGGTGCCTTACCTCATCCTTAGGTCAGAATCTCATATATACCTCATTTTCCATTTCTCTCTGAACTTTCCATGTATGTTTCCATACAGATCCCACTGGGAGATATATATTTGATACTCAGTTTTCACCAGTGACTATTGTCCCTATTCTGGGCACCAAAGTGAATTAGACAATAAAAGCAGGAGACAATAAAATGCCTGACATTAAACGTTTGATTTATAAGGCATTCATTTCAAAGACATCCATCTCAAAAAAAAACCAAAAAACATATTCCTAGGTGTGTGACATTGCTACTAGGTAAATTGCCACTAGATACCCAAGTTCCACCCCCCACCCCCACTCAGTCGATTTTCTGTGTCCCTGTCTCTCTCCCTCCTCAGACCTGTGTGGCCCTCAGGCATGCTGCAGCTGTCAATAGTAAAACTTGTGTATTCATACTTCCCTGATGGTTGTTGCAATTATAATAAGGATCACAAGGGCTGGTCCAGCCACAAGTTGGCTCAGGTCTGAATCACAAGCAGTGGGGGCCCAGGCCAGTGCCCCTGGCCTTCCCAGCCTATAGCAACACTATCAACAGGCTGAGACTTAAAGTGAAAAATGATGAAGTCCGCATTATCAGGAAGAGCAGTGAAGTTACTGATGTAGAAAGAAGAGACACAAAGTGAAAACTGTAGTTTCAGATGTCCCTATGAAATAAAATTATATAAATTGCCTCAGTAGTCAAGTGACATTTTTTTCTGCATGAGTAATGCAACTTAGGATTATTCTGTCCATCAAAGAGAACACATTACTTACAATGATGTATGTCTTTTGAGAAGAAACTATTCTTTAGAAATCCATGTTGCCGATGAAGTACATAGGAATTTCAAAATATTTCTGATCAAGGTTAGAAAAACTTTGTGAATGTAGGAAAAAGAACAGAGGAAACCACTGTCTATATGACAGACAAAGCAGAAAGCTGAATCAAATGGTTACTAAAATTGTATAGAGAAAAATGCCATTGATATTTTGATAGGGATTACATTGAGTCTACAGATTGCTTTGGGCAGTATGGACATTTTAACGTTCTTAATTTCTCCTGTCCGATAGAGAGGCTGCTCTTCTTGGTGCGATGTCCAGGATCTTGACGTCTTGAGCAAAGAATTGAGTGAGACACAGACGTAAAGTGGTGAAAGAGCAGTTTATTAGAAGATAGTACATTTCAAAGAAATAGAAGCGGGCTGGAGCAGTAGAGAATGGCTTAAGGGCCATTATTAGAAGAGAAAGTACACTCCAGAGATTTTGGAGCAGGCTGAGCAAAAGAAGGAGCTCAAAACCAGGACTTGGAGCTTTTATCCTTTTTTCTCTATAATGGGCTGTTCCTCTTTGGGTGTGGGGCCACTTGACTGACACCTATGATTGACAACAGGCTATTACCTCATCTTTTTAGACTGCACATGTTCCATCCCAGAATTCAGTCTGTCTTAATGATATTAATGAACTTCCAGGCATATGTATGATATACTGATGGTATAATGAGGCCCAGGTGAAATGAAGGTTGCTGTGGCCTTTACTGCACAGGTGTGAGTGACTGGTCTAATCCAGTTGGATATTTTGTACCCACTTGTTTCCTCATAGAGGTAGATAATTACAATGAAAAAGGGAAGTTTTGGGTAGAGAGGGGAGGTCTTTGGGTGGTCGCATTCTGAGTTCTGTTGGATGTGCAGGAATGCAGAGACCCAATGCCTCTAACTGCCTGCCTTGTTTTCCCCTTGAGAGACATGATCCCCATAAAATCTCTATGGGAGTTTGAAGGATAGGATGTTTTTTTATTCTGTATTTACTTCCTCCTGGGCAGGAGTGTAGAGCAGTCCCTGCTTATGGGTAATTCACGGAACTCTCACCCTAACTGATTTCAGATGAGAGGAAGGGGTGTTGAGATCCACCTGGAAGACCATGTTGGTTCCTTTGGTTGTGACCGGCAATCTTGCTGGGGTATCATCTGTATCCCCCAGGTAGCTGAATGAGGAAAAATAGATTTTAATTAATAAATCCATTAGCTCTTATGGAACCTGTAGCCCATTCAACTGGTCACTCAGGTGACATCAGTTGTCCAGGGTTGGGCCCAGAATGGGTTTGGAAAGAATCATTAGGCTTCAATGATTACAGTCAACAAGTATACTGGCCTGGGGAAATGTTAAAACCTTTTTAGCCTCTGGGATGGATTTATCAAGGAGTTAGGTCTGGAATGGCTTGGGGATGTTGGGAAATCACTGGATTTTAAGTAGTTATCTGAACCAGGGGTGTGAGACATCCTGTGACTCAGGTGAGTGTCAATCTTTAGTCTAGGATTTGGAAACTGACTGGAAGAGTAATCAAAGACAGGGGCTAAGGAACTAAGAAACTAGGGATAAGGAGACTTAAATTTGTATAGGAATTAAACTTAAAAGTTTTTCAGTGGGGGCTACTTGCTTGGCCTGTATCAATAGCAAAATATATGCTTCCATCTTCACTGTCATATTTTCCGATTACAGCATTTTTTCCTCCTTGGTCAAATTTATTTCTAGGTTTTTTTTTTTTTTTTTTTGAGGGCAGTGTCACTGGCCCTCATATGTGGGACCCGAACTGGGGCCGCTGGCTTCCTAAGCCAGCACTTAACCACCTCGCCACTTGGCCGGCCCTCCAGGTATTTTTTGATGCAATTATAAATGGTATTGTTTTCTTTATTTCTCTTTCTGGTAGTTCATATTATGTATAAAAATGCAAATGATTTCTGAATACTAATTTTGTATTTTTCACAAACCTAGAGCAAATGATGTTAATATTTATGTGCAATCACAGAAGACCCAACATAATCACAGCACTCTTGAAAAAAACCAAGTTGAGGATATTATGCTACCTGATATCAAACTATGCTACAAGGCTATAGTAATCAAAACAGTATGATGCTGGCATAAAAACAGACACAAAGTTCAATGGAATAGAAGACAGTGCAGAAATAAACCCACACTTACATGGTCATTTAATCTATGACAAATGAGGCAAGAATATACAGTTAGGTAAAGACAGTCTATTCAATAAATGGTGCTGAAAAAACTGGCCAGATACATGCAAAAAAATGAAACTGGACCACCTTCTTACACCACATAAAAGAATAAAGTCAACATATATTAAAGACTTAAATGTAAGACTTGAAACCATAAAACTCATAGAAGAAAGCATAGACAGTAACTTGCTGACATTGTTTTTAGTAATATATTTTTTTGTGTGTGATATATCTCCTTGGGCAAGGGAAGCAAAAGAAAAAATAAACAAATGGAACTCCATTCAACTAAAAAATTTTTGCACAGCAAAGAAAACCATCAGGAAAATGAAAAGACAACCTACTTATTGAGAGAAGTCATTTGCCAATGATACATCTGATAAAAGGTTATATCCAAAATTTATTAAGAACTCATACAACTCAACCTCAAAAAAACAAACAATCCCATTAAACAATGGGCAGAGGACCTGAATAGACATTTTTCCAAAGGGGACATACAGATGCCCAACTGATATGTGAAAAGATGTTCCACATCACTGATCATCAGAGAAACGCAAATTAAAACCACAATGTTTTAGACTTCTGGTAAGATGGCAGAATAGATGCTGTGCCAACTGCCTCCCAGGATCACACCAAAATTAAAAATAGTTTATACAACATTCAACCTCGGACGTTCCCTGAAAACTAAATGAACAGAATCTCTAAATGAAGGACTTAAAGAGGAGGCCACATCAACTCTGGTAGGAGGGGCAGAGACGAGAGAGGGTGAACCCTGTGAAGGACACCTCAGCAGTGGGAGGGTTTCTGCAGTTGCGGGAGAGATCTTCTGGCCCCACACCGAGCTCACTAGCCCAGAGCTGCTCTGCTAGGAAGAGGAGTCCTACGACAGCTGGCAGTAGAAATTAGTGAGGACTCTCTTTGCTCAACTCGGTAAGGCTGAGGGCGGCTAGAGAACCAGCGGACTGGTGCACGGACTCGCTCGCTGGTGAGCACTCACCTGCTCCCTGGTGGAGGGAGTAGCTGTGTGAGCGGGGTTCTGGAGCCTGCAGGGACGGACTGATCTGAGCGTCTTTGGCACAGGAGCTGGAGGTTTTTGGGACCACTGTTCCCTTGGTGTGGAGCTTGCACATGAGAAGTGTACAGGAGAGCACCATTTTGTCAGGGTTGGGCCCTCCCACAGAGGGTCAGGTCCTGGACCGCATTGGTCTGGTGAAATTGGCGCAGGAGTGCGTGTGTGCATGCGGTCTTGGATCCCCACCCTCCGCTTGTGCTATGTTGCAGGGAAATGCCTGGTGGGCACACTCCAGCTCCATCAGGCTGTTCATTGAGATGCAGGAGTGCGGGAGCTGCCTTGGGTCCCCGTTCTCCGCACTGCTCATGCAGAGTTGCCAGGCTGGGAATTGGCTGTTAGGCTGCTCAGCTTGATCTGCGAGTGGCTGATTGGGACAGGCTAAGACTGGGAGTTTTTCTGAGAGTGTTGGGCCGGGAGCTGTGCACTTGGGTGATCCGGTCAGGCTTTCCTGTCAAGTTTGAGCAGGCTGGTTGCTGGTGCGGGAGTGCATGCTGCTCTGACTTGCTGGGAGCCACTGACCACATCCCATGGCTCCTTGGGGCTTGCCCCGCCCACCTAGAGCTGTGTTGCCAGAGGCACCCTGAGCCCCTGGTGCCTGGCCCCCACCTCCACAGGCCACAGAGGGTTTTTTGCAGCAGCAGACAACCCACAACAAACTGTGAGGATTTTTGGTAGTGAGCACGGTTCCAGAGCACACAGCAGCTAAGTGTGGAAAGCTCACTGCAAGCTTGAGAGGGAGGTTGGCGCATACCATGTTGAGCCCTTCCCCCCAACAGCTGGGGCTGAGTCACCCAGAGCCTCTCTATTGCTGAGCAAGTGGTCTGCATATTAAAGAGGGGGGAAACCACCTCCCACTTTTTTTGTTTTTCTGTTTCTTTTCTTTATTCTTCTTTCTTTTCTTTTCTTTTTTCTTCTTTTTTCCTTTCTTTTCTTTTCTTTCTCTTCTTTTTTTTTCCTTTTCTTCTTTTTCTTTTTTTTTTTCTAGATAATCTATCTAATACATTGAAGCAATCACAGAGTGACAGCCAGAATGAAGAAACAAAAAACATGTCCCAGGGCCGGCTGAGTGGCTCAGTTGGTTAAGAGCTCGCTCAAGAGTGCAAGCTGAGCTCTGAGCAACAGCTGTTCGAGGCCAGGACGAGCTGAGTTGCCGTTGAGCTGCCAACAGGTGGCAGGATGGCTCAGCTAAAACAAACAAACAAACAAACAAACAAACAAACAAACAAACAAAAACATGTCCCAAGTAAAAGGTCAAAAGAAACCTCTAGAAATGGAACTAAATGAAACAGAGGGATCCAAACTTTCACAGACAGAGTTTAGAACACTGATGATAAGAATGTTTAAGGAACTTAGCAAGGACATAAAGAAGGATAGGGAAACCATAAAAAGCTACCAGTTAGAACTAAAGAATACAATAACTGAAATGAAGAACACACTCGAAGGAATCACCAGTAGATTAGATGATGCAGAGAATCGGATAAGCGATTTAGAAGACAAAATAGCAGAATTCCCCCAGTTGGAACAACAAAAAGAAAAAAGAATAAAAATCAATTAAAATAGTTTAAGAGACCTGTGGGACAACATGAAGTGCAACGACACTCGTGTCATAGAATATCAGGACAAGAGAAGAAGCAAGGGATTGAGAATATAGTTGAAGAAATAATGACTGACAACTTCCCTACCCTGATGAAGAAAATCGACATACAAACCCAGGAAGTGCAGAGAATTCCAAACAAGCTGAACCCAAACAGTCCCATACCAAGACACATCATAGTTAAAATGGCACAGGTTAAAGACAAAGACAGAATCCTAAAAGCAGCAAGAGAAAGGCAGCAGGTTACATACAAAGGAACTCCTATAAGACTAACAGCTGACTTTTCTACAGAAACTCTGCATGCCAAAAGGGAGTGGTAGGACATATTCAAAGTGATGCAAAACGAAGGTCTACAACCAAGATTGTTCTACCCAGCTAGGCTATCACTTAAAATTGAAGGAGAGATAAACACCTTCTCAGAAAAGAATAAGCTTAAGGAGTTCATTCCTACCAAGCCAGCATTGCAGGAAATGTTAAAAGGTCTTTTTTAAACAGAAGAAATGGGAAAATAGGCTAACCAAGGAAGACAAGAAACACAAATAACAAAATGGCAATAAATATGCACCGATCAATAACCACTTTAAATGTCAATAGGCCAAATGCTCCACTCAAAAGACAGAGTGGCTGAGTGGATAAGAAAACAGTACCCATGCGTATGCTGTCTACAAGAGACTCATGTCAGATCAAAAGACACACATAGACTGAAAGTAAAGGCATGGAATAAGATATTTCACGGAAATGAAAATGAGAAAAAAACTGGAGTAGCAATACTTATTTGGGACAAAATAGACTGAAATGAAGACTTCAATAAAAGACAAAGAAGGACACTACATAATAATAAAAGGATGGATTCAACAAGAGGACATAACCCTAGTAAACATCTATGCACCCAATATAGGAGCTCCTAAATATATAAAACAGATTTTGACAGACATAAAGACAGAGATCAACAGTAACGCTATCATAGTAGGGGACTTCAACACCCATTGTCACCAACGGACAGATCCTCCAGACAGAAAATCAACACGGATACAGTGGCCTTAAATGACACTTCAGACCAGCTGAATTTAATAGATATTTTTAGGGCATTTCATCCCAAAGCAACAGAATATACATTCTTCTCAAGTGCACAGGGAACATTTTCCAAGATAGACCACATGTTAGGCCACAAGACAAGTCACAACAAATTTAAGAAGATTGAAATCATATCAAGCGTCTTCTCTGACCAGAATGCTATGAAACTAGAAATCAATTATAAGAAGAAATCTGGAAAGCACACAAATACATGGAGGCTGAATAACATGCTACTAAATAGTGAGTGGGTCAAAAATGAGATCAAGGAGGAAATCAAAAAATACCTCGAGACAAACGAAAATGAAAACCCCATGACCCCAAATCTCTGGGATGCAGTGAAACCAGTCTGAAGAAGGAATTTCATAGCAGCACAGGCCTACCTAAAGATGGAAGAAAAATCTCAAATCAACAGACTATCTTCACACCAAAGGGAGCTCAAAAAAGAACAGCAAAACAAGCCTAAAGGGAGTACTAGCAAGGAAATAATAAAGACCAGAGCAGAAATAAATGAAATAGAGCACACAAAAAATACAAAAGATCAATGAAAACAAGAGTTGGTTTTTTGAAAAGATAAACAAAATCGACAAACCCTTAGCCAGACTCACCAAGAAAAAGAGAGAGAGGACCCAAATTAATAAAATCAGAAATGAAAGAGAAGTGACAACAGATACCACAGAAATACACACAATTTTAAAAAAATACTATGAGCAATTATATGCTAACAAATTTGACAATCTGGAAGAAATGGATAAATTTCTAGAAGCATAGAATCTACCAAGTCTGAACCATGAATAAAAAGAAATTCTGAACAGACTGATTACTACAAAAGAAATTGAATCAGTAATCAAAAAGCTTCCAACAAACGAAAGTTCTGGACCAGATGGCTTCACAGGTGAATTTTACAAAACATTCAAAAAGAATTAATACCTATTCTCCTCAAACTATTCCAAAAAATACAGGAGGGAAGGCTCCCAAACACTTTTTATGAGGCCACTATTACTCTGATCCCCAACTCAGACAAAGATATTACAAAAAAGGTAAACTACAGGCTGATATCCCTAATGAACATAGATGAAAAAAATCCTCAACAAAATACTAGCAAACCGAATTCAACATCAGATTAAAAAGATCATACATCATGGTCAAATGGGATTCATTCCTGGTATGCAAGGTTGGTTCAATATTGCAAAGCCATTAATACATCACATTAACAAAATGAATAATAAAAATCATATGATCATATCAATAGATGCATGAAAAGCATTTGACAAAATCCAGCAGCCATTTATGACAAAAACTCTTAGCAAAGTGGGAATAGTGGGATCATATCTCAACATAATAAAGGCCATATATGATAAGTCCACAGCAACATCGTACTCAATGAGGAAAGGCTAAAATCTTTCCCCTTAAGATCAGGAACAATCAAAGCTGTACACTTTCCCTACTTCTATTTAACATAGTTCTGGAAGTTCTAACCACACCAATCAGAAAAGTAAATGAAATAAAAGGCATCCAAATAGGAAAGGAGGAAGTAAAATTGTCATTATATGCAGATGACCTGATAATATATATAGAGAACCCGAAGGGCCCCACCAAAAAACTGGTAGAACTGATAAACGAATTTAGTAAGGTAGTAGGATACAAAATTAATATTCAGAAATCAGTTGCATTTGTATACACCAATAATAAACTATCAGAAGAAGAAATCAGGAAATCAATCCCTTTTACAATTGCTTCAAAAACATAAAATATCTAGGAATCAATTTAACTAAAGAAGTAAAAGACCTGTACTCAGAAAATTATGAGACACTGAAGAGAGAAATCAAAGAAGACACAAATAAATGGAAATACATACCATGTTCATGGATAGGAAGAATTAATATAGTTAAAATGTCAAGTCTACCTAAGGCAATATATAGATTCAATGCAAATTCAATCAAGCTACCAAGAATATTTTCTCAGAAATAGATCACATAATACTAAAATTTATATGGAACCAATAAGACCCCGAATAGCCACAGCAATCTTGAGAAATAAGAACAAAGTGGGAGGCATCACGCTACCTGATATCAAATCATACTACAAGATTCCAGAAATCAAGGCAGTATATTAGTGGCATAAAAACAGACACATAGACCAATGGAACAGAATAGAGATTCCAGAAATAAACCCATCCATATATGGTCATTTAATCTATGACAATGGAAGCAAGAATTTACATTGGAATAAAGATAATCTATTTAATAAATGGTACTGGGAAAACTGGACTGATGTGTAAAAAAATGAAATGGATTATCTACTTATACCATATATGAGAACAAACTGAAATATGGATTAAAGACTTAAATATAAGACCTGAAACCATAAAATTCCTAGAAGAAAACATAGGGAGTAAGTTTGCAGACATTACCCTGAGTAATATTTTTACTGATATATCCCCTCGGGCTAGGGAAATAAAAGAAAAAATGAACATATGGGATTCCATCAAACTTAAAAGTTTTTTCACAGCAAAGGAAATCATCAATAAAACAAAAAAGGCAGCCTACTGAATGGGAAAAGATATTTGCCAATGATATACCTGGAAAGGGGTTGATATCCAAAATTTATAAAACACTCATGCAACTCAACACCAAAAAAGCAAACAACCCAATTAAAAAATGGGCAGAGGATATGAAGAGGCATTGCTCTAAAGAGGATGTACAGATGTCCAACAGGCATATGAAAAAATGTTCAACCTCACTAATCATTAGAGAAATGCAAATAAAAACCACAATGAGATACCACCTCACTCGAGTCAGAATGGCTATCATCAATAAATCAACAAACAAGTGCTAGCGAGGTTGTGGAGAAAAGGGAACCCTGGTGCACTGTTGTTGGGACTGTTGATTGGTGCAGCCATTATGGAAATCAATATGGAGGTATCTCAAAACACTGGAAATGGAACTAGCGTATGACCCAGCAATTCCACTCTTGGGTATCTACCCAGAAGAATCCAAGACGCTAATTTGAAAAATATATGCATCCCTATGTTTATTGAAGCGCTATTTACAATAGGCAAGACTTAGAAACAACTGAAATACCCATCGGTAGATCACTGGATCAAGAAACTGTCGTACATTTATACAATGGAGTATTACTCCGCTATAAAGAAGAATGAAATCATACCATTTGCAATGATATGGATGGATCTAGAGACTATTATGTTAAGTGAAATAAGTCAGTCAGAGAAAGACAAATGCCATATGATCTCACTAATATGTAGAATCTGAAAAACTAAATGAACGAGCAAAGTAAACAAAAACAGTCTCATAGGTATAGAGGAAAAAGTGATGGTTGCTAGTTGGGAGGGGTTGGGGATGAGGGATAAGGGGAAGGAATTAGACAGCATAAATAGGTAACTACAATATTGCCACAGGGATATGATAGACAGTTCAGGGAATGTAATTAATAATGTTGTAAATATTTTGTGGGTGTCAGATGGTCACATGTCTTGTTAGGGAGACCACTTCATGGATGGAGTAGAGGCTTGATTCCTGCACTATACACCTGAAGCGGATGTTGTATAATATTGTATGCCAACTGTAATTGAATATATATATATAGTCACAGGATGTGGAGTAGAGTGTGGAAGGGAGTCAAAGGAATTGTAATAGATATGTATGATATGGGGTGTGTGTGGCTAATTGGGGGAGGTGGATTGTCACTTTGAGGGCTAAAAAGTATAAATATTGAACTGCGTTGTACACCTGAAACTAATTTTTAAAAAATGTTTATGTCACAATAAAAGAATTAAAAAAGGGCCGGCCGAGTGATGCGGTGGTTAAGAACTGGCTTGGGACGCCAACGTCCCCGGTTCAGATCCCACATATGAGGTCCAGTGACACTGCCCTCTAAAAAAAAAAAGAAAAAAAAAAAGAAAAGAATTAAAAACATCCCCCCAAAAGCAAAAAACTACAATGTGATATGATCACACCTCTCAGAAAGGCCATCATGAAAAGTTAACAAACAACAAGTGTTGGTGAGAATGTGGAGAAAAGAGAACCCTTGTGCACTGTTGGTGGTATTGCAAATTGTTGCAGTCAATATGAAATACAGTATGGAGTTTCCTCAAAAATTAAATATAGATCTACCTTATGACGGAGCAATTCCACATCTGGGCATTTATCCAAAGAAATCCAAAACACTAATTTGAGGGCTGACCGAGTGGCTCCTTGGGTAAGAGTTGGCTTGGGAACGTAGGCTCTGAGCAGCCTGGCCGCCAGTACGGATCCGACATGGGCCAGTGACGCTGCGCCCTCTACAGCTAAGATGGTGAACAACAGCTCTACCAGGAGGTGGGCTGTGGTGAGTTGCTGTCCACAGCATCAGGTGCAGTGGGTCTGCAGTGGGCTGCTGTTAGCTACTGTGAGTGGGCGGCAGCCAGCGTGAGCAGCTGACAGCCAGTGAGAGCTGCCATGAGCTGCCGTGAGCTGCCATGAGTTGCCATGAACCACCATGAGCGCTGGTCCAGTGGCTGGCGACCGATCTGCCTCAGCAGGGAAAAGCACAATGATCACAATACCAACATTGGCCAGTGAAGCAACATCCTCCACAACTAGACTGAAGAACAAAAGGACAGCAACTTGTCTGTTCCCCTTCCCTGATTCCCCAACACTCTTCTCTCTCCCTGATTCCCCAATAAAAACAAAACAAAACAAAACAAAAAACCCCCACTAATTTGAAAACCTATATGCACCCTTATAGTCACTGCAGCGCTATTTACAATGGCCAAGATATGGAAGAAACCTAAGTGCTATTCAATTGATCTGGATAAAGAAGATGTGGTACATCAAGTATATGCAATACATTATTGCTCGGCCATAAAAATTAATGAAATCTTACCGTTTGTGACAACAGGGGTGAACATGGAAGGTATTAAGTGAAATAAGTCAGATTGAGAAAGACAAATACCACATGATCTCACTTCTCTGTGGAATCTAAAGAACATAATAAATCAACAAACAAGGAGACACAATCAAATACAGAGAACAAATTGATGTTTGCCAGAGGATTGGGGGTTGGGGGATGGATGAAAAAGGTGAAGGGATTAAGAAATACAAATTGGTAGTTACAAAAGTCACAAGGAAGGGGCTGGCGGAGTGGCTCAGTTGGTTAAGAGCTTGCTCAAGAGTGCAAGCTGAGCTCTGAGCAACAGCAGTTTGATGCCTACCCTGAGCTGAGCTGCCACTGAGCTACCAACAGGTGGCAGGATGGCTCAGTTTTTTTAAAAAAAGAAAAAACCATCACAAGGACGTAAAGTACAGCATATAAAATATAGTAAATAATATTGCAATAGCTATGTACAGTGCCAGGTGGGGACTAGACTAATGGGGGACACACTGCTTACATTATATAACACCTGAAACTAATATAAAATTATATTGAATATCACCTGTAACTAAAAATTTTTTTATAAAAATTGTATAGAGAAGTTAGACTCAAACTGATGGGAATTCCAGAATAAAATTAGAAGAAGCAAATTCCACAAACATAATCTGATTAAAGAATCATAATGTCTGGATTTGGACTTGGAGCCATGAAATCAAGGGCACTTTTTCAGCCTCAGGAGGATTGTCCTTTTAATACCTGTCATCCCAAAGAATCTTTTCAGAGCCCCCTTTTTCTTTATTCCTGAGACTGTAGATGAAGGGGTTGAGAATGGGTGTGACCACAGTGTACATCACCGAGGCTGTTGCACTTGACTGTGAGCTGTGGGTCACAGCAGAGCTGAGGTACACTCCCAGCATAGTACAATAAAATAAGGAGACAACAGAGAGGTGAGGCACACAGGTAGAGAATGTTTTATACTTCCTCTGTGCTGATGATATTGCACATATGGAGGACACTATCTTAGAGTAAGAGTAAAGGATACCAGTCAGGGGACCACCACCCAGAAGCCCAACTGAAAAATACATCACCATGATGTTAAGAAAGGTGTCAGAACAGGCAAGTTGGATCACCCGAGTGAATTCACAGAAAAAGTGAGGGATTTCCAAGTGTGTACAGGACAGCTTCAGCAACATTAAGCTACGTACCAAGGAAATCAGGACAAACATGATGCAGGACACCAGAACCAGTAGTCCACAGAGCTGGGGGTGCATGATGGCCACAAAGCAGTCATAGGCCATAAGGGTGAGGAGACAGACATCCAACACTGCAAAGAGTGTGATGCATCCTTCATAGGTTATGACTTTGCTGTGTCTGGATCTTCACCAGCATCTTGGGGATGGTGGTGGAGGTGAAACAGATGTCCACAAAGGACAGGTTGGAGAGGAAGAAGTACATGGGCGTGTGGAGGTGGGGGTCTGAGCTGACGGCCAGGATGAGGAGCAGGTTTCCCAGCACAGTGACCAGGTACAGGGAGAGGAAAAGCCCAAAGATGAGGGGCTGCAGTTCTGCCTCCTCTGAAAGTCCCAGGAGTAGAAATTGTGAAACTTGTAATATTCCCTGGTTCCATGGGGAAGAAGTGACTTCCCAGACAGGAAAATAACATGAGTAATTTTCATACAAATTGACTTTACTCAAATAACTCTAATGCTACAATTTATGTTTTGTAGCCAAGTGATTAATTTCAATATTTTTGTATGGTTCTGGCTCCTTCTAGGGGTTTGCTGTGCCATCTCAGATTATGAATTTTTGTCCCAATCTGCTTCTTTCCAAAAGTGTCATGTATTTTTGAGTTTTCATGACAAATTCTTCATGTATTTCAGGAAAATAAATTGAGTGCTCATCATATTGTAGATACTATCTAGTCAGTGAGTACTGGAGTGCTGAAACACAGAAGTTCATACAATTCAATGATGGAGAAAAACATGCAACTTATTAATAAGAAAAAAATAGCATTTCAGATCATATGATGGAAAGGAAAGCAAGTCTAAAAAAGATAGCGATTAGTGAGTTCTCTTTTTCATAGGCATTTTGAAAAGACCTGCAAACAAAGTGACATCTGAAGAGAGCTTCAGTGAAGAAAGGGAGGGAGAGGCAAACTTATGTCGGCAAGTGTGTACCTGAAAGAAAGAATGGCCAGTGCAAAGGCCCTGGGGTGGGGTGAGCATGAGGGGTTTAGTGATCTGTCCAAAGTGAATATCAGAGCATCTGATGGGCATTGATTATACTTTTTTTCAGGTTGCTTCTCGGTATTGTTTTTCATCCAGAAATGCTTTTCTGCCAGAGGTGTCTGGCAGTGTCTGAAGGAATATTGCTAAACACCCACAATCCACAGGAAAGCACTTTCACCCAATTATTATTCAGCCCCCAATGTCAACAGTGAGAAGGTGAGCAAACTTAGTCAAGACCAGCACTTCAACTTGAGTGTGCCTAGAATCAACAAGGATCCTAAAGGAACTACAGAATCTGAGTCAGCAGGTCCTGTGGGCTCAAAGAGGCTGCATTTCTAACACACTCCCAGGGGATGTTGATGCTGCAGGTCCTGGTCTGTGGACCAAGCTCTGAATAGCAAGTCTGAGGTCCTGTGTCAGAGTCAGGTGTAGGCAGTTTCAGGTCTTCTGAACCAAATATTTTTTTACATGAATTTTTAAAGCAATAGTATATTCATGCATTCCAGAAAGTGTGATAAATTCTGTGTTCATTTCTCTTAGATAAGGGCCTGTGAGTGACACATAATAATACTATTTAAGAGACTGTGTAGTGAGCAGAATAAGGGCCTCCAAAATATGTTCACACTCTATCCCCAGTGCCTTTGCATTAGATATTTTTATAAGGGACAGGCTTGCTAATCGGCTGACTTTAAGAAGATGAACCAGGATCATCTAGGTGGGACTAAGGTAACCACAATGGTCCTCTAGATGTGGAAGCGAGTGACAAAATGAAGAAGCCAAACTACTGGCTTTGAAGATGGAGGAATGGCCATGCAGGTGGGCAGAATACAAACTGAAATAGGAAGGGAAACAGAATTTCACCTAAAACTCTAGAAGGAACTCAACTTTGCAGACATAATTTCTCCACCACTGAACTGTTTTGTTCTCAGCACTATATAGACTTTGCCTAGAAGTAGGTCAGTCCTCAATTTATACTCCCCAGAATGACACAATTTGTCATGAAAAATATGGGCGACAATGACCACCAGGGGTAAAAGGCTCAGTTTGAGAGAGGAATTCCTACTACCTTTCAAAAAGGAGAGTAAAGAACTACCAAACCCAAAATATATACAGCCTCACCAGCCATGAAATAATTCAAAGTAAAACTATGTAGTATTCCTCTTTAGACTTATTAAATAATTTTTGCATGTGAATATCCAGCATGAGAGAAGATGCTGCAATGTGTGTCTCATGAATGGTTCTTGCAAGGTAGTTTCTACCTCCACTGGCCGGGATCTATTCAGCGAATACACAATATGCTCAAATATACCCCATCTTAGATATTTCAAACAAACACTCTCACTTCACTGCACCAGCCTCCAAACCTAACACTATTTTCCTACCCCTTGGACAGCAAATCCTCAGATATATTTTCATTGAACTGCAAATATCTCATGCATCTCACTCATTCTATGGAGTCTCCTAATGGTACATCCATGCCCATCACCTAATTGTTAACTATGGCCTCTGTAGTGCAGATTCAAGCATCCTTATTAATATTTTAAATGAATTAATTATAAATCACTTATTTCACTAAGAACACAGACACAGTGATCTCCAGTCTCTGGGCTGATTAGGGTCGCTGTGACTCAGGTAAGAGTTCTCAGCTTCCTTCCTCTCTGACCCTTTCCTTCAGTACCTGCTGGGCTCTCAGACTCACCTGGATGGGGTCTTTGCGAGGGAGGTCGCTGTGTGGAAGTCCGAATCACTCCCTGGAAGGTTCATGATGGAGACTGAAGCTCTGTTCCCACACGAGACAGCAGGAAGGAGTGCAGCATCAGTTCACAGCCAGCTGAGGACTCAAAAGCAACACCCAGGTCCTGGGCACCAACGTGGTACAAGCTGAGGGATGCACAGAGGAGGTGTTACAGAGCTCTCTGTATCTGCTCATCAGGCACATTTCCCTCTTCTTATCCCAACTGCTCAGTGCACGATTTCCCCTAGGGACTCTGGAATAAACAGAAAGGCAATTTATTCTAATGATTCTCTAATCCCAAGAGACCAGGTTAGAATTCTGTTTTTAATGTAGTTTTTATTTCTCCATATTCATAATCTCCCTGAGTTTAAAAGGACATCAATCCATGTATTTTGTGCCTGGACCACATATTAGAATTACACGTTATGAATATTAGAAGCCTTTAAAGGTGATAAATCTTCAGGTTTTTGATATTTTTAAATTCAACATGCAAAGTACCAGCCTCCTGAAAAGACAAAATCATTTAGGAAAGAGGTTTTTCCCAAAAGATGAAATTTTTATCTGAAGTTTTCATCTTTTCACTATTTCCTTAAAACAGTTTTCTTAATTTTTTGTATGAGCATTAGTAGAGAAGAGGCACATCTTCAAAAACAGAACTTGTGTTAGAAAAATGAACTCAGTGATGGATAGAAGGTGAACCAAATTTGGCTTAATGGTCCCCCATTATTACTGCTGGTCTGGTGAACTATGTGAATCTTGCTGGAATCCTCTTGGATCAGTGGCCTGAGGACCATTTGTCTTCGGAGCTAAGAGCTCTGCTGCCCAACAATATAGTAGGTATGTGTGACTATTTGAAAATTATAATTAAAATTAAATGAAATTTGGGCCGGCAGAGTGGCGTGGTGGTTAAGCGCTGGCTTGGGAAGCCAGCAGCCCTGGTTCGGTTCCACATATGAGGGCCAGTGACACTGCCCTCAAAAAAAAAAAAAGAAATTTAAAATTCAGTTCCCCAGTCATATTAGCCTCAAGTGTTCACTATAGCAGCTACCACATTAGACAATGCAGACATAGAATATCTCCCTTGCAGAAAGTTTTGCTGGACAGCTTTGCCTTAAATGT
Organism: Aselliscus stoliczkanus; assembly: GCA_033961575.1. Lineage (NCBI taxonomy): Eukaryota > Metazoa > Chordata > Mammalia > Chiroptera > Hipposideridae > Aselliscus > Aselliscus stoliczkanus. Next base: position 12,556,271 of record CM066735.1, read on the forward strand.
CTTTCCAAATCCCCAGGTGTCTGCTGGGCTGTTTCTTCACCACCTCAATCCTATGTAACTGAGCCTTCTCCAATTTTATTATTTCAGGAACAGTCTTGCTTTCCATGCAGCTCCACATTGAATTTTCTGAAAATAGGGGCTGTGTTTTCACTCATTATTTACTAAGCGCCATGCAAAGGCACATGAGGCACATATAACACAAGTCTGAATGTTACTCCATATTGGTGGCATTCACCCATTCTTCCTATTTAGTCCCAAACAGCCCTCTGGCTGATGATGCAGGAAGACATGGAGAGCCACATGCAGACCCACTGCTGAGCAAGCTCTACTGTGGGCTTACAACCTGCCGACGCCCATTTCTCATCTTGCGGTCACACACTGGTATTTTTGTCCCATCACAGCTCCTTACAGCAACTTGAGGACAATAACCCCATGTATTTCTTTGCATATATCACATTTTGTTTATCTCCTCACCAGTTTGTGGACATACAGATTGTTTTTGGCCATTTTAAATAATGTTGCCTTGATTATTGATATACAAGTGTTTATGCAGGCTTCAATGGCTATAAATAAGCTTAAAACATTAATAATGTTTTTTATTTTTTTTAAATGACCTGTGCTCAGGCCCCATCCAGTAATGTTATTGTTCAGCCACAATTTTAATAAATTTCAGTAACCAGAATGACTACAATTTTTAGAAAAGGCCTCTCTGCTAAATTTAGCTTTTTGGTGAAGTGAAGCCTTGATGACATGGTATCTTTTTGTTTTGTTTCAATGTGTCTCCAAATACTGCTTTTGCAAACATAGTAAAGTAAGCCTAACAATGTTTCACAGGAAATTAAAGGTTTTGCAGGGTCTCACTGCTCTCGCCACATAGCACCTGGATTGTAACTCAGGTCTGTCTTCCAGGTCTGTTCTTTCTATTCTACTGCTTGGTACCCACCTGCACATGGAACTGCCTGTCTAAAAGACATTTCTGCAGACTCAGCGATTAAGTGGTTTGGTTTGTTTCCATAGTCTCATAGTAGGGCCAGTTTATATGCTACCAAATCCCTGCATTAATTTCTGGGAAACAAGTAGATTTCCACCTATGTATACTTGCTCATCTCCTGACCATAATAATAATTGCTAACATTTATTGGGACATAATACATGTCAGACACCAATAGGCTATTTTTAATGATTTTCTCTTCCATCTTCTCAAATGTCTATGGAAAATATAGTTTTATTATCCACATTTCATAACTGATAAAACTGAAGAGTCTTAAAGACATGAAGTTGCCCACAGGTGAAAAGGTGATTTCTTTCATATATTTCAAAATTGAGGAATAGTTGTCATATCTGATCAAGAATACTCGCAACTGAATCCAGGTCATTTCAAAAATTGAAAGAATTTATGATAGTAATTTTATTTAAAAATACTTTTTTCAAAAAAATTTTGAAAAATATTTTATTTTTGACTTATCCGGCAGCTGACATGAAGCTATCTTGACCTTTAAAGCCGATGTTGTCCTTTCCTCAACCTTTTCCTTGGATCATGGATTCATTTGGAGCTAAGGCCTCCGAAGAAATAAAATCCCCAAATTGTAAAGAAAACAGGAATACTTCTGTTCAGAAAAATCGAAGCTGGAATGTTTAGCCATTAGGGTTTCCCCAACTCTCCTCTGCTCGGGTGGCTTCACTGCAGTGACTCAGGAAGGGCCAGGCTCCCTTCTTCCAAATCACCCCTCATAGAACACCTGTTGCCAAGCAGCAAGCCACAGGTTTGTACAGGATGTCACACACAGGGAGACCTCGGTGTGTTCAGACCTTCATGTCTGGCATATAAAGGAAAAAAAATATTTGTTACTCACCTCAAGAGTGACAAAGAAAACATGTTAGGATCACTTGCTTCAAATTTACATTCTGCAACAGTCCAAAAAAACAGGCAAAGTTCCCATCTACCTCAAAGCTATGGGCCCCCCAGTACTTGGTCCAGTTATCCTCAGAGGTAACTGCTTCTCATGGTGAGCTTCTTCCCTGTCTCCTGGGTGAAGCACAGTGATGCCAAGTCTCTCTCACAGTCAGTAAGGAATGTTATCATCTTCTCTTTAAGAATTTCAACCAATCATACGGTCTAGGTTAATTCTTCCTTTTGCATTTAGTTAGACTTGTTTCCCACACTAGTTTTATATATTCTTGTATAGTTTCAAAAACTATAAACACATTGAAATTGAAACATGAAATATAGCGAATGAACAATAACACCGGGGACAAAACCCATGGGATGAGGTATTCAAGGACATAGCTTATGTGCACATCACCCCACCGCAACCTCTCCAGAGGCAAGCTCAGGAAGCCACAGGCAGCCGCTGCAAAGCCTCCCCAAGATCACATGGTCCTCATGGTCCAAGTTTGAAATAGCAACCTAAAGCAAGACCAAGCTGGGTTGTTGCATCCAAAAGAAGCCAAAGTGTCTTCTGCCATAAGATTTCCGTAGACGTCAGCCCCTGATCCTGGGAACAGGGGTGCTGGCTGGGGATGTGGTTCCCTCAGGGGCAGAGTGATGTTTGGAGATTAACATTGAAAGGGACTAGGTGAGAAGTCAAGTGAGTCCTGTTTCTGTTGCTCCTCTCCATGACTCTCCCACCTGCCACAGGTCTCACCTCCCAGCATCTTATCCCAACCTTGAGTCAGAGTTCTCTCAAAAGTCTAAGACTGAGACCTCCACCTTGACTAGGTCCCTTGGCTCTTCAAAGCATTGACTTGTAGTGGGACACAACCCCTCACAAATGGAGATTTTGCTTACGAATTTAAATATCCCTTACAAAGGGTACCTAGTACTTGTTTTTCAGAGCTTCCTCCAAGTCTGCTGTTTCCAAAAATTAACCAGCCTAACATAATCCTTAGCCACATTGACATATTTTGGGGTGACAAATTCTGTTCCCCTGCAGCTCCTAGTCTACAAACCTGTTCAGCATGTTACTATACTGAATACTGTAGGCAACTATTACACGATGGTTAGTGTTTGTGCAATGTGTCACATTACAAAGATGTTACCATGATTATGATGTCACTAGGTGATAGGAATTTTTTAGCAACCCTATTGTTATTATCATATGGGAGTATTATTGTATATGAGGTTCTCTCATAGACAGAAATGTCATCATTCAGTGCTTGGTTGTATTGCCTCATTGCAGAGGCTATGATAAATTCTGTGTTGTTTCTTTTATACGAGAGCCCTTTAGTGTCACCAGATAATACAGTCCTGAAAAAGACTTTGTAATAGGCAGAATAAGGACCTGCAGATATCTTGATTTTAGTCCATTGAGACTTTTTTCAGGGTTCTGAAATCTAAAACAGTAAGAACATGAACTTGTTTCTTTTATACCCCTAGTGTTGTAATTTGTTACAAAAGGAATGTAATACATTTATCCAATAAATATATATATTTTTGTAGGATAGTAAATTTTAACCTCTCAATTTATTCTATTTGCTTCCCTCAGGTTAGTGTTATTGTGCTGAAATAACAACTTAAGTAGAAAAAGACAGGTAAAGTCAATTTGGGGAGTTTGCTCCCTTCGCTGGTCAGATGACTTATCCATTGCATAAAATAAATGTGGTTCTGACTTTGAGGCCTTTGTGCATTAAGATAGGAAATGTAGGGCTGGTAGAGTTGCGCAGTGGTTAAGCATTGGTTTCGGTCCCACATATGAGGGCCACTGACACTGCCCTCAAAAAAAATACAAAATAAAAAAAAGATAGGAAATGTAGTTCATTACTAAAATTAAGGTCAACCATTCTACTCTAAATCCACATACCTAAATTTCTAATTCTTGTAGTTTCATGTTAATTTGTTAATTTAACCATTCAAATTCTATTCTCTCCAAATTGTTTCCAGTTTTCTTTCAACATTAAAGGTGACATTATTAATGAGTCTGTGGTGTGTGTGTGTGTGTGTGTGTGTGTGTGTGTGTGTGTGTTTAACTGAAAGGGAGTAAGGTAAAAATGGGCATATATGTATGTGTACATACACTCTGATTGTTGTTGTTTTTTAATTATTAGTTTCAGGTGTACAAAACAATGCAATCGTTATCCCTTCACCCCTTACAAAGTGACAACTCTCCTCCCCCATGCATTACCCTCCCATCCCCGATATCATACATATCTATTACAATTCCATTGACTCCATTCCCATACTATACTCCATATGGGTACATACACTTTTTACCTGTAAAAGAGTTCTCAGATTCACCAAATATTTCCAAACATATTTACCACTCACAACATCCACCTGAATTAGGTTCATCATTTCATATCACCATCAGAAAAGAGGAAATAGGATCAGGGTGATTAAATTTTTTTACAATCATATAACAAAGCAATTAATTATATATAATTTAAAATATTTAAATATTAAATATTTATATATAATTATATATACATTTGTCTTTCTGTGTGGCTCCTGTAATTCAGCAATTTATGCATTTAATGAAGACACAAATATATGGAAAGATATTCTGTGCTCAATGATTGGAAAAATTAATTTAAAAAAAAAAGATTTTATTGGGGAATTGGGGGAGGGGAACAGTGTTGGGGAATTGAGGGAGGGGACCAGCCAAGTTGTTGTTCTTTAGTCTTCATTGTGGAGGGTGCCAGTTGCCATCTGGCTTCCTGTCTGCAGCTTGTGGCCTCTAAGCTCATGGTGCTGTGTTCTGCCTTAGTTGGGGTTGGGTGTAGCCACCATCCAATGCAGGAGTCGAACCAGCAGCCTTGTTGTTAAAAAACACACGCTCAATCCTCTGAGCCATCTGGGTGGCAGCTCAGCTCAAGGTGCTGAGTTCAGTCTTAGTTGCAGATGGGCATAGCCACCATCCCATGCGGGAGTTGGACCAGGCAGCCTTGTTGTTGGAATAATTAATATTTTTAAAACATTCATACTACAGTTAAAGAGAAAAATCACAGGTCCAAAATGGCATCACTTGTGCTAAAAGTCCAAGACCAAACCTAGATTTAATCCCGGATCTAACGTCAGTTTCCACCTCTATTAGAAATGAAATCTTAATCACCCAGTTTGGAAATTTCTGTTAAAGCACCAGTAAGGTCACATGAGCCCTCTCCATCCCACATGGAAGTATATATCATGCTATTAGACAAGAAGAATTAATATCATTAGAAAGTCCACACTACGTAAAGCAATCTGTAGACTCAATGCAATCCCTATCAGAATACCACTGTCATTGTTCTCTATACAATTTTAGTAACCATTTGATTCAGCTTTCTGCTCATTCATGAATCCCTTAATAAAGCCAATTATATCTCCAAATTTACTCTGTTAATTTTTGTTTTTGTTTTTTATCAATGCCCAAAGTGATTTACAGATTCATTGCAAACCCTATCCAAAGTCCAATAGCATTATTCATAGAAATAGAACAAACAATCCTAAAATTTACATGGAACCACCATAGACCCTGAATAATCAAAACAATTTGGACAGATACATGCAAACAAAATGAAACTAGACCACCTTCTTACACCATATACAAGAATAAACTCAACATATATTGAACACTTAAATGTGAGATCCGAAACCATAAAACTCCTATAGAAAACTTGGGCAGTAAACTCCCTGACATTGCACTTAGTAACATTTGTTTTCTGATATATTTCCTTGGGAAAGGGAAATGAAACAAACAAACAAAAACAAATGGAACTACATCCAACTAAGACGTTTTTGTACAGCAAAAAAAACACCCCATCAACAAAACGAAAAGACAACCTACTGATTGAGAGAAGACATTTGCCAATGATACATCTGATAGAAAGTTAATATCCAAAATTTATTAAGAACTCATACAACTCAACCTCAAAGAAACACAAACAAAAAAAATCCGTTAAAAATAGGCAGAGGACCTGAATAGACATTTCTCCAAAGGGAACATACAGATGCCCAGTAGATATATGAAAAGATGCTCCACGTCACTAATCATCAGAAAAATGCAAATTAAAACCAAATGAGATATGACCTCACACCTGTCAGAAAGGCCATCATGAAAAATCAACAAACAACAAGTGTTGGTGAGGATATAGAGAAAAGGGAACCCTCGTGCACTATTGGTGGGATTGCGAATTGGTTCAGCCAATATGGAACACAGTATAGAGTTTCCTCAAAAATTAAAAATAGAATTACCTTATGACACAGCAACTCTACATCTGGGTGTTTATCCAGAGAAATCCAAAATACTAATTTGAAAAGAAATATGCACCCCTATGGTCATTGCAACATTATTTACAATAGCCAAGATATGGAAGAAACCAAAGTACCTTTCAATTGATGAATGGATAAAGAAGATGTGGTACATAGAAGTGTATGCAATGGGTTGTTACTCAGCCATAAAAATGAATGAAATCTTATAATTTGTGATAACATGGATGGACCTGGAGGGTATTAAGCTAAGTAAAATAAGTCAGACAGAGAAAGACAAATACCATACAATATCACTTATATGTGGAATCAAAACAAACAAACAAACAAACAAACAAACAAAAGAGACAAACTCACAGATACAGAGAACAAACCAATATTTGCCAGAAGGTTGGGGGTTGGGGGACTGGTTGAAAAAGGTGAAGGGGTTAAGAAATACAAATTTGTAGTTACAAAATAGTCAGAAGGATGTAAATTATAGCATATAAAGTATAATAAATAATATTGCAACAACTATGTATAGTGCCAAGTGGGTACTAAACTAATGGGGGAATCACTGCATAAATTGTATAACTGTCTACCCACTATGTGAACACCTGAAACCAATATAAAATAATACTGAATACCAACTGTAACTGAAAAAAATAAATAATTTATAAAACTTGTATAGAGAAGTTAGACTCAAACTAATGGGAATTCCAGAATAAAATTAGAAGGAGCTAATTCCACATACAAAGTGATTCAAGAATCATTATGGTTGGATTTGGACTTGGAGCCCTGAAATCAAGGGCACTTTTTCAGCCTCAGGAGGATTGTCCTTTCAATACCTGTCATCCCAAAGAATCTTTTCAGAGCACCCTTTATATCTTTATTCCTGAGACTGTAGATGAAGGGGTTGAGCATGGGTGTGACCACAGTGTACATCACCGAGGCCGTTGCACTTGACTGTGAGCTGTGGGTCACAGCAGAGCTGAGGTATACTCCTAGACCTGTACAATAAAATAAGGAGACAACCAAGAGGTGAGACACACAGGTAGAAAATGCTTTATACTTCCCCTGAGCAGATGACATTGCATGTATGGAGGACACTATCTTAGAGTAAGAGTAAAGGATCCCAGTCAGGGAGACACCACCCTGCAGCACAGCTGCAAAATACATCACCATGTTATTAACAAAGGTATCAGAACAGGCAAGTTGGATCATCTGGTTGAGTTCACAGAAATAGTGGGGAATTTTCAAGTCTGTACAGAAGGACAACCTGAGCACCAATAAGCTATGTAACAAGGAAATCAGGACACACATGATCCAAGACACCAGAACCAGCAGCCCACAGAGCTGGGGGTGCATGATGACCGTGTAGTGCAGGGGGTGACAGATGGCCACAAAGCGGTCATAGGCCATCATGGTCAGGAGAAAGATATCCAACATGCCAAAGAGTGTGAAAAAATACATCTGGGTGATGCAGCCCTCATAGGTTATGACTTTGTTCTGTGTCTGGATGTTCACCAGCATCTTGGGGATGGTGGTGGAGGTGAAACAGATGTCCACAAAGGACAGGTTGGAGAGGAAGAAGTACATGGGCGTGTGGAGGTGGGGGTCTGAGCTGACGGCCAGGATGAGGAGCAGGTTTCCCAGCACAGTGACCAGGTACATGGAGAGGAAAAGCCCAAAGATGAGGGGCTGCAGTTCTGACTCCTCTGAAAGTCCCAGGAGAAGAAACTCTGCAGCTCTTGTAATATTCACGGGTTCCATGAGGAACAGGGGACTTTCAACACAGGAAAACAACATGAGTAATTTTCATACAAGTTGAATTCACTCAATAGTTCTAATGCTACAATTTATATTGTGCAGTCAAGTGATTAATTTCAATATTTCTCTATGGATCTGGTTCTTTCTAGGGGTTTCTGTGCCATCTCAGATTAGGAATTTCTGTCCCAATCTGCTTCTTTCCATAGGTGTCATATATTCTACAGTTTTCATGAGAAATTCTTCACGTACTTCAGGAATATAAATTCGCCATGTTTCAGCTACTGTCTAGTCTGTGAGTATTGAAGTGCTGAAAAACAGACGTACAAGTCAATGATGGAGGAAAAAATATACAAATTAATAATAAAAATATATAACATTTCAGCTGGTGACAGATCATATGAAGAAAAGGAAAACATGTCTAAAAAATATAGTGACTAGTATGTTCTCTTTTTAATGGACATTTAGTCAAGACCTGCAAACAAGATGACATTTGAACTGAGACCTCAGTGAAGAAAGGGAGGGAGAGGCAAGATAATGTGGGCATGTTTGTCCTGGAAGAAGCAATGGCCAGTGAAAGGCCCTGGGGTGAAGCAGAAGGGGTTTAGTGATCTGCCCAAAATTAATATCAGGTTACCTGATGGGACTTGATTATAATTTTTTCCAGTTGCCTGTCTGCAGTGTTTCTCATCCTGAAATGATTTTGTGAATGAGGTATCTGGCATATCCTGAAGGAATACTGCTAAACACCTACAATCCACAGGAAAGCACACCTACCCAGTGTCCACAGTGAGAAGGTGAGCAAACCTAGTCAGGAGCAGCACTTCAACTTGAGTGTATTTACAAATCAACAAGAATCCTACTGGAAATGCAGAATCTGAGTCAGCAGGTCCTGGGGATTCAGAGAGGCTGCATTTCTAACAAGCTCCCAGGGGGTGTTGATGCTGCAGGTCCTGGTCTGTGGACCACGCTCTGACAAGCAAGGCTGCAGGTAGTTTTAGGTCTTCTGAACCAAGCATTTCGTACATGCATTTTTAAAGCAATTATGTATTTATTCATTCTAGAAACTGTGATAAATTCTGTATTCAGTTCTCTTTGCTAAGGGTCCCTGAGTGACACATAATAATACACTTTTTAAGAGCCTTAATAAAGAGCAGAATAAAGACCTCCAAAATATGTCTACACCTTATCCCAGTGACTTTGCATTGGATATTTTTATAGCAAGAGAGGATTAGGGTAGAAGATGGGACAGGCTTGCTGATCGGCTGACTTTAAGAAGATGAGCCAGGATCATCCATGTGTCATTAAGGGAACCACTATGTTCCTCTAGATTTAGAAGTGAGAGACAAGATGAAGAAGCTAAACTGCTGGCTTTGAAGATGGAGGATTGGCCATGAGCCAAGGAAAGCAGGTGGGCAGAATACAAACTGAAATAGGAAGGGAAACAGAATCTCACCTGAAAATCTAGAAGGAACATCTTGATATTAGCCCATAAGTCTCATTTCAGGCTTCTGTTATCCAGAACTGTAAGCGCATATTTTTGTTACTTTTTTTTTTTTTTAAGAGGGCAGTGTCACTGGCCCTCATATGTGGGATCCGAACCGGGGACGCTGGTGTCCCAAGCCAGCTCTTAACCGCGCCACTCGGCCAGCCCTATTTTTGTTACTTTTAATCAACTACTGTGGGAATATTTTATAGCAGTGAAAGAATCTAATGCAGACCTCTATTCAATAAAATTTGCTGAGGGAATTGAGTTGAAGTGTCTCCATTCATTCATTAGCTACCCTGGGTAAGGGCATTTTACTTTGAAAACGCACATGAAGTAGAAAAGAAATTTTAAATGAATTTGGAGATATTCCACCCCATTTGCAGGTACAGTGAAGTCCCATTGTTGAAATGTAAACGTGGTCTGACTATGATGCCTTTGTGGTATAAGGGTTAAGGTACAATGGGTGACCTGAATATCTGCATCACTGAACTGTTATATTCTCAACACTGTGTCATCTTTGCCTACAAGTTCGTCAGTCCTCAGTTTATACTCTCCTGTGCATGACAGAATTTCTGATTAAAAATATGGATCACAATGATCACTAGGGGAAAAGACTGAGTTTGGGATAGGAATCCATACTAACTGTTCTAATAGAGAAAGTAAACAAGTATCAAATTAAAAATATATGGAGCCTCAGCAGTAATAAAATAATTCAAAGTAAAATTATTTAGTATTCCTTTAGACTTTCTAAATAATCTTTCCATGTGAATACCCAGCATGAGAAAAGATACTGCAATGTATGTCTCACAAATGCCTGTTTTAAGGTAGTTTTACCTCCACTGGCCTGGATCTTTTTAGTAATCAGAAAACATGCTCAAATATACTCCCTCTTAGAAATTTCATACAAACGCTCTCACTTTGTTGCACGGCTTCCACATGTAACACTCTATTTGCCTACTCTCCAAACAGCAAAACTCAGATATGTTTTCATTCTACTGCTACCATTTCATGCATCTCACTCATTCTATATAGTCTCCTAACGGTACATCCATGCCCATATCAATTTTTAACTATGGCCCCTGTAGTGCAGATTCAAACATCCTTATTAATATATCAGATGACTTAATCATGAATCAATTACTTAACCAGGAACACAGACACGGTGGTTTCTAGTCTCTGAGCTGATTAGGGTCACAGTGACTCAGGTAAGAGTTCTCAGGGTCCTACCTCTCTGACCCTTTCCTTCAGTACCTGCTGGGCTCTCAGACTCACCTGGATGGGGTCTCTGAGAGGGAGGCCTCTGTGTGGAAGTCCGAATCACTCCCTGGAAGGTTCATGATGGAGACTGAAGCTCTGTCCCCACAAGAGACAGCAAGAAGGAGTGAAGCATCAGTACACAGCCAGCTGAGGACTCAAAAGCAACACCCAGGTCCTGGGCACCAACATGGCACAAGCTGAGGGATGCACAGAGGAGGCATTACAGCTCTCTGTATCAGCTCATCAGGTACATTTCCTCCTTCTTATTCTAACTGCTAAGCACAGGATTTCCCCCGGGGCCTCTGGAATAAATAGAAAGGCAATTTTTCCAAATGATTCTCTGATCGCAAGCGACCATGTTATAAGTCAAGTGAGTCTACTTTTTATTTCTCCACATCCTTCATCTCCCTGAATTTAAAAGGACATCAGTCCGTGTATCCTGTGCCTGGACCACATTTATTAGAATTACACAATATGAATGTTGGAAGTCTAAAAAGGTGATAAATCTTGGTTTGTTTCTTTTTAAATTCAACATGCAAGGTACCAGCCTTCTGAAATGGCAAAATCAATTAGGAAAAAGTTTCTCCCCAAAATATGAGGTTTTCATCTGGTCACTATTTCCTTAAAAGAGCTTTCATTGTCTAGTAGCATTAGTAGAGAAGAAGCACATCTTCAAAACCGAACTTGTATTAGAAAAATTGACTAAGGGATGGAGAGAAGATGAACCAAATTTGGCTTCGTGGTCCCCCGTTATTACTGCTGGTCTGGTGAACGCTGTGAATCTTGCTGGAATCCTCTTGGTTTTCAATGGCCTGAGGGATGTTTGTCTTGGGAGTTAAGAGCTGTGCTGTCCAATACAGCAGCAACTATATATGTGTGACTATTTAAAAATTGTAACTAAAATTAAATAAAATGTAAAATTCCATTCCCCAGTCATACTTGCCTCAAGTGTTCAATACCACTTTAGACAGTGCAGACATAGAATATCTCCCTTGCAGAAAGTTCTGTTGGACAGCTTTGCCTTAAATGTCTTTCAAAATCCCCAGGTATCTGCTGGCTTGTTTCTCCACCACCTCAACCATAAGTCACTAAGACCTCTCCTCCAATTTTATTATTTCAGGAACATTCTTCTCCCTGCAGCTCCACATTGACCTTTCTGAAAATGGAGGCCTGTTTCACTCACCAGTTTACTCATGAGTGCCTACTAAGTGCCATGCAATGGGACATGAGGTGCACATACTGACATCTGAATGTGACTCCATTTTGGTGGTATTCACCTATTCTGCCTATTTAGTCCCAAATGGCCCTCTCGCTGATGATACAGGAAGACACAGAGAGCCACATGCAAACCCTCTGCTGATCAAGCTCTACTGTGGGCTTGTCATCTGTGGAGGCCCATTTCTCATCTCAGTGTCACATAGTGGTATTTCTGTCACAACACAGCTCCTTACAGCAATTTGAGGGCAGTACCCCATGTATTTCTTCAGTGCCGTTCACAAGTCAAAGGTTGTTTAGAACCTTTGGGATAATTTCTTTTATATGCTATGAAGTTATACCAATGCGGGAACAGGCCTTTGGCTCAAAATCTTCCCCAGGGGAAATTTGAATGTGAACTAAATATTAAATATCAGGAAGTTCTTGTAGATGTTCCTAAGTGTAATAGTGTTGACAGAGGGAAGTTGATATGAAACAAAGCATGGGTTGTATTTAAATGAAGTGTCATACTGTGTGCTTTCAAAAGCAGAAAAGTAGTACAGATAAAAAAAATATTATGTGTTAGATGTATGTAATGAACACAAAGGTGATCACTGGACCAGTCTTCAGGTTTTCTCTATGTTTAAAAGTTTTCATAACAACATGTTGAAGAAAATGTCACACCACTGGCATATCCTGTGGGATTCAGTGTTATTATTTTTTGTTGTTCTTTTTTTTTTTTAGTAATTTGTTTCTTTTATTGTTTATTGCTACATAGCATTCAATTGTGTAGACATATAAATTTGTTTTTTGCTATTACAAATAATGCTGCCTGATTATTGACATAACAAGATTTTCAAGCCTCAAGTTCAATAAATTTCAATAAAACCAGAATGACTAGAATTTTAAGAACAGGCTCTCCTGGTTAATTTAGCTTTCTGGTGAAGTGAGGGTTTGACCACATAGTATCTTTTTGTTTTGTTTCAGTGTGCCCCCATATTCTGCTTTTGGAAACATAGTACAGTGAGCCTAACAATGTTTCACAGGAAATTAAAGGTTTTGCAGGGTCTCCTGGTGACAGAGAGCTGCTGTCCATGACTGTAGAGAACAATGTCCAGCAGATGGCGTTCTCTAGGCTGTGAATCTAGAACACAGCTTGAGGTTGCTTTTCAGGTAAGTCCCAGGATGAGTTATTTTTGTAAAATCTGCTCCTAACCATCTTAGCACCATTTATTTGTGCCTAACTATATTCAGGGCACCTTACACAATTTCCTACTCTCATATAGCTCACAGACTCCTGGTGGACAGGTGGGCACACCTGTGAAGATGGTGGCCCTGCACTGCTCTTGCCACATAGCACACGCACCTGGATTGTAACTCAGGTCTGTTTTCCAGGTCTGTTCTTTCTATTCTACTGCTTGGTACCCACGTGCACATGTAACTGCCTCTCTAAAAGAGAATTCTGCAGACTCAAAGATTAAGTGGTTTGGTTTGTTTCCATAGTCTCATAGTAGGGCCAGTTTATATGCTACCAAATTCCTGCATTAATTTCCAGGAAACAAGCAGATTTCCACCTATATATACTTGCTCATCTCCTGACCCTAATAATAATTGCTAACATTTATTGGGACATAATACATGTCAGACACCAATAGCCTATTTTTTTTATAATCTTTTATTGTGAAATAAACATTTTTTTATTTTAAATTAGTTTCAGGTGTACAACACAATGCAATAGTTATACTTTTTACCCCTCAAAGTGACAACCACCCTCCCCTCGTTCGCCACCCCACTCCTCCCCCCCATATCATACATATCTATTTACTGAGACTTGTTTTGTGGCCTATCTTGGAATATGTACCATGTGCACTTGAGAAGAATGTATATTCTGTTGTTTCAGGGTGAAACGCTCTAAAAATATCGATGAAACCCAGCTGGTCTAAAGTGTCATTTAAGTTCATCCTTTCCATGTTGATTTTCTGTCTGGAAGATCTGTCCATTGTTGTAAACGGGGTGTTGAAGTCTCCTACTACGATATTGTTACTGTTGATCTTTGTCTTTATGTCTGTCAAAATCTTTTTTATATAATTAGGAACTCCTATGTTGGGTGCATAGATGTTTATTAGGGTTATAGTGCCCTTCTTTGTCTTTTATTGTAGTCTTCATTTTTTTTTTTTTTTTTTAAAGATTTTATTGGGGAATTGGCGGAGGGGTACAGCGTTGGGGAATCGGGGAAGGGGAACAGACAAGTTGCTGTCTTTTTGTTCTTCAGTCTAGTTGCGGAGGATGTTGCTTCACTGTTGGTATCGTCATTGCGCTCTTCCCAGATGAGGCAGATCGGTCGTTGGCCTCTGGATGTCGCTCACCGCGGCTATTGGCAGCTCACGCTTGGCTGCCAGCCGCTCACGCTGGCTGCGGGCCACTCACTGTAGCCTATGGCAGCCCACTGCAGCAGGGGCTGCAGCCCACACCATCACCGGGGCTCGCACAGCCCAGCTCCAGGTGGAGCTGTTGTTAGCTGTAGAGGGCAGTGTCACTGGCCCTCATGTGGGATCCGAACCGGGGCCGCTGGCATCCCAAAACCAGCGCTTAACCAATGCGCCACTCGGCCGGCCCTGTAGTCTTCATTTTAAAGTCTATTTTGTCCAAAGTAAGTACTGCTACTCAAGTTTTTCTCATTTCCATTTGCATGAAATATCTTGTTCCACATGTAAACAGCATATACATGTGTCCTATTTTCTTATCCACTCAGCCACTCTTTGTCTGTCTTTGGATTGGAGCATTTAGCCCATTCACATTTAAAATGATTTTTTTTCTTTTTTTATTAGTTTCAGGTGTACAACACAATGCAATAATTATACTCTTTACCCCCAAAGTGAAAACCCCCCTCCCCCAGTTCGCCACCGCACTCCCCCCCGATATCATACATATCCATCACAACTCCCCTGACTCCCCTCCACAGTACACTTCACATCCCATAACCATCCACATATTCAGTTGCAGTTGGCATACAATACTATACAACATCAGCTTCAGGTGTACAGTGCAGTGATCAAGCCTCTACTCCATCCATGAAGTGGTCTCCCTAACAAGACATGTGACTATCAGACACGCCACAAAATTTTTACAACATTATTATATTCCCTGAACTGTGTTTCGTATCCCTGAGGCAATATTGTAGTTGTCTATTTATGCTGTCTAATCTCTTCCCCTTCCCCCCCACCCCCACCCCCCTCCCAACTCTCAGTTTTTCCTCTACATCTACAAGTCTGTTTACTTTGATCGTTCACTCAGCTCTTCAGACTCCACACACAAGTGAGATCACATGGTACCTGTCCTTCTCTGACTGACTTATTTCTCGCAACATAATAGTCTCTTCACAACATTATCGATTACATTCCCCGAACTGCCCCCATATCCCTGCGGCAACATTGTAGTCCCACATACACTGTCCAAAACCTTCCCCCCTCTCCCTCTTCCCCACTCCCTCCCAGCCATCAACCATCAGTTTTTCCTTTATATCTGCTTGATATGACTTCAATCTTCTTACATTTACTGAGACTTGTTTTGTGGCGTAACATGGTCTATCTTGGAAAATGTCCCATGTGTACTTGAGAGGAATGTATATTCTGTTTTTTCAGGGTGAAATGCTCTAAAAATACACTCTGATTGTTTTTTATTTTTAATTATTAGTTTCAGGTGTACAAAACAATGCAATCGTTATCCTTTCACCCCTTACAAAGTGACAACTCCCCTCCCCCATCCATTACTCTCCCATCCCCGATATCATACATATCTATTACAATTCCATTGACTCCATTCCCATACTATACTCCACATGTGTACATACACTTTTTACCTGTAAAAGAGTTCTCAGACTCACCAAGTATTTCCAAACATATTTACCACTCACAACATCCACCTGAATTAGGTTCATCATTTCATATCACCATCAGAAAAAGGGAAATAGGATCAGGGTGGTTAAATTTTTTTAGTCATATAACAAAGCAATTAATTATATATAATTTAAAATATTTAAATATTATTAAATATTTATATATAATTATATATACATATAGTCATGCAATATGTAGTCTTAATTTCTGTGTGGCTCCTGTAATTCACCAATTTATGCATTTTAATGAAGACACAAATATATGGAAAGATATTCTGTGCTCAATGATTGGAAAAATTAAATTTTTTAAAAAAAGATTTTATTGGGGAATTGGTGGAGGGGAACAGTGTTGGGGAATTGAGGGAGGGGACCAGCCAAGTTGTTGTTCTTTAGTCTTCATTGTGGAGGGTGCCAGTTGCCATCTGGCTTCCTGTCTGCAGCTTGTGACCTCTAAGCTCATGGTGCTGTGTTCTGTCTTAGTTGGGGTTGGGTGTAGCCACCATCCAATGCAGGAGTCAAACCAGCAGCCTTGTTGTTAAAAAACACACGCTCAATCCTCTCAGCCATTTGGGTGGCAGCTCAGCTCAAGGTGCTGAGTTCAGTCTTAGTTGCAGATGGGCATAGCCACCATCCCATGCGGGAGTTGGACCAGGCAGCCTTGTTGTTGGAATAATTAATATTTTTAAAACATTCATACTACAGTTAAAGAGAAAAATCACAGGTCCAAAATGGCATCACTTGTGCTAAAAGTCCAAGACCAAACCTAGATTTAATCCCGGATCTAACGTCAGTTTCCACCTCTATTAGAAATGAAATCTTAATCACCCAGTTTGGAAATTTCTGTTAAAGCACCAGTAAGGTCACATGAGCCCTCTCCATCCCACATGGAAGTATATATCATGCTATTAGACAAGAAGAATTAATATCATTAGAAAGTCCACACTACGTAAAGCAATCTGTAGACTCAATGCAATCCCTATCAGAATACCAATGTCATTTTTCTCTATACAATTTTAGTAACCATTTGATTTAGCTTTCTGCTCATTCATGAATCCCTTAATAAAGCCAATTATATCTCCAAATTTACTCTGTTAATTTTTTTTTTTTAAATCAATGCCCAAAGTGATTTACAGATTCATTGCAAACCCTATCCAAAGTCCAATAGCATTATTCACAGAAATAGAACAAATAATCCTAAAATTTACATGGAACCACCATAGACCCTGAATAACCAAAACAATTTGGACAGATGCATGCAAACAAAATGAAACTAGACCACCTTCTTACACCATATACAAGAATAAACTCAACATATATTGAACACTTAAATGTGAGATCCGAAACCATAAAACTCCTATAGAAAACTTGGGCAGTAAACTCCCTGACATTGCACTTAGTAACATTTGTTTTCTGATATATTTCCTTGGGCAAGGGAAACAAAACAAACAAACAAAACAAATGGAACTACATCCAACTAAGATGTTTTTGTGTAGTAAAAAAAAACCCCCATCAATAAAACGAAAAGACAACGTATTGATTGAGAGAAGACATTTGCCAATGATACATCTGATAGACAGTTAATATCCAAAATTTATTAAGAACTCATACAACTCAACCTCAAAAAAACAAAAAAAATCCGTTAAAAATAGGCAGAGGACCTGAATAGACATTTCTCCAAAGAGGACATACAGATGCCCAGTAGATATATGAAAAGATGCTGCACGTCACTAATCATCAGAAAAATGCAAATTAAAACCAAATGAGATATGACCTCACACCTGTCAGAAAGGCCATCATGAAAAATCAACAAACAACAAGTGTTGGGTGAGGATACAGAGAAAAGGGAACACTCGTGCACTGTTGGTGGGATTGCAAATTGGTTCACAATATATGGAACACAGTATAGAGTTTCCTCAAAAATTAAAAATAGAATTACCTTATGACACAGCAACTCTACGTCTGGGTATTTATCCAAAGAAATCCAAAATACTAATTTGAAAAGATATATGCACCCCTATGGTCATTGCAACATTATTTACAATAGCCAAGATATGGAAGAAACCATTCAATTGATGAATGGATAAAGAAGATGTGGTACACACTAGTATATGGAATGGATTATTGCTTGCCCCCAAAATGAATGAAATCTTACTATTTTTGACAACATGGGTGGACATAGAGGGTATTATGCTAATTGAAATAAGACAGACAGAAAAAGACAAATACCATATCAGCTCACTTATATGTGGAATCTGAAGAACAAAATAAATCATCAATAAAAAAAAAAAAAGAGGGCCGGCCGAGTGGCGCATTGGTTAAGCGCTGGTTTTGGGATGCCAGCGGCCCCGGTTCGGATCCCACATGAGGGCCAGTGACACTGCCCTCTACAGCTAACAACAGCTCCACCTGGAGCTGGGCTGTGTGAGCCCCGGTGATGGTGTGGGCTGCAGCCCCTGCTGCAGTGGGCTGCCAAAGGCTGCAGTGAGTGGCCCGCAGCCAGCGTGAGCGGCTGGCAGCCAAGCGTGAGCTGCCAATAGCCGCGATGAGCGACATCCAGAGGCCAGCGACAGATCTGCCTCATCCGGGAAGAGCGCAATGACGATACCAACAGTGAAGCAACATCCTCCGCAACTAAACTGAAGAACAAGAAGACGGCAACTTGTCTGTTCCCCTTCCCCGATTCCCCAACGCTGTTCCCCTCCACCAATTCCCCAATAAAATCTTTAAAAAAAAAAAAAAAAAAAAAAAAAAAAAAAAAAAAAAAAAAAAAAAGAGACAGACTCATAGATACAGAGAACAAACTGATGTTTGTCCTAAGGGTGGGGGTTGGGAGGCTGGGTGAAAAAGGTGAAGGATTAAGAAATACAAATTGGTAGTTCCAAATAAGTCACAGGGATGTAAAGTACAGCATACGAAATATAGTATAGTAAATAATATTGCAACAACTATTTATAGTGCCAGGTGGGTAATAGATTAATGGGGGATCACATAATTATATAAATCTCTACCCACTATAGCGTACATATGAAACTAATAAAAAATAATATTGAATATCAACTGTAACTGAAAAAATAAATAATTTTAAAAAATTGTATAGAGAAGTTGAACTCAAACATATGGAAATTCCAGAATATATGTAAATAAAAGAAGAAAATTCAACAAACACATCTGACTAAAGAATGAGAATGTTGGGATTTGGACTTGGAGCCATTAATTCGAGGACACTTTTTCAGCCTCAGGATGATTGTCTCTTTTTTTCCTGCCACCCTAAATAATCTTCTCACAGCTCCCTTTATGTCTTTGTTCCTGAGACTGTAGATGAAGGGGTTGAGCATGGGCGTGACCACAGTGTACATCACCGAGGCCGTTGCACTTGACTGTGAGCTGTGGGTCACAGCAGAGCTGAGGTACACTCCTAGTATAGTACAATAAAATAAGGAGACAACCGAGAGGTGAGATGCACAGATAGAGAATGCTTTATACTTCCCCTGAGCTGATGACATTGCACATATGGAGGACACTATCTTAGAGTAAGAGTAAAGGATCCCAGTCAGGGAGCCACCACCAACCAATACAGCTGCAAAATACATCACCAGGTTATTAACAAAGGTATCAGAACAGGCAAGTTGGATCATCTGGTTGAGTTCACAGAAATAGTGGGGGATTTTCAAGTCTGTACAGAAGGATAGCCTCAGCACCATTAATCTATGTAACAAGGAAATCAGGACACATATGATCCAAGACACCAGAACCAGCAGCCCACAGAGCCGGGGGTGCATGATGACTGTGTAGTGTAGGGGGTGACAGATGGCCACAAAGCGGTCATAGGCCATCACAGTCAGGAGAAAGACATCCAATGTGCCAAAGAGTAGGAAAAAATACATCTGTGTGATGCAGCCTTCATAGGTTATGACTTTGCTCTGCATCCAGATGTTCAGCAGCATCTTGGGGATGGAGGTGGAGGTGAAACAGATGTCCACAAAGGACAGGTTGGAGAGGAAGAAGTACATGGGCGTGTGGAGGTGGGGGTCTGAGCTGACGGCCAGGATGAGGAGCAGGTTTCCCAGCACAGTGACCAGGTACATGGAGAGGAAGAGCCCAAAGATGAGGGGCTGCAGTTCCGGCTCCTCTGAAAGTCCCAGGAGAAGAAATTCTGAAGCTCTGGTAAGATTCCCTGGTTTCATGAGGAAGAGGTGACTTCCAAGACAGGAAAATAACATGAGTAATTTTCATAAAAACTGACATTACTCAGATAGCTCTAATGCTATGTTGGGTTTTTTTTTGTTGTTGTTTTTTTGAGGGCAGTGTCACTGGCCCTCACATGTGGGACCCGAACCGGGGCTGCTGGCTTCCCAAGACAGTGCTTAACCACCGCGCTACTCGGCCGGCCCTCTAATGCTATGTTTTATATTTTGCAGCCAAGAGATTAATTTCAATATTTTTCTATGATTCCCGTTTCTTCTAGGGGTTTGCTGTGCTATCTCAGATTAGAAGTTTTTGTCCCAATCTACTTCTTTCCAAAGGTGTCATGTATTCTATAGTTTAATGAGAAATTCTTCATATATTTCAGGAATATAAATTGAGCACTCACCATGTTTCAAGTACTGTCTAGTCTGTGAGCATTGGAGTGCTGAAAAACAGAAGTTCATACAAGTCAATGATGGAGAAAAAATATGCAAGCTAATAATAAAAACATATGACATTTCAGCTGATGAAAGACCATATGAAGAAAAGAAAAGCAAGTCTAAAAAAGATAGTGACTAGTGTGTTCTCTTTTTTGTGGGCATTTAGGCAAGACCTGCAAACAATTTAACATTTGAACAGAGATTTCAATAAAGAGAGGGAGAGGCAAGGTAATGTGGGCAAGTGTGTACCTGGAAGAAAGAATGGCCAGTGCAAAGGCCTTGGGTGGAGCAGCAGGGGTTTAGTGATCTGTCCAAAGTGAATAAAAGAGTATCTTATGGGCATTGATTATAATTTTTTTCAGGTTGCTTCTCGGCAGAGTTTCTCACCCAGAAATACTTTTGTGACTGAAATGTCTGGCATTGCCTGAAGGAATACTGCGAAACACCCACAATCCACAGGAAAGCACTCCCACCCAATTATTATTCAGCCTCCAATGTCAACAGTGAGAAGGTGAGCAAACATACTCGAGGTCAGCACTTCAACTTGAGTGTGCCTAGGATTCAATGAGGATCTTACAGGAAATGCAGAATCTGAGTCAGCAGGTCCTGGGAGCTCAGAGAGGCTGCATTTCTAACAAACTCCCAGGGCGTGTTGATGCTGTAGGTCCTGGTCTGTGGACCACGCTCTGAATAGCAAGACTGAGGTTCTATGTCACAGGAAGGTGTAGGCAGTTTAGTTCTTCTGAAACAAGTTTTCCGTTGCATGCATTTTTAAAGCTTTAGTGTATTCATTCATTCTGTAATTTGTGATAAATTATGTTTATTTCTCTTATATAAGGGCCCCTGAGTGACACATAATAATACACTTTTAAGAGACTTTGTAGTGAGCAGAATAAGGGCCTCCAAAACATGTCCAAAGCCTACCCCAGTGCCTTTGCATTGGATATTTTTATAGCAAGGGAGGATTAGAGTAGAAGGTGGGACAGGCTTGCTGATCGGCTGACTTTAAGAAGATGAGCCAGGATCATCCAGGTGGCATTAAGGGAACCATAATGGTCTCTAGATGTAGACGTGAGAGACAAGATGAAGAAGCTAAACTGCTGGTTTTGAAGATGGAGGAATAGCCATGAGCCGAGGAAGGCAGGTGGGCAGAATACAAACTGAAATAGGAAGGGAAACAGAATTTCACCTGAGCCTCTAGAAGGAACCCCAACCTACAGACATCTTGATGTTAGCCCATGAGACTCATTTTGGGCTTCTGACATTCAGAACTGTAATGGCAAATATTTGTTTGTTTTAATCAGCTAGTATGGGAATATTTTACAGCAAGTATAGAGTTTAATACAGACATTTATTCAATAAAATTTGCTGAGGGAATTGAGCTGAAGCCTCTCCATTTATTCATTAGCTTCCCCAGGGTAAGTGCATTTTATTTTGAAAACCCACGTGAAGTAGAAAAGATTTTAAATTAAGTTCTACCCCTTTAACTGGTACATTGAAATCCTCATTGCGTAATGTAAATGTGGTCTGACTATGATGCCTTTGTGGCATAAGATTTAAGGCACAATGGGTGACCTTAATTTCTCCATTGCCGAAGTGTTTTGTTATCAGCACTGTATACTCTTTGCCTAGTAGTCGTTCAGTGCTCAATTTATATTGCCCAGTGCATGACAGGATTTGTCATTAAAAATATTGATGACAATGACTACTAAGGGGAAAAGGCTCAGTGTGGGATAGGAATTCCTACTAATTGTGCCAATCTAGAAAGTAAACAAGTATTAAATCTAAAATATATGCAGCCTCTCCAGTAAAGAAATAATTCAAAGTAAAACTATTTAATATTCCTCAATAAACTTATTAAACAATTTTTTTATGTGAATACCCACCAGGAAAGTAGATACTGCAATGTATGTCTCACAAATGTCTGTTGCAAAGTAGTTTCTACCTTCCCTGGCCTGGATCTTTTTAGTGACCACAAAACATGCTCACATACACTCCATCTTAGAAATTTCATACAACGCTCTTACTTCACTGCTCCTCCCTCCACACCTAACACTCTATTTTCCTACTCCCCAAACAGGAAACTCCTCAGGTATATTTTCATTGTACTGCAACCATTTCATGCATCTCACTCATTCTACAGTCACCTTTGGTACATCCATGCCCATCACTTAATTGTTAACTATGGCCCCTGTAGTGCAGATTCAAACATCCTTATTAATATATTAAATGAATTAATCATGAATCAATTACTTAACTGAGAACACAGATACGGTGGTCTCTAGTCTCTGGGCTGATTAGGGTCATGGTGACTCAGGTAAGAGTTCTCAGCTTCCTTCCTCTCTGACCCTTTCCTTCAGTACCTGCTGGGCTCTCAGACTCACCTGGATGGGGTCTTTGCGAGGGAGGTCTCTGTGTGGAAGTCTGAATCACTCCCTGGAAGGTTCATGATGGAGACTGAAGCTCTGTCCCCACACGAGACAGCAGGAAGGAGTGAAGCATCAGTTCATAAGCAGCTGAGGACTCAAAAGCAACTCTCAGGTCCTGAGCACCAACGTGGTACAAGCTGAGGGATGCACAGAGGAGGCGTTACAGTGCTCTCTGTATCTGCTCATCAGGCACATTTCCTTCTTCTTATCCCAACTGCTAAGCACACAATTTCCCCCAGGGACTGTGAGAGAAACAGAAAGAAAATTTTTCCTAATGATGGAACCCAAGAGGCAGGTTAGAGGTCAAGTGAATTTGGTTTTCATTTCTTCATGTCCTTCATTTCTGAGAATTTAAAAGAACATCAGTTGTGTATCCTGTGCCTGGGCCGCATTTATTTATTTTATTTTATTTTTAAAGATTTTATTGGGGAATTTGGGGAGGGGAACAGCGTTGGGGAACCGGGGAAGGGGAACAGACAAGTTGCGGTCCTTTTTCTTTTTGTTCTTCACTCTAGTTGTGGAGGATGTTGCTTCATTGGCCCATGTTGGTATAGTCACTGTGCTATTCCCAGGTGAGGCAGATTTGTCACCGACCTCTGGACGGCCACTCACTGTGGATTTTGGCAGCTCACATTGGCTGCCACCACTTCACTGTAGCCTATGGCAGCCCACTGCAGCAGAGGCTGCAGCCCACACCATCGCTGGCCGTCTTAGCTATAGAGGCAACCAGGTGGAGCTGTTGTTCATCACCTTAGCTATAGAGGGCAGAGTCACTGGCCCTCATATGTGGGATCCGAACCAGGGCCTCGCTACTCAGAGCTGGCGTCCCAAGCCAGCTCCTAACCAACATGCCATTCGGCTGGCCCTATGTTATTTTATTTTATTTTTTTTTAATTTTATTTTATTTTTAATTAGTTTCAGGTGTACAATACAGTGCAATAGTTATACATTTTACCCCTCAAAGTGACAACCCCCCCACCCCCAATAGTTTCAGGTGTACAACACAGTGCAATAGTATACATTTTACCCCCCAAAGTGACAAACCCCCACCCCCAAGACACCTCCCCACACCCCCCCATATCATACATATCTATTACTCTTCCTCTGACTCTCTTCCACAGTATAATCCACATCCCGTGACTATCTATATATATTCAATTACAGTAGGTATACCACCTCCACTTTAGTAATACAGTGCAGTGATCAAACCTCTACTCCATCCATGAAATGGTCTCCCTAACAAGACCTATGATCATCTGACATTCCACAGAATATTTACAACATTATTAATTATATTCCCCAAACTGATTTTCATATCCCAGTAGCAATATTGTAGTTGCCTATTTTTGCTGTCTAATCCCTTCCCCTTCTCCCTCATTCCCATTCCTCTCCAAATTAGCAACCCTGATTTTTCCTCTATATCTATGAGACAGTTTCTGTTTACTTTGCTCATTCATACAGTTTTTCATATTCCACATATAAGTGAGATCATATGGTATTTGTCCTTCTCTGACTGACTTACTTCACTCAACATTATAGTCTCTAGGTCCATCCATATCATTGCAAATGGCACGATTTCATTCTTCTTTATAGCGGAGTAATACTCCATTGTATAAATATACCACAGTTTCTTAATCCAGTCATCTACTGGCGGGCATTTTGGTTGTTTCCAAGTCTTAGCTATTGTAAATTGTGCTGCTATGAACATCGGGGTGCATAACTTTTTTTGAATAAGTGTCTTGGTTTTTTCAGGATAAATACCTAGGAGTGGAATTGCTGGGTCAAAAGGTAGCTCTATTTCCAGTTCTTTGAGATACCTCCATACTGACTTCCATAGTGGCTGCACCAATCTGCAGTCCCACCAACAGTGCAGCAGGGTCCCCTTTTCCCCACAGCCCCGCCAGCACTTGTTGTTTGTTGATTTGTTGATGATAGCCATTCTGACTGGAGTGAGGTGGTATCTCATGGTGGTTTTATTTGCATTTCCCTAATGACCAGTGAGGTTGAACTTTTTTTCATATGCCTGTTGGCCATCTGTATGTCCTCTTTAGAGAAATGTCTCTTCATATCTTCTGCCCATTTTTTAATTGGGTTGTTTGTTTTTTTGGTGTTGAGTTTCATGAGTGTTTTATAAATTTTGGATATTAACCCCTTATCAGATATATCGTTGGCAAATATATTCTCCCATTCAGTAGGCTTCCTTTTTGTTTTATTAATGGTTTCCTTTGTTGTGAAAAAACTTTTAAGTCTGATATAATCCCATATGTTCATTTTTTCTTTTACTTCCCTTGCCCGTAGGGATGTATCAGTAAAAATATTGCTCCGAGTAATGTCTGCAAATGTACTCCCTATATTTTCATTTAGGATTTTTATGGTTTCAGGTCTTACATTTAAGTCTTTAATCCATTTTGAATTTGTTCTTGTATAAGGCGTAAGGAGATGATCCAGTTTCATTTTTTTTGCATGTGTCAGTCCAATTTTCCCAGCACCATTTATTGAATAGACTATCTTTACTCCAGTGTAAATTCTTGCTTCCCTTGTCATAGATTAACTGTCCGTAAATGCTTGGATTTATTTCTGGGCTCTCTGTTCTGTTCCACTGATCGATGTGCCTGTTTTTATGCCAATACCAAACTGTCTTGATTACTGTGGCCTTGTAGTAGGTTTTGATGTCTGGTAGCGTGATCCCCCAACTTTGTTTTTATTCCTCAGAATTGCCGAGGCTATTCTGGGTCTTTTATGATTCCATATAAACTTTAGGATTATATTTTCTATTTCTGTGAAAAATGCCCTTGGTAGTTTGATAGGAATTGCATTGAATCTATATATTGCTTTAGGCAGTATGGACATTTTAACTATATTAATTCTTCCTATCCATGAGCATGGTAGGTGTTTCCATTTATTTGTATCTTCTATGATTTCTTTCTTCAATGTCTTATAATTTTCTGAGTACAGATCTTTCACTTCTTTGGTTAAATTTATTCCTAGGTATTTTATAGTTCTTGACGCAATTGTAAATGGGACAGTTTTCTTAATTTCGCTTTCCATTAGTTTATTATTGGTATATGCAAATGCCACTGATTTCTGAACATTGATTTTATATCCTGCTACTTTACTGAATTCGTCTATCAGTTCCAATAGTTTTTTGATGGAGTCTTTGGGGTTCTCTATATACAGTATCATGTCATCTGCATATAGTGACAATTTTACTTCTTCCTTGCCAATTTGGATGCCTTTTATTTCTTTTTGTTGTCTGATTGCTGTGGCTAGAACTTCCAGCACTATGTTGAATAAAAGAGGAGAAAGTGGACAGCCTTGTCTTGTTCCTGATCTTAAGGGGAATGGTTTTAGCTTTTCCCCATTGAGTATGATGTTAGCTGTAGGTTTATCATATATGGCTTTTATTATGTTGAGATATGATCCCTGTATTCCCACTTTGCTAAGGGTTTTTAACATAAATGGCTGTTGGATTTTGTCAAATGCTTTTTCTGCATCTATTGAAATGACCATGTGATCTTTATCCTTCATTTTGTTGATGTGGTGTATCACATTAATTGATTTACGGGTGTTGAACCAGCCTTGCGCACTAGGGATGAATCCCACTTGATCATGATGTATGATCTTCTTAATATATTGCTGAATTCTGTTTGCTAATATTTTATTGAGAATTTTTGCATCTATATTCATCAGGGAGATTGGCCTGTAGTTTTCCTTTTTGTGATGTCTTTATCTGGTTTTGGAATCAGGGTGATAGAGGCTTCATAAAAAGAGTTTGAAGCCTTCCCTCCTTCTGGATTTTTGGAATAGTTTGAGAAGAATAGGTGATAGTTCTTTTTTGAATGTTTGATAAAATTCACTTGTGAAGCCGTCTGGTCCAGGGCTTTTGTTTTTTGGGAGCTTGTCAATTACTGATTCAATTTCCTTGGTAGTAATCAGGGTATTTAGATTTTCTGTTTCTTCTGGCGTTAGCTTTGGAAGGTTGTATGCTTCTAGAAAATTATCCATTTCATCCAGATTGTCAAATTTGTTGGCATATAGTTGCTCATAGTAATTTCTTAGAATTTTTTGTATTTCTGTGATGTCTGTAGTCATTTCCCCTCTTTCATTCCTGATTTTGCTAATTTGAGTCCTCTCTCTTTTTTTTTTTGATGAGCCTGGCTAGAGGTTTGTCAATTTTGTTTATCTTCTCAAGAAACCAGCTCTTGGTTTCATTGATCTTTGAATTGTTTTTCTGTTCTCTATATTGTTTATTTCTGCTCTGGTCTTTATTATCTCCTTTCTTGTACTCCCCTTGGGCCTCTTTTGCTGTTCTTTTTCCAGTTCCCTTAGGTGTAAGGATAACCTGTTGACTTGAGATTTTTCTTCCTTCTTTAGGTAGGCCTGCACTGCTATAAACTTCCCTCTTAGGACTGCTTTCGCAGCATCCCAGAGATTTTGGGTCGTGGTGTTTTCATTTTCGTTTGTCTCGAGGTATCTTTTGATTTCCTCCTTGATCTCATTTGTGACCCACTCACTATTTAATAGCATATTGTTTAGCCTCCATTTATTTGTCAGCTTCCCGGATTTCTTCTTATAATTGATTTCTAGTTTCATAGCATTGTGGTCAGAGAATACAGTTGAAATGATTTCAATCTTCTTAAATTTATTGAGACTTGTTTTGTGGCCTAACATGTGGTCTATCTTAGAAAATGTTCCATGTGCACTTTAAAAGAACGTATATTCTGTAGCTTTGGGATGAAATGCTCTGAAAATGTCTGTTAAATCCAGCTGGTCTAATGTGTCATTTAAGGTCGCTGTTTCCACATTGATTTTCTGTCTGGAGGATCTGTCCATTAGTGACAGCGGGGTGTTGAAGTCCCCTACTATGATAGTGTTACTGTTGATCTCTGTCTTTATGTCTGACAATATCTGTTTTATATATTTAGGGGCTCCTATGTTAGGTGCATAGATGTTTACTAGAGTTATGTCCTCTTGTTGGATCGATCCCTTCATTACTATGAAGTGTCCTTCTTTGTCCTTTGTTATATTCTTCAATTTAAAGTCCATTTTATCTGATATAAGTATCGCTACTCCAGCTTTTTTCTCAGTACCATTTGCATGAAATATTTTACTCCATCCCTTTACTTTCAGCCTTTATGAGTCTTTGGATCTGAGGTGAGTCTCTTGTATACAGCATATACTGGGGTCTTGCTTTCTTATCCATTCAGCCACCCTATGTCTTTTTATTGGAGCATTTAATCCATTTACATTTAATGTGATTATTGATAGGTGTGTATTTATTGCCATTTTCTTATTTGTGTTCATAGTCTTTCATAGGTTGTTTTTCTCTTCTACTTAAAGAAGCCCTTTTAGCATTTCCTGCAAAGCTGGCTTGGTGGTAATGAATTCCCTTAACTTATTTTTTTCTGCAAAGCTCCTTATCTCGCCTTCGATTTTAAATGATAACCTTGCTGGATACAGCAATCTTGGTTGTAGGCCTTTATTTTTCATCACTTTGAAAACCTCCTGCCACTCTCTTCTGGCCTGCAAAGTTTCTGTAGAAAAGTCAGCTGATAATCTTATGGGGGTACCCTTGTAAGTAACTTGCTGCCTTTCCCTTGCTGCTTTAAGGATTCTGTCTTTGTCCTTAACCCTTGCCATTTTCACTATAATGTGTCTTGGAGTGGGCCTGTTTGGAATCATCCTGTTTGGAACTCTCTGCACTTCCTGGGCTTGTATTTCAATGTCCTTTGCCAGGTTAGGGAAGTTTTCAGACATTATTACTTCAAATATATTCTCAATCCCTTGCTCCTCTCTCTTCTCCTTCTGGTACTCCAATGACCCTTAGGTTATTGCGTCTGATGTTGTCCCCCAGCTCTCTTAAACTATTTTCCATGTTTTTCATTCTTTTTTCTTTTTGTTGTACCGCATGGGTGATCTCTGCTATTTTGTCTTCTAAGTCACTGATTCGATTTTCTGCTTCATCCAGTCTGCTAGTGATTCCATCAGGTTTGTTATTTAATTCAGTAATTGTGTTCTTAAGTTCTAGCTGGTTGCTTTTCATGATTTCTCTATCCTTCTTTATATTTTCATTAATTTCCTTGAACATTCTAATAATCAGTGTTCTGAACTCTGTCTCCGATAGGTTGGTTACCTCTATTTCCTCTATTTCCACTGATTCAGGAAGTTTCTTCTGTTCTTTTATTTGTGTTATGTTTCTTTGTCTCCCCATTCTGGCTTACTCTTTGTGTTTGCTTCAATATAACAGATAGATCCCCCAGATTTCTCAGTCTTTTCTGGGTAAACTTATATGGTGTGTGTCCTTTATATTTGAATTACTCAGTCTCCTATTCTCTTGTGCTTGTATCTGAGGTGTTCCTTGTGTCGTACAGTCCTCACTTGTTGAAGTTTTAGTTTTGATTACTTTTGGTTTGTCAGTAGGTGGGATTGACTCCCAGATTGATTAGCTGTGAGGATCAGCAGCTTCTGCAGTTTATGAGCTGCTGTGAGAGGATTGGACCCCTCTGATGAAACTTGGACCCTATGGGTCTTAGTACCTGTAGTAACTTTTTGGGTGTGACTCTTGTATGTCAAACCCAGAAATGCTCTGGTTTTATCTAAAGTTGGCCTCCGGGTATGATGATTCTTGTGTCTGTTTGTTTGGACCCACTGCTGCAGAGTGATTTTAGAGCATAACAGATCAACAAGAACAACCTCCGCAGCCACCAAAGGAAACCAAATGCTCGCACAATTAAAAACAACCAACCATCAAACTACAGTCAACTTGTACAGAAATATCAATCATACTAATGAAGAAACCAAACAGAAACAAAACAAAAACCACATACTCAATAATAACAGAAGAGGAAACAAAATAAAATACAATATCCTAAAATAAAAAATAGAATAAACATGAGAAACCGATTAGCTATACCTAAAAAATAAAAAAATAAAAATAAACTAAAATAATAATAAAAAAAGTAAGAAAATTTTAAAAAATAAAATTTGCAGAAAAAAGGAAAAGAGGAAAAGTATAGCAGTGAGAAGAATGAATAAAATAAGAGAGAAAGTGAGGGTGGGGAAAAAAGAAAAGAAAGAAAAGAAAAGAAAAAGAAAAAAGGAAAAAAAAAAATATATATATATATTTGTCTACACACCCATATATATGGACATATATTCACCTATATACACCTATATATATATGCCTATATTAAAAACTACAATATGATAAGAATGAAATAGAAGTAAAAACCAAAAACAACCAAGATAAGCAACCAATAAAGGGAAAACAAAACAGAATAAAACCAAACAAACCAAAAATACCCGTGCTGGTCTAGGCTAAAGTCCACCAAGCTCTCTTCAGATTGTCTGCTGTACAAAAATTCCTGTGCGTCTTGTGGGAACAGTAGGCCACCTGATGCCTAGCGTGATCCTGGCACTGCAGGTTTGCTGTACTTGAGTGTGGTTGTGACGTGTGATTGGTGGTTTTTACAAAGTCACTGCCTTTTTGCTTTTGCCTGTCCCAAGGCAGGCTGCACCCCCAAAGGCTCAATGAGTGTCTCTGGGCACCCTTTTGGTTGACAGCCGTGGAGAATTAAAGAATTCCTCACTACCAAAATCCTGCTGCTAAGAATCTGTTAATTAGTGCCTCAGCAGATGAACCTGCCCTGCCTCCCAAGCCTTGCCTAAAGGTGGGGGCGGGGTGGGTAGTCTCACTCTGCTGCCTTTACTGGGTGGAAATTCTCAACCCCCTGCAGGTAAGGATATCTTCCTAGTCTGCCCCTATTGCTCCCTTCAGGAGTCAGTTTAAGACTGTCTTGGCGGTGGACAAAGTTTGTGGGAGTGGGTGAGTTATTGGGTTGTTGTTTTTTTTGCTTTCTGTTCAAGAGTAGAAAAAGGGAAAAAAATAAAAACATAAAAATAAACAAAGCCACAGTTCCAACACTGTTTCAAGCTAAGGCCTTTGCCTCTTATGCTCCAGCGGAGTCTCCTGCTGCTCTCCCAAAGGGTCTGCTGGGATTTAGGGAATTGCGCGCACCCTACCGTGTGGCCAAGATCCCGCCTCCGCGTCTCTCGGGGACCTGCGTCTCCACCCGGCGCACTGCTTGTCCGAGCGAGTCCTCTTTTTCCCCCTGCTCCCGGGTTCCAGGCTTCTGCCTCGGAGCCGGCGCGCCCGCGCGGAAATCCTGCTGCTCTCCCCAAACGGTCTGCCGGGATTTAGGGACTGCGCGCACCGTGCTGCGTGGCTCCGATCCCCGCTCTGTCTCTCCGGGATCTGCTGACTCCAGCCGGCGCGCTGCGCCTCCGCGGGCGAGTCCTGTGTTTCCCCTGCTCTCGGGTTTAAGGCCTCTGCCTTGGAGCCGGCGCGCGCCCGCGCCGTTCTCCTGCTGCGCTCCTGAGGGACTGCCGCCGGGTTCAGGGACTGCGCGCACCTTTCCACGCGGCTCCGATCCCCGCCTCCGTCTCTCCGGGACCCTGCGTCTCCGCCCAGCGCGCTGCTTCTCCGCGGGCGAGTCCTCTGTTTTCCCCCCTGCTCCCGGGTTTCAGGCTTCTGCGCTCCGCGGGTCCCGGTGGGCACAGAGACTGATCCCTGAACCGGGAGGGTGCAGGGACTGATCTTGCCCTGTCGCTGCGGGGCTCTGCACCCTGCTTCCTGGGGAACGCGGGTGCAGCTCGCACCTCTGCACAGTCGTCTCCTCTCTCTCCTCCCGCACTTGCCCGGCCTGAGCTTCTGCCTCAGACCGCAAACCAACGCGCTCTTGCTGAACTCTAGGTGGGCCGCGGGCCGCAGGGAGTGAGCCGGGGCAACACTCACCGTGACTCAGCAGCCGCGGGTGCGGGCTGCACCTCACGCGTCTCGCCGCCTTCTTCCCCTACTCGCCCGGCCTGCCCACCTTCCAGCAATCCTTGTGTGGAACTCTTAGTCGCTCTGTGTGATGAGTAGATGTCTCTTTGAAGCGTATTAGAAGTTCAAATTGTGGATATTTCCAGGGGAGATTTCATGGAGCCCTCCTCACAGCCGCCATCTTGCCCCTCCCCCCCATGTTATTTTTTAATTGGGGAATTGGGGAGGAGGAACAGTTAAGTTGTTGTTCTTCAATCTTAGTTGTGGAGGGAGCTAGTTGCCATCTGGCTGCCCATTGGCAGTTCATGGCCTCTAAGCTCTAGGTACTGTGTTACAATTAGTTGCGAGTGGGTGTAGCCACCATCCCTTGCGGGTGTCAATCCAGCAGC
This sequence comes from Aselliscus stoliczkanus, assembly GCA_033961575.1. NCBI lineage: Eukaryota > Metazoa > Chordata > Mammalia > Chiroptera > Hipposideridae > Aselliscus > Aselliscus stoliczkanus. Next base: position 12,588,303 of record CM066735.1, read on the forward strand.
CTTGTTGTTAAGAGCACCTGCTCTATCCACTGAGCCATCTGGTGGCAGCTCAGCTCAAGGTGCCGAGTTCAGTCTTAGTTGCGGGCAGGCATAGCCCACCATTGAATAGGCAACTTGTTGTTAGCAACACGTGCTCTCACTAGCTGAGCCATCCTGCCACTTGTTGGCAGCTCAGTGGCAGCTCAGCTCTGGCACAGCATCACTGGCTCATGTAGGAATGGAACTGGTGGCCCTGTTTCTCAGACCTCGCGCTCTTAAGCTAATTCTTAACCAACTGAGCCACAAGGCCGGCCCAAGGACCACACTTATTACAATTACACGACATGAATATTGGAAGTTTTAAAAGGTGTTAAATCTTGGTTTTGTTGTTTTAAAATTCAACATACAGGCCTGGCTGAGTGGCATATTGGTTAAGAGCTGGCTTGGGATGCCAGCGGCCCCTGTTTGGATCCCACATATGAGGGCCAGTGACACTGCCCTCCACAGCTAACAACAGCTCCACCTGGAGCTGGGCTGCACGAGCCCCGGAGACAGTGTAGGCTGCAGCCCCTGCTGCAGTGGGCTGCCAAGGGCTACAGTGAGTGGCCGGCAGCGAGCGTGAGTGGCTGGCAGTCAGTGTGAGCTGCCAATAGCCGCGGTGAGCAACCATCCAGATGCCAGCAACCGATCTGCCTTATCCGGGAAGAGTGCAATGACGATACCAACATGGGCAAATTAAGCAACGTCCTCCACAACTAGACTGAAGAACTAAAGGACAGCAACTTGTCTGTTCCCCTTCCCCAGTTCCCCAACGCTGTTCTCCTCCCCCAATTTCCCAATAAAATCTTTTTTAAAAAAAAAAAGATGGTATTAATCAAATGAATGTTAGCTACATTCTTGCATTACAATTTTAATACAGGTTTTTCCTTTCTCAACATGTGTATACACGTTTTTGGCACCCTCTGTATGTTCACAGGTGTGTACATAAATAAAGTGTGATATATCTGTACAATTGAATGTTATTTAGCAATAAACAATAAAAGGGAATGAACTACTAAAACAAACAATTAAACAAACAAATGAGCTAAAAAACATAGAGGATATGTCAGTGGTGTGACATATTTTTTTCAACTTTCTATTATGACAAATTTTAAACATAGTGAAAAACTGAAAGACTAGTATAGTGATCACCTATATGTTATTCACCTACATGTGACACATAACATTTGTAATATTTGCTTTATCTGTATTATGTTTCTGGAAGGAAGAGTTTGAAAGCACACAATATGTCACTTCATTGAAACATTATGCAAGCGTTGTTTCGCATCAAATTTCCCCTGTCAGCACTATTAGACTTAGACACATCGACAAAAACTTCCTGATAGTTAATATGTAGTTCACCTTCAAATTTCCCCTGAGGAAGATTATGAACCAAAGATCAGTCCCCGCATTGGTATAAGTTTGTATTATGTAAAAGCAGTTATTGCAAAGGATCTAAACTGACACTTGACTTGTGAAAAATGTTGAAGAAAAACATGGGGTTACTGCCCTCAGGTTGCTCTGATGGGACAAAAATATCAGTGTGTGACCCCAAGGTGAGAAATGGGCGTTGACAGGTTGTAAGCACAAAGTAGAGCTTGATCAGCAGTGGGTCTGCATGTTGCTCTCCATGTCTTCCTGCATCATCAGCCAGAGGGCTGTTTGGGACTAAATAGGCAGAATAGGTGAATGCCACCAATATGGAGTAACATTCAGACTTGAGTTATATGGGCCTCATGTTCGTTTACATGGCACTTCGTATATGCTGAGTTAAAACTCAACCCCCGTTTTCAGAAGGGTCAATGTGGAGCTGCAGGGAGAGCAGGAATGTTCCTGAAATAATAAAATTGGAGGAGAAAGCTCAGCGATATAGGGTTGAGGTGGTGGAGAAACTGCCCAGCAGACACCCGGGGATTTTGAAAGATATTTAACACAAAGCTGTCCAACAGAAGTTTCTGTAAGGGAGATATTCTATATCTGCACTGTCTAATATGGTAGCTGCTGTATTGAACACTTGAGGCTAGTATGACTGGGGAACTGAATTTTAAATTTTATTTAATTTTATTAAAATTTTTACAGTCACACATGCCTAGTGGCTACTGTATTGGACAGCACAGCTCTTAGCTCCCAAGACAAATGTTCCTCAGGCCACTGAAATAAATCCAACAGGGTTTCAGCAAGATTCACAGAGTTCACCAGACCAGCAGCAATAATGAGGGACCATTAAGCTAAATTTGGTTTATCTTTCTTCCATCCCTTTGTTCATTTATCTAATACATATTTTGTGTTAAAAGATGTGCTTGTTCTCTACTAATGCTCATAGACAATGAAACCTGTTTTAAGGAAATAGTGAAAAGATGAAAACTTCGTATCATGGGACAAACCTCTTTCCTAATTGATTTTGTGTTTTCAGGAGGCTGGTAGATTGTATGTTGAATTAAAAACAAACAAACAAAAAAACCAAAACCATGGGTCACAAATGAGATTAAGGAGGAAATCAAAAGATACCTCAAGACAAACGAAAATGAAAACACCGCGACCCAAATTCTCTGGGATGTGGCAAAAACAGTCCTAAGAGGGAAGTTCATAGCAGTGCAGGCCTACCTAAAGAAGGAAGAAAAATCTCAAATCAACAGGTTATCCTTACACCTCAGGGAACTGGAAAAAGAACAGCAAAAGAAGCCCAAAGGGAGGTACAAGGAGGGCGATAATAAAGACCAGAACGGGAATAAATGAAATAGAGACTAGAAAACCAATACAAAAACTGGTGTTTCTGAGATGATAAACAAAATTGACAAACCTCTAGCAAGGTTCATCAAAAAAAAAAAAAGAGAGAGAGGATTCAAATTAGTAAAATCAGGAATAAAAGAGGTGAAGTGACAACAGACACCACAGACATATGAAAAATTTTAAGAAATTACTATGAGCAACTATATGCTAACAAATTTGACAATCTGGAAGAAATGGATAATTTTCTAGAAGCATACAACCTTCCAAAGCTAACTCAAGAAGAAATGGAATATCTGAATAGACTGATTACTACCAAGGATACTGAATCAGTATTCAACAAGCTCCCAACAAACAAAAACCCTGGATCAGATGGCTTCACAAGTGAATTTTACCAAACATTTAAAAAAGAATTATCACCTATTCTTCTCAAACTCTTCCAAAAAATCCAGAAGGAGGGAAGGCTCCCAAACTCTTTCTATGAAGCCACTATCACCCTGATTCCAAAACCAGATAAAGACACTACAAAGAAGAAAAACTACAGGCTGTATGCCTGATGAACATAGATGCAAAAATCCTCAACAAAATATTAGTAAACAAAATGCAGCAATATATTAAGAAAATCATACACCATGATCAAGTAGGTTTCATTCCTAGTATGTAAGGTTGGTTCAATACCTGCAATTCAATTAATGTGATACACCACATTAATAAAGTGAAAAATGAAAATTATATGGTCATATCAATAGATGCAGAAAAAGCATTTGACAAAGTCCAGCAGCCATTTATGATAAAAACTCTTAGCAAAGTGGGAATACAGGGATCATATTTCAACAGAATAAAGGCCATATATGATAAACCCCAGCTAACATCATACTCAATGGGGAAAAGCTAAAACCATTCCCCTTAAGATCAGGAACAAGAGAAGGCTGACCACTTTCTCCTCTTTTATTCAACATAATTCTGATGTTCTAACCACAGCAATCAAACAAGAAAAAGAAATAAAAGGCATCTAAACTGGTAAAGTGGAAGTAAAATTGTCATTATATTCAGATGACATGATATTATATATAGAGAATCCCATAGACCCGATCAAAAACTATTGGAACTGAGAGATGAATTCAGTAAGATAGCAGGATACAAAATCAATATTCAGAAATCAGTTTATTATTGGTATATACAAATGAAAATATCAGAAGGAGAAATTAAGAAACAGTCCCATTTACAATGCTTTAAGAACTAAAAATACCTAGGAATTTAACCAAAGAAGTAAAAGATCTGTACTCAGAAAATTATAAGACACTGAAGAAAGAAATGAAAGAAGAGGGCCGGCAGAGTGGCTCAGTTGGTTAAGAGCTCGCTCAAGAGTGCGAGCTCTGAGCAACAGGGTTGCCGGTTGGATTCCAGGCCTGAGCTGAGCAGCCACTGAGCTATCAACAGGTGGCAAAATGGCTCAGCTAAAAATAATAAAAAAAAAAAAAAAGAAAAGAAGTAAAAGATACAAATAAATGGAAACACCTACCATACTCATGGATAGGAAGAATTAATATAGTTAAAATGTCCATTCTGCCTTAAGCAATATATAAATTCAAAGCAATTCCTATCAAACTACCAAGAACATTTTTCACAGAAATAGAAAATATAATCCCAAAATTTATATGGAACCCTAAAAGACCCCGAATAGCCTTGGCAATCCAGAGAAGCAAGAACAAAGTCAGGGGTATCATGCTTTCAGGCATCAAAACATACTACAAGGCTACAGTAATCAAAACAGTATGGTACTGGCATAAAAATAGACACATAGATCAGTGGAACAGAACAGAGAGCCCAGAAATAAATCCATGCATATATGGACAGTTAATCTATGACAGTGGAAGCAAGAATTTACACTGGGGTAAAGATAGTCTATTTAATAAATGGTGCTGGGAAAATTGGACTGACACATGCAAAAAAATGAAGCTGGACCACCTCCTTATGCCATATACAAGAACGAATTCAAAATGGATTAAAGACTTAAATGTAAGACCTGAAACCATAAAACTCTTAGAAGAAAATATAGGGAGTAAATTTGCAGACATTACCCTGAGCAGTATTTTTACTGATACATCCCCGCAGGCAAGGGAAGTAAAAGAAAACATGAACATATGGGATTATATCAAACTTAAAAGGTTTTTTACAACAAAGGAAACTATCAATAAAACAAAAAGGCAGTCTACTGAATGGGAAAAGATATTTGTCAATGATATATCTGGTAAGGGGTTAATATCCAAAATTTATAAAACACTCATTCAACTCAACACCAAAAAAACAAACAACCCAAATAAAAATGGGCCGAGGATATGAAGAGACATTTTTCTAAAGAGGACGACATACAGATGGCCAACAGGCATATGAAAAAATGTTCAACCCCACTGATCATTAGGGAAATGCAAATAAAAACCACAATGAGATACCACCTCATTCTGGTCAGAATGTCTATCATCAATAAATCAACAAACAACAAGTGCTGGTGAGTCTGTGGAGAAAAGTGAACCCTGGTGCACTATTGGTGGGACTGCAGATTGGTGCAGCCATTATGGAAATCAGTATGGAGGTATCTCAAAAAATTGGAAATGGAACTACCTTTTGATCCAGCAATTCCACTCCTATGTGTTTATCCTGAAAAACCCAAGACACTAATTCAAAAAAATATATGCGCCCCTATGTTTATTGCAGCGCTATTTACAATAGCCAAGACTTGGAAACAATCGAAATACCCAGGGTTAGATTACTGGATTAAGAAACTGTGGTCCATTTACACAATGGAGTTTTATTCCACTATAAAGAAGAAAGAGATCGTACCATTTGCAACAATATGGATGGACCTAGAGAACATTATATTAAGTGAAATAAATAAGTCAGAGAAAGACAAATACCATATGATCTCACTTATATGTGGAATCTTAAGAACTGAATAAACGAGCAATGTAAACAGAAATAGTCTCAGAGACACAGAGGAAAAACTGATGATTGCTAGATGGGACAGGGGTGGGCATGAGGAGAAAGGGAAAGGGACAAAGCAACATAAACTGGTAACTACAATATTGCTACAGGGATAGAAGAGATAGTTTAGGGAATATAATCAATAATGTTGTAAATATTTTTTAGGGGACCAGATGGACTCATGTCTTGTCAAGGAGACCACTTCATGGACGGTGTAGAGGCCTGACCACTGCACTGTACATCTGAAACTGCCGCTGAATAATATTAGATCTTAACTATAATTTAATACATTATATAGTCATGGGAGGTGGAGTATAGTGTGGGAATGGAGTCAATGGAATTGTAATAGATATGTATGATATTGGGGTTGGGGTGGTGGTGGCAGGAGGAAGGGGGGAGTCACTTTGTAAGGGGTGAAAAGGATAATGATTGCATGGTTTTGTACATCTGTAACTAATAATAATAATAATAAAACCCAAAAAAAACAAAACCAGGATTTATCACCTTTTAAGACTTCCAATATTCATATTGTGTAATTCTAATAAATGTGGGCCAGGCACAGGATATATGGACTGATGTCCTTTTAAATTCAGGGAGATGAAGGACATGGAGAAATAAAAACTGGATTCACTTGACTTCTAACTGGGTCTCTTAGGATCCATCATTAGGAAAATTTCCTTTCTGTTTATTCCAGAGTCCCCAGGGGAAATTGTGTGCTGAGCAGTTGGGATAAGAAGAGGGAAATGTGCCTGATGAGCAGATACAGAGAGCGCTCTAACGCCTCCTCTGTGCGTTCCTCAGCTTGTACCACAGCTTGTACCTCAGCTTGTTGGTGCCCAGGACCCTGGTGTTGCTTTTGAGTTCTCAGCTGGCTGTGAACTGATGCTTCAGTCCTTCCTGCTGTCTCCTGTGGGGACAGAGCTTCAGTCTCCATCATGAACCTTCCAGGGAGTGATTCAGACTTTCACACATGGGCCTCCCTCTCAGAGACCCCATCCAGGTGAGTCTGAGAGCCCAGCAGGTACTGAAGGAAAGGGTCAGAGTGGAAGGAAGCTGAGAACTCTTACCTGAGTCACTGCGACCTTAATCAGCCCAGAGCCTAGAGACCACCGTGTCTGTGTTCTTGGTTAAGTAATTGATTCATGATTAATTCATTTAATATATTAATAAGGTTGTTTGAATCTGCACTACAGAGGCCATAGTTAACAATTAGGTGATGGGCATTGAATACTGTTAGAGACTCTGTAGAATGAGTGAGATGCATGAAATAGTTGCAGTACAATGAAAATATACCTGAGGAGTTTTGCTGTTTAGGGAGTGGGAAAATAGAGTGTTAGGCGTGGAGGTTGGTGCAGTGAAGTGAGAGCATTTGTATGAAATTTCTAAGATGGAGTGTATATGAGCATGTGTTGTATTCACTGAAAGAGCAAGACCAGTGGAGGTAGAAACAACCTTACAACAGACATTCCTGAGACATACATTGCAGTATCTTCTCTTATGCTAGGTATTCACATGGAAAATTATTTAATAAGCCTAATGAGGAATACTAAATAGTTTTACTTTGAATTATTTCATACTGCTGAGACTGCATATATTTTGGTTTGTTACATATTAGTTTCCTTTTGGAACAGTTAGTATGGATTTCTATGCCACACTCAGCCTTTTCCCCCTGGTGATCATTGTCATGTAAATTTTTAATAAGATATTCTGTCATGCACTGGGTAGTATAAATTGAGAATTAAACAGTTCCTAGGCAAGAGTAAACCGTGCTGAGAAGAAAACACTTAGAGAAAATATGTGATAGAAAAATTAAGGTCACCCGTTTACCTTAAATCTTTTTGCCACAAAGACATCGTAGTCAGATCATATTTACATTTATGCAATCAGGACTTAACTGTATCTGCTAATGGGGTGGAATATCTCCAACTTGATTTAAAATTTCTTTTCTACTTCATGTGGGTTTTCCAAGTAAAATGTCCTTACCCAGGGGAAGCTAATCAATGAGCTAATGAATTGCATTGAATCTATATATTGCCTTAGGTAGTTTTGGTATTTTAACTATATTAATGCTTCCTATCCATGCACATGGTATGTATTACCATTTATTTTTGTCTTCTTTGATTTCTCTCTTCAGTGTCTCATAATTGTCTGAGTTACAGGTCTTTTACTTCATTAGTTATAAATTGATTCCTAGATATTTTATTGTTTTTGAAGCAATTGTAAAAGGGATTGATTTCCTGATTTCTTCTTCTGATAGTTTATTATTGGTGTATACAAATGTAACTGATTTCTGAATATTAATTTTGTAGCCTGCTACATTACCAAATTCGTGTATCAGTTCTAGCAGTTTTTTTGTGGAGTCTTTGGGATTCTCTCTATATAGTATCATGTCCTCTGCATATAATGACAATTTTACTTCCTCTTTTCCAATTTGGATGCCTTTCATTTCATTTTCTTGTCTGATTGCTCTGGCTAGAACTTCCAGAACTACGTTAAATAGAAGTGGTGAAAGCAGGCAGCCTTGTCTTGTTCCTGATCTTAAGGGGAAAGCTTTCAGCCTTTCCCCATTGAGTACGATGTATGCTGTGGGCTTATCATATATGGCCTTTATTATGTTGAGATATGATCCCAGTATTCCCACTTTGTTAAGAGTTTTTATCATAAATGGCTGCTGGATTTAGTTAAATGCCTTTTGTGCATCTATTGATATGATCATATGAGTGTTATTTTTCATTTTGTTAATGTGATTGGCAGATATTGAACTAGGCTTGCATACCAAGAATAAATCCCACTTGATCGTGGTGTATGATCTTTTTAATGAGATGCTGAATTCGGTTTGCTAGTATTTTGTTGAGAATTTTTGCATCTATGTTCATTAGGGATATTGGCCTGTAGTTTTCCTTTTTTGTAATATCTGTAATATCTTTGTCTGACTTAGGAAATTTATCCATTTCTTCCAGATTGTCAAACTTGTTAGCATATAGTTGCTCATAGTATTTTCTTAAAATTTTCTGTATTTCTGTGGTATCTGTTGTCACTTCTCATCTTTCATTTCTGATTTTATTAATTTGGGTCCTCTCTTTTTCTTGGTGAATCATGCTACGGGTTTGTTGATTTTGTTTATCTTTTCAAAAAACCAACTCTTGGTTTCATTGATCTTTTGTATTATTTTTTTTGTTCTCTATTTCATTTATTTTTCTTCTGGTCTTTATTATTTCCTTCCTTATACTCTCTTTAGGCTTGTTTTGCTGTTTGTTTTTTTTTCGAGTTCCCTTAGGTGTAAAGAGAGTCTATTGATTTGAGATTTTTCTTCCTTTTTTAGGTAGGCCTGCACTGCTCTGAACTTCCTTCTTAGTACTGCTTTTGCTGCATCCCAGAGATTTTGGGTCGTGGTGTTTTCATTCTCATTTGTTTCGAGGTATGTTTTGATTTCCTCCTTGATCTCATTTTTGACCCACTCACTATTTAGTAGCATGTCATTTAGCCTCCATGTTTTTGTAAGCTTTCCAGATTTCTTCTTTTTTTTTTTTTAAAAGATTTTATTGGGGAATTGGCGGAGGGGAACAGCGTTGGGGAACCGGGGAAGGGGAACAGACAAGCCGCCGTCCCCCCGCTCTTCAGTCCAGTTGCGGAGGATGTCGCCCCACTGTTGGTATCGTCATTGCGCTCCCCCCGGACGAGGCAGATCGGTCGCCGGCCCCCGGATGTCGCTCACCGCGGCCATTGGCAGCTCACGCTTGGCCGCCAGCCGCCCACGCTGGCTGCAGGCCACCCACTGTAGCCCATGGCAGCCCACTGCAGCAGGGGCTGCAGCCCACACCATCACCGGGGCTCGCACAGCCCAGCTCCAGGTGGAGCTGTTGCCAGCTGTAGAGGGCAGCATCAGTGGCCCTCATGTGGGATCCGAACCGGGGCCACTGGCATCCCAAAACCAGCGCTCAACCAATGCGCCACTCGGCCGGCCCCTCCAGATTTCTTCTTATAATTGATTTCTAGTTTCATAGCATTGTGGTCAGAGAAGACACTTGATATGATTTCAATCTTCTTAAATTTGTTGAGACTTGTTTTGTGGCCTAACATGTGGTCTATCTTGGAGAATGTTCCATGTGCACTTGAGAAGAATGTATATTCTGTAGCTTTGGGGTGAAATGCTCTAAAAATATCAATTAAATCCAGCTGGTCTGAAGTGTCATTTAAGGCTACTATGTCCGTGTTAATTTTCTGTTTGGAGGATCTGTCCGTTGGTGACAATGGGTGTTGAAGTCACCTACTATGATAGTGTTACTGTTGATCTCTGCCTTTACGTCTGTCAGAATCTGTTTTATATATTTAGGAGCTCCTATATTGGGTGCATAGATGTTTACTAGGGTTATGTCCTCTTGTTGAATTGATCCCTTTATTATTATGTAGTGCCCTTCTTTGTATTTTGTTGTAGTCTTCATTTTAAAGTCTATTTTATCCAAAATAAGTATTGCTACTCCAGCTTTTTTCTCATTTATTTGCATGAAATATCTTATTCCATCCCTTTACGTTCAGTCTGTGTGTGTCTTTTGATCTGAGATGAGTCTCTTGTAGACAACATATGCATGGGTCCTGTTTTATTTATTTATTTATTTATTTATTTATTTATTTATTTATTTATTTATAATTAGTTTCAGGTGTACAACACAGTGCAATAGTTATACATTTTACCCCTCAAAGTGACAACCCCCTCCCCCAATTCACCACCCCACTCCCCCCCATATCATATATATCTATTACTCTTCCTCTGACTCTCTTCCACAGTATAATCTACATCCTGTGACTATCTATATATATTCAATTACAGTAGATATACCACCTCTTCTTCAGTTATACAGTGCAGTGATCAAAACTCTACTCCATCCATGAAATGGTCTTCCTAACAAGACCTATGACCATCTGACATCCCACAAAATATTTACAACATTATTAATTATATTCCCCAAACTGTTTTTCATATCCCAGTGGCAATATTGTAGTTGCCTATTTTTGCTGTCTAATCCCTTCCCCTTCTCCCTCATCCCCATCCCCCTCCCAATTAGCCACCCTGATTTTTCCTCTATATCTATGAGACAGTTTTTGTTTACTTTGCTCATTCATACAGTTTTTCATTTTCCACATATAAGTGAGCTCATATGGTATTTGTCTTTCTCTGACTGACTTATTTCACTTAACATAATAGTCTCTAGGTACATCCATATCATTCAAATGGTACAATTTCATTCTTCTTTATAGCGGAGTAATACTCCATTGTATAAATATACCACAGTTTTTTAATCCAGTCATCTACTGATGGGCATTTCGGTTGTTTCCAAGTCTTAGCTATTGTAAATTGTGCTGCTATGAACATAGGGGTGCATAACTTTTTTTGAATAAGTGTCTTGGTTTTCTCAGGATAAATATCTAGGAGTGGAATTGCTGGGTCAAAAGGTAGCTCTATTTCCAGTTCTTTGAGATACCTCCATACTGACTTCCATAGTGGGTGCACCAATCTACAATCCCACCAACAGTGCAGCAGGGTCCCCTTTTCCCCACAACCCCACCCGTACTTGTTGTTTGTTGATTTATTGATGATAACCATTCTAACTGGAATGAGGTGGTATCTCATGGTGGTTTTTATTTGCATTTCCCTAATGACCAGTGAGGTTGAACTTTTTTTCATATGCCTGTTGGCCATCTGTATGTCCTCTTTAGAGAAATGTCTCTTCATATCTTCTGCCCATTTTTTAATTGGGTTGTTTGTTTTTTTGGTGTTGAGTTTCATGAGTGTTTTATAAATTTTGGATATTAACCCCTTATCAGATATATCTTTGGCAAATATATTCTCCCATTCAGTAGGCTTCCTTTTTGTTTTATTAATGGTTTCCTTTGTTGTGAAAAAACTTTAAGTCTGATATAATCCCATATGTTCATTTTTTCTTTTACTTCCCTTGCCCGTAGGGATGTATCAGTAAAAATATTGCTCCGGGTAATGTCTGCAAATGTACTCCCTATATCTTCTTTTAGGATTTTTATGGTTTCAGGTCTTACATTTAAGTCTTTAATCCATTTTGAATTTGTTCTTGTATATGGCGTAAGGAGGTGGTCCAGTTTCATTTTTTTGCATGTTGTCAGTCCAATTTTCCCAGCACCATTTATTGAATAGACTATCTTTACTCCAGTGTAAATTCTTGCTTCCCTTGTCATAGATTAACTGTCCGTAAATGCCTGGAATTATTTCTGGGCTCTCTGTTCTGTTCCACTGATCGATGTGCCTGTTTTTTGCCAATACCAAACTGTCTTGATTACTGTGGCCTTGTAGTAGGTTTTGATGTCTGGTAGCGTGATCCCCGACTTTCTTTTTATTTCTCAGAATTGCCGAGGCTATTCTGGGTCTTTTATGATTCCATATAAATTTTAGGATTATATTTTCTATTTCTGTGAAAAATGCCCTTGGTAGTTTGATAGGAATTGCATTGAATCTATATATTGCTTTAGGCAGTATGGACATTTTAACTATATTAATTCTTCCTATCCATGAGCATGGTAGGTGTTTCCATTTATTTGTATCTTCTATGATTTCTTTCTTCAGTGTCTTATAATTTTCTGAGTACAGATCTTTCACTTCTTTGGTTAAATTTATTCCTAGGTATTTTATAGTTCTTGACGCAATTGTAAATGGGACAGTTTTCTTAATTTCGCTTTCCATTAGTTTATTATTGGTATATGCAAATGCCACTGATTTCTGAACATTGATTTTATATCCTGCTACTTTATTGAATTCGTCTATCAGTTCCAATAGTTTTTTGATGGAGTCTTTGGGGTTCTCTATATACAGTATCATGTCATCTGCATATAATGACAATTTTACTTCTTCCTTGCCAATTTGGATGCCTTTCATTCCTTTTTGTTGTCTGATTGCTATGGCTAGAACTTCCAGCACTATGTTGAATAAAAGAGGAGAAAATGGACAGCTTTGTCTTGTTTCTGATCTTAAGGGGAATGGTTTTAGCTTTTCCCCATTGAGTATGATGTTAGCTGTAGGTTTATCATATATGGCTTTTATTATGTTGAGCTATGATCCCTGTATTCCCACTTTGCTAAGGGTTTTTAACATAAATTGCTGTTGGATTTTGTCAAATGCTTTTTCTGCATCTATTGAAATGACCATGTGATCTTTATCCTTCATTTTGTTGATGTGATGTATCACATTAATTGATTTACAGATGTTGAACCAGCCTTGCGCACTAGGGATGAATCCCACTTGATCACGATGTATGATCTTCTTAATATATTGCTGAATTCTGTTTGCTAATATTTTATTGAGAATTTTTGCATCTATATTCATCAGGCAGATTGGCCTATAGTTTTCCTTTTTTGTGCTGTCTTTATCTGGTTTTGGAATCAGGGTGATAGAGGCTTCATAAAAGAGTTTGGAAGCCTTCCCTCCTTCTGGATTTTTTGGAATAGTTTGAGAAGAATAGGTGATAGTTCTTTTTTGAATGTTTGATAAAATTCAATTGTGAAGCCATCTGGTCCAGGGTTTTGTTTTTTGGGAGCTTGTCAATTACTGATTCAATTTCCTTGGTAGTAATCAGGGTATTTGGATTTTCTGTTTCTTCTTGCGTTAGCTTTGGAAGGTTGTATGCTTCTAGAAAATTATCCATTTCATCCAGATTGTCAAATTTGTTGGCATATAGTTGCTCATAGTAATTTCTTAGAATTTTTTGTATTTCTGTGATGTCTGTAGTCATTTCCCCTCTTTCATTCCTGATTTTGCTAATTTGAGTCCTCTCTCTTTTTTTTTTGATGAGCCTGGCTAGAGGTTTGTCAATTTTGTTTATCTTCTCAAGAAACCAGCTCTTGGTTTCATTGATCTTTTGTATTGTTTTTCTGTTCTCTATATTGTTTATTTCTGCTCTGGTCTTTATTATCTCCTTTTTGTACTCCCCTTGGGCCTCTTTTGCTGTTCTTTTTCCAGTTCACTTAGGTGTAAGGATAACCTGTTGATTTGAGATTTTTCTTCCTTGTTTAGGTAGGCCTGCACTGCTATAAACTTCCCTCTTAGGACTGCTTTCGCAGCATCCCAGAGATTTTGGGTCATGATGTTTTCATTTTCATTTTTCTCGAGGTATCTTTTGATTTCCTCCTTGATCTCATTTGTGACCCACTCACTATTTAATAGCATATTGTTTAGCCTCCATTTATTTGTCAGCTTCCCGGATTTCTTCTTATAATTGATTTCTACTTTCATAGCATTGTGGTCAGAGAATACAGTTGAAATGATTTCAATCTTCTTAAATTTATTGAGACTTGTTTTGTGGCCTAACATGTGGTCTATCTTAGAAAATGTTCCATGTGCACTTGAAAAGAACATATATTCTGTAGCTTTGGGATGAAATGCTCTGAAAATGTCTGTTAAATCCAGCTGGTCTAATGTGTCATTTAAGGTCGCTGTTTCCACATTGATTTTCTGTTTGGAGGATCTGTCCATTAGTGACAGCGCGGTGTTGAAGTCCCCTACTATGATAGTGTTACTGTTGATCTCTGTCTTTATGTCTGACAATATCTGTTTTATATATTTAGGGGCTCCTATGTTAGGTGCATAGATGTTTACTAGAGTTATGTTCTCTTGTTGGATCGATCCCTTCATTACTATGAAGTGTACTTCTTTGTCCTTTGTTATATTCTTCAATTTAAATTCCATTTTATCTGATATAAGTATCGCTACTCCAGCTTTTTTCTCAGTACCATTTGCATGAAATATTTTACTCCATCTCTTTACTTTCAGCCGGTATGAGTCTTTGGATCTGAGGTGAGTCTCTTGTATACAGCATATGCTGGGGTCTTGCTTTCTTATCCATTCAGCCACCCTATGTCTTTTTATTGGAGCATTTAATCCATTTACATTTAATGTGATTATTGATAGGTGTGTATTTATTGCCATTTTGTTATTTGTGTTCGTAGTCTTTCTTAGGTTGTTTTTCTCTTCTACTTAAAGAAGGCCTTTTAGCATTTCCTGCAAAGCTGGCTTGGTGGTAATGAATTCCCTTAGCTTATTCTTTTCTGCAAAGCTCCTTATCTCGACTTCGATTTTAAATGATAACCTTGCTGGATACAGCAATCTCGGTTGTAGGCCTTTATTTTTCATTACTTTGAAAACCTCCTGCCACTCCCTTCTGGCCTGCAAAGTTTCTGTAGAAAAGTCAGCTGATAATCTTATGGGGGTACCCTTGTAAGTAACTTGCTGCCTTTCCCTTGCTGCTTTAAGGATTCTGTCTTTGTCCTTAACCCTTGCCATTTTCACTATAATGTGTCTTGGAGTGGGCCTGTTTGGAATCATCCTGGTTGGAACTCTCTGCACTTCCTGGGCTTGTATTTCAATGTCCTTTGCCAGGTTAGGGAAGTTTTCAGACATTATTACTTCAAATATATTCTCAATCCCTTGCTCCCTCTCTTCTCCTTTGGGTACTCCAATGACCCGTAGGTTATTGTGTTTGATGTTGTCCCCCAGCTCTCTTAAACTATTTTCCATGTTTTTCATTCTCTTTTCTTTTTGTTGTTCCGCATGGGTGATCTCTGCTATTTTGTCTTCTAAGTCACTGATTCGATTTTCTGCTTCATCCAATCTGCTAGTGATTCCATCAAGTTTGTTATTTAATTCAGTAATTGTGTTCTTAAGTTCTAGCTGGTTGCTTTTCATGATTTCTCTATCCTTCTTTATATTTTCATTAATTTCCTTGAACATTCTAATAGTATTCTGAACTCTGTCTCCGATAGGTTGGTTACCTCTATTTCCTCTATTCCCACTGATTCAGGAAGTTTCTTCTGTTCTTTTATTTGTGTTGTGTTTCTTTGTCTCCCCATTCTGGCTTACTTTTTGTGTTTGCTTCAATATAACAGATAGATCCCCCAGATTTCTCAGTCTTTTCTGGGTAAACTTATATGGTGTGTGTCCTTTATATTTGAATTACTCAGTCTCCCTATTCTCCTGTGCTTGTATCTGAGGTGTTCCTTGTGTCGTGCGTCCTCACTTGTTGAAGTTTTAGTTTTGATTACTTTTGGCTTGTCAGTAGGTGGGATTGACTCCCAGATTGATTAGCTGTGAGGATCAGCAGCGTCTGCAGTTTATGAGCTGCTGTGAGAGGATTGACCCCTCTGATGAAACTTGGACCCTATGGGCCCTAGTACCTGTAGCAACTTCCTTTTGGGTGTGACTCTTATATGTCAAACCCAGAAATGCTCTGGTTTTATCTAAAGTTGGCCTCCGGGTATGATGATTCTTGTGTCTGTTTGGACCCACTGCTGCAGAGTGATTTTAGAGCATAACAGATCAACAAGAACAACCTCTGCAGCCACCAAAGGAAACCAAACGCTCACACAAGTAAAAAAATCCAACCATCAAACTACGGTCAACTTGTACAGAAATATCAATCATACTAATGAAGAAAACAAACAGAAACAAAACAAAAACCACACACACAATAATAACAGAAGAGGAAACAAAATAAAATACAATATCCTAAAATAAAAAATAGAATAAACATGAGAAACCGATTAACTATACCTAAAAAGTAAAAAATAAAAATAAACTAAAATAATAATAAAAAAAGTAAGAATAAAAATTTAAAAAGTAAAATTTGCATAAAAAAGGAAAAGAGGAAAAGTGTAGCAGTGAGAAGAATGAATAAAATAAGAGAGAAAGTGAGGGTGGGGAAAAAAGAAAAAGAAAAGAAATAAAAAGAAAAAAAAAATATTTGTCTACACACCCATATATATGGACATATATTCACCTATATACACCTATATATATGCCTATATTAAAAACTACAAAATGATAAGAATGAAATAGAAATAAAAACCAAAAACAACCAAGATAAGCAGCCAATAAAGGGAAAACAAAACAGAATAAAACCAAACAAACCAAAAATACCCATGCCGGTCTTGACTAAAGTCCACCAAGCTCTCTTCAGTTTGTCTGCTGTACAAAAATTCCTGTGCGTCTTGTGGGAACAGTAGGCCACCTGATGCCTAGCGTGATCCTGGCACTGCATGTTTGCTGTACTTGTGTGTGGCTGTGACGTGTGATTGGTGGTTTTTACAAAGTCACTGCCTTTTTGCTTTTGCCTGTCCTAAGGCAGGCTGCACCCCCAAAGGCTCAATGAGTGTCTCTGGGCACCCTTTCAGTTGACAGCTGTGGAGAATTAAAGAATTCCTCACTACCAAAAGCCAGCTGCTAAGAATCTGTTAATTAGTGCCTCAGCAGGTGAACCTGCCCTGCCTCCCAAGCCTTGCATAAAGGTGGGGGTGGTGTAGGTAGTCTCACTCTGCAGCCTTTACTGGGGTGGAAATTCTCAACTCCCTGCAGGTAGGAATATCTTCCTAGTCTGCCCCTATTGCTCCATTCAGGAGTCAGTTTAAGACTGTCTTGGCGGGGGCCAAAGTTTGTGGGAGTGGGTGGGTTATTGGTTTTTTTTGCTTTTTGTTCAAGAATAGAAAAAGGAAAAAAAAAACAAAAACAAAAATAAAGCCACAGTTCCAACACTGTTTTAAGCTAAGGCCTTTGCCTCTTATGCTCCAGCGGAGTTCCTGCTGCTCTCCCAAAGGGTCTGCCGGGATTTAGGGAATTTCACGCACCCTGCCGTGTGGCTAAGATCCCCGCTCGGTCTCTCGGGGACCTGCATCTCCGCCCGGCGTGCTGCGTGTCCGAGTGAGTCTTCTTTTCCCCCTGCTCCCGGGTTTAAGGCGTCTGCCTCGGAGCCTGCTCCCGTGCAGTGCTCCTGCTGCTCTCCCGAAGAGACTGCCAGGGTTTAGGGGACTGCGCGACCCCTGCCTCGCGGCTCAGATCCCCGCTCCATCTCTCCGGGACCTGTGACTCCGGCCGGCGCATGCTGCTTCTCCGCGTGCCAGTCTTCTTTTTCCTCTGCTCCCGGGTTTAAGGCTTCTGCCTCGGAACTGGTGCACGCCCGCGGATCTTCTGCTGCTCTCTCAAACGGTCTGCCCGGATTTAGGGGACTGCGCGCACCTTTCCGCGCGGCTCCGATCCCCGCTCCGTCTCTCCGGGACCTGCGTCTCCGCCCAGCGCGCGCTGCTTCTCCGTGGGCGAGTCCTCTGTTTTCCCCTGCTCCCTGGTTTCAGGCTTCTGTGCTCCGCGGACCCGGTGGGCACAGAGGCTGATCCCTGAACCGGGAGGGTGCAGGGATTGATCTTGTCCTGCCGCTGCGGGGCTCTGCACCCTGCTTCCTGGGGACCCGGCGAGCCGCGGGTGCAGCTCGTACCTCTGCACAGTCGTCTCCTCTCTCTCCTCCCACACTTGTCCGGCCTGAGGCTTCTGCCTCAGACTGCAAACCAACGCGCTCTTGCTGAGCTCTAGGTGGGCCGCAGGCCGCAGGGAGCGAGCCGGGGCAACACTCACCGTGACTCAGCAGCCGCGGGTGCGGGCTGCACCTCACGCGTCTCGCCGCCTTCTTCCCCTACTCGCCCGGCCTGCCCACCTTCCAACAATCCTTGTGTGGAACTCTTAGTTGCTCTGTGTGATGAGTAGATGTCTCTTTGAAGCGTATTAGAAGTTCAAATTGTGGATATTTCCAGGGGAGATTTCATGGAGCCCTCCTCACAGCCGCCATCTTGCCCCTCCCCTCTCTGAGATTTCCATTTTTTAACATTTTTTTCTTATAAATGCATAACTGTGTGAAACCGCGTAACTGAACAAAATAGGGGTGGTCCTTGTTATGTGATCTCACATCATAATGGAGAAGACCGAGGACAGTGAAATAGTTGTGGTATGATGTCATGTCTTCAGGAATAAAAGTATGAAGAAAGGAGATAGGTCAATAGTTGTGGCCTAAGATGGAGCTTATAGAATATGTCTGAGGAGGACATTGCATGTCGGACAAGGAACAGAACCAAGATGAGTGTACCCATCAGATGTGACACACAAGAGGTCAAAACTCGAAGCCCAAGAATAGCAAAGGAAAGAATTCCACAAAGAAAAGTGAGAGAAGGGTCAGCCTCATCCACGACTGGGTCATATAAAAACAATGGTGATCAAATAAACACGGAATAGGTGCAGGAATAAAAATTAGGTCAGGGCCTGCGGTGGATGCGTGATGAGGTCAGTGGAGCAGGAAAGGTCCCCTCAGTAGTGTGGTCCCTTGAGTCCCAGGTAACCTGATCACCCAGTGTGGCTGCCTCTTCTCTCCACCTGGCTCTGTGTGTTGGGCTCATCATCTTATTGCTTTTCCCTCATTGGCAGGAAGTGACTATTTTGAATTAATCTTGCATTTGTTGTGGTGGATTCCTGTTTTTTTTGACTGCGTCCCAAAGTAAGACATTCCTTTTACATTGTGACCCAGCATATCTACACACAAAATAGCAACACACACACACACACACACACACACACGGCTGAACAAAGAGACCATGAAACGATTATTTACTCATATGTACCTTTACTTTGTATTTACAAATATTTTCTTTTGTGCCTTATTGATTTTATTCTATTTAATTCTTACAGACCATAATCTGACACTTTTATGTATCCAGACCTCAGATTATGGAAAAAATTTCTCTAATCTGTCCACCGTACCTAGGTTAGTATTTCCTCCTTCTCTTTTCTCTCTTACCATCGGCAATTCCTGTGAGAATATGTTCTCTCCATCATAGTATACATATTTATTCAACAACTGCTCACATTTAAACCAAGTCTGGTGGGAGGCGGCACTCACTGCCTAGCAGGGAAAAAAGACACTGAATTAAATAAAAATTACATCACAGGCACCCTAACACCTAAATTAAGTGCATAAGAATATGCATTATCACACACAAAAATGTGATAATGTGAAGGAAAAAAAGGCTCATGGAGGAGAGGATCCAGTCATTTTGAAAAAGGAGCTGGAATTTGGAGGATGGAGAAGGGGGTGGAAAATTCCAGAAAGACCAGTGGGGAGACTGTAAGCAGAAGGAAGCATGTGTGCACAGGCTCTGAGCCTTAAAGCTGTAGTGTCAGATGAAGCTGGGAGTCAAGTTCAATGTTTTGGAGATCAGTGTGAGCAAGGGCAGGGCCCTGTGAGGGTGAAGATGGCCAAAATGTCATAGAGACTTCAGCTTCCTGTTTGAAACTACAGAATTTTGGCTTCTATATCCATTGGAGAGTCACTAAGTGGATAAAAATCAGGGAGTTAGATGATCAGCTTTGTAATGTATTGAGATCTCCTTGAGTCAATGCAAATATTTGGGTAGAGGGGTTCCAGCCTGTGCTAGATGGGAGATGACAAGGAAGTGAAATGAGGCTGTGGAATTGGGGATCGAGAGGTGGGGAAGCAGGGGAAGCATTGGAGACATTTTGAGAGGTAGAAGAAAATAATCAGCATCATCTCATCACCAGAGATAGCCATTCATTTTCCAACAGGAAGAGTCTGGGCTAAGCCTTTCACATACATTGTTCAAATCTGTCACCACTCGGATGGACACCTCTGTCTGCACTATTTGGGTGAGGATATCAGCATTTAGAATGGTTTGACTGTCTCTCCTAAATGCTAAGAGGGACCATATCCCAGAATCAAAACCTGTTGGCTCTTTTTTTTTTTTTTTTTTTAGAAAACAGCTGTCTTTTATTAAGCCAGACATTAAAGAGATGTGCAGAAATGTCAAATAATGATACTCTTTTTCATATATGTGTTTGGAAAAATATGGTTTTCATTAAAATATGTTAAACACTTCATGGGCTTATTATTGTTATTTTAAATAGAATCAATAATTCTTTTAACGTTTTTGGTTTTATTTTCTTTTTAAAAGATTTTTTAAAATCAAAATATAGCTATCATACAGTGTTTTATATTAGTTTTAGGTTACACCACAGTTATTCAACACTTATATACCTAAAGAAGTGATCACCATGATAAGTCCAGCAATGATCTGACACTGTACCATGCTTTCATAATATTAGTGACTATATTCCCCATGCTGTACATCACATCCCCATGACTTACTTGTTTTATATGTAGAAATTTGAACCTCTTATTCCCTTTAACCTATTCTTCTCCATTTTCTAATTTTTCAATTACAGTTCAAATTCAATATTGTTTTATATTAGTTTCAGGTATAGTGGTTACACATTTATATAATTTAAGATGTGATCCCCCTGACTAGTCTAGTACCCACCTGGCACTATACATACTTATTACCATATTATTGACTATATTCCCTTTGCTTTAATTTACATCCCCATGACTATTTTTAACCACCAATTTGTACTTCTTAATCCCTTCTCCTTTTCTCACACTCCCTAATCTCTCTCCCATCTGGTAACCATCAGCTTGGAAAACATGGTTTTCTGATTCCATAAGTTTTGCACTTAATGTCATTTATAAAAGTCCCTCCCAGTTTCAGCTTTAAAAATACCCTGCTTTTTATGCACATTGTATATTTCCTCTGTAAATTGTAGGTTTATTCTCTTTGTACATTTTCTACTGGGATGTTCCAATATAGGTGTCTTGACAACATAAAGATATTGTTCACTTCTCTTTAAAAATAAACTGTTATTTGCTATTTCATTGGTTATTCTGGGCATTGAGGCACTGTACCTGCAGCTGGCATGTCACCAGAACCAAGGACGTTTTCTTCATCACTCTGGATCATTGTAGATTATTAGATTCTCTCTCTCTCTCTCTCTCTCTCTCTCCATTGAACTGATTTTTTAAACCATGGGCAGAAAATGGGTATAACAAAATGGAGTGCCATTTTTACATGTCCATTGGAGGCTTATCAACTGGAATTTGGGTGTTCTTTCTATATGCTCTAAGGGAAAGATAATTTGGTGTTGAAGACACGCCTTATATCTGTTCTTTCCTAATTATTTTGCTTGGAGGTGAGTAGAGCCTGGTAGTAACATGGTCCCAGGAGGTCATAGTGTGAGTGTGTGTGACGTGTGTGAGTGTGTATGTGTGTGTGTGTGTTGTGTGGTTTATGGAGCATGAGCATTTGTCAGGGCAGGGGTACTAGCTCATATACTCCAAAATGTGTCCCTTAAAATACAGATGCCAGAATGTTAACCAATAGATGAAATAAAGAACAGATCACTTCTACTCACTGGATTCTTTGGAAACAAAATGAATATAGTGGAAGAAACAACATGTGACCGTCGGACTCGCTGTGTCTTGGTTTCATCTGTAGCAGACAGGCCTTCTCATTCCTCAACATTCTCAGACACCATCCTCTTCACTCTCCTTGCTCACTCCCCTCACCACATGGCTGCCTTGTGAGACTTATTTATCTGAACTGAGTGCCAACCTTAGGCCTTTGCACTGGCTCTTTCCTATGCAGGCGACACATTTCCCAGATGTCTTCTTGTCTTCCCCTTGTCTTCCTTCAGGTATCTGTTAAATGGCACGGTGTTTGCAGGTCTTTCTTGATTCCCAGTAAGAATGATACGCTCATCTACATTCTTTTATATTTACTTTCTTTTTCTTCAAAGCACCTACATAGACTGACATGATATATGGTTTCTTATTTGCTTATATTCTTCCTCCCTTATTAAATTATAGGAAGTATTGTTTCTCAACACCCTACAATCCTTGACTGGAAAATGGTCAGAATTCAGCATATATTCCTCAAATGAGTGAATACATTTCTCATCAATCCTGCAAAATACATGATTTATTGTCAAAATGCTGAGTGTGGGACAGGAATTCTTAATCAGAGATGTAATGGAGATTCCTCAAAGGGGATCCCCTTTAGGGGGAATCTAAACTCTACAAAACCATATATATATATATATATATATATATATATATATATATATATACTGCAAAGTATAAATTGTAACTTTTCAACATGCCAATAATGTCCATGTGTGAAGATTAATCTTATTTTTTTTAAAGTTTTTATTTATCTTTTTTATTAGTTTCAGGTGTACAACACAAGGCAATAGTTATACTCTTTACCCCCAAAGTAAAAAAAACCCCTCCCCCAGTTCGCCACCCCACTCCCCCCCCATATCATACATATCCATTACAACTCCCCTGACTCCCCTCCACAGTATACTCCACATCCCGTGACCATCCACATATTCAGTTGCAGTTGGCATACAATACTATACAACATCAGCTTCAGGTGTACAGTGCAGTGATCAAGCCTTTACTCCATCCATGAAGTGGTCTCCCTAACAAGACATGTGACTATCTGACACGCCACAAAATTTTTACAACGTTCTTATATTCCCCGAACTGTGTTTCATATCCCTGTGGCAATATTGTAGTTGTCTATTTATGCTGTCTAATCCCTTCCCCTTCCCCCCATCCCCACCCCCCTCCCAACTAGCAACCCTCAGTTTTTCCTCTATATCTACGAGTCTGTTTACTTTGATTGTTCACTCAGCTCTTCAGATTCCACACACAAGTGAGATCACATGGTACCTGTCCTTCTCCGACTGACTTATTTCACTTAACATAATAGTCTCTTCACAACATTATCAATTACATTCCCAGAACTGCCCCCATATCCCTACGGCAACATTGTAGTCCCACATACACTGTCCAAAACCTTCCCCCTCTCCCTCTTCCCCACTCCCTCCCAGCCAGCAACCGTCAGTTTTTCCTTTATATCTGATTGATACGACTTCAATCTTCTTAAATTGTCTCTCTGGGTTAGCTTGTTTACCCCTTTCTTTTGTTTAAAAAAGCCCTTTTAACATTTCTTGCAATGCTGGCTTGGTGGTAATGAATTCCTTAAGCTTATTCTTTTCTGAGAAGCTCTTTATTTCTCCTTCAATTTTAAGTGATAGCCGTGCTGGGTAGAGCAATCTTGGTTGTAGGCCGTTATTTTGTGTCACTTTGAGTATCTCCTGCCACTCCTTTCTGGCCTGCAGAGTTTCTGTAGACAAGTCAGCTGTTAGTCTAACAGGAGTTCCTTTATATGTAACCTGCTGTCTTTCTCTTGCAGCCTCTAGGATTCTGTCTCTGTCTTTAACCTTTGCCATTTTGACTATGATGTGTCTTGGTGTGGACCTGTTTGGGTTCAGCTTGTTTGGAACCCTCTGCACTTCCTGGGCATGTATGTTGATTTCCTTCACCAGGGTAGGGAAGTTTTCAGTCATTATTTTTTCAAATACATTTTCGACCCCTTGCTTCTTCTCTTCTCCTTCTGGTATCCCTATGATTCAAAGGTGGTTGCGCTTCACCTTGTCCCATAGGGCTCTTAAACTATTTTCACTGTGTTTTATTCTTTGGTCTTTTTGCTGTGCCAACTGGGTGAGTTCTGCTATTTTATCTTCCAAATCGCTGATCCGCTCCTCTGCTTCATCTACTCTACTGGTGATTCCTTCAAGTGTGTTCTTCATTTCAGTTATTGTATTCTTTAGTTCTAACAGGTTGTTTTTTATGGTTTCCCTATCCTTCTTTATGTCCTCGCTAAGTTCCTTAAACATTCTTATCATCAGTGTTCTAAACTCTGTCTCTGAAAGATTGGATCCCTCTGTTTCATTTGGTTCCATTTCTGGAGGTTTCTTCTGATCTTTTACTTGTCACATGTTTCTTTGTTTTCCCATTCTGGCTGTCGTTCTGGGATTGCTTTGATGTATTAGATAGATCACCAGGAGAGCCCTGGCTGGATCAGGCAGGCACACAGCTCACGGCCCAATACTCCCAGGAAAACTCCCAGTCTCAGCCTGTCCCAATCAGCCGCTAGCAGATCAGGCCGAGCAGCCTGACAACCAATCACCAGCCTGGCAACTCTGCAAGCGGAGTGTGGAGAGCGGGGACCCGAGGTGGCTTGCGCACTTCCGTGTCTCAGTGAGCAGCCTGTTGGAGCCAGAGGACACACGCCCTGCGTTTCCCTGGCAACACAGTATAAGCCGGGTGGAGGGTGGGGATCCAAGGCCGCAGGCGTGCGCGCACGCGAGCACGCACGCACACACGCACTTCTGCACCAATTCCACCAGACCAATGAGGTCTCGGACCTAATCCTTCGTGGGAGGGCCCAAGCCTGACAAAATGGCGCCCTCCCTACACCACTCGCGTGTAAGCCCCACACCACGGGAATAACAGTCCCAAAACCTCCAGCCTTTGCACCAAAGGTGCTCAGCTCAGTCCGTCCCCGCAGACTCCCGGCTCACACAGCCACTCCCTCCACCAGTAACCAGGTAAGTGCTCACCGGCGAGCAAGTGCGGGCGCCAGCCCCACTGACTCTCCAGCCGCTCTTAGCCTCACCAAGCTGAGCAAAGAGAGTCCTCACTAATTTACTGCCAGCTATCTTAGAACTTCTCTTCCCGGCAAAGGAACTCTGGGCTGGTGAGCTTGGAGTGTGGCCGGAGGGTCTCTCCCCCAACCAGAGAAGCCTCTCCACAGCTGGGACCTCCCTCACGGGGCTCGCCCTCTCTCGTCTCCGCCTGTCCTACCAGACCAGATGTGGCTTACTCTTTAAGTTCTTCATTTAGTGGTTCTGTTCCTCCAGTGTTCCGGGGACCTCCAGGGTTGAATGCTGTATAATTTGGTTGTAATTTTGGTGTGATCCTGGGAGGCAGTTAGCACAGCATCTGTCTATTGCGCCATTTTACCAGAAGTCCCTCTAATCTTATTATTTTTTCATCCCTAGTCATTACCTCCACCTCATGGAGCCAGGCAATGGTACACGAATTTCAGAATTTCTTCTCCTGGGACTTTCAGAGGAGCCGGAACTGCAGCCCCTCATCTTTGGGCTCTTCCTCTCCATGTACCTGGTCACTGTGCTGGGAAACCTGCTCCTCATCCTGGCCGTCAGCTCAGACCCCCACCTCCACACGCCCATGTACTTCTTCCTCTCCAACCTGTCCTTTGTGGACATCTGTTTCACCTCCACCACCATCCCCAAGATGCTGCTGAACATCCAGACACAGAGCAAAGTCATAACCTACGAAGGCTGTATCACACAGATGTATTTTTTCACACACTTTGTAGTGTTAGATGACTGCCTGCTGACCGTGATGGCGTATGACCGCTTTGTGGCCATCTGTCACCCCCTGTACTACATGGTCATCATGCACCCCCAGCTCTGTGGGCTGCTGGTTCTGGTGTCCTGGATCATGTGTATCCTGAATTCCTTGGTACATAGCTTATTGGTACTGAGGCTGTCCTTCTGTACAGAGTTGGAAATACTCCACTTTTTCTGTGAACTCAATCAGATGGTCCAACTTGCCTGTTCTGACACCTTTCCTAATGACATGGTGATATATTTTACAGCTGTTTTACTGGCTGGTGGTCCCTTGGCTGGAATCCTTTACTCTTACTCTAAGATAGTGTCCTCTATCCGTGCAATGTCATCAGCTCAGGGGAAGTATAAAGCATTTTCTACCTGTGTGTCTCACCTCTTGGTTGTCTCCTTATTTTATTGTACAGGTCTAGGAGTGTACCTCAGCTCTGCTGTGACCCACAGCTCACAGTCAAGTGCAACGGCCTCGGTGATGTACACTGTGGTCACAGCCATGCTGAACCCCTTCATCTACAGTCTCAGGAATAAAGACATAAAAGAGGCCCTAAATAGATTGTTTTGAATGACAGGTACAAAAAGGACAATTTCTCTGGGGCCGAAAACTTCCCATGATTGGGGGGCTAAAATCTTTGGAACTAAAAAATGTGAAAGTAGAAAATGAATTTTCTATTTATTTACTGGAATTTCCATTTTCTTATTTTTATTTTTTTAATTGGGGAATTGGGTGAGGGGAACAGACAAGTTGCTGTCTCTTTGTTCTTCAGTCTACTTGTGAAGGACGTTTCTTAACTTGCTCATGTTGGTATCGTCATTGCACTCTTCCCGGATGAGGCAGATCGGTCGCCGGCCTCTAGATGTCGCTCACCGTGGCTATTAGCAGCTCACACTGGCTGCGGGCCACTCACTGTAGCCTATGGCAGCCCACTGCAGCAGGGGCTGCAGCCCACACCATCACCGGGGCTCGCAGCCCAGCTCCAGATGGAGCTGTTGTTAGCTGTAGAGGGCAGTGTCACTGGCCCTCACATGTGGGTTACAAACCGGGACTGCTGGCATCCTAAACCGGCTCTTAACCAATGCGCCGCGCCGCCCGCCCGTAGATTCACAGTCTAGAGAGCGCCATCTGCTGGACATTGTTCTCTACAGCCCTGGACAGCAGCTCCCTGTTTAGTCACCAGGAGACCCTGCAAAACCTTTAATTTCCTGTGAAACATTTTTAGGCTTATTGTATATATTTGCAAAAGCAGAATTTGGGGAAACATTGAAACAAAACAAAACAAAATACCATGTGGTCAAACCCTCACTTCACCAGAAAGCTAAATTCATTGGAAGAACCTTTTGTAAAAATTCTAGTCATTCTGGTTTTATTGAAATTTATTAAACATGAGACCTGAACAATAACATTACTGTATGGGGCCCGAGCACACCATTTTTAGGAAAACATTATTAATATTTTAAGCTTATTTATAAAACCATTGAAGCCTGAATAAAGACTGGTATGTGAATAATCAAGCAGCATTATTCAAAATAGCAAAAACAATCTATATGTCCACAAACTGGTGAGCAGATAAACAATATGTGGTATATCCATACAGTCAAATAGTGTTTGGCAATAAACAATAGGAAGTAATAAACCACTAAAGAAAAGAAACAGGGTTGGCTGAGTAGCTCAGTGGTTAAGTGCTGGCTTGAGAAGCCAGCGGCCCCGGTTTGGGTCCCGTATATGAGGGCCAGTGACACTGCCCTCAAAAAAAAAAAAAAAAGAAAAGAAAAAAAAAGAAAAGACATAAACCACTGAAGTCCACAGGATATGCCAGCAATGTGACATATGTTTTGAACTTTTATTATTTAAAATTTTAAACGAGAAAAGCTGAAAGAAGCTGTTAATAGTACAGTGATCACCTACATGTTCATGATGTACAATTAACAGACAACATTTGTAATATATGCTTTGTCTGTATCACATTTCTGCTAGGAAGTGTTTGAAAGCACACAGTATGACATTTCATTGAAATACTACACATGTGTTGTTTCATATCGACTTTCCTCTGTCAGCACTATTGCACTTAGGAACATTGGCAAGAACTCCTAATATTTAATATTTAGTTCACATCCAAATTTCCCCTGGGGAAAGTTTTCAGGCAAAGGTCAGTCCCCGCGTTAGTATAATTTCATA
This sequence comes from Aselliscus stoliczkanus, assembly GCA_033961575.1. Classification (NCBI taxonomy): domain Eukaryota; kingdom Metazoa; phylum Chordata; class Mammalia; order Chiroptera; family Hipposideridae; genus Aselliscus; species Aselliscus stoliczkanus. The sequence goes on from CM066735.1 coordinate 12,616,166, forward strand.
TTATATAAAAGCAATTTCCACAAAGGATCTAAATTGATACTTGACTTGTGAATAGTATTGAAGAAATACATGGGGTTACTGCCCTCAAGTTTCTGTAAGAGCTGTGATGGGCCAAAAATACCAGTGTGCGACCCGAGATGAGAAATGGGCCTGAACAGATTGTAAACCCAAAGGAGAACTTGATCAGCAGTGGGTCTGGATGTGGGTCTCCGTGTCTTCCTGCATCATCAGCAAGAGGGCCATTTGGGACTAAATAGGCAGATGGGTGAATGACACCAATACGGAGCAACATTCAGACTTGCGTTATATGTGCTTCATGTTCTTTTGCATGGTGCTTAGTAAGTACTCATTGTTAAATGCTGAGTGAAAACACAACCCCCATTTCACAAGGGTCAATGTGCAGCTGCAGGGAGAGCAATAATGTTCCTGAAATAATAAAATTGTAGGAGAGAACTCAGTGATACAGTGACATAGGGTTGAGGTGGTTGAGAAACAGCTCAGCAGACACCTGAGGATTTTGAAAGACATTTAAGGCAAAGCTGTCCAGCAGAACTTTCTGCAAGGGAGATACCCTATGTCTGCACTGTCTAATGTGGTAACTGCTGTATTGAACACACGAGGTTAGTATGGCTGGGGAACTGAATTTTACATTCTATTTAATTTCAATTAAGATTTTGAAATAGTCTCATGTAACTAGTTGCTACTGTGTTGGACAGCACAGCTCTTAGCTCCCAAGACAAATGCCCCTCAGACCACTGAAATCCAAGAGGATTTCAGCAAGATTCACAGTGTTCACCAGACCAGCACTAGTAACAGGGAACCATTAAGCTCCATTTGGTTCACCTTCTATCCATTTCTTTGTCAATTTCTCTAATAGAAGTTCTGTTTTTTTGTGTTTTTTTTTTTTAAAGATTTTATTGGGGAATTGGTGGAGGGGAACAGCGTTGGGGAATCGGGGAAGGGGAACAGACAAGTTGCTGTCTTTTTGTTCTTCAGTTTAGTTGCAGAGGATGTTGCTTCACTGTTGGTATCGTCATTGCGCTCTTCCCGGATGAGGCAGATCAGTCGCTGGCCTCTGGATGTCGCTCACCGCGGCTATTGGCAGCTCACGCTGGCTGCCAGCCGCTCACGCTGGCTGCGGGCCACTCACTGTAGCCTATGGCAGCCCACTGCAGCAGGGGCTGCAGCCCACACCATCACCGGGGCTCGCACAGCCCAGCTCCAGGTGAAGCTGTTGTTAGCTGTGGAGGGCAGTGTCACTGGCCCTCATGTGGGATCCGAACCGGGGCCGCTGGCATCCCAAAACCAGCGCTTAACCAATGCGCCACTCGGCCGGCCCTAGAGGTTCTGTTTTTAAAGATGTGCCTCTTCTCTCCTAATGCTCATAGACAATGAAAGCAGTTTTAAGGAAATAGTGAAAAGATGAAAACTTCATATTATGGAACGAACCTCTATCCTAGTTGATTTTGCTTTTTCAGGAAGCTGGTATGTTGTATGTTGAATTAAAAAGAAACAAAACCAAGATTTATCACCTTTAAAGATTTCCAATATTCATATTGTGTAATTCTAATAAATGTGGTCCAGGCACAGGATACACTGAATGATGACCTTTAAAATTCAGGGAGATGAAGGACATAGAAAATAAAAAGTGGATTCACTTGATCTCTCACCAGGTCTCTTAGGATCCATCATTAGGAAAATTTCCTTTCTGTTTATTCCAGAGTCCCCAGGGGAAATCGTGTGCTGAGCAGTTGGGATAAGAAGAGGGAAATGTGCCTGATGAGCAGATACAGAGAGCGCTGTAACGCCTCCTCTGTGCGTCCCTCAGCTTGTACCACGTTGGTGCCCAGGACCTGGGTGTTGCTTTTGAGTCCTCAGCTGGCTGTGAACTGATGCTTCACTCCTTCCTGCTGTCTCGTGTGGGGACAGAGCTTCAGTCTCCATCATGAACCTTCCAGGGAGTGATTCAGACTTCCACACAGACGCCTCCCTCGCAAAGACCCCATCCAGGTGAGTCTGAGAGCCCAGCAGGTACTGAAGGAAAGGGTCAGAAAGGAAGGAAGCTGAGAACTCTTACCTGAGTCACCACGACCCTAATCAGCCCAGAACCTAGAGACCACCGTGTCTGTGTTCGTGGTTAAGTAATTGTTTTATTTTTAATTCACTTAATATATTAATAAGGATGTTTGAATCTGCAATACAGGGGCCATAGTTAACAATTAAGTGATGGGCAGGATGTACCAAAGGTGACTCTGTAGAATGAGTGAGATGCATGAAATGGTTGCAGTACAATGAAAACATATCTGAGGAGTTTTGCTGTTTAGGGAGTAGTAAAATAGAGTGTTAGGTGTGGAGCCGGAGCAGTGAAGTGAGAGCGTTTGTATGAAATTTCTAAGATGGAGTGTATTTGAGCATGTTGTGTATTCACTGAAAAGATCCAGGCCAGGGGAGGTAGAAACTACCTTAAAACAGACATTTGTGAGACACGCATTGCAGTATCTTCTCTCCTGTTGGGTATTCACATGGAAAAATTATTTACTAAGTCTAAAGGAATACTAAATAGTTTTACTTTGAATTATTTCATTACTGCTTAGGCTACATATATTTTGGTTTGTTTGTTTTTTAGTTCTCTTTTGTAACAGGAGGAATTCCTATCGCACACACAGCCTTTTCCCCTGGTGGTCATTATCTTCTGTATTTTTTTTTTTTTTTTAGAGGCCAATGTCACTGGTCCTCATGTGGGATCCGAACCGGGGTCGCTGGCGTCCCAAGCCAGCTCTTAACCACTGTGCCACTCAGCTGGCCCTATCTTCTGTATTTTTAATGAGAAATTCCATCATGCACTGGGGAGTATAAATTGAGGATTGACCAACTTCTAGGGAAACAGTATACAGTGCTGAGAACAAAAAAGTTAATTGATGCAGAAATTAAGGTCACCTATTGAAGCTTAAACCTTATGCCACAAAGACATCGTAGTCAGAGCACTTTTTACATTTATGCAATGAGGACTTCACTGTACCAGCTAATGGAGTGGAATGTTTCCAACTTGATTAAAATTCCTTTTCTGCTTCATGTGGGTTTTCAAAGTAAAATGCCTTTACGCAGGGGACGCTGATGAATGAATGGTGAGGCTTCAGCTTATTTCACTCAACAAATATTATTGAATAAAAGTCTTTATTAGATTCTTTTGTTGGTATAAAATATTCCCACAGTAGTTGATTAAAACAAACAAAAATATGCAGTTACAGCTCTAGATGTGCAGAGCTGTGTGCAGAGTTGGTTTTTTCTAGGAAAGCAGGTGGAATTCTGTTTCCCTTCCCATTTCAGCTTGCATTCATCCCACCTGCCTTCCTTGGCTCATGGCCATTCCTCCATCTTCAAAGCCAGCAGTTTAACTTTTTCATCTTGTCTCTCACTTCTACATCTAGAGGACCATTGTGCTTATTAGTCCCACCTGGATGATCCTGGCTCATTAGCAATTAGCCGATTAGCAAGCTGCTTGTCCCATCTTCTACCATAACCTTCCCTTGCTATAAAAATATCCATTGCAAAGGCACTGGGTATAGGGTGTGGACATATTTTGAGGCCCTTATTCTGCTCACTATAAAGTCTCTTAAAAGTGTATTATTATGTCAATCAGGTCCCCTATATAAGAGAACTTAACACAGAATTTATCACAGTTTCAGGAATGAGTGAATATGATATTGCTTTAAAAATGCATGCAAAGAAATATTTGGTTCAGAAGACCTGAAACTACCTGCACCTGACTCAGCCTTGCTATTCAGAGCGTGGTCCACAGACCAGAACCTGCAGCATCAACACCCCCTGGGAGCTTGTTAGAAATGCAGCCTCTCTGAGTCCCCAGGACCTGCTGACTCAGATTCTGCATTTCCTGTAGGATCCTTGTTGATTCGTAGACACACTCAAGTTGAAGTGCTGGTCTTGACTACGTTTGCTCACCTTCTCACTGTGGATACTGGGGGCTGAATAATGGTTGGATGGGGGTGCTTTCCTGTGGATTGTAGGTATTTAGCTGTATTCCTTCAGGTTGTGCCAAACAACCTAGGCAAAAAGCATTTCTGGGTGAGAAACTGCTGAGAAGCAACATGAAAAATTATACTAAAAGTCCATCAGATACTCTGATATTCACTTTGGACAGACCACTAAACTTCTGATCCATCCCAGGGCACTGGCCATTCCTTCATCCAGGATACATTTACAAACATTACCTTGCCTCTCCCTCCCTTTCTTTACTGAGAACTCTATTCAAATATTAACTTGTTTGCAGGTCTTGACTAAATGCCCGTGAAAAAAGGAACACACTAGTCACTATCTTTTTTTAGACTTGCTTTCATTTCTTCATTTGATCTGTCACCATCTGATGTATATTTTTTTCTCCATAATTGACTTGTATGAACTTCTGTTTTTCAATACTGCAATACTCACAGACTAAACAATACCAAAAACATGAGAGCACTCAAGTTATATTTCTGAAATACATGAGAATTTCTCATGAGAACTGTAGAATACAGACCCCTTTGGAAAGAAGCACATTGGGACAAAAATTCCTAATCTGAGATGGCACAGAAACCCCTAGAAGAAATTAGATAAATACAAAAATATGAAATTAATCACTTGGCTGCAAAATAGAAAATGTAGCATTAGAGCTATCTGAGTAAAGACAATTTGTATGAAAATTATTCATGTTATTTTCCTGTCTTGGAAGTCACCTCTTCCTCATGGAACCAGTGAATATTACAAGAAGTTCCGAATTTCTTCTGCTGGGACTTTCAGAGGAGCCAAAACTGCAGCCCCTCATCTTTGGGCTTTTCCTCTCCATGTACCTGATCACTGTGTTGGGAAACCTGCTCCTCATCCTGGCCGTCAGCTCAGACCCCCACCTCCACACGCCCATGTACTTCTTCCTCTCCAACCTGTCCTTTGTGGACATCTGTTTCACCTCCACCACCATCCCCAAGATGCTGGTGAACATCCAGACTCAGAGCAAAGTCATAACCTATGAAGGCTGCATCACCCAGATGTATTTTTTCACACTCTTTGCAGGGTTGGATGACTTCCTCCTGACCGTGATGGCCTATGACCGCTTTGTGGCCATCTGTCACCCCCTGCACTACATGGTCACCATGCACCCCTGGCTCTGTGGGCTGCTGGTTCTGGTGTCCTGGATCACATGTATCTTGATTTCCTTGGTACATAGCTTAATGGTGCTGAGACTGTCCTTCTGTACTCACTTGGGAATCCCCCACTTTTTCTGTGAACTCAATCAGATGGTCCAACTTGCCTGTTCTGACACCTTTCTTAATACCCTGGTGATGTATTTTGCAGCTGTGCTCCTGGGTGGTGGTTCCCTGACTAGGATCCTTTACTCTTACTCTAAGATAGTGTCCTCCATACGTGCAGTATCATCAGCTCAGGGGAAGTATAAAGCATTTTCTACCTGTGCATCTCACCTCTCGGTTGTCTCCTTATTTTATCTGACAAGCCTAGAAGTGTACCTCAGCTCTGCTGTGACCCACAGCTCACAGTCAAGTGCAGCAGCCTCGGTGATGTACACTGTGGTCACACCCATGCTCAACCCCTTCATCTACAGTCTCAGGAATAAAGATATAAAGGGGGCTGTGAGAAGATTCTTTGAAATGAAAGGCATTAAAAGGACAATCATCCAGAATCTGCAAAAGTGCCCTTGATTTCAAGTCTCCACATCCAAATCCAGACATTGTGATTCTTTAAACAGGTTGTGTTTGTGGAATTTGCCTGTTTTATTTATACTTTGAAATTTCCATTTGTTTGAGTTCAACTTCTCTATGCAATTTTTAAAAAATTATTTATTTTTTTCAGTTGACATTCAATATTATTTTATTTTATTTTATTTTATTTTTTTAAAGATTTTATTGGGGAATTGGTGGAGGGGAACAGCGTTGGGGAATCGGGGAAGGGGAACAGACAAGTTGCTGTCTTTTTGTTCTTCAGTTTAGTTGTGGAGGATGTTGCTTCACTGTTGGTATCGTCATTGCGCTCTTCCCGGATGAGGCAGATCCGTCGCTGGCCTCTGGATGTCGCTCACCGCGGCTATTGGCAGCTCACGCTTGGCTGTCAGCCGCTCACACTGGCTGCGGGCCACTCACTGTAGCCTATGGCAGCCCACTGCAGCAGGGCTGCAGCCTACATCATCGCCAGGGCTCGCACACCCCAGCTCCAGGTGGAGCTGTTGTTAGCTGTAGAGGGCAGTGTCACTGGCCCTCATGTGGGATCCGAACCGGGGCCGCTGGCATCCCAAAACCAGCGCTTAACCAATGCGCCACTCGGCCGGCCCTCAATATTATTTTATATTAGTTTCAGGGGTACACTAGTGGTTAGACATCTATATAATTTATGTAGTGATCCCTTTTTATTCTAGTACCCTCCTGGCACTATACATAGTTGTTGTAATATTATTTACTATATTTTGTATGCTGTACTTTGCATCTCTGTGACTATTTTGGAACGACCAATTTGTATTTCTTAATCCCTTCACCTTTTTTTTTTTTAAGAATTTTATTGGGGAATTGGGGGAGGGGAACAGTGCTGGCGAACTGGGGAAGGGGAACAGAGAAGTTCCTGTCCCCCTGTTCTTTAGTCTAGTTGTGGAGGACGCTGCTTCACTGGCCCACGTTGGCATCGTCATTGCTCCTCCCAGATGAGGCAGATCGGTTGCCAGCCTCTGGATGGTCACTCACCACAGCTATTGGCAGCTCATGCTGGCTGCCGGCCACTCACTGTAGCCTATGGCAGCCCACTGCAGCAGGGACTGCAGCTGTGTCATCCTGGGGACTCACAGCAGCCTAGCTCCAGGTGGAGCTGTTGTTCACCATCTTAGCTGTAGAGGGCAGTGTCACTGGCCCCCATATGTGGGATCTGAACCGGGGCCGCTGGTGTCCCAAACCAACTCTTAACCAATGTGCCACTCAGCCAGCCCTCCCTTCACCTTTTTCACCCAGCCTCCCAACCGCCCCCTCCTCTGGCAAACATCAGTTTGTTCTCTGTATCTCTCAGTCTGTCTCTTTTGTTTGTTCATGTATTTTGTCCTTCAGATTCCACATACAAGTGAGATCATATGGTATTTGTCTTTCTCTGTCTGACTTATTTCACTTAACATAATACCCTCCAGGTCCACCCGTGTTGCCACAAATGGTAAGATTTCATTCATTTTTATGGCTGAGCAAGAACCCATTGCATATACTGATGTATCACATCTTCTGTATCCAGTCGTCAATTGAATGGCACTTAGGTTTCTTCCATATCTTGGCTAATGTAAATAATGCTGCAGTGACCATAGGGGTGCATGTATCTTTCAAATTATTGTTCTGGATTTTGTTAGATATATACCCAGAAGTAGAATTGCTGGTCATAAGGCTGTTCTATTTGTAATTTTTGAGGAAACTCTATATACTGTGTTCCATAGTGGCTGCACCAATTTGCAATCCCATCCATAGTGGCTGCACCAATTTGCAATCCCATCAACAGTACACAAGCGTTGCCTTTCTCTACATCCTCACCAACACTTGTTGTTTGTTGATTTTTCATGATGGCCATTGTGACAGATGTGAGGTCATATCTTATTGTGGTTTTAATTCGCATTTCTCTGATGACTAGCGACGTGGAGCATCTTTTTATCTATCTACTGGGCACTTATGTCCACTTTGGAGAAATGTCTATTCAGGTCCTCTGCCCATTGTTTGATGAGTATTTTTGTTTTTTTGAGGTTGAGTTGTATGAGTTCTTTATAAATTTGGAATATTAACCTTTTATCAGATGTATCGTTGGCAAATGTCTTCTCCCAATCAGTAGGTTGTCTTTTTGTTTTGTTGATTGTTTTGTTTGCTGTGCAAAAATTATTTTGTTGGATATAGCTCCATGTGTTTATCTATTTTTTTGTTTCCCTTGCCCAAGGAAATACATCAGAAAACAAATGTTACTAAGAGTAATGTCATAGAGTTTATACTTTTTATGTGTTTTCCAGGAGTTTTATGGTTTCGGGTTTTACATTTAGGTCTTTAATATATGTTGAGTTTATTCTTGTATATGGTGTAAGAAGTGGTCCAGTTTCATATTTTGCATGTATATGTCCAGTTTTCAGAACATCATTTCTTGAATAGATTGTTTATCTTACTGTATATTCATCTTTGTTTATCATAGATAAAATGATCATGTAAATGCCATTTTTTTCTGGGCTCTGTATTCTATTCCATTGAATTATGTGTCTGTTTTTATGTCAGTACCATCCTGTTTTGATTACTATCACCTTGTAGTATAGTTTGATATCAGGTAGCATGGTATCTCCAACTTTGATTTTCTTAAGAGTGCTGTGATTATTTGGGGTATTTTGTGGTTCCATATGAATTTTAAGATTATTTGTTCTTTGAGAAATGCAATACTAATATTTAGAAATCAGTTCAATTTTTATACACCAATTATGAACTATAAGAAAGAGGGGTAAAAAAGGATCCCATTTATAAAATTGCAACACAAAAAAATACCTAGCAGGGCGGCCTGTTGGTTCAGGTGGTAGGAGCATGGATGTATAACACCAAGGTTGCTGGTTTGATTCCCACATGGGACAGTGAACTGTGCCCTCTACAACTGGATTGCAAACTACAGCTTGACTTGTAGCTGCTGGGTGATGGAAAAAACAAACTATTTCCAATAAAGTTTTAAAAAAATACCTGGGAATAAATTTGACCTAGGAACGAAAAGACCTGTACTCAGAATAGTATATGACAGTAAGACATTGAAGAAGGTACAAATAAATGGAAGTAGATATTGTGCTATTGGACAGGGAGAATTAACATCGTTAAAATGTCCATACTGCCCAAAGCAATCTGTAGACCCAATGCAATCCCTATCAAAATACCAATGGCTATTTTCTCTATACAATTTCACTAACCATTTGATTTAGCTTTCTACTTTGTCTGTCATATAGATAGTTTTTTCTCTGTCCTTTTTCTGACCTTCACAAAGTTTTTTCCAACCTTGATCAGAAATATTTGAAAATTTCTGTTTACTTCATGGACAACATGGATTTCTTAAGAATAATTGATTCTCAAAAGACATACATTGTTGTGAGTGATGTGTTCTTGTTTGATAGAATAGTCATAAGTTGCATAACTCATGTGGAAAAAATTTCACTTGGCTACTGAGCCAATTTATATAATTTTATTTCATAGGAATACATGAAGCTAGTTTTCACTTTTATGTCTCTCATTCTTTCCACATCAGTAGTTTCACTGCTCTTCCTGGTAATGTGGACTTCATCATGGTTCACTTTAAATCTCAGCCTGTTGATGGTGTTGCTATAGGCCGGGAAGGCCTGGGGCACTGGTCTGGGCCCCCACTGTTTGTAATCAGACCTGAGCCAACTTGTGGCTGTACCAGCCTTTGTGGTCCTTATAATTGCAACAACCATCAGGGAAGTATGAAAACACAAGGTTCACTACTCACAGGTCCAGCATGTCTGAGGGCCAGACAGGAAGGTCTGGGGAAGGAGAGAAGAAGACACAGAGGCACAGACAAGTGACTGAGTGGGGAGGGTTGTGGAACTTGGGTGCTTATCTAGTGGCCATGTCATATACCTAGAGATATGTTTTTTTTGAGATGGATGTCTTTGAAATGGAAGCCTCATAAATCAGAAGTTTAATGTCAGGCATCCACACTAGTAACATATTACTATATTTTATACCTGGTCTCCTGGTTTTATTGTCTAATTCACCTTGTTACCCAGAATAGCTACAATAGTCACTGATGAAAACTGATTCTCAAGTTTTGGAAATATACATGAGAAGTTCGGACACAAATGGAAATTGAAGTATATATGAGATTCTGAGCTATGGATGAGGTAAGGCACCTGGGGCTTCAGAGGGGAGGAAGGTCATTAGCAGGACAATAAGAAGAGCAGAAGTTCAGTAGTTAGAAGTTTGTCCTACCCTGTACATAGGTCATAAAAGTTATCTCTGATGACAATTCTAATTATGGGCAAGGCCCCAAATTAACATTCTTTAAAGAAAAGGTAAAAGTTTCTCCTGGGCCTGCAGGGTCTTAAAAATAATCCACATACATATCTTGGGGTGACTTGTTCTGAACTTCTACCATGGTCACCTAGTTTCTTTTTTGCATGTATCTGTCCAGTGTTCCTTTCGCCATTTATTAGAGATGCTCTCCTTTCCTCATTGTATATTTTTGGCTCCTTTATCATAAGTTAATACCAGATATGTGTGGGTTTATTTCTGGGCTCTAGTTGTTCCATTGACTTTTGTGTCTATTTTTATGTCTGTTTTTATTGTTGATGAAAGAACATCCAACCTAAGAAAAAGTCTTTTACGGGTTTAATTGAGCCATAATGACAACAATTGGCAGGAAGCAAAATCACAACAGATTGAGAAAATGCTCCAGAGAATGGCAGTTCTGCAGCTTATTTTTTACATTACACTAGTAGGAGGAGAGATAAGGAAGGTTACATGACATTCATTGGTGGAAGATTAGGAGGCGGGAGAAAGCAAAGTGGAGATAAAAATCTCTGGGCTGAATAAAGAGTAAAATAGAGAGACACATACTTCTTTCCATTAGTGGGTACAGGATAGTTAACATTTAAGCATGTAGAGATGGTATGTGGGCAACAAGATAACAATGTGGTCTCGTGGTCTGGTGCTGGGAGTGATGCCTTCAAAGGGTCTGGAAAGAACATCACTCTGACATTCCAAAAGTATGTTATCTTAGATGCATAAAGAGAATGGAGAATTTCTTTTTTTTTATTATTAAAATTTATTATGGTGGCTATTGTTAGCACAGTTACATAGATTTAAGGTATACAGTTCTGTAACACATTGTGTGTTCACCACCCAGAGTCAGTTCTCTTTCCATCACCATATAGTTGTACCGACAACAGACAATTTCAAAGTTAAATAGTGACCTTTGTCAAGAAAGCTACAGGCCTATGATGTGGAACCCACCATGACCTGCTTTTAGTTAGGAATTTTTTTTTTTTTTGAGGGCATTGTCACTGGCCCTCATATGTAGGATCGAACCGGGGCTGCTGGCTTCCCAAGCCAGCGCTTAACCACTGCACCACTCGGCTGGCCCTTAGTTAGGAAATTTTATGTTCAAATCACCCTGTGTGGTTACTTTGGTGTCTGGGTTTGTAAAGTCCTCCATACTCGTCAAGTTGAATATGTGGCCCCTTTATTGTGCACACCATACTGTTTGATTACTATAGCTCAGTAGTATAGTTAAAAATCAGGAAGTGTGTGGTGCCTCCAGCTTTGTTTTGCTTTCTTAAGAATGTTTTGGCTATTCAGGGTATTTGGTGGTTCCACGTACATTTTAGGATTGTTTGTTATATTTCTGTGAAAAATGCTATTGGACATTTGATAGGGATTTCAATGAATCTGTAAATTACTTTGGGTATTGTTAAAAACAAAAATCGATCGAGTATATTTGGACATCTATTTGGCTTCACTAAGGGATTCATGATTGAGGCAGCATCTCATCCAGCAACCAGAAGGGAACTGCCAGTGGTTGTACAAATCAGAAGGGTTTTATACAAAGAAGGGTAAGGCAAGGAGCTATTATGAAAAGAAAAGAGGGTCGGCTGAGTGGCTCAGGTTGTTGGTTAAGAGTGCGAGCTGTGAGCAACAGGGTCTCTGGTTCTATGCCCACATGGGCCAGTGAGCTGCCCCCGAGGTGAGCTGCCACTCAGCTGCCAACAGGTGGCAGGATGGCTCAGCTGGTGAGAGAACATGCTCCGAACAGCAAGGTTGCCTGTTTGACTCCCTAATGGGATGGTGGGCTACACCTCCCCTCTTCTGTATCCCCTACCCCACTCCCCACTCCCTGCAACTAAGATTGAACACAGCACCTTGAGCTGAGCTGCTGAACTGCCGATGGGTGGCCAGGTGGTTCAGTGGTTAGAGAATGTGCTCTTAGCAACAAGTTTGCTGGGTTCAACTCGTGCATGGGATGGTGGGCTATGCTCCCTGCAGCTAAGATAGAACACTACACCTTGAATTGAGCGACCCTGAACTGAGTGGTCACGAGCTACCAATGGGTGACTGGATGGTGACTGGACTTGGAGATGAGCTAGCTGCATCCTCCACAACTAAGACTGAAGGACAACTTGGCTGTTCCCCTTCCCCAATTTTCCAATACTGTTCCCCTTCCCCAATTCCCCAATAAAATCTTTTTTAAAAAAAAGAAATGATTAATTTTGGACCAGGATATTTTCTTTTGGGGGGAAGAGAACAGCAAGGGTTTTTATCCTGCAGATCCCCTCTTCCTTCCATGGGGAATGGAAAGAGCCCATGTGAGCAATTACCTTCCTGGGGCCTTAACAGAAGATTCTAGACTTTTTGATTAAGATTACAGTTCTAATAGAGGTGAAAACTGCCATTAGGTCTGGGATTAAACCTAGATTTGGCCTCATAGGCTTTTCGCACGAGTGATGCCATTTTGGGCCAGTGATTTTTCTCTTTAACTGTAATATGGACATTTTAATAATATTAATTCTTCCAATCATTGAGTACAGAATATCGTTCTGTATATTTGTGTCTTCTTTCAAATGCATAAATTGCTGAATTAAAGGAGCCATACAAAAGAAAAGAATACATGTTGCATGAGTATATATGTATATAATTATATACAAGAATTATATAAATATTTATAATTAATATATAATGAATTAATTACTGTGTTATATCATTATGAAAAATGTAATCACCCTGTTTCTGTTTTCTCATTTCTGATGGTCATGTGGGATGATAAACCTAATTCAGGTGGATAATGTTAGGAATAATAAAATGTTTGGAAGTATTTGGTGAGTTGGAAAACTCTTTCACAATAAAGAATGTATGTATACACACATATATGTCCATTTTTACCTGACTCTATTTCAGGTAAAAACACAAATGAACACATCCACCCACCCACCCACTACATAGACACATAGACTCATTAATAATGTCACTTTTTTTTTTTTTAAGCTGAGCCATCCTGCCACCTGTTGGCAGCTCAATGGCTGCTCAGCTCGGGCTGGCCTCGCACAGCTGTTGCTCAGAGCTCAGCTCGCACTGTTGAGCGAGCTCTTAACCAACTGAGCCACTTGGCCGGCCCAATAATGTCACCTTTAATATTAAAGGAATCTGGAAAGAAATTTGCAGAGAATAGAATTTAAAAGACTGAATCGTTAAATTAAGACGAAACTCCTAGAATTAGAAATTTAGACATATGGATTTAAAGTAGAAAGGTGAACCTTAATTTTGTAATGAATAACATTTCCTATCTAAATACACAAAGGCCTCAAAATCAGAACTTATTTTATTCAATGGAGAATTCATTAAACAGGCTAAGGGAGTAAATTCCCCAAATTGACTTTACATGTTCTTCTACCTAAGGTGTTATTTCAAAACAACAGCGATTACACAAAGGCCTCAAAGTCAGAACTCATTTTATTCAATGGAGAATTCATTAAACAAGCTAAGGGAGTAAATTCCCCAAATTAACTTTACATGTTCTTCTACCTAAGGTATTATTTCAACACAACAGCGATTACATAAGGGAAGCATATAGAATAAACTGACAGGCTAAATTTTACTATTCTGGAAAAAAAATTTGTTGGATAAATGTATTACATTCCCGTTGTAACAAATTACAAGAGTAGGGCTATAAGAAAAACAAATACATGTTCTTACTGTTTTAGATTTTAGAACTTTGAAACAAGTCTCAATGGACTAAAATCAAAATGTGTGCAGGGCTGGCTCCTTCTGGAGGCTCCAGGAGAGAGTCCATTTCTCTCTTCCAGTTTCTCATGGCCACAAGCATTCCTTGGCTCATGACCCTCTCTCCATATCTAAAGCATCAGTGGAATATCTTCCAATCTCCCTCTGATTCCAACTATTCCTCCTCTTCTTCCACATTCTAGGACTGTGGTCATTGCATGAGTCCCACATGCATAATCATGGCCAATCTTCTTATCTTAAAGCTGCAGGCTGATAGCAAAAGTATTCCAAAGGCTACCTTATTACCCCCTTAATATAAAAAATAATATATTCAAATTTTCCAGGGATTAGGATGTGGACACCATTTGGAGGCCTTTATTCTGCGTATTACAAAGTCTTTTTCAGAACTGTTTCACCTGGTGACACTCAAGGGCCCTTGTATAAAAGAAGCAACACATAATTTATCACAGCCCCTGAAATGAGTGAATACAGTCATGCACTACATGATGACATTTCAGTCTATGAAGGAACCGAGAAACAGTGATGCCCACATATGATGATAATGTTGCTAAAAAATTCCTATCACTTAATGACATCATAACCATGGTAACCTCTTTTTTTTTATTTTTTATAATCTTTCATTGTGAAATAAACATTTTTAAAAAAATTAGTTTCAGGTGCACAACACAATGCAACAGCTATACTTTCCACCTCTCAAAGTGACAACCCCCCTCCCCCAGTTCACCATCCCACTCCTGGCCCCCCATGTCACACATATCCATTACAATTCCTTTGATTCCATTCCACAGTACACTCCACATCCTGTGACTATCTATATATTCAGTTACAGTTGGCATACAATATTATACAACATCAGCTTCAGGTGTACAGTGCAGTGATCAAGTCTCTACTCCATCCATGAAGTGGTCTCGCTAACAAGACATGTGACCATCTGACACGCCTCAAAACCTTTACAACATTATTATATTCCTGGAACTGTGTTCCACATCCCTGTGGCAATATTGCAGCTGTCCATTTATGCTGTTTAATCTCTTCCCCTTCTCCCTTCTCCCCAACCCCCTCCCAACTAGCAACCCTCAGTTTTTCCTCTGTATCTATGAGTCTGTTTACTTTGCTCGTTCATTCAGTTTTTCAGATTCCACATATAAGTGAGATCATATGGTATTTGTCTTTCTCTGACTGAGTTATTTCACTTAACATAATAGTCTCTTCACAACATTATCAATTACATTCCCAGAACTGCTCCCCATATCCCTGTGGCAACATTGTAGTCACCCACCTACGCTGTCCAAAACCTTCCCTCTCTCCCTCATCCCCACGCCCTCCCAGACAGCAATCATCAGTTTTTCCTTTATATCTGCTTGATATGATTTCAATCTTCTTAAATTTACTGAGACTTCTTTTGTGGCCTAATGTGGTCTATCTTGGAAAATGTCCCATGTGCACTTGAGAAGAATGTATATTCTGTTGTTTCAGGGTGAAATTCTCTGAAAATATCAACGAACACACCAAAGTCTCCCTTGTGTAACATCCCATCCAAAACTCTGACTTGCTGCTTTTCACAGGTGTTCTATGAGGGATGATTTGGAAGAAGGGAGCCTGGCCCTTCCTGAGTCACTGCAGTGAAGCCACCCGAGCAGAGGCAAGTTGGGGGAAATACTTTAATGGCTAAACATTCTAGCTTTGATTTTTCTGAGCAGAAATATGCTAATTTTGTTCACAATTTGGGGATTTTTTCTTTGGAGGACTTCACTCCAAATGAATTCATGATCTAAGGAAAAGTTTGAGAAGAAGACAACGTTGACTTCAAAGATGAAGTTAGTTTTCTGTCAGTGGTGGGTAAGTAAAAAATAAAATATTTTACAAGTTAATTGATTAAATAAATATTTAGTTGAAATATTTTAAAAAGAAAATTATTTTTATAAATTCTTTCAATTTCTGGAAAAACATGGTTTCTAAATCACCAGTGTTCTTGATCAATATTTAAAGAAAATGAAAATTATTCTCTAATTTTAAAATATATGAACAAATAATCTTTTCATCCATGGGCAATGTCACTTCTTTGAGACTCATCATTTCTCTCAATTGTGAAATAGTATCTTTTTCATAGATCTTTGAGAAGATTGAATGAGAAAAATCATTAAAAATAGCCTATTGGTGTCTGACATATATTATGTTCCAATAAATATTGGCTATTATTATTTTGCTCAGTAGATGAGCAAGTATACATAGGTGGTAATCAGCTTGCTTCCCAGAAATTTATGCAGGAATTTGGTAGCATATTAACTGGCCCTGGTATGAGACTATGAAAACAATTCAAATTGCTTAGTCCTTGAGTATGCAGAATTATCTTTTAAGAGAGGCAGTTACATGTGCACGTTGGCATCAACAGTAGAATAGAAAGAACAGACCTGAAAGACAGACCTGAGTTACAGTCCAGGTGTGTGTGCTATGTGGCAAGAGCAGTGCAGGGCCACCATCTTCACAGGTATGCCCACCTGCCCGCCAGGAGTCTGTGAGCTATATGAGAGTACCAAAGAGTATAAGGTGCCTGCACTATAGTTAAGCACAAATAAATGCTGCTAAGTTGATTAGGAGCATATTTTACCAAAATAACTCATCCTAGGGACTTACCTGAAAAGCAACCTCAAGCTGTGTTCTAGATTCACAGTCTAGAGAATGCCATCTGCTGGACAATGTTCTCTACAGCCCTGGACAGCAGCTCCCTCTTTAGTTACCAGGAGACCCTGCAAAACCTTTGATTTCCTGTGAAACATTGCTAGGCTTACTGTACTATGTTCGCAAAGCAGGATTTGGGGACACATTGAAGGTAAACCAAAAGATACTATGTGGTCAAATCCTCATTTCTCCAGAAAGTTAGTCACCAGAAGAACCTTTTCTGAAAATTCTAGTCATTCTGGTTTTATTGAAATTTATTAAACTTGATGCTTGAGGCTTGAAAACAAATGTACTGGATAGGGCCAGAGCACACACCATTTTTTAAATAAACATTATGAATGTTTTAAGATTATTTATAATCATTGAATCCTGCATAAAGACTGGTATGTCAGTAATCAGGCAGCATTATCCATAATAGCCAAAAACAGTCTATATGACCATACAGTTGAATGCTACATAGCAATAAACAATAAAAGGAACAAATTCCTAACAAAACAAAACAAAACAAAACAAAACAAAAAAACCACCGCAGCCCACAGGATATGCCAGTGGTGTGACACGTTTTTCAACTTGTTACTATGAGAAATTTTAAACATAGAGAAAAACTGAAGATTAGTACAGTGATCACCTACGTGTTCATTACATACATTTAACACATAACATTTGTAATGTTTGCTTTGTCTGTATTACATTTCTGCTAGGAAGCATTTGAAAGCACACAGTATGACACTTTGTCGAAATACTACACATGTGATGTTTCATATCAACTTTCCTCTGTCAGCACTATTGCACTTAGGAAGATCAGCAAGAACTTCCTGATATTTAATGTTTAGGTCACATTCAAATTTCCCCTGGGGAAGATTTTGAATCAAAGTTCTGTCCCCGCATTGGCATCATTACCTATTATGTAAAACCAATTATCACAAAGGATCTATACTGACACTTGTATTATGTAGGTATTGAAGAAATACATGGGGTTACTGCTCGCAAGTTTCTGTAAGGAGCTGTGATGTGACAAAAATACCAGTGTGCGACCCCAAGATGAGAAATGGGCCTCGACAGGTTGTAAGCCCAAAGTAGAGCTTGATCAGCAGTAGGTCTGCATGTGGCTCTCTGTGTCTTTCTGCATCATCAGCAAGAGGGCTGTTTGGGACTAAATAGGCAAAATGGGTGAATGACAGCAGTATGGAATAACATTCAGACTTCAGTTATGCGCACCTCAAGTCCCTTTGCATGGCACTTTGTAGGCACTCATGAGTAAATGGTGAGTGAAAACACAGCCTCTGTTTTCAGAAGGGTCAATGTGGAGATGCAGGGAGAGCAAGAATGTTCCTGAAATAATAAAATTGGAGGAGAGGTCTTAGTGACATAGGGTTGAGGTGGTGGAGAAACAGCCCAGCAGACACCTGGGGATTTTGAAACACATTTAAGGCAAAGCTGTCCAACAGAACTTTCTGCAAGGGAGATATTCTATATCTGCACTTTCTAATGAGGTAGCTGCTGTATTGAAAACTTGAGGCTATTATGGCTGGGGAACTGAATTTTAAATTTATTTAATTTTAGTTACAATGTTTAAATAGTCACATGTACCTAGTATCTACAGTATTGGACAGCACAGCTCTTGGCAACCAAACAAATGTCCCTCGGACCACTGAAATCCAAGAGGATTTCAGCAAGATTCATAGCGTTCACCAGACCAGAAGGGATAACGGGGGACCATTAAGCCCAATTTGGTTTACCTTCTATCCATCCCTCAGTCAATTTTTCTTATAGAAGTTCTGTTTTAAAGATGTGCTTGTTCTCTACTAATGCTTGTAGACAATGAAAGCTGTTTCAAGGAAATAGTGAGAAGATAAACATGTGTCCTTTTGAGGAGAACCTTTCTCTTAATTGATTTTTCATTTTCAGGAGGCTGGTACCTTGTATGTTGAATATAAAAACCAAACCAAACCAAGGTTTATCACCTCTTAAGACTTCCAATATTCATATTGTGTAATTCTAATAAATGTGTTCCAGGCACAGGATACATGGACTGATGTCCTTTTAAATTCAGGGAGATGAAGGACAGAGAGAAATAAAAACTGCATTTATAACATTGTCTCTTGGGATCAGAAAATAATTAGGAAAATTGCCTTTCTTTTATTCCAGAGGCCCCGGGGGAAATCGTGTGCTTAGCAGTTGGAATAAGAAGAGGGAAATGTGCCTGATGAGCTGATACAGAGAGCTGTAACGCCTCCTCTGTGCGTCCCTCAGCTTGTGCCACGTTGGTGCCCAGGACCTGGGTGTAGCTTTTGAGTCCTCAGCTGGCTGTGAACTGATGCTTCACTCCTTCCTGCTGTCTCGTGTGGGGACAGAGCTTCAGTCTCCATCGTGAACCTTCCAGGGAGTGATTCGGACTTCCACACAGAGGCCTCCCTCTCAGAGACCCCATCCAGGTGAGTCTGAGAGCCCAGCAGGTACTGAAGGAAAGGGTCAGAGAGGAAGGAAGCTGAGAACTCTTACCTGAGTCACTGCGACCCTAATCAGCGGAGAGACTAGAGATCACCTTGTCTGTGTTCTTGGTCAAGCAATTGATTTATAATTAATTCATTTAATATATTAATAAAAATGCTTGAATCTGCACTACTGGGGCCATAGTTAACAATTAAGTGATGGACAAGGATGTACCGAAGGTGGCTCTGTAGAATGAGTGAGATGCATGAAATGGTTGCAGTACGATGAAAACATATCTGAGTTTTGCTGTTTGGAGAGTGGGAAAATAGAGTGTTAGGTGTGGAGCCGGAGTAGTAAAGTGAGAGTGTTTGTATGAAATTTCTAAGATGGAGTGTATTTTAGCATGTTATCTATTTACTGAAAATATCCAGCCAGTGGAGATAGAAACTACCTTAAAACAGACATTTGTGAGGAAAACATTGCAGTATCTTCTCTCATGCTGGGTATTCATGCAAAAAAAAAATGTTTAATAAATCTAAAGGTATACATACTAAATACTTTTACTTTGAATTATTTCATTACTGCCGAGGTTGCATATATTTTGGGTTTGATACTTGTTGATTTCTCTGTTGGAACAGTTAGTATGGATTCCTATCCCGAAGTCAGCCTTTTCCCCTGTTGGTCATTGTCGTCTATATTTTTAATGAGAAATTCTGTCATGCACTGGGGAGTATAAATTGAGGACTGTGCAACTTGTAGGCAAAGAGTATATAGTGCTGAGAACAAAATGTTTCATAGTAGAGAAATTAAGGTCACATGGTGTATCTTAAACATTATGCCATGAAGGAAGGCATCATAGTCAGACCACGTTTACATTTATGCAATGAGGACTTCACTGTACCTGCAAATGGTGTGGAATAGCTCTAACTTGAGTTAAAATTTCTTTTTTATTTCATGTAGGTTTTCAAAGTAAAATGCCCTAATGAATGAATGGAGAGACTTCAACTCAGTTCCCTGAGCAAATTTTATTGAATAAATGTATGTATTACAGTCTTTTGCTGCTATAAATAATTCCCACAGTAGTTGATTAAAACAAAGAAAAATATACCGTTACAGTTCTAGATGTCAGAAGCCTGAAATGAGTCTCAGGGGCTAACATCAAGATGTCTGTAGGGCTGCGTTCATTCTAGAGGCTGAGGTGAAATTCTGTTTCCCTTCCTATTTCACTTTGTATTCTGCCAACCTGCCTTCCTTGACTCAGGGCCATTGCTCCATCTTCAAAGCCAGCAGTTTAACAGCTCCTTTATATTGTCTCTTGCTTCTATATCTAGAGGACCTAGGTGGTTACCTTAGTGCCACCTGGATGACTTGCTCATCTTCTTAAAATCAGCCAATCAGCAAGGCTGTCCCATCTTCTACTCTAATCCTCTCTTACTATAAAAATATCCAATGCAAAGACATTGGGATAGGGTGTGGACATACTTTAAAGGCCCTTATTCTGCTCACTACAAAGTCTCTTAAAAGTGTATTATTATGTGTCATTCAGGGGTTCTTATATAAGAGAAATGAACAAAGAATTAATCACAGTTTCTGAAATAAGTGAATACACAATTGCTTTAAAAATGCATGTAAAAAATGCTTGGGTCAGAAGACCTAAAACTGCCTACACCTGACTCTGACACAGGACCTCAGTCTTGCTATTCAGAGTGTGGTCCTCAGACCAGGACCTCCAGCATCAACAACCCCTGGAAGCTTTTTAGAAATGCAGCCTCTCTGAATCCCCAGGTCCTGCTGACTCAGATTTTGCATTTCCAGTAGGATCCTTGTTGATTTGTAAATACACTAAAGTTGAAGTGCTGGTCTTGACTAGGTTTGCTCACCTTCTCACTGTGGACACTGGGGGCTGAATAATAATTGGGTTGGAGTGCTTTCCTGTGGTTGGTGGGTGTTGAGCAGTATTCCTTCAACATATGCCAGACACCCCTTTCACAAAACGATTTCTGGATGAGAAACACTGCCTAGAGCTACTGGAAAAAAATTATAATCAAGTCCCATCAGATACTCTGATATTCACTTTGGAGAGGTCACTAAATGCCTTCTGCTTTACCCCAAGGCCCTTGCACTGGCCATTTCTTCTTCCAGGTACACACTTGCCCATATAACCCTGATCTCCCTCCCTTGCTTCACTATGGTCTCTGTTAAAATGTTAGCTTGTTTGCAGGCCTTAACTAAATGCCCATGAAAAAGTGTACACACTAGTCACTATCTTTTTTAGACTTGCTTTCCTTGACCTCATATGATCTGTCACCAGCTGAAATGTCATATATTTTTATTATTAGCTTGTATATTTTCTCCATCATTGACTTGTATAAACTTCTGTTTTCAGCACTCCAATACTCACAGACCAGACAGTACCTGAAATATAGTGAGCACTCAATTTATATTCCTGAAGTACATGAAGATTTCTGTTGAAACTGTACAATACATGACACTGTTGGAAAGAAGCAGAAGCAGATTGGGATAGAAATTCCTAATCTGAAATGGCACCGCCAACCCCTAGAAAGAACAAGATCCACACAAAAATAATGAAATTAATCACTTGGCTGCAAAATATAAATTTTATCATTAGAATTATCTGAGTAAAGTCAATTTGTATGAAAATTACTCATGTAATTTTCCTGTTGAAAGTCACTTCTTCCTCATGGAAACTGAGAATATTACAAGAGTTTCAGAGTTTCTTCTGGGACTTTCAGAGGAGCCAGGACTGCAGCCCCTCATCTTTGGGCCTTTCCTCTCCATGTACCTGGTCACTGTGTTGGGAAACCTGCTCCTCATCCTGGCCATCAGCTCAGACCCCCACCTCCACACGCCCATGTACTTCTTCCTCTCCCACCTGTCCTTTGTGGACATCTGTTTCACCTCCACCACCATCCCCAAGATGTTGGTGAACAGCCAGACAGAGAGCAAAATCGTAACCTATGAGGGCTGCTTCACACAGATGTATTTTTTCACACTGTTTGGAGTGTTGGATGACTGCCTCCTGTCTGTGATGACCTATGACCGCTTTGTGACCATCTGTCACCCCCTATACTACACAGTCATCATGCACCCCCAGCTCTGTGGGCTGCTGGTTCTGGTGTCCTGCATCATGAGTGTCTTGATTTCCTTGTTACACAGCTTATTGGTGCTGAGGCTGTCCTTCTGTACAGACTTGGAAATCCCCCACTTCTTCTGTGAACTCAATCGGATGGTCCTACTTGCCTGTTCCGACACCTTTGTTAATAACCTGGTGATGTATTTTTTAGTTGTGCTGCTGACTGTTGGTACCCTGGCTGGTATCGTTTATTCTTACTTTAACATAGTGTCCTCTATTTGTGCCATGTTATCAGCTCAGGGGAAGTATAAAGCATTTTCTACCTGTCTGTCTCACCTCTCGGTTGTCTCCTTATTTTTTTTGACAAGCCTAGGAGTGTACCTCAGCTCTTCTATGACTCACAGCTCATAGTCAAGTGCAACAGCCTCGGTGATGTACACTGTGGTCACACCCATGCTCAACCCCTTCATCTACAGTCTCAGGAGTAAAGTCTCAGGGGTCTCTGAAAAGATTCTTTGGGATGACAGGTATTAAAAGCACTCATCCTGAGGCTGAAAAAGTTCCCTTGATTTGATGGCTCCAAGTCGAAATGCAGCCATTGTCATTCTTTAATCACATTGGGTGTGGAATTACTTTTTCTAATTTTATTCTGGAATTCCCATTAGTTTGAGTTTCACTTCTCTATACAATGTTTATAAATTTTTTTTTCATTTACAGTTGATATTAAATATTATTTTGTATTAGTTTCAGGTATGCAGCAATAGTGGTTAGACATTTATATAATTTATGTAGTGATCCCCAATTAGTGTAGTACCAATGTCTCACTATGCATTGTTGCAATATTATTTAGTATATTTTGTATGCTATACTTTACATTCCTGTTACTATTTTGTAATTACCTATTTGTATTTCTTAATCCCTTCACCTTTTACATCCAGCTCCCCAACCTCCACACCTCTGGAAAACATCAGTTTGTTCTCTGTATCTATGAGTGTGTCTCTTTTGTTTGTTGATCTATTTTGTTCTTTAGATTCCACATATACGTGAGATCATATGGTATTTGTCTTTCTCTGTCGGACTTTTTCACTTAATTTAATATCCTCTAGGTCCACCCATGTTGTTACAAATGGTAAGATTTCATTCATTTTTATGGCTGAGCAAGAACCCATTGCATATACTGTATGTATCACATCTTCTGTATCCAATCGTCAATTGACTGGCACTTAGGTTTCTTTCATATCTTGGCTAATGTAAATAAAGCTGCAGTGACCATAGGGGTGTATATATCTTTCAAATTAGTGTTCTGGATTTCTTTGGATAAATACCCAGAAGTAAAATTGCTGGTCATAAGGTAGTTCTCTTTAATTTTTGAGGAAATGCTATACTGTCTACTATATTGGCTGCACCAATTTGCAGTCCCATCAATAGTGCACGAGGGTTCCCTTTTTTCCACATCCTCACCAACATTTGTAGTTTGTTGATTCTTCGTGATGGCCATTCTGACAGGTGTGAGGTCATATTTCATTGTGGTTTTAATTTTCATTTCTCTGATGATTAGTGATGGTGAACATCTTTTCGTATGTCTACTGGCCAACTGTAAGTCCTCTTTGGAGAAATGTCTATTCAGGTCCCCTGCTCATTTTTTAATGGGATTGTTTGTTTTTATGAGGTTGAGCTGTGTGTGTTCTTTATAAATTTTGGATATTAATGTTAAATCAGATGTATGATTGACAAATGTCTTCTCTCAATCAGCAGGTTGTTTTCTTATTTTGTTGATGGTTTTCTTTACTGTGCAAAACTTTTCAGTTGGATGCAGGTCTATTTTTTTCTTTTATTTTATTTCATTTTAATTTTTTCCCCTTGCCCAAGGAGATATATCAGAAAGCAAATGTTGCAAAGGGCAATGTCGGAGAGTTTACTGCTTATGTTTTCTTCTAGGAGTTTTATGGCTTTGGGTGTTACATTTAAGTCTGCGATCAATTTAGAGTCTTTTTGTAGATGGTGTAAGGAGGTTGTCCAGTTTCATTTTTTTGCATGTATCTGTCCTGTTTTTTCAACACCATTTAATGAATAGACTGTCCTTACCTCATTGTATATTCTGGGCTGGTTTTTCATAAATTAAATGACCATGCAAATTTGGGTGTATTTCTGGGCCCTCTATTGTATTCCATTGAATTATGTGTCTGTTTTTATGCCAGTGTCATGCTGTTTTCATTACTATAGCATTGTAGTATAGTTTGATATCAGGTAGCATGATATGTTCAACTTTGTTCTTCCTCAGTAGTGCTGTGATTATTTGGGGACTTTGCGTTTCCATATGCATGTTATGATTATTTGTTCTAGTCCTGTGAAAAACACAAAATATTTAGAAATCAGTTGAAATTTTATACAATAGTGAACTATCAGAAAGAGAATAAAGAAAAGAATCCCATTTATGATTGCATCCAAAAAAATATTTAGGATACATTTGAGCAAGAGGTAAAAGACTTGTACTCAGAAAAGTATATGACACTTAATAAGGAAATTGAAGAAGATACAAATAAATGGAAGCTACACATCATGACCTGCTTTTAGTTAGGAATTTTTATGTTCAGGTCATCCTGTGTGGTTACTTTGGTGTCTGGTTTGTGAGGCCCACCATGTGAGTTAGTTTGAGTATGTAGCCCCTTTTTGAGCTATGCCATACTGTTTTCATTACTATAGCTTTGTTATATAGTTCAAAATGAGGCAGTTTGTGATGACTCCAGCTTTGTTCTTCTTTCTTAGGATTGTTTTGATATTAAGGTTCTTTGGTGGTTCCATATAAATTTTAGATTGTTTGTTCTATTTCTGTGAAACCATGTATTGGAATTTTGATAGGGATAGCAATTAGCCTGTAATTACTTTGAGTATTGTTAAAAAATAAAACTCAACCGAGTAACTTTGGAGATCTAATTGGCTTTATTAAGGGATTCATGAATGAGGCAACATCTCATCCAGCAACCAAAAGGGAACTGCCAGGGGTTGTACAAAATGGAAGGTTTTCATACAAAGAAGGATGGGGTGAGGAGCAATTAAACAAAAGAAAAGAAAAGATTAATTTGAGACCAGGGTATTTTTTGGGGGAGGGAAGGGAACAGCAAGGGTTTTTATCCTGCAGATCCCCTCTTCCTTTCATGGTGGATGGAGAGGGCCCATGTGAGCAATTACCTTACTGGGGCCTTAACAGAAGATTCTAGACTTTTTGATTAAGATTACAATTCTAATAGAGGTGAAAACTGCCATTAGGTCCGGGATTAAATCCAGGTTTGGCTTTATGGGCTTTTAATACAAGTGATGCCATTTTGGGCCTGAGATTTTTCTCTTTAACTATAGTATGGACATTTTAACAATATTAATTATTCCAATCATTGAGCACAGAATATCTTTCCATATATTTGTGTTTTTGTAAAATGCATAAATTGGTGAATTAAAGGAGCCATATAGAAATTAAGAGTACATATTGCATTATATATATAATATAAATACCTATAATTAATATAATCAATATATAATTAATTGCTTTGTTTTATGATTGTAAAAAATGATCCTATTTCCTCATTTCTGATGGTGATATGGGATGATGAACCTAATTCACGTGGCTACTGTTAGGAGTAAAAAAAATTTTGGTAATATTTGGTGACTCTAAGAACTCTATCACAGGAAGGAGTGTGTGCGCATACATATATGTGAGTTTTTAAAAATTAAAGTTTATTGGGGTAACAATTTAGTAATGTTATAAAGGTTTCAAGTGCATAATTCTGTAATACATCATCTATATATCACGTTGTGCGTTTACCACCCAGAATCAGTTCTCCTTTCATCACCATATATTTTATCCCCTTCACCTTCATCTACCACCCCCTTTCTCCTTTCCCCTCTGGTAGCCACTAAACTATTGCCTGTGTCTATCAGTGTTTGTTTCTTTGTTTGTCTTGTTCCTTTGTTGCTTTCAGTTTTATATCCCACATATCAAGCTGACTTTATTTCAGGTAAACACACACACACACACACACAAACACACACATATATGCACACCACAAAGACCTATTAATAATGTCTCCTTCAATGTTGAAAGGCATCTGGAAAGAAATTTGGAGAGAAGAGAATTTAAAAGAATGAATGGTTGAATTAACATGAAACTCAAAGAATTAGAAATTTGGACATATGGATTTAAAGTGGAAGGGCTGATCTTTATTTTAACAATGAATTACATTTCTTATCTTAAAGCACAAAGACCTCAGAGTCAGAACCATATAAGTTTATGCAATGGGGAATACATTAGACCAGCTAATGGAACAAATTCCCAAATTGAATTTACATGTTTTCTTCTACTTAAGGTGGGATTTCAAAAAAAATGCACTTGCCTGAGGGAAGCAAATAGAATAACCTGAGAGGCTAAAATTTACTATCATACTAAAATATATATATTGGATAAATGTTTTACACTTTTGTTGTAACAAATTACAACAGTATGGTATATGAAACACAAATTCATGTTCTTAGTGTTTTAGATTTTAGAACCCTGAACAAGTTTCAATGGATTAACATCAAGATGTCTGCAGGGCCAGTTCCTTCTGGAGGCTCCAGGAGGAGTCCGTTTCCTCTCCTCTTCGAGTTTCTCGTGGCCACAACCATTCCTTGTCTCATGGCCCTCTCTCCATCTCTAAAACAGCAGTGGAGCATTTTCCAATCTCCCTCTGATTCAAACTATTTCTCCTTTTCTTCCACATTCTAGGACTGTGGTCATTACATGAGTCCCACCTGCATAATCATGGCCAATGTTCTCATCTTAAACACGCAGACTGATAACATAAGTATTCCAAAGGAAGCCTTAATCCTCCCCTTAGTATAAAAAGTAATATATTCAGAGTTTCCAGAGATTAGGATGTGGACATTTTTTTGGAGGCCTTTATTTTGCCTATTACAAAGCCTTTTTCAGGACTGTATTATTTGGTGACATTCAAGAGCCCTTGTATAAAAGAAACAACACAGAATGTATCACAGCCCCTGAAATGAGTGAATAGTCATGCACTGCATGATGACATTTGGGTGTGTGAGGGAGCCACATATACAATGATGCTCCCATATAATAATAATTTGCTAAAAAATTCCTGTTGCCTAGTGACATCATAACCATGGTAACATGTTTGTCATGCAACATATTGCACGAATACTTACCATCGTGTAACAGTAGCCTACAGTATTCAGTATAGTAACATGCTGAACAGGTTTGTAGACTAGGAGCTGCAGGGGTACTGAATATGTAACCCCAAAATGTGTCAACTGGGTATAAGGATTATTTTAGGATGGTTAATTTTAAAACGCAGCCGACTTGGGAGAAGCTCTGAAAACCAAGTACATGTTACCTTTTGTAAGGATAGCTACATTTGTAAGGAAAATCTCCATTTGTGAAGGGTTATGTCCCACCGCAAGTCAGTGCTATGAAGTGTCAAAGGACCTTGTCTAGGCAGAGGCCTCAGTCTTAGACTTTGGAGAGAACTCTAACTTAGGGTTGGGATAAGGTACTGGGAAGCGAGACCTGTGGCAGGTGGGAGAGTTATGGAGAAGGAGTAATAAAAACAGGACTCACTTGACTTCTCTCCTAGTCCCTTTCAATATTAATCTCCAAATATCACTCTGTCTGAGAGAACCACATCCCCAGCCCAGCACCACTATTCCCCAGGATCAGGGGCTGATGTCTACGGAAATCTTATGGCAGAAGACACTTGGGCTTCTTTTGGATCCAACAACCCAGCTTGGTCTTGGTTTAGGTTGCTATTTCAAACTGACTGTTGGACCATGAGGACCATGCGATCTTGGGGAAGCTTTGCAGTGGCCGCCTTGGCTTCCTGAGCTTGCCTTTGGAGAGGTTGCAGTGGGGTGATGTGCACATAAGCTAGTTTTTTGATACCTCATCCCATGGGTTTTGATCCCTGTGTTATTGTTGATTCCCTACATTTCGTGTTCTAATTTCAATGTGTTTATAGTTTTTAAAAATTGCCTATTGGTGTCTGACATATATTGTGTCCCAATAAAAGCTAGAAATTATTATTCTGCTTAGGAGATGATCAAATATACACAGGTGGTAATCATCAGCTAGCTTCCAGAAATTAGTGCAACAATTTGGTAGCATATCAATGAGCCCGGGTATGGGACTATGAAAACAAATCTAATTCTTACTCCTCCAGGCTTCAGAATTATGTTATAACAGAGGCAGCTACATGTGCAGGTTGGCTCCAAGCAGTAGAATAGAAAGAACAGACCTAGAAGAGAGACCTGAGTTACAATCCAAGTGCGTGTGCTATGTGGAGAAAACAGTGCAGGGCCACCATCTTCACGGGTGTGCCCACCTGTCCGCCAGGAGTCTGTGAGCTATATGAAAGTATGACAGTGTGTAAGGTGCCTGGAATATAGTTAGGCACAAATGAATGGTGCTAAGATGATTAGGAGCAGGTTTTACAAAAATAACTCATCCTAGGGACTTACCTGAAAAGCAACCTCAAGTGTTCTAGATTCACAGCCTAGAGAACGCCGTCTGCTGGACATTGTTCTCTACAGTCCTGGACAGCAGCTCCCTGTTTAGTCACTAGGAGACCCTGCAAAACCTTTAATTTCCTGTGAAACATTGCGAGGCTTACTGTCCTATGTTTGCAAAAGCAGAATATGGGGACACATTGAAACAAAACAAAATGATACCATGTCATTAAATAGTCACTTCACCAGAAAGCAAAATTCACCAGAAGAACCTTTCTGAATATTCTAGTGTTTCTGGTTTTATTGAAATTTATTAAACTTGAGGCTTGAATAATAACATTACTGGATGGAGCCAGAGCACAAGTCATTTTTTAAAAGCATTATTAAAGTGTTAAGCTTATTTATAACTATTGAAGTCTGCAGAAACACTTGTATGTCAATAATCAAGGCAACATTATTCATAATAGCCAAAAACAATCTATATATCCACAAACTGGTGAGTACATAAACAAAATATGATATGTCCATACAAACAAATGCTACATCACAATAAATAATAAAAGAAACCAACCACTAAAAAACCAAAAAACAAAAAACATACAACCACCGCTGATGTCTATAGGATATACCAGTGGTGTTACATATGTTTTTAAACTTTTTATTCTGAAAAAATGTTAAACATAGAGAAAAACTGAAAACTAGTACAGCGATCACCGATTCACCGATATGTTCATCATGTACGCTTAACACAAAATGTTTGTAATATTTGCTTTATCTGTATACATTTCTGTTAGGAAGCATTTGAAACCACACAGTGTATCACCTTGTTGAAATAATATGCATGCGTTGTTTCCTTTCAACTTTCCTCTGTCAGCACTATTGCACTTAGGAACAACAGTAAGAAGTTCCTGATATTTAATATTTAGTTCACATTTAAATTTCTCCTGGGGAAGGCTTTGACTTAAAGGTCAGTCCCCATTTTTGTATAATTTCATATTATATAAAAGAAATTATCATGAAGGACCTAAACCAACACTTGACTTGTGAAAAGTACTGAAGAAATACATGGGGTTACTGCCCTCAAGTTGCTGTAAGGCGTGATGGGACAAAAATACCAGTGTGTGACCCTGAGATGAGAAATGGGCGTTGACAGGTTGTAAGCCCACAGTAGCACTTGCTCAGCAGTGGGTCTGCATGTGGCTCTCCATGTCTTCCTGCATCATCAGCCAGAGGGCTGTTTGGGACTAAATAGGCAAAATGGGTGAATGCCGCCAATGTGGAGTAACATTCAACTTGAGTTATATGTGCCTCATGTCCCTTTGCATGGCACTTAGTAAATAATGAGTGAAACCACAGCCCCCGTTTTCAGAAGGGTCCATGCGGAACTGCAGGGAGAGCAAGAATGTTCCTGAAATAATAAAATTGGAGGAGAGGGCTCAGTGACATAAGATTGAAATGGTGGAGAAACAGCCCAGCAGACACTTGGGCATTTTGAAAGACATTTAAGGCAAAGCTGTTCAACAGAACTTTCTGCAAGGAAGATATTCTATGTCTGCACTGTCTAATGTGGTAGCTGCTGTACTGAACCCTTGAGGCTAGTATGGCTCAGGAACTGAATTTTAAATTTTATTTAAAAATTTTCAATAGTTACACATTCGTAGTGGCTATTGTATTGGACAGCACAGCTGTTAGCTCCCAAGACAAATGTCCCTCAGGCCACTGAAATCCAAGAGGATTCCAGCAAGATTCACAGTGTTCACCAGTCCAGCAGTAATAACCAGGTAGCTTTAAGCCAAATTTGGATCACCTATCCATCCCTCAATTAATTTTTCTAACACAAGTTCTGTGTTTGAAGATGTTTCTCTTATTACTAATGCTTAGACAATGAAAGCTGTTTCAAGTAAATAGTGAGAAGGTGAGAACTTCATCTTATGGGGAGAACCTCTTTCCTAATTGATTTTGCCTTTTCAGGAGGCGGGTACGTTCTATATAGAGTTTATAAAAAATCGCTAGGTTTATCACCTTTTAAAGCTTCTAATATTCATATTGTGTAATTCTAATAAATGTGGTCCAGGCACAGGATACACGGACTGATTTCCTTTTAAATTCAGGGAGATGAAGGACAGAGAAAAATAAAAACTGCATTTATAACATGGTCTCTTGGGATCAGAAAATAATTAGGAAAAATTGCCTTTCTTTTATTCCAGAGGCCCCGGGGGAAATCGTGTGCTTAGCAGTTGGAATAAGAAGAGGGAAATGTGATGTAGACTTCCAGTAAAATGGCGCAATAGACAGACGCTGTGCTAACTTCCTTCCAGGATCACACCAAAATTACAAGCAAATTATATAGCATTCAACCCTGGAGGTCCCTGGAACACTGGAGGAACAGAACCACTAAAGGAAGAACTTAAAGAGAAGGCCGCATCAGGTCTGGTAGAACGGGCGGAGACGAGAGAGGGCGAGACCCGTGAGCGAAGCCCCAGCCGTGGGAAGGTTGTCTGGTTGGGGGAGAGACCCTCCGGCCGCACACCAAGCTCACCAGCCCAGAGCTCCTTTGCCGGGAAGAGGAGTTCTAAGATAGCCGGCAGTAAATTAGTGAGGACTCTCTTTGCTCAGCTCGGTGAGGCTAAGAGCGGCTGGAGAATCAGTGGGGCTGGCGCACAGGCTTGCTCGCTGGTGAGCACGTACCTGGTTCCTGGTGGAGGGAGTGGCTGTGTGAGCGGGGACAGACTGAGCTGAGCACCTTTGGTGCAAAGGCTGGAGGTTTTTGAACTGTTGTTCCCGTGGTGCGGAGCCTGCACACGGTTGGTGTAGGGAGGGCGCAATTTTGTCGGGCTTGGGCCCTCCTACGAAGGATCAGGTCCGAGACCTAATTGGTCTGGTGGAATTGGCACAGAAGTATGTGTGTGCATGCACGTGCACACCTGCGGCCTTGGATCCCCACCCTCTGCCCGGCTTATACCGTGTTGCCAGGGAAACGCAGGGAGGGTGCCCTCTGGCTCCAACAGGCTGCTCACTGAGACACGGAAGTGCGCAAGCCGCCTCGGTCCCTGCTCTCCGCACTCCGCTTACAGAGTTGCCAGGCTGGTGATTGGTTGTCGGGCTGCTCGGCCTGATCTGCAAGTGGCTGATTGGGACAGGCTGAGACTGGGAGTTTTCCTGGGAGTGTTGGGCCGTGAGCTGTGTGCCTGCGTGATCCAGCCAGGGCTCTCCTGGTGATCTATCTAATACATCAAAGCAATCCCAGAGCGACAGCCAGAATGGGGAAACAAAGAAACATGTCACAAGTAAAAGATCAGAAGAAACCTCCAGAAATGGAACCAAATGAAACAGAGGGATCCAACCTTTCAGAGACACAGTTTAGAACACTGATGATAAGAATGTTTAAGGAACTTAGCGAGGACATAAAGAAGGATAGGGAAACCATAAAAAACAACCTGTGAGAACTAAAGAATACAATAACTGAAATGAACACACTCGAAGGAATCACCAGTAAGTAGAGTAGATGAAGCAGAGGAGTGGATCAGCGATTTGGAAGATAAAATAGTAGAACTCACCCAGTTGGCACAGCAAAAAGACCAAAGAATAAAAAAGAATGAAAATAGTTTAAGAGCCCTATGGGACAAGGTGAAGTGCAACCACCTTTGAATCATAGGGATACCAGAAGGAGAAGAGAAGAAGCAAGGGGTCGAAAATGTATTTGAAAAAATAATGACTGAAAACTTCCCTACCCTGGTGAAGAAAATCAACATACATGCCCAGGAAGTGCAGAGGGTTCCAAACAAGCTGAATCCAAACAGGTCCACACCAAGACACATCATAGTTAAAATGGCAAAGGTTAAAGACAGAGACAGAATCCTAGAGGCTGCAGGAGAAAGACAGCAGGTTACATACAAAGGAACTCCTGTTAGACTAACAGCTGACTTGTCTACAGAAACTCTGCAGGCCAGAAGGGAGTGGCAGGAGATACTCAAAGTGACACAGAATAAAGGCCTACAACCAAGATTGCTCTACCCAGCACGGCTATCACTTAAAATTGAAGGAGAAATAAAGAGCTTCTCAGAAAAGAATAAGCTTAAGGAATTCATTACCACCAAGCCAGCATTGCAAGAAATGTTAAAAGGGCTTTTTTAAACAAAAGAAAGGGGTAAACAAGCTAACCCAGAGAGACAATTTAAGAAGATTGAAGTCATATCAAGCAGATATAAAGGAAAAACTGATGGTTGCTGGCTGGGAGGGAGTGGGGAAGAGGGAGAGGGGGAAGGTTTTGGACAGTGTAGGTGGGACTACAATGTTGCCGCAGGGATATGGGGGCAGTTCTGGGAATGTAATTGATAATGTTGTGAAGAGACTATTATGTTGCGAGTAATAAGTCAGTCGGAGAAGGACAGGTACCATGTGATCTCACTTGTGTGTGGAGTCTGAAGAGCTGAGTGAACGATCAAAGTAAACAGACTCGTAGATGTAGAGGAAAAACTGAGGGTTGCTAGTTGGGAGCGGGGTGGGGATGGGGGAAGGGGAAGGGATTAGACAGCATAAATAGACAACTACAGTATTTCCACAGGGATATGAAACACAGTTCGGGGAATATAATAATGTAAAAATTTTGTGGCGTGTCAGATAGTCACATGTCTTGTTAGGGAGACCACTTCATGGATGGAGTACAGGCTTGATCATGCACTGTACACCTGAAGCTGATGTTGTATAGTATTATATGCCAACTGCAACTGAATATGTGGATGGTCACGGGATGTGGAGTATACTGTGGAGGGGCATCAGGGGAGTAGTGATGGATATGTATGATATGGGGGGGGAGTCGGGTGGCGAACTGGGGGAGGGGGTTTTCACTTTTGGGGATAAAGAGTATAACTATTGCATTGTGTTGTACACCTGAAACTAATAAAAAAAAAAAAAGAGGGAAATGTGCCTGATTAGCAGATACAGAGAGCGCTGTAAATGCCTCCTCTGTGCGTCCCTCAGCTTGTACCACGTTGGTGCCCAGGACCTGGGTGTTGCTTTTGAGTCCTCAGCTGGCTGTGTACTGATGCTTCACTCCTTCCTGCTGTCTCGTGTGGGGACAGAGCTTCAGTCTCCATCATGAACCTTCCAGGGAGTGATTCAGACTTCCACACAGAGGCCTCCCTCTCAGAGACCCCATCCAGGTGAGTCTGAGAGCCCAGCAGGTACTGAAGGAAAGGGTCAGAGAGGTTGGACCCTGAGAACTCTTACCTGAGTCACCGTGACCCTAATCAGCCGAGACTAGAGATCACCTTGTCTGTGTTCGTGGTTAAGTAATTGATTCATGGTTAATTCATTTAATATATTAATAAGGATGTTTGAATCTGCACTACAGGGGCCCTATTTAACAATTTAGTGATGGGCATGGAAGTAGAATGAGTGAGATGAATAAAATGGTTGCAGTACAATTAAAACATATTTGAGGACTTTTGTTGTTCATGTAGTAAAAAAAATAGTGTTAGGTGTGGAGCCAGTACAGTGATGTTAGAGCATTTGTGTAAAATTTCTAAGATGGGGTATATTTCAGCATACTATGTAGTCATTGAAAAGATCCAGGCCATTGGAGGTAGAAACTACCTTGCAACAAACATTCCTGAGACATGCATTGCAGTATCTTCTCTCATGCTGGATATTAGCATGAAAAAGTTATTTCATAAGTCTAAATAGTTTTACTGTGAATTATTTCATTACTGGTGAGGCTGCATATATTTTGGGTTTGGTAGTTGTTTAGTTTCATTTTGTAATTGTTGGTAGGGATTCCTATCCCACACTCAACTTTTTTCTTTGGTAGTCATTGTGTATATTTTTAATGATAAATTCTATCATGCACTGGGGAGTATAAATTGAGGATTGAACGACTTCTAGGCAAAGAGTATAGAGTGCTGAGAACAAAACACGTCGTTTATGTAGAAATTAAGGTCACCTGCTGTACCTTAAACCATAATTCCAGAAAGGCATCGTAGTCAGACCACTTTTTACATTTATGCAATGAGGACTTCACAGTACCAGGAAGGGGAGTGGAATATCTCCAACTTGATTTAAAATTTCTTTTCTACTTCATGTGGGTTTTCCAAGTAAAATGCCCTTACCCAGCAGAAGCTAATGAATGAATGGAGAGGTTTCAGCTCAGTTCCCTCAGCAAATTTTATTGAATAAATGTCTGTATTAGACTCTATTGTTGCTGTAAAATATTCCCACATTAGCTGATTAAAACAAACAAATATTTACGAGAACAATTTTGAATGTCAGAAGCCCGAAATGACTCGCTGGGCTAATATCAAGATGTTTGCAGCGTTGAGTTCCTTCTAGAGGCTCAGGTGAAATTCTGTTTCCCTTCCTATTTTAGTTCGTATTCTGCCCACCTGCTTTCCTTGGCTCATGGCCATTCCTCCATCTTCAAAGCCAGCAGTTTAGCTTCTTTATCTTGTCTCTCGCTTCTACATCTAGAGGACAATTGTGGCTACCTTAGTCCCACCTGGATGATCCTTGTTCATCTTCTTCTTTTTTTTTCTTTTCATGCAGGAGTCTAACTGGCAACTTTGCTGTTAAGAGCACACAATCTATCCACTGAGCCACCCGGGCAGGCGGTAGCTCAGCTCAAGGTGCCAAGTTCTAGTTTCATCTTCTTAGTCAGCCAATTAGGAAACCTGTCCCATCTACCTGAATCCTCCCTTGCTATAAAAATTTCCAATGCAAAGGCCCTGGCATAGGGTGTGGACATATTTTGAAGGTCCTTATTCTGCTCACTATCAAGTCTCTTAGAAGTGTATTATTATGTGTCACTCAGGGGCCCTTATCTAAGACAAATGAACACAGAATCTATTACAGTTTCTGGACTGGGTGAATACACTATTGTTTTAAAAATATATGCAAAGTAATACTTGGGTCAGAAGACCTGAAAGTGCCTACACCTGGCTCTAACACAGAACCACAGCTTGGCTATTCAGAGCAAGGTCCACAGACCAGGACCTGCAGCATCAACATCCCCTGGAAGCTTGTTAGAAATGCAGCCTCTCTGAGCCCCCAGGACCTGCTGACTCAGATTCTGCATTTCCTGTAAGATCCTTGTTGATTCTAGGCACACTCAAGTTGAAGTGCTGGCCTTGACTAGGTTTGCTCACCTTCTCACTGTGGACACTAGGGGCTGAATAAAGCTCAGGTGGGGTGCTTTCCTGTGGATTGTAGGTTTTTAGCTGTATTCCTTCAGTCAGTGCCAAACACCCCAGGCCCAAAAGCATTTATGGATGAGAGACAGTGCCGATAAGCAACCTGAAACAATTATAATAAATGCCCATCAGATACTTCAATATTCATTTTGGACAGATCACTAAACCCCTTCTGCTCTGCCACAGGGCACTGGTCATTCCTTCTTCCAGGATACACTTACCAACATTACCTTGCCTCTCCCTCCCTTTCTTCACTGAGGTCTTTTTTTAAAATGTCACCTTGTTTGCAGGTCCTGAATAACTGCCCATGAAAACGAGAACACACTAGTTACAATTTTTTTTAAACTTGCTTTCTTTTTCTTCATATGATCTGTCACCATCTGAAATATCATATGTTTTTATTATTAGCTTGCATATTTTTTCTCTATCATTGACTTGTATGAATTTCTGTTTCTTAGCACTCCAATACTCATAGGCTAGAAAATACCTAAAATATGGTGAGTACTCATTTATATTGCTGAAATCCATGTGAATTACTCATGAAAACTGTAGAATACATGACATCTTTGGAACGAAGCTGATTGGGACAAAATTCCTAATCTGAGATGGCACAGAAACCCCTAGAAGGAACCAGATCCATTCAGAAATATTGAAATTAATCAGTTGGTTGCAAAAATATAAATTGTGGCATTAGAGGTATCTGAGATATGTCAGTTTTTATGAAAATTACTCATGTTATTGTCCTCCCTCTGAAGTCAACTGTTACCCATGGAACCGGAGAATCTTACAAGAGTTTCAGAATTTCTTCTGCTGGGATTTTCAGAGGAGCCTGAACTGCAGCCCCTCATCTTTGGGCCTTTCCTCTCCATGTACCTGGTCACTGTGCTGGGAAACCTGCTCCTCATCCTGGCCGTCAGCTCAGACCCCCACCTCCACACGCCCATGTACTTCTTCCTCTCCAACCTGTCCTTTGTGGACATCTGTTTCACCTCCACCGCCATCCCCAAGATGCTGGTGAACATCCGGATGCTGAGCAAAGTCATAACCTATGAAGGC
Organism: Aselliscus stoliczkanus; assembly: GCA_033961575.1. Taxonomy (NCBI): domain Eukaryota; kingdom Metazoa; phylum Chordata; class Mammalia; order Chiroptera; family Hipposideridae; genus Aselliscus; species Aselliscus stoliczkanus. The sequence continues at coordinate 12,652,891 of CM066735.1, forward strand.
TGCATCACACAGATGTATTTTTTCACACTCTTTGCAGGATTGGATGTGTATCTCCTGACCGTGATGGCCTATGACCGCTTTGTGGCCATCTGTCACCCGCTGCACTACATGGTCACCATGCACCCCTGGCTCTGTGGGCTGCTGGTTCTGGTGTCCTGGATCATATGTGTCTTCATTTCCTTGTTATATAGCTTATTGGTGCTGAAGCTGTCCTTCTCCACAGACTTGGAAATCCCCCACTTTTTCTGTGAAATCAATCTGATGATCCAACTTGCCTGTTCTGATACTTTTCTTAATAACCTGGTGATGTATTTTGTAACTGTGCTGCTGGTTAGTTGTTCTCTGGCTGGAATCCTTTACTCTTACTCTAAGATAGTGTCCTCCATATGTGCAATGTCATCTGCTCAGGGGAAGTATAAAGCAATTTCTACCTGTGCGTCTCATCTCTTGGTTGTCTCCTTATTTTATTGTACTATACTAGCTGTGTACCTCAGCTCTGCTGTGACCCACAGCTCATAGTCAAGTGCAACAGCCTCGGTGATGTACACTGTGGTCACACCCATGCTCAACCCCTTCATCTATAGTCTCAGGAATAAAGATATAAAAGGGGCTCTGAAAAGAATCTTTGGGGTAGTAGGAACAAATGGGACAATCGTTCTGAGGCTGAAAAAATGCTCTTGATTTCATGGCTCTAAATCTAAAAACCGACACTGTGATTTTTTAATCATATTGTGTTTGTGGAATTTTGCTTCTTCTAATTTTGTTCTGGAATTTTGATGGTTTGAGTTTAACGTCTCTATACAAGTTTTTAAATTATATATATATTTTCAGTTACAGTTGATATCCAATAATATTATTTTATTTATTTATTTATTTATTTATTTATTTATTTGAGGACAATGTCATTGGCCCTCATATGTGGGACCGAACCGGGGCCGCTGGCTTCCCAAGCCAGAGCTTAACCACTGCGCCACTCAGCAGGCCCTATTTTTATTTTTTTTAAAGGTTTTATTGGGGATTTGGGGGAAGGGAACAGACAAGTTGCTGTCCTTATGTTCTTCAGTCTAGTTGTGGAGGACCTCCTTACACTGGCCCATGTTTGTATTATCATTGTGTTCTTCCTGGCTGAGGCAGTCACTCACGGCGGCTCACGGTAGCTCACGAAAACTCATGCAAGCTACCGGCCATCCCCAATGCAGCCTACGCCATGGCCAGTGACTCACAGCAGCCCATCTCCAGGTTCAGCTGTTGTTCACCATCTTAGCTGTAGAGGGCGCAGGTCACTGTCTCTCGTTGTGGAATCTGAACTGGGACCCTGATGCTCAGAGCTGGTGTCCCAAGCCAACTCTTAAGCACCGCACCACTCAGCCGGCCCTCCAATATTATTTTATATTAGTTTCATGTGTATACTATAGTGGTTAGACAGTAATATAAGCATTATTAGTCTAGCACAACCTGGCACTATGCATAGTTGTTGCAATATTATTTACTATATCTTTTATGCTGTACTTTACAGCCCTGTGACTATTTTGGAACTACCAATTTGTATTTCTTAATCCCTTTACGTTTTTCACCCAGTTTCCTAATCCTCACTCTCTGGCAAACATCAGTTTGTTCTCTGTATCTATCAGTCTGTCTCTTTTGTTTGTTCATGTATTTTATTCTTTAGATACCACATGTAAGTGAGCTCATATGGTATTTATTTTTGTCTGTTGACTTATTTCACATAGCGTAATACCCTTCAGGTCCACACAAGTTGACACAAATGGTAATATTTCATTCATTTTTATGGCTGAGCAAGAACTCATTGCATATACTGTATGTATCACATCTTCTGTATCCAGTCGTCAATTGAATGGCACTTCGGTTTCTTCCATATCTTGGTTATTGTAAATAATGCTTCAGTGACCATAGGGATGCATATAGGTTTTCAAATTAGTGTTCTGGATTCCTTTGGGTTAATATCCAGAAGTGGAATTGCTGGATCATAAGGTAGTTCTATTTTTTGTTTTTTAAAGATTTTTTTTAGTTTTACTTTTTTAGCTGAGCCATCCTGCCACCTGTTGGCAGCTCAACATCAACTCAGCTCAGACTGGCATCGAACCGCCATTGCTCAGAGCTCAGCTCGCACTCTTGAGCGAGCTCTTAACCAGCTGAGCCACCTGGCTGGCCTTGTTTTTTAAAAGATTTTAATGGGGAATTGGGGAAGGGGAACAGTGTTGGGGAATTGGGGAAGGAGAACAGCCGAGGTGTTCTTCAATCTTAGTTGTGGAGGGTGCAGCTAGCTCAGCTCTCAAGTCCAGTTGTCATCCGGCTGCCCATCGGCACCTCCGGGCAGCTCAGCTCAAGGTGCCATGTTCAATCTTATTTGCAGGCAGGCGTAAACCATCATCCCACTTAAGAGTCAAACCAGCAAGCTTGTTGTTAGGAGCACATGCTCTCACCAGCCAAGCCATCCTGTCACCTGTTGGCAGCTCAGCTCAGCTCACGCACAACTCACTGGCCCATGTGGAATCGTACCAGTGACCCTGTTGCTCAGAGCTCATGCTCTTAACCAACTGAGCCACTTGGCTGGACCCTAAGGTAGTTCTATTTAAAAAAATTTTTTTATAACACCCAGTATTATTTTGGGGGAAACAAAGTATCTAACACCAATTACTTTATTTATTTTATTATTTTTTTGAGGGCAGTGTCACTGGCCCTCATATGTGGGATCTGAACTGGGGCCGCTGGCTTTCCAAGCCAGCACTTAACCAACGCGCCACTCAGCCAGCCCCTATTTTTAATTTTTGAGGGAACCCTATACTGTGTTCTATATTGGCTGAACCAATTTGCAATCCCACTAATAGTGCACAAGGTTTTGTTTTTCTCATCATGCTCACCAATACTGTTGTTTGTTGATTTTTCATGATGGCCATTCTGACAAGCATGAGGTCATATCTCCTTGTGGTTTTAATTTGCATTTCTTGATAATTAGTGACATGGAGCATCTTTTCATACATCGATTGGGCGTCTGTATGTCCTCTTTGGAGAAATGTCTATTCAGGTCCTCTGCCCATTGTTTAATGACATTGTTATTTTTTTGAGGCTGAGTTGTATGAGTCTTTATAAATTTGGGATAATTATCAGATGTGTCATTGGCAAATATCTTCTCTCAATGAGTAGGTTGTCTTTCGTTCTTTGCTGTGCAAAAACTTATTAGTTTGATGTAGTTCCATTTGTTTATTTTTTCTTTTGTTTCCCTTGCCCAAGGAGATACATCACAAAACAAATGTTACTAAGACCAATGTCAGAGAGTTTACTGCCTATGGTGTGTTCTAGGACTTTTATGGTTTCGGGCCTTATATTTAACTCCTTAATCAGTTAAGAGATTTTTTGCATATGGTGTAAGAAAGTGGTCCAGTTTTATTTTTTGCATATATCTGTCCGGTTTTTCAACATCATTTTTTGAATAGACTGTCCTTACCTCACTGTATATTCTTGCCTCGTTTTTCATAGATTAAATGACCATGTAAGTGTGGGTTTATTTCTAGGCTCTCTATTCTCTTCCATTGAATTATATGTTTGTTTTAATGCCAGTGCCCTGCTGTTTTGATTACTATAGACTTGTAGTATAGTTTGATATCAGGCAGCATGATGTCTCCAACCTCGTTCTATCTCAAGAGTGCTGTGATAATTCGGGGTCTTTTGTGGTTCCATATAAACGTTAATACTAATTGTTCTAGTCCTATGAAAAGTACAGAATTAATATTTAGAAGTCAGTTGAATTTTTATACACCTATGATGAGCTATCAGAAAGAGAATCAAGGAAAGAATCCCATTTATAATTGCATCAAAAAAAAATACCTAGGGATAATTTGAGCAAGAGGTAAAAGACCTGTACTCGGAAAAGTATATGGCACTGAAGAAAGAAATTGAAGAGGATACAAACGAATAGAAGCATATTGTGCAATTGGACAGGAAGAATTAACATGGTTAAAATGTGCATACTACCCAAAGCAACCTGTACTTAATGCAATCTGTATGAAAATACCAAAGGCATTTTTCTCTACACAATTTTAGCAACCATTTTATCAAGCTTTCTGCTTTGTAATGGAGAGAGTTTTTTCCCGGTCCTTTTTCCCAACTTCACAAAGTTTTTGCCAACCTTCATCAGAAATATTTGGAAATTTCTGTTTATTTCATGAGAAACATGGATTTCTAAAGAATAATTTCTTCTCAAAAGACATATGTTATAAGTAATGTGTTCGTGTTTGATAGACAGAATAGTCACAAGTTGCAGTGCTCATGTGGATAAATTTCCCGTGGCTACTAAGCCAATTTATATAATTTTATTTCATAGGAATATCTGAAACCACAGTTTTCACTTTTGTGTCTCTCATTCATTCTACATCAGTCACTTAACTGCTCTTCCTGGTAATGTGGACTTCATCATTGTTCACTTTAAATCTCAGCCTATTGATGGTGTTGCTATAGGCTGGGAAGGCCTGGGGCACTAGCTTGGACCCCTACTGCTTGTGATCAGACCTGAGCCAACTTGTGGCTGTACCAGCCCTTGTGGCCCTTATTATTATAATTGCAACAACCATCAGGGAAGTATGAAAATACAAGGTTCACTACTCAGAGAGGTCCACCATGTCTGAGGGCCACTCTGGAAGGTCTAGGGGATGGAGAGAGAGAGAGACAGAGACACAGAGAATGGGCTGAGTGTGTGTGTGTGTGTGTGTGTGTGTGTGTGTGTGTGTGTGTGTGTGTAGGGGGGGCAAAGGAGTGGGGAGCTGGATACTTATATAGTAGTCATGGCATACACCAGGCAAATGACTTTTTGAGATATATGTCTTTGAAATGGAACTCTCCTAAATCAAAATGTTAATATCAGGCATTCACAGTAATAGCATGCTATTGTATTTTTTATCTGGACTCCTGGTTTTATTCTGATTGACCTTGGTGCCCAGAATAGCTACTATAGTTATGGTAAAACTGATTATCAAGTACATAAATCCCACTGGGATCTATATGTAAACATACATGAGAGGTTCAGAGACAAATGGAAAATGAGTTATATATGAGATTCTGAGCTAAGGATGAGGAAAGGCACCCGGGGCTTCAGAGAGGAGGAGGGTCATCAGCAGGACAATAAGAAGAGCAGAAGTTCAGTAGTTAGAAGTTTGCCCGACCCTGTACATAGGTCATAAAATGTTATCTCTGATGATAAGTCTTATTATGAGCAAGGCCCCAAATTAACATTCTTTAAGAAAAAGGTAAAAATTTCTCTTGGGCCTGCAGGTCTTAGAAGTAGGGTGACTTGTTCTGAACTACCATAGTGACCTAGTTTTAGTCTTTTGCATGTAACTGTCCAGTGTTCTTATCACCATCTATTGGAGAGACTCTCCTTTCCTCACTGTATATTCTTGGCTCCTTTCTCATAAATTAATGCCATATATGTGTGGGTTTATTTCTGGGCTGTGTTCTGTTCCATTGATCTATGTGTCTGTTAAATTGTTAATGAATCACTGTTACCAATAAAAATTTTTAAAAAAATGTTGATGAAAGAACGTACAGCCTAAGCAAAAGTCTTCTAAGGGTTTATTTGGGCCATAATGACACCAATTTGTCAGGAAGAAAAATCTCAACAGATTGAGAAAATGCTCCGGAAAATGGCAGTTTTACAGCTTATTTTTTTACGTTAGACTAGAAAGAGGCTACATAAGGAGGGTTACATTACATTCATTGGTGGAAGATTAGGGAAGCGGGAGAAAGCAAAGTGGGGAAATCTCTGGGGCTGGATAAAAAGTAAAATAGAGAGACTCATTTTTCCATTGGTGGTTACAGGATATTTAACATTTAAGCACATAGAGATGGTATGTGGGCAAGTAGATGACAATGTGGTCTCGTGTCTGGTGCTGGGAGTAGTGTCTCCAAGGGGTCTGGAAAAAAAGGTAACTCTGACATTTTAAAGGCATGTTATCTTAGATGCACAAAGACAATACATATTTTCAAAGTTAAAGATTGACCTTTGTAAAGGAAATTGTAGGCCTAGCACGTGCTACCAACCATGACCCACTTTTAGTTATGAATTTTTATGTTTAGGTCACCCTGTGTGGTGACTTTGGTGTCTGGGTTTGTAAAACCCGTCATGTTTGTCAGGTTGAGTATATAGCCTCTTTTTTGTCTATACCATACTGTTTTCATTACTGTAGCTTTGTCATATATTCCAAATTAGGGAGTGTGATGTTTTTCAGCTTTGTTTTGCACTCATAATATTGTCTGGACTATTCAGGGTCTTTTTTTGGTTTCATATAAATTTTAGGACTGTTTGTTCTATTTCTGTGAGACATGGGATTTTGATACAGATTTCAATGAATGTGTAAATTGCTTTGGGTATTGCTAAAAACAAAAATCGGTCATGTGAATTTGAAGATCTAGTTAGCTTTACTAACAGATTGATGAATGAGGCAGCATCCCATCCAGCAACCAGAAGAGAACTGCCAGTGGTTGTACTTAATGGAAGTTTTTCATACTAAGTAGGATGGGGAAGGAGTTATTAACAAAAGAAAAGAAAAGATTAATTTTAGACCAGCATATTTACTTTTTGGGGGAAGGAACAGCAAGGTTTTTTATCGTGCAGATCCTCTTCCTTCCATTGGGGATGGCCCATGTGACTGATTACCTTACTGATGCTTTAACAGAAAATTCCAGGCTGGTAGATTTATATTTCATTTCTAATAAAGGTTGAAACTGCCAATAGGTCTGGGATTAAATCTAGGTTTGGTCTCATTGGCTTTTTGCACGAGTGATACCATTTGGACCTGTGGTTTTCTCTTTAAGTGCAGTATGGATATTTTAACAATATTAATTGTTCCAATCAATGAGCACAGAACATCTTTCCATATGTTTGTGTTTTCTGTAAAATGCATAAATTGGTGAATTAAAGGAGCCATACAGAAGGCCTTCGAGTGATGTGTTGGTTAAGAGTTGGCTTGGACACCAGCTCTAAGCAGCAGGGCCCAGTTGGGATCCCACATGAGGGTCAGTGACACCGCACCCTCTACAGCCAAGACGGTGAACAACAACTGGACCTGGAGCTGGGCTGCTGTGAGTCGCCGGCCATGGTGTAGGCTGCAGTGGGGCTGGCCAGCAGCTGGTGTTCACTTTCGTGAGCTGCTGTGAGCTGTGAGCAGCCATCCAATGGCCAGCAACCGACTGCCTCAGCCAGGAAGAGCACAATGATAATACCAATGTGGGCCAGTGAAGTGACATCCTCCACAACTAGACTGGAGAACAAAAGGACAGAAACTTGTCTGTTCCCCTTCCCTGATTCCCCAACGCTGTTCCCCTCCCCTAATTCCTCAATAAAATCTTTAAAAAAAAAAAAGGAGCCATGCAGTAATTAAGAGTACATATTGTATGAGATAAATATGTATATATATGTACAAAATTATATATAAATTATATATATTAACTATATAAATATTTGTGATTAATATAGGTAATCAATATATAATTACTTTGTTATATGATTGTAAACAAATGTAATCCCTCTGATATTATTTCCTCATTTCTGATGGTGATATGGGATGATGAATCTAATTAAGGTGGATGTTATCAGGGATAAATAAGATGTTTGTTACTATTGGTGACTCTAAGAACTCTATCACAGGTAAGGAGTGTATGTAAACATACATATATGTGCATTTTTAAAAATTAAACTTCAGGGCCGGCCGAGTGGCTCGATGGCAGGGCGCTGGCTTCGGAAGCCAGTGGCCCTGGTTCAAGTCCCACATATGAGGGCCAGTGACACTACCCTCAAAAAAAAAATTAAAATTCATTGGGGTAACAATGGTTAGAGACGTTATGTAGGTAACAAGTGTATAATTCTGTAGTATATCATCTATATATCACATTGTGTGTTTACCACCCATATCAGTTCTCCTGCATCACCATATATTTGACCTTTTACCTTCTTCTACCACCCACCTTCCCCTTTGCCCTCTGGTAACCACTAAACTATTCTCTATGTCTATGAGTTTTTGTTTCTTTGTTTGTTTGTCTTGTTTTTTTTTTGTTGCTTTCAGGTTTTTTTTGTTTTTTTTTTAAAAGTTTTTATTGGGGAATTGGGGGAGGGGAACAGCATTGGGGAATCGGGGAAAAAGAACAGATACGTTGCTGTCTTTTTGCTCTTCAGTCTAGTTGCAGAGGACGTTGCTTCACTGGCTCATGTTGGTATCATTGTGCTCTTTCTGGATGAGGCAGATCGGTTGCCAGCCTCTGGATGGTCTCTCACCATGGCTATTGGCAGCTCACACTGGCTGCCAGCCGCTCACGCTGGCTGCGGGCCACTCACTGTAGCCTATGGCAGCCCACTGCAGCAGGGGCTGCAGCCTACACCGTCGCCAGGGCTCGCACAGCCCAGCTCCAGGTGGAGCTGTTGTTAGCTGTAGAGGGCAGTGTCACTGTCCCTCATATGTAGGACCTGAACTGGGGCCGCTGGTATCCCAAAACCAGCTCTTAACCAATGCACCACTCAGCCGGCCCTGTTGCTTTCAGTTTTATATCCCACAAACAAACTTGACTTTATTTCAGGTAAACACACACACGCACCACACAGACTCTTTAATAATGTCACCATTAATGTTGAAGGAAATCTGGAAAGAAATTTGGAGAGAATAGAATTTAAAAGAATCAATGGTTGAATTAAGATAAAACTACAAGAATTAGAAATTTAAACATGGATTTAAAGTAGAATGGTTGACCTTAATTTTAGTAATAAATTATATTTCCTATGTTAATGCACAAAGGCCTCAGAGTCAGAACCACATTTACTCCATGCAATGGAGAATTCATTAGGCCAGCAAACGGAGCAAATTCCCGAAATTGACTTTATATGTCTTCTTCTACTTAAGGCGGGATTTCAACACAAATGCACTTACCTGAGGGAAGCAAAAACAATAAACTGAGAGGCTACAATTTACAATCCAACAGGAAAAAAAAAATTATTACATAAATGTGTTACATTCCTGTTGTAACAAATTACAACAGTAGGGGTATAAAAGAAACGAATTCATGTTCCTACTGTTTTAGATTTTAGAACCCTGAAACAAGTCTCAATGGACTAAAATCAAGATGTTGCAGGGCTGGTTCCTTCTAGAGGCTCCAAGAAAGAGCCTGTTCCCTCTCCTGTTCCAGTTTCTCATGGCCACAAGCATTCCTTGGCTCATGGCCCTCTCTCCATCTCTAAAGCATCAATGGAGCATCTTCGAATCTCCCTCTGATTCCAACTATTCCTCCTTTTTTTCCACATTCTAGGACTGTGGTCATTACATGAGTCCCACCTGCACAATCATGGCCAATCTTCTTAAAGCTGCATGCTGATAGCAAAAGTATTGCAAGGGCTACCTTAGTCCCCCCTCCTCCACCCCCTAGTATAAAAAGTAATAAATCCAGAATTTCCATGGATTAGGATGTGGACATCTTTTGGAGGCCCTTATTCTGCCTATTACAAAGTCTTTTTCAGAGCTGTTTATCTGGTGACACTCAAGGGCCTTCATATAAAAGAAGTAACACAGAATATATCACAGCCCCTGAAATGAGTGAATACAGTCATGCACTGCATGATGACATTTGGGTCTATGAGGGAACCGCATATACAATGATGCTCTCATATGATAATAATGTTGCTAAAAAATTCCTATCACCTAGTGACATCATAGCCATGGTAACATCTTTGTCATGCAACACATTGTACAAATACTTACCATCGTGTAACAGTTGCCTGTAGTGTTCAGTATAGTAACATGGGGAATGCATTTGTAGACTAGGAGATGAAGGGGAGCAGAATTTGTCACCCCAGAATATACCAATTGGGTATAAGGATTATTTTAGGCTGGTTAATTTTAAGAAACAGCAGACTCTAGAAAATCTCTGAAAACCAAGTACAAGTTACCCTTTGTAAGGGACATTTGTAAGGAAAACTTTTATTTTTGTAGGGTATGTCCCACCACAAGTCAAAGCTTTGAAGAGCCAATGGACCTAGTCAAGGCAGAGTCCTCTCAGTCTCAGACTTTTGGGAGAACTCTAACCCAGAGTTGGAATAAGGTGATGGGAGGTGAGACCTCAGGCAGGTGGGAGAGTCATTGTGAAGGAGTAACTGAAACACAACTCACTTGACTTCTCACCTATTTACTTGGGAAGAGAGAATCAGCAGGAAAAATTTCCATTCCGTCCACAGCAGTGTCCCACAGAGAAATCGGGTGCCCAGGGGTGGCAGTCACAATGGAAGCAGTGACAAATGAGCAGACAAATGGAGCTCACAGTATCTCCTCTGCTGTATTTGCAAGCCTGAGCTTTACAGGGCATGTGTGTTGCTTTTGGATTCCTAATGCTTTACTCCTGGTGGGTGCCAATGCTTCACTCCTTCCTGCTGTCTTGTCTGGGGACAGAGCTCAGTTTCCATCACCAACCATCCAGGGAGTGATTCAGTCTTTCACACGGAGTCCTCCCTCTCAGACCCCATCCAGGTTGAGTCAGAGAGCCCAGCAGGTACTGGAGGAAAGATTCAGGAGGATGCAATATGAGAACATTCACCTGAGGTCACCTGGGAGTCTAATCAGCCTAGTCCAGAGTTCAGAGGTGGAGATTTTGTTTGCTATGCAGACTAATTAAATGTTTTTTATACAGTTTCTCTTAAAGAAATTTTTATTAAATTTATTGGGGTGACATTGTAAATTTATATAGGGTTCAAGTATACAATTCTATAATATGTCAATTCTATAATATATCACATATTGTATGTTTTTTACTGAAAATCAGTTCTCCTTCCATCACCATATATTTGACCTCTTTTACCTTCTTCTACCATCCCTCCTCTCTCCTACTCTCTGGTAACCACTAAACTGTTGTGTGTGTCTATGAGTTTTTGTGTCTTGGTTTGTTTTGTCTTGTTTGTTGCTTTCAGTTTTATATCCCACATGGGAGTGAAATCATATGGTTCTCAACTTTTTCTGTCTAGTTTATTTCACTTAGCATGATAATCCCAAGATCCATCCATGTTATCGCAAATAACAGTATTTCATATTTTCTTATGGTCGAGTGATAGTCCATTGAGTGTATGTACCACATCTTCTTTATGTTATCATATATCAAAGAACTCTTACGTCATTTCCATGTCATGGCCACAGTGAATAAAACTGCAATGAATGTAGAGGTACATATATCTTTATGGATAAATGTTTCAGATTTTTGGGTTAGATATCCATCAATTAATTTTGTATTATGTTAAATTGAAGTTATTTCCACTAACTTTACTGTTTGGCATTCAAATCCTTTATATAGATGTGTTTGGGGGAATGTATGAGAGTTATACATTTAGTGTAGTCAATTCTATCAGTGTCATATTGTGTCCTCCTCGCCCCCATTACATTTAAATATAAAAACTTATACATCCTCTCCCATTATGTGAGTGACATTTTTTGGGCATTCATTAATGATTGTCTCTATTTTTTCCTAAGCATATTTGAGTCCATTCATGGTGTTGCAGGTAGAACTTATAACAGTAGATATGGCTTTCTCCATTGCTCCTCAAAGGGATATTTTTATGGTTTTCATTCCAGGTCTTTGCCCATTTATATGAATTAGAGGCCCATATTGATGTGATTAAATTATTGTATTTGATATCTTTCCTTTTAGGATTAGTCAGACATTTTAATTCAATTTCACTACATACAGTTACTTGAATACACTTATTTAACCTGGTTTTACTTTCCTACCAATTCTTTTCATTTTTATGAGATTTCCATTTTTTAACATTTTTTTCTTATAAATACATACCGTTATGAAACCACATAAGTGAACAAAATAAGGATGGTCTCTGTTAATTGATCTCACATTATGATGGAGAAGCCCCAGTATAGTGAAATAGTTGTGGTATGACATCCTATCCTCATGGATAAATGTATGAAGAAAGGGGATTGATCAATAGTTGTGGCCAGCCCAGCACCGCTGTTCCCCAGGATCAGGGGCTGACTTTTACAGAAATTCTATGGCAGAAGACACTTGGGCTTCTTTTGGGTCCAACAACCCAACTTGGTCTTGGTTTAGGTTGCTATTTCAAACTTGACTGTTGGACCATGAGGACCATGTAAACTTGGGGAGGCTTTGCAGTGGCCGCCTTGGCTTCCTGAGCTTGCCTCTGGAGAGGTTGCAGTGGGGTGATGTGCACATAAGCTACATTGTTGACTAGCTCACCCCATGGGTTTTGTCCCCTGTATTATTTCTGATGCCCAATATTTCATGTTCATATTCAATGTGTTTATAGTTTTTGAAACTATACAAGAACATATAAAACTGGTATGGGAATCAACAGTCTTATCTAAATACCGTCAGCTGACAAACAATATTGTCTAGGTAGTTCATCATCAAAAAGGTTTTATTTGGGAAAAGGAAAGAACAAGAAAAAGACAGTTGCCACCCAGCACCTGCATATGGAGACCCAGGAAGTCAAGTGTTCTAAAATCAGGGAGATAGGAACTATAGAGTTTTATTGAAAAGGAAGTTGGGACCATAGAGTTTGACTAGGTGGGCTCATAAACGTCCATGAACTCTGCTCCTCTCTTAGATTCCCAGTCTGGATCAGTTTCCTGAAAGACCAAGTTCATCTTTTGTTGTCTTACAGTTGCCTGTTTGCCCTCCCACACTAACCCTGTGTCAAAAACGACATGATAAGGAAGTGTCTCAGAATGCTGAGACCTGGTGGAAAGATATCGGTAAAGCTTCCTTAAGAGAGTGTCTCAGAGTGCTGAGGCCTCATGGAATGATATCAAGTGATTCCCTTATCGGATGGTTTCAGTACTGTGACGTCATCCCCTGGGGTGCTGCGTGTGTGTGTGAAGGCACAGTACGTGCTAAAACACAATGGATAATTTCGGGGATATGGCCAGCAGGCACATAGCACACAGACCATAAAAAATAATGATTTACTTCCTTGGATGTTCATCAATAAGGGCTTCGCTGTGGCCTGATTCAGGGCCTCAGTTTTAAAGACTGTGGTCCCTTGGCCTCTCTTGCATGCTAATCTTGGCTCTTGTCTTTATTAACCCAGCACCGCCCTTCCTGAGTCTCACTGCTCTTGCTGCACTGGACGCGACAACTAGAGCCCTACATGGGGCTCGAGAAGGAAGGTCAACTACGAGTCAGAACTGAATGGAGAATCAAGACACAGGGCCTGGGAGATGCCACGGCAACTACTGAGAGAAAGTAGGGGAGATCCCGGGAATTTCAACCAAGGTAAGAGGGAATTTAACAAATTCTGTGTGCAAGGGAGCGAATGTGTGCGTGTTTGCTTGTGGTTCCACAGCTAAGGCTATGGAACTTGATTGGGCCCTAATCTGCGGTTCCATAGTCACGTTGTAAGGCAAAACGGTGACTTGGTGCCTGACAGCATCAACCAGACCAGGGGTTTATATGGGTGCACCTTAGCCAAGACGGATCTTAAAATCCCGTGAGGGAAGAGGCCAGATGGGCATCTAAATGAATTTTGAGTGAAATCTCTCTCTCTTTACTAACAAAATGGGAAATGCCGATAGTACAGACCTTACATCTGCTTGCTTAAGCAGCTTCTTAAGGCTGGAGGAGCCAAAGTTTCAGAACAGAGGTTAGAAGAACTTTTAAAGGCAATTGAAACTCATTGTTCTTGGTTCCCAACCTTGGAGATGTTAGATTTAAAAACATGGGAGAAAGCAGATACAGAACTCCAGGGACTTTATCATATAGGAGTTCATCTCCTGGTAACTATTTGGACTACTTGGCAACTGGTCAGGTCAGTTTTAGAAACTTTGTAGACTGATAGAGAGGATGAAGGGGAAGAGGATGATCCTGACTCAGGAGACAAAGGGGAAGGAGTAGAGGAAAACGAGGAAGGGTCTTTAGAGGCCCCCTCAGTTATTCCCGAATCTTTATATCCATCTTTAAAAGGCTGCTGCCTACTTTCAGATCCATGCGATTTGCCACCGCCACCTCCTTCATTTACGGCACTGGAACAGGATTTCTCCTCCTTCTTGAAACCAGCAAGAAATAGTAACCTTTTCCTTTCTGCGGCGTGTTCACTTCCCCCTCCTTCCAGGGGCTCTTGAGTGCCACTTTTAGCTATCGAAAGAGGCGACAGGCACGATTAGAGGGAGACGTACAATCTTTAACTTTTACTGTTGTTATTCGGGAACATGTTGCCCCTGGCGCCAATCCTAATTACCCCAACGGAATTCATGATCTGTACATGAGCACTTTTCTTTTAAAGTACTAAAGGAGATCAAACAGACAGTAACCCAGTACGGCCCTAATTCTCCACGTACAATGGGCCTCATACAGGCTGTGACAGATGGCAGTAGATTAATCCCCATAGATTGGAATGCTATGGCTAAAACTTATCTCTCATCTTCTCAGTTTTCACAATTTAAAACATGGTGGATTGATGGTACAGAAACTCGAGACAGACATAATCAAGCTAATAACATTGATATTACCAAAGATCAACTATTAGGAAATGGAGATTGGGTAGAAACTGAAGACCAATTAGGAATGGAGGACCAGGCTATAGCACAGTTAAGAAGGATTTGCTTGATGGCTTGGGAAAAAATAGAAACAGATGGTAATGTTCCCAGCGCTTTTCAGAAAGTCTTACAAGACCGTAGAGAACCTTATCCTGAATTCGTTGCCCGCTTACAGGATACTGTAAACAAACAGGTAACCAATCCACAACTGGCTGATATAATTTTACAAATTATAGCTTATGATAATACAAATAAAGACTGTAAAAAGTCCATAGGAGCCATGAAAGGAAAGACTGACATGATGGGATATAGCATTTTGTGTCAAAGAATAGGAACAGAACAATTTAGGGCCACTATGCAGGCGCAAGCCATGACAGGAATTAAGTTAGGACAAGATAAGTTTCTCAGCAATTGTTACAATTGTGGAAAGTCTGGTCATACTAGAAAAGAATGCTGGAAAAAAAAAATAGAAACAGTTCCCGTTCACCTAATAACTATACTTCTACGGGACCTAAATAACCTAGATTGTGCCCTAGATGCCAAAAAAGAAAACATTGAGCCTCTGACTGCAGGTCTACTTCTCATAAAAATGGAACTCCTCTTCAGGGAAAAGAGAGGAGGGACCAGCCCTGACAACAACCGGCATACATGACACCAGCTGTTCCTCAAAATTATCAGAGAGTACCTCCCCTAAACATTCAGTTCAACAATTAAGTCCCACAACAAAAGTGAGTGCTGCAGTGGATATCTGTTTGGCTCAGGACATTCTACTGCTTCTCGGGGAATCCCCTCTCCCTGTATCTACAGAAATATTTGGACCAATTCCCCCAAATACAGTTGGACTTCTCCTTTGTCGTTCTAGTCTAACATCAAAAGAAGTTACAGCCCACATTGAAATGATTGATTCTGATTATGAAAGAGAAATTCAAATTATAAGGTCTTCATCAGTTCCTTGGTCAGCTAACAAGGGAGAATGGGTTGCTCAATTACTTCTGCTTCCGTATATCCTCCCAGGAAAAAGAGGAACACAAAAAAGAGGAACTAGAGGATTTGGAAGTACCAGACAGGTAGGTATTTCTAGCAGAAAAGATTTCAGGAATTCGTCCTGTTTGCCAAATTGAAATACAAGACAAAAGATTTAAAGGTCTATTAGACACAGGAGCTGATGTTTCTATAATTATCTCTCAGGAATGGCCAAAGAATTGGAAAGTACAGGAACTTAACATTAACATTGTTGGGGTGGGGCAAGCTTCAGGCTTGCAATAAAGTGTTGGCATTCTCCCCTGCCTCGGACTTGAGGGACAAAAAGGATTTATACAACCCTGTATTGGTGATATTCCAGTTAATTTATGGGGTTGAGATCTGCTTACCCAATGGAAGACAGAAATATGGATACCCCCTGGACAATATAGCCCTCAAAGTCAAAAAATGATGAGTCAAATGGGGTATCAGCCAGGAAAAGGATTAGGAAAATTTAATCAGGAAATTACTCAGCCTGTCTAGCCCTCGTCTCAACAAGGATGGGGAGGGCTGGGTTTTCAAAGTGAAACCCAACAATCTTTTTTATAGGGGCCACTGTTGCTGAGCTATGGACTCCCATACCTCTTAAATGGACTAATAATAAGCCTCTCTGGATTCAACAGTGGCCACTCTCTCAGGAAAAATTGGAGGCTTTAACAGAATTAGTACAAATTCAGTTAGAACAAAAATAATATAGAACCTTCAACAAGTCCCTGGAATTCCACAGTGTTTGTGATTAAGAAAAAATCAGGAGGGCCAGCTGAGTAGTTCAGTTGGTTAAGA
Organism: Aselliscus stoliczkanus; assembly: GCA_033961575.1. Taxonomy (NCBI): domain Eukaryota; kingdom Metazoa; phylum Chordata; class Mammalia; order Chiroptera; family Hipposideridae; genus Aselliscus; species Aselliscus stoliczkanus. Next base: position 12,669,234 of record CM066735.1, read on the forward strand.
GCTTGCTCAAGAGTGCGAGCTGAGCTCTGAACAACAGCAGTTCGATGCCCAGCCCAAGCTGAGCTGCCACTGAGCTGCCAACAGGTGGCAGGATGGCTCAGCTGAAAAAAAAAAAAGAAAGGAAAAAAAAAGAAAAAAATCAGGAAAATGGCAAATGCTCACTGACCTCAGAGCTGTTAATGCAATCATTGAGTCCATGGGTGCTTTGCAACCTGGGCTCCCACAGCCTTCCATGATTCCAAAAAATTGGCCTTTAATAGTTATTGATTCACAGGATTGTTTATACAATCCCCTTACACCCTCAAGATTGTCCCAGATTTGCATTTTCTATTCTGTCTACAAATAATAAGGAACCTGTAAAGAGATATCAGTGGAAAGTCCTTCCACAGGAAATGCTAAATAGCCAGACTATATGTCAGCTTTTTGTAGCCCGAACTAGTCAGCCAGTTAGAATGAGTTTCCCAGATTGTTATATTATTCATTTTATGGATGATGTTCTCTGTGCTGCATCCTCAATGAAATGTTTGGCAGCATGCTTTGAATTACTCAAAAAACAATTAGATTAAGCAGGACTTTGCATTGCTCCAAATAAAATTCAGACCACTATGCCTGTACAATATGTAGGAGCAGTGGTGGATAGACAAGACGATTCGACCTCAATAAGTACAAATCAGGAGAGATCAAATTTCCACCTTAAATGATTCACAGAAATTATTAGGAGACATTAATTGGCTACGTCCAACCTTAGGTATACCCACTTATGCGCTCAGTAATTTATTTGGTCTTTTGCGCCCCCCCCGTCCCCATCCCCACCAGCTGGATAGCCCTCCACATTAACTACTCAAGCTAATCAGGAATTGGAATTAGTAGAACAAAAAATACAAAAAGCTCAAATTCGGTGTATAAATCCAGCTCAACCCTTACAGGTCTTAATTTTCCCTACTCCACATTCGCCTACAGTGGTTATTGTTCAACAAAATGATCTGGTAAAGCGGCTTTTCTTACCTAACAACTTGGTGAAGTCACTCCCAAGCTATGTGGAATTAATTTCAGAACTCCTTTCACTAGCTCGCACCAAAATCCTACACTTCAATGGACAGGAACCTAGTCAAATAGTAGTTCCCTTTAAATAACAACAAATAATAGATTTAAATACTCATTCTGAACCTTGGCAAATTGCTATTAGTAATTTTTATGAAAATATTGATAATCATTATCTAAAAAATAACTTGTTCCAGTTTCTTCAAAAGACTAATTCGAGGGCCGGCCGAATGGTGTGGTGGTTAACCGCTGGCTTTGGAGGCTGGCGGCCCCGGTTCGGGTCCCACGTGTGCGGGCCAGTGACACTGCCTCCAAAAAAAAAAAAAAAAAAAGACTAATTGGATTTTACCTAGGAAAAATAAACAAATGCTAATTTCTCAGGTGTCACAGTCTTTACTGACAGCTCCAGCAATGACGAAACAGCGATTATTAGTGAAAAAGACAAGTAATACAGGCTAATTGTACCTCAGCTCAGAAAGCTGAATTGGTTGCTGTTTTAACTGCTTTAAAAATATTTCCTAGAGGTTCCGGTAAGATGGTGGAATAGACGGACACTTTCCCAACTGCCTCCCAGGATCACATCAAAATTACAAATAATGTATACAACATTTAACCTCGGAAATCCCCTGAACACTAGATGAACAGAACCTCTAAATGAAGGACCTAAAGAGGAGGCCACATCAAGTCTGGTAGGAGGGGCACAGACGAGAGAGGGCGAGCCCTGTGAGGGACGCCCCAGCTGTGGGGAGTCTTCTCCGGTTGGGGGAGAGACCCTCTGGCCCCACAACGAGCTCACTAGCCAAGAGTTGCTTTGCTAGAAAGAGGAGTTCTACGATAGCGGGCAGTAGAAATTAGTGAGGACTCTCTTTGCTCGGCTCGGTGAGGCTGAGGGCGGCTGGAGAACCAGTGGGGCCGGTGCACGAGTTTGCTCACTGGTAAGCACTTACCCTGTTCCTATTGGAGGGAGTAGCTGTGTGAACCGGGCCCAGGAGCCTGTGGGGAAGGACTGAACTGAGCACCTTTGGTGCAGAAGCTGGAGGTTTGGGGACCATTGTTCCCCTGGTGTGGAGCTTGCACAGGAGTAGTGTACAGGAGGACACCATTTTTTCAGGGTTGGGCCCTCCCACAGAGGGTCAGATCCGGGATCCCATTGGTCTGGTGAAATTGGTGAAGGAGTGCATGTGTGTGTGTGTGCGCGCACGCGCATGCGGCCTTGGATCCCCACCCTCTGCCCTGCTTGTGTTGTGTTGTCAGGGAAACGTTGGGCGGGTGCCCTCCGGCTCCAACAGGCTGCTCACTGAGACACAGGAGTGCGCAAGCCACCTTGGATCCCCATCCTCTGCCCTGCTTGTGCTGCGTTGCTAGGGAAATGCCAGGTGGGTGCCCGCCGGCTCCATCAGACTGCTCTCTGAAATAGTGCGCGGGCCGCCTCAAATCCTCACCCTCCACCCTGATTCCGCTGCATAGCCAGGGAAACGCAGGGCAGGTGCTCTCCAGCTGTATCAGTCTGTTAACTTAGACTCAGGAGTCTGCGAGGCGCCTTGGGTCCCTGCTCTCTGCACTGTTTGAGCACAGTCATCAGGCTGGGGATTGGCTATTGGGCTGCTTAGCCTGATCTGCGGGCAGTTGATTGGGACAGGCTGAGACTGGGGATTTTCCTGAGAGTGTTGGACCGGGAGCTGTACACCTGCGTGATCCGATTGAGGCTTTCCTGATGAGTCTGTGTGGACTGATTGCTGTGCAGAGTGCATGCTGCTCTAACTTGGTGGAGGCCACTGACCACATCAAGTGGTGCCTTGGGGGCCTGCCCCACCCACCTAGAGCTGTGTTGCCATAAGCACCCTGAGCCCCCGGTGCCTGGCCCACATCTCCACAGGCCACAGAGGGTTTTTTTTTTTGCAGTAGTGGACAACCTGCAACAACCTGTGAAAAAATTTTTTTTTTGGTAGTGAGCACGGTTAGAGAGCACACACCAGCTAATTGCAGAAAGCTCACTGCAAGCCTAACACGTTAAGCTCTTCCCCCCAGTAGATGGTGCTGAGTCCCCCAGAGACTCTCTATTGCTAAGCAAGTGGTCTGTAAATTAAAGAGGATGGAGAGCACCCTCTCTTCTTTTCTTTTTTTTTTCCCTCTCTTCTTTCTAGGTGATCTATCTAATACATTGAAGCATTCACAGAACAACAGCCAGAATGAAGAAACAAAGAAACATGTCCCAAGAAAAAGATCAGAAGACAACTCTAGAAATGGAACTAAATGAAACAGAGGTATCCAAACTATTAGAGACAGAGTTTAGAACACTGACGATAAGAATGTTTAAGGAACTTAGTGAGGTCATAAAGAAGGATAGGGAAACCATAAAAAACAACCAGTTAGAACTAAAGTACACAATAATTGAAATGAAGAACACACTTGAAGAAATCACCAGTAGAATAGATGAAGCAGAGGAGCGGATCAGTGAACTAGAAGACAAAATAGCAGAAATCACTGAGCTGGAACAACAAAAAGAAAAAAGAATAAAAAAGAATGAAAATAGTTTAAGAGATCTCCGGGAAAACATGAAATACAACAACAGTTTCATCATAGGAATACCAGAAGGAGAAGAGAAGAAGCAAGGGATTGGGAATGTATTTAAAGAAATAATGACTGAAAGCTTCCCTACCCTGATGAAGGAAATCGACATACAAGCCCATGATGTGCAGAGAGTTCCAAACAGGCTGAATCCAAACAGGCCCACACCATGACACATCATAGTTAAAATGGCAAAACTTAAAGACAAAGACAGAATCCTAAAAGCAGCAAGAGAAAGACAGCAGGTTACATACAAAGGAACTCCTATAAGACTAACAGCTGACTTTTCTTCAGAAACTCTGCAGGCCAGAAGGGGGTGGCAGGAGATATTCAAAGTGACACAAAATGAAGGTCTACAACCAAGATTGCTCTACCCATCATGGCTATCACTTAAAATTGAAGGAGAGATAAAGAGCTTCTCAGAAAAGAATAAGCTTAAGGAGTTCATTACCGCCAAGCCAGCATTGCAGGAAATATTAAAAGGGCTTTTTTGAACAGAAGAAAGGGGTAAACAAGCTAACCCAGGAAGACCAGGAATACAAACAACAAAATGGCAATACATATGCGCCTATCAGTATCAATTTAAATGTGAATGGGCTAAATGCTCCAATCAAAAGTACAGAGTGGCTAAGTGGATAAGAAAACAGGACCCAGGCATAGGCTGTCTACAAGAGACTCATCTCAGACCAAAAGCCAGACACAGACTGAAAGTAAAGGGATGGAATAAGATATTTCATGCAAATGGAAATGAGAAAAAAGCTGGAGTAGCAATACTTATTTTGGACAAAATAGACTTTAAAATGAAGACTACAATAAAAGACAAAGAAGGGCACTAAATAATAATAAAGGGATCGATTCAACAGGAGGACATAACCCTAGTAAACATCTATGCACCCAATATAGGAGTTCCTAAATATATAAAACAGATTTTGACAGACATAGAGACAGAGATCAACAGTAACACTATCATAGTAGGGGACTTCAACACCCCGTTGTCACCAATGGACAGATCCTCCAGACAGAAAATCAACACGGACATAGTGGCCTTAAATGACACTTTAGACAAGCTGGATTTAATTGATATTTTTAGAGCATTTCACCCCAAAGCTACAGAATATACATTCTTCTCAAGTGCACATGGAACATTTTCCAAGATTGACCACATGTTAGGCCACAAAACAAGTCTCAACAAATTTAAGAAGATTGAAATCATATCAAGTGTCTTCTCTGACCACAATGCTATGAAACTAGAAATCAATTATAAGAAGAAATCTGGAAAGCTTACAAATACATGGAGGCTAAATAACATGCTACTAAATAGTGAGTGGGTCAAAAATGATATTAAGGAGGAAATCAAAAGATACCTCAAGACAAATGAAAATGAAAACACCATATCCCCAACTCTCTGGGATGCAGTGAAAGCAGTCCTAAGAAGGAAGTTTATAGCACTGCAGGCCTACCTAAAGAAGGAAGAAAAATCTCAAATCAACAGACTCTCTTTACCCCTAAGGGAACTCGAAAAAGAACAGCAAAACAAGCATAAAGGGAGTATAAGGAAGAACATAATAAGGACCAGAGCAGAAATAAATGAAATAGAGAATGAAAAAACAATAGAAAAGATCAATGAAACCAAGAGCTGGGTTTTTGAAAAGATAAACAAAATCGACAAACCCTTAGCCAGACTCACCAAGAAAAAGAGAGAAAGGACCCAAATTAATAAAATCAGAAATGAAAGAGAAGAAGTGACAACAGATACCACAGAAATACAGAGAATTTTAAGAAAATACTATGATCAATTATATGCTAACAAATTCGACAATCTGGAAGAAATGGATAAATTTCTAGCAGCATAAAATCTACCAAGTCTGAACCAAAAAGAAACAGAAACTCTGAACAGACTGATAACTGCCAAAGAAATGAAATAGTAATCAACAATTCCAACAAACAAAAGCCCTGGACCAGATGGCTACACAGGTGAATTTTTCAGAACATTCAAAAAAGAATTAATACCTATTCTCCTCAAACTATTCCAAAAAATACAGAAGGAGGGAAGGTTCTCAAACTCTTTCTATGAAGCCACTATCACCCTGATTCCCAATTCAGAGAAAGATATTACAAAAAAGGAAAACTACAGGCTGATATCCCTAATGAAAATAGATGCAAACATTCTCAACAAAATACTAGCAAACCAAATTCAGCATCTCATTAAAAAGGTCATACACCACGATCAAGTGGGATTCATTCCTGCTTTGCAAGGCTGGTTCAATGTCCGCAAATCAATTAACGTAATACATCACATTAACAAAATGAAAAATAAAAATCATATGATCGTATCAATAGATGCAGAAAAAGCATTTGACAAAATCCAGCAGCCATTTATGACAAAAACTCTTAGCAAAGTGGGAATGGTGGGATCATATCTCAACATAATAAAGGCCATATATGATAAGCCCACAGCAAACATCGTACTCAATGAGGAAAGGCTAAAAGCTTCCCCCTTAAGATCAGAAACAAAACAAGGCTGCCCACTTTCACCACTTCTTTTTAACATAGTTCTGGAAGTTCTAGCAATCAGACAAGAAAATGAAATAAAAGGCATCCAAATCGGAAAAGAGGAAGTAAAATTGTCATTACATGCAGATGACATGATACTATATACAGAAAATCCCAAAGATCCACCAAAAATCTGCTAGAACTGATAAACAAATTTGGTAAGATAGGAGGATACAAAATTAATATTCATAAATTAGTTGCATTTGTAAACACCAATAATAAACTATCAGAAGAAGAAATCGGGAAATCAATCCCTTTTATAATTGCTTCAATTTAACTAAAGAAGTAAAAGACCTGTACTCAGATAATTATGAGACACTGAAGAGAGAAATCGAAGAAGATACAAATAAATGGAAATACATACCATGCTCATGGATAGGAAGAATTAATATAGTTAAAATGTCAATACTACCTAAGGCAATTTATAGAATCAATGCAATTCCAATCAAACTACTAGGACATTTTTCTCAGAAATAGAACATAGAATCCTAAAATTTATATGGAACCACAAAAGATCCCAAATAGCCACGGCAATCTTGAGAAATAAGAAGAAAGTGGGTGGCATCAGACTACCTGACATCAAAACATACTACAAGGCTATAGTAATCAAAACAGTGTGGTACTGGCATAAAAAAAGACCCACAGACCAATGGAAGAGAATAGAGAGCCCAGGAATAAACCCATTTATATATGGTCATTTAATCTATGACAATGGAATCAAGAATTTACATTGGAGTAAAGATAGTCTATTTAATAAATGGTGCTGGCAAAATTGGACTGAGACGTGCAAAAAAATAAAAATGGACCACCTACTTACACCATATACGAGAACAAACTCAAAATGGATTAAAGACTTAAATGTAAGAAGTAAAACCATAAAACTCCTAGAAGAAAACATAGGGAGTAAGTTTGCAGACATTACCATGCATAATATTTTTACTGATTTATCCCCTCAGGCAAGGGAAATAAAAGAAAAAATGAACATATGAGATTCCATCAAACTTAAGAAGTTTTTTCACAGCAAAGGAAATCATCAATAAAACAAAAAGGCAGCCTACTGAAGGGGAGAAGATATTTGCCAATGATATATCTAATAAGGGGTTAATATCCAAAATTTATAAAACACTCATGAAACTCAACACCAAAAAAAACAAAAAAAAAACAACCCAATTAAAAAATGGGCAGAGGATATGAGGAGGCATTTCTCTAAAGAGGACATACAGATGGCCAACAGCCATATGAGAAAATGTTCAAGTTCACTACTCATCAGAGAAATGCAAATAAAAACCACAATGAGATACCACGTCACTCCGGTCAGAATGGCTATATCAATAAATCAACAAACAACAAGTGCTGGCGAGGGTGTGGAGAAAAGGGAACCCTGTGCACTGTTGGTGGGACTGTAAATTGGTGCAGCCATTATGGAAATCAGTGTGGAGGTATCTCAAAAAACTGGAAATGGAACTACCGTATGACCCAGCAATTCCATTCTTGGGTATCTACCCAGAAGAATCCAAGACACTAATTTGAAAAATATATGCACCCTTATGTTTATTGCAGTGCTATTTACAATTGCCAAGACTTGGAAACAACTGAAATGCCCATCAGTGGATGACTGGATTAAGAAACTGTGGTACATTTATACAATGGAGTATTACTCCGCTATAAAGAAGAATGAAATTGTACCATTTGCAATGATATGGATGGACCTAGAGACTATTATGTTGAGTGAAATAAGTCAGTCGGAGAAAGACAAATACCATATCATCTCACCTATATGTGCAATCTAAAAAACTGAATGAGCAAAGTAAACAGAAACATTGTCATAGATATAGAGGAAAAACAGGTTTGCTAGTTGGGCAGGGGTTGCGGATGAGGGAGAAGGTGAAGGGATTAGACAGCATAAATAGGTAACTACAATATTGCCACAGGGATATGAAAGACAGTTTGGGGAATATAATAATGTTGTAAATATTTTGTGGGGTGTCAGAATGTCACATGTCTTGTTAGGGAAACCACTTCATGGATGGAGTAGAGGCTTGATCACTGCACTGTATACCTGAAACTGATGTTGTATAATATTGTATGCCTTTATGGCATAATGTTTAAGATACACCGTTTGGAGACTTCCGGTAAAATGGCGGAATAGACAGACGCTGTGCTAACTACCTACCAGGATCACACAAAAATTACAAACAAATTATACAGTATTCAACCCTGGAGGTCCCTGAAACACTGGATGAACAGAACCACTAAACGAAGAACTTAAAGAGGAGGCCATGTGAGGTCTGGTAGGACAGGTGGAGACAAGAAAGGGCAAACCCCGTGAGGAAGGCCCTGGCTGTGGGGAGACTTCTCCGGTTGGGGGAGAGACCCTCTGGCCGCACACCGAGCTCACCAGTCCAGAGTTCCTTCGCCAGGAAGAGAAGTTCAAAGATAGCTGGCAGTAAATTAGTGAGGACTTTCTTTGCTCAGCTCGGTGAGGCTAAGAGCGGCTAGAGAATCAGTGGGGCCAGCGCACGGGCTTGCTCACCGGTGAGTACTTACCTGGTTCCTGGTGGAGGGAGTGGCTGTGTGAGCCGGGCCTGGGAGCCTGCGGGGACGGACTGAACTGAGCACCTTTGGTGCAAAGGCTGGAGGTTTTTGGACTGTTGTTCCCCTGGTGTGGAGCCTGCACGCAAGTGGTGTAGGGAGGGTGCCATTTTGTCAGGGTTGGGCCCTCCCACAGAGGATCAGGTCTGGGACCTCATTGGTCTGGTGGAGTTGGCGCAGAAGTGCATGTGTGCGTGCGCAAGCATGCGGCCTTGAATCCCCACCCTCCAACCGGCTTATACTGCGTTGCCAGGGAAACACCTAGTGGGAGTGCTCCATCTTCAACAGGCTGCTCACTGAGACGCAGAAGTGCGCAAGCCACCTTGGGTCCCTGCTCTCTGCACTGTGATTGCAGAGTTGCCAGGCTGGTGATTGGTTGTCGGGCTGCTTGATCTGATCTGCGTGCGAGCGGCTGATTGGAACAGGCTGAGATTGGGAGTTTTCCTGGGAGTGTTCGGCCGTGAATTGTATGCCTGCGTGATTCAGCCGCGGCTCTCCTGGTGATCTATCTAATACATCAAAGCAATCCCAGAGCGACAGCCAGAATGGGGAAACAAAGAAACATGTCACAAGTAAAAGATCAGAAGAAACCTCTAGAAATGGAACCAAATGAAACAGAGGGATCCAACCTTTCAGAGACAGAGTTTAGAACACTGATGATAAGAATGTTTAACAAACTTAGTGAGGACATAAGGAAGGGTAGAGAAATCATAAAAAACAACCAGTTAGAACTAAAGAATATAATAACTGAAATGAAGAACACACTCGAAGGCATCACCAGTAGCGTACATGAAGCAGAGGAGCGGATCAGCAATTTGGAAGATAAAATAGCAGAAATCACCCAGTTGGCACAACAAAAAGACCAAAGAATACAAAGCAATGAAAATTGTTTAAGAGCCCTATGGGACAATATGAAATGCAACCACCTTCGACTCATAGGAATACCAGAAGGAGAAGAGAAGAAGCAAGGGGTTGAGAATGTATTTGAAAAAATAATGACTGAAAACTTCCCTACCCTGGTGAAGGAAATCAACATACATGCCCAGGAAGTGCAGAGGGTTCCAAACAAGCTGAACCCAAACAGGTCCACACCAAGACATATTATAGTTAAAATGGGAAAGGTTAAAGACAGAGACAGAATCCTAGAGGCAGCAAGAGAAAGACAGCAGGTTACATACAAAGGAACTCCTGTTAGACTAACAGCTGACTTGTCTACAGAAACTCTGCGGGCCAGAAGGGAGTGGCAGGAGATATTCAAAGTGACACAAAATAAAGGCCTACAACCAAGATTGCTCTACCCAGCACGGCTATCACTTAAAATTGAAGGAGAAATAAAGAGCTTCTCAGAAAAGAATAAGCTTAAGGAATTCATTACCACCAAGCCAGCATGGCAAGAAATGTTAAAAGGGCCTTTTTAAACAAAAGAAAGGGGTAAACAAGCTAACCCAGGGAGACCAGGAATACAAATAACAAAAGGGCAATACATATGCACCTATCAATAATCATTTTAAATGTGAATGGGCTAAATGCTCCAATCAAAAGACACAGAGTGGCTGAGTGGATAAGAAAATAGGGCCCATGTATATGCTGTTTACAGATGGAATAAGATATTTCAAGCAAATGGAAATGAGAAAACAAAAGCTGGAGTACCAATACTTATTTTGGACAAAATAGACTTTAAAATGAGTACAATAAAAGACAAAGAAGGGCACTATAACCCTAATAAACATCTATGCACCCCACATAGGAACGCCTAATTACACATAACAGATTTTGACAGATAAAGACAGAGATCAACAGTAACACTGTCATAGTAGGGGACTTCAACACCCCATTGTCACCAATGGACAGACCCTTTAGACAGAAAATGAACACAGAAAGAGGAGCCTTAAATGACACTTTAGACCAGCTGGACTTCGTTGATATTTTTAGAGCATTTCACCCTGAAAAAACAGAATATACATTCTTCTCAAGTACAAATGGGACATTTTTTCCAAGATAGACCACGTTAGGCCAGAAAACAAGTCTCAATATATTTAAGAAGCTTGAAGTCATATCAAGCAGATATAAAGGAAAAACTGATGGTTGCTGTCTGGGAGGGAATGGCGATGAGGGAGAGGGGGAAGATTTTGGACAGCGTAGGTGGGTGACTACAATGTTGCTGCAGGGATATGGGGGCAGTTCTGGGAATGTAATTGATAATGTTGTGAAGAGACTATTATGTTAAGTGAAATAAGTCAGTCGGAGAAAGACAAGTACCATATGATCTCACTCATATGTGGAATCTGAAAAGCTGAAAGAACAATCAAAGTAAACAGACTCATAGATATAGAGGAAAAACTGAGGGTTGCTAGTTGGGAGGGGGTTGGGGATAAGAGGGAAGGGGAAGGGATTAGACAGCATAAATAGACAATTACAATATTGCCACAGGGATATGAAACACAGTTTGGGGAATATAATAATGTTGTAAAAATTTTGGATGGAGTAGAGGCTAGATCACTGCACTACACCTGAAGCTGATGTTGTATAATATTGTATGCCAAATGTAACTGAATATATAGATAGTCACGGGATGTGAAGTATACTGTGGAAGGGAGTCAAAGGAATTGTAATAGATATGTATGATATGGGGGGGAGGGGGGTGGTGAACTGGGGCAGGGGTGTTGTCACTTTGGGGGATAAAGAGTATAACTATTGCATTGTGTTGTAAACCTGAAAGTAATTTTAAAAAAATGAAAGAAAAAGAAAAAGAAAAAGATTCACCTAATATGCTCTTCAGAAAGAATTGACCTTAAATAAGATAAAGCATTACTCAGTTGATTTACTATGCAAAATATTTCTTTTTCATGCTTTAGTCAACTGGTGATGTATGGCAGATAGATTCCATGTGTGAGGGACTATTTTCATTGAGGTGAAGGAAGGTTGGTGTATTTTAAGTTTTATTTCTAAATTATCTTCCTGTATCTCTTTGCAAACTTCAGTGCTGCCTGCAGATGGGACTCCTCATTTACTTTAATCATCTCCATTCTTCTCATGTGTAACTACAATAGGGATGTTTAAGTAACAATGTCAAGATCATCTATTGTAAGTCTCTCTCATGCTCAGGAATCACTTCCATCTTCATGATCAGAAGGTGACTCACAAGAGAGCTTGAATTCCTGCCCAGTCATGTGCTTCCGGGTCACCAGTTTTTCTGCTAAGTATGCACATCCTTCCAACTTCTCCTTATTACCTGGAGGGACCCTCAGTAGTCACTTATTATTTCAGTTATCCAAATAATTTGAATAAAGGATGGTCATGAATGCTGTCTCCAACTCTCAGGGCTTACTCCAAAAGCTGAAAAACAGCAGATTATTTCACTTCGGGTGGTGTCAGTGTCATCGTGTGCCGCAGGGTGAGGGTAGCGGGTGGGCTGGTGAGGGAGAGGTGGATTCCTCACAGCTCATCTTTCCCAAAGAGTTTGAAACACAGGGGACACTTCTAAGTTCAGAAGTTCATATGCTTCTAGAACTTCGAAAGTGACAGGATGGGAGTGTAGAGGATGAAGAGGAACTTTCTGAGTCATCGTGTAAACTTGAAAGTACACAGCCTCTTTATTCGTGTCAGAAACAGAGACCATTGCTAGTGTTGGTAGCTCGTTGCTTCAGAAGAAGCTTCATAAGTTGGAGGAGGCCTGTTTGGCCAGCCTATGTCCAGAGACTCCTCAGAAGCCCAAGCTGCTGTGGGAAAGGTGTTACGAAAATTTGCCTTCATTGGCTAATGTTAAATTTTGTCTGTTGGCATTTTGTTCCCTCACGTGAGAGACTGCATGTGAGGTGATGGTTCGCTTAGGGTTAAGAGAAGTCTTGGTTAGGGGTTCAGAGAATTCCCCCCTTTGTCTCATTCCCAGCAGGGGAGCTATGAGATAATGTTGCTTTCTGTCTGTTTCGCCCACATCAACAGATGAAGTGAAGAAGTAGTTAAATTATATCAGGATGACGTGACAGGCATGTTGCCAAGTTTTGGAAGGTCTTGGGCCAAATGTCCCAAGCGAAAACAGTAGACGTTGTTTTCATCAGCTGGATAGGCAACATTCTTATCATTAACTGCCAAACCCTCCTGGAACTGGCTATTCCTTGAGAGGGGAGGCAGAAACAAAAACTTGGCTCTGGGGTGCATCTGAAGAAGGGAAATAAGAGGTTCAAATTTCCACATATAAAACAAGCAAGTCATGGGGATATGATGTACAGCATGGGGAATATAGTCACTATATTGTGATAGCATAGTACAGTGTCAGATCGTTGCTGGACTTATCATGGTGATCACTTCTTTAGGGATATAAATGTTGAATAACTATGGTGTACACCTAAAACTAATATAAAATACTGTATGATAGCTATATTTTAGTAAAAACCTGTTAAAAAGAAAATAAAACCAAAAAAATACTATTCTTCCAAAAGAAAAGATGAAATAGTGCCATTTGCGACAACATGGATGGATCTTGAGATTATTATGCTAAGCAAAATAAGTGAGACAGAAGAAGTTAAAAACCATATGATTTCACTAATATGTGGGATATGAAACTGAAAGCAACAAAGCAACAAGACAGACAAATAAAGAAACAAAAACTCATAGACACAGAGAATAATTTATTGATTATCAGAGCTAAAGGGGGAGGGGGATGGTAGATAAGGGTAAAGGCAATCAAATATATGGTGATGGAAGGAGAACTGACTCTGGATGGTAAACACACAATATGATATATAGATGATGTATTACAGAATTGTACTCCTGAAACCTATGTAACTTTGCTAACAATTGTCATCCCAATAAATTTTAATTTTAAAAAATTATTTAAATAATTTTCTTAAAAATATTGTTTTTAAATTATTTTTAGAAATCCTTCCCATTTCTGAAATGACATGTTTTCTAAGTCACCAGTGTTCTTGATAGATAATTAAAGGAAATGACAATTATTCCTCAATTAAAATATATATGAAGGGAGTAATCTTTTCATGTGTGTGTGGTTCACTTCTTTGAGACACTTCAGTGTGCTCAGTTGTGAAATGTGGATATTAATGGTATCTTTTCAATAGACCTTTGAGCATACTGAATGAGAAAATCATTTAAAAACCTATTGGTGTCTAACGTATATTGTATCCCAATAAATGGTAGCTATTATTATTATAGTCAGGAGATGAGCAAGTATACATAGGTGGTAATCAGCTTGCTTCCCAGAAATTAGTGCAGAAATTTGGCATATCAACTGGCCCTGATATGTAACTGTGAAAACAAACCAAATAGCTTAGTCCTTAAGTCTGCAGAATTATCTTTTTTTTGAGGGCAGTGTCACCAGCGCTTAACCACCACACCACTCAGCCGGCCCTGCAGAATTATCTTTTAAGAGAGGAATTTACATATGCAGGTGGGCACCAAGCACTAGAATGGAAAGAACAGACCTGGAAGACAGACCTGAGTTACAATCCAGGTGCGTGTGCTATGTGGCGAGAGCAGTGCAGGGCCACCATCTTCACGGGCGCTGCCTATCTGTCCACCAGGAGTCTGTGAGCTATATGAGAGTACAAAAGTGTGTAAGGTGCCCGGAATATAGTTAGGCACAAATAAATGGTGCTAAGGTGATTAGAAGCAGATTTTGCAAAAATAACTCATCCTAGGGAATTACCTGAAAAACAACCTCAAGCTGTGTTCTAGATTCACAGCCCAGAGAACCCACTCTGCTGGATATTGTTCTCTACAGTCCTGGGCAACAGCTCCCTGTTTAGTCACCAGGAGACCCTGCAAAACCTTAGTTATCTGTGAAACATTGTTAGGCTTATTCTACTATGTTCTCAAAAGTAGAATTTGGGGACACATTAAAACAAAACAAAGAGATACCCTGTTGCCAAATCCTTCCTTCACCAGAAAGCTAAATTCACCAGAATTACCTTTTCTGAAAATTCTAGTCATTCTGATTTTATTGAAATTTATTAAACTTGAGGTTTGAACAATAACATTTCTGGATGGGGTTGAGACAAATCATTTTTAAAAAGCATTATTAATGTGTTAAGCTCATGTATAAATCCATTGAAGCTGCATAAAGACTGGTATGTGAATAATCAAGGCAACATTATTCATTTAGCCCAAAACAATACATATCACCGGGGGTGCCAAAAAAAGTACACATTTTGAGAGATGTTATCTATGTATTGGTTTTCAAAGCTGAATTGAATTACAGTAGCAATGTGTGGTATGACATTGGCTCAAAAGACGGCATTAATCAAATGAATGCTAGCACCATTCATTGTATTACAATTTTAATACAGTTTTTTCATTTCTTGACATGTGTATACATTATTTTGGCACCTTCTGTATGTCCACAAACTGGAGAGTACATAAATAAAATGTGACATATCTGTACAATTGAGTGCTATTTAGCAATAAACAATATAAGGGAATGAAATACTAAAACAAACAAGCAAACAAAGAAACAAACAAAAAACCCAGAGAATAGCTAGTGGTGTGACATATTTTTTCAACTTTCTATTATGACAAATTTTAAACATAGAGAAAGACTAGTACAGTAATCTCTTACATGTTCATTACATACATTTAACACATAACATTTGTAACATTTGCATTGTCTGTATTACATTTCTGCTAGGAAGTATTTGAAAGCACACAGTATGACACTTCGTTGAAATACTACCCATGCGTTGTTTCGTATCAACTTTCCTCTCTCAGCACTATTGCACTTAGGAACATCAGTAAGAACTTCCTGATAGTTAATATTTAGTTCACATTCAAATTTCCCCTGGTTTTGATTCAAAGGTCAGTCCCCGTGTTGGTATACTTTCATTTTATGTAAAAGCAATTATCATGAAGGATCTAAACCGATATTTGACTTGTGAACAGTATTGAAGAAATACATGAGGTTACTGCCCTCAAGTTGCTGTAAGGAGCTGTGATGGGACAAAAATACCAGTGTGCGATCCGAGATAAGAAATGGGAGTCGACAGGTTGTAAGCCCACAGTAGAGCTTGATCAGCAGTGGGTCTGCATGTGGCTCTCCATGTCTTCCTGCATCATCAGCCAGAGGGCTTTTTGGGACTAAATAGGCAGAATGGGTGAATGACACCAATATGTAACATTTAGAGTTGCGTTATGTGTGTCTCATGTCCCTTTGCATGGCACTTAGTAAATGGTGAGTGAAAACACAGCCCCCGTTTTCAGAAGGGTCAATGTGGAGCTGCAGGGAGAAGAATGTTCCTGAAATAATAAAATTGGAGAAGAGGGCTCAGTAACATAGGGTTGAGGTGATGGAGAAACAGCCCAGCAGACACCTGGGCATTTTGAAAGACATTTAAGGCAAAGCTGTCCAACAGAGCTTTCTGCAAGGGAGATATTCTATGTCTGCACTGTCTAATGTGGTAGCTGCTGTATTGAACACTTGAGGCTAGTATGACTGGGGAACTGAATTTTAAATTTTATTTAATTTTAGTTATAATTTTAAAATAGTCACATGTACCTAGTTGCTACTGTATTGGACAGCACAGCTCTTAGCTCCCAGGACAATTGTCCCTCAGGCCACTGAACCAAGAGGATTCCAGCAAGATTCACAGCATTCACCAGACCAGCAGTAATAACAGGGGACAATTAAGCCAAATGTGGTTTACCTTCTATCCATCCCTGAGTCCATTTTTCTAATATAAGTTCTGTTTTAAAGATGTGCTTCTTCTCTACTAATACTATTAGACAATGAAAGTTGTTGGAAGGGAATAATGAGAAGATGAAAACTTCATCTTTTGGAAATGGAAACCTCATCTTTAGGGGAGAACCTCTCTCCTAATTGATTATGCCTTTTCAGGAGGCTGATACCTTATATGTTGAATGTAAAAAAATCAAAACCAAGATTTATCACCTTTTAAGACTTCCAATGTTCACATTGTGTAATTCTAGTAAATGTGGTCCAGGCACAGGATACACAGACTGATGTCCTTTTAAATTCAGGGAGATGAAGAACATGGAGAAATAAAAAGTAGATTCACTTGACTTATAACATGGTCTCTTGGGATCAGATAATCATTAGGAAAAATTACTTCTGTTTATTCCAGAGGCCCTGCGGGAAATCGTGTGCTGAGCAGTTAGAATAAGAAGAGGGAAACGCGCCTGATGAGCAGATACAGAGAGCTCTGTAACGCCTCCTCTGTGCGTCCCTCAGCTTGTACCACGTTGGTGCCCAGGACCTGGGTGTTGCTTTTGAGTCCTCAGCTGGCTGTGAACTGATGCTTCACTCCTTCCTGCTATCTCGTGTGGGGACAGAGTTTCAGTCTCCATCATGAACCTTCCAGGGAGTGATTCGGACTTCCACACAGAGGCCTCCCTCTCAGAGACCCCATCCAGGTGAGTCTGAGAGCCCAGCAGGTACTGAAGGAAAGGGTCAGAGAGGAAGGAAGCTGAGAACTCTTACCTGAGTCACTGCGACCCTAATCAGCCCAGAGACTAGAGACCACCGTGTCTGTGTTTGTGGTTAAGTAATTGATTCATGATTAATTCATTTAATATATTAATAAGTATGTTTGAATCTGCAATACAGGGGCCATAGTTAACAATTAAGTGATGGGCAGGATGTACCAAAGGTGACTCTGTAGAATGAGTGAGATGCATGAAATGGTTGCAGTACAATGAAAATATATCTGAGAAGTTATGCTGTTTAGGGAGTAAAATATAAAGTATTAGGTGTGGAGGCCGGTGCAGTGAAGTCAGAGTGTTCATATGAAATTTCTAAGATGGAGTGTATGTGGGCATGTTGTGTATTCACTGGAAAGAGACAGGCCAGGGGAGATAGAAACTACCTTGCAACAGACATTCCTGAGACATGCATTGCAGTATCTTCTTTCATGCTGGATATTCACATGAAAACATCATTTAATAAATCTAATGAGGAATACTAAATAGTTTTACTTTGAATTATTTCATTATTTGTGAGGCTGCATATATTTTCGTTTGATACTTGTTTACTTTCCTTTTGGAACAGGTAGTAGGAATTTCTATCCACACTCAGCCTTTTCCCCTGGTGGTCATTGTCGTGTATATTTTTAATGAGAAATTCTGTCATACACTGGGGAGTAAAAATTGAAAACTGACCAACTTCTAAGCAAACAAACAATTCAGTGATGGAGAAATTATGTGTGCAGCATTGAGTTCCTTCTAGAGGCTCAAGTGAAGTTCTGTTTCCCTTCCTATTTCAGTTTGTATTCTGCCCAGCTGCCTTCCTTGGCTCATGGCCGTTCCTTCATCTCCAAAGCCAGCAGTGTAGCTTCTTCATTTTGTCTCTCATTTCTACATCTAAGAACCATTGTGGTTACTTTAGTGCCACCTGGATGATCCTGACTCATCGTCTTAAAGTCAGCCATCAGCAAGCCTGTCCTATCTTCTACCCTAATCCTCCCTTGCTATAAAAATATCCAAAGCAAAGGCACTGGGATAAGGTGTGGATATATTTTGGAGGCCCTTATTCTGCTCACTACAAAGTCTCTTGCAAGTGTATTACTATGTGTCACTCAGGGGCCCTTATATAAGAGAATGGAACACAGAATTTATCAGTTTCTGGAATGAGTGAATACACATTCCACGCAATACACGCAAAGAGATATTTCTTTTAGAAGACCTATAAGTGCCTACACCTGACTCTGACACAGGACCTCAGCCTTGCTATTCAGTGTGGTCCAAAGTCTAGGACCTGTAGCATCAACACCCCCTGGGAGCTTGTTAGAAATACTGACTCTCTGAGACCCCAGGACCTGCTGACTCAGATTCTGCATTTCTGGTAGGATCCTTGTTGATTTGTAGATACACTCAAGTTGAAGTTTTGGTCTTGACTAGGTTTGTTCATCTTCTCACTGTTGACATTGGGGACTGAATAATAATTGGGTTGGGTGTGCTTTCTTGTGGATTGTGAGTGTTCAGCAGTATTCCTTCAGGAAATGCCAGGTGCTCCAGGCTCAAAATAATTTCTGGGTGAGAAACACTGTCAAGAGGCAACTGGAAAAAAACTATAATGGCCCATCATAGACTCCTATATTCACTTTGGACAGATCACTAAACCCCTCTTACTCCACCCCATGGCCTTTGCACAAGCCATTCCTTCTTCCAGGTACACACTTGCCCACATAACTTTGCCTCTCCCTTTCTTTCTTCACTGAAGTTTCTCTTCAGATGTCACCTAGTTTGAAGCCTTGACTAAATGCCCATGAAAACAAAAACATACTAGTCACTATCTTTTTTAGACATGCTTCCCTTTCTTTCAATGATCTGTCACCTGCTGAAATGTTATATATTTTTATTACTAGATTGCATATTTTTTCTCCATCATTGACTTGTGTGAACTTCTGCTTTTCAGTACTCTAATACTCACAAACTAGACAGCACCTGAAACATGGTGAGAACTCAATTTATATTCCAGAAATACATGAAGAATTTCTCATGAAAACTGTAAGATACATGACCCCTTTGGAAAGAAGCAGATTGGGGCAAAAATTCCTAATCTGAGATGGCACAGCAAACCTTTAGAAGGTACCATTCCACACAAAAATATTGAAATGAATCACTTCGCTATAAAACATAAATTGTAGCATTAGAGCTATCTGAGTAAAGTCAGTTTATTTGATAATTACTTATGTTATTTTCCTGCCTTGGAAGTCACCTCTTCCTCATGGAAACTGAGAATATTACAAGAGTTTCAGAATTTCTTCTCCTGGGACTTTCAGAGGAGCCGGAACTGCAGCCCCTCATCTTTGGGCTTTTCCTCTCCATGTACCTGGTCACTGTGTTGGGAAACCTGCTCATGATGCTGGCCATCAGCTCAGACCCCCACCTCCACACGCCCATGTACTTCTTCCTCTCCAACCTGTCCTTTGTGGACATCTGTTTCACCTCCACCACCATCCCCAAGATGCTGGTGAACATCCAGACACAGAGCAAAGTCATAACCTATGAAGGCTGCATCACACAGATGTATTTTTTCACACTGTTTGGAGTGTTGGATGACTTCCTCCTGACTGTGATGGCCTATGACCGCTTTGTGGCCATCTGTCACCCCCTACACTACACAGTCATCATGCACCCCCGGCTCTGTGGACTGCTGGTTCTGGTGTCCTGGATCATGTGTTTCCTGATTTCCTTGTTACATAGCTTATTGATGCTGAGGCTGTCCTTCTGTACAGTCTTGGAAATCCCTCACTTTTTCTGTGAACTCAATCTGATGATCCAACTTGCCTGTTCTGACACCTTTCTTAACATCATGGTTTTGTATTTTTTAGTTGGGCTTCTGGGTGGTGGTCCCCTGGCCGGTATCCTTTACTCATACTCCAGGATCGTTTCCTGTATACGTGCAATGTCATCAGCTCAGGGGAAGTATAAAGCATTTTCTACCTGTGCATCTCACCTCTCTGTTGTCTCCTTATTTTATTGTACTATGCTGGGAGTGTACCTCAGCTCTGCTGTGACCCAACGCTCACAGTCAAGTGCAACAGCCTCAGTGATGTACACTGTGGTCACACCCATGCTCAACCCCTTCATCTACAGTCTCAGGAACAAAGACATAAAGGGGGCTCTGAAAAGATTCTGTGGGTTTACAGGTATTAAAAGAAAAATCCTCCTGAGGCTGAAAAAGTGCCCTTGATTTCATGTCTCCAAGTCCATATCCAGCCATTATGATTCTTTAATCAGACTGTGTTTGTGGAATTTGCTTTTTCTAATTTTATTCTGGTATTTTTATTATTTTTGGCCTAATTTCTCTATACAATTTTTTTCAATTATTATTTTTTTCCATTACAGTTGATACTCAATATTATTTTATATTAGTTTCAGGTGTACACTATAGTGGTTAGACAGTTATGTAATTTAGGCAGTTAGTCCCCCCATTAGTCTAGTACCCACCAGGAACTATAGATAGTTGTTGCAATACTATTTATTATTTTGTATGCTGTACTTTACATCCCTGTGACTATTTTGTAACTACAAATTTGTATTTGTTAATCCCTTCACCTTTTTCACCCAGCACCCCAACACTACCCCGCTGGCAAACATCAGTTTGTTCTCTGTATCTATGTGTCTTTTTCTTTTTTTGTACATTTATTTTGTTCTTTGGATTCTACATGTAAGTGAGATCATATGGTATTTGTCTTTTTCTCTCTGACTTATTTCATTTAGCATAATACCCCCCAGGTCTACCCATGTGTCACAAATGATAAGATTTCATTCATTTTTATGGTTGAGCAAGAACCCATTGTATATACTTGTGTGTACCACATCTTTATCTAGTAGCCAGTTGATTGGCACTTAGGTTTCTTCCATATCTTGGCTAAGGTAAATAAAGCTGCAGTGACCATAGGGGTGTATATAGCTTTTCAAATTAGTGTTTTGGATTTCTTTGGATAAATACCCGGAAATGGAATTGAGGAAACTCCATACTGTATTGGCTGCACCAATTTGCAATCCCACCAACAGTGCACAAATGGTTCCCTTTTCACCACATCCTCACCAACACTTGTTGTTTGTTGATTTTTCATTATGTCCTTTCTGATAGGTGTGAGGTCATATCTAATTGTGATTTTAATTTGAATTTCTCTGATGATTAGTGATATGGAACATCTTTTCATATATCTACTGGGCATCTGTATGTCCTCTCTGGGGAAATTTCTATTCAGGTCCTCTGCTCATTGTTTCATGGGATTGTTTGTTTTTTTGAGGTTGAGTTGCATGAGTTCTTTATAAATTTTGGATATTAACCTTTTATCAGATGTATCATTGGCAAATGTCTTCTCCCAATGTGTAGGTTGTCTTTTCGTTATTAGAAGGTTTTCTTTGCTGTGCAAAAACTTTTTAGTTGGATGTAGTTCCATTTGTTTATTTTTTCTTTTGTTTCCTTTATGGTTTTGGGTCTTACATTTAAGTCTTTAATATATGTTGAGTTTATTTTTGTATATGGTGTAAGAAGGTGGTCCAGTTTCATTTTTTGGTGTGTATCTGTCCAGTTTTTTCAACACCATTTATTGAATAGACTGTCTTTATCTCACTGTATATTCTGGCCTCATTTGTCATAGATTAAATGACCATGTAAATGTGAGTTTATTTCTGTGCTCTCTTCAATTCCATTGAATTATGTGTCTGTTTTTATGCCAGTACCATGCTGTTTTGAACACTATAGTCTTGTTGTAGACTTTGATATCAGGGAGCATGATATCTCCAACTTTGTTCTTTCTCAAGAGTGTTTTGGTTATTCGGAGTCTTCTCTGATTCCATATAAATTTTAAGATTATTTGTTCTAAGTGTGTGAAAAATACACAATTAATATTCAGAAATCATTTGCATTTTTATACACAATAATTAACTACCAGATAGAGAAATAAAGAAAACGATCCCATTTATAATAGCACCAAAAACCTACGAATAAATTTGACCAAGGAGGGGAAAGTCCTGTACTTGGAAAATATATGAAAGTGAAGAAAGAAATTGAAGAAGAAACAGTAAATGGAAGCATATGTTGTGCTATTGATACGGGCCAAGTGAGTAGCCCCCCCTCCACCCACTGAAAAACTTCTAAGTTTTCTCTCCTATAAAAATTTTAAGCCTCCTTTTCCCTAGTTTCTTAGCTCCTTAGCCCCTAGCTTTGATTACTCTTCTAATCAGTTTCTGAATCCTAAAGATTAACCCTAGCCTGAATCACAGATATCTCACACCCCTGCTTCAGATAACTACTTAAAAAAGTCTGTGACTTTCCAATATCTCCCAAGCCATTCCAGACCTAACTCTTGGATAATTCCATCCCAGAAACTAAAAAGGTTTGAATATTTCCCCAGGCCAGTGTACTTGTTGATTGTAATCATTGAAGCCTAATGATTCTTTCCAAACCCATCCTGGGCCCAGCTCCTGGACAATTGACACCACCTGAGTGACCAGTTTGAATGGCCACAGGCCCCATAAGAGCTAATGGATTTATTAATTAAAATATATTTTTCTTCATTCAGGGGCCTGGGGGATACAGATGATACCCCAGCAAGATTGTCGGTCACACCCAAAGAAGCCAACAGGGTCTTCCAGGTGGATCTCGAGACCCATTCCTCTCATCTGAGATCAGCCAGGATGAGAGTTCCTTGAATCCCCCAGTTGGCAGGATTCAAGGAATCCTGCCCAGCAGGAAGCAGATACAGAAGAAGACACCTCCTGTCCCTCAACTTCCCATAGAGATTTTATGGGGATCACGTCTCTCAAAGGGAAAACAAAGCAGGCAGTTAGAGGCAGGCATTGATTGGGTCTCTGCATTCCTACATGTCCAACACAACCCACAAAATGCAACCACCCAAAAGACCTTCCCTCTCAGCCCAAAACTTCTCCTTTTCATTGTAATTTTCTACCCCTATGAGGAAACAAATGCATACAAAATACTTGACTGGATTAGACCAATCACTCACATCTGCTCAGTAAAGATTACATGACCTTCATTTCACTTGGGCTTCATTATACCATCAGTATAATATCATACGTATGCCCGGAAGTTCATTAATATCATTATAACAGACTGAATTCTGGGATGGAACATGTGCAGTCTAAAAAGATGAGGTAATAACAATGGAGTATTGCACAGCTATAGAGAAGAAAGAACTCGTACCAGTTGCAATGATATGGATGGATCTAGAGACTATTATGTTAAGTGAAATAAGTCAGTCAGAGAAAGACAAATACCATATGATCTCACTTATATGTGGAATCTAAAGAACTGAATAAATGAGCAATGTAAACAGAAATAGTCTTAGAGACACAGAGGAAAAACTGATGAAGGCTAGATGGGATGTGGATGGGAATGAGGGAGAAGGAGAAGGGACGAGGCAACACAAACTGATAACTACAATACTACTGCAGAGACAGAAGAGACAATTTAGGGAATATAATCAATAAGGTTGTAAATATTTTTCTTAGGGGATCAGAAGGACTCATATCTTGTCAGGGAGAACACTTCATGGATGGTGTAGTGGCCTGACCACTTCACTGTACATCTGAAGCTGCCACTGAATAATATTATATGTCAACTATAATTTAACACATATATAGTCATGGGATGTGGAATATAGTGTGGGGATGGAGTCAAAGGAATTGTAATAGATATGTATGATATGGAGGGTGGGGAGCAAGGGAGGGGGAGGGGCAGTCACCTTGTAAGGGGTGAAAAAGATAACTATTGCATTGTTTTGTACATCTGTAACTAATAATAATAATAATGATAATAATGTTTAAAAAAAAAAAGATGAGGTAATAGCCTGTTGTCAGTCATAGGTGTCAATCAAGTGGTCCCATGCCCAGAGAGGAACAGCCCATTTCAGAGAAAATTAGGATAAAAGCTCCAACTCCTGGCCAGTCAGCTCCATTTAAGCTCCTTCTTTAGCTTAGCCCGCTCCAAACTTTTTGGAGGGTACTTTCTCTTCTAATAATGGCCTTTGAGTCATTCTCTACTGATCAGGCTTGCTTTTATTTCTTTGAAGTGTACTATCTCTTCTAATAAACTGCTCTTTCACCACTATACATTTATGTCTCGTTCAATTCTTTGCTCGAGACACCAAGAACCTGGACATCATGCCAGGAAGAGCTATCAGATAGGAGAAATTAAGAATGTTAAAATGTCCATACTGCCCAAAGCAATCTGTAGACTCAATGTGATCCCATCAAAATACTAATGGCATTTTTCTATATACAATTTTAGTAACCATTTGATTCAGCTTTCTACTCTGTCTGTCATATAGACAGGTTTTCCCTGTCCTTTTTCCAAACTTCACAAAGTTGTTTCCAACCTTGTTCAGAAATATTTGGAAATTCCTGGTTACGTCATGGGCAACATGGATTTCTTAAGAATAATTTCTTCTCAAGAGGAATACATTATTGTAAGTAATGTGTTATTCCTTGAAAGAGAGAATAGTCATAAGTTGCACTACTCATATGAAAAATATTTCACTTGGCTACTGAGGCAATTTTATATAATTTTATTTCATAGGAATATCTGAAACCACAGTTTTCACTTTTGTGTCCCTCATTCTTTCTACATTGGTAGCTTCACTGCTCTTCCTGATAATGTGGACTTCATCATTGTTCACTTTAAGTCTCAGCCTGTTGATGGTGTTGCTATAGGCTGGGAAGGCCTGGAGCACTGGCTTGGGCCCCCACTGCTTGTGATCAGACCTGAGCCAAGTTGTGGCTGCACCAACCCTTGTGGTCCTTATGTAATCGCAACAACCATCAGGGAAATATGAAAACACAAGTTATATTACTCACAGGTCCAGCATGTCTGAGGGCCACACAGGAAGGTCTGGGGGAGGGAGAGAGATAGAAACAGAGATAGAGACACAGTGAATTGACTGAGTAGGGGCGGGGGGACTTGGATGCTTATCTAGTAGCCATGGAATTCACCTAACAATATGGCTTTTTGAGATGTAAGCCTCCTAAATCAGAAGTTTAATGTCAGGCATCCACACTAGTAACTGTATTTTATACCTGGTCTCCTGATTTTATTGTCTGATTCACATTAGTGCCCAGAATAGCCACAATAGTCACTGGTGAAAACTGATTATCAAGTATGTATCTCCTACTGTGGTCTATATGTAAACATACACAAGAGTTTCAGAGACAAATGGAAAGTGAGGTATATATGAGATTCTGAGCTAAGGATGAGCTAAGGCACCCAGGACTTCAGAGGCAAGGAAGGTCATTAGCAGGACAATAAGAAGAGCAGAAGTTCAGTAGTTAGAAGTTTGCCCTACCCTGTACATAGGTCATAAAACTTATCTCTGATGATAAGTCTTATTATGGGCAAGGCCCCAAATTAACATTCTTTAAGAAAAAGGTAAAAGTTTCTCTTGGGCCTGCAGGGTCTCAAAAAGAATCCACATACATATCTTGGGGTGACTTGTTCTGAACTTCTACCATAGTGACCTCGTTTCATTCTTTTGCAAGTAACTGTCCAGTGTTCTTATCACCATCTATTGGAGAGACTCTCCTTTCCTCATTGTATATTCTTGGCTCCTTTCTCATAAATTAATGCCATATATGTGTGGTTTATTTCTGGGCTCTATTCAGTTCCATTGATCTATGTGTCTGTTGTTATGTCTGTTTTATTGCCAATGAAAGAATATCCAGCCTAAGAAAAAGTCTTCTAAGGGTTTATGTGTGCCAAACTGATGACCACTGCCGGGAAGCAAAATCTCAACAGATTGAGAAAATGTCCTGGAGTATGGCCATTTTGCAACTTATATTTGCATTGGACTAGAAGGAGGAGATATCAGGAAGGTTACATGATTTCATTGGTGGAAGATTAGGGAGGCGGGTGAAAGCAAAGTGGGGAAATCTTGGGCCGAATAAAAAGTTAAACAGAGAGACACCTGCATCTTTACATTGGCGGGTACAGGATAGTTAACATTTAAGCATGTAGAGATGGTATGTGGGCAACAGGATAACAATATGGTCTTGTGCTCTGGTGCTGGGAGTGGTGCCTCCAAGGGGTCTGGAAAGAACATCACTCTGACATTCCGAAGGTATGCTATCTTAGATGCACAAAGACAATAGACATTTTCTTTCTTTTTTTTTTTTTTTGAGGTTTATTGTGGTGACAATTGTTAGCAAAGTTACATAGATTTAAGATGTACAATTCTGTAATACATCATCTATATATCACGTTGTGTGTTCACCACCCAGTTAGTTCTCTTTCCATCACCATATATTTGTACTGACAAGAGAATTTCAAAGTTGAAGATTGACCTTTGTCAAGGAAGTTGCGTATCTGGCATGTGCGACCCACCATGGCCTGATTTTAGTTAGGAATATTTATGCTCAGATCATCCTGTGTGGTTCTTTGGTGTCTGCGTTTGTAAGGCCAGCCATGCTTGTCAGGTTGAGTATGTGGTCCGTTTTTCGTCTACACCATACCGTTTTGATTACTATAGCATTGTAATGTAGTTCAAAATCAGGGAGTATGTGATGCCTCCAGGATTGTTCTGATTTCTCAGGATTGTTTTGGCTGTTCAGGGTTTTTGGTGGTTCCACGTAAATTTTAGGATTGTTTGTTCTTTTTCTGTGAAAAATGCTGTTGGACTTTTGATAAGGATTTCAGTGACTCTGTAGTTTACTTTGGGTATTGTTAAAAAACAAAAATCAATCGAGTAAATTTGGAGACCTAATTGGCTTTATTAAGGGATTCATGAATGAGGCAGCATCCCATCCAGCAACTAGAAGGAAACTGCCAGGGGTTGTACAAAATGGAAGGTTTTTATACAAAGAAGGATGGGGCATGGCGCCATTAACAAAAGAAAGGAAAAGATTAATTTTAGACCAGGATATTTTCTTTGGGGAGGAAAGGAACTGCACGGGTTTTTCTCCTGCTGATCCCCTCTTCTTTCCATGGGTGATAGAAAGGGCCCATGTGACCGATTACTTTATGGGCATTTTAACAGAAAATTCAAGACTGGTTGATTAAGATTTCATAATATAATGAAATATAGGTTTCCACCTATAATATAGGTGGAAACTGCCATTAGGTCCAGGATTAAATCTAGGTTTGGCCTCATGGGCTTTTAGCACCAGTGACGCCATTTTGGTCCTGTGGTTTTCTCTTTAACTGTAGTATGGACATTTTAACAATATGAATTCTTCCAATCATTGAGCACAGAATATCTTTCCATATATTTGTGTCTTCTGTAAAATGGATAAATTGGTGAATATAAGGAGCCATACAGAAATTAAGAATATGTATTACATGAGCATATATTATATATTAACATATCTTATATACTAATACCTACATGTATTAATTATATAAAAATTTATGATTAATCTATGTAATCAATATATAATTAATTGCTTTGTTATATGGTTGTAAAAAATGTAATCACCCTGATCCTATTTCCTCATTTGTGATGGTGATATGGGATGATGAACCTAATTCAGGTGGATGCTGTTAGGAATAAATAAAATATTTCTTAATATCTGATGACTGTAAGAACTCTATCACAGGTAAAGAGTGTATGTATACATACATATATGTGCATTTTTTTAAATTAAAGTTTATTGGGGTAACAATGGTTAGTAATGTTACATTGGCAACAAGTGTATAACTCCGTAATACATCATCTATATATCACATTGTGTGTTCACCACCCAGAGTCAGTTCTGCTTCCATCACCATGTATTCTCCCTTTTACCTTCATCTACCACCTCTCTTCCCCTTTATTCGCTGATAACCCCTAGATTATTGTCTATGTCTATGAGTTTTTTCTTTGTTTGTTTGTTTGTCTTGTTTCTTTGTTGCTTTCAGTTTTATATCCCACAGAGAAACCTGACTTTATTTCAGGTAAACACACACGTGCACCACACAGATTCATTAATAATGTCACCATTAATGTTGAAATAAATCTGGAAAGAAATTTGGACGGGATAGAATTTAAAATAATAAATGGTTGAATTAACATGAAACTACAATACTATAAGAATTAGAAATTTAGATATATGGATTAAAGTAGAATGGTTGATCTTAATTTTAGAAATAAATTACATTTCCTATCTTAATGCACAAAGGCCTCAGAGTCAGAACCACATTTACTTTATTCAATGGGGAATTCATTAGACCAGCTAATAGAGCAAATCCCCCAAATTGACTTTATATGTCTTCTTCTACTTCAGGTGGGAATTCAATAAATGTACTTTGGAATTCAAGCAAATAGAATAAACTGAGAGGGTAAAATTTACTATACTACAAAAAATATATACATTTATTGGATAAATGTGTTACATTCCTGTTGTAACAAATTACAACAGTAGGGGTATAAAAGAAACAAATTCATGTTCTTACTGTCTTAGATTTCGGAACCCTGTAACAAGTCTCAATGAACTAAAATCAAGATGTCTGCAGTGCTGATTTCTTCTGGAGGCTCCAGGAGAGAGTCCATTTCCTCTCCTGTTTCAGTTTCTCATGGTCACAAGCATTCATTGCCTCCTGGTTCTCTCTAGGTCTAAACGAAGCAGTGGAACATCTTCCAATCTCCTTCTGATTACAACTATTCCTCCTTTTCTTCCACATTCTAGGACTGTGGTCATTATATTAGTCCTACCTGCATAATCACTACCAATCTTTTTATCTTAAAGCTGCAGGCTGATAGCATAAGTATTGCATGGGCTACCTTAGTGCCCCCCTTAGTATATAAAGTAATATATTTAGAGTTTCCAGGGATTAGGTTGTGGACATTTTCTGGAGGCTCTTATTTTGCCTATTACAAAGTCTTTTTCAGGACTTTTATTACCTGGTGACATTCAAGGGCGCTTGTATAAAAAAAACAACACAGAGTTTATCACAGCCTCTGAAATGAGTGAGTACAGTCATGCACTGCATGATGACATTTCGGCCTATGAGGGGAACCAATAAACAATGATGCTCCCATATGATAATAATGTTGCTAAAAAAAATCCTATTGCCTATTGACATCATAACTGTAGGAACATCCTTGTAATTCAACACACTACACAAACACTTACCATCGTTTTACAGTTGCCTACAGTATTCAGTGTAGTAACATGCTGAATAAGTTTGTAGACTAGGAGCTGAAGGAAACAGAATTTATCACCCCGAAATATGTCAATTGGGTATAAGGATTATTTTAGGTTGGTTAATTTTTAAAAACAGCAGACTTGAGAGAAGCTCTGAAAACCAAGTACTAGTTACCCATGGAAGGGATATTTACATTTGTAAGGAAAATCGCCATTTATGAGGGGTTGTGTTCCACCACAAGTCAATGCTTTGAAGAGCCAGAGGACCTAGTCAAGACAGAGTCCTCAGTCTTAGGCCTTTGAGGAACTCTAACTCAGGGTTGGGATAAGGTGCTAGGAGGTGAGACCTCTGGCAGGTGGGAGAGTCAAGGAGAAGGTGTAACAAAAACAGGACTCATTTGACTTCTCACCTATTGCCTTGGGAAGATAGAATCAGCAGGAAAAATTTCCATTCTGTCCACATCAGTGTTTCACAGGGAAATCGGGTGCCCAGGGGTGGCAGTCACAATGGAAGCGGTGCCTAATGAGCAGACAAATGGAGCTGACAGTATCTCCTCTGTTGCATATGCAAGCCTGGGCTTTACAGGACATATGTGTTGCTTTTGGATTCCTAAGCCTGTTGGGGACCAATGCTTCACTCCTTCCTGCTGTCTTATCTGGGAACAGAGCTCAGTTTCCATCATCAACCATCCAGGGAGGAATTCAGACTTCCACACGGAGTCCTCCCTCTCAGACCCCATCCAGGCGAGTCAGAGAGCCCAGCAGGTGCTGAAGGAAAGATTCAGGAGGATGCAATATGAGAACATTCACCTGAGGTCACCTGAGAGTCTAACCAGCCTAACCCAGAGTTCAGAGATGGCCATCTTTGTTTGATAGGCAGACTAATTAAATTTTTTACAGTTTCTTTTAAAGAAATTTTTATTAAATTTATTGGGATGACACTGATTAGAAAAATTATATAGGTTTCAAATGTACAACTTTATAATATATCATGTATCTATTGCATTGTACGTTTTTTACTGAAAATCAATTCTCCTTCCATCACCATATATTTAACCCCTTTTACCTGCTTCTACCATCCCTCCTCTCCCCTTACCCTCTAGTAACCACTAAACTGTTTTCAGTGTCTATGAGTTATTGTCTCTTTGTTTGTCTTGTTCATTTGTTGCTTTCAGTTTTATATCCCACATGGGTGTGAAATCATATGGCTGTCGACTTTTTCTATCTGGCTTATTTTGGTTAGCATGATATCCTCAAGATCCATCCATGTTGTCACAAATGGCAGTATTTCATATTTTCTTATGGCTGAGTGATATTTCCATTGAGTGTATGTACCACATCTTCTTTATGCTATCATCTCTCAGAGGACACATAGGTTGTTTCCATGTCATTACTACAGTGAATAATACTGCAGTGAGTCTAGGGGTACATATACCTTTATGGATAAATGTTTTCGATTTTTTGGGTAGATATCCACTAATTAATTTTTTTATTATGTTAAATTGAAGTTTTTTCCACTAATTTTACTGTTTGGCATTCAAATCCTTTATATACGTACAGATGTGATTGGGGAAATGTATGAGAGTTATACATTTTGTGTAGTCAATTCTATCAGTCTGTCTCTATACATCCTCTCCCATCTTAAATGACTTTTTTTTTTTTTTTGCATTCATTGATTGCCTCTATCTTTTCCTAAGCATATTTGAAGCCATTCATAGTGTTACAGGTAGAACCTATAACAGTAGATAAGGCTTTCCTTCACAAAGGGGTATTTCTATGTTTTTCATTCCAGTCTTTGCCTATTTATATGAATTAGAGGCCCATAGTGATGTAATTAAGTTATTATATTTGATAACTTTCTTTTTAGGGTTGGTCAGACATTTTTATTTAATTTCACTACAAATAGTTACTTAAATCCAATATATTTTTTAAAAGATTTTATTGGGGAATTGGGGGAGGGGAACAGCGTTGGGGAATCGGGGAAGGGGAACAGACAAGTTGCTGTCTTTTTGTTCTTCAGTCTAGTTGCAGAGGACGTCGCTTCACTGGCCCATGCTGGCATCGTCACTGCGCTCTTCCTGGATGAGGCAGATTGGTCGCCTCTGGATGGTCGCTCACCGCGGCTATTGGCAGCTCACACTGGCTGCCGGCCACTCACGCTGGCTGCTGGCCACTCACTGTAGCCTATGGCAGCCCACTGCAGCAGGGGCTGCAGCCTACACCATCGCCAGGGCTCACAGCCCAGCTCCAGGTGGACCTCTTGTTATCTGTAGAGGGCAGTGTCACTGGCCCTCATATGTGGGATCTGAACTGGGCCTGCTGGCATCCCAAAACCAGCTCTTAACCAATGCGCCACTTGGCCAGCCCTTAAATCCAATATTTTTAACCTGGTTTTATTTCCCTACTCATTCTTTTCATTTTATGAGATTTCCATTTCTCAACATTTTTTTCTTGTTAATGCATACCTTTGTGAAACCACATAAGTGAACAAATAAGGATGGTCCCCGTTATTTGATCTCACATTATAAAGGAGAAGACCCAGTACAATGAAAAAGTGTGGTATGTCGTCATGTTCTCAGTGATAAAAGTATGAAGAAAGGGGATTGACCAATAATTTTGGCCAAAGCTGGAGCTTATAGAATATGCCTGGGGAAGACTTTGCGTGTTGGACAAGGAACAGAACCAAGACGAGTGTACCCATTAGATGTGACACAAAAGAGGTCAAGACTCAAAGCCCAAGAATAGCAAAGGAAAGAATTCCACAAAGAAAAGTGAGAGAAGGGCCAGCCTCACCCACTACTGGGCCATGTAAAAACAAGGGTGATCTAATAAACATGGAATAGGTGCAGGAATAACAATTAGGTCAGGGGCTGAGGTGGATGTGTGATGAGGTCAGTGGAGCAGGAAAGGTCCCCTTAATGTGTGGTCCCTTGAGTCTGAGGTAACTTGATCACTCCACCTGGCTCTCTGCTGGGCTCATCATCTTTTTGGTTTTCCCTCATTGGCAGGAAGTGACCATTTTGAACTAATCTTGCATGTATTGCAGTGGCTTCCTGGGTTTTTTTACTGTGTCCCAAAGTAAGATATTCCTTTTTCATTGTGACCTAGCATATCTACACACAAGATAGCAACACACACACACACACACGACTGAACAAAGAGACCATGAAACAATTATTCACTCGTATGTACCTTCACTATGTATGTACAAATATTTTCTTTTGTACCTTATTGATTCTATTCTATTTAATTCTTACAGACCATCGTCTGACGCCTTTATGTGTCCAGACCTCAGATTATGGAAAACATTCCTCTAGCATGTTCTCCATACCTAGGTTAGTATTTCCTCCTTCTCTTTTCTCTCTCATCATCAGCAATTTCTGTGAGAATATGTTCTCTCCATCATAGAATACATATTTATTCAGCTGCTGTTCCCATCTAAGCCAAGTCTGGTGGGGGGAGGCAATCACAGTCTCGCAGGGGAAAAAAGACATGGTATTAAATAAAAATTATAGCATGGACACCCTAACACTTAAATTAAATTCATGAGAAGGTGCATTACCACAGAAAAACTGTGATAATGTTAGGAATAAAAGGCTCATGAAGGAGAGGATCCAGTCATTTTGAATTTGGAGGATGGAGAAGGGGGTGGAAAATTCCAGAAAGACCAGTGGGGAGACTGTAAGCAGAAGGAAGCACGTGTGCACAGGCTCTGAGCCTTGAAGCTGTAGTGTCAGATGAAGCTGAGAGTCAAATTCAATGTTTGGGAGATCAGTGTGAGCGAGGGTAGGGCCCTGTGAGGGAAAAGATGGCAGAAATGTCACAGAGACTTGAGCCTTTTGTTTGAAGCTACAGAATTTTGGTTTCTATCTCCATTGGAGAGTCACTAAGGGGATAAAAATCAGGGAGTTCGATGATCACCTTTATAATGTACTGAGATCTCCTTGAGACAATGCAAATATTTGGGTAGAGGGGTTCCAGCCTGTGCTAGATGGGAGATGACAAGGAAGTGAAATGAGGCTGTAGAATTGGGGACTGAGAGGTGCGGAAGCATTGGAGACATTTGAGAGGTAGAAGAAAATAATCAGCCTCATCTCATCACCAGAGAGAGCCATTCATTTTCCAACAGGAAGGACCTGGGCTAAGCCTTTCACATACATTGTTCAAATCTGTCACCACTCTGATGGACACCTCTGTCTGCACTATTTGGGTGATATCAGCATTTAGAATGAGCCGGTTGTCTTTCCTGGTTCAAAATGCTAAGAAGGGGTAGATCCCAGAATCAAAACCCGGGTGTTTTTTTTGTTGTTAAGAATCTAGCTGTCTTTTTTTAAGCCAGACATTAAAGAGATGTGCAGAAATGTCAAATAATGATATTCTTTTTCATACAAGTATTTTTTTGGAAAAATATGGTTATTTTTCATTAAACTATGTTAAATACTTCATGGGCTTATTGTTATTTTTAAATGAATCAATAATTTTTTTAATTTCTTGGTTTCATTTTCTTTTTAAAGATTTTTATTAAAATATAACTATCATATGGTATTTTATATTAGTTTTAGTGTACACCATAGTTATTAAACATTTGTATACCTGATGAAATGATCACCATGATAAGTCCAGCAACCATCTGACACTGTACCATGCTGATACAATATAGTGACTATATTCCCCATGCTGTACATCACATCCCCATGACTTACTTGTTTTATACGTGGAAATTTGAACCTCTTATTCCCCTTCACCTATCCTCCCCATTTTCTAATTTTTCAATTACAGTTCAAATTCAATATTATTTTATATTAGTTTCAGGTGTGCAGTATAGTGTTTACACATTTATATAATTTAAGAAGTGAACTCCCTGACTAGTCTAGTACCCACCTGGCACTATATATACTTATTACTATATTATTGACTATATTCCTTATGCTTTGATTTACATCCCCATGACTATTTTGTAACTACCAGTTTGTAATTCTTAGTCCCTTCTCCTTTTTTACACCCCCCCCCCCAACCTCCCTTCTCTCTGGTAACTATCGGCTGGCAAACACGGCTTTCTGATTCCAAAAGTTTTGCACTTAATGTCATTTATAAAAGTCTCTCCCAGTTTCAGCTTTAAAAATACCTGCTTTTCACGTACATTGTATATTTCCTTTTGTTAGTTGTAGGTTTATTCTCTTTACACATTTTCTAGAGGGATGTTCTATTTGTAAGGTGTCTTGACAACATAAAGATATGATTCATTTCTCTTTTAAATAAAGTATTATTTGCTATTTCATTGGTTATTCTGGGCATTGAGGCACTGTACCTGCAGCTGGCATGTCACCAGAACCAAGGAAGTTTTCTTCATCACTCTGGGACCAACACAGATTATTAGATATTCTCTCTCTCTCTCTCTCTCTCTCTCTCTCTCTCTCTCTCTCTCTCTCCATTTCATCTATCTATTGAACTGATTTATTCAAATATGGGGCAGAAAATGGGCATAGCAAAATGGAGCCCCATTTTTACACGTCCATTGGAGGTTTACCAACTGGAATTTGGGTGTTCTTTCAATATTCTCTAAGGGAAAGGTAATCTGATGTTGACAGCATTCCTTGTATCTGTTCTTTCTTAATTATTTTGCTTGGAGGTGAGTGAAGCTGGTAGTAACATAGCCCCAGGATGTCATAGTGTGAGTGTGTGTGCATGTGTGTGAGTGTGTATGTGTGTGTGTGTTGTGTGGTTTATGGAGCATGAGCATTTGTCAGGGCAGGGGTACTAACTCATATACTCCAAAATCTGTCCCTTAAAATACAGATGCCAGAAAGTTAACCAATAGATGGAGTAAAGAAGAGATCACTTCTACTCACTGGATTCCTTGGTAACAAAATGAATATAATGGAAGGAACAACATGTGACCGTCGGACTCCCTGTGTCTTGGTTTCATCTGTAGCAGACAGGCTTTCTCATTCCTCAACACTCTCAGACATCATCCTCATCACTCTCCTTACTCACTCCCCTCACCACATGGCTGCCTTGGAGACTTGATTATTTGAACTGAGTGCCAACCTCAGGCCTTTGCAATGGCTCTTTCCTATGCAGGCGACACATTCCCCAGATGTCTTCTTGTTTTCCCCTTGTTTTCCTTCAGGTATCTATTAAATGGCACGGTGTTTGCTGGTCTTTCTCGATTCCCAGTGAGAATAATACACTCATCCACTTTCTTTTATGTCTACTTTCTTTATCTGCAAAGCACCTACACAGACTGACATGATATATGATTTTGTATTTGCTTATGCTCTTCCTCCCTTATTGAATTATAGGAAGTATTGTTTCTCAGCACCCTACAATCCTTGACCTGAAAATGGCCAAAATTCAGCACATATTCCTCAAATGAGTGAATGAATTTCTGATCAATCCTGCAAAATTCCTGATTTATTGGATAAATGCTGAGAATGGAACAGGTATTCCTAATCAGAGATGTAATGGGGAATCCTTAAGGGGAATCGAATCTTCAATATATATATTTACACACACACACACACACATTTGACTGCAAAGTATAAATTGTAATTTTTCAACGTACTAGCAGTGTCTATGTGTGAAGATTAATCTTGTTATTTTTTCATCTCTAGTCATCACCTCCACCTTATGGAACCAGACAATGGTACACGAATTTCAGAATTTCTTCTCCTGGGACTTTCAGAGGAGTCAGAACTGCAGCCCTTCATCTTTGGGCTTTTCCTTTGCATGTACCTGGTCACTGTGCTGGGAAACCTGCTCCTCATCCTGGCCGTCAGCTCAGACCTCCACCTCTATACACCCATGTACTTCTTCCTCTCCCACCTGTCCTTTGTGGACATCTGTTTAACCTCTACCACCATCCCCAAGATGCTGGTGAACATCCAGACATAGAGAAAAGTTATCACCTATGCAGGCTGCCTCAGCCAGATATTTTTTTTTTCATTGTGATTGGATTTCTGCACAATTTACTACTGACTGTGATGGCCTATGACGGCTTTGTGGCCATCTGTCACCCACTGCACTACACAGTCATCATGCACGCCTGGCTCTGTGAACTGCTGCTTCTGGTGTCCTGAATCATCAGTGTCCTGAATTCCTTGTTACAGAGCTTAATAATGCTGAGGCTGTCCTTCTCCACAAACTTGGAAATCCACCACTTTTTCTGTGACCTCAATCAGGTCATCCAATTTGCCTGTTCTGACACCTTTCATAACGACATGGTGATGTATTTTGCAAGTGTCCTAGTGGCTGGTGGTCCCCTTACTGGGATCCTTTACTGTTACTCTAATATAGTGCCCTCCATACATGCAATATCATCTGCTCAGGGGAAGTATAAAACATTTTCTACCTGTGCCTCTCATCTCTCAGTTATCTCATGATTTTATTGTACAGGTTTAGGAGTGTACCTCAGCTCTGCTGTGACTCACAGCTCACAATCAAGTGCAACAGCCTCGGTGATGTAGTCCATAGTCACACCCATGCTCAACCTCTTCATCTACATTCTCAGGAATAAAGACATTAAGGGGGCTCTGAACAGATTGGTTTGAGTGGCAAGTACAAAAGGGATAATTGCTCTGGCTGAAGAGCTTACGTGATTGAAGGGCTAAAATCATTGGAACTAGGAAATGTGGAAGTAGAATATGCCT
This sequence comes from Aselliscus stoliczkanus, assembly GCA_033961575.1. Taxonomy (NCBI): domain Eukaryota; kingdom Metazoa; phylum Chordata; class Mammalia; order Chiroptera; family Hipposideridae; genus Aselliscus; species Aselliscus stoliczkanus. The sequence continues at coordinate 12,706,193 of CM066735.1, forward strand.
CTTCTATTTATTTACTGGAATTTTCAATTATTTGAATTAAACTTCTTTATACAATATAGGTAATTCATTTTATCATGCATTCTGTTCTGACCTATGGACAGTTTTCTTCTTTGTCCATTTTCCTAGTTTCAAAAAGATTTTCTAATTTTGCATCAGAAATATTGGAAATTCCCATTTACATCTAGGATCATATGGATTTCTTAAGAATGATTTCGTCTCAAACAACCGATATCATCTCAAGGTTTTATATTGTGTTACTGAACAAATAATCATGAGTTGTATAACTCCCATGATATAAACTACACATGATAAATAAGCCCACTTATGTGATGTTTTGCACGGGGAATTCTGCAAATACAGTTTAGTCTATGTCACTCCCTTAACTGCTCTTACTGATGATGTGGTCATTAACATTCTGCTGATTGTTAACGGAATCCCTGCTTTTATTCTCTCATTCATTTCAGTGTCCACAATGCCTACCATCGTCCCTTGCAAAAATTGATTATCAAATATATAACTCCAAGTAGAGGCCACAAGCAAAGTCAAGTTTAAGAAATAGATTCACCTAGGGTTGGCTGAGTGGCACATTAGTTAATAGCTGGCTTGGGATGCCAGCAGCCCCGGTTCGGATCCCACATATGAGGGCTAGTGACACTGCCCTCTACAGCTAACAACAACTCCACCTGGAGCTGGGCTGCAAGCCCCGGCGATGGTGTAGGCTGCAGCCCCTGCTGCAGTGGGCTGCCATAGGCTACAGTGCGTGGCCGGCAGCCAGAGTGAGCGGCTGGCAGCCAACGTGAGTTGCCAAGAGCCGCAGTGAGCAACCATCCAGAGGCCAGCAACCCATCTGCCTAATCCAGAAAGAGAGCAATGACAATACCAGCATGGGCCAGTGAAGCAACATCCTCTGCAACTAGACTGAAGAACAAAAAGACAGCAACTTGTCTGTACCCCTTCCCCAATTCACCAACACTGTTCCCCTCCCCCAATTCCCCAATAAAAATCTTAAAAAAAAAAAAAGAAAAGAAATATAGTCACCTAATATGTTCTTTGAAAGAATTGATCTTAAATATGAAAAACCATTACTCAGTTGATTATTATGCAAAATATGTCTGTTTCGTGCTGTGATCTGCTGATGTATGGAAGATGGATTTTATGTATGAGGGCCTATTCACATTGAGGTGAAGGATGGTTAGTGTATTATAAGCTTTATTCCTAAATTATCTTCCTGTATCTCTTTGCAAACTTCAGTGCTGCCTACAAATGTGACTCCTCATTTACTTTAAACTAATTATCTCTGTTCTTCTAAACTGTGTGTAACTATGTGAGGGATGTTGACCTAACAATGTCAATATCATCCATTGAATGTCTCTCTCATGCTCAGGAATCGCTTCCATCTTCATGATCAGAAGGTGACTCACAAGAGAGCATGACTTCTTGTCCATTCGTGTGATTCCGGGTCACCAGTTTTTCTGCTAAGTATGCACATCCTTCCAACTTCTCCTTATTACCTGGAAGGGACCCTCAATAGTCACTTGTTAATCCAGTTATCCAAAACAAACTCGAATAAAGGATGGTCACGAATGCTGTCTCCAATTCTCAGGACATATTCCAAAAACTGAAAAACAGCAGATTATTTCACTTCCAGCAGTGTCAGTGTCATCGCATGGCCGGATGAGGGCAGCAGGTGGGCTGGGGACGGAGAGGTGAATTCCTCACAGCTCATCTTTCCCAAAGAGTTTGAAACACTGGGGACACTTCTAAGTTCAGAAATTCGTATGCTTCTGGAGCATCAAAAGCGACAGGATGGGAGTACAGAGGATGAAGAGGAACTTTCTGAGGTCATCGTGTAAACTTGAAAGTACACACCCATTTATTCTTGTCAAAAACAGAGACCACTGTCAGTGTCAGTAGCTCATTGCTTCAGAAGCTTCATAAGTTTGAGGAGGCTGTTTGGCCAGCCTTTGTCTGGAGACTCCTCAGAAGCCCTAGGCTCTGATTCCAAGCCAGAGGGGAGGTTTGAACATGACGAGCTGCCGCGGATTCTTGATGATATCCAGACCAAGCGTAGCTTTCAATATTAATCTCCAAACATCACACTCAGCTAAGGGAACCACTGCCCAGCCCAGCACCATTGTTCCTCAGGATCAGGGGCTGACATCCACAGAAATTCGATGGCAGAAGACACTTGGACTTCTTTTGGATCCAATAACCGAGCTTGGTCTTGGTTTAGGTTTCTATTTCAAACTTGGACCATGAGGACCATGCGATCTTGGGGAGGCTTTGCAGTGGCTGCCTGTGGCTTTTTGAGCTTGCCTCTGGAGAGGTTGTGGTGTGGTGAAGTGCACGTAAGGCATGTTGTTGACTTCTTCATCCCATGTTTTTGGCAGCTGTATTATTTCTGATGCCCAGTATTTCATGTTCTAATTTTAATGTGTTTATAGTTTTTGACACTATAAGAAAACATATAAAACTGGCATGGGAAACAACAGTCTATCTAAATGCAAAAGGAGGAATTAACCCAGACTTGTATGATTCGTTGAATTCTTAAAGAAAGCATGAGAACATTCCTTACTGACTGTGAGAGAGACTTGGCATCACAGTGCTTCACCCAGGGGACAGGGAAGAAGCTCACCATGAGAAACAGTTACATCTGAGGATAACTGTGCCAAGTACTGGGGGGCCCATAGCCTTGAGGTAGATGGGGACTTTGCCTGTTTTTTTGGACTGTTGCAGAATGTAAATTTGAAGTAAGTGATCCTAACATGTTTTCTTTGTCCCTCTTGAGGTAAGATTTTTTTCCTTTATAAGCCAAACATGAAGGTCTGAACACACCGAAGTCTCCCTCTGTGTGGCATCCTGTCCAAGCCTCTGGCTTGCTGCTCGGCAACAGGTGTTCTATGAGGGGTGATTTGGAAGAAGGGAGCCTGGCCCTTCCTGAGTCACTGCAGTGAAGCCACTCGAGCTGAGGAGAGTTGGGGAAACACTCTAAGGCTAAACATTCTAGCTTTGATTTTTCTGAACAGAAGTATGCCTGTTTTCTTTACAATTTGGACATTTTTTTCTTTGGAGGACTTTGCTCCAGATGAATTCATGATCCAAGAAAAAGGTTGAGGAAAGGACAACTTTGCCTTTAGAGGCCAAGATAGAGACTTTCGGTAAAATGGCAGAATAGACAGACGCTGTGCTAACTACCTCCCAGGATCACACAAAAATTACAAGCAAACTATACAGCATTCAACCCTGGAGGTCCCCGGAACACTGGATGAACAGAACCACTAAAAGAAGAACTTAAAGAGATGCCCACGTCAAGTCTGGTAGGAGGGGTGGAGACGAGAGAGGGTGAACTCTATGAGGGAAGCCCCAGCTGTGGGGAGGCTTCTCCGGTTGGGGGAGAGACCCTCCGGCCGCATACCAAGCTCACCAGCCCAGAGTTCCATTGCCGGGAAGAGAAGTTCCAAGATAGCTGGCAGTAAATTAGCGAGGACTCTCTTTGCTCAGCTCGGTGAGACTAAGAGCGGCTAGAGAATCAGTGGGGCCGGTGCACAGGCTTGCTCACCGGTGAGCACTTACCTGGTTCCTGGTGGAGGGAGTGGCTGTGTGAGCCGAGCCCAGGAGCCTGTGGGGACGGACTGAACTGAGCACCTTTGGTGCAAAGGCTGGAGGGTTTTGGACTATTGTTCCCCTGGTGCGGAGCCTGCACGCGAGTGGTGTAAGGAGGGCACCATTTTGTCGGAGTTGGACCCTCCCACAGAGGATCAGGTCCGAGACCTTATTGGTTTGGTGGAATTGCCACAGAAGTGCATGTGTGCACGCACGCGCGCGCATGCGGCCTTGGATCCCCAATCTCCGCCCGGCTTATACTGTGTTGCCAGGGAAACACTGGGCGGGTGCCCTCCAGCTCCAACAGGCTGCTCATTGAGACCCGGGAGTTCGTGAGCTGCCTGGGATCCTCACCCTCCGCATGGCTTGTGCTGAGTTGCCAGGGAAACGCCTGGTGGGTGTGATCCAGCTCCAACAGGCTGCTCACTGAGACGCTGGAGTGCGCAAGCCGCCTCAGGTCCCCGCTCTCCGCACTGCGCTTGCAGAGTTGCCAGGCTGGTGAATGGTTGTCAGGCTGCTCGGCCTGATCTGCGAGCGGCTGACTGGGACAGGCTGAGATTGGGAGTTTTCCTGGGAGTGTTGGGGCATGAGCTGTGTGCCTGCGTCATCCAGCCAGGGCTCTCCTGGTGATCTATCTAATACATCAAAGCAATCCCAGAGCGACAGCCAGAATGGGGAAAAAAAGAAACATGTCACAAGTGAAAGATCAGAAGAAACCTCTAGAAATGAAACCAAATGAAACAGAGGGATCCAACCTTTCAGAGACAGAGTTTAGAACACTGATGATAAGAATGTTTAACAAACTTAGTAAGGACATAAGGAAGGATAGAGAAATCATGAAAAACAACCAGTTAGAACTAAAGAATACAATAACTGAAATGAAGAACACTTGAAGGAATCACCAGTAGAGTAGATGAAGCAGAGGAGCGGATCAGCGATTTGGAAGACAAAAAAGCAGAAATCACCCAGTTGGAACAACAAAGAGACCAAAGAATAAAAAACAATGAAAATAGTTTAAGAGCCCTACGGGACAAGATGCAGTGCAACCACCTTCGACTCATAGGAATACCAGAAGGAGAAGAGAAGAAGCAAAAGCAAAGAGTCGAGAATGTATTTGAAAAAATAATGACTGAAAACTTCCTTACCCTGGTGAAGGAAATTGACATACATGCCCAGAAAGTGCAGAGGGTTCCAAACAAGCTGTACCCAAACAGGTCTACACCAAGACACATCATAGTTAAAATGGCAAAGTTTAAAGACAGAGACAGAATCCTAGAGGTAGCAAGAGAAAGACAGCAGGTTACATACAAAGGAACTCCTGTTAGACTAACAGCTGACTTGTCTACAGAAACTCTGCGGGCCAGAAGGGAGTGGCAGGAGATACTCAAAGTGACCCAAAATAACGGCCTACAACCAAGATTGCTCTACCCAGCACGGCTATCACTTAAAATTGAAGGAGAAACAAAGAGCTTCTCAGAAAAGAATAAGCTTAAGGAATTCATTACCACCAAGCCAGCATTGCAAGAAATGTTAAAAGGGCTTTTTTAAACAAAAAAAAGGGGTAAACAAGCTAACCCAGGAAGACCAGAAATACAAATAACAAAATGGCAATACATATGCACCTATCAATAATAATTTTAAATGTGAATGGGCTAAATGCTACAATCAAAAGACAGAGAGTGGCTGAGTGGATAAGAAAATAGGACACATGTATATGCTGATTACAGATGGAATAAGATATTTCATGCAAATGGAAATGAGAAAAAAAAAGCTGGAGTACCAATACTTATTTTGGACAAAATAGACTTTAAAATGACTACAATAAAAGACAAAGAAGGGCATTATAACCCTAATAAACATCTATGCATCCAACATAGGAACTCCTAATTACATATAACAGATTTAGACAGACATAAAGACAGAGATCAACAGTAACACTATCACAGTAGGGGACTTCAACACCCCATTGTCACCAATGGACAGACCCTTTAGACAGAAAATCAACACAGAAAGAGGGGCCTTAAGTGACACTTTAGACCAGCTGGACTTTGTTGATATTTTTAGAGCATTTCACCCTGTAAAAACAGAATATACATTCTTCTCAAGTACACATGGGACATTTTCCAAGACAGACCACGTTAGGCCACAAAACAAGTCTCAGTAAATTTAAGAAGATTGAAGTCATATCAAGCAGATATAAAGGAAAAACTGATGGTTGCTGGCTGGGAGGGAGTGGGGCTGAGGGAGAGGGGAAAGGTTTTGGACAGTGTAGGTGGGTGACTACAATGTTGCCGCAGGGATATGGGGGCAGTTCTGGGAATGTAATTGATAATGTTGTGAAGAGACTATTATGTTAAGTGAAATAAGTCAGCTGGAGAAAGACAAGTACCATATGATCTCACTTATATGTGGAATCTGAAAAACTGAATGAACAATCAAAGTAAACAGACTCATAGATATAGAGGAAAAACTGAGGGTTGCTAGTTGGGAGGGGGGGTGGGGATAAAGGGGAAGAGGAAGGGATTAGACAGCATAAATAGGCAACTACAATATTGCCACAGGGATATGAAACACAGTTCGGGGAATATAATAATGTTGTAAAAATTTTGGATGGGGTAGAGGCTTGATCACTGCCCTGTACACCTGAAGCTGATGTTGTATAATATTGTATGCCAACTGTAACTGAATATATAGATAGTCACAGGGTGTGGAGTATATTGTAGAAGGGAGTCAAAGGAATTGTAATAGATATATATGATATGGGGGGAGAGTGGGGTGGCGAACTGGGGGAGGGGGTTGTCACTTTGGGGGGTAAAGAATATAACTATTGCATTGTGTTGTACCCCTGAAACTAATAAAAAAAATGGGGAAAAAGGCGAAGATAGTTTCATGTCAGCTGCTAGATGAGTCAAAAATAAAATAAATATTTTTTAAAGTTTTTAAATAAAATATATTTAAATAAAATTACTATCGTGTATTCTTTCATTTTCTGAAATGACCTGGTTTCAGTCACCAGTGTTCTTGATAATTTTTTAACAGAAATGACAATTATTCCTCAATTTTGAAATATGTGAAAGAATTAACCTTTTCATCTCTGGGCAACTTCACTTTTTCGAGACTCTTCCGTTTTATCAGTTGTGAAATGTGGATAATAATAGTATATATTCCATAGACATTTGAGAAGTTTGAATGAGAAAAATCATTAAAAATTGCCTATTGGTGTCTGACATTTTTTATGTCCCAGTAAATGTTAGCTATTGTTATTCTGCTCAGGAGATGAGCCAGTATACATAGGGGGTATGTCACGTCCTGCGTGGCAAGGGCAAGTGGGACACTAGAGGGGCGACGCAGATTAAAGAAGAACAAGAGACAGAAGAAAGATAAGAGCGAGACCAAGGGACTCAGCCAAAGACGACTGTGCCCAAGGGACTCAGCCAAAGAAGACTGAGCCCCGAATCGGGTCAGCGCATAGCTTTTATTGAGAATTTTCAAGGAAGCAAACTGTAACAAATCATTAACGGTGGTTTGTAGTTCTCAGGATTTACACAGTCCTCTATTCCCCTGTAAGTGCTCTCTCCAGGGTGCACTGTGACTTACTCTTCCGTTAAAGGAGTACCTTGTCTTTATTATGATAATTGCTATGAAACCCAGACTTGGTTTCTGTAAGTCACCTAAAGAATGTTTACTAAAGCTATCTTGACTATCTAGAAATCATCCTAAATCCTAGCAGTTAAACACAATCATAAAACTCACAGTATACTTGAGCTATACCAAAAGACTAGGAGTGGCTGTGTTTAAGGTAAAAGCATCTAAAATCTATTCGATTGTAAATAACAATACCTAGCAACCAAAAGGGTATCACACCTCTCTTATCCTACGGAGGGCTGCATCCGTTTCTCAGTCAAAGCTTCAGTATCTGTTGCTGCAACAAGGCACTGGGCAAAGGAATTCACACAAGGCTGATTAACAAATCCATGGTGAGCGGATGTCTTTGAGCTGCCTCTTACCCGGAACTCTCATGGCCTGAAGACTTTTCATCTTTCAGGAGACTATTCACAGTAGGGCCCTTAGGCAAATGCATCAGCTTCTCACAGGCCTGAGTTTTCTGGCCTGAGTTTGTCAGAGGTCTGTGCCTCAGTTTCCAAGGGGCTTGAGTCCCCAGTATCACAGTTTAAGGGTCCCCCCATGGAACTACCGCCTGGCTTGGGTTGTCTCCCCTCTTTTAGGAGATCTTACCCGTCCTTGGCTGCGTAGTTAGCTCATTGGGGCACCACAGGAACATATCACAAGTATAGTAAATATATTGTCTCCTATAGAAGAAAAGGCACATGGGTTCATAGAGGCAGGAGATATTACATGACCAACCATAAGGCAGCACCCCTAATATCCAGTGCTGAGCAGGGCAATGTGGCCTTGTCAGACACTGGGGTGCTGTCAGCTTCCCACAGGGGTAATCAGCTTGCTTCCCAAAAATCAGTGCAGAAATTTGGTAGCACATCAACTGGCCCTGGTATGAGACTATGAAAACAAACCAAATCACAGACTCCTTGAGTCTGCAGAATTCTCTTTTAAAAGAGGCAGCTACATGTGCAGGTCGGCTCCAAGCAGTAGAATAGAAAGATCAGACCTGGAAGACAGACCTGAGTTACAGTCCAGGTGCGTGTGCTATGTGGTGAGAGCAGTGCAGGGCCACCATCTTCACAGGTGTGTCCACCTGCCTGCCAGGAGTCTGTGAGCTATATGAGAGTACAAAAGTGTGTAAGGTGCCCGCAATATAGTCAGGCACAAATAAATGGTGCCAAGAGGATTAGGAGCAGGTTTTACAAAAATAACTCATCCTTGGGACTTACCTGAAAAGCAACCTCAAGCTGTGTTCTAGATTCACAGCCTAGAGAATGCCGTCTGCTGGACATTGTTCTCTACCGTCATGGATAGCAGCTCTCTGTTTAGTCACCCAGAGACCCCGCAAAACCTTTAATTTCCTGTGAAACATTGTTAGGCTTGTTGTACTATGTTTCTAAAAACAGAATTTGGGGCACACTGAAACAAAACAAAAAGATACCATGTGGTCAAACACTTACTTCACCAGAAAGCTAAATTCACTGGAAGAACCTTTAGTAAAAATTCTAGTCATTCTGGTTTTATTCAAATTTATTAAATATGAGGCTTGAACAATAACTTTACTGGATGGTGCCGGAGCACAAGCCATTATTAATAATTTAAGTTTATTTATAAAACCATTGAAGCCTGCATAAAGTCTGGCATGTGAATAATTAGGCAGCATTATGCATTTAGCATAAAACAATACATACGGGGGTGGGAGGGAGCGGTAAAAAAAAACAAATGTATGTATGTTAAGAAATGTTAACTATGTATTAGTTTTCGAAGTTTAATTAAATTACGTAGCGATGTGTAGTATGAAGTTTCCTCAAAAAATGGCGTTAATCAAATAAACGCTAGCGTCATTCATTGTATTACAATTTTAATACAGTTTTTCCTTTATTAAATGTGTATGCATTTTTTGGCACCCTCTGTATGTCCACAAACTGGTGTGTAGATAAACAAAATGTGATATATTCATACAGTGAAATACTATTTAGCAACAAATAATAAAAAGGAAAGAAACATTTAAAAAATAATAACAGTGCGAGCTGAGCTCTGATCAACGGCAGTTCGATGCCAGCCCGAGTCTGAGTTGCCATTGAGCTGCCAACAGGTGGCAGGATGGCTCAGCTAAAATAATAATAATAATAATAATAATAACAATAACAAACAAAAAACAAAAACCTCTGAAGCCCACAGGATATGCCAGTGGTGCGACATATTTTTTTCAACTTTTGTATTATGAAAAATTTTAAACATAGAGAAAAAGTGAATACTAGTACAATGACCACCTACGTGTTCATTACATACATTTAACACATAACATTTGTAACATTTGCATTGTCTGTATTATTTCTGCTAGGAAGCATTTGAAAGCATACAGTAGGACAGACACTTCATTAAAATTATATGCATGTGTTGTTTCGTATCAACTTTCCTCTTTGAGCACTAAGCACTATTGCACTTAAGAACATTGGCAAGAACTTCCTGATATTTAATATTTAGTTCCCATTCATATATCTCCTGGGGAAAGTTTGGAGCCAAAGGTCTGTCCCACATTGGTATAATTTCATATTATATAAAAGCAATTATCGGACCGGCCGTGTGGCGCAGTGGTTAAGCGCTGGCTTGGGAAGCCAGCGGCCCCGGTTCGGTCCCACATATGAGGGCCAGTGACACTGCCCTAAAAAAAAAAAAAAAAAAAAAAAAAACCAATTATCACGAAGGATCTAAACTGCCACTTGACTTGTGAATAGTATTGAAGAAATACCTGGGGTTACTGCCCTCAAGTTGCTGTAAGGAGCGATGGGACAAAAATACCAGTGTGTGACCCGAGATGAGAAATGGACATTGACAGGTTGTAAGCCCACAGTAGAGCTTGCTCAGCAGTGGGTCTGCATGTGGCTCTCCATGTCTTCCTGCATCATCAGCCAGAGGGCTTTTTGGGACTAAATAGGCAAAATGGGTGAATGCCACCAATGTGGAGTAACATTCAACTTGAGTTATATGTGCCTCATGTCCCTTTGCATGGCACTTAGTAAATAATGAGTGAAACCACAGCCCCCGTTTTCAGAAGGGTCCATGCGGAACTGCAGGGAGAGCAAGAATGTTCCTGAAATAATAAAATTGGAGGAGAGGGCTCAGTGACATAAGATTGAAATGGTGGAGAAACAGCCTAGCAGATACCTGGGGATTTTGAAAGACATTTAAGGCAAAGCTGTCCAGCAGAACTTTCTGCAAGGGAGATATTCTATGTCTGCATTGTCTAATGTGGTAACTGCTGTATTGAACACATGAGGTTAGTATGGCTGGGGAACTGAATTTTACATTCTATTTAATTTCAATTAAAATTTTGAAATAGTCTCATGTAACTAGTTGCTACGGTGTTGGACAACACAGCTCTTAGCTCCCAAGGCAAATGTCCCTCAAGCCACCGAAATCCAAGAGGTTTCAGCAAGATTCACAGTATTCACAGACCAGCAGTAATAAAAGGGGACCATTTAGCCAAATTTGGTTCACCTTCTATCCATCGCTGACTTTATTTTTCTAATACAAGCTCTGTTTTTTACATGTGCCTATTCTGTACCAATGCTCGTAGACAAAATTATGAAAGCTGTTTTAAAGAAATAGAGAAAAGATGAAACTTCATCTTTTGGGGAGAACCTCTTTCCTAATTCATTTTGCCTTTTCAGGAAGTTGGTAACTTGTATGTTGGATTAAAAAAAAAAAAATCCCAGGTTAATCACTTTTTAAGGCTTCTGTATTCATATTGTGTAATTTTAATGAATGAGGTCCAAAAACAGGATATTTGCAGATTCATGGACTGATGTCCTTTTAAATTCAGGGAGATCACAACATGTAGAAATAAAAACTAAATTAAAAGCAGAATTCTAACCTTGTCCCTTGAGATCAGAGATTCATTAGGATAAATTGCCTTTCTCTGTATTCCGGAACCCCGGAGGGGGAAATCTAGTGTTTAGCAGTTGGAATAAGAAGAAAGAAATGTGCCTGATGAGCAGATACAGAGAGCTGTAACGCCTCCTCTGTGCGTCCCTCAGCTTGTACCACGTTGGTGCCCAGGACCTGGGTGTAGCTTTTGAGTCCTCAGCTGGCTGTGAACTGATGCTTCACTCCTTCCTGCTGTCTCGTGTGAGGACAGAGTTTCAGTCTCCATCATGAACCTTCCAGGGAGTGATTCAGACTTCCACACAGAGGCCTCCCTCGCAGAGACCCCATCCAGGTGAGTCTGAGAGCCCAGCAGGTACTGAAGGAAAAGGTCAGAGAGGTCGGACCCTGAGAACTCTTACCTGAGTCACTGCGACCCTAATCAGTCCAGAGCCTAGAGACCACCGTGTCTGTGTTCTTGGTTAAGTAATTCATTCATGATTAATTCATTCAATATATTAATAAGGATGTTTGAATCTGCAATACAGGGGCCATAGTTAACAATTAAGTGATGGGCATAAATGTACTGTTAGGAGACACTGTAGAATGAGTGAAATGCATGAAATGGTTGCAGTACAATGAAAACATATCTGAGGAGTTCTGCTCTTCAGGGAGTAAAAAAAAATAGTGTTAGGTGTGGAGCCAGTGCAGTGAAGTGAGAGTGTTCATATGAAATTTCTAAGATGGGGTGCATTTGAGCACGCTGTATAGTCACTGAAAAGATCCAGGCCAGTGGAGGTACAAACCACCCTGCAACAGACATTCGTGAGACATACATTGCAGTATCTTCTCTCATGCTGGGTATTCACATGAAAAAATTATTTAATAAGTCTAAAGAGGAATACTAAATAGTTTCACTTTGAATTATTTCATTACTGGAAAGCTCACATATATTTCAAATTTGAGCTTGTTTATTCTCCTTTTGGAACAGTTAGTAGGAATTCCTATCCCACACTCAGCGTTTTCCCCTGATGATCATTGTCATCCATATTTTTAATGATAAATCCTGTCATGCACTGGGCAGTATAAATTGAGCATTGAACGACTTCTAGGCAAAGAGCATAGAGTGCTGAGAACAAAACACTTCGGTGATGTAGAAATTAAGGTCACCCATTGTACCTTAAATCTTATGCCACAAAGGCATCATAGTCAGACCACATTTACATTACGCAATGAGGATTTCAATGTACCAGGTAAAGGGTAGAACTTAATTTAAAATCTTTTCTACTTCACGTGGGTTTTCAAAGTAAAATGCACTTACCCTGGGGAAGCTAATAAAAAAATGGAGAGGCTTCAGCTCAATTCCCTCAGCAAATTTTATTGAATAAATGTCTGTATTAGACTCTATAGTTGCTGTAAAATATTCCCATACTAGCTGATTAAAACAAACAAATATTTGCCATTACAGTTCTGGATGTCAGAAGTCCAAAATGAGTCTCATGGGCTAACATCAAGATGTCTGTAGGTCTGGGTTCCTTCTAGAGGCTCAGGTGAAATTCTGTTTCCCTTCCTATTTCAGTTTGTATTCTGCCCACCTGCCTTCCTTGGCTCATGGCTATTCCTCCATCTTCAATGCCAGCAGTTTAGCTTCTTCATCTTGTCTCTCACTTCTACATCTAGAGACCACTATGCTTCCCTTAATGCCACCTGGATGATCCTGGCTCATCTTTTTTTTGTTGTTTGTTTTGAGGGCAGTGTCACTGGCCCTCATATGTGGGACCCGAACTGGGGCCGCTGGCATCCCAAGCCAGCTCTTAACCAATGCGCCACTCGGCCGGCCCCTGGCTCACCTTCTTAAAGTTAGCCGATCAGCAAGCCTGTCCCACCTTCTACTCTAATCCTCCCTTGCTATAAAAATATCCAATGCAAAGGCACTGGGATAGGCTGTGGACATGTTTTGGAGGCCCTTATTCTGCTCACTACAAAGTCTCTTAAAAGTGTATTATTATGTGTGATTCAGGGGCCATTATATAAGAAAAATAAACATAATTTATCACAATTACAGAAGGAATGAATACAGTAAAGCTTTAAAAATGCATGCAACGGAAAACTTGTTTCAGAACTAAACTGCCTACACCTGACTCTGACACAGGGCCTCAGCCTTGCTATTCAGAGCGAGGTCCACAGACCAGGACCTGCAGCATCAACACCCTCTGGGAGCTTGTTAGAAATGCAGCCACTCTGAGCCCCCAGGACCTGCTGACTCAGATTCTGCATTTCCTGTAGAATCCTTGTTGATTCGTAGACACACTCAAGTTGAAGTGCTGGTCTTGACTACGTTTGCTCACCTTCTCACTGTTGACATTGGGGGCTGAATAATTATTGGGTGGGTGTGCTTTCCTCGGGATTGTGGGTGTTTAGCAGTATTCCTTCAGGCAATGCCAGACATCCCAGGCACAAAAGTATTTCTGGGTGAGAAACTCTGCTGAGAAGCAACATGAAAAAATTTTTATTAAAGGCCAATGAGATACTCTGATATTGACTTCAGACAGATTGCTAAACCCTTTCTGCTCCACCCCAGGGCCTTTGCACTGGCCGTTCCTTCTTCTAGGTACACACTTGCCAAGATTACCTTGCCTCTCTCTCCCTTTCTTCACTGAGGTCTCTGTTCAAATGTTAACTTGTTGCAGGACTGGACTAAACGTCCTTTTAAAAAGGAACACACTAGTCACTATCTTTTTTTAAATTTGCTTTTCTTTTCTTCATATGACATTTCGCCATTTGAAATGTTATACGTTTTTATTATTAGCGTGTATATGTTTTTTCCATCATTGACTTGTATGAACTTCTGTTTTTCACCACTCCAGTACTCATTGACTAGATAGTAGCTAAATCATGGTGAACACTCAATTATATTCCTGAAATACATGAAGAATTTGTCAATGTAGAATACATGACACCTTTGGAAAGAAGCAATTGGGACAACAATTCCTAATGTGAGATGGCACAGAAACCCCTAGAAGAAATTAGATCCAAACAAAAATATTGAAATTAATCACTTGGCTGGAAAATATAAATTGTAGCTCTAGAGCTGTCTGAGCAATGTCAATTGTATGAAAACTACTCATGTTATTCTTCTGTCTTGGTAGTCACCTCTTCGTCATGGAACCAAAGAATATTACAAGAGTTTCAGAATTTCTTCTGCTGGGACTTTCAGAGGAGCCGGAACTGCAGCCCCTAATCTTTGGGCTTTTCCTCTCCATGTACCTGGTCACTGTGCTGGGAAACCTGCTCCTCATCCTGGCCGTCAGCTCAGACCCCCACCTCCACACGCCCATGTACTTCTTCCTCTCCCACCTGTCCTTTGTGGACATCTGTTTCACCTCCACCACCATCCCCAAGATGCTGCTGAACACCCAGACACAGAGCAAAGTCATAACCTATGAAGGCTGCATCACACAGATGTATTTTTTCACACTCTTTGCAGGGTTGGATGACTTCCTCTTGACTGTGATGGCCTATGACCGCTTTGTGGCCATCTGTCACCCTCTGCACTACACGGTCATCATGCACCCCCGGCTCTGTGGACTGCTGGTTCTGGTGTCCTGGATCATGTGTATCTTGATTTCCTTGTTACATAGCTTATTGGTGCTGAGACTGTCCTTCTGTACAGACTTGGAAATTCCCCACTTTTTCTGTGAACTCAATCAGATGATCCAACTTGCCTGTTCTGACACCTTTGTTAATAATCTGGTGATCTATTTTGCAGCTGTGCTGCTGGGTGGTGGTTCCCTGACTGGTATCCTTTACTCATACTCCAGGATTGTTTCCTGCATATATGCAATGTCATCAGCTCAGGGGAAGTATAAAGCATATTCTACCTGTGTGTCTCATCTCTCGGTTGTCTCCTTATTTTACTGTACAATCATAGGAGTGTACCTCAGCTCTGCTGTGACCCACAGCTCACAGTCAAGTGCAACAGCCTCGGTGATGTACACTGTGGTCACACCCATGCTCAACCCCTTCATCTACAGTCTCAGGAATAAAGACATAAACGGGGCTCTGAAAAAATTCTTTGGGATAACAGATAATAAAAGGACAATCTTCCTGAGGCTGAAAGTGCCCTTGATTTCATGGCTGTAAGTCTCAATCCAGACATTGTGAGTCTTTAAACAGATTGTGGTTGTGTAATTTTTTGTTTGTTTGTTTTGTTTTTTTAAGATTTTATTGAGGAATTGGGGGAAGGGAACAGCATTGGGGAATTGGGGAAAGAGAAAAGACAAGTTGCTGTCCTTTTGTCTTCAGTTTAGTTGTGGAGGATGTTGCTTCACTGGCCTATGGTGATATCATCATTGCGCTCTTCCCGGTGAGGGAGATCCGTTGCTGGCCTCTGGATGGCCGCTCACGGAGGCTTTTGGCAGCTCACACCAGCTGTTGGCTGCTCAAGCTGGCTGCTGCCACTCACTGTAGTTTATGGCAGCCCACTGCAGCAGGCGCTGCAGCTTACACCATTACAGGTGACTCACGGCAGCCCAGCTCCAGGTCGAGCTGTTGTTCACCATCTTAGCTGTAGAGGGCAGTGACACTGGCCTTCATATGTGGGATCCAAACCGGGGCCCTGGTGCTCGGAGCTGGCGTCCCAAGCCAGCTCTTAATCAACGCGCCACTCGGCGGCCTTGGAATTTTTTTTTTTTAATTTATATATTGGAATTTCCATTTGTTTGAGTTCAGCTTCTCTATACAATTTTTTAAAATTATTTATTTTTTTCAGTTATAGTTGACGTTCAATATTATATTAGTTTCAGGTATACACTATAGTGGTTAGACATTTATATAATTTATGTAGTGATCCCTTTTTAGTTTAGTACCCTCCTGGCACTATACATAATTGTTGCAATGTTATTTAATATATTTTGTATGCTGTACTTTGCATCTCTGTGACTATTTTGGAACTACCAATTTATATTTCTTAATCCTTCCATCTTTTTCATCCAGCCTCCCAACCCCTACTCCTCTAGCAAACATTAGTTTGTTCTCTGTGAGTCTGTCTCTTTAGTTTGTTCATTTATTTTGTTCTTTAGATTATATGTAAGTGAGATCATATGGTATTTGTTTTTCTCTGCCTGACTTATTTGACTTAGCATAATATCCTCCAGGTCCACCCATGTTGTCACAAATGGTAAGATTTCATTCATTTTTATGGCCCAGCAATAGTCCATTGCATATACTTGTGTATACCATATCTTCTGTATCCAGTTGTCAATTAAATGGCACTTCGGGTTTTTTCCCATAACTTGGCTAATGTAAATAATGCTGTAGGCACCATAGGGGTGTATATATATTTCAAATAAGTGTTTTGGATTTCGTTGGATAAATACCCACAAGTAAAATTGCTAGTCATAAGGTAATTTTATTTGTAGTTTTTGAGGAAACTCTGTTCTGTGTTTCATATGGCTGCACCAATTTGCAATTCCAACAGTGCACAAGGGTTGCCTTTTCTCTACATCCTCACCAACACTTGTTTTTTGTTGATTATTTGTGATGGCCATTTTGACAGGTGTGCTGTGGTTTTAATTTGCATTTCTCTGATGATTAGTGATGTGGAGCATCTTTTCATGTATCTACTGGGCATCTGTATGTTATCTTTGGAGAAATGTCTGTTCAGGTCCTCTGCCCATTGTTTCATTGGATTGTTTGTTTTTTTGAGGTTGAGTTGTATGAGGTCTTTATAAATTTTGGATATTAACCTTTTATCAGATGTATCATTGGCAAATGCCTTCTCCCGATCATGGTTGTCTTTTTGTTTTGTTGATTGTTTTCTTTGCTGTGCAAAAACTTTTTTGTTGGATGGAATTCCATGTGTTTGTTTATATTTTTTGTTTCCCTTGCCCATGGAAATATACCAGAAAATAAATGTTACTATAGCAATGTTTACTGCCTATGTTATCTCTAAGAATTTTATGGTTTCGGGTCTTACATTTAAGTCTTTAATATATGTTGAGTTTTTTCTTGTACATGGTATAAGAAGTGGTATAGTTTCATTTTTTTGCATGTATATGTCCAGTTTTCAGAACACCATTTATTGAATAGATTGTCTTTATCTTACTGTATATTCATGCCTTGTTTGTCATAGATTAAATGATCATGTAAATGTTGGATTTTTTCTGGCCTCTCTATTCTATTTCATTGAATTATGTGTCTGTTTTAATGCCAGTACCATGCTGTGTTGATTACTATAGCCTTGTAGTACAGTTTGACATCAGGTAGCATGATATCTCCAACTTCGTTCTTTTTTAAGAATGCTGTGATTATTTGGGGTATTTTGTGGTTCCATATAAATTTTAAGGTTATTTTTCTAGTCTATGAAAAAGGCAATATTAATATTTAGAAATCAGTTCAATTTTATACACCAATAATGAACTATAAGAAAGAGAATTTTAAAAAGGATCCCATTTATAATTGGAAAAAAAAAATACCTGGCCTTTGGCTCAGGAGGTTAGAGCGTGGATACATAACACCAAGACTGCCAGTTTGATTCCCACATGGGACAGTGAGCTGTGCCCTCTACAACTAGATTGCAAACAACGGCTTGACTTGGAGCTGCCAGGTGCTGGAAAAAAAAAAACACTATTCCCAATAAAGTTTTTAAAAAATACCTGGGAATAAATTTGACTTAGGAGGGAAAAGACCTGTTTTCAGAAAAGTGTACGACAAAAAGAAATTGAAGAAGATACAAATAAATGGAAGCATATATTGTGCTATTGGACAAGAAGAATTAACTTTGTTAAAATGTCCATACTACCCAAAGCAATCTGAAGACTCAATGCAATCCCTATCAAAATACCAATGGCATTTTTCTCTGTACAATTTTAGTAACCATTTGATTCAGCTTTCTGTTTTGTCTGTCATATAGACAGTTTTTTCCTGTCCTTTTACTACTTTCACAAAGTGTTTTCCAACCTTGATCAGAAATATTTGAAAATTCCTGTTTACTTCATGGGCAACTTGGAATTCTTAAGAATAATTTATTCTTAAAAGACATACATTGAGTAATGTGTTCTTTTTTTTTTTCAGCTGAGCCATCCTGCCTCCTGTTGACAGCTCAGTGGCAGCTCAGCTCAGGCTGGGCATCAAAATGCTGTTGCTCAGAGCTCAGCTCACACTCTTGAGCAAGCTCTTAACCAACTGAGCCACTCAGCGGACCCATGTGTTCTTTTTGATGGACAGAATAGTCACAAGTTGCAGTACTCATATGGAAAAAATGTCACTTGGCTACTTAGCCAGTTTATACAATTTTATGTCATAGGGATGTATGAAACCCCAGTTTTCACTTTGTGTCTCTCATTCTTTCTACATCAGTAGTTTAACATTATCTTCCTGATAATGTGGACTTCATCATTGTTCGTTTTAAGTCTCAGCCTGTTGATGGCGTTGCTATAGGTTTGGAAGGCCTGGGGCACTGGCCTGGGCCCCCACTGCTTGTGATTCAGACCTGAGCCAACTTGTGGCTGGACCAGGCTTTGTAGTCCTTATTATAATTGCAACAGCTATTGGGAATTATGAAAACACAGGGTTTACTCTCACAGGTCCATCATGCCTGAGGGCCACACAGGAAGGTCTGGGGATGGGGAGAGAGAGACACACAGAGAATGGACTAAGTGTGTGTGTGTGTGGGGGGGAACTTGCATGCTTATCTAGTAGCCATGTCATCTGCCTA